>FR990100.1:14383362-15798362 GCA_905404275.2 Hedya salicella | reverse complement strand
ATTAATTTACATTTTATGCATGGAGATATTATTTTACTAATTGAATAGTGATCTTATAAAATTTTTGAATCACAAATAGTAAAGGCTTATATTACGGCTTACATTTAGCCTGAAATTTCTGTTATCTTTTTGATGACAGACTGGCTTTTCATATTTTGGTTGATCAGTACAATTTTATTCAAATCCAATATATATTATTTAACTCTAAAATAGATACAAACAATCCTTAAATTACGTAATAGTATCTAAGATTTTATGGAGACACATATTTAAAAGAATAACCTAAAATCTAGTTAGCGCTTTCACAAGCATCCACCCAATCATTGTAAACATCTATAGGCTCGGACAGGACATTAGTAGATGTCTGAAAGTCTTCTAAACAAACACGACATTGTATTCGAGCTGTATTCCTGGCTCGATCCCTGAAACAATTAAATTGTAGATCATTCCAACTGTTCACTTGTTATGAACTTAAGTATGAATTCCAAATATTCCAATGTAGAATACTATACACACATTTTAACTTCACAGGACTTTTCGTGATTACAAAATGGGCAGTTGAATTGTTGATCCAGCGGTTCTATCGCTTTTCTCTTCGCCGGCGGCTTTCTTTTTGACTTGCGGCGACCCATACTGCAAGATGATTAATTAATTAATGATTATTAAAAAACAAAATTCACGAAAAAACAAATAACTTATTTTACTTACTTCGAGTTTAGGGCTTTACTGTTTTATTTACGATGGTTATCTTTGACACGAGAACAGATTTTAACGCTTTTACTCAAGTCCCATATTTATCCCGGTGATTTCAAGAACAGTGATCACAATATTATAGAAATTCCACTTAAGCTAAACAAGTGCTGTACAAAGAGAATATAAACACTACGTTATAGTGCTGTATTTAAGCACGGCAGCATGAAATCTTATTTTCAAAGAATAAAAGAAAAGCTGGCTTCGACTGAAATGTCAAAGCAAAACTAAAGTGGCTCATGGTGTGGCAAGTTATAGTCACTCAAATGCGAGTTTTATGCTCTGTTGGACATTTTAAAAATTGTTTCAAACAGTCTAAACAGATTATGTTGTCATTGTCGAGTCATTCAGTTCGGTTGTGTATTCTTTGCCCAAAATTCATAAATGCAATAATTACATTTGCCCGAATTTCACTTGCCCGACCGTTTCATTTACTAGAAAAGTTATTTGACGTACGTCTATTATTACTACGTATAGAGAAGACGCCGCCCAATCACTTAGTGTTCCGTTCAACTGCAGTCAGCCGGCACCAGAGGGTTACTCTGAAATTCGATATTCGAAGTTCGTATCACGACATCTCACTCATTCGAATACAGTTTAAAATGAGAGCGAGAGAGATGGCGCGATACGAACTTCGAATATCGAATTTCAGAGTAGCCCCTCAGTACCAGTTCACCCAGTGTCGCGCCCTGGTCGCGCCTATGACAGTATGACGGCGCGCGCCCCGCACTGCCGCGCTTGTAGCGCAGATTTTGTTCGCGCCGTCTTTTCTATACGTAGTAATAATAGCTCAATGACTCTTGTATCCGTGTATTCCCGAACATTAGATGTCATAATGATACGAAGGCCATACGTACCTATTGTTTTCTATATTAATAAATGCAATTATTTAATAACGCCATAAAATTAATAATAATTACAAGCATTTCGATGTAATAGTAGACTATTTACGACTGCACATGCAACCACGCATGCAAGCATTTTGATGCTTCGCTATACTTGGTCACAATACAAACCTAACCTACGCTACGGTTTTCAGTTTTGGATCCACTCTCCATTTTTTCACAGATCTTTCTAACACTCTTCCTCGCTTAGCTCGTCGTCGTACCTACCTACACCGACCTGCCTTAGGATGGTATTCCACTTGTCCAAGATCTTTGTCCAATATGCATTGCGTCTCATATTCTTTTACGTAAAATGTGAGACGCAAATACACATTGGATAAAGATCTTGGACAAGTGGAATACCACCTTTTTAGGCTGCCTTTCCCCGCTAGTTCTAGAGCAGCACTAGTAGATAAAGTATAGGAAACAAAGGTTATGGCATATGATTAATAATAAGTATCTATATGATAAGTATCGCATACAAAATTATAAGAAACAGCGTTATGGCCTAGGGCTTCCAAAATTACGGATATCTCAATTACGTAAACAGTAATTTAACTCACCGGACTTGGTGAGTTAAATTACGTTATTACGTAATTGATCTAGGTTTTATTTGAAGTCTTTGTAAAAAGATATTGTTTTGCCTACGGCACTGTATTATTGCATTATTATCGAATTTCTATGCTTCGTGCTAAGTTCTAGTCAGGAAAGGAGGAGAAAAATGTTAAATAGACTGATGAAACATAATTTGATTACAATATACGATACAAATGAATTCACCAAATATAACCAAGTAAAAAACATAATAAATCGGGGGTAAAAGTGCTTCAAAACACTGGAGCAATTAATAAAAATGCCTTAAATTACGAACTCCATAAGTACAGGCACACAAAGTCTTCCCAGGGGATTCCCTGAAGTTTACCGATAACACTGTATTGATCTCTATTATTTGATGAAAAGGCCTTATTTCCGTTTGATATTTGTAATGTGAACTACTCAAATCTGTAATAAAACAGGGAGTTAGCAATCGATCAGTAAAAGCAGTCGTTGTTGCCTGCTTTTGTCGAATAAATATTACATCTTCAATACAATCTATTGCATGGATGTCACGTATTTAATGCACACATAATTTATATACAGTGCATAAATATTTTAATAAATTAAAACTTAAAAACTGACTAAAAAAAATACTAAAAGTAAAAAAAAAAGTAATTTAGTTCCTTGAATTTAGTTTCAGTTAACTTTTTTTCAACTCAATCTATACAATAATATGTTATCTTGGAATCGTCGCCACCCAAAGAAATTGCAAAATTGATGATTTTAGTAAATTAAAAATTGTTACACGGGTGGCATCGACTCCAAAATAACATTAATTGTATACCTATACTGTCTAAATATAGTTGAAAAAAAGGTTAATTGACACTAAATTTCTTATTGAAATAAAACAATTTAACGGATTATATCGCGTATATTATCTCATTTTAGTTCCCGACGTTTCGGAAGCTTTCCAGCTTTCTTTACTAAATTTCTTTCTTTTACTTCTTAGGGTCCTGTTATTATGTTTTTTTTTTATGTATTTATCAATTTCTCACTTTTTAGTGAATCGTTCCGTAAAATTTCCTCTCGTGACGATTTCGACAAGCCCGAACACGGCTAGGGTACATTATTTTATTAAGGAGATCCGATGCCTACGTTCTGACTTCATTTTCAATACCATTCTCATCAGGAGCATTTGAAATCGTGGCTATGAAGTCCCTTGGCTAACTTAATCGAGATAATAAGTATCTTGTCGCCACCCATACCGTAGATCACATTGAGGGGTGCCGGTGGCCTTGTGGTCTTCTCCATGAGTTCCACTTCACCAATTCATACTTTTTTTTAATGCTTTTTTTTTAATTGTTTTTTTAAATATCGAAACGGACAGATATGTATAAAATTTGAGGGATACCCTCAATCTCCCTAGGATCTCATCATTAGATCCTGACTTGGTAACAACGAGACCACTTCAGGAGTATACACTTTAACAATTTTTTAAAAATCGGTCTTCAATTTTCAGAGTAATCGGTGAACATACAGTGGAAAATACATATAATCTCCTTCTTTTTGAAGTCTGTTAAAATTACGGAATTAGACACTTGAATAACGTTATTATAAAAAGGCCAAACATTTTCCGTAATTACGTAATTACGGAATGGAAGCCCTAGTTATGGCAGATGAAATTCTGGCAAGTAAGAGTATGCCATATTCAATCATTCGTTCATCCCGTTTCCGTTCCTCCCAATATTTGTATTCTGTGCTCCTAGAATATTTATTAGTATTCTGTGGTTCTGTGTCCTGTCTCTGTCTGTCGGGGTGCCATCTCATCTATCTGATCTATCAAACAAACTTAACTGCCAAACGAAATCAGTAATAATTCGTTGGTTAATGTTTTAACAATTTGATGTATGGAGTACTGAAACTAAATGATTAAAAATGTTTCCAAATGTGTCTCTAAATGTGTTTATACCAATATTAGTATTTGCAAGTAAGCACTTCGTTATCTGTCATATTTATTACATGTTGCATGTATAAAGGCGACGCCCTACGTAAAATCTTTTAATTTATTTCAGTTTCTTCGGTTTGCTCTGAGTGCACAATTCCAATTGTTTTACGAAATACTTGGTTCTCTTTCGAAAATGGAAAACAAACCATTACTGATATTAATGCCAGCGACATGACCGGAAGGTATCTATCTTTTACTTTGTTCTGCAGCGTGCGGCAATTTACAGCCTTATAGTATCAAGTTAATTATTTTTATGCATTTTTAGGGGAGTGTGCCAAGACATCAAAGCTGATTTTCACGTGAACTATACAATGGTGTTCCGGTACACAAATTGCTACTACTGTGTGAAGTTGATAGTTCGGACAGTCAATGTACTAGAGAAAATTGAGACACCCTGCGTGGACCTAGCGTTAGATGAAGAACCAACAGTGGAGAGAGTATGCAGAGGATTGAGGGCTGACCAGCAATTGACAACATTGTTTTCAGAAAACTATATCCCTGTTAGTTTCTTATAAGATTTATTATTAGAGTTGACTAATATGATAGATCCTAAAGTCAATTACAGACTTAATTTATTGTAGTCTGTGAAGTGAATGTAAGTTAATGAGTATAGAATATTTGCCTTTTATTTTAGGTCAATTGCCGTTCATCATTAGAAGGTGTATGGACATTTGGATATCAGAACCGGTTCCGGTTCACAGGAGAGTGCACCCATCCTGATGCCCTTATCAGGTCCTGTCAGACTGCAGGAACCCAGTTCTTAATCACCAACCAGAAATTTAATATAACTTATCGAAAGTGTCCTGGGATGTCTGGAACATTTGATGGAGTTGTGGAGTACAGTTGTTTAGGTATATATTGTTGTCAAAGTTGTTACTGTAGGCGAAACATACATGGTTCGCTTGAGTAATGCAACAGACTTTATCAACAAGTTTAGTGCCTCATTGGAGTACCTTGGTATAACATTTAGATACAAGCACTATTCAACCCGAATTCAAATTACCCTGAGTTCAAACTGCTTCTGTGTGTATTAAATACTAAAAGGTGCCCACAACTTCAGGTGTTGAGGATTAAAGAAGAAATAACCTGCTTTTTTACTTCAGCTTAGTTGGGTAAAAAGTATCTTATAACAACTGTGGATCACTTTGGACCAGCTACCCATGTACCAAAAATTGTTAGAATTTGTTTTCCTGATTTGGCATGATGAAACCACAATGAGCAATAAAACATACAAAAAAAAAAAACCAGCAAACCAAGGCATCACAGTAATGAGAGTTTGTGATTTATGAATTTATAAAAATAATTAATAACTCATAAATTATGTGTTTTCGGACTACATCGGAGCACACATTATGGGCTCCAATAGGGATGATGACTAAATGTCAATAATAGTCCGTCATGTAGATTATAAAAAAATATTGGACTCGTATTTTATCTTTTTTTACATCATCAAATAATAAAGGCGATACATTTATCTTAGTATTATTTATAATTTTGAAAAAGCAAAAAATATGTGTCACATATTTTTTTATTATCTATATGACGGACTAATTAGATTTTTTTTATTTTCATATCCTTTCATCATGCCTATTAAGTAGTACATTCATTGATTAAAGTCTTTCCAGTTACTTGGGCCCACTGTGTATAATATATTATGGCCTGTTATACTTTGCACCTTTGGATTAATGCTTTCTCTGTACCATTGTATACTAGCATTAAATAGTGGTTGGTTTCCAATTACAACTACAATAGATACCTTTATTTTACTTATTGTTATACAAAATACACCTTGTTATCAACTCCATTATTGTTATTTTTCAGGGCATTGGTTTGTTGGGAAGAATCACTTCTTTGCCGTGGCAAACACTAAAGAATCTCGAAAGGATGAGAGGTACAGGTGCTTCCTTAAGAATCGAGATGATGACTTGTATCTTGGTGCCTCAATTACCCCTGAATGTAATGCACTGAAGACTGTTGAAAAGTCTCCAGAGAGATACAAGGTTAACCCTGTCAAGGTATGTTACAAAACTTTTCACAATGGGTGTTGGCTGTGTGCATGCACATTAACCTTTCGAATGCCTCTGTTAAAAATTTGCTCTAAAAATTGTGACTGTGTCTGAACATGATCTTAAATTTAGCCAGGACGGATACGGGACTAGCTAGGCATATGAAGGGTTAATAGATTAATTATTTAATCAACTAATTAATCTAATAAACATCAATCATCGCAGGATGGATAGCGATGGAATGAATCAACCTAATGGTTTTATTGAAATAATCGTCATTATTATAATTGACTAAATTTCAATATGTCTTGTGTACCAACACTTGAAAAATCATTCCAGTCTAGTGCGATATAAACTTGTTCCAATTATACAAAATGCATCCCTTAAGATATTACCGTCTGTCAACATCAACATAACCCTATACTTAGACTTACAAAAACCGAGAGAAAATCAACCTAGTTCATTATTCGACTTAAAATGTAATCGCTGGTAAAATCAACGATTAATTTTATCGTGACTAAAGTACGAATAATCGGAATATCTACGACTAAGATTAATAAATGGTAATTTTTAGGGTTCCATAGCCAAAATGGTAAAAACGGAACCCTTACAGTTTCGTCATGTCCTTCCCTCTTATCCGTCCGTATGTCACAGGCATTTTACTCAAAAAGTCCATGATGTAATTTGGGGTATAGGTGTATTGTATTAGCCGCTACTAAAATGTAAAATAACAAAAAAAAATCTAATCATACATGTAACTGAAATGAAAAAAAAAAAAAACAAATTCAGCAAATATCAATGTGTGGCTCATATTCCGACAGTTCTTTAAAAAACACTTTGTAGTTTGTAAAAAATTTTTTATTAAACACTTTGTTTCGAAATAATCGCACAGAAAGTAGCATAAATTATACAATTTATCTGCTTTGCTTCAAGGTTGACTGGTAAAGAATGCCCTATGGTCTAAGTCTAAGTCCGCATTTTGTATGATAGATTTTGTTTCTTTTGTGCAATAAAGATTAAATAAATAAATAAATGTTGTAGTTGTGAAGGTACCCTCTTTTGCTAGTGCACTTTCTCATATGGTATTTTTTTCATCTGTAGTGCATTCTTATTCTGAGCATGGTCCGACATGCTCTTGGACGGTTTTTTAATCGTTGCTCGCGATTAAGTTAGTTAATCTTTAGTCAATGACATTTTGCCCATTATCTGATCCCCAACTATCCAAGTTCATCTTGCAAGTCTTTTTTTTACCTTTTTTCAATGGTTAAATAAAATATGCTTTACATACTAAAAACTATACGCAAAAAAAGGATTGCCCATATGAAAGCTTGTAGGTATAAAATATTGTTTTTTGCTTTTCTACTCTGATTTATTTCTAGTCTATATAAAGTGCTAACAAATTAGGTACCTATACTTTTAGAGATGTTACATTACACCAAGTCAAAACAATTTATTTTAAATAAAAATAAAGGAAACTTTTGATATTATATTTTTGTTTTAATTTCTTAACTAAATAAATGTTTTGCCCAAGACTTTGCCATCCGGTGCATTTAATTGACGAGGTGTTTAATATAACATTGACAATCATTTTAAATCAAGAGGTTCCATAAGTCAATCAAAAAAGTCTTAATTACTGACTATTGATTATCTCATTAACAGGCTGTTTTTTCGTAGCAAAGTTGTTTCCCTAATTTTTTTCCAAAAACCAACATAATCGTTTAAATGTATTATACTTACGTCTACACCTAACTACGAGTACTATTGGCTCGTAAAAGTATTGGTACCTAATTTGTTAAAACCCCATGTGTATCTGTATAAAAATCAACCATGGCATTTCTGACTATAATGGGATTATCTCCATTTAATTTTCAGTCTGAAATTGTAGAGCCTGGTTGTCGCTTACCTCAGAACTTCTCCGGAGATTGGATCAACACTGCCAATATAGATGCAGATGTGTTTATAAACGAAACACACATAATAGAGACCTATTATCCAGATGAGGACAGATATAGGAGAACCATTTATGTTTGCAGGTAACATTTGTATCAAAATTAATTTAGTAGCCTATAAGCAAGCAAAAAATAAGTGAATCTCTTGATTCAGCTGCCGCATGAAAGGACATATTACTAAAAAAATTAATTAAATAGTATTGGTGATATATTTCGTTTTTCTTAAATGCTTTTTTTACAGGGAACAGCGTGACAGCAGAGTGATGATGGCTCGGCTCACGGTGGATGGTTGTCAGAAAGATTATGTGTGCTTCGACTTTGTACCACAACATCACAACATTATAAGGTAAGCACCGTTAGAATAAAACCAGTGCTGGTGTATGACAAAATTTAATTTAGTTGAAACATAATAAAATATTCCTAACTCTTAATACTTTTTTCCAGATATCGGAAAGGCCTTGCTATGATCCAGAGCAATTTCCATACAGTGTGCTCATGGGTGCAGTTCCCTAATAAGAAAAAGTGGCGCTACGACCTTTTCCTTAAAAAGGATCCGTCACCCATCCGCTGCCCTGTTGCTGGAAAATTCAACTTTACTCAACGGGGAGATGTCAAATTCGAAACCAGAATCCTTGGTGGTGTAACGCTGAGCCCTCGTCCAAACTTGTACTGCAAACTGAATATAAGTGACTTCTCTGTCTGTGATACCGACCAAAAGACTATACAAATCAAAGAAAATTACTGCCTCTCAGTAGACTATCTGGGCAGACCTGTGGACATATATAGTGACCCTGACTATAGAATGAAATGTATTGGTTATTGGAAAGAAAACTTGAAGTCGTATCTAATTACTTATGATGAGTTGGATCCATTCTCCAAGTACAGATGTTGGGTGTATCAGAGAGCTGATCTTAATAGGTAAATTGCAAACTATGTTTATCTTATTTTTATTTACTTTGAGCTAAGGTCGATAGAGGCAGTTATAGATAAACACAGAGCTATTTTATTAATCTCTTGAGCACCTAAAACAGCAAGTCACTGACGATAACTTGTGACCAAGACGCCACGTATATTTGGTTTATTTTTTACATCGCTTTGTTTTGAAGCTGGGCGCTCAAAAGGCTCAATATGAAGTAAATTTCACTCTCTTGTGTAAAACTCAACGCGAGATTACCTTTTGTATGTATATAATAAGTAGCTTCTGCCCGTGACTTCGTGCGCCTTTAATTCGTTTTTAGCGGATAATGGTATTTTTCCGCGATTGAAAGTAGCCTATGTCCTTCCCCTGAACTTAAACTATCTTCATACCAAATTTCATTCAAATCGGTTCAGCGGTTTAAGCGTGAAGAGGTAACAAACAGACATACACACTTTCGCATTTATAATATTAGTTAGGGGGCCGGGCCGCGGAGCGTTTCAACCACTGCACTTTTATGTAACGATTTTTTTACATCATACGTGACGAAATTCGATATTTTTTTAAATAGAAATAAAAAATGATGCCTTGCCTACCTTATGCCTAAAATTCTGATGCGTTTGTCATTTTATTCACCAGTAATTTGTTACATATAAGTAGCGGCGGTCGGAACGCTCCGCGGCCCGACCCATGAATGGATATACAAATGTAAATATATTATGTGCATCAAAATGTTTAACACTCTCCCAGATACCATTAAGGACGCTTTTAAACAGACCAGTCCTTAAAAAAATGGCTCACTGGAAAGTGTTTATAGCATTCAGGAGATTATAAGTAAATAGGCCTAAGATTGTTTTTTGCATGCCGAGATTCGGTGGATTTTAGTGATTCCCTTATGTACATACATATATATAAATATCTCAATGTACAGTCGAATCGCGGAATGAAAAGGTTTGTTACTTAAGAAGTTTAATATCATACCGTACCATTGGGTTAAAAAGTGACGAACCTTTTCATTCCCTGACTCTACCTAAAATCACATAAAATTAAGTTCATTTCATTTCAAAAGTGTTCATAATTGAAGTAATATTTTCTTAATATTTCAGAATACTGATGTCTCAAGCAATAGGACCTTTCTGCGATCTGAAGCAAGATGTGACGTCGTGGAACTACACAGAAGGCGCAGCGGTCGCCGTGGAGATGGAGGAGTACGAGAGAGAGCGGGACCAATGCCCCATGCACTTCGACGATGGCAGCGACCCGTGGAACACCAAAGAGAATTTTATTAAAATCTTCTCATTCAGCTACTCGTTTTGGAGGAGTAATAACGCACCATTTTTAGTATTGAGCTTCAAAACTTTTATATTAGCTGTTCTAATTCGGCTATTATAATATGTAGTAGGTGTAATTCATTTTATGTAGATCTTGGGAAACTTGAAAAAAAGGCGGACCTGCGCATGTAGTTCGTACGTAAATCGATTACTGCAGTCAAGGTTAGGCTCTAGAAGTTTGCAGGCAATTATACATATTACTTAGTGATTGATCACATGACAGATATAGTACATTTTTTAATTGGCACCTGTGAATTTAGTCTTGTAACGAAATAAATATAATAAGGTAAGTATGATACTAAGATAAGAAATCCTAGTTGCGACATACTAGTATACTACTTTAAGCAGGTAACTTAATATGCAGCTATTTTTACAAGCTTTTTTTTCATATATTAATTTACTTTTAGCAAACTTTATACTTATGTAAAATGTGTTTTGCTTCTAATATGATAGTTGTAAAATTAAATGGAATCTCATTTATTTTCTCATAATTATACAGACTCATAGATTAGTTAAACCAAAGACCATTAAAACAAGAGGATTGACCATCTCCATACAAAAAGCCGTTCCCCGATATGTACAACGCCATCTATGTATAAGGATTATTTTTTATTCAACTTTGCAAGCGTGACACAGTTATTAAATGTTACGATTTATTTATTATTAGCTTTTTGCGAACTAACTGTTACTATACTATGTTTCTTTATTCAATTATAACATAGTTAAATGTTTATTTTTATGGCGCCATCTAGTTTTTGCCAGAATATCTCCTTGCGATCGGAACACGATGCAAAGTATGGCAAGTGTCAGTCCTCTTGTTTTAATGGTCCTTGGTTAAACACAAAATAAATAAATATAAATTTTGTGCCTTAGAAAGTAACAGAATGTTAGTATATAGTAGTTTTTGTGTTTAGATATTAAGGGACAAAAAGACTTATTTTAATTGTATATTTTGATTTGACAAGATTTATCCGTCCATATGAATAATTTATAAACGATATTTTATACACAAAATGTCAAGTTTGTGCATCCAAATAAGACTTAATAGTAACATAATTTGTCCAGATTTGCCGTCCTGTTATATCTACAAAAAATTAAAATAGAATTATATATATTAAACCTAAGCCTGATTTTGTTATTTATATGCATATAAACTATAATACCTCTTTAAAACTTTAATAGAAAACTCTAGTAAACCATGTGAAATGCTAGTCAGTCTTCACTGCTTTTCTTTACCATACGCTCTAAACGCGGGCATCCTAATCATGTCGGGCAGTTATTGTCTTTTGTGTCAAGCAGAGGGGTGTGCAAAACCATCCATACCTCATTCTTGAATGTGGTTATTATATGAGCATTTTACATTCTCAAGTCATCAAAAGGATAATAGATTTTTATTCCGAATTGCATACTTTACAAGTGTTACGATACAACCATTTATTTTTTTATCTATACTCTATAGTATATCACGCAATTCGGTCTGCCTTTTGGCATTGGCCCTGCACCAATCTCCATTGGGCCCTGTCCAGTCCAGTGTCACCCAAGTCCAGGGTTAACCGGAGAGCCTAATTTTAACCGTAATTCATCCTTCCATCTTCTTATTGGGCGTCCCTGCTTTCTGGTGCTCTATTTTTCATTCCATCAAAACGTAGCAGTGAATAAAGAAAAATACATGTGATTAATAATGGCATATTTTATGCAATTGTGTAAAAGAAGTGGTGGTGCTTTCAAATGACTTTGGTTTAGTTATAAAGTGTATTCCATGGTATTTAACCCTTGTGGTCCTGTAACCACTTACCTTGTCCAATTTTAGCACAAATTACAATCCACAAAACAATAGGTCCATTTATTGGTTTTATACTTCTTTTAAGAATAACCAACTAAATATGCGAAATGGTACGGAAAATCTG
Organism: Hedya salicella; assembly: GCA_905404275.2. Classification (NCBI taxonomy): domain Eukaryota; kingdom Metazoa; phylum Arthropoda; class Insecta; order Lepidoptera; family Tortricidae; genus Hedya; species Hedya salicella. The sequence goes on along the minus strand of FR990100.1, from coordinate 15,786,077 downwards.
TAAAGTGTTCTAATCTATCAAACATTTTTTCTATAATAGGCACTTACTTAACGCAAAATGAACTGGCGACCGAGATCATAATACTATCTCGTTCACACTTGCGTGATCTTAAGAGGTGTGAAAGAGATAGCAGTATGATCTTGGTCGCCAGTTGTTTTGCGTTTGACATACGTGCAAGTTCTCGGTGCACGTTCTAGAGATTTGATATCGATAAATGTGATATTGATTATATTTATACTTATTGAAAATGCTTGACTATTATAAGACAGAAGATATTATTTTCAATTATGTATGTACATATAATATAAAAATAACAACACATCTCAAATTAAATCTCAAATCTGACCCGGTTGGCAAGGTTCCCATTAGACTGGGTACGTTCCCCCTTTGTATTGATATGCCAATTCTTTGAGTGAGGAACGAGCCAGCCTTATGGTGCCCGGTAGCGTCTATGAGCCCTTTTGATCTATTTGCTGGGCGTCAGGGCTCCACTGACCAAGGGTCTCTACAGCAAACGCCGCAAATATATGCCGGTCTCGGTCTGTTAGGCCTATATACTTGCGGCGTTTGCCTGCCTCGGTACGGCCGGCCCGCTTGCTCTCAGCGAAGTTGCACCTTAGGGGAGACGGTGCAAGGGCATCAACGGCTCCACGCAAGTGGCATCCCAGATGAGAGGCCATCCCAGACGCCAAGGCATCAGGGTCGTACCATTGGGCCGCTTGCTGTCGTCGCGCGCCAGGCCAGGAGGTTCTTACACGGCCGGTATGATGGGGCTAGGGTTACCAACCATACTATAATATATAGTATTGTACTATATTTTGACTCTGTGTACTATATGCTGTTGAAGAAATATATGGTCCGCAAAAATACTATATTTCGGTCAGTCCTTAGACATATCAACTAGATTGAATGCACCATTCAATGTTGTCGGAGTGGAAAAATCGGTTTTTATCAACTCAGTTAGTTGCCCCACCCAATTGCAATAACAGTAAATATTATGCATTATGTTTAATGAATCAATTTTCACTCTTTTGTATTGTGTACTATTTTTTGCAGAATACTATATTTTTTGTACCTTGGGCTGGGAAATAGTATATTTGCTTTAAGAAATAATTGGCAACCCCAGTTGGGGCTGACAAGGGCCCAGCAGATGACATGCATCGGGTAGACCATCTTCCAGGCACATTCTGCCTCGGATAAGTACGCAACCTCGAAATCATGCAGCGATGGCCTGAGGAATTTGCTGACTAAGGGTGGTGTACTGGGTGCCAAGGAAAGAAATGCGGGTAGGGCGACACTAGAAATTTGGCGGATACCAAGACCTCCGAATCTTATAGGCAGAGTATCCTGGAGAAAGTTCATGTACAATGTCATTTTCAACAAAATAAGACAATTTACTGTTAGTGCAAGTCAGTATTTGTGGTATATTTTGCGCTGTTACACAACACAGTAACTATGCAGCCCAAGAAGAATCTCATAGATATATTGTTGTTGTAAACATATGTTGCTACATTGCTTTAGTATTCAAGCCCTGAGAGTTCACATGTATGTTAATTTGATGTTGCACCATTACATGATTGTATTTGTAACTGGTTTATGTACAATAAATAATGTTTCATACACAATTCTGTAAGAAAATATGCCACCCTACTCAGTGGCGTGCGGGTCCATACAGGCACAGCGAAACTGCCTACCCTGAAGCTCTGACCGACCATGGCTCTATACAGGCACAGCAAAACTGCCTACCCTGAAGCTCTGAACAACCATGGCTCCATACAGGCACAGTAAAACTGCCTACCCTGAAGCTCTGAACGACCATGGCTCCATACAGGCACAGAAAAGCTGCCTACCTTGACCAAAAACCCATTGCACGGCACTGCACCTACTGTAACATCATATATTTGAGTAGTTATTTTAAAGGCACACATAATCTTCTTATACCACACACCAACATTATTAATTCTATTTAGTGTGCAGAAGGGTATGTATATGAAATAAAAAAAATATAAGTCAATGTTAATTGTATTTATTTTTAATCTCTTGATTTTACAAAAACAAACTGCCTGTCAAGTTAATCTTGTATGGATTGCCAGCAAATGGTCAGTGAATAAGTATTAAATTTACTAATTCTTTAACATTAATGTGGAAATGTCCATATAAAATAAACATGCATGACAGTCAGGAAGTCACAACTGAAAGAAGTAATTATTACATTTAGAACAAACATTATATTCAAATGTCTTATCATTTTGGTCAGGACACACTAGAAACAGCATGTTTACTTTGTCCAAGATACTTTAGGAATATCAAAGTGCTCTGTCAGACTGTCAAGGTGTTGATTGAACTTCTCTACTCTTTGCTTATGAGTCATCTCTGCCTTTTGTAGAATTCTCTGCTTTTTCTGAAAAAAAAAACATGAAATTTCACCAAAATCAAGTAATACTCGCTCTAAACCCTAGCTACAACCAATGATAGGAAATATAGAATAAAAATAACTTAATATTTTCTTCTGTTTCCGCGATTATTACTCATTGAAATAAAACAAAATCGTCGGGAACTAAAATGAGATAATATACGCGATATAATCCGTTAAATTGTTTTATTTCAATAAAAATAACTTGATGAAATAGAATAGTCAGGCTGGAATGTATACCATTTTGTCTTGCATCTTCTGAAAGGCGATTTCGGCTTTGGTCCGTTTGTCTGTGTTAGCCTGATGTTTTATCTGTTCCTTTACTTCCTCTTCGATGACTTTTTCGGTGTCTTTATTAGCCTTCTTCTTCTTTTTCTTCTTTATCCCAGAATCTGACTTGATTTTGAGTTTGGACTTGTTGACGCACGCATATTCGTCTTCGTCTCCCATTATTTATAATATATAGGTACTGTATGGAGACTTCTTTTATAGATACAGGTGTTAATGTTAATCTAATTTTCGTGTATTTAATATCACACACGTTTTTATAAATAAACAACAACGATATGAAGTCTGTCTGCTTTTGACGCAGCAAGCAGTCGATGTCTACATTTTGTCACAAGTTGTCAATATCAACGACGTCAAACGTCAATGGTCTATGGTCTGTAGTGTATATTATGGTTATGTTTACGAAGTAAGCTAAGCGTTATAAACATTGTGTTAACATTAACGTTATCACACAAACTGTTGCACATGTATTGCTCAATCTTTATAGTACTAGGCATGTGTTAATAATAGGGATGTTATTTAAATATTACCTGAAACCCAGCTCCTCTTGGAAAGTCGCATTATATAGAAGATGCAATGCGTTTATTTTTTTTTAATTTTAAAATTCATGGGTATTTAGCCGGGTGGAAAATAGCTTTTCCATCCTTGGAAAGTAATTTATTGTTATGATTAGCCACAGAGTCGTAGCGAATTGAGTTATAACATCTGTTGTGATGCTACTCACCGACTGCTCACGTGGAAAGTACGAAATTTAATGTTTACACGGATAGTTCCAGAAAAACACTGTATAGCACCAAATTGGGACTGACCTGGTTGCAAGCACACATATTACACTGTTACTTGCTATTCCAACGTTGCACTGAGGAAGCAGCGTCTCCCAGGTGTTTCCAGTACGTGGTCTCCAGAGTCACCCAATACAGTTGTTCTCCTTATGCTCCCGCCGTGACAGCATTCTACTCAATGGTTATCGTGGCGGCCAATATAATGTGTATATGTATGTAAAGAGAGAATAAACGCGGCCGTCACGATTGTGGTAGGCTATCTATATAACATACCTATTGTCTCTTTCGGGCAACTTCCTTACTCCTTCCACAATATAATCTGCTTCGCTTTAGTCTGATGTTGTCAGGACTCAAGTCACCACCTGTAGAAGTTAAAGTACCATAGCACCAATATCCTTCAGTGTCTCTAGCACCTGGCGGCTCTATTCTACACCTCATTAAGTCATTGTTAATTATTAACGTTATGCTGGAATATCGTCTCATTATCTCCATAAAGAGTATCTCTATACAAGTTAGTTAAATTGGATCCACAGTACAGAATCCACAGTATATTATAAGCCACAGTACAGGCTCCAAGATACGACATTGATAATACTATCGATAGGATTATGGGGAAACCCCTCGTCAATAGGATCCTGGAAATTACAGATCCAGGCCTCGGTTATCACTCCCCGACCGTAAATCGGAAGTAACAACCTATCCAATATCTTGTTCATAGGATCCTGGAAATTACAGATCCCAGGCCTCGGTTTCCACTCCCCGACCGTAAATCGGAAGTGACAACCTACCCCATACGTTTGGTTCCAAGAGTTTCGTAACACCCCTGGCCTCGGTCCCTCTCTAAGCGGAACCTACCCAAACGTGTTATACTTAATTAGACTGCACGAGACGATCTTCGTAACACCCTTGGCCTCGGTCCCTCTCTAAGCGGAACCTACCCAAACGTGTTATACTTAATTAGACTGCATGAGGATCTTCCCCAATCGTTAGCTAGGGGAAACATTTACACATGACAATTAGATACTTGAGCACCTAAAGAGCCAGTTAAGCTGCCTAGGTCTCCAAGTAGGTACTTTAGTCTCTAAAAGTGCTTATCTAGGCACTTAGGGCTTATGCTAGGTACTTAGCTTTCGTATCTCGGGTTACAGGACACCAGGTACCAGGACACTTCACACACAATCACACCACTTGTAAACTGTGACTCTACTGCGACTCGACTTCAATATCTAAGCTAGTAAAAACCCACGCTCACCTTACCATATACAAAAAAGAAGGGATAAAGTTGCCAGCGTACAACTTACGTGTCTTACTAGCTGCGTCGTATCGTATTATTTCGCGTTCGTCGCGACAATGGTTGTGCAACACGTCACACGATGACTTGATTAAAAATTCAAACTTGGACTTGAACTTGAACCCATTTCTGGGTTACTTAATGATGTTTCACCACATTTTACTGCCTGTGTTGTTTTTTAAATTATTTGGGAACTAGTACCCATCGGTAAAAAGAAGTAAATCGCAATAATCCGCCATTTTTGTATTAAAATCAAACGGGCACGTGCGTTTCTTTTCAGATGCAAATCAAAAAGGAACGAAGTCACTCATACGCCACCCTAAGTTGACGGTAAAATGTGGTACTACTTTGCTAGGTGATGTGCGTAATCCAATAGCTCGCTCGATATGCTTGCATGTTGGACTCATTAATACGCACAACGGTCGCTAGATGGTGTTATACATAACTCGGAGTACTGTGAAATAACTATTTTAATATTATTATATATACACGAAAATCTCGTGTTACAGAGTTACGTCATATTATTGAAATAAAAGCTTTTCATACCGCAATTGCGATGAATGATGATCATATTTTTTTATTTTCCTCGCAGTCGAAATGAAAAGTAGTGTTACTGGTGATAAAAAAAATAACACAGACAGAAATATGGTTATAATTTTCGCGTAATATTCATATTAGCTGATATAATTCCAGAAATTTTGAAATTTTTCGCTTGGTAAACCTCGGAGATAAAGAGGGGAATGGTATTTTTTACCATATTTTCCTTAAAAGTCCCCAGTAAGCTCGGTTCTCCATACCAACGTAGTTACGCTCTCATTTTAAAACGACTAGCTAGTTTGCTCTGAAACTTTGTACTTAGAATAAGATAAGGTATATGCAGGCCTGAAATTAGTTTATGTAGCTTCAGATACCATAGTAAAAAAAATACAGCGAATTTAAGTTTTTCATACAAAACTTGTTTTTGGTGTATTCAGTTTGTTTTATAAACTGGAGCCGTATAAACTAAATACAGGCCTAGATATACCTCATGTCATTACTCGTATATATGCAAAGTTTTGTTACAATCCAACACGTAGTTTTAAAATGAGAACGAAACTCCGTTTGTATGGGAAGGTGAAATTCGACCGAGTTTGCTGGAGGCTCTTAACAACACGAAATCTAGCACGATAAAAATATGTGGAGACCTTTAATCTCTAGACCTTTAATTTAATTTGTACTCCCTAATTTGTATCCCCCCTACGCAATACATTTGGGCTGACTATTTTTTTATAACTATTCGAAATTTCAAATAGATGGCATAAGTAGTTTATGAGCTACGGCGCTCTAATAGTCGCACAGACAGACAGAGTCGCACCATAACTACCATAAGGGTGCCTTTTTTTACCTTTTTGGTACGGAGCCCTAATTAGTGAATTTGTAAGCAGTTTTTACGATTCAATTTAGAACGTTACGTTGACTTAGTTTTATATTTGTCAGGGTTCCGTCTTGTCGACTATCTGTCTTCTATCAGATGAAATTTGCTAACCACATGCTAACACGATTGACTTGTATGTACATACTAGTATAGGGCTATGATTTTATTGGATGTAATGATAAAGAAACCGTCATGTTCGATGGTACCAGCAATCAGAGCAACAACTGACAGCAGGTAAGGTAAGTAAGTATCTTAAATAGACATTAGAGCTAAGTAGTTCCGCGACGCTACGACGCTATTCAAGCTCAGCTAAGTGCGCATTAACTCACGAGGGTGGCAGGTTGAATAGCAGCAAATATCATAAATAAATAAGTGATTGTTCACGACAAAAGAGCGGGAATGAATGGCGTTTCTTGGCGTTATCGGGTCGGCGCACGCGCTCTGCCCCGCGACGCGTACGGCTTTTAGATTAGTTCGATTTGATGCCACGTGGCGCCGCGTGCAGCGACTACCGCCAAATAAGATTAACGGATTTGCACTACAGATTGCACACGAATGAGCAGGAAGTGTAAAGTGAAACGGCGGTAATGAGATCGCTTTGTGGGATGACGCGGGAGTGCTATGAATCGATACGTGTGTAGGTGTTCGCGGAATTTGCTGATCGGAGCTATGCTCGATGGAATTGACGAAAGGTGTCATCAGAAACAACAGCGAATGAACAAATCAATTCAACTGTCGTAAATCTCGTAGCACAAGCCTTTCAGAGCTCATTCGTAGACAATTGTTTTAATAAGAGCCTAATTAAGTTTGTTTTTGGAAAAATGTTTTGTATCTACCTAAGACGATAATCACATTCAGCGGTAGGCAGGCGCCTGTTACAGCCAATTGATCGTTTACTCCGGAGAATCTCTACGGATCATTCGATTTATTCTAGTTTAAAGTTAAACTTTTTTGACTGAAACTAAAACAATTCTCCTGTACAGGTAGCATTCACATATCTAATACAACGGTTTATTCTCTTCTCCCGGTGAAAGAATTCGTAACTTTCGGCTGATATTTTATCGTTTAACTATAATACCTTTATAAAATATAAGCCACACCTAAAACAATCCGTCCGCTCTGGCACTATTAGGCAATAGGTGTATAACTGTATGTTCAAACTAGCAATTCTGGGTCCCCCACCAAACCATAATAAAGTATACAGCCGGGGTGAAGGCGGCGCGTGCTGGTCTGATGATAAGCTTACCCTATTTTATCGAGTTTCTTCCAGATAACATCAATGGCAGTGGCCTTGTGCAGCCCTTCACGGTGGCAAGGTTGGAGTCTCATATGTCGGTCAATGTATAGGTTCCAATTCCTATTTGAATTGAATCGCGTGAAGTGTAAGTATAATGTGCCCGGATTGAAGTAGTGAACTATAGGAATAGGGCCAAAGCTTAAGAAGATGAGTAAATATTAGTTTTAGTTAGTCTCTCTTCTCTTCTTCTTATGCGTATGCTTTTGGCAGAAAAGTCGTGGTCACTCGTGCGGTTTGGCGGTAGCGTGTTGCACAATCTTCCTCCAATTCCTTCTGGCCTGAGCTCTTAGTTCTCTCTCTCTCGTTTCTTAATAAAAGTAACGGGTAATTTAAATAACTAATTAGAATGACCCAAAAGTCTACTGCTTGACATATGCCTTCCCCAAAGGATGCCACCATAGCCGGTCGTGCGCCGCTCGCATCCAGCGAACTCCAGCGACCTTCACCAGTTGGGAGGCCCAACCACGAGGTGATTCCCTAATAATGACAACAAAACAAAAAATTTGGATATTTAAATTTAGTATTTTACAATAAGATATACCATAAGTAAACAAAACATTCTCATAAAAAAGTATGTAACTAGGTACTATATGTCGACAATTGAATGAAGTATTTATAAATATGACAAAAACTTGGGATATGCTATCAAAATAGGAAGGTTAGCATTTCCTATTCTTCATCAGAAAATATAAATGTAGAGATAAATGCGTAATCATACGGGCGTATATTTTAATGACGATTAAATTTGGCTTGATAATATTTTCGTCCGTCTGAAATCTGCAAGATACATTATAAAGTAGTTAAGTTAACTATGTTAAGTAGTTACTTGATACGTAAATATATTTAGTGTTTCAAGTTTCTTCAACTTTCAGTGCCTGTTTATCAATCTCTACGCGGAAAATGAGATTAGAAAACAGTACCTATGAATGAATTTAAATTAATCCAATTGAAAAGAACATAGAGATTATTAATTTTACTAACGACCCATGCCGTAACTAAACCATCTATAGTAGGTACTGTTATTAATCTTTATGCAAAAAGATACACAAGTAAATATAACTGCACGCAACCTATATCTAGCCCGAGCTGCAATATTAGCTAATTTGGCTTTTGTTACACCACTTTATCTTTTCACGCTTTTGTGGATACGCCAGGAACATTCAATGGATTTGTTACGCAGCGAAACAAAATGAGATTTTACAATTTTGCCTTTTGGAATAACCGGGAGCCTCTGCATACGTAGCTTTCTACATGTTGACAACCATTGTTTCAAAAGCATAAAGGGAAATGGATCGCTTCAGCTAATCTAAATTTCCTTTCTGTTATTGTATGTTTCATACGGATGTTAACATTTTTTTACGGTGTCCTTATCTGTTGGTTCCCATTGTTGTTATTGTTATGCAATTTGGTTCATAATATCACATTTTTATCTTGTCCACTTTCACTTTATTTAAACGGTAATAACGCCGAGTGCTCTATGAAAAATCTTGTTATACATCCGTATGTTTGTTACGGTTTCCGTGGTAAATTTCAGACAATGTCCGCTAATTTTGTTCAGATACCCCCGGAAACAATGAACGTACAGTCGTACAATAATTACTTATTTATGTAAAAAAAATCGTAGTCCTGTTTCCACTCACACATTTAGTCGGGACTTCACGCGTTTTACAGAGTATCTAATGTAGCTGGTATGAACATCAAACACGTGCATTGCTGATTGCTTGTAGAATTGGGAATTGATGAAAATTTTCAATTGTGTTTATAGGTAGGAATAAGCCTCCTTATTGTCAGAAAAAAAATACAGATTTGACTGTGGCTTAGAAAAAAATAAAAAGATGAAAAGGTGTTGGTGAGCCTTTATGCCCGCCTTATACGGTACGGCAAGAATAACAGTACATTTACAGCCATTTTGATCGAAAATATCAATGCTGCATTTTCCGTAACGTATAAGGCACCTATATAGGCCCACCAATACTTTTTCATCTTTTTATTTTTTCTAAGCCACAGAAAAATCTGTAATTTTTTTTCTGACAATAAGGAGGCTTACCTATAAACAAAATTTCAAGATTTTTGTAAATTTTCATCCATTCCCCATTGGGGAGAGATGTGGCCGATGAGTTATTCAATTACTATCACTTACTTACTGGCACATGCATGGGTTAGGCCGCTGACCAGATGAAGCTTGGTGCAGGTCCCAGGAGTAGACGAGACGAGCGGGGGTACTTAAGTAACTGCTAACTGAAGGAGGCGGCACTAAGAATGGGAATATAATATCCACACCGCTTCGGTCAAATCTCAATTGTTTTCAATGAGGGTTTTCTAAAATGGTAATATTACCAGTTGGCGCCACCGTGACGTAAGGTCTAATTGACAAAAAGTGTCAAAATCTTGTGCTGTGACCTTACATCATGGTGGCGCGATATTTCCATTTTAGAAAACCCTCATTATTGGCGGCGCCTTCCTGATATTCCCTGGATTTTTTCGAGACAGTTAATTTTTTTTTCCCAATCTGATCGATTCTCGAACGAAATTGAGACATTGAGAGTCGATGTAGTTATGGTTAGTTTAAACCGATGATGATCGACTTCAAGTTTGGCCTAAATGGATTTGAACCGACTTGCGAAGCGAGCCGTATCACGATGGCACTCTTTGGGCTGAGGATGACGAAAATATTATCATTTTAGATAATTCATGAAGAGGTGTGGTAAAAGAAATATAATGCGAAGAAATGCCTGCACTCTAAAATCTACCATACCCATGATTACCTAATAATTATGTATGTAGTATAAACCTACCTACTCACCCAAAGCGGAATCACATCGTACATCGTACAAGGATCACAAGCACTGTAAACAGTGTCCACGTGGAAACAAGCACTCGGCCAACAATAACCGTCTGTCAAAAAGGCAATCAACGCACTCGACTTGTCGTCGCATAATCGTGCGAAAGTCGCGCGTACGTGTCGCATTAGTTTAATCTGAATAAATCGCGTCGAACAATGGCGGCTCCTAATAGACATTAATACAGCATTAGCCGTAAGGGCGCGGGCGACGCCTTGTTTGCCAAACTGCCCTAATCCGCTATTTGTAGTGTGGGGGCGCCACGCTGCGGCCCACTGTGGGACACAGGAAACAAAATTAGTTTAAATTATAACTACGATAATGTTCGAAAACTTTAACTACTTTTTTTAGTGAACTGCTGAGTTTTTACATCTGAACTGTTTTAAGGTAACCTACATAGTTAAATAGGCATTCATAGTAGAAAAAAAATCTTACTAAATTATGCCAAAGATTGAGTAAAGCGGAATATAGACAGTTGTGAAAATATTTGAGATATATGAGTATCTAGTATTTTTAATGCAAGCCAGGCGGTCACTTCTTGCCTTACAGGGACGTCATCCAACCCCATATTATCGCATGCAACATCCCCAACAACCGCGAGGTTTGGAAAGAGTTTGCGCAACAGAGATGAGTTTGGTGCAGCTCTGTTTATAAGGCTGTCACTAATTTTGAAGAGCATCGTTTAAAAGTCCTCGATGCGAAGAGCTTAACCAAAAAGAACCGCGCCAAGCCTACACTTACACTAACAGTGCCACGGATGAGTTGCATTGCGCGCCCCAAGTTTGGCTTTGTAAGCTATATTCGTGCATATGCCTGAATGCATCCGGCATGAGCATATGACGGGCTCGTGATATTCGTGGAGCCAGGTTCGCCGTGGACGGATACGTCAAGGACAAGGAGGACGATAAGTACGATATTTGAGACGGTTACATTTTCCTACATTTACGGCACTATTTACTTGTACCTTCTTAATCTGTCAGAAAGCTACGAACCTAAGCTCGTGCTGGTAAAAGTTCAAGTTAAATACATATCTCAAAATAAGTAAAGTTAGACAACAGGATTCGTATCCAATAATTAACTAAATTGTTCTTGTAGGGAATACAATCCATTTTCAATTTAGATTCCACGCGATTTACTACACATGGTCACCCTACGCTGTTGCAGAATGTAGCTTTGACTTCTGAGAGGAAATCCTTTTCCCACGGGCTTTATTCAAACATATGTAAAGCGTATGATGGATGACGCGCCGCCCTCGCCGGGGCTACCCGTTTAAATCACAATCACCTCCCCTAATATATTTTTTTGCTGGTCACTGAGCAGTTTCGTTGAAATAGGTCAAATTTATAATGTAATGGATACCCGAAAGAGTTTACAATTTAAATGGCACACGTCAGAATGATTGCGCTTTTTATAGCGAGGTGTTGCGTTACTCCTTTATGTCTTTGGACTGAGATTTTATTAGGGATAATTGTTTATAGTGCGGGAATTACATTGTATGGCGTAATTAAAATGTTTCTGACCGTTATAAAGGTCAGGTGGAAAACCTGCTAAAGCTGTGATATGGTCAAATGCTCTCACAGCGTTTACTTTCAAATTACAAAAGAAAGTTAGTTGCTTAGTTTGAACTTTCACTGGTCACAACTAGGGCGTCAGCATTATAAACTTGATTTTTACGTTATAAATGTTAAAATTGAAAATTCTCCATGATATATTATAATTCTACACGTTTGTATGGAATGATTCCAGGCATCCCAGCTGAGCTATCACAGTGATCCCGAAAGATGCCCCCGATAGATGTCGCATGTAAGTACATTATGCGTAGTGACGCTCACCTATTTCTGGTATAAATTGAGATATTTTACGTGGGAGAGTAGGTAAGCAAAAATCGCTGGCGCGCTTGCCAACGCGGCTTCGTAAGCGGAGGCATCAAAGTTTTCCCATTACGGGGATCGCAGACATTAGCAGCCCTCTCGGGTTCATTAAAATTTGTCAGCTTGTCGCACAGAGTCAACTTCCAAATGGATGTGGAAACTTCTCTAAGTGAAACTCGGCTGACGTAAAAAGTTCGTCGGATTTTGAGGCGTTTTTTCGACGCCATCAATTTCGCAGCCCGTCAAGAAGATTATTCGCACTCGTAATGCGGAAAAAAGAGTAATTTAAGTTTTCCAGAAGACTCGTTTTGTTGGAGTTATGATCTTTGTTGGAAACTTTGATTGATTTATGAATTTCTTCACTGTCTACCGGCGAGATTAGGGGATCACCTAAGTTTTAGGAATTCCGATGAAAATTGTTGTGTAAGTAAAGGTTGGTAATCCTTCCAAAGCAATTCGCTTATAACCATAAATATAACGTAAATCACCTACCATACACTTCAGTAGTCTATCCGTAAAAAAACCGGTCAAGTGCGAGTCTGACTCGCGCACCGAGGGTTCCGTACAAACTTTCACTTTTATTCCGTCTTAATTTGCCGCTTGAGTTAAGTTGCGTCACATACAAATGAGGGGCACACTTAACAAAACAGGGTATTCAATAATGATTTTTGGTGATTAAAAAAAAATCAAGACACAGATATATTTTTATGTAATATATTTTTATCCTTATAATTTTCGTGTAATATTCATATTAAATTACATCAAGCCCTTTCATATGATACCCTACTTGACCTAGTGACTAGACTTTAAATTCCCCCCGCCCCCATATTGGTCGTTTTTTTAGAAAATAAAAATATATTTTATAATGTTTCCTTTGCAATACATGTGGGCTGACCATATATGTTTATAAATATTCCAAATTTCGAATAGATAGTATAAGTAGTTTTTGAGATATAGCGCTCTAATAGTCGGACAGACAGACAGACAGAGTCGCACCATAAAGAGTTCCTTTTGTACCTTTTTGGTACGGTACCCTAAAATCTACCATTTTTTTTTGTAAAACCATTGATGTAGCGACGAAAGAAGAAAGGAATATTGAAATAAAACAATTTAACGGATTATATCGCGTATATTATCTCATTTTAGTTCCCGACGTTTCGGAAGGTTTCCAGCTTTCCCCCGTGACCATGGAAAGCTGGAAACCTTCCGAAACGTCAGAGAGAAACATGATATTGACCTTGAAAGAGAATTCTTTACATCGCAACAATTTTACATATTGAAAAATCTGTCAAATTAAAAAACCTACTTCGTTTCTATGCATTCCGTATTGCCAGGTCATGATTTTTTCAAATTTGCCGCATATTTCTAATGTCATGTTTCGCTTGCCAAACTCTATAAATGTGAAAAAGCAAGTAGAAATGTAAGCGCCTGCCAGTTTGACGGCGGCAACGATCGCTGCGGCACCCGCCGACTAGTTATTGTTCGGTTTTATGATCGAGGGGTTAAACGAACCCTGGAGTATCGCCGGGACACTGCACACAAATACAGTAGCTATTTTATTGAATAAAACTAAACGCGATTGTTAGCGACGGCTTTAGTTTTTTAGTGTATTTTTGTATTTCATCTAAAATAAAGTGGTGTAGTAATTGCCGACGATTGTAAAATAGGCCAACTACATACTACATAACACCAGTCAGCCCACGACAACTGGCCCTCTTGGACGCGCCACGCGCCTTGTCCGAGCCAACACCGCCGGTTGTCGCTGACAGCGATGATCGAATAATTTGGTTAGTCTCCGTGCGGCATTCATGTATTAGTACAGTCACCGGCATAAATAAGTTATCATATAACCTTGTCACTTTAACGTCGTGTTTGAAATGTCATACGAAATTCTCAAACAATTAAAAGCGACAAGGTAGAGAAATCATCACTTATTTTTGACGGTGAGTGTACCAACCTATACTATGTTACTATTATTAGGTAGGTACAGTCACCGGCATCAATATCTGCCAGAACAAAGTGGACGAAAATATCTGACACGTCCTACCGCCCTAGAAATACAGTCGTGTCAAATATTTATGCGCGCTTTCTTGTGGCTGATATCAATGCTGGTGACTGTACACGCCCGGTTAATGTGTGTGGCGTTCTTGAGGGAGCCCTATATCCAGCAGTGGACGCCTTTTGGCAGATGATGAAGATGATGAGACTTATCATGTAGGTACCTACATGATATCACAAAAGTCACTCGAAGTGTGTTTATAAATGGTGTTGCTGTCTAATTTCTATTAAATGTCATAGAGTCAGAATAAATTATTTCACTTTTGCGTAATGAGTGGAAACACCTAACGTAAGTAGAAGCTTACCTAGAACCAAGGACCATTAAAACAAGAAGACTGACCATCTCCATACAAAAAGCCGTTCCCCGATATGTACAACGTCACCTATGTATAATAATTATTTTTAACAATTATTCAACTTTGCAAGCGTTACACAGTTATTAAATTTTACGATTAATTTATTATTAGCTACTTGCGATCAATTTGTTACTATACTATGTTCCTTTATTCAATTATAACATAGTTAAATGTCTATTTTTATGGCGCCATCTAGTTTTTGCCAGAATATCTCCTTGCGATCGGAACACGATACAAAGTATGGCAAGTGTCAGTCCTCTTCGTTTAATGGCCCTTGGTAGAACTAATTTTGTGCACTCTAAATTTTAAACGGCACATAATTTTAAACGGAATGATGCCTGCCAGAGTGACCGGTACCCCATACCTACTTTTAACCAGCGTGCGAAATAACATCTTAGTCCACTTTTAATTATAAGCTTCACACTTACCTTATCTCTTCACATTTCAAATACCTTAATAGAAGATGACAACGTCCAAAGGAATAATGAAATTTACATAGAAATTTTAATAGGCCTGTTAGGATATTTGCAAAGTTAATCCTCCCCTTGCCTACTGTAGCTGTCTCCCTCCTGCTTCAAATCGAGATGGGGAAGCCGGGGATAGTTTAGCTTTAAATAACAGATGTAATTGTGTTTGAATGACTAAACTCGGCCGACTCCAAAAAATGTAGCCATAATTAACAGACCGCTCTTTAAATAGCTGGGTATTCTTAGCACATTCACTTTCATGTCATTAATAATATTTTTATTTATAAACACAAATGTGGATGCACCAAAACATGATTGGGCACATCAATTTACTTCAACTCGTTTTACAAGTTTAATTAATTATATAAACTGGTTACCTACATTATTTTTGTGGCTAGGTTCAACGCATACCTATCTAGGACTTAGGTACAAGGTGTAGGCAGAGTGGTAAAAAAATATTTACTCCTCAATCGCAAGATTCGCAAGAAAGTACTTACTTAAAATTTGTTTTTTTTTTTAGTTTGTGAATGGCAAGGTGGATTCATTGAGACGCAGTTTCTGCTTTTTACTACTATTGAAGTGAGAGACATACGTAATTTTCTGTGTCTAAACCGATTAAATCTGGGGTTGGGATATAAATTAAAGTATCAGTGTCACATCAGCTTCGAGTCACACGGCGGGGGGTCGGTGGTAGCTCGATGTAAAACTTGTGGGGTTGTCCGCGCAAATACTTCTATTATTTATCGTATAACACACAGTCAGTCTGTGCTAGATTATGAAGCCTGAACAGTGACTAGTACATACACCGGGTGTCCCTGAGACCAACAATAATTCTAAGAGGGCTGATGTATTTTCTGCGATTTTGAATAGTTTCCGAGATATTCCTAATTTATAAGCAATTTTGGGTTTTTTGCTGATATCCGTGTTACAGATAGTAGTTAAGTATAAGTGAAATACTCGTTAATTTTTCATCAGTATCCTACATCATTTAGACCATTACGAACGACGTATACAACAACAACAACAACAATTCTTTATTGCACACCAACAATAGAAGCAATACAATAGAGCCTTAACATAAAATAGGTAAACAATATGCGGTCTTATCGCTAAAGAGCGATCTCTTCCAGACAACCTTTGGGTAACGGAAATGACATAAAATAGCTAGAAATGAGTAGGTGGTGAGATAAGATTACATATAATACAAAAATAAATAAAAACAAACAAACATATACATATACTAAATACGTATACTTAGGTAATCAAGTTTTAAAAAAACACATTCTAGATCTTTTTTTCGGATGATTATTTTGAATATACATGTAATTACACAAATTTTGTTTTTCCATATTAGTGTTTTCCGTGTTTGGGTTTATGCGAAGTATGGAAAATATAACTTTGCGTTAAAAGTTATTACAAGTGGAAATTGTGTAGGTTACTACGTTTTGATTCTTTTTCACAGTAAGCAAACACGTAGTAAACGCATCGCCAAATGTATGAGATTTTATTTTCTTAATTTTTTATGGCCACTAAAAACGCAGTAACCCACGTGAATTTGACAAAAGATAACCTCAATAAATTGAAGTTTTTTGTCATTTACTACGTGTTTGCGGTGCAATTTTATTTAAAAACAAGGAAAATTGTTGCTCCTATTTCCCCCATTTTTCATCGTATCGGCACGTGGGTTCGACCTATCGACGCAGAAAAATACGGTGATACCAAAAATGCAATAAAAAAAATCGATAACCGGTTAAAACCGGTTTCGGTTATTATATCATATTTTTGCAGAAATCGTGGAAATACATGGCTAAAGTGGATATTAAGCTGTGCAAATCTGTCTGTTACTTTCATATTAACGACTAACTTTTGTAACAGTAGCATTAGAATGATAATGATAAGCTTTTAGACTTTAGTACGATAGACACGTAGTTACTTAAGTCTACTGAATTAATACTGAAATCAATTTTGACAGAGAATAATGGCAAAAGTGTAACAAGTTTAAATGGCAAAATCGTCTGTCATCATTTGTATTAGCGGATTTACATCAAATGTACACTATTAATTATTTATTGTGTTTGAAAGAATATAAAACTTTAGAATAGACTATTTGTCATTTTTTTATGGTATGTTATAAAACGACGTCCTAATATTAGAAATATTGGTAAAAAAACTACTCCAATATCATAAAAACTCCCCGAGATACAACGTTTAAAGCACATTTTTGGACTTTCCCAAAAAAACGCTTCATACTAAAGCCTTCAAGCATGTGACGTCACACGCTAGTATCTTGTATAGGGAAAATAAGAACTTTAATATTTTCTCCTGTTTCCGCGATTATTACTCATTGAAATAAAACAATTTAACGGATTATATGGCGTATATTATCTCATTTTAGTTCCCGACGTTTCGGAAGCTTTTCAGCTTTCCATGGTCAGGGGTATCTGCGACGATCAAAGCAAAATATAAACGTAGTTTTTTATTTTGCTTGTTTTATCAGGATCTTATATAATCTTTACATTTTTATACTATGAAAAACCCTATTATTTAGACACATAACTTGATTTACTGCGGAAAAGAATATCCGGCGGTTTAAAACACACGATCAGCATCAACGTTGAGAATAACTGTTGATATGCTTTAGATTAATACTATCTCCGTAAGCTGCCATTTTCTTTAAAGCTATTTGCAATAAAAGAATTTTTGTTATGCAGTTTTTTTACTAGAAAACGATGTCGCGTTATATGATGTTGAAGTTGACGTTGTGGCTGCCAACTAGGTAGAGTTTTCTCTACCTACCTGAAGTATTTAAAACATTCATAAAAAAAGTTCTCACTGCTTCTTCGGTTCAATAATTATCAGGTTCCTGTGGCCTACATTGAAGAGATGAGCCGCAATAATTGTAAAATTTTAATCAATTATATTGCACCGCAAGCACTGAATATCGTTTTACCAAATATTTTATGGTCATTGTCATATATTTGTTCCAAATATGCAATAGGAAATTGATAGCGCTTGAAATACTTTTAGTAAATTCCTTATTTACTAAAATTGAAGTACCTAAAATATGTTAATATAATCTATCCTTTCAAAATCACAGACAAATGAATTAAAAAATGAAAAACAAATCATATAATGAACCAAATATATCTATAAAAAATAACCGAAACCAAACCCGGTTTTCTAATTAATAACCGGGTATTAAAATTGGCCAATATGGGCGGTTAAAACCGGTTACCCGGTTTCGGTTAAAACCGGTTTGCATTCCCTAGAATAAAATCACCGATATCTGACTCTCCCAATATATCTTCGATCTCTCTATCAACTACTACTATAAAATAAAAACAGTAGTCAGTTCTGCCCAATGTTCTTAATAAATCACATATTTCGTTAAATTGCCTTGAAAAATCGAAAATATGTTAAATTACAAAAATTAACTTTTAATTACAGATAAGAACTATTTTGACTTATATTACTATGATATTCATTAAAAACTCATGCAAGATTACTATTATACATATGGATCAAACTTACCTCTTTTGCAAAAATGCAACATCCTTGACCTGTAGCGTGATACTGATCGGTGAGTTCACACAAGTTCAATGCAAGACCTTGACAAAGTATTGGCTAATATTCCAACCAATCAGAAACAAGTAAATTAAATCTCAAATCACAAAAATTTTAGTCGCTAGGCGGCAAAGTTGAATATGTGATTCATTGAGAACATTGGGCAGAATCCTGAAGTGTAAATCAAACACCTCGGGCAGGAACTACTAAATTCAATGTGTTCTTTATTGAAAACATTTGGCAGGACGAGGATATGTAACACAATTAACCCAAACCCAATCAAGGTTAAAACCAAAATTTCAATTATTTTTACAATATCGGAAACTACTAAAAATCACAGAACATACATGGACCCCCATGTCGATAGCTTTTTGAGCTGCTTTATTTATTTATTTATTTAAACTTTATTGCACAATTAAAAAATGTACAAATGGCGGACTTAATGCCAAAAGGAATTCTCTACCAGTCAACCATTGGGTTAAACAGAAACAGTTATATGGGTGCAGGGCCTGTAAACTGAGACAATTGAAGAGAAATATAATACACAGATATACTTATAATATATACGCACATAAACGCACACAAATACACAATAGAATATATCTACATACATATTGCTTTATGTACCTAGTTAAAAACATCATACCGAGAGAGAGAGCTAATCTTGAAGTTTACTAAAGAAGTGCTTGCGCAACATGTGCTTGAAGCTGAGTTTGCTTTGTGCTTGTCTGATAGCGATCGGAGTTCGTTCCAGAGTCGAATTGCCTGAACAGTAAAGGAGTTCGTCATAAAACCGGTGCGGTGTGGAGGGACAATGAGCATGAGACTGCGAGAAGTGCGGAGATCACAACCAGGTCGAGCAGTTACAAAGTGGAATTTAGATCTGAGATACTGGGGCGCAGCTGGGTCGAAGGAGATGGAATAAAGTGTACATAGGACTCGTAATGACCTACGTTCACGAATGGGAAGCCAATTAAGTTGACGGCGAAAAGCGGATATGTGGTCAAATTTACGGAGTCCAAAGATGAATCTGATGCAATTATTGAGAAGACGATCAAGCCGGCTCAATGAAGCCTGGGTGATATTTGAATAACATACATCAGCGTAATCAACAACGGGTAGGACAAGAGCTTGAATGAGGATAGTCTTGATGCTAACAGGAAGAAAATGTTTGAGCCGGTAAAGCGATCGAAGCGTGTTAGTTACTCTGCGACATACATCAGATACCTGTGGCTCCCAAGTTAGGCTGGAGTCAAAAATCAGTCCCAGATTTTTCAACTGTGACGCCAGCGGAATATGAATGTTCTCGAACTGTATGGGAGCTATGTGCCTCATGTCCATTGTGGAAATTATGCAGGGACTCCCGAGCACAATGGCCTGACATTTGGACGGGTTTACGGCGATCCCAAAATTGCGAGACCAAACAGAAATGCGATTAAGGTCGCTGTTGATATCGGTGATCGCACGATCCAAGTCACCCGAGCTCGCTTGGGTGTACAGTTGCAAGTCGTCAGCATACAAATGGTAAGAGCATACTAAGTGAGACGCAATCATGTTAATAAAAAGAGAGAATAGGAGAGGAGATAGGATGCCACCCTGCGGTACCCCAGAAGTAAGATTTATCAACCCTCTTAGGATAATTGTCGGTCTCTAGGACGTCCTGTATAATGACAAAGTTATCTCCGTGCATACCGGGTCTCTAAGTTACTCAAGAATTAGGGGTCGCGATGGACTCCAAAAACGTACTTAGCCCAAGGTTTTCCGGGGTTTCCGCAAGGTCGGGGACCTTGTGCTCAGGCCCCGTGTACCCTTATAGTAAGGACGGTACTGCATGATGGATCTTATCCAGGTCACCTTAATTCAAAGACACTAAATAGTTTAACTTCAAAGACGTTCTCGTAGTTTTCCTTTGCGGTA
Organism: Hedya salicella; assembly: GCA_905404275.2. Lineage (NCBI taxonomy): Eukaryota > Metazoa > Arthropoda > Insecta > Lepidoptera > Tortricidae > Hedya > Hedya salicella. The sequence goes on along the minus strand of FR990100.1, from coordinate 15,765,519 downwards.
GGTCGGTATGACATATGGGAATATTAATTATTCTACTATTAATAAAACAATTAATTAAGCAACAAATAATTAGGACTTGGAGGCGGTCCGGTTACATATTCATACAGTTCATTATTTTAATTACCCTACCACTTAATGGGGTTCATTGTAAAATTAATAAAAAATAATGTTACTTTCAATTATTTTCCTAATGAGACATGATGGTCACGAATAGTAATGTAGTAGAATGCCAAATGATACTAAATGATATAATAAATATACTTATCACCTTATCTCATAAAAGTTATGTTTAGATCTGCATGAGCATAAGATACATCTATTATCAAAATGCACGTTTTTTAAATAAAAATCTTGTCATGACAAATAGCTCCTTGAAAATCAAAGTAACACTATACAAAATAAAATTCGCTTCAAATATAAATTTTAGTTTTTAAGCTGCAGAACGTCACTATTTGCATCATTTTATCATACAAAATCTTAAATACAGTAAAAAATTGTATTGTTGCAAAGTTTTTGGATATAGTTTTTTTCTGAACGATATTTAAATAATTATTCCTTCGCAACGGGCTCCACCTTGTTTGCAAAAATAATCCTCTCGTTCTCGTACGTCACTCTTGACATTTTAGGGGAAGTGTCCGTTTTTCCCGCGCAATGCTCAGCATAGACAATAGAACACGCGCCGGGCGCTTGCGCGTCAAGTCAAACTAATTTGCACTTCCTACCGCCACGTACAGGATAAACCCTTCGTACACGGGTATACTGTATCGAGTGCTCCATGCGTAGATAGCGCACGCAATGTCTGAGAGTTTTGAATTTGAAAGATAAAATCTTTTTAAATTTAAAGAGCATCTGGATTTTTATGGTGGCAGCTACGTGCTTATTTTTGAAAGAGACGCAACGTAGCAGATATATTGATCAGTGTGTCATATAATTACTTAATAGTTGAAAAGGTAGTAAATTTTGCTAGCGCAACGTCAATTTAATCCACATCAAAATTATAATTTTGATCGTTGGAGGTTTTCTAACATAATTTTTTAGACTTGTGAGGTTATAAAAATATTACGTATCTTATACCTTCAATGGAAGAACACATTAGAAGTTTTCAGCACACCTGCAATATCGGAGGACTCCGACCCCCAAGTCCTTCGTTTTCTTGGTAAAAGTAACTGGGACGTATGGGTTGGCCATTGTTGAGCTCGTATTCTAAGGGGTATGCCTAGGAGGCACCATAGCCGAAGTATTCTTTTCAGATTTTTTTTATTAAAATGGATCTACTATGGTGATTTATGAACACTTATTAATAATTATATTTTAAATGTATACGTACTTGTACAAAGTAGGTCAGCTACAAATTTTAACGCTAAATTGACTGTCAGATAATATTTATCTGAGGTTTGAAAAAACAACAGACAGTCTTTTAATTGTACCGGCATATGTATAACATGTTTAAGAATACACTCGGTGTCTATTATTCGGATTTAGGGGGTCGGTTGAATGGGGTTGTTTATTGCGCAAGACATTTGGGGACCATGTCGCGGCTTGTTCGCACCCGCAATGGTCGGTGTTGCCACATATGGACACAATTTTATTAACCGTACCGTTTATTTACTGTTATGTGATTTGCGAATAGCAACATGCGGTTTATTGAAAACGGAAAACCCATCATCAATATCATTGTATGCCCTAAGGAGGTAATAACAAACATGATTTTTTTTCTTTTTCGTAGTGTATACTTTGTTTTATAGATCCAAATATAGATGTAGAACTAGCTTCAGTACATCTATACTATTATAAAGTTGTAAAATTGAAATGTCTGTACATTGAATATATTTTCAAAAAAAATATTGTAACGGACTATTTGGAGGAGACTGAATTGAAAAATATATGTATATACTAGAAGGCGCCCGCAACTTCGTTCGCTGAGGAGAAAAAGTCATAACCTTTCTTTTTTTCTTTAGCATAGTCGGGTAAAAAGTATCCTATAACCATACCCAAGCTATACCCGTGTACCAAAAATAGTTGAAATCTATTTAGCCGATTTTGCGTGATGAAGCTACAACGACACATACAAACATACAAACAATTCAAAAAGATATTTTTCGTTTTAGTGACCTCCAAATAGTCCGTAACAATCAATTATTTGAAAATATCTTCAATTTATATTAGTATACATTATTTTGTATGTTGTGTCTTTGTGGATTCATCACGCCAAAATGGCTCAACGGATTCCGACTATTTTAAGTAGACGGGTAGCTGTTATAGGATACTTTTCACCCGACTACGCTGAAGCAAAAAAGATGTTAACACTTTTCTTCTCAAACGTTGTCGTGGGCATAATCTAGTCACAAATTAATTCAGAAATTAGTGCGAATTATTAATCCCAGGATTTACTACCGCACACTTGTATTCAATGCTACCTCGTTTAAATAAATCCTGAATTACAGTATATACATGTTGTTATACACATGGGAAAGTAATTAGGCGACGCACGGGCCGGCGGGAGGGGGTGCCGGAACCGGAAGCCCGCCGGAGATGAAGGCGCGATACAATATCCGGTTAGACGCCATTTCCGCCGCGAGACGACTCGTGTGCTGATGCCTTTACCTACTCGATAGTTTGGTTTATTGACAATATGGATAACGTGTGAAGTGAATTTAATTGCGAGTTTCGGTACTGAATCAGTTTCCAAGTAAATATTGAAATGTTTTATTATCCAGCAGGAGTTTTAAGCTTGCGCGCGGTTTGGTTGTCCTTATTGACATTAATGCAATTATCAACAATAAACACAAAATACAATTTCATAATTTATTACTATAGAATAGTATAAAGTTACAGCAACATATCCCCTTATTGCTGTTGTTTTTCTTGGTCAACATTGACTGTTTTGTATTAAGTTAAGTTGTGGTCTTTTTATTAAAATATAAATTCATAATAGGCATAAAATATTATCTATAGCACGTTTTTAGGAAATAATAATGTAGACTTCTAGGGTCAGTGAGGGCTACTTCCTCACTGACCTATTTAAATTATCCGCCCTGTATAGTTTTTGCTCATGGAACCGTACGAATCGTTTCATGAGCATATTTAATTTTTAATGATGAGTTTAAAAAAAAATAGTAGCAAATGAAAAAAAAATGTGTATGTCCTGTGATTGTTTTTTTGTATGTAAATGTATTATTTTTGTCAAAGAAATAAATAGGTGGTTCTGAAATTATTCAGCAATGTCCTCTCAGCATTTTTTGGAGCAATAGGGCTCTTCTAAACGATGCACGGCGCCGGCGGAGTCAGGCTTCCCTCCCCTCCACCAGTATCTACTCGCGCAATGGTCCTCGCTGGTTAACTCCGATATTCAAAAAATTTACAGTCAATATGAAGCTACATGAAATTTTAAAATAGAGTTTAAATGCTCTGCACGGATCCGTTTATTTCATATCTAACATCTTAAAGTGCATGGCAAAATAGAGCAGGTCAAAGAGCACCCCAACTTTTGTATACTTTATAAATTTCGACATGCTTTTTCTCTGAAACTATTAAATAAATAAATAAATATCAGGGACTAACTAATAACTAAAAAGGTGACATTTTAACTAAAATCCTGACACCAGCACAGCCGTCACACCCGATGACTTTTAGAAGATTTATCAGGACACCTCAAGGAAGCCCTGTACCAATTTTGAAAACAACACGAGTTATTTCCTCTAATTTATCTAATTTTCTCATACTATAGGTATTCAATTAGGTATTTTTCAATTAATATCTATTTCTTGAAACCAACTGATGATCTAATTCTGCAAAATGTCCTGGCGACAGAAACTGTGCACCAATATAATATTAGTTTATGCGTAAATGGCGAGACAGCAAATACCCATAACTCACTATCACAACTCTAATGCCACGATGGTGTATTCCGATCCAAGCAGTGAAAAGGTAAGGGAGGGTTATTCCATATATCTATACTATTATAAAGTTATAAAAATGAAATGATTGTTTGTTTGTATGTGTCGTTGTGGCTTCATCACGCTAAATCGGCTAAACGGATTTCAACTATTTCTGGTACACAAACCCAGCTACCCGGGTTTTTATCCGAGTATGCAAAAGAAAAAAAGAGAGGTTATGACTTTTTCTCCTCCGCGAACGAAGTTGGGGGCGCTTTTTAGTACGAAATACTTCTTCAAGGAGACAAGATTCGCAACAACTCAACTCACGAGGACTGAAATTGCAGAGTGCAAGATTTACACTGGCTACACTGCCCACTTTAAGCGATACTTTCCAGTCCTGCCCTTAATCACCTTTTTCCAACGCGGAACTGTCGATTACTTGAAATTATAATACGGGACGAAGTATCCTTTACCAGCCTCCGATGGCAGATAAGGCAGCCCATCCATTGAGCCAAGCTCGAGGAGTCCTTTGTTAACCACGGATTAAGCTTTTATGTGATTTTTGCGCCTGAGTGCAAATTGAGTGATGCTCACTGCTCAGAGTCGTAAAAGAGTACTGAGGACATAGAATCTTGGAACATCAGCGCCTAAGTTGGCATAGTTAACTGCGAGGAACGTCGTAAGGGGGAAAAATACTGTACAATGATGAAGATACGACGTTGGCAGACAGACGCCGAGAGGTTCTAAAAAAATGTAGTCCCATTCATCTTATGAAATATGATGACAAATAGTTAAGACTCGTTTATGTGTTTTGTATGTTTTATAATCTACTTGTACCTTATAATTCTCATATTTCTTGAATTCATTTTGTGGATACTCTTATAATAGGGAGGATGACTAAATTCTAATAATTAGTCCGTCATGTAGTATAATAAAAAATACTGGACATGTATTTTTTCTTTTTTCACATAATCGCAAAATAATGGCGATACATTCAGTAAAACTGTCTCGTGACGTCACTCCTAAGTACAGTAGCCCTCACTCCTAATCTTTAATGCGATTTTTCTAAGTATTTTTTATTAGTTTCAAAAAGCAAAAAATATATGTACGCAATACTTTTTGTATTTTATTTTTTTATTTTTTATTATTATTATTTTTGTATTATCTAGCTGACGGACTACTTAATTAGAATTTTGATTTTCATACCCAGTCATCACGCCTATTTTGAAGTTAGGTTAGTTATCTATCTACATAAATAGCCATACATAGGCGTAATTTTGTTGTTTCCCTCTTACGTATCAAATATTTATTACGAGGAAAAAGATAGTGCTGTATAGTTATACATATAAACACACCCTGTTACTGTAAGAAGCTGATATAAATAACCGTACCTGCTTTTAAAGTTAACCAAACTCTATTTATAAGATTTCCATTATAGATAAGCCTGAAACTTTACGTTCTTATAATTAATCAAAATGGACCCAAGGACATCATTCAATACATCGGCGATACATGGCTCAAGTCGGGTAATACTCGTAAGTACTAGAAGGTGTTAGCTAATAATAACTATTCGTCGTGTTGCGATAATACAGATTCAGATAGAGCGCCCGAGGAGATAACCCCTTACATAGCTCAGAGCACATAGCGCCTAGCCTACCCACCCTCGCTGGTAGCGACAGCAAACTCATTACATTATAAATAGATGAATTTAAATGAAATATAACAATATTGTATTATAGCTAGTGTTCAAATATTTGGCATAATTCAGACTAAAATTATCTCCCTATGCATAACAAATTTATGTGAGAAATATTCTTCTAGAAATTATCTATCTTTAAAAGAAAGCCATACAAATTTCTATAACACTGGAAAAAAAAAAACATGCGGCCAGCCACATACTCCTTACGAATAATTAAAAACAAACAAACTAACCTGATCAGATTGGCCAAACTTTCTGATAGAATTGTTCAAGCTGTACTTTTTTAATTATTGCAATTGGAATTTCGAATAGTATACCTAATGGAATTCAATAATGCCGTGATATTGATAACAATTTAGTGTTTCTTTAAATTCTAGACATAAGTATTTCAGCGTAACCCAAAATTATTCAAATAACATCGCAAGTCGACATGATGTAGACCGATGGCCGCTGGGGCAACAAGGTTATATTTCTTTAGGAAGTAGGTAGGTAAACCAAACTTAAATTCGCCCCATATGGATACTGTGAAATGGGAGTCGAACGAAAGTAGCTTAGTTGTCATACTCGCATGCAATGATTACACCAATCATTTACCCTAGGTCTGCAATGATGATCACGTATCGGATGAGGCAATGAGAAAGGCTCCCAAAATTGTGGTGAACCCATATACATTTAAAAACCCAAGTGACGATTTGTCTGGTCTATCAAAATAATTAGTAATCATCAATTCGCATATCTTTGAGTAATTCCATACAATTCCGTTTGTTAATTAGGAACAATAATTGGTACTTAATTACTGGTTTCAATTTCTCGTTTAATTTTTAGTTAATCGTTGGTCTAGCCACAGGCTCGCCAATAATTGCTAATGTTTCTAGATTACATACCAGAATTCTATTTAAATAAGATACAGCATGAACTGCCGTCATTCGATTTCTGTTTGTTCAACAAATCGTATCGTGTGCGACAATGAAAATAGTAAGTGATTTTATTTAATATTTATGGGAACTTACTACTATTACTTTATGAAATTAATATTTTTTATTATATACTGTACTCATATGATGAGAGTCAGAGATGAGTGTCTGACTGATTTAAGATTTCACTTGGCGGCCTGAATATGGTGTCGTTATTTGTTGTGGATAAAACATTTTTTTTAAATCAGGGACAATCTTACACATCGATCTCAAATAGTAATTATAAGGAAATCGTGTCAGGAAATTCCTTCATTACAAAAGTTTTTGAATTATCCCACATCTATACTATTATAAAGTTGTGAAAATAAAATGGCTGTACATAGAAATTATTTTCAAAAAAATTGTTACTGACTGGACTAAATATATTTCAACTATTTTTGGTACATGAGTAGTTTGTTATCCACAGATGTTTATACGTTCTGACACCTTATCGTATACTATTCTCATTCAAATTAAGTACAAACGTCTAGTCTACCATTCATCATCAGTCCCAGTCCTACAATTATTGCTTAGAAAGGGACCATACTAACACTTCTCTTGACAAAAAACGTGACCATATTAAACGTGTCCTAGGCCAATTACAATATTGACAATGATGTTTGCTACTATTTTTAAACATCATCCTTCTTTTTTTTTTTTTTTTTTTTTTTTTTTTTTTTAATTGTTCTGGTCTCAGTTTGGTCGTTAAACGACCACTTTCGAGTTAGTAAATGGTGCCACGCTCCGAAGGAGCGAGGCACAGAAAAGAAGAACAAAGACTTTTGCCTAATAGTTATATGACTATAACTAAGAGGACTGTAAACAAGCCGGTTTAAATAGTCCAGTGTTTGGCGCAATAGAAAAACAAAAGAGATTTTAGATTAATAAAATAACAAATTGAGATATTAAATTTAATTTAATTTTGAACAGTAGGGGATGACCTCGGAGGGCAATCCCTCTTACTGATATATGGGCCAAATCTCTGAAAATGAGATATCTGGTCTTTTATAGATTTAAAGCCCCTAAGGAGAGGCCTATACCTCAACCGAGGTCGAGAATTTAAATTAGTCGAAGGCCTCCCATGGTTCAAGGAGACTCCTCCTTCCTCAGTATTGTCATTTGGTATGCCTCTCAAGGGCGAGTCAAGAGGGTCATTGTCATATAAGCGTCTGATACTAAGGTCAGTGTCAATTTCTTTTTCGCGTTTGAGCCTAATGGTGAATTTGTCATCAGGCACAAGTAGTGCATGTCTCGCCCTTTTTATACCTTTCCTAGGAGGAATGTCAGGCGTATAGTCGACGGAAGCAGTCACTAATGGGTTAGGACTGCGTTCGGAACGGTAAAAATAGTTAGTAGCGAGCATTTTAAAATGCTGCGCAACTGAATGAATATTTAGATCGGCATGGATATCCACGTTCCGAACGTAGCCTGGGGCGTCGACTACACGCCTGAGGAATCTATTTTGAAGGACCTGTAACGACCAGAGCTTCCTACGCGAGGACTGTCCAAAGACAATGCTAGCATAAGAGAACACTGGCCGAATACAGGTTTTATAAATAGTAATTTTGTTACTACGAGACAATTTGGATTTGGAGGAAAGTAGGCAGTGCATTCTGCCCAGGATAAATGCGGCTTTATTTCTAACTGCGTCAATATGCTTTTTGAAATTTAAGCGTCTGTCTAATGTGACACCAAGATATTTTACCTCCTCCCTCCAGGGAACAGTCCCCCCCAAAAGAGTGATTTCACTATCCGGCTTGTATTTATGTTTGTCGCTGGTGCGAGTGAAAATGACAGCTGCACTCTTTTGAGGGTTGAGCTCCATCCTCCAAAGTCTACACCATTGCCCAAAGGCTTCGGCCGCAGATTGGAGGAGAACTTTTATGCTGTTAACTCGAGGAGAGGTGGCAAAAAGGGCCGTGTCATCTGCATACTGGGCACAATGCACTCCCGGGACTCTGGGAATATCATTGATATACAATGAAAAGAGGGTTGGCGCGAGAACCGACCCTTGAGGGACTCCTGCCCTGATAGGATGCTTGGGTGATAAGGTACCATCAACCCTGTAACTAAAGCTCCTGTCAGAGAGGAAATCGGAGATGAGAAAAACTAGTCTTGTGGGAATGTCTATATTGAATAATTTGTAGATAAGGCCTTTGTGCCAAACGCGGTCGAATGCTTTGGAGATATCAAAAAATATCGCCCCTGTAGGAATGGACCGACCCCAGTTGGTCCACCAGAAGTGAACATGCTCGGTTATGCGGTGCACCTGTTGAACACACGAATGTTCAGCCCTAAAGCCAAACTGTTCGTCTGCCAACAGGTGCTCCGCCGCAATCACTTTTCTGAGCCTATTCATAATTACCCTCTCATAAAGTTTCCCAAGAGTGTTTAAAAGGCTGATAGGTCTGTAGCTAACAGGATCATCACGAGGCTTACCCGGCTTGTGAATACCAATTACCTCAGCATGTTTCCATACCTTTGGAAAGTGGCATTTGGCAAGAGAGATGTTATAGATTGCCAACAGGACGATCAGAAGACTCTCAGGGAGCATTCCAATCATCCTATTGGATATCCTGTCCTCGCCTGGGGATTTACGTTTCTTGAGAGACTTTATGAGAAGCTTTAATTCGGATAGACTCAGAGGTTCTAGTGGAGCGTCAGAAGGCGGTGTAGAGAGCCGCGCTTCTACTTCATTTTCAACTCGGGCCAGATGTACGGGATCAACAGGCTCAGTACTTGGGGAGCATTGGGCTTCCAACGAGACCGCCAAGCACTCAGCCTTTTCATCGTCATTAAAGGCGATCTGCTCCGAGCCGTTGTTCATAAATTTGAGGGGAGGCATGTCCACAACAGTATCTAATTTTAAGGTCCTAGTCAACTTCCAAAATGCAAGATGACTAGGGGAGAGTTCCGACAAGAGATCGCTCCATTTCTGATTCTTGTGATCAGCAAGACCCCTTTTAAGCCTTTGCCGCAAATTATTCAATATAGACTTATTCTCGCTTGAAGGGGCAAGATCGTATTTCCTGGTAGCTTCGTTCTTCTCTTTTAAAAGTTTGAGAAGATGGCTGGGAAGTCTCCAGGTATAGAAGTCTTCTATAGGGACGTCTTTGGAACACTCGTTTTGTATGGCTTGAAGGCCCGAAGTGAGAAGATTAATAGCCATTTCAAGGTCCTCTATAGAGTTGATTTGAGCGGAAAGTCCGTCAAAACGATTTATGACGTCCTTATCTGACATTACTAGACTAACCTGATGCCAGTTGATAATACGCCTAGTAAGAGGCGGTCCGTCACGAGGAGGCCCCATTTTCAAAGTGACCGGCCTGTGGTCGGAAGAGAGTTCATGAAGCACTTCTAAAGAGCGCAGTTGTAAAGCTACGCCCTTCAGAAGTACCACATCCAGGATATCAGCTCTTCTCGTAGGGTCACTCGGAAAATGAGTCGCCTCAAACGGAGCTATCAGATCAATAGAGAGATCATTGGTATATTTAAGAAGACGCCTGCCCCTTGAAGTAGAATAATTACAATTCCAGAGACTGTGCTTGCAGTTGAGATCGCCAGCCAAAATGACCGATTCACCCAACCCAAACACAGCCTCTAGGTCGGATTTTAATAATGGCTGATTTGGAGATAAATAAGCTGATACTAAGGTAATAGGCCCATGACCCGTAAGGGCTATGCGACACGCAGATATTTCTAAGTGTTTGATATTTTCTGGTATGGAAATGGGTGAACAATGGAATGCCCTTTTGTAATAAATTAAGGTACCCCCCCCAGCACTCGTAGTGCGATCATTACGGATTATATTAAAGTTAGCTATTTTAGGGTCCCTTAAAGAGGGTTTTAAAAATGTTTCTTGAATAAGAAAGATGTCAATATTATGAGATTTAATAAATGAAGCAATTTCGTCTCTCTGAGACCTAACGCCATTGGCATTAAAATATGCCAACGATAGATGCTTGGGCTTGACTCTACCGGGTGTATTATCCATTATGAGCTGTCTGAGTATTGATAGAGCGGATCGCCGATAGGAGAGCTGAGTACTTGAAGAGTACATCAAACCGACCTCTGGAATTTCTTTGAGCCCTGAATTCAGCAGCCAAACTGCGGACCTCATCGATGTCAATGATCTCAGCCAGTTCAAAAACTAGTCTGAGATCATCGTCATCAGATTGATTACGCGCAGCTCCTCCTAAAATAGAAGGGGAGACAACGCTAGGACCTGAGCCCAAGGAGGCACCAGGATATGACTTCCTCATGTGAGAGGGAGGTGCTTGTCGAGAAATGTTATTAGAATAATTTGGGCCAGATCTAGAAGGCATGGCAGCAATTTGATTATAGGGAGGCCTATGCTGTTGAAAATTGGATGAACGATCAACAGCTACGTTCTCCAAGATAGGATTAAGGGGACCTTGGGCTGACGAGCCAGGACGGGGAGGCTGCGCCTGAGGGCCAGACTGAGACTCTTGAGAGGAGCCATAGATAAAGTTTGCAGCTTCAACAACTTGAGTAGAAGAGTGCAGCCTCTTACCACCTAAAGTAGGAAAAGAGGACTCCGTAACAAGGGGTACTTGATTGCCAGTGCTGACACCATTGTTGTTTAAAGGCGGCGAAGGATTCTGACTGCTGAATCTGGATGCTTTATTACGCCTACGGGTATTGTTACCATTCCTATTTGATCTGGAATTCTTATTTTGTTTAGGAGCAGCCGGGCAATTGTGAAAATTAGCGGTATGATCACCGCCGCAGTTGCAGCAGGATACTTTAATTTTGGATTGAATATCAGGAGGTGAATCCTTTTTAAGTTCACAGCTACTGGTATGATGACCACCTCCGCACTTAACGCAGCGAGAAGGGAGCCTACAATAATTCTCCGAGTGACCATAGAATTGGCAATTTTTACATTGCGGCACTCTATTATTTTTATAAGGTGCTTCAACACGCAGTCCACTAAGACCACAGGAAGACTTGATATTATAAATCTCCTTTCCCGCTGGAGTGCGATCAAGGGAGACAAAAACCGCCTCAAAGGGAACTCTTTTATCACCCCTAAACATACGGTGAACTTCATGTACCGGGAGACCTTGGGATTTAAGGTCTTCTAAAATGGAAGTATTATCAATCTCCACAGGAAGGCCTTTAATGACCACGTGAAGTCTGCGTTCAGGATTATAGGTATGATAGCCATCAACCATCAGGTCAATCCAGGCTTTATATTGAGATATATTTTGGGTAATAATCCCAATGCCTCCCGGTCTGCCATCACGAGCAGCTACCGAGGTGGCTCTGAGCAACCCAATGTTTCTGCGGTTGGCCTCAGCAGCTAGCTTTGTCCAACGCGCTTTATCTTTTAAGAACAAAATAGGAGGTCTTTTCTCCTTTTTGGCATTTTCAACAATGACCTCCATCTCCTCACGATCAACAACGTGAGGATGCTGTGGAGCCTCCTGGCGCAAACGCTTGGGTGTCGAATTAGGGTGACTGAGATTAGGCTGACTGCGAGACAAATCAGCCATGAAATCTCCATGTGAAGAATCAGCAAGACTGACAGGAGAAGAAGGGCTAATGTTGCCACGCTTCCTGCCACGATTTTTATTTTTATTTTTACGTTTAACAGTTTCAAAACCTTCATCAGAAAGGACAGACTGATATTCAATTTCAGATTCAGACTCGATCGAGGCCGAGTCCATACTAGAAAGTTGAGAATGAACAATAACCTCCACATGGGAGTTATGTAAATTAAGCGAGGCGGGGGGCGTGGCCACATCACCTGCAAAGTGTCTTCGAAGATCCCTTAAATCTGCCTGACCAAGAGGCAGTTGAGATTCAGGAGTAGGCTGACCAAGTGCAAGAGGAGTGTCCTGCACGGTTACCAACTCGGACTCGCAGTCACCCAAACCTCCAGAAAGAACAGAGGCCGGACGCGAATAGGAAGGAGAACGAGAGCGAGAGCTCGAGCGCACGCTTAAGACAGCACGCTTTTTAAAAGAATCAATTGATCTACGAGGTGTCTTGTCACAGGTCAGACCGGAGGCTTGCGAGCCATACCGGCTAAAGTCAGTAGAGTCGCCGTCAATACGGTTGTCAACAGATGTCAAAGTCGGGTTTGAGGAAGAAAAAGTCTCCTTACCTGTATTAGATACTTTCTGAGCATTTGAAAGAATCAAAAACTCCTCCATAACATTAGGATATTGACGAGCAAGGAAGCTCGCCAACGAGGGAGGGGGCACAATCCTCTTTCCCTCCATCATTAGCGCCGTATCCCTATACACAGAAATACGGGCATGTCCAGGGAGATACCGTGGAAAAAAAAAAAAAAAAAAAAAAAAAATTAAAAATTGCACCAAAACACTGATTATTTAAACTATAAACGGCACTCGCGCACTGAATTTAGTAGATAACTGAGAGAAGAACTGTGATCTACTCTTTTATCACAATAGTGAGTTGCTTTTTTCTCACACAAGTATTTAGGAAATCTTTTTAAATACTTTCATTAATTTTTCTTTTCTTTAGAATTTTAACATAAGCGTCAATTTCGCACACAATTCACATATAAAGTTCACACAACACGCACAATGATTTTCACGCGCACTGGAAAGTCTTCTTCTATACACGGAAAAACACAATGACAGCACAAACGGCAACAAGGCACCACACACAACTAGTGGGCGGGGCTAAGAGCTTCTTGCAGACATACGGCAACGGCAACGCCCACCAGGGCATTGCCGAAACTAAGCGATTTTAATTTGTTCTACGGAGCTGACAGCTGCGCACTAGTAAAGACGACCTCTCACGACGAGCGCTGGACACTGAATCGACTCACTGTACTCTACTCACTGACTCACATCATCCTTCTTTCTCCAGTTGGTGGTCTTAAGCTGCGTGGTAGTAGCCGCGTCGTGCGCGCCTGCGGAACCAAGCCCAGTGCGCGAGCTGCCTGCCATTCGGCATGAGGAAGTACACGACGAGTATGGCCAGTACGCCCTGCGGTACATCACTGCTGAGGGTGAGTGTAGGGTTTTGTATTACACTTTAATATTTTGAATAAGATTTTTAATACCTTCCTTAGACTTTTCCTATTTCATGTGAAGGGATCAAACTTCTTAGACATTTCATTTAGCCACAACAGCTTTGATGAGGTCCCTTTGGAGCAGCTTTGTTGAGGTCATAAAGGTTCACGTTATTTTTTGAACTTCTCTGAGGCTTCTTATATTTTCTTAGTTGCATCACGGCTGCGATTATCCTCGTAGGTAAAGCATTAATCTGTATTGTGACTACAAATTTGCGAGAAAAATACGGATTATTCCAAATCTCTGGTAAATTATTGGGGTAATCATTAGATATGGTTCAGAAATCATACGTTTTCAACTACTTTTGTTCGACTCCCATTTCACAATAGGTATTCGTATGTGGCGGCCACTTCCTAACCGAATACAACATCGTTGTTCCAAACCACAACACATTTCTTTCTGAACGCAAGTATTTGTTTAAGTTGTCCTTTAACATTCCTAATTTTTGCCTCCTTGCCCTAATCTCTCCACCTACTTTGCACATTTCAAAGGCTTTCCATTCCTTATTTTCGTATCGCCCAGTTTTTAACATGAGTACTATTTTCAGACACGGTAGTATCGGAGCGCGGCAAGCTTGTCCCCACCGATAAAGGTGGCTGGGTTCTGGAGATCGAAGGACAGTACCAGTTTATTGGAGATGACGGCCAGATGTACGTGACCAAGTACAAAGGTGGCCCGGGAGGGTTCCACGTTGACGCCAACCATCTACCTCAGCCGGTCTTTCCTTGAATAATAAAACACTTAGTTAATTAATACTTCTATATATTTTCTTCTTTCTGGTTGAGACAAGTCAATGATAATTGTAGTTGTTAGCACACTCTAGTCCAGTTGTTCTCTTTCAGTTACTTTTAAGATGAACTCTACGGATCTTACCACCATGGCCTTTAATATCTTCAAACGACCGAACAATTGGGCGCTTCGAGACTGATTGACTAAACTCTGTGACAAGACTGAAGAATGTCAACACCTTCTTTGTATTGGCATTAGTTTAAAAGCATTGACGTGTAACCAACAAATAAAAAAAACATTTTCTGATATTGTCAGAACAGGTAAGTTACACTGCAGATGATATTGTGGTCAAGCAATTTGAGGTCGAATGTTTTTATGAACACCTAAACAGTGCAAATCTACTAAACTGAACTCAGGCTGGGTAATTGTCAGGTGTAGAACGCAGACAGTTTTTCGGACAGGTGTTGCAAAATTTTGCACACAAGATTTGTCTCTGCTGACGGTACCCGGCGGATTTCTGAAAGGATCTAAGGAGGGTGGCGAGAGGCCTCGAGGATGCGCCGGGGGCGCGGAGCGGGGGCGCTGCGCTGTGACGTCACGTCCTATCTCGGCGGCCATCTTGGATTATCTCGTCGCACCTGCGGGGTGCGGGGGAGCTAGTATCGACCCAGCGTGCCTGCACATTTTTCAGGGTAAACTTGATAATTCCCGCTTAATTTTTGTTGACGACAGCGGGCTTTGTGTGGGAATATGACTAGAGCAGAAGTTGAATTCTCGGAAACCGGGAAGTTTATTTAAGCTAGGTACGTGAAACGTTCGTTATTTTGCAAAAAATAATGATAGTATAATAACATGCATAGCGATATTTTCAAAAGATAATTTTAAATATCCGATTTAGTGACGGTCCACATCAAATTCCTATAAATAGCATCAGAAATGTTCTTTACATGAGTGTTTAACAGGTTGACTGTGTTAGAAACCTCATGCGTTCTGCTTAAAAGCTGACAATTTTTAAGCAGAACGCATGAGGTTTTCTGAAAAGAGCCTGATTTGAATCTGTTTAGGTGAAAAAGCACCAATAAATAACCCAATTTAACAAAATTCTAGATGTATCTACTATACTGCAATGCTATTCATCTGAATTAAATGTCCACTATGGAAAAACTCCTAATAAAGAACTTGGAACATTTTAACAAACTCACCGAATTAGACCATGCAATACGGCCGCAATTAAACGGCATAACCACGGAACGTGCGCATAACTGTAACCTTTCAATTTACCGCATCCACCGGCCGTAAACCTCAACTAATTTTATATTAAAATTCATCCCTCACACACGCTATCTGTCTGAGGCAGTTGGACACGAGATAGCATCTGGATCTACCCCCTGTGACCCACCGGGGGCTGTGGACTTCAAACGACCCCCCCCCCTCTGTTTACGGAGACGGTTTTTACTTATTCCGTTTTACAAAGAAGCTTGTAAGTAATGGATGGTTATACGCTGGACGGCGTTTGTTCTCAAGGTACAAAATGGGTTTTTGTACAGAATATTACTAAGAACAACTACTTATATACTATTATAAAGTGTAAAAATATACTCTTCGAAGGTCACTGAATCTATTTTTTGCATCCTGTGTATGTGTCGCTGCGCTTTCATGACATCAAAACGTTTTGGTACACTATATTTTCGGTATACTTATTTTTTTAAATATATGTCCTCTATAGATGTGTAATTTTTACAACAATTGATACCACTCTCAATATTGCCACTGACGGCTGACGTGAGTGGGTATATTTTTTTGGACGAAAATTCAATGAAGTTTTATATCCACAATTATTATACAACGATAAACGTAAAGATTTGATAAAACGATATGCTGTGGTTGCGATATAATTTAATTATTTACGATTATGTGGCTCTCTGCTTCAATATACGCGACAGGAAACTGATAGCGGTTGAAACGCCTGTAAAACTACTTACTCCAATCCAAGCAGATATCCGCTAATTTTTCCAAGCCGCACTTAATATACATAAAGCATTGGAGACCTAAACTGGCTCACGAAGAACCTAAAACCCTTCAAGACGCTGACCTGATAAGTGATTTAAAACCGTGTGATAGCGGGTTTCAGAAGGAAACTTAGTTCACAAAACGAAGGCTGGTGGCGAGCGTCGCTATAAATTCGGACACCCGTTACCGCACCGAGGGGCCGGTTAGAGAGGAAATTGCTAGGGATCAGAATTATAATACCTACAAAACCCTAAATATAATTATACTACAAGGCGCCCGCAACTTCGTTCGCGGAGGAGAAATAGTCACAACCCCTCTGTTTTCTTCAGCGTAGTCGGGTAAAAATAATTCTATAACCCATCTGTGAATATCTGTGGCTACCCAGTCACAACCCCTCTTTTTTCTTCAGCGTAGTCGGGTAAAAATTATTCTATAACCCATCTGTATATATCTGTGGCTACCCGTGCAATGTAGCTACCCGTGCTCAAAAATAATTGAAATCTGTTTAGCCGATTTGGCGTGATGAGATGAAGCCACAATGACACATACGAACGTAGAAAATACCCAAAAAAAAAACGATTCAGTGACCTACAAATAGTCTGTTGCAAAAAAAATATATCTTTAATGTACAGATATTTCATCTTTACAACTTTATAATAGTATAGATAAGCATATCCAGGTTCCTGTAGATATTATTATTTCCGTAGATATTAGATACCCGATAAAGTATGATTGAAAAATGATCATTTAATAGGCCCAGGTAAGTCAAAAATCGATCCACCATGCTGGAAGGAACTTTCATGAAAAGACGATCACATTCTCATGTCCTACCATCAGCATACAAACTGAGTGAAACAAATGACCATGCTCTTTATATGGCAAATAGGTATTATTCTTAAAATCTGCCTTAGATGAGTGATAAAATTATCAGCCGAATCAAGGTTAGGTTTGTTTATAGTAGCTTTAACTATCGTTAATAAAAATGTAAAGCAAGCTCAATGGAAATTAATCTCTTTGACTGCATTTTGTAAATTTAACGTTTCATCGTATCGTTGCGCTTATTTGGAACCTGCCAAGTTTCAGCACCACTCAACAGTAGTGACACCTGGAGTTAATAATTTGCAGTTTCATATAAATATATTTAAGCCGTCACTTACATTGTGGGTCGGGTACCAAATTCTTGAAATTAAAGTTCGGATATATACACGGTGCCCGCAAGGAATCCGAAATTTTTTAACCACGCATTCCTGAGGTCATTAGGAGTGAAAAATGTTATATAACCCAAGTCGATATTTGTATATAAAAAAATCATAACTTTAGCTTCAGTATGAAAATTATCTTTTTTAATAAAATGGCAAATCAACTTAACTAGATTTTTCTTGCTGAATTTGACTTAGTTCATATGCGTGCGCGCAATGTGCGGTTAAAATCTTTCCCATTCCTCGCGGGCATAGTTTATATTCGTAGATTAACAAGGGTTAATGAAAAGTCTCTGGTCACTACTACATTTCTCAATATTTTTGTAGAAATTGCCCTTACTACCGCCTAGTGTCGCCTGGCTCTCCCTTCTTACGCCATCCGCACCTTTTGTGTCATCGCCTTCTATTGTCTCGGCGCTTCGCTCGCTCGGGATATTTATTGTGCTTTTTGAAGTACTTGCTAATTTACCGCCGCTGTTTGTTTCAAAGTCCCAGATTGCAGCGCGCAAACATCAAGATAATTGGGAACTACGTTCTAACCCACGTAAATTGTGTTTTCGGACAGTTGATGGACTATTTTTATGTGTTTTTCGTTCGTTCCGGCAAAGTAAGGAGAAAGATAAGGATTTTGCGTACAATGCTTTTATTGGGGAGTTTATTAGTTTAACTCTGCGAAAAGATTTAGTAATAAGGTATTATTGGTTTACGAGTTGCCTATCCAGAGAGACCTGATCGCCTGCCCTGAACAGGTCAAACTGTTAGGCCCACGGATTGAACCAAATCATGTCGAGAATGTTTAATGACATCAGTAACCGTTCTGAAAATTAAGTCTTAGTTTTCTATTTAGTCAGAGGATAATAACAACAACAGCACAACAGCACTAACTCTTGTTGCTATTGAGCTTTGAGCAGCCGATTGTATACCATCTGAAAGTATATTTAAAACAATATACAAATCAAATAAGGGTAAACGAGCCAACTAAACAATACCCTAACCCCAACATGATTCGCATAATGTGGCACTCACACCCAACAATTAGGTACTTACTAAGAGGCGATCGAGATGTCAACCAAAGACCACCACAATGCGGTAAAACAATGTGCACTCGGCTTGAAGCGCGCGTGCTATGCGCAGCTGCTGCGATGTACGGAAGTGCTCTTCGGAACTGATCCAGGAGAGCTGAAGTGGGTAAATGGAGGCACGCGCTAACACCCGGTGGTCGGCCCACCGTGGTTTTAATTTAGGTGAAATATTGTAAAAATACGGGCCAATAGTTGATGAGATCCCTCTATTCGACAATGCATCTAGGTAATTGTTACACTAATGATCTTTAATAAACTTCAACTCGACTATACAACTGATATACACAGTAAATTACGGCAAAGACCTGTAAGTAAGCCATACTAAGCGAGTATGAATTAAACAGACCGACCCGTAGGCGAGGTCCGGCTAGAATACGAGGCCAGGTTGGCTATTACGGTCGAAGAAAGTATAATGCTTTCCTCAAAAATGAAACATGAAAATAAGATAAAAAATACATTGAAGAAATATTGAACGCTCTACATTAATATTCCGCTTTTTGCTAATCTATTTTTATTAGAAAACTAAGCATTGAGTTTATAGTTACTTCGAAAGATATATTTAAGATATGCTAAGTACTACTGTAATAGTTAAGAATTATTCCGAAAAAAACTGACTATTGAGTTTGTATCGGCTTTCTTCCCAACAGTGGTCTCCTCTTGGGAAATGCCAAAGAGTCAGACTACTAACACAATAGATATCATTGAAATAAAACAATTTAACGGATTATATCGCGTATATTATCTCATTTTAGTTCCCGACGTTTCGGAAGCTTTCCAGCTTTCCATGGTCACGGGAGGACTGAGAAAAGATGTATTTTCCTCTGTCAAAGTTACAATTTGTGCAAACTACCCATTTTTTGAAAAAACACAAATAAAGGTGTACATACATGCCAGATGGGCCTAAGCTGTAAAGACAGTTACACATGTGCCAGAAGGGCTTAATTATTTTATTCTAATAATTTACCAAGCAGCATTTCACAACATAAAAACGACAGCCGAGCTGATAAGTAAGCACTCTGAAAATCTTAATCTGGATGTGAAAAGTTTAGTGCCTTCTTGCCCGGTGCCACCAAAGTTGTACGGGTTACCAAAGATACATAAACCTGGTGCTCCGTTACGCCCTATAGTGAGTCAAATCGATGCTCCTACCTATCGATTAGCTCGGCACTTAGCAGGTGTGCTTTCTTTACTGCGAGGGAAGACGGAAGCATACACAAGGGACTCATACCATTTTGTCAGTGAGATTAAGGATTTGAGACTAACTGATGATGAAGTTATGGTCAGTTTTGATGTCCAGTCTCTCTTCACATGCCTACCAGTTCAAGAATGTATCGAAATTGTGAAAAGAAGATTGGGTGAACAACAGATGGCAATAGAATATGCTGAGTTATTACAACACTGCCTTACATCTGGCTATATGCTATGGAATGGTGAATTCTACGGGCAAGTTGATGGTGTGGCAATGGGGTCTCCGGTGTCTCCTGTTGTCGCCGATATTTTCATGGAAGACTTCGAGGAGAGAGCGCTTTCATTGGCACCTGTCAAGCCGAGGATCTTTAAAAGATACGTAGATGATACCTTTACTATTTTACCTAGATCTAGTGTTTCAGCTTTCTTAGACCATCTGAACTCCATGCATAATAAAATTAAATTCACTATGGAGTTGGAAAATCAAAATTCACTTGCATTCTTAGATGTGCTAGTAATTAGAGGTCCTAACAATGACATAGGTCATACTGTATATAGGAAACCTATGCATACAGATAGGTATTTGAATGGCAAATCTCACCACCATCCCTGTCAACTTGCTACAGTGGGTAAATCTTTGTGTCAGAGAGCCAGGGGTATCTGCGACGATCAACATCTGACTGCTGAGTTGCAGAATGTCAAACGTGCGCTTCGAGCCAACGAGCTCCAGATACCACGTTCCAAGCAGAATCCCAGTATGAAGAAACCAACAGTCGAGCGTAAACCTGCCGTATTACCATATGTGAAAGGGGTCACAGACAAGATCGGAAACATCTTGAAGCGTGCTTCTATAAAAACATATTTCAAGCCGTTGAAGAAGGTGTCTCAATACCTTAGACCCGTGAAGAGTAGCACCCCTTTGCAGAGTGCAGGCATTTATAAGCTAGACTGCGAGTGTGGTCTTTCATACATTGGTCAAACGAAACGCAGTGTATCAACCCGGGTGAAGGAGCACATAGCAGATGTCAAGCACCGTCGGTGTAATAGGTCTGCAGTCTGTGAACATGTCATTGACAAACCAAACCACTCAATTAAGTTTGATAAACCTTCTATCCTTGCCAAAGAAAAAAGATATTTTCCCAGGATGGTACGCGAGGCTATTGAGATTAAAAAGCATCCTAATTTCAATAGAGAAGATGGATTGTCACTACCACCAGCTTGGGATCCTGTAATACATCTCATCAAGGAACAAGCGAGACACAGGACTGCAAAACCTTAATTTCCGAACGGTGTAAAATATCTTATCTGTTTAAAGTAGTTTAATAGTCTCTGTTTTTAAAATATTATAATTAGTAATGAGGTAGCCTGGGAGTTTTTCTTTGCAGCGTTTCTTTTCTCCTCAGTACGCCTCATTTGTGAAATGCTGCTTGGTAAATTATTAGAATAAAATAATTAAGCCCTTCTGGCACATGTGTAACTGTCTTTACAGCTTAGGCCCATCTGGCATGTATGTACACCTTTATTTGTGTTTTTTCAAAAAATGGGTAGTTTGCACAAATTGTAACTTTGACAGAGGAAAATACATCTTTTCTCAGTCCTCCCGTGACCATGGAAAGCTGGAAAGCTTCCGAAACGTCGGGAACTAAAATGAGATAATATACGCGATATAATCCGTTAAATTGTTTTATTTCAATGAGTAATAATCGCGGAAACAGAAGACAATAGATATCATTATTTCATTTCACTGTTTTGTTGAATTTTGGTAATCCATACTAATATTATAAATGCGAAAGTGTGTCTGTCTGTCTGTCTGTCTGTCTGTGTGTCTGTCTGTCTAGTCCGATAGTTTGAGTCCCGGGGAAGGACATAGGCTACTTTTTATCCCGAAAATACCCGCGGATAACGCGATAAACGAATTTAAGGCGGACGAAGTCGCGGGCAGAAACTAGTTTACAAATATATCAAAAGCACATGAGGGAACATTTGACAGAAACAGAGTGTGAAGTGAAATTCGTCATCGGCCACCGGTGTTACCAATCAGGGGGCACGGCAGTGCCCCCGCCAAGTCGAGCGCGAAGCAAACACTGCCGTACCATCCTTTACTGGAACCATTTCGCCGCTTTTTAAGGCCCCTATTTGAGAACCTCTGGATAAGACCACAACGCAGAAATTTTCGTCATCCAGTAAGCTATAATCACATACTTAAAATCCAAAATTTCAAGGTCATTTAGTTCCGAAGTTAAGCGAAAGCAAAGTTTCGCATTTATGACACTCACTCACTCGTAATCATCAGAATAGAACTACTACTAAACTCAGTGAGTTGAAATTTGGTACAGAGTTAGGGTTTAATGGCCACATAAAGGGAAGACTATCAAACTAGGATAATCGAATATCTGGAGTACCTGGTGACCCTGATTAGAAAACACAAGAGCCCAACCAAACTATTAGAGATCGACATACCGCCTTTACAAAACATATTCAACTTGGTGGGCCGCTTCATTTGATGTCAAAAATCGAAGGTCTATGCCCACGTTTCTACGAAAAGAAGTGAAATCCCACCAAAAACATTATGGAAAAAACTAGCCAAGTCTCGATCGAGCTGCTTGTTTATCTCTAAAAAGTAATGGAATCTAGACAAAGTTGTGCCAAGTCGAAGGTTCTTTACTGCGATTTTTTTATTATTATAGTTAATGTTGTGTGACTTGGCCGTTGAACCGTCCGACGTCCGACCGTCAACGATTGGTGCCATGGTGTCATGGAGCACCTGGTTTTGTACCCTTGTGTACCCTTCAACGGCCAAGTCACACAACATTAACTATAATAAAAAAATCGCAGTGAAGAACCTTAGACTTGGCACGACTTTGTCTAGATTTCATTACTTTTTAGAGATAAACTAGCAGCTCCATCGAGACTTGGCTAGTTTTTTACATAATGTTTTTGGTGGGATATAAATTACTGTGACAATAACAAATGAAGACTTTGCTTACAGGTCTTGATACCAGGCCAAAAAAATCCTTACAAAATACTGAGAAAATTATATTATCTGTAGGTAACCAAGGTAAGTTTTTTGCCGGTTTAGATGGCGTGCGTGATATTTTCCACGTTAAACAGTAGAAAATGCATCAACAGTCACCTCAATGCAACACATTTTCACATTTGTATAAGGGATAGCTAGTTTTCCAGAAAACAGTTAGTTATCAGTAGTTTGCACCGTATTGTTATAACACTTATAGGTAACTCAGTGTATGTCCGTATAGTGATGCTCTGGTCCCTGATACATTGTTGAAAAGTTACAAGTATTATAAATGAATGAAATGAAATAAAAACACAAGTAGTATCACAGCAATACCGAGCGTGAAATTATCAGTCTTTATCCGTAAAATAACCAACTACTTTGATAGGCAGCTTGGCAAAAACTGCTTGTTTGAGCAGCCGAGGTGATAACATATTACGTATGTATACAGTATACACAATTGTAAGAATAATTTCCCATAGTCATAGCTAGCTAGTTAATAGTCTCGACCATTTATTGTTTTTTGGTGTGGGTCCGCAAAGTGTAGTGGGTGCTCTGATCCCGGATACATTGTTGAGGGGCGTGTGAAGATATATAAGTACGGCACGTGTTCCTGTGTGGGTCAGACCACCGGCGCAGCGTGACGCTTAAACCCTCTGTTCTTCATGTAACAAAATGATTATAGACTGGTAATAGGAGCACATCAGCAATATCGCAATTTTGATAACTTTCTTCAATGTACCTAAGAAACAGAAATTCTTAGTTGTTTTTCGCAGCAAAAGCTGTTTGTTTAAGCTGTTGAGGTGACCTACATTTCGCAATCTTATGTATAATGGTAACGATAACTGAGAAAACACACTTTCTAAGTAATATTAAATCGACTCCCATTTTCTTAATTCGTTATCAAGGAACACAACTTTTTTATATAGCAACTAGTTTTAAAGATATTCGGGAAAATGTAGAGGAAGCGTACGATTCTCAAAATGATGTTCTTAGGTAGATATCATAGGGTACAAGAAGAACAGCAGTGCAATTTCGATACTAAATTCCCCTTAGTGCTTGGGTATAATGTTACACAAGTGTTGTACCTATATATGCTTTGATTGTCCCCGACGCTATACTTGTCACATAGGCTCTTTTAGAACACTTGTAAATGGTCCCTTTATTCAGGCCTACTTGCATAATATAGTATCGAATTTGAATTGAACAATAATATTTTTCTATATGAAATCGGAATATTTACAAAAAAATGTGGTTCTATTATTTTTTTTATCTTGTATTGAATTTCATCGAAAAATAGTCTGACCAAAAAAAATGACCTTGTTAATTTCTTTGCTATAATAATGATTTAAGAATTTACAGTATTAGTTAATTTTATATTATGGATTTCCATAAAGGTTATATTAGGCCCTTTTTTTAGTTTGTTTCCTTTTTTTCTCATTTGGTCATGTATGACTATTTTTGGTTCTGAAATCTGAAAACCGGTAGGAGCCATGCACCGGATATTAGGCCCATCAGGTATGTATGAACGCCTTTATTACTTAACACAAATTGTAACTTTGACAGAGAAAATATACTTTTTCCCAATCTACCCCGTGAATTTCATAAGGAAGCTGTAAAGCTTCTGAAATCTCGCGGACTCAAATGAGATAATATATGCGATATAATAATTGTTTTATTTAAATGAGTGATAATCGCAGAAACTGGCGAGAATATTTTGAATTATAGGTTTTATTCGGTGTCCCGTGTAGTGGGTCCCGTATAGTCCAGAATACATTGTTGAAGTGTGTACTAGTGATATATAAGTATGGCACATGTTCTTGCCGCAGCCGCCCACCAGCAGCGTGACGTTTATTTAATGTTATTGTCATTAGGTAATGTCACTAAATGGTAATACTCAGGTAATATAAGCACGCTGCAGCAGAATAGAATTTTAAAATCATTTATTTAACTTACAATGTATGTATGTCAGTATATGTGTTCTAGTTGAAATAGCTTGATAAAGCTCAATATGATTGGTCTATTTGGTGAAATGAAAACGGAACGTGGAAGATTGACCAGATGGGTGTAGTTATTACGAAGATATTCTATCTAAATAATTGTTGTAGTGTTGCCATCTCTACCATCAGATATATTTTCTAACTTGATCTTTGAATATGCAGTATGTCAACTTCTAAACGGCAAGTACGTGGTATAGACAGGGGTCGTTGCATCTTTCGTCGTGGTGCGGGCGCCGCCGGCTCACAGTAACACTAAAGATAACCGACCTAAATACACTCTAAAATCTTATTGCTGAGCTGGGAATTGTTTCGTTGAACGTATTTTTTAACGATACGACGTCGCTCAAGGAGTGTAAGGGTTGCTTATTTTTAAAGTTTCTTACTACACGTGTCTGATGGTGTTTAATAATAATAATATCATTTACTTACCATAAACACATTCTATTACAGTTTGTCCTACGACCGCCACACTAGGCCAAGCCTGTCTCGTGCTCTCGTTTGTTTATTTATTTAATCGTTATTGCATATAATAAAACGTATCGCATAAAAGGCTAACTTTGCAGCTAAGCATTCTCAATCAAAGGGAAAACGTATTTGACTTGGGCAGGACTCATCTGTTCAAGCGTCTTATACCCACCTGTGTTCACCTTAAGGGAATAGGCTGGCCCCAAATACTGCAGTGTGTTGCCAGTCATGACATACGGCACTGAAACGTGGTCATGGTCACTCACAATGGGCCTCATAAGAAAGCTCAAAGGCATTCAAACAGCAATGGAGCGAGCTATGAACGGAGTCTCCTTGTGTGATCAAATCAGAAATGAGGAGATCCGCAGAAGAACCAAGGTCATCGACACAGCTTAAAGAGGTGCTCAACTTAAGTGGCAGTGGGCGGAGCACATTGCTCGTAGAACCGATGGCCGCTGGGGCAACAAGGTTTTCGATTGGCGATCGCGTACAGGACGACGCAGCGTGGGAATTCCCCCGACAAGATGGGCGGCTGATCTGGTGAAGATCACGGGAAAGCGTTGGATGAGGGCGGCGCACGACCGTTCGTTGTGGAGATTCTTGGGGCAGGCCTTTGTCCAACAGTGGACGTCTTTGGGCTGAGATAATGATGACGATGATATGATGAAAAGGCTGGTACTGAACCACTCAGCTTCATTTTTCTACGCAATCATTATGCTTCAAGCGGTACTTGAGGTTAATAGAGCTGGTGAATTAAAAAAAATACATTCCAATAAGACCCGATCAGTTTCAAATCAGTAATGATATCTGGTATTAGTAATAGTATATAGTGGTATTTATCACGGCTACTAGAACATAAGGCCGGGAGATATTGATGGGCGCAGCGAGCGCGGCCGACGAGCCGGCTGCCGGGCTCGCGGGGGGCCGAGACCAAGTATCGTGCCACGACAGAGGGGACAGTTAGACGTGGGACAAAACAAAAAAAACTGACTTTAAATAGATTTCTAATATGTAAGCTAGACTGTTTCAAATTACTTATGATGTCTGCATTAGGCTCGGATATATTGATTTGATGGGAGTCAAGCCAAGTCTCGTGCATCGACAGATGGGGTAGTTAGGCATGGGAGAAACCACTAAGAGGGGGGGGGGGGGGCTTTAACAGTCCTGACCATTAGCTAGGTCTGTTTTAAAATTCATTTACTTATATCACATCACATCCTTTTTTTGCACACGTAAATGGAGATACATGAGTGAAAATTTTAAACTTGGAATGTAAACTATACTCTTGTGACTGCTCATATAATTTTATAAAGATGAATTGTTTTCCTATTAGCTTTGATTGTGAACAGGATTATTTATAAACTACAATAGTTTAATAAGTTTTTTTTTTAAGAAGCACTCTATGTTTTTTCACCAATAAGATTACAAAAAGAAAGAAAATAAGGTCTTATTAGACTTCAGATATCTAACTGTACTGTAGAATAACCTTTGTTAACTAGTAAGTTGTTTTAACTAGGTAAACCATTTGCATTACCGATATATTAACATTATACATTTTTTACGTCCTTCCTTGCCTAACAGCTGCTTAGAGTGATAATTAAGGCAAATACATAGCATGATATTTTTGCGATGAAAAATGTATTTCCTTCATTTACATAAAACAATTTAAACGAATTATATCGCGTATGTTATCTCATTTGAGTCCCGACGTTTCGGAAGCTTTCAGCTTTCGTGTTCAAGAAGTCGATTAAGTGATAATCGCGGAAACAAAATAAAATGTAATGTATTTTCTTGTTATATATGTTCAATTATGGTCACCCTACATTTTTTATTCATTTGACACTTGCAGCACTACGAGCGAAGTTGGGTTACCAAAGAAAATGTCAGTGAGACCGGAAAGGCTTTTAACGGATAAAAATAAAGTTAAATGTTATTTAATTGCCATTAGAACCAGGTAGGCATACAAAAGTGCATAGAAAAATAGGTTTATTTATTTATTTAAATTTTATTGCACAATACACGAAAGTACAATTGGCGGACTTAATGCAATAAAGGCATCCCCCCCTACCAGTACCGATAGAGAAAGTTATTGGTGCGGCGGATATCGGCATCAAACTTGAACAAATTAATAATAACAAGGGTGAGACACCCAAATTATATACTATGCAAACTATACTAAATACTTTATATACATAAACATAAATATAAACATAAGTTCAATTCACGACTTTGGAGCCTTTTGGAGCCCTGTATTATTCAACTTAGTGAGCATGTCTTACATCAATCGATAATGATATGCCATCTATCTTTATAAGATTAATCTCGTTCTCGCAAAAATCATTACTATAAAAGCATATTGACCACCCGTTTAACTCAGCGGGACGGACGCTGTCTGCGAAGCTGATGGTCCTGGGTTCAAATCTAAATATACTTTACTTTAATTTTTAATACCTATCCTTGTGCATCTTAACTTGTTAGTTTGTCTACCTGCGTTGATGTTGATTCTTGTCTCTCGTTTGCTCTAACATTTACTGGAAGAAAATCCATAAAGGAATAAGCCCACCTTTGTACACATTTATTAATTTGCCGTCTTTGTTTTATTGTTTTTATGTGCGAGTATAATAAAGTGTTTTGTTTACACACCCACATATGATGTAAGTACCATGTACATAAAGATTTGTTCCTGAGTCTATGGATAATGAATATATCGTCGTTTACTACCTACCCATAACTCAAGCCTTACTGAGTTTACCATGGGTTTAGTTCTATTTGAAGAAATTTGTCCCATAATATTTATTTATTTCTATGTCGCCTCTTATAAATTATTAGTCTTTGCTCCGAGTCCAGTGTGCCGGTGGCAAAGCACGGAGCAGCGATTTGTAAGCGCCACGAAGTATTATTTTGTCATTTATACCGAAGACCTTACAGCTTCCGAGAACGATCACTACACTCAATAAATAGAAGAATTGTGGCGATCGATCACCGATACCTACCACATTCACCTGTCAAGCATTCATTTTAAGTTTCCATAATGATGTTTTAAACATTTATTTGCATATTTATCCTGATTTCATAGTTGCGGCTATGCCGTGACAAAAAAAAATAGTTTTTTTATTATTCCTTTATGTGTTTAATAGTATTTCACATTAGTCAAAATAAACACGTATTTTCATTAATAAAAAAAGAAAAGAGGAGCAGTTTCACACGAATTTTCTGAGCAAGAGAAGCAAGAGAATTTTCCTATACTAACGGATATTAAAAAAAGTTGCTGATTTGATCCGTTATTAAGAAACGTATGGTACGAGTATGTTGGTAACAGGGAATGTAATCAATTATTTTTGCACGGGGAAACTGAGTTTTAACCTAAACTCACGGCTTTTTCATACAAAACGGTTAACCGATGGCATTCCCTAGTAGGTAATATTTTTTCACTTTTAATCATGCTCGAAAAGAACCCCATACTAGTTTTGAGAGGGAGGTAAAATTAGCTTTTTTAGCCCCTAGGGTTTAGATGGAAATCATATAACCATTTGCTTAGAATTTTGAAAAAGAACTGTATGCGGCCACAGTAACATACTCGTACTAGGTACTCGTATTATACGAGTATAATACGAGTCGTATACACTTTTTAAACGAATAGGTACACTCAGGTATTAGATGGTATTAGTCACCTTTAAAAAAAACAAGAATAGATCGTACGGTTTATAGGTCGCTATGTGTCAAGTCTTAAAATTGTTTTTCCGTAATAAATAATTAGGTAATACATACAAATCACTATGGTATTAAAATACTTCATAACGTGAAAATTGTGTTTTGTGATCGACATTTTATCGATCTCCCTGCACGAATCTTTTGTAGGCGCTCGTTTGTCTGTGCACATACCTACACAAATGAGAAAAAAAGACAATTAAAACTGGCGACTTATTCTGAAGTTTAGAAATTTTAAGTTCGTATTCTGCCGGTCTCTCGCTTACCTCCTACGAGATATTTGAATAAGCGATAGCGCCCGTTCCACAATCCACAATACTATGTTCAAATTTGGAATAGTCTTTCTGCAAGTTTTTTAAATTGTAATTGTGCTTTATCCCTACTATTTAGTACCTTATTGGCATAGTATTTATATCATACTCTATCATATATATATATATATATAGTTACTGCTATTTGCTCCATGTAGGCAGACACATGAATACAGTTAACGTTTGGATTTAATCGATTAAGACGTCATACCGATACATTCCCCTTTACCAAAGTACCGGCGAAATCGCGAGTCGGTTTATATTTATTGTATAAACCAACTCGCGATTTCGCCGGTAAAGTCTAGCTACTAGATCAAATAGGGTAGTAAAGGGCTTGATCTGCACATATATGAAAAACATATTTGCTGGGCTTAAATATTGTTTTTTTAAGGAAAATGTGGAAAAAAATACCTCCCCCCCCTTTATCTCCGAAGTTTACCAAGAAAAAACTCTCAAATTTACTTTATCAATGTAATTTAATATGAATATTACAGGAAAATTATAACCATATATCTGCCTATTACTTTTTTAATTCGCAAAAATCATTTTTAAATAACCCGGTTTGGTTATGTTTGCCCCTCAAGTGTACGTGGCGCCATAGATACCAGAGGCAAACTTAACTCAACCAGCCAGTTAGGTCGGAATTTGTGAAAGTTTGTACGGAACCCTCGGTGCGCGAGCCAGACTCGCATTTGACCGGTTTTTGTTTTTTTACTATGTGAGTGTGTAGAAATAGAAATATTTCCGCATTGTGACGCGTTTACCTCGCCGTCCGCAAAAAATGCATGAAAAATGTATTTGGGACTGACACGGCTTATCCTCTTCACTGATTAAATGCTCTAAGATGTACCATTATTAATTTGCAAGATGCAGAGAATTTTGTAATTGGCCTGTATTATTTCACCACAAGTGTAGTAGTACGTACATTTATGTTCGGTCACTCGTCTGACTGGCAGAGAATGCCTCAATGAATCAAAATTCTTATTTTACGTAGTCGTTACACAATGTAGTTCAATAAAGAAATATGTACCGTATTACGAAACCCTATTACGTAATTTTCAAGACTTTGATTGCTGATGCAGATATCTGCAGCAATATTTTACTCCTGAATGTCTTTAATGGAGTTAAGGGGAGCATATCGGTTCTAGGTATTGGCTTATTGCCCGGTGATCTCAGCTTTTAAGTATGGTAATAAGGTGTTCTAAAGATGTCGTTACAGATATTTTTACAGGTGAGCAGAATAAAACGATATGGCCAGATTCGTAACATCCTATGGGAGTAACAAGTTACTATGGGTATGAAGAAAGCGATGGGCTATAAAATCTGGTGGGGCACGCTCCCTAGGGAAACCGTGACGACTTTCGAAGGGGGGCGCGGAAATAACCTAGGTATAGACTAGACTTAAGTTTAACGATCATAAATCATGCTGGCTGGTACTGTTACAAGTATTACGTTGCATTATGTCATCAGCATAGAACAAGAAATACAGTTCTTTCAATGATTTACAGCCCTTGGCATGGTGTTTATCGGATAACACTGCACTAGATTTGGATTCAACCCTTTTGTTGTTCATATGACAACAACTCGAACAAAGCGATTTGCTTCCACATTCCTCGTTAGGACGGCTAAAGAGGAACTCTCTTCCAGCATATCTTTTCCCGGAACAATATAACTGGGATCTCTTCAAGACGAGAGTGAATAGACACTATCTAGGTAAGCGTGCTCCATAGTCGGCTTTATTGTGGCTTACCAACAGGGGAGGTTGAAGTCAAATGCTTGCCTATCGCTTACATAAAAAAACAGTATTTTTATATGGGTTTATTTATAGGGTTTCGTAGGTACCTCAAAAGGAAAAAACGGAACTCTGATAGGACCATTTTGTTGTTTGTCCATCTGTCAAGACCCTTTTTCTCAAGATCTCGTGGAGGTATCAAGGTGAAATTAACATCAAATACTCAAGTCTGCAATCTGTTGAAGCTGTGCAAAAACCAAACTTCGAACACTGGATTTTCGTAGATATTGCCCGTTTTAGACACAATTTGTATGGAACCGTCGGTGCGTGAGTACGACTCGCACTTAGCCGGCTTTTTTATACACGGCGTCCTAAAGGTGTTAAGGTTATTCACTCATAGTAGATGGTCTTTATTATAATAATTGAAATGATAGCATAACTTATTTAGTTTATAAATAATAATTCAACTAAAAATCGCAGAACATACACGGGGGTCAAGTCCCTCCTCAACCCTCTCAGGATTATCGTCGGTGTCTGGGACATCCTGTATATATTATTCAAATTACTTGTTTTATAAAATTCAACAAACAAGACAATACTGTTCTAAACGCTGTAATTTGCACGTGGAGGTTTTTTTTTTTGTGTCGAAGGAATTAACGTGCAGTAAATTAATGTTATTAATTGGTTTAGTTTAAACTGTCAATCGTTTATAGTACCAGTTCTGAATTACGTTAAAATAGCATTAAACAACTGATTTATGAATGTTATGATTATAACTAGAAGGCTAGCAAGTATTTCATTAAATAAAGAGTACATCCTGTCAGTCTAAAATGTATACCATGAATAGGAAATATGATAGTAAAGTTCACATCAATTTGCATATGAAAACAGATTCTATAAATGCGTCTTAGTACGCCGCAGGTGTTAAGATAAAGTTATATTTGTTCGAGTTTAACGCAAAAAATGAAATCAATTGTGGCTACACAAAATACCTGTTTAAAGAAACAAGATCTCGTCTATAGAAACAGATAAATTGTGAATATGATCATAATAAAACTGATGGTATAAGGCCTCGAGAAGGTGTGAAGGCATTCGAAGGAGGTAAACGTTTCCAATTTCAAAACAACGAATTTGATATCACAATTTTTTCGCACGTTTTATGTCATTGACGACTATGTGGTTTTAAAAGGTGTTTTGGATGAAAAAACGCTTTATTTTCTTGGTTTTAAAAATAGACATTGTCAAAATGGTCCGGCTGAATTTTATTAATACATTAGGTATTGTTATTATGCGTATTTTTCTTATAAATGGATTTAATCTCTTAAGTTCTGAGACGACATTAGTTTTGTATTAAATTTGTGTCGTTTTTAAACAATAAATTTTGCTAGAACTTAGTAGTAAAAGTATTGTTATTTCTTGTTTAGGATCTATGTACATCTATGGATCAATTAGTTTATTTGATTGAAGGATATCACACGGACTCGGGCACACGCGTCGAAAAGATAAATCAAACATTCTCCTTACGACGCCCACCATTAATAAAACTCTTTAAAATTTATATTTAATAATGTCCACAAAGGTATGGAGCACAATGCTCGACCCATAAAGGGGCAGCATTTATTATGGTGACAATATATCGAACACAAAAAGATAGTGTGACAAAGACGCGTACTTTTTAATAATATTGTCATTTCTCAGCAGCAGTGGACTCTTTCAAAAAGCCATAATGCAATAATTTATCTCTTTATAAGAGTTTTTATCTGTGGGAGAGTGCGGGCGAGCCCAGGTGAGCACGGGTTAAGCCTACTGTATGATCCTTTATTAGGATTAGTGATTCGGTAGTTACCAAATGAAAATGATGTGTACTTTCTATTAAACGAAAACTGTGAAATTCGTTGATTCTGACTGACAGTACATCTGAAATACTGTTCTTATGTAGGCACCGGCGGTTCCACTTTGTTGGCGCTAATAAATAATGCTTTTAAATAGTTTTTAATAAACCCTTAGTCCGCTTTTAGACATACAATTATCCTCGTTGTAACTTTTTAATTTGTCTTTCTAAAATAGTTTGCTCGTAAAACAAGAGTTACGGCAATAGACAAAACGTAACACGCCTCCTCATGCCTTTGTGTATAATTCGGCGTGAGACGTTTTCGATTGCGCAAAAAAGTTAACGACACTTTATTGTCGAGACAGGGTTGACATCGGAGCCACAATAAAATCGATGAAATATTGAAATATTCAAGGGGCATAGCGCTGCGGGCTATTGTGACAGTGTTTGCACAGGTAGTCGCTCAAGGGCGCCTGTTTGGGCCCTTGTTGTAAAATGCTTCAATGGCTGTTGAGTTGCCACGCGTGTGCGTGAAATAGCGATGCAATACCTTTTTAATTTTGAATTTTTGTTTCGGGATTAATTGTTATGGTGCTTGTAGTTGCTTCGAAATCGAGGTATGAAAGAAAAGCCAACTCAAGACTTTTTGTGAAACACGGCATTTTGACAAATGTGACTAATAACATATACTGGGGTTTTAAATATATAAAATATGCACGACGCGTTATTGGATCAGATTAGAGTAGTTTAGTTCGTTTATTTGTGTGTACGTGCCATAGTGTCTTTGCAAAACATTGCCGTATAGTGGAGATAGGCGCGATGATCATAATAGGTAAATCGAATTTAGGGTAATGCAATGGACAACATATCATATTTTGAAAGTGACGACAATTGAAATACCACGTATAAATAAAATTAACCAAATCGTTAACATTATTTTTGTTTTTTTTATTTTTTTTTTGAATAAATGTTTATTATTAGTAAACGGTGATTTATAGGCGAAACAAAGTTAATTCCATTGCTGTATTTGTTGACAATAATAAAAGCGTTAACGAGTCATATTGGATTGTTTTCTAGTTCATTTTTCCACCGCGAATTTTTTATAAAGTTATACCATAGCGGGCCGTTGCAATCTGCTGCAAGATGGTATTATATTCTTATCAAAGTTCATATGGCAAATTGAGCGAGTGAGTATTCAGGAGAGTCAAAATCGGGATCTCCTATCTTCCCGAGGTTCTTATTTAGACAGGGTCGTAGGATATATAGAGGTAAAGAGAGACGGCTCAGTTTCCTTTGTGAGATGTACAGTTATACTGGAAGAAATATACCTACGTATGTGTATAATTATTTAATAATTAAACGATTGATTGCGTTTGTATTTATTTTTATTTTAAACTTAATGCAATATAATTAAACTGAAATGTTTTGTATTCTAACATGGTAAGTATTTCGCGATAAATACTATGATAGAGCTAACAATATTGAAGAAAAGTTCAAAAATATTGTATTTTCCTTCATTTACAACTGTCAAACTACTTATATAGTGAAAAACTAATTTATCGTGCAGTTTATTGTTCCAATATTCAGGTACACAGAAGACGCCTGTGTTTTATGTCAGAGCTTCCAAGTGTTCTGACATTTCTGTGCATTATTTGTTGGCATCAAACTTAATGGTGTATATTGTATAAGACATTATAAACTCTAGTATGAAATTACGCGTTACACTTTGTTATTAGGTAAGTAAAGTACCTACAAATGCTTACCTTGAAAGACCAACATCAATAACAGACTTTGGGTAAAATCTGTAGTTATAGCAAAAAAAACTTGAAACGATATATCACGTTGTTGAAAGTGAGGATGAAATGTCACCTGTATTTTTTTCATACAAACATTATCGACTGTTTCCTCTCTGGTTTAAGAATTTTTGGCATAAAATTTAATTTGTAAAATAGGTATATTAGTGCCTAGGAAAGTGCAATCTCTTTTCTCATTTGCCTAAACTGTAGGAAGAAAGTCGTGTACGAATAAAAAAAAAAACACAGGCCTAGCGCCACTTTTATTTTATTTTAGAACAATCGTTTATATTACTTTTTGTTTTACAAATATCATGATAATAATCACAATTTTTGCAATTTATTAGTGGATCACTCCACTAGTGTTATTGTTATAAACAAAGATCAGAAACAAATGAAAAAAATTTTCGACGATACTGGACTTGAACCAGTGGCTAAAGAGTCGGATGCACCATACAGAGATCCATAAGCAAGAACAGATGACAAAATTCGTCGACTACTGGTGTGGACGATTAGCTCAGATGGTAGAGCGTGCTGCCCCGGTCGTAAAATGCTGTATCGTCGAAAAATTTTTTCATTTGTTTCTGATCTTTGTTTATAATAATCGTTTATATTTTCAAAATTTTGGCGGAAATATCGAACGAGAGCCTCATTCGGAATGTTGTTTTTTTCTAAAGCGGGTTTTCTTGTTTCTGCCACTGGCCGCGCCTGTACTTGTCTTTTTAGTATGACTTTAGGGACAGATATATATATCTCAAATGGCAATATTACGGTATCCAAAAGATCCAAACCACCTACGAGAAAATAAGATAATTATTAGGTATGTGTATGTGTATACTTGAGACCACTGTAGATAAATACTATCTACTTAAAGAAGATGCTGATCTTTCAATTAGAATTCATATTAAGACATTAGTACAGTGCAGCGTGTGTCCTCCATATGGCCGCTTTAAAAAGAAAAGTTGGTGGGATTTCGCTAGTAATTGTTTAAGATTCGACCTGCAACTCTAGCATAACTTCAACATGCAATTCGTTAACGCGCGACAAATATCACTCATCCCTGTCTATCCAATGAGATGAATGATACGTATATCAAGCGACAAGTCTGGCATAGCTACGATTCAATGTTAGTGATTATTATGAAATAGGTCATATCATTTTAAAACGGCCTTCCAAGTTAGGTACTTATTAGGGTTCCGTACCAAAAAGGTACAAAAGCAACCCTTATGGTGCGACTCTGTCTGTCTGTCCGACTAGAGCGCCACATCTCAAAAACTACTAATGCTATCTATTTGAAATTTAGAATATTTATAAACATGGTCAGTCCACATGTATTGCAAAGGAAACATTATAAAATATATATTTATTTTCTAAAAAAACCACCAATATGGTCTAGTTACTAGGTCAAGTAAGGGTATCATTTTAAAGAACTTAATGTGCACAATTTTGAAGAATTAAAATATTGTGCTTAAATTTCATTTTATTAAGAAATATGTGGAAAAAAATACAATGCCCCCCCTTTATCTACGAAGTTTACCAAGCAAAACAGCAGGACTATTCTGGAATTATACAATTTAATATGAATATTAGGTACAGGGAAATTATAATCGTATATCTGTCTGTGTTACTTTTTTTTTAATCATCAAAAATCATTTTTGAATAACCCGGTTGGGTTAAGTTTGCCTATCTAGATACCAGAGGCAAACTTAATTCAAGCGGTAAGTTAAGTCGGAATAAGTGAAAGTTTGTACGGAATCCTCAGTGCGCGAGTCAGACCCGTACTTGACCGGTTTATGATATATATTACGAGTCATCTCTCGGGCTCAAGCTTCTTGATACAGTTTGTCACGTCACAGGTACGTAACCCCGTCACCCGTTCCGGGAAGCTGCATGAAGTTGTCACGGGCGCCCCGCCGGGACGGTAGCGCGCGGGCGGTCCGACTCGCCTTAATTAATTTTAATGCATAGCCTCCGTCGCATCAAACTAAACTTTAACTTTAGGGAATAAAAGCCTTCAATCGCGCCCGAAATGCATACCTGCTTGGCTTGAGCTGGGTAGTCTATTGTTTAGAATATGTTCTTTCGTTATTTAAAGCCACGCGCGTGGTAGTAGTAAATTGTACAATTTTTGAAATTTGCGACGTACGTGTATTATTAGAATCGTAGAATCAACAAGTTCTATCTTTAGCTGAGGTCTGAGAGTTGTACTACCGTCATGTTATTAATATCAATGTCTGGATATGGATACACCTACTTTGTGAATACATATACATATATATATATAAAAAAAAACTTTCACTGGTCGGTTTCGCACAGCTCCGCTCTGCCTCAGTGGAAAGGCAGCAAACCAATATCAGCAAACTTTAAAAACAGCACATCATTTGCGACCCCTGACGCTTTTAGTCCTATATTTTCTTACCATGTTCCAGTTTTGTAACAAAAAACTATGTTTCTTCTATCTTCTAATTGTTTGACTTCAGCTACCAAGCGACTTTTTAACTGAGTCCCAAAAAAGGATTCTGTGGTTCTCAATTTGACCGTTTTTTTTAAATGTTTGTTACCTCAGAACTCCGTCATTTTTAATCCGATTTAGGAAATTCTTTTTTGTTTGAAAGGAGGTGCGTTCAGGTTGGTCCAATATATTTTTTGGAGAAATAAAGGAACTCCTCAAATATTTTAGGCATACATATGGCGATTTTGGTATCTTAAGAAACATAGTAAGTATTTGCATACAGAATGTGTAAATTGGTAAAGTGGAACCGATGAAGAAGACCACAGAAGGTCACTGGAACTCTTCAACGATAAGTGATTTACGGGTGGCGACGAGATTACCTGGATAATAAGTTTCTGTCAAAAAAGTCATTTTTGTGACAAGCTTTTATTGCCGACTGTACTTTTTTTTGAACATCCATCAACTACTCACCGAGACGATTCTAAAGAGCCCAAACTCGGTAGGATTGAGTTATTTTATTACAGAGTTCCTATTACCACCTTCCTGCTCCATCATCAGATCAGCTCGATGGTATCATATTATTGCATTGTCACCAAACTTACATAAGTATGCCAAATTTTAGCTCAATTGGTCCGGGAAGTAGGTCCAATTTAACTTGCAAGATTCCACACGAACAAACATATTACATACATACATATATTGCAAGTTAAATAAAAGCTCGTAAAAATAGCTAAGCTACTTCATAGTTGCAAATTGAAATGGTCCTGATGAAAATTGGTACCATCCAATTGATTTGGTGATGGAACCGGATCTCTTTAATATAATCAAGTATCCTAGCCGTATTTGGGCTTGTTCGATTGTCTCGAGATATACTTTTAAGTAACGATTAACTAAAAAGTGTGCGATAAACTAACTTATTAACAAAAAATAAAATCGACTCCGGAAGAAAACCCTAAAAAGTAAAAAAACTGCATATTTTTTTTAAATTTACTTACCAGTAACCGTTTTTCTCCTCAATCTATACAGTATGTATATACAATTAATGGTATTTTGAAGTTGGTGCCAGCTTGTGACAACTTCAAAATAACATTAATTGTATATACTGTATAGATTGAGGAGAAAAACGGTTATCTAATTGTAAGCAAATTCAAGAAAGTAATTCATACAATTATTTTATTACTTTTTAGCGTTTTCTTTTTAAACTCGGTTTTATTTTTTGTATATTACTATGGGTCTTACTGAAATAAAATCCTCACCTGCTTCAATACTCAAGTCTCAACGTGCACCTACTCGTTATGACTTAATGTCCTATGTTCCCTGGATGGGGTAGAGGGCCAAGCAATTCGTGTCCGTATTTTCACGCCAAAGGTCGTCGTAGTATGATCGGTACGGTTTTGTACTAGATCAGTTTCATTAATCTGTTTATGTTTCAGGTAAACGAGTGATTAGCCCACTATACCCTAGCCCACTGGCGGGGCTGCCACCTTGGAGCCTGTGGGCATGCTCGGTTTTGTTTCGGGCTTCCTCCCTAGTGAGGCTGGTTCTGTTTTGAGGCGCAGAAGATTCGCCTTTCGCCCTGCACCCTTAGCTCAGCTGCACCTCGAGGTGGCGGACGTGCGGTTGCACGGTTGCAGCAATTCCCAGGAGGGACGGTGGGGACGTGGGGTGACTCGGACTGGCTAGGGCTCTGCTCAAAGTCGGTGTTCCGCCACTAACACAGCAGATGGTTTCTTGGCATTTTGTAGGCAATGCTGTTCACACTTATAGCGATTCCCACCAAGACCCATACCCGAACTTCCCGTCGTTATAAACTTATTTAATTTACTCGATGACTTTGGCACAACAACATCGAGTAAATTAAATATTTTCATGCACTACACAATTTACTCTATCGCTTTAAGAAATACTTGCTATAACCTGAGTATTATATTGAGGGTGGAAATTCCATATTAGTACTCTCTGTTCCGGCACAGCCCAAGTGCTGATATGGTTTTATTGGATCACAAATAAACAATTACATTTTATCGCCATGTAATCCTTGTGCGCAGGCCGCGATAACTTGACGATAACCATCGGCTTCCGAACGCATCCCATCGCGTCGTGTTCACCTCTAATTAGGCAAATTATTTCTCTTCAGAGGCCACGATCATAAATATAAAATATGATTAAGAAGTTAAGATCAGAAATCATTGATTTAACTACTCGGTTATGACAAGGTTGGTATTTAAGCACCGGATATAGGTTGTAAAACTGCGTAATATTAGCTTGTTTTGTAACTCAAAGTGACCGTAAAATACCACGTAAATTTATTTACAATATTAATTATGTCGAAATAGTGTACAAATGGGAACAGTGAAGCAGTGCTCATTACGGCTCCATTAGTGGGCACCTCCTCCTTAATTCATAGCAATAGAGGTGAAAAACATAATTTTAATTAAATATTGGAAGAAGGGTGTCAAACGTTGTGATTATTACCTAGCTCAAAACATATGTAGAATAAGCGTTGAGAATATTCCATTAAACAAAAAAATATGTACCAATCCAGTCCAAACTGGAAATGATATGATTATAATTATTCCATTTCGTTTTTAATATACCGTATTGCATTATCATCACATGTGTATCAAAAAAATTCGCAGAATCGAATATCAACAAGCCAGTCCAATTTAACTTGCAAGATTTAATTACAGT
The DNA here is from genome assembly GCA_905404275.2 of Hedya salicella. Classification (NCBI taxonomy): domain Eukaryota; kingdom Metazoa; phylum Arthropoda; class Insecta; order Lepidoptera; family Tortricidae; genus Hedya; species Hedya salicella. The sequence goes on along the minus strand of FR990100.1, from coordinate 15,725,712 downwards.
AAAAAGGCAAATTGTAAGGTTTAATTTACGATACTTGTATCGTAAACAGCGGGCAAATAGTGCATGAACTAACAATTATGCACATTAATGGACTAATGGTCGCTTACTCAAAGAAAATAAACGTATAATATGCATTTAAGTTTAATTTCAACTTTTCAAGTAACCTTTAGCCTTTTTTGTCCCCAACGGAACCAAAGTAAAGCTATTCCATTCCAGTGGCTATATCTTTCGAATCACATCGCGATCGCCGCTTTATCACGCTATTTACCAATCTGTCACTCGAGCTGACTAGCAGGCTACAGTACATATGTACGCACTAAAATCAATTACTTTACCGTTAGCCGCCACGATCTCTTATCTTTGCAACGCTAGTGCCCGGCAGGGGACTTACCCCACCCCCCTCAAAAGGGTCAAGATAAGTCCTCTATACAAGGGCAAAGGTACGAGATCAGATGCGAAATCATATCGCCCAATATCACTGGTGCCGGCGATTAGTAAGATTTTGGAGGTCGGACTCAACACTAGACTGATAAAATTCGTAACAGACCGCGATATACTATCTGACAGGCAATACGCGTACCGCACGGGTCGCGCGACCACAGACCTTGTACGGGAAGTGGTATGGTGCGTGCTAAGCGCGCGCGAAGCGGGGCTGCGCGTAGCGCTACTGTGCTGCGACCTATCGCGCGCGTTCGACACCGCCGACCACGCCCTTATCGCAGATAAGCTCCAGTTCCACGGCATACGCGGACCGGTCCTTTCCCTGCTTTCTTCGTTTATGTCTAACAGGACCCAAGTCGTGGTGGGAGATGCGGGTCGAGTCACTTCAACGGAGCTGCAAAATGTTCTCGGGGTTCCGCAGGGCTCATGCCTGTCCAACACATTGTTTAGCCTCCTACTAAACGACTTACCCGCGGCTGTCACTGGCGCCGATATATATATGTATGCGGACGACGTAGCCGCAGTAGTCACGGCTCCCTCGGACATACAGCTCGAGCACAATCTGAACTCTGTGGTCCAGCAACTCGAGTGGTGGTTCACGTCCAACGGTCTAGCTCTTAACCGAGACAAAACGTGCTTTATGACCTTTAACCTAAATGGTAAAACGCAAAAGCCACTCAAGGTCAGCGCCGGCGATACCGTATTGCAACAGGTACGATCCACCAAGCTGCTGGGTTTTATAATGGACTGTGCTCTGACCTGGGACGACCACATAGAGGAAGTAAGCTCTAAGCTGGGACGGGCGTGCTTCGCGCTAGGCAGGCTAGCGAACACGGCGTCGCGCGGCGTGGTAAGATCTTGTTATTTCGCGACCGTCCATAGTCTACTTACGTACGGCGTCGAATTGTGGGCCCGCGCCGCCGACTCTCAACGCGCGTTCCGCATGCAAAAGCGAGCGATTAGGGCTATCGTGGGGATATCCGGCGATACCTCTTGTAGGAGCTTTTTCAAAGACCTCGGAATCCTAACACTACCTAGCGAGCTTATATATCAGGTGGCATTATTCACTCACCTGAACATTCATTTATTTAACCGTCAGGGCAAGAATGTGAGCCGGCCTCTTCGCAAAGATAAGTACCACTACCGCCTAGTTACACCAAATCACAAACTATCGAAGTCTGTAAGGTCTGTTTACATAATGGGCCCGTCGGTGTATAATAGACTACCCGCGAATATTAGAGATGCAGCTTCCACCGCAGTATTTAGAGTCAGGTTACGCAAGTGGCTTTTAGACCTGACTCTGTACAGTGTGGGAGATTACTTTGAATTACCATGCACGTGAGGCATGTAATAGTGTTAGTGTTGTTAGTGTGAGTGGTATTATATTAATATTATATACATTTTGCAGATAATGGCTGTCAAATAATGTACTGTTTACCTAATTGACCTGTAACTTTGGTGTTATCAATAAATATTTGTATTTGTATTTGTATTTGTATTTGTACATCTATAAAGTATAGATAGTGCATATAACCTACCATTGTATGTTTAGGATTAATCGCTTACTATACACAGCAGCAACAAGCATCTCTAATCTGAGTGATTTTGTAACAGATCAATCATCAAAAAATGCTTGCTTTGTATGACTAGATTTGATCAGCATTTTATAGAGCATAGTTAAATTAAAATTTGCCCTAGAACTTTGCAAGCCAGCATGAACAATGTTATACTTAGTTACTTACTTAACTTTATGAAGCATCGAGACAAAACTACTGATTTAACGATGCTATTAAAATTAGTGTGTATTATTTTTACCCCGTTGCGCGACAGCAAATACCACGCTGGTTACCTATGTCTTTAATGCGTATCTAACGTGTTTCACTCCTGATAACTACGTATCTAATCAGGTACCTATATATAACGGTCTTTAGATATTCAGCTATCCCTGTACATGCTGCTACAAACGTATAAATGTTTTAAACATATACTTATAGATTTTGATGTACAATTTTCACAAAATACTCTCAATAACATGTAGGTACGGTATAATGTGAGACGAATGACTCGATGCTTATACTTCGTCCTAGTTCCTCGTAGGTTTCGTAGCCAACTAGCACATCTAATGCTTTAAACGGAGGGCCTTAAATCATTTGCGTACGGAACCACCCCAGCTATCACTAACCGCGTCTAACGAGTAATGAACTGTGCCTAATCTCGACCCCTAATACAATTATTATAATAACTTTCTAGTTATAATGGTTCGCATTTCGCATGCATACTTTATGGTAACCAGTTGCGGGTGTTTGCGACATGTTTTTTTAATTTTCTTTTGTCAGGTATCTACCTAGATTGTGGACATCCTTGACTTTGTTACGTTACGTACGTTACGTTATAGAGCTACGATTATTTGTTACGTTATATAATGTAGAGTTACGATTGGCTACTTGTCTCAAATAACTTTAAATTAATTTAAGCGAGTATCGTAACAAATGTTTCACACTACCATACAGACACATAAGGCAGGGTTGGTACCATTTCTGTGCAACTAGTTGTCCCTAAATGACCTTCTGCCTCCTATCAAAATCCGCATTGACTAAACGATTATGTGCGTTACACACGTTGTAAGATTTTTCGAAATCGTTTGCTTTAATATAAGAAAATACAGTAATTATGCATAGCACATTCTAGGGAAATTACTTGGTAATTCAATCGTTTGTCTTACTGACTGTTAATGATGCTCAATGATTGCTCTATACACGCTTGTTTTTTAAGTACAATGACCAGTATAGTACATAATTTGTGTGTAATCATTTCATTATTATTTCAGCATGCTTTCAAAGCCAATAATTGGTTATTAATCTTACCTATGTGTTCGCCATTTCTCGTACCCAATAATTATACGTATCATATTTTCCATTCATTGGGTTTATTGCAAAATTATCGTTCGAAACGCGAGCGGACGCTTCTCACAATTAAACCGAACATAAAATTGAAATCGCAGTAACTACATCACGCCCGAACGATTAGAAAGTGCCGTAATCTTTGTCAACGTGTTAAACTTTGACCGAATTATCTTGAAGGGGCGGCGGTTCACATCGTTAAATTTGTTCATATTGCAATAAATATGGGTGTGTTTTTGTTGTTTGGCAACAAGGCGCGCCGTGGCGAATGGTAATAGAGCGTGGCATCGCTGGCCGGCTCCGGGCGTTGGTGTTGTCTATTCTCTCCTACCGCCACCTTGCGCTGCTATTTTTTTTGTTCTTAGTTTTGGCTAATGGACCGTGTAATGTAGTTTAGTAAACGTAACATTCAAATACTTGCAAAGATTCGGTTTGGTAGTATTATCTAATATTTAAACATTTGTAGATCATAAATACCAGACTAACTACCTACTAAATTAAAAAAAGAAAATTAAAAATTTTAAAAACCCCCGACTTGTTTCACTAAAAGCTGAATATTTTAGAGATGAGTGCTCCGATTTTCATCAAACAAAGCTAAGAACACTCGGGATAAAATTACCTATGGCACAAAAAAACACCGCACTCAAATCGGTCCATCCGTATGGGCGCTATACGATACCACAGACAGATAGACAGATACATAGATACACAGAGTCACAGAGTCACAGACACGTTAAACTTATATCACCCCTCTTTTTTGTCGGGGGTTAAAAATATATAGAAGCTCTTGTCCAAACTTATATAGCCCACTTTACTTTTTCAATAATATAAAGTTGAATTGAGAACATTTCTCCTTATTGGAATCAGTTAAAATTACACAAAATCCGTTTTGTTTGGCAAAAAAGTAATCTTATCGCCATCGTCACTTAAATTTAAAGTATTTGCAAACGAACAAATATATTTTTATTTACAGAATTTGAAATTAACTGCCATTGAATCTCTTCAGCGGCGGAGTCGTGAAGTGCTATTATAAGCCCACAAAGCGTCGACAACAATACCTATCGTCGACAAATAAATAAATAATCGCCGCAACCAAAATAAATAACTGCAGTCGTCCGGGTGTTGGCAACTTTTGCTTACAGTTGCAGTGATACGGACACAAAAGAAAGTTATAAATCGTTGCCGTAACGTGTTACCGCAATTGTTATGCAATTTATGGAAAATTGTTATTATTTATAGGCGTGAACTCTGGGAGAATTGCCCAATAATATTGACGAAATGAGAATAAGGCCTATTCAAAACAATAATGGCACCGTCACGACACAAGGCGAGGGGTAAATTACAAACATAATGAAAGAAATTGTTGATCATTGATTACATTGCTCGTTTATCATTATCATTATAGAGTTATGTTTTCATTAGATTTTTCATTATTTCATATGATGTTTTTTTCCATAGCTTTAATCAGGCGAAGATATTTATATTTAAACCAAATTTATACAAAAAGTTAGTTTAGGTTTTAACCTCAATGAAAATCAGTAATGATAAATAGTGTAGGTCAAGGTCCAGAAAAATGTCTTAAGCACTCACGTGCTCTTGATTTGAACACTTTTTGAACTTGAAGTAAGATTAGTGATATGCAACTACAGTTCAGAAAACACTCGATTGGGTAAGGAAAAATTTTAGTTGTAAAATACTAACTTTAACTTTTACGCTATCATGTTTTGATTGTTCTACTTAATCGGTTTTTAAAACTAAAAACCACAGGTAGTATGGGGTGGAATGTAACGAAAGTGAATATGGAACTAAATAGCCTCCGACTCGCAAATATCATGCAAAAAATATGGAGTTCTTTCCCTTTCGAGGTATCATTAGCTGTCATTCCACGCCTCCCGCTTATTCATTATCTTGTCAAAATATTTCGCTGAATTTGACTTTTTTTCTCAAATTTTAAGAGAATTTGTTCAATTGTTATTTTACAATGCGCAGTGACATCTCAATGTGGATACAAAGGGAATCATTTGTCATTGTCCATTAGTAGATATTGTCCAAAAACTTTATAACATATTGACCACATATTGTACCTACGATAATTGCTAGTGATTTGTAGTACAATGTAGTGTGATTTATAAACATCCATAGTCACTTCAAATGAATTAAGAGAATAGCTGGGCCGTAGTAGCTTGAAAATACATAAGTGTTGTTTACTTCAATTTAATAAATAGTTAAATTAGCCACAATTCATTATTTGATGAACTGATTTTTATTCTAGGTTGTAAACAAAATAGACCAAGTGAAGTGACAATAAAGTACAAACATCACAACAGTTTGAATGAAGCAGTTCAGTCCTTAAGATTGTATTAAGTATAGTATGATACCTTGTACAAGAGATCCTGTTATAAGTGTTAAACATATACGTAAACATTGGAAATAGGAGCGGTACCTACAGCATGAAATAAAAATCGCATTGTAATCCGGTATTGGCTCCAGATAAGGAGGGCTTGTGACAAGGCAAGAATTATGTGCTCTAGAGGGCAATTTTTCTTCCCCGGGATTTATTCCCGTAATTTATAGAGGATCCTCCTGTATCTGGGCTAACCCTGTCGGCTCTGGCCCACAATTAAGACTCGTTTCAGGTACCAGATAATGAAACCCTTAATCAATATTGATGTAAGTCTGTTTGTCTAATAATAATAAGATATCATTAAATGCTACATTTCGAATACTCTGCCGGCGAATGTAGCGTTCGCGTTTTGACTCTGTATACAAAAAAGAATTCGTTTCCATTCATTAGTTTGCTCATATAGTCATGTTTGGTATTTTAATTATTTTTGAAAAATGGTTCAGGTGCGAACGGAGGCAAGGCAAGCCAGTTTATTGATTCATTTTAATCTTTCCATCAATCAACCGCCAGTTGCCGAAATTTGAAGCACAATTTTTTCGCCGAACGTGCTCCGCCATGAATTGTCGACGACAAAAGTGTCGGTGGCAGCGAAGCGTCGGCAGTCGGCTTAATACACCCCCACCCTCGACCGCAGTCGTAAATTTAGGGTTTCATAAAACCAGATCCGAGATAAGACACAGTGTAGAGCGTCCCGGATCAAATGCGAGCCTCCGATCTCTACCACCGTAGACAATAAAAATAATGCTGGCGCATCTGCGGCCACATTCTCCATCACTGCCACGAAATTTGTCGTGTTTACATAAAATACGGCGCGATAGTGATCACGGATTCACCAGAAATAGTGAGGAAAAAATGACACTTTCGCGCAAGAATCGCACTAGCCGCAGCAACACGACTCCGTAACGTAAACCTACGGAAAAAATGAAGCTGTCAAAAGAGCAACAAAAGCGCATTATAATCTTAACAGTTTCTGAATTGGTCCAGTATTATGAGGCGTATATTATGCCTTTCAGCCAGTGTAAGGATATTTGGGCGCCTTTGTGGCTCGGTATTGACAAATAACTAAGATTTACTTTTAAACTAAAAATAAATGGAGGATTAGGATGGCGGGCGGAGTAGTTTTTTCACTTGAACGCTAAGGCTTTCTGGCGCCAGTGGTCTGATATTGCATTATAATACAGTCGGCGATTCCTGAGCAGTGTTAGCAACAACAGAACACATTGCGAATACATCAAGTGGAAACAAAGCCATTCAGAACTTAAGAAAGTGAAGTTTGCGTAACGAACAATCCACTGGAATAAACAAGGGAAAGAACAACCGAAGTAATTCTATAGAATTTTCCACTAAGTTCACATTGCATAACAAATGCGTAACATAGAGTTCACATTAATCCGGCCGACTTGATTAGGTCTAAGTTGTTCCAAAAGTTAGGTATGTGTGTGCAGACATGTTTTAGAATTTTAAATACCCCTTTCTAACTTTCTTTCTTCGTCTTCGTAAACTAATAATAATCCTGGATTTGAACATAATTGCTTTTATTTAAGACGTTCAATTATATTAAATCGTCTAATTCATTCCTATTAACTGTTTAATTATTATATTACAGTGAAGGATTATTATTTGGTCAATATTTTCATTAATTACAATTTTGGTATACCTGCCGGCCCTGTAGATTCGAGATACCTATATTTTTAAAAATGTTTTCTAAAGATGCAAACCAATTCATAATGACGAGTTAGCCAAACGGGTTGTAGGCGTACGTGTCTGGGACATATATTTAAAGCTTCAGTAGATAGGGGTGCAATAATTTTGACAATGACTAGCAGCCTTACCGGGGGGCGTAGGCGCGGGGGCGGGGGGCAATCTGCGCACTAAATCACGCTACGAATAAAATTTATGGCGCCGAGATAAAAACTCGCAGCTTTTCTCTTTTACGTTCCTTCCCTCCCCGCGGCTCTCCCCTCGCGGAAAATCCATAGGGATTTTTCCAAGTGTTCGGGCGTCGGCGTGTGTGGGTCGGAGCGATTTTGTTTTATGCTTATTGTCCGCCGCTATGTTTTGTTTGGTAAGTTGCACAGATAAGGGATAGGTACGGAAATTGTCTGCTCCACTTCGACATACACATGTATAGCTGTATTTGAGTATCGCGGTCCTTTCTTATAGACAATCGATTTTGATCTTATCCTAGATAAGTATAGGTTTCTCTATGTATAATAATTTTAGGTAACGTCGGTTACAAAAAGGAAAAAGTGCCTTAACGATCACATTTTCTCTGGTGCTGGCCATCTCCGATTTGTTATATTAATTTACCATAATATTTATACCTAGCCCGCGACTTCGCCTGCTCTCCTCCTCATCTCTCAAGGAATAAGTATTTCAAATTTCATGTTCCTTCCTTTAGCTATTGTTTCTTTATGATACGTTACGGTTCTTCTTTTTAGGTTGATTCTCAAGTTATCATCATCATCAGCGGCAGCCCGGAGTCATCCCCCAATTCACGCCACCGGTCTTCAGCTCTCCGCATCCAACCGCTTCCCGCCAGTCTTTTCGAGTCGTCGGTCCACCTGGCCGAAGGTCGTCCCGCAAGGCGAGTCGTTCGAGGTTTCCACTCCCGGTTAATGCCACGTATATATTATGCTCGTTTTTCTGACGATACGTACTTAAGTGAAATATTGAGGACCATGGACACTTATAAGCGTTGAGAAGTCCGAGGACCAAGATGGGATATACATATATCTATGCTAGTTGTGTCACCTTCAGACGAAACACAACAGTGCCGAAACTACTGCAGTCTTTTTGTGAATATGGACGTAACGTAACGTCCGAAATGACAGAAAAGTGATTAAGTCTCGTTGTTTTTCTTGTTAGGTATTGGCGATAGGTTTACGTATAAGATGGTGGTGGTAGCGATTTGAGCGAATCTTGCTTGAGGCAGTATCACTACTTCTAGAAAACATTCTTTTTTGCCTTAGCAATGAGTAAGGCACTTTTAGTTTTGGAAGTTGGTTTTATAATGGCCTGCGAAAGAGGTGAAGCACGAACATTTGTTCCTAATATCCATATATGAGTATGAATGCATTATTGTCGTTTAGTTCCACATATCCATAGTACAAGCTTTGTTTCGTTTCATTGTCCACTGATATTTATTTATTTTAGGTTACTGCTCTACTGTTTATGTTCAACCTAACACGTCTCAAGGATATAAGTTAGAGGTACTACTAACTAACTACTAACAAAAGAGTGACCATTCTGTTCCTAAAGAAACTTAATTTCAATGACCACTCGCACTAAAACAGATTCAAATAGAAACTTAGGTGTAGGTAACGTAGCCACGGAACTTATGATCACTACTCGGAATCCAAGACTGGCATAGAATAAGTTTTCTCATTTATCACGAAACTTGCACTTATTCGGCATAAACTTGCATTCTCGTATAAATCACGTTGATTACTTTCCTGATTAAATATCATACTAAAATACATAACAAGTATTGAGAAAACTTAGATAAATTACAGTATTAAGAAATTCAAAAACTTTACATTATCACCATAAAATTGTAATGTTAACGAAATCCTTAAAATTTTGACGAATGTTTATACTGTTATTGTATCAAAAAAAAATACATATTAATAAAATAATCACCAGGTTGGGGAATAAAACGACTGATCTTCTCGCTCTACCTTATGACCGGCTTTGTTTCAGTAGTCAACTGGGGTTACTTTCATCAACGGAGTAACATTGATCACTAATTTTTAATCCATAAGAAATTTGTTTCTAAACGTGTTAATGAGATTTTATTGTTAAGGTTGGCAACCTCGTTAAAAAAACATCTTTGACACTTTCAGAAACACACTCCTTATAGTTTAAAAAATAATGATCAATGTGACCCCGTTGATCAAAGTAACCCCAGATTACAGGTACTTTACGTACTGATCTAAGGTGCATCGGGGTTATTTCGGATGGTTTCTGATGCAGGGAAATTACGATAATGATATTTTTCTTTACTAAAATTATAAGTATTTTTTAAATACCCCAAAAACGTACCAGCTACATTATATTTTAAACGGAGACGCAGAATTTTAGGATTGTCTCTGTCCGGAGATTTATTCGCTCTGCCAAGTTGGAGCAACTGAAATAAATTGTCAAAGGGTTGCTTTATGGGTTGCGGGCTGGCCCTGGTGACTGCTCTTATACATTTTATATCCAAATCTTCATTCGTGATAGGGAAATTCAAAATTGTGAATAGGTCACCAAATATAATTTCACTTTTTTTTATATTTAGGAGATAACAACTTAAAATCTAGGTCATAATAATCGATATCGATACAGAAAATCCGCTTGTACTTAATATAATACGATAGGTATAATCGATCAGATTTTCATTGCACCAGATTTAAAAAAAAGTTCTAACTCTAAAAACGATTTTATTATTTTTAATTAATGTGACGCATATTTTGGAATCTTTTAAGACATGTTAAGACGGAAACGGGAATATGTTTTCTAGGAATTATTTTTGGGGAAATACGCAACTTCGTCAGCGGAGGAGAAAAGAAAAATGTAACCCTCTTTTTTTCTTCTGAGTATTCGGATAAAATTATACTGTAACCACCTGTGGCCCAGCTATCCGTGAATGAAGCCTCAACGATACATACAAACATACAAAGAATCCAAAATATATATTTTTCGGTGACCTTAAAATAGTCCGTAACGCTTATTTGTTTGAAAATATCTTCAAAATACAGACATTTCATTTTTACAACTTTATGATAGTATACATGTTGTTATGATTATGACTAATTCAATCCGGTCTGGTTTTTCAAGCTGCATTAAAGTATTAACTAAACAAAAGCTATTTCTAAAGCAAAACACAACTTACTTCTAATTTAACTTGACATTTAGTGAATAGAGTTATCAAGCAATTCAATCAAAGGTACCTAAATAAATTTGAAAGGACTCAAGTACGAAAGGAGTGACGTCAATCTTCAAAGTAAATTTCAATGTTTTTGGTAGTTTTTCATAATTAGAATAATGCAATCGTACTCCTTATCAAACGCGACTTCAACATATTTTTGAACACATATATTAATTAAATATTAGCATACTTAATGCTACTTGAACTTTCCTTTTTCAGTAAATAAAGTTTTTTAATGACTAGTGAAGAGCTACACTTTTTCAGTTGACATCTTATGTGTGAGTGTGAGAATGATAATGAAATATTAAGGTGATGAAATACGGAATTTTAATGAGAAATGGCTTTAGTTATGAATTATGGTCCTAATAGTCATAATTTATTGCTTTTACGCTAAAGGGATTAATTTAGCGACACGACAAGCTGCATTGCGATCAATAATTTGATTAATTCAGATTCACAAAGCATAATACTTACATACACAAGTATTAGGTATATTAAAGTAGAGTTTCTGCTAAAGTAACTTTCAGATTCAATATTTTCATTGAATGTCGAATAGTCCCTCAAAGTTTGCTGAGGATATGAGCCGAGTCTGCGACGCCGCAGTGCTCAAAAATCATGAATTGGAAAATCTAAGCCATTGAAGATTTAACCGCACGAGCAGCTGCCTCAGCTTCCTTTAGAACGTATAAAGCCTCACCTTTCAATCCACCCGAGCTACCCACATTCGCAATCCCACAAAATCTGTCCTATCCCATCACCGAACTTCTTTTGTCTTACTTATCTATCCTCAATCAGTGTTTACATATTTAGACGGCGTGCTCCACGTCATAATAATGTCCCTATTAGACTACAAAGCGAGATTTTCAAAGAAGCAACAGCAAAAAATGACAAAAATATCCACGTCGAGCGCAGAGATTACACGAGAGCAAGGCCATCTGTGGATATTGAGACCGTCTCACACGAGATAGCTTATCGGTCGATCTTGACTCGGATTCTGTGAAGAAAAAGCGAGAGAAAAGACTCCTATTTATAGATGAAGAGCCATAGAGTACCGAGCCACAATCGCATTACCTCGCCCGCCGTCGAACCTAACGATGATTTGAATTTCCATTGTTTATGGTGGCAGACATGTGTCAAAGTTCGATTGGAATTTAAATTCGGCTTCTTTGTTATTTTCTCTTTTTGTTGAGTTGTAAACATGGGACGGTGATGTTCCAATTTGGTTACTAGCTATGCTGATGGAAGTTTGGTATCTATGACTTCTCTCTTGTCCGGATGATGTTTTTGACGTCGGTGTGGTTTGTGAATCATATGCTCTAAGTTGGCTCCGATCGATTATTTTTTAACGTTTATGTAACAGTATAGGTAACATACGATAGTACCGTCCTGACGGGTTCTATTGACTTGTACCAAAGTACATTTGTTATAGCGTTTCCTAAAGATGGAACATCACATCAAAGGTCGCATAACATCTGCTAAATTACTAAACTCGAGTCAGCAGCAAGCGAGGGCCGAGCACAAAGCGACTACCATTTTGTTCCGACACTTTTCAAAATTGGAACGTGACGGTTGCAAGCGCTCTCTGCGCTGAGACAATGACATGAAAAGGAAAAATGTAAACGGCCCTATTTAAAATAGGACTATTGCGGCGACTAATATTTTATATCACGGAATCACTGCAAGCAAACGTGATTGTTTATGAAGAGTTATTCTAAGCCGATAGAGTTCAGTATGGGGTGTAACGAAAGCGAGACTTGCGTCGTTTCACAGTTGAGAGCGGTTAATTTGAAAGTGCGTTCTTGAACCCTTTCAGAGGCATTGTATCTTTGTGCGCTTTGTACGGGAGATGGTTTATCTGCATCGGGAGTACATGAGTGCTGTTTTTTCATTCCGTAATGCTTTTACATTTCAAAGGGGTTAAATATTATTCAGACTGTCTGGCTCGCCGCTTAGAAAACGAGTGGGTGTCGCGGGACCAGGAAATATTTTTGGAATCTCTCTTTTCTAAGTACATTATAATAAAAAGTAAAGACTCTTGCATGGTTTCTTGTGAGTATGGTGTATATAGATTGCAAGATCAAGCTCATTCGTACTCATTATTCACATGTAGGTGCTTATATAATATACTTGCGTTGATATAGGATTCTTATGTATGTCCTCTATCAACACCATGGTGATTGGGATTTCAAATTATTTTTATCTTATCTTGACCCGCCCGTAAAAATATGAAGAAAGTAAGTAGTTATATATGTAATTGCTTATGTCCAAAAAATGTTTATTGCATTAAACGTTCAATGGGCCTATTATTGTATACTTATCTATACCTAACTATTATAATTAAAAGGTTGGAATTGCTACTTCTTAACACTTGCCCATACAACAAAGCAAGCTTAAAAAACACCTAACCATGATTTTATTTACAGAACAAAAAAGTTTGGCTGCCAAAAGCGCGCTCGGTACCTAGATGAATTGTTTGGAAATTGGGAAGGGCACTGAAATTGTTAAAAATTTACAAGCACGCGATATTTTCGAAATTCTATTTTGAAATTTAATGAGTTCTGCCCTCCACTCAACGTGATTCTTCTTCCTCTTTTTCTTGTAGGCTTCGATCTTGGTGGTGGTGTTCCTCACTATACTTCGGATTGGTGGCAATCTTACAACTACCTACATCGTTCACCACATAATTCAGCTTTCTTGATCCGTTCATCTCATAGGCGATCTTCCTTATCAACTATTTTAGTATTTATTATATTTTTACGAGAATATTTCACAGTATAAGTGCATCGATATAACTATCAGGATGTTGTTGAGGAATTACGTGACGTTATGAGAGACTTTCCTACGAGATCAATTAGACATATTTAGGTCATATAGGTATAAGTAGATGTGTATAGTATCATATTTCACCCGATATACATACCACGATTTTCTATCTTTATTGACATTTCCTCAATAAATTTTACTCACTAATATATATCTTATGAAATTTATAAAATCAAGATATAGGTGTAAATTTAAATTAGTCTTCAGGCAGATGTCGGCAGAGTCCATTAACGATAGGCATCACTATAGCTTGCGTTTTTGGATCACAATTATTAACCGACTTCCAAAAAAGGATGTTCGATAGTTTGTATTTTTTTTATGTATGTTCACCGATTACTCCTCCAATTGTGGACCGATTTTAAAAATTCTTTTTTTATTTGAAAGGATATACTGCTGAGGTGGTCCCATTGCCACCAAGTTGGCATCTGATGATGGGATCCCAGGGAAATCGATGGCAATCCTCAAATTTTATAGGCATTTGTAACGTTTTTCATATATTTTCTTAAGCTATTTAAGTATTTGTATATGGTAGTCATCATCTCATCATGCTGAGCTGATGACGGAAGGTACAACTTCTTAATAGTTAAGAGTTAGAGGATAATACTTACAGAAATCATCTAGTATACGTAGATACGTTAAGACTGTTAGTCATATTCTTTATAGTGTGTCCCTGAAGTAGTCTCCTTATCACCAAGTCAGGATCAGATGATGGAATACCAGGGAAATCGAGAGAAACCCTCAAATATTATAGGCACTAACAATGTTTTATATATTTTTCTAGAGTTATCAGTTGTTTTCCTCTGGTTGTCATCATTTCATGCTGAGCTGATGATGGAAGGTACAATGAACTAACCAACTTTTACATTTCTTACTTCCAAAGACTCGAGATGCGTGCAAAGTGCCTCCTCGATCTTCCCATTCTGGGCTCTACAAAATACTTTATATCACTACTAAAATCCATCACTAAAAAGCAAAAAAAAATTATTTTTTAATAAAAAAAGAACCGACTTCAAAATAAACTAAAAAGCCAAAAATAATCTTTTATGTACGAATTACTATGACTAAATATATATGTAGGTAGATAATAAACGCTGCCGCGGTTCTTAATAGTAATAAATTAATGGTTTGGCACCGACTTCAAAAGGTGATTCAAATGTGATCCGTACCGTACATAAAAGATTATTTTTGGCTATTTAGTTTATTTTGAAGTCGGTTTTTTTATTTTTTTATTTCAATATAATTGAATAGAATTTGATGTTTCATTGACAATTTTATCACACTGTACTTTATGGGTAAGTAACCAAATTCACAGAAGTTTATTCTAAGCAGATTCAAGCTCACAAGCTAGTGTTGTGCCGCCATTAACGCGTAGCGGCGAGATAGTGTTGCGCCAGACAGATTTATAGGGGTTCTGTAAATCACCGGGGATGCGGCGTCTTGAGGGGTTAGTGGGCCGGGTTTTTGTATTGCGAATGTGTGCTCTAGAACTTAAGATGTGTGTACTACCTACTTGGGTAGTGGTTCTTGAATTTTTGGCAATGGAACCTTTTAGGAGCAAGTTTTACGGGACCAAAAAAAAACCTATTTATATGAAACAATTTAATCAGATTACACACATTAGATTTTCGATATTTCGGCGGACGCTTTACATCATTCGTGATATAGGGTAGACTCAGAAATACAGATTGTTCTATGTCTTTTTACCTATTTGAAAGCTTTTGCTGTTAAGGGTCTCTCTAATCGAAAACCGGAAACCGTACAGTTTTTCTTTTCTAGTCTTGTTCAAGCCTAGTAGAGCCACACAATATAGCAAAACGGGCTTGATCGTGTATAAATATGAATATGTTTATATGTATGTATGTACATGTGTCTTCATCTCGTATTAACGGCAGGACGGGTTTTAACCATTTTTGGTACAAGTGTAGCTGAACATCCGAGGTGGGTAATAGGACAGGTACTTTTTATCCGACTATACGCTAAAGCGAAAAAAGAGGCTTATGGTTTTTTCTCCACCGTGCGAACGAAGTTACGGGCACCTTCAAGGAACAGTGACTAGCAGAGGGTTTTTGACCAGGGTAGGCAATTCTTCTGTGCCTATGTGGAGCCATGGTCTTTCAGGGTAGGCAGTACCTTTGTTCCTATTTGAAGCGCACGGCACTGTCTCGAAACATATTAGTTATTTGCTAAATCCCTTTAAATTGATTTGTCTCATAGACAACTTACATAATAAACTATCAGCAAGGACCATTAAACCATAAGGAATGACAGTTGCCAGAATGTCGTGTTTCGTGTTCCTATCGCAAGCAGATATTCTGGAAAAAACTAGATGGTGCTTTAAAACTAAACATTCAACTATGTTATAATTGAATTAAGCAACATAGTAGAATAACAATTAGTTCGCAAATTGCTTATAATAAATGAATCGTAACATTTTATAACTGCGTCATGCTTGCAAAGTTGAATAATTGTAAAAAATAATTCTTATACATAGATGGCGTTGTACATATCGGGGAACGGCTTTTTGTATGGAAATGGTCAGCCCTCTTGTTTTAATGGTCTTTGCTATCAGTAATGCCTTAGTTCCTACCAGCCCGTTCCCTCTCATCCATGGGAGGAGGCCTGTGTTCAGCAGTGGGCCATAATATATAGGCTGATGATGAATGCCTAGTCGATACTTGATAGCTATCTTATCAAATTATTATAATCTGCAACTAGGTTGGGGGTCGTGAATTCGATGCAGCCTTACCTGAGCCAGATGTTTGTATTATAAATGTTTTTTAAAAGATACTGTGGTACTCGCACCTAATTTGGTTTTTTGGGTCGTTTTTAAAGAGTTTTAGTTGGCGCGTGCCATTTCGAAAACCCTACTAGTTTTCTAAACAATCCAATTTCCATACAATTGTAAAATTTTGCTAGCATTTTCATTTAACTTCAAGTTCTTTTTTTCGAAACTGCTAACTTTGCAAAATTTTCGTTATTGATAAATCGAGCCTCGTGCAAAGCCCATTCGGTTTTAAAATCCTAAATATTTACGATTTTAGAAAAAAAAAACACCTTATTACCACACGGCCTAAGTATTATAATTTTTTTATATACTTTTATAAATTATGTAATCTCTTAGTACCTACTTAGACTATTTCAGGTCCACGGTATACAGGGAAGTGTAGTAAGAGCCGTTTGTAGAGTTATTTATTAATTTAAGGAAATCGACCCTAAATATGCTTTAAAATTATACCT
The DNA here is from genome assembly GCA_905404275.2 of Hedya salicella. Taxonomy (NCBI): domain Eukaryota; kingdom Metazoa; phylum Arthropoda; class Insecta; order Lepidoptera; family Tortricidae; genus Hedya; species Hedya salicella. The sequence continues at coordinate 15,708,995 of FR990100.1, read as the reverse complement.
ATCGGTGGCGTGAAAAAAAATGTTATTAGTAATATAACTATTTCTTTTCATTATTCATATTTATTGTAATATTTCCATTTTAAAGTGTAGGTAGTATCTTAAAATATTGAAATTGTTTTTAAGATGAATATCTTTTTATAGTTATTAATTTATAGTTAGTTATAGTTTATTAAATAAGTAGCTTTTACACTTATTTAGTAAAACATTTAGTCCTAGTAGGTACATAGATTGTTTACACGTAAGGAAAAAATATTAAACGGACTACATTTCTATACGACCCTACATATTTCACCTAGGTAGGTAAGTCGAAAATACTAAGTAGGTAGATATCACATTAAATAATAGGTATAATGAATAAATAAATAATTACGTACCAAGGGGAAGCTAATACCTAGGGGAGAAGTGGCATAATAGAGCCAGGTTTCGAAAGAGCCACTTGCATTATTTCGTTAGTTTCGAAACGAACTTTGCACTTGCACGACTTTTTATGTTCACGTGGCAACACTGATTCCATACCATAGCACTTACAAAAGTTTGATTGTTACCGAAATAAACGGACGCCAATGGATCAAGTCAAAGTTTTGGGCACCAAAAAGCACGTTTTGCTTCATTTGTTTTGCTTTTTTTTAGCATTGTAAGTAGGTATTATATAAAACTTAGATTGTAAAATTGGTATTTGCATGTATTTGGCCTTATACTTACATAAAAACTGACCCGGTAAAGTTTAGATATTCTTGTTATTTTTAAGTAATATTTATTTCAAGAATAAGTTATGAAAGAGCCAGGTGAATAGGTCTTGAAACAGCTTAAGAAAGTCAAAGAATGAAAGAAACATTTTTTGATAGAAGATATATCTACCTACCTAATTACTTTTTTTCTTTATTTTTCGTTATTGTTATTACATTCTTAGTAGAGTTACAAATGATCTGCATAAAAATCTAAGACTCCAGTAAAAATTTGATAAATTTAAAGCAAATGTTAGAAATGACGTAAGAATGCCATTAGGATTATTTGACTAATCAATATTGTTTTGTATATACATATTATTATTGTTTAAGTGTTTATTATTTTGTAATTTCTTGTATTTATAAGTTATTTAATTTTGTTTTGTTAGGGTTAAGAATTTGTTAAACATGTTACTCAATTTGTACCTACTAAAAACTTGTTTTTGTGTTTTTTAAATAGTATAATAATTATTATGCTGTGTAATTTTTACTTTAATCTAAAGTATTCTTTCATAACTTTGGGTGGCTCTTTTCTCACCAATCAGTTATGAAAGAGCCAGAAGACATATGTTTTTAAAATTGACGTATCTCTAATTTTTATATCGATTTTCAAATTGTTTCATATGATAATACACACTTAAATAAATAAATAATAATTTAGAAAACAGACTCTTTTATGCCAATTCTCCCCCAATATTAACTACCTGGGTAAAACGTATACGTTAAGTAATCTGTATTAAACTTTAAATCTGAATTTCAGATTCACTACAAATTTATCTAAATATGTTCATCGTTCGTTATAAGTAGGTACCTACCTATATAAAATTATATTGATAGTCCTCGTTATTTTTCTGCAAAAAATACTTTTAAGTCATAAATCTAGACTAGTCATAAAACTTGTGTAATATGAAGTCTGGGAGTTAATTAACTTAAGTAATTGCTAAGACGAGTAATCGGCAAACTTGGTAAGTGCTTAAGTTTAGTTTATCTAAGTAGGTATACCTAAATTAATTGTACTTGCCTCAGGTAGAATAATACCTAAAGTGCACAGAGCCTCGTCACTACGCGTTTGAACAATCTAGTTAATTCGAATAGAAATTGAGAAGCAAAGTATAATTGGATTAATTAGATGGAATACATACTAACATGGTACGAGCGTTGCTTAGTTTTTGAATAAATCAATTTGTGTAAGTACCTATGATTGTTCCTTAATAATATTTTGTTATTGATATTGATGTCTAAAACTACTGTGTGTATTTAATTAATGGGGTAACGACCCCGTTGATTAAATATCATTCAGTAGGCCTACCTATATACTAATAAATATGATTGAGTATTATCATCAGGTACCTAATAAGAAGCATGCAATGCATGCAAATAACTTTTAAGTTTTTCCGTGTCATCAGTTAACACGAATTTAGATAAGTAAGTACTTCAACTAAAGAGGGTTAGATGTAATTGTTTATAATCATTCGGCATCCATGACAAAATTATAATATTGCTTCCATTGTAGCCACCGCCATCCATCAAGCGCGCCGCGCGACTGAACGCACACCATCGCACTCCCGCCCAAAAAGAGAAAAAGAAAATTTAAAAAGCGAACACTCCCATTCCAACTACTCGCCCCGCCCACTTAGGCCGCCCGTGGGTGAAAAGGACCAATCGCAGCGCGCACAGAACCGAACGGCGGATGGAAATGCCGAGTGCAGCCGAGAGAGGCCGATCGTGCGCGCTAACAACAAAAAGTGTTGGGACTGGTTTAGTGTCGGGTCGCGTCCCAACGACGCCGCTCCCCGGTCGCTGTTCGGTGCGCAGGCGCATACTACACACTGTTTTGTTATTCCAAATTCAAATTACGAACGGATCAAACTAAAGATATTAAGTACTTGTGTGTGATGAATTTTTAATTGATGAAAATGAAACTGCAAACGGAATGGAGCGCATGATTTCAGTGTGTTTTCTATACTCAGTGATAACCAGTGATTGTGATCGACTAAGTGATTTGCATTTGATAAGGGAAATTAAGGTATCTATATCATATATAAATATATAATGTAAGTAAAGTGGTGTTCCTTGTAGATGATGTTATCGTCTGATAAGAATGAATTACCTACACTGGCAACAAGGATGACATTGACATATCAACACTTCATCTTTTTGCAAATCTTCTTCAATAGTTCATCAGATAAACACACTGCTCAATGGTCTGCTGATGGCTATTAAAGTATGTTTGCTACTCGTATTAGCAGTACAATATCTCATACGTAATATACCGCATTGATACTACATTACCCATTACTATACTTGTGAACACCATTATAAGTTCTACTATACTACTCTACACTAATACTCTACAACTCATAATACTAAACAATAATAAATACTCTACATTACACCGATCGATATATCTAGTTAAGTTAACCTTTACCAACACTTTACACTATCAAAGATATATTATAGAGCTCTACCATAGACTGGTTGTTGCAAATCGTAGGTCTTGCTTCCGTGCGGCGCCCGACGGTAAGATAAAATGATAGAGTCGAAATATTGGTAAATGTTTGAATCGATTTCAATCTTTTATGTTAAATATTCTGGGAAAAATATTATTAGTTAAAACATAACTATAACGCCATAAAAAAAATCATTAGAATTAGATGGAAACTCTACAAGTAAAAAATATATATATTTAGGTTAATACATGTTAATACATTTAGGTTAGTACATATATTTCGGTGTCCATAACATATTGTGGGAACGAATAAAATAGTAAAATAAAATTATGAATCCTCTATAAGTGTTACAAAGTGAATAAATAAATTACAATATAACTTGAAGAATAAATTAATACTTAATTAATAAATATTTTCATCCATACAAAAGACATAAACGTGAGTTACATCGGCAACGGTAACAATAGGTAAAAAAATCCTATAATTTCTAGATAATATATTTATCTTTAGATTAAATATAGCTATATCACAAGAAATCACGCCGATAATGCAGATATCCGTTTACGCAAAGAGCTTATCAGTTAAACAAACAAGATACCGAGTGGAAACTAGTTATTCTAATACTTTCATAGTGATTTATTTTTTATAGGTTAATATTATGATAAAATATAATATATTGATGTTTCATTATTTTCTTAGATAAGTATAGCTTGTACACTATTTCTAAAACTTTTCCAAAATTATAATAAGCTGTTTTATCAGGTGCTTTTTGTTTTAGCCGTTAGCCGACGGTGAGCTTTTTTTTGCATAAACTGACCCGAGATTACTGATGTGCAAATTGCGGAAACTTTCCATAATGCTAAAAAAGTCTAGTCTTAACTTACATGTTAATAAGATCTTTTTAAAGCATTTTTTATTAAATAAAAGGTCTGAACTCTCGTGTTAACTTATCTGTTTAAAATACCTTTTTTAAGTATTTTGGAACGTTTCCGAGATTGACCTCAGTATCACCTGACGGTAAGTTACTAAGGGATCGAGGATATATCTTGCTGGTTCAGTAACAGCCTATATTAGACAATTATATGACGACCGCTCTAAAAGCTAAAGCCTAGCGGTAGTGACCTTGCCTGCGGAACTGACGGTCCTGGGTTCAATTCCCTGTAAGAGCTAATATTTGTGGGGTGAGCATAAATTCATTGCCAGTGTCTTAAATGTTTCATATATTTATCGTGTATTGTATTATATCTTTTATATACTTATCGTAGTAAGGTCAGGTGGGGTAATGTATAAACATAATCTATTTTGTGGGGAAAGAGAATCCATGCAATTGCCCCAACTCTATTTTTATTGACATACTAGCTTCTGCCCGCGACCTAGTCCGCCTTAAATTCGTTTATCGCGGATAAGGGTATTTTTCCCGGATAAAAAGTTGCCTATGTCCTTTCCCGGGACTAAAACTATCTCCTTACCAAATTTCATCTAAATCGGTTCAGCGGTTTAAGCGTGAAGAGGTAACAGACAGACAGACACACTTTCGCATTCATAATATTAGTATGGATATGTCAGTTTTCAGTATCACCTTTACAACGTTTCTCTTACCCCGGTGTTTCCCTTACCCCACCTTACCAGATATATCTTTTAAACACATCGTTTAGTCCTACTCACAAGATAAGGTTTATTGAGCTTTCCGTGAGACTAATTCTTTGTATAAAATTGTCTCCATATTGAATTATTTACTTGAACAATTTACTATATTTAATGAATTAAGCTGAACTTATTTATTACTTGAACTGATTTAAGCAGTCGGGTTTTTTGTTTTTTAATTATTATTTTTATTTTATACTTTTTACGTAAAATTATAAAAGTCTGTAAATTTCGCAATCTTTATCGTCGGGGTTATTGAGAAGCTTGCACAGATTTATTTACAATTAAATGAAAATTTAGTGAGAACGGGTTGCGAACCAACTTTAAATCGTTATAGCTCCTAACTGGTCATTCAAAATTAAAAATAATGAAAGAAACCTAATAATGATTTTCAAATCCCTATTCAATGATACCCCACTCAATATAGTACGTCGATTTTTTTTTTTTTCCTTTTCACAATATGGCGTCTCATTATCGTCATTTTGAGTTTACATCATTTTCATGTCTTTAATAACATTTGCCCAATTAAGACGAATCGATTGACGTAAGAATCATCAAAATCGGTCCACGCGTTTGGTCGCTAGAGTGCCAGATAGGGACAAACATACATACATACATAGACTGATAAACACATTACCCTCGTTTGCGTCGCGCAGTCGGGTAAATATGACGGTTTAATACTCAGATAGGTTACAAAAAAATATAAAAGCCAGGCTTCAGTAAGGTTAACAATAATGATACTGATAGATTATCAGCAGAAATATCAATAGAAATGCAAGAATTCTGTGTAATAAACGTAATTTATTATAGAAAACGTAACTGGTAATTCTAACATTGACAAGGAACAAAACTAAAAAAAAACTGACATCTGCCTAAACATAGCTTTTTACACAAAGATAGCAAGGAGTCTTAATGCAAAATAACTATCTAACAGATACTTTGGGTTTGGGTATATATTTCATCTTAAAAAAATTAAGAAAGATTAATGGAAGATGAATAACGAACGATCTGCATTATTCATTGAAATAAAACAATTTAACGGATTATGACGACCGGTTTGGCTCAGTGGGAGTAACGTTGCCTGCGAAGCTGAGGTGCTGGGTTCGAATCCCGGTAAGGGCAAATATTTGTGTGATGAGCATAAATATTTGTTCCTGAGTCTTGGATGTTTTCTATGTATATAAGTAATATATCTATTAAATATATCGTCGTCTAGTACCCATAACACAAGCCTTATTGAGCTTACCATAGGACTAGTTCGATTTGTGTAAAAATTGTCCCGTTATATTTATTTATTTATTTATATCGCGTATATTATCTCATTTTAGTTCCCGACGTTTCGGAAGCTTTCCAGCTTTCCATGGTCTTTCCATGGTGGACTCAGAAAAGATGTATTTTCCTCTGTCAAAATGCTACGCAAATGCTACGCGAGGCTATTGAGATTAAAAAGCAGCCTAATTTCAATAGAGAAGATGGATTGTCACTACCACCAGCTTGGGATCCTGTAATACATCTCATCAAGAAACAAGCGAGACACAGGACTGCTAAACCTTAATTTCCGAACGTTGTAAAATATCTTATCTGTTTAAAAAGTAGTTTAATAGTCTCTGTTTTTTTTTAAATATTATAATTAGTAATGAGGTAGCCTGGGAGTTTTTCTTTGCAGCGTTTCTTTTCTCGTCAGTACGCCTTATTTGTAAAATGCTGCTTGGTAAATTATTAGAATAAAATAATTAAGCCCTTCTGGCACATGTGTAACTGTCTTTACAGCTTAGGCCCATCTGGCATGTATATACACCTTTATTTATTTTTTCAAAACTGGGTAGTTTGCACAAATTGTAACTTAGACAGAGGAAAATACATCTTTTCTCAGTCCACCCGTGACCATGGAAAGCTGGAAAGTTTCCGAAACGTCGGGAACTAAAATTAAATAATATACGCGATATAATCCGTTAAATTCTTTTATTTCAATGAGTAATAATCGCGGAAACAGAAGAAAATATAATCTACATTATTTTTATCTATTTCAATAATGATTATCTACATGTGTTCCCTGTAGAGATTTGTATTTAGAATGTGTAAATAAAGAAAGGTATCACATTCACAACCACCTAACTACTCATACACCCGGATTCTGTAGGATTTGAGTTTGACTTAGATATCCTTAGTTAATCCAAGTTTATTCCTATAAGTTTTTGCATTGTGCCTTAATTAGGTACTATATATTTAACTCTATAATACATTCTATTATGGAGCCTTGATATTTTCAATTTTGGTTAATTGCATCTTTGAAATATCCGTGTAAACCTGAATACAATATAAATATTAGAGAAATTATAATGTAGATTGTATTTTACATCATGTAGGACTTTCTCCTCGGTCTAATCATTAGACTCTAATGACTACTTCTATATCTGCCATAAAATGATAATTATTTTTGAACTCTAGTTCAGTACCAGTTGAGTTCAAATTGTGAAATTTGTGAAACGTTTACTGCACTGCATGACAAACATTTTTATATTTTAGATAGGTTGGTAATCACGTTCATGCTGTCAAAATTATACGTTTTAGTTTAAAAAATGTGTGTTTAGGATACTAGATTTCTTTAATGTAATAATAACATCCTCAACTTAAGTAAGTACAAGTTTAAAGAGACAGATTCACAAATTTTACTTTGAAGAACCAATTTTAATAAAAAATAATAAAGTGTATAAAATGAAGTCTATAAAAATGAAACAAATAATTTTGTTTCCGTAGAAAAAACTAAAAAACTTTATTTGCGTGAGCTTACGTTCACACAAAGGCAGAGTAATGCACGCCTACATTCTTCAAGCAAGTGATATTTCAGCTTTAACAATTCAGAATATTTGTATTCCAACTGCGACTCAGTTATAAATAAACACTCGATATGTAAAATCTATATCGAATGCCAATGTCAATGTCATCCCACACTGTTTTCCAAGAAGCCGGTAAGGTTCCGAGCCCGCATTGGTCGGCCAACGGTTCCAAATTTGAATGCGCCGCGAGATGCGCAAACGCCGATCGATTAGATATCGATAAGCTTGTGTGTTATATAATGTTTGAGGCGTCCGCCGGATATAGCTATACGATTATGAATATCTGACCACTGACAAATATAGTCCTCGTTAAAAAATATTAAAATGTTGACGAAACGGGACATACAATTTTTTTTTATCTGCTAGTTTATGCGTCTTTCCTGTGGACATCGCAATATTATTTTAGCTGGATGTTTTATAATATCCGTATAATCCAGGCGTTAACATAGTATGGCTATGTCATCTATAATTGCCTGCTTAAAATAATAAGTAAGTATTAAAAATAGACGAAACTACCACAAATTTGATATTTTGAAGGGAAGCTAAAATCAACAAAACAGGGACTGTATTTGTCTAGAATACATTTGAAAATTAGATGTTTGATATATAACAGCATGTTCAAGATATTATGCGAACCCCACTCAATACTGACAGTTCAGATTGCCTTGTGTCAGCTAAATGGTAATATTTTGTCATTTTCCTCTTGACGTCGCTCAAGTGATTGGCATTACCTATTTTGCCATGAATATAAATAATACCCATGGTAAGAGGTTAATGAACTCAAAAAATGGGTTTTGACTCGTTTTTATTTTTATCTCCGCTGCTATTATTCTGACTTTATATGAAAAATCTTCATCAGAAAGATTTCACAAAAGCCCGTGAAAAAAAAAATTGAATAGACCATTATAAAATTACTAATCTTAAACAGTAAAACAGTTTTCCACGCTTCATTGTTTACTAATGGACAGAAGATAACAAAAATAAACAAAGAAGGACAGAAGGCATTCAAAATTGACCTTGTAATCACTTTAATCCTAATAATGATCGCATAAAACAATTAATCAATATTCAAACAATTTGCTAAACACCAATCAACATCGTATTAAGCGCATTTCAATGTAGAAATAAATCAAAGGCTGTATAAATTATTCAAGCCGTTTACGGCATCCGTCAGCCCTATCTGTCCACGTCTCTCTCAAACTTTATATTTTTCATCAAAGATTAGCAGCATACACCCTAGATCAATCTATACCGGAGAACTTTGTTTAAGTATACTTATACCACTTATAGTACATTGTGTCTAATTGCTATTGAGTGTACAATTTTAATTATATGAATGGATGTCACTTATATTGTTCCAACCTCTTTTTTCAATGATTTGCTGACTAATTTCATATTTTTTCCGATAAAATATAATATAATCAATAATATATAAATTTGTGCATACTTTGCTGCATCAAACTTGGTAAAATTGGATTGAAACATTTATACTGTAACACCTCTATGTACACACATACAATTTATGGCAAATAAATATATGAATGAATGAATCATATTATATAAAATCTGATATCAGACGTTAGAAATTTTGAATAGATAATATGCTATTTTTTCTTTAACTTTTACAATAAAGAAAAATCGGTCTTAAATAATCCCACTCCAGTCAGCTTCCAAGCGGAGTTTAGAAAGCCTACTTATTCTTTGTCTCAAACGCGCTTAGCCTGTTATTATGTCAGCTTGAAACGCTTATCGAATGACCGATTTTCATATTTTTCTATGTCATCCATAATAGAGATATACGGTGACGTAACGAAAAAGTATTCTTAATTATTATATCTTACCACAACATTTATAATTTTGATACAAAGATCTAAGACAATGAAAAAAATTTAGTTGAACCAGTGCGTTATCGTCCCAATATACCTAGGTCTGGAACAATCTAATCTGGGCGTAATGGACATCTCTTAAATAGAAATGTTCAGTATTCATAAATTTACAAAATACGCTATCTTTAAAATGATATAGCATTATTACCAGATATTGGTACTAATTTATGTTTTCTCCTAAAACTTGCATTTGTTTTGTATTATTTTTGAGCATAATGAGAAATGTCGTCTCAAAATAGTTCTAAATCAGTGTAACCGACACGTAAGATCTCCACGTGTGCCCGCTATCAGCTTATTAAGATTAGGGTTGCTCCAATTAAGATAATTGATTCTTATGGACCTCCCGTCGGATCAGCCTAAATATAACAGAAAAAATAGTGTTTCGTTTATGTTTATTTATCCTCACATAATGGGAAACGACGGTTTCTAATCTTTTTATAACCTTAAAACATTATAGATTATTTATGTTATTCACACCTTGTAATAGGTATTGGTTAGTATATATTTTTAATGAGACAAACATGATTTTGTTATATCTATGATTCACAAGTCGTTGACGGTTCCAAGCAGTAATAATATATTCCATATTAAATCCATATTACACTGTAAGTAGACTGCATCGCAGAATACAGTGAAAGTTCCAAAATAGCTGATAGATTAGCCTGAGCGTACCGAGGGATTCTAACGTAATATCTAATTATAAATGAGAAAAAAATAAAGTTGTTTTGTCTTCTTAAATATCTAATTATTCGTCAAATTGAACCGGTGTCACTTATAAATCTTACAATAAACAAAAAAGAGAAAAGCTACAGAAATGCAGATGCCTGAAAAAAAGATTACTTAGAAAGATTTTTTGGAATTTAAAGTGGTTTTTGATTCTGACAGGTTACTACTAGCCTTTAAATATTGTTAGTATTTATGTGTACTTATTTTAAATATTTAAAAAAAATTGACATTTAATGTACGCTAATATTCCTTTTAGCCATAACAATAGTATTTAATATACCTATTGTACTATATTTCGATACTTTATATCGTATATATTACAATATATAGCGCTTCTTGCAAAATGTCGCCAATATTGATGCCAGAAAACTATTTTTTACTCGTAAAAATGCACTTCACATAATACTTACCTACTATGTATAATGAAAAAATATTTGCAATAGAATACCTTATGAAACTGAGACATGACAGCTGCCACTTAGCGCGAAAATTTCGCGGAGAAAATAATCGTATTCATAAAATAATAAACTTACGGCAGTGGGTGTAAAACCACAATGTTTATCATTGGTATCGAGTTATAGGCAATCAACGATGATTTATGGTCCGAGATGGGCTACTGCTTAGCCCTGATCACTCGATTGTGATCACACCCGATAGTGAGTATCAGTGCGCGGGCGCATCCATCACACGCCACGCCACCGATTGTGGCTTGAGCAAATAAATCTATGCTATAATAGAGCATTTTGTGGTCGCGCGCCTTACTCATTTAAAATGATTCTAAAGAAAATATTTGAAGTGCCAATTGATATAATTCGTGATCAGTTTGAAGAGGTGGAGATATGTTAGGTATCAAAACGCGTACTTACATACGTGTTTTAACTCTAGATTATAGGGGATTTAATATAACTCTTGTACAGATTTCTTACAAAAAATCCTCCTTAAAATCTTAGTCACTGAAAGACAATGCAGAGTATGATGATGGGTCTTAAACTAGGAGCACAAAATGTTGCTTAGTTAAATAGTGACTGTAATTTTACATGGAAATCTTTTTGAACATACGACTAGCATTGCTAATATTATTATTAGGTAATTTTAGGTAGACCCCAGTTAACCAGTCAGCTTGCCCGTTGGCAGCCCACAAAGAAGAAATGACTTGAATATAATATAAAATCGCAATAAAGCATACATTTCCTTGATTTGAGCAATTATCACACTTATCTTAGATACTATATGGATATCGCTGTCAAAAATGTAATTTGCGATAAATTTATGATTTCTTTTTTCTATTTATCTGCATATCCGTTTTCAGTCCATGGTCAGATAAAGTTTAAATAGGTTGTGATGTGCTGATTTGTTTTTTTTAATTAATATATTATAAATTGTTTATGGTAACAAATAGATTAATCTGCTTGGCAGTATCATCTTATTTGATCTAATATTGGTAAGTATTTATTGCCTTTTATCTCCAATCCTAAAACCTAGATCTAAAGCGTGCTCTGTGATTTGAATACAAATAATAATTTACGATGAATCAGCAATTTCTCGATCATTATTATTTATTTAAAAAAATATTTAATTATATTGTAACTTACATTCCACAAAGAATATACAAAAAACATATTTAATTATATTGTAACATACATTCCATAAAAAATACCTACCAACCAAGCAAGTTCTACCGTAGGCAAAAATTACGACATAATTTTCCTGAACTTGTCTCATCTTTTAAATAAAGCAGAAGAAACAAAAGACGCCGAATTAATACGTATTTTAAATAATAGGTATAAGTGATATAATCCGTTCAAATGAATAGTAATGTAAAACTACTTATAGTAAGAAGGTAATTGGGGATAAGACAGAAATGCGGGGAACTTCGAAAGATTATCTTTAACTTCAACGCCTTTAAGAGTATTTCGGTAAAATTGTCTTTCCCATACTTCCGTCTTACTACCAAAAAACTAACTTAGTATACTTAACTTATTTTGTTACTTATCGTACACACATTTAGGTAGGTGTGTACCTTGCTTAATTTGGGATATTAAGTAAGTCGACTTATACACAAGTGTCATTTTTTATTACTAAGTAATCTACCTTTAACACATTTTTTAGGGTTGGTAGGTATATGGTAATTGACGAAAAAAATCAAAGATTTAGTAACTTTAATATTGGAAACGTAAATCGTAATCTCAAATGACGCGCATTTCCTTATTAACAACAGCAGAGTACATTAAAATTGAATTTATTGTATACAATATAATAACACTTTTAGTCCACGCGTGCCCGCCCAGCTCACAGCGTGTTCCTATGAGCGATTGACGTGTCATTTGCGTCAAATCTGCGCATTGACGCAATATTGGGAGCACTCAAAATGCTATCTCTTCTGCTGTACTCGATCTCAAGTCGTGTGAACTTATTGTGTATTACGGCAGGAGGATTCATCTATTCTCAATGCGTATTAGATTTGTTTTTCGTACCTATCTAGTAATTCTTTAAGGTAGCCCGTGAAAAACACAGTCTACAGCACAACTGTCTTATTTTATTAATGTAAATTAAATTAAATTATACAATGTAATCAGTAGTGTGCATAGGGTTTTTGGCAAAGGAAGGCAAGTTTTTATGTGCCTATATGGAGCCATAATATAGTTCTTTAGGGCTGCAGGGTAGGCTGTTTCTGTGTGTCTATATGGAGCCAGGGTCGTTCAGGGTAGGCAGTTCCTTTGTGCGCGTAAGAACCGTACGCCACTGATGTACATGTAAGCTTAAGATTATGAAAAATGCTAGAAAACTATAACAAGAAAAGTGTTAACATAATCAATAAATCTTTAAGGTGCTCACTCACTTGGAGCATAACGTTTCATTAAAATACTGTCTCCCTGACTTGACGAGCATTGTACTTACTACTCATGTAATGCTTGACTCTGTAACATTAAATTACAGGCGAATGCTCCAAGTGAGGCACCTTTACAATTTATAGTTAAGTTCACATTTATTACTACATTTAGTTTTGAAGTTTCACAGTTTTACTCATACAATACTGTGATCACATTATTGTATGAGTAAATGATAACTTGACAGAAAATAATAAAATTTATAAATAGGTATCAATTTATTGACCCGTCAGGTAGGTAAAACGTTTGGGAAAATCTAAATTAATTAGAATCTTATAATTTTCCGACATTACCTGGTAAAGTTCATAGTCGTCATCTTCGAGCGACATTTTTGTTTTTTCTTAAGTAAGTGCGTAATTAGATATTGATTTATTGATTGTAGAAACGGCTGTGTTTGATTTCAAAATCTTATCGTTGGCTTTACTTATCGCAAGTATTGACTTGACCTGTTGCCAAGGTGTCTGTGCAATCCGTGACATGCACCAAAATGCTATCTTTGCCTGTTATTTGATTAAAAATGAATGTCAAATTTTATTGGATACAAATAAAGAGCGCTATGAAGCTATCATGTCATATCAACCAAAGTCACCTATAGGTAAGCTAAATATTTTGTAAAAATGGGTACCTACAGGTAAAAAATCTCAAGAAAGGGTCTTGTATTAAACGTAGAGACAAATTGACGTTCCATATAAAAGATATGACGTCATAGAATTAACTTGCATCATTGTTGTTGCAAGAAGAGCATTCGTGTTTTAGCACTTACATTTTATGTGAAGATTACTTTAAACGTTGCCTGTTAAGATGTAACAGGTGTCTCATACATACCTATCTGTATATGTGTTCCGGTAAATTATGTTAAATTTCTTATTTCCTATATACCCTTATTTTAGTTAATCCGTCTAGTATTAACTTCTTTTAAATAATCTGGCACCGTTTAGAAGTTAAATACATCACCGCTAGATTTAATTTATGGCCAGTGGCGAATTCTTGCTGCATGTTCACATTTGTGGTAAAAAACCGAATTAATTAACTACGTTACATACAGGCACCTCAACTGGCTATAGACTAGTTAAATTGGACCGCTTGAAACGAATGAAAAGTAGTTATAAAAAAAAATACTTTGTTATTTTGTACATTGTATACGCTCCTTGCGTTTCGACCTTGCATTATGTTAAAAGTATTATCTTTATCAAGCACTATAAAATACAAATACAACTTATCACACAAATCTGCAAGCGTCATAAGAACTTAATAGCTATAATAAGAACAAAAAGGTATAGTTTAATGACTTATAAATAAGAATAAGTGTTAATACACCTCGCTTATTAAAATTGTGCTATTCTCGAGAACTTGTACCTAGATTTATTTCTAGCATTAAACTATGAAAAAACTGACTGCCATTTATTTTAATGTCCGTGTCGCTGTTTAAATATATGAATAATTCTCATCAGCTGTTGCAATTAACTCCTTTCAGTTAAATATCTTGGTCGGCCATGCAACGCGCTTTATTATACTAATTGTACTATAGTTAATTTGTATAATAATATAGGGATTATTTGTACTTTAACATTGCATGCAGTAAAAGGTTAATCGATAACAAATTTTCGTATAAAAAAACAAAACTAGTTCACTTAACAGATCCGAATAAGAAATCCCCTTCGACCACTGATATCTTTAGGAATTTAGTGGCAATAAAAATCACAGCTCGGTTGGCTAACACCGTTTAATGTGCGTTTATCGCTTATCGCCGCGATATCGACTTGTTCGCACAATCAGTTAATCAAAGTGCGCGCGGCGCGATAGCGCTGACGACTTTCGATAGCGCACCTGTATTATCTTAATTGATTGTCTCTTTTTGACAAAACACCGACCCGTGAATTATATTTAGTTTTCTTTGAAGTTGCGCAAGGCGAGCAAGCGGATCGGTTACATAAACGGGTGATATATACTATAACTTTTGTTGCAGATACGGGGCATGAACTGGACGACGTAAAACAATGTTAGCACTGAGTTCGGCGCGTCTGTAATAGTATATTTGACTGTTGAAATGCGGATAGGGGAGCGGACTTATAGTGCGTGAGTGTAAAAGCGATGCATGGTTTGTGAGGTCGGAGCAGCGGTCATGGACATGAGCGGAGAGGGTGGCGGAGCGGGCGCGGGGGCGGGCACGCTACAGCAGCGCTGGTACGACAGCCGCGTGAACGGCAGCCCGGCGGCCGGCGACGTCAACTCGGACGCCAACGGGGACGGGTTCTTCCACTCCCCGCTGGAGGGCGGCCACCACAGCCGCGCCCGCTACTACCATCAGCAGATGCACCCCTCCTACTCGGCCGCGGTCAGCTCGCATGGTGAGTGCAATCCAATTTTACTTATTGTATATTTGATAATATCTGCATGTCTCAGTTATGTGCAGATATTTTTATAATCTTATAATTCCATATCTGTGCTAGTAATCATCAAGTAGGTAGGTATCTATTCGATATGAATGTTGTATGCAAGAGACTGAAACTTGTATCTAGCATGGGCGTAAGACAACAAAAAACAAGCGCGTACAAATAAATGCAGGTGTTATTGGTTAATATTCTAAAAAACCCTGTCAATTTGCGAAAATTATATTATATCGAAACTATAATTCACAAGGAATCACTTTAATAGGTAGCTAAGCAGGTTTAGCTAACGGTAGGCTGTCTGTCGTATCTTATCGTACATCAGACTATATCTCTTTAAAACTCCTCAATTAATTCAACGGCCTGGGCAACTCAAAATCGCCATTCTATAGGTGACAAGTTAGGTAAACACGATTTAAAACGGACTCGGGGTCCCTTGAAAAAATGAGATGCGTTTTGTTTTTTCTTTTGAGGTTTAATTTTATGGAGGCTATAAAGTTTTTCGTGGAGACAGGTGGCTCTTCTTTATAGTTTAACGACTGGGACGGACGCGGAGGAAAGTTCATCTATAGCGGGGTCCTTAGAGGCCACATTGGCATGCGAGGCCGACGAGGGCGATTAGAATTTATTTAGCGGTGCGTCGGTAGTGATGTGACAGTCAAGAAACTGTGTCACTTCTCAGAATCGGAACTGGGAATTGATTTGGTCGCGTTCCCAGCAGTAACGTGGTTGGTTTATGCGGGCGAGGCCTGTCGTTATCGTGTCGTGTCGAGTGTCCGGCTTCTTGTCGCGTTGATTACATCTGGATTTTTGGTGAATTCATTTGTGATGCCCACGATCGGTGACTCCATTACACGTTATTGCTCGAAACATCGATTTCCACGAACTGATTAGGTCAACTTTGTTGTTTAATTAAACCTTTTCCAACAGCCTCATGAAAATGTCTCCGGGGCCTTATGATTCTGGATTACGTCATTGAAAATTGTCCTCTAAGTTTCTTTGTTGATGGCTCGGCTCCTCGAGGAGTGATAAAAAGTATTTTTTTAGTGTACCGAAGTGCACATAAACTTGTAACGATGACAACTGGGATCGTTTTCACCGCGGACATTTTACGACCGCGGGACGCATCGTCGCCTGCGCCTGACCACCGACTTATACTGGCTTCATTTATTTATAAATGTTAACGCAATATTATTATAATAATCACCAGTTACGATCATAAAACATAGTCACTAAACTGAAGCAACCACTGGTTAATTTTAATTGAGATGTATTCTACTGAATGAAATCTAACCTACCAATACTAGCTAGGTATAAAACTTCATTTACTGTTTCGCTTTCAGGCCACTTTATTTTTTTCAAATATCACTTCACGTACCTACAAAAGTAGGTATCTTAAAGATCAGCCACGAAAGTCCCTATCATATTTATGTAACTAATCGGTACTCCAACGCGTAAATATTACTTGACTCTTAGAAAATATAATTAGTTTCAAGTATTCATTCAAGTACCCGAGTTCAAATATGTTGGAAATAAAACCGGTATAAGTCTATTTACAACATATAGTAACAAGATATTTATCTACAGGTATGTATTAAAGTCTTAATTATCAAGTTTATAGTACTCAATAGTAGACCCACGGATATAATAGCCAACTCTTATACAGTGAGGAACGTCCTCAAGATATCGTTTACCTACCTATATTGTATACGATTTGGGTTTCTATCTTAGACACTGTTATATAACATTTAAACTCTTGTGGCTTGTACTTACACATTCAATATGACGGGTCTAAAGCGATATGTTTTAATTACATTTATTATCCAACGTGACTGCGGCGAAACAGCAAGTAGTCCCAGGAGATGTCGGCAAACGAATAAATACTTAGTCACTGTTGTAATTTAAATTAAGATACTTATAATTATACATCGACAGTGTTATAAGGATGTCTAACTGCTGAGATATAAGTGTATTCTTTCTGTAGCCTACATCTTCTTATCCAAAAAGTGTCATACCTATCTCATCGGCTACCATTTTTAGGATGCCATATCCACAGGTACTACACTACAGTAGCCATAACAACAAATAATAAAATTAAGTAAAAAATGAAAGGGTACGTATATCAGCATTTTTTGCGTACAATGGCATAAAGCCCTTCGAGAAAGAGTGTCTATCGCACTTGGCTGATTTTTTCTAATGTGCTGTATAGAAAAGAGCTAGTTTCGCATACAAGTATTCGTTAAATGAATATTTTGTACCACACGTGTTCGCAAGGCTGTTAGTGGGATAATAATTGCTCATATCGCCTTAATCGCCGTTTTTGTGCAGGAATATAATGCAGCAATTACATACACACGTTTGTTGGTATGTTGACGGTGCGAAATAGTTCGTTAAATGAATTTTGTAAAGGTAACAAAAAAAACAGATTGCAAGATTGGTGGTATTAGTTCTAGCTTATAGGGCATAAAAGTGATAATCAAAATTACGACTAAGGAATACATATATAATTTATTCTGTATAGTTTAAATCATCATCGCTGTAAGCACCAAAACTATGTACTTAAAATATTACATTTAATGTATTACACGTAGGTACTATACTTACGATACATATTAATAATATTTAGTATCTATTTTCCTATTTGAATTGGAGATGTGTGTAACGAGTTAATTACCTAAAATACATTATATACAGTAATATAAACACTTATAACAGTAATTTAACTGTGTGTAACTGTGTATCTATCAAATTCCAAACGAACATATATATGTAGGTAGGGGAGAAGTGGCATGAAAAAGCCAGACATTTAGATAAACTACAGTGCTAACTACATGGTATGGTAGCGGGAAAGACGATGTAATTTTGGCCCAAAACCGCTGTATCCGAGCTATTTTCAATCTCAGGCAATCAGATTCATGACGTCCATTTCTCAAGAAACACAACCATCTGACAGTACCCTGTTTGTGCATATTAGAGGTCTGTCTTTTTGAACATAAATACAGATATATTTTCCAATAGAAGCAGGTTTTGCACTAAAACAGTCAGGTCGCAGTATGTGCCCACATTATACTACAAGCCACCAATCAGGTTAGCTGCTTCAGATAAAATTCATTTATGATATATGTGCATTAAGATTTTCAAAAAATTGCCTCAAAGAGCTCAAAGACAATGATAATATTAAGACTTTTAAGAATTGTACAAAATTATGGCTTTTCGAGAAAAGTTTTTATAATATTAAGGAATTCTTAAAATAATTTAATTATTTTAATTGTCATTTCATTTTAAATATATTTACATTGTTTAAAATGTTGTACAAATTAAATTACTTTAGGTACTGTAATTTTGATATTAGACATTTTGTAATGCTGGAATATTTTATATTTTTGACATCTGTTATTTTTGCTAATAATGATATAAGATAATTTGTTCTTTATTTCGTTGATCTTTTTAAGAATAGGTACTTTGTGCGTGTACCTACACCTGCAAAGGTAGAATCTTGGTGAAACAATGGTCACGTATGTTCATCTGCTCATGTAATCCAATATTCAAACGCAATAAATCATTCATTCATTTATTCAAACATACACCATATCAACTATCATACTTTATTAAAAACACAACAGCACCTTTTTAGTAAAACATAATTAACATGTTTAACAGATTCATAACCATAATAGCATTTTAAAGTCAATTGTAACATTTGCTTTAAACTTACCAAATGTTTACTCGAATCTTCGATTTTTAAGCAGATCATTTGTAACTAGTATTGCAATAACAATCACAAAAAATACAGAAAAACGAATTAAGCATATCTCCTATCAAAAAATATTTCCTTAATGCATTGACTTCCTTAAGCTCTTTCAAGGCCTTTTCATTCACAAGGTCAAATACATGCAAAACCAATTCTTTAATCCATTTATCCAAGTTTTACATAATACAAATAAAACAATGCTCAAAATTACAAAAGAAATGAAGCAAAATATTTACTTTTCAGTAGGTACCCAAAACTTTGACTCGATCCATCCAATGTGTAGTCCGTTGGTTTCGGTGGATAGTCTAACGTTTGTGGGTGGCGGGGAATCAGTGTTGCCACGTAAAAATAAAAAGTCGTGCAAAGTTAGTTTCGAAACAATCGAAATAATGCAAGAGGCTCTTTCAAAACCTGGCTATTTTATGCCACTTCTTCCTAATTAGGTACCCATTTTTGGTGATCATCTGACTACTGCAGATCCGCAGGGTTGCCGTAATAAAAATATTATGAACCATAGAGATTTGTTTGGGTCGCGTCGCGAATTTAAGTTTTGTATTATCTTCAATATCATCATCCTCATCATATCAGCCCTTTATCGCCCACTGCTGAGCATAGGCCTCTCTTCGAGCACGCCACCTATCCCGGTCCTGAGCCAATCTCATCCAGGAGTGACCCGCAATATTTGTATTATATAAAGTCTAAAGTGAGAGTATTTTTTAATCGTTTTCAAAGTTGTGATGGGAACGACCGCGCCGCCGGTAACTCGATACAAGGTCTTCCATTTGACACGTACGCTTGATTTATAATGCAGTCACTCGATTGATCATTTGGAGAATATTTGTTTTTTCAGTTTACGATTCACTTTTATGGTTATTTTTATTTTCTTTATGTAACGGATACACCTATAGTTCGTTCGAATAGAAACTATATCGGTTAGTTTCTTATTTAAATTTAAAACAATAGGTAACTAGATACATGCTTTTTTATTTCTAAAAGAAAATACAAAACGAAAAAACATGTTTTGTAATTGTAAACTTCTCGGTAATTGTTTTTAAGTACCTAAGTAGATAGCTAATAAAAAAAGATGAGTTCATACTTTTCGCACCTTCCTTGTTTATTATATTTAACTAGCTGGACATTAACCTATTGAAAGAGACGTGCACGTTCAAATAAGGAATAGGTACCTTCCTGTTTGCTCGACGTTTTCTAGCTAAAAGAAAATCGAAAACAAGTGACTGCCGTCACGTTCCTTTTTTACCACAAGTTTAGGCGACTAGCTTCAGCAAATGAGATTTTTCCAATTACCCCGTCTGGGAAACAAGACGGACTGTCTGACTCATCAGCCCTTCACTATCTGTAGCTGCACACTGGGTTCGATTGTGTTGCACTTTGCCTTTTGCGGAGCTCCACTTTTGTTCTGAATTGGGTGGCAGCTATCTAGTTTTAATTCGAATCCGTTGAGTCGATTATAGGTAGCTAGGTACTTAGGTGTTAAACGTATGCAGTACGTACTGAGATTCATACTAGGATTAAATAGTTGATCTCGTTTTAAACCTATAATAAGCTAATCCTACCATAAAATTGGACTGAAATAAGCCCCCTTTCATACCGTTTCTAATTCTATGAAAACGCATCTAAATAGGGCACTAACAATACAGCATTACATAGGACCATCGTGGGATCCATGAATCCTAGCTCCTTTGTCGTTTGGCAACGTGCGTGTCACACGTACACGGTGCGTGAACGCATGTGTGGCGGCGCAAGCGCGTGTGTGCGTGCCCACGGTCCCGCAGATTGGTGCAATTAGCCGGGGGGCGGGGCCTGCGTGCGCGGCGACATCTCCTCCCCGAGCTGTGTGCGTCGAACGCTAAATTATTTAAATTAATCGATTATTTAGTCTTATTGCGATCCGATGGGCACAATTGGTCGTGTGTTATAATGATGTTAGGTACTTGCGGCATGCCAAATATTGGCTTAAGCCAATATTTGGCATCTTATAATTATTTTCCTGAAACTTGATGCATTTTCACTATAAGTCAATTCAGTTATCGATCAAAGCTTTTACGAATTGCCTTCCCAATCCCATAACAAAACTTTTTAACTTCGGTCTTATTTTAAAAGTAGACGGTAATCAGAATTGTTCAACATTTAATTTATTTTCGGTTTATATTTTGGCAAGAATGAGTCATCAGTAGGTGTCTAGCGACTCTAAATATGTCTTTAACTTGGTGAATTTAACTTTCAGACATAAAAGGAAAACATGCTTTCTGCAATTCTAAAACTGACATCGACACAAGCGTAAACGAATAAATTAAAACAAGCGACGAAACTGAAAAGTATTCGTGTTTGGGGCCGGCATGCATAAACAAAAGGCGCGACGCGAACAAGCAAAGTGTAACGAAATAACCCAAACTCGCTAAAACACATGTAGCTAGAAGTTATCTCCGCAATACGCACCAATGCGCCAAACTTCACCAATTTACATATGTACTAGCCCGACCACAAGTCCCTAATACAATCCTATTGGTATTTTTTTAAGCTATAAACTTGTGTCATACATAATTGTTTTGCTGTGATGGCTTTCAAGAGCTGACAACGAAGTCACACAAGCTAAATAAATTGGTTTTATGCCTAGCAACACTAAAAGTAGATACTCTAATATTATAAAATATCATAGTTTGAAACTTATCTTTAGGCGCTTTTATTCTGACGTTTTAAAATATTGGCTCCGTTATTTTCTTGCGTTCAAGTAATAAATCCTATGATAAAGAGAAAATTAAACGATTGAGAATTGTGTTAGGAACACACACAGTGCCTACCTTTAGTTTTTACAACGATATTAGGTAAAAGCTTTTAGATTTCTGGTGCCCTAAAATACTAATTCATACTCACACACGCGATTTTAATTCCGGGATACCATTTTCTGAATATTAAATTCTCTGAATATTATTGGGAATTAGAAATTGGTTGATTCGATCTTGGCATTATATTATATGGTATTAAGAGAGTGGGTATGTTAAAAAAAAGTTGACACGCTGTCAGGCACTTGTGCGTTCGCCGGTACAGGCATAGCTCACGCGAACGGAAATGGAGTATTGCTTAACTTTCCAGACGCGGCCGAATTCGCTGCTGGCGGAGCGCAACCTTTCCGACTTTCGCGGGCCTTCTGCCTCGCTAGTCGAACGACGTATGTACCGTTGAATTATTTTAAAGTTACGCTCTTCTTATTATAGAATGAGAATGAGTTACATTAGGCCTTCAAATTTGTTTATTACCATAAGGTTTATTTACTTATATGGTTTAACTTCCATAAACGCGTAGGCATGACAAAATGCATTGAAAACAGAACCCCGTCCATAGGGATACCAATCCATCGCAGTCAAAATTCCAACCATCGCCACGTTCTTGCAAGATTTTCACCGTTAGGTCGTTAGGCCATTAAGTAAGATTGAACGAGCCAGTACCTGGAGGGGTGCCGATTACAGGGTTCTTTAGCCTGTTCACGAGTTAAGGACGACACGTTTGGCTCAGTTGGTTGTACAACGGCCTACGAAACTGGCGGTCCCGGATTCGAATCCCGGCCAGGGCAAGTCTTTGCACGAATGTTTCTTTCTTGGGTCTTGGATGTTTTCTATGTATTTAAGTATTATCATTTATCTATATATTATGTATATCGTCGCCTAGTACCCATACCTAGTACAAGCTTTGCTTAGTTTTTGACTAGGTCGATTTGTGTAAGAGTTGTCCCTGTGTTATTTATTTAAAAAAGTACCTATTTGTTTCAAGAACCGATTCATAAAATCACTAGGTATCAAGATTTGTTTTCAGTTTTGGATTTTAAAGGTGGTATATTTTTCTATTAGCTTGGGTTTAAGTGAAAGAAAGGTTTTTTTAAGAACAATAATTCAACCATTGTTTTTAAAATATTATCTCGCTGTAATATCTATTAAAATAAGATAGCGCTGTGCACTGGAAAGCGGAGCGATACCAAGTTAATTGATATCGTGAGCACGTCTTTAAGTAAAAATCCGGTACTACGTAGCCGTTTTCTAACGCAACGTTAAACAATACCGTTTTGTTTACGTTTTAATAGAAAAAAAACTGATGGAATAATAAAAGGTCAATCAACTTTTAGACGTGGGCTTATTTTTCTTTGACGTATTTGATATTGAGCAAGAGAAAGATTCAATGGGGTCTTTCTTTTTTAATTTTTTACCGACAATGGCTAATACTAAAAATGTGTTACGGAGGTGTAAATAACGCCTCTGTCACGCTTATTTAGAGACAACGAATCTTAACCCTAATAATATTATAAACGTGAAAGTTTGTGCCTATGTATGTAGGTAAGTTAAATTCGTCTAAATTTTAATAACTACTGAACGGATCTCAACAAAACTTTCCAGTAATGTTGTTTAGACATCAGAATAACACATAGGCTATAACATCTATTACGCGGACGAAGTTGCGGGCAAGAGCTAGTAAAAATAAAAATATAAAAGAGAGTCATCATGACGTCATCATATTAAATATTATACCTACTACAGACTGATTCACTGTCGGTATAAAAGAAAATCGACCCAATTATCACTTGAAGCATTTATCTGTAATTCTCCATTACGTTATGCTATCCGTTTTAAGTATAAAAACAGTCAATGTAATTAATTAATAAAGTCAACATTTTGTTACATCATAACTCGTATACCGTGATTGAAAACTTGCATACAAACCGGACTTTGGCCTAAAACAGTTCCTATTCCGTATTACCGACTTGAATTGGTAATTAAGCTAATTCCAAGTCAAAACAGCAGAATATTAAATAGCCTTAGAAAATCGAAAGTAGTGCAGAGCAGAAGCCCATCACGATTAATTAAGTTAGTCGGCCGTTAGTCATTAGAGCCGTTTGCCGGCCGTCACAATACATTAACCGGCTCTTCTTAGTCGGATAACGTGACGCAACGGTCCTTGTGGACTACGGACTAGCACAAGCTTATTATATTACATCTTTAGGTATATCGACGATCCATACTAATATTATAAATGCGAAAGTGTGTCTGTCTGTCTGTCTGTCTGTCTGTTACCTCTTCACGCTTAAACCGCTGAACCGGTTTGGGTGAAATTTGGTATGGCCATAGTTTGAGTCCCGGAGAAGGACATAGGCTATTGTTTATCCCGGAAAAATACACTTATCCGCGATAAACGAATTTAAGGCGGACAAAGGGGGTGGGGGGTGGCGGACAAAATTAAAAGTTAAGATAATGTGTCAAATGGGGTATCATATGAAAGGTCTTGACCTGCACGTGTTTTTGTTTTATTAAGGAAAATGTGAAAAAAAAACACCATTTCCCCCCTCCCCTTTATCTCCGAGGTTTACCAATCGAAAATAAATTATTACAATTTGTATGAATAAACATAAATATGACGCGAACATTATAGCCATGTCTTTAACTAGCTATTTTTTTTTAATTTGCAAAAACACTATTTGAACAACTCGGTTGCGTTAAGTTTGCACCTGATTTGTATCCAATTCTATACATATCAGGTGCAAACTTAACTCAACTGGTGCCGGGTAATAAAGTTAGGGTAAGTAAACATTTGTAGGGAACCCTCGGTGCGCGAGTCCGACTCGCACTTGGCCGGTTTTATTATTTTGTCTTATTTGTATGTGTTTTTCTGTATTCGTATTTGTATTGCCGTCTCAAAGCTTGCTTGAGCGATCATGATAAAAAATATTAGGCCTAAACTGTCAAAAATCTCTGTCTAAAATAGTCTGCTCTTAGTCTAATATTCAATCAGTTATTGATTTCCATCAACTACTGCGTCCCGTGCCTCGATTCTAGGAGAGCACTTACTCTATTGTGCTATGTTTCAATAAGCACATAAAATCCTACATGGAAGCCAAGTCTATATCGAGCTAGAAATTACAAGCTATTTTTATCCTCCCTTTGTTGCATTCTGTAAACATGTTAGCGGGCGCGCGTGCGAGTATCGATTAGTCCATGCCCTGTTGAAACAATAGGTTGGTGATAAATAATATCACGATGAAAAAATCACAGTGATCGGCCATCTAAAAGTACCTATCACTGTGACAAAATTACAAGTTTTCCTCTCCTCCTAATGATATTTGTTATGTCCGTCGCGATTGTACTTCTAGGTAGAAATGACCAATTACTCCATCTGAAACGCGATAAAACCTAACTACCGATGAAGGTAATTATCATTGTAAGGATCTGATTATATAACAGTACTAGTAGGTGCCCGAAACTTCGTTTGCGGGGGAGTAAACTCATGACCCCTATTTTTCTCTTCAGCGGCAAAAAAGTATCACATAACCATCACCCATGTACCAAAAATGATTGAAATCCGTTTACCCTATTTGGCGTGATGAAGCCACAACAACAAATACAAACATACATATAATTAAAAAAAAGTATTTTCGATTTAGTGACCTCCAAATAGTCCGTTACAATATACATTTTTTAAATATCTGCAATGTACAGACATATCATGTTTACAACTTTATAATAGTAGGTATAGAAGTTAACTTCAACGTGGCCTTATAGTAAACGGCGTGACAGTGATTTTTTTGTAACTGGAACGGCAGTCACGGCGATTAAAAGGTAACGCTTTTCCCCATCTCTAGTAGAAACAGTGGTTACAATTAGAAAAATCGATCGCTACCAAATAGAAGAGAAAACAACAGTTAGTTTTATTGCCGGTGCTTGCCGCTCGAAAGTTCGCCTGCCTCGATCGCCATCTACGTGTAGCGCACTGGATGACCTAATTAGTTAACTTTTTTGAACCGCTTTGTTCTAGTTTCCTTCCTCAGAGAACCATTAGTTGTAATTTAGATGTAGTTAATTTTAGAGGTTAAGTAGAAGAGTAGATTGGTTTGCACACTTAGTTTTGTTTCGATCACTAGATATTTATCAGTTATATCATGTTAAGCTCATTATAATGAAAGTTCAAACTATTGAACATGTATATTAATTATTAAAAAAACGACCCAACAAGTAAAACAACCACGAAAAACGTAGCGTGCTCGTTTATAGTGTTAGTTAACTTTCTTCCGCCCTTATGACTTTTAATTCATTCCAATTAATATTCTTAAACTTGCCTACGTCATTACAGCGTACTTAATACAATGTCTATAGTTCCCATCGTTTTTTTCTAATCGTTCATTATTAGGTTCGATATAAAAACGGACCGGAGCTCGCTCGAGTGCACTGACGTCGTCCACCAAAGAACTTAATGTATTCATTTTGCTTTTATAGCTTTCGCGTGATTAACTTTGATTGATTGCATCCAAATATTGATATTTGATATTAAAATCTGTGACCGTCGCTGCGTAAACGGGACGGGGTTATGCGAGGTTACGTATGGGGGAAGGGAACGGAGAAACTGTTTATTCTGTATTCATGTATGATAAGGTAATTGTATTATGATATTTGTTGATTAACACGGATTTGCAGCTGAAATAATATCCCAAATCGATTTAGGGACGTTCGTAGGTAAATGAGACTTACCGATCTCTTTTAAATTTCATTACAAACGATCGTGTGGCGAGGTATTTAATAATTGTCTCCGTCCAATTTGGAGGTTGGTAGGGTGTACATTGTTTCCGGTCGGTTGGCATGGTGACGGTGATGTGCGCCGAGCTTGATGGATGAAGGTAGCGTAGGCATGCGGCTCAGCCACATGAATTCGTGTACCAGGCACAACCTTCCAACTGCAGGTACTAAAACTGAATACCACCAAACTAGAACCCCGAATGCGTTGACTTAAAACTCTATGTTGCTTGTTCGCTGTCACTCACGAACGTAATACTAACGTGGTTCGAGATGTACGTAGCGTGGATGAGTTGGTGGTTTTGTCACGATTTGTCATACATTGAGCTGCGGTTACGGACATCCCTCGAGGATGCTTGTTCTAAGTAAGCAGAAGTTATGAGAGGCATGCTATGGGAAAGATCATTCCGGGTAGCCATAGATTATGTTTTTAATTGATAATGCTGTGCATTCTCTTAATGGAGATCGTGCAAGAACGTTCGCTTTTACATCTGGCGGGCTCTTGCGGTGAGCGCTTAGCTATATGTTTGGGATCAAATTAAGATACCCCATTAAAAATGACCGTTTTGTATTGATCAAAAACATTCACGATTTTGACACATAATGAAAATAACAAAATGGGGCGTCATCGCATAACATATTATAGATGACCAGGTTTATTATGAACTAGCTTCTGCCCGCGACTTCGTCTGCCTTAAATTCGTTTATCGCGGATGAGGGTATTTTTCCGAGATAAAAAGTAGCCTATGTCCTTCCCCGGTACTCAAACTATCTCCATACCAAATTTCATCCAAATCGGTTCGGCGGTTTAAGCGTGAAGAAGTAACAGACAGACAGACAGACAGACGGAGACACTTTCGCATTTAAAATATTAGTATGCATAACCATTCATAATAACATATTATGGGTGACATGGACTTCCCATCTCATCGAGATCATCAGCGCCGTGACACGTCTGGAACGTGGAGATAAATAAATCATGTTGAAGACACGATTAAGCCCCATTTTGTTAATAAATGGATTGTTTTATGAAGTTAATAACGGTAACATTACCGTTATTAACTTCACGGGGATGTTTATTTCAGCTCAAGCTGTACCTAAGCCTCAGACTAACGACCGACTTCTCGGTAAGAAGGTGCTTAAATTTGAAAAAAGTTGTTTAAATTAATAACATTATTTCGAGCAAACAGCTTAAATTGGGGTTGAGGCCATAAGTTGCGTGGTGACGTCTTAAAACGCACCTATAAATCGCCGAGAAATTACGATTTAGGTATATTTTTCATTAAGGCCATAAAAATTTTTGCTTTTTAAACATTAGGGCTGACCGTAAACGGTGTTAAGCGGTTTTTGAAATGGGAGCCTATTTTCGCAGCACATTACGGAGAATGAATGATTTCCTGGCAGCCATGATTTATTTCACTGCGGCTGCGCTACGCGACACAGACTCATTACTAGCCCCCAATAAAGAATGGACACTCCGCGCTAAGAAAGAAGATATCGCATTTGTCTTTCTTTGTACGAGCCCCGATAGCTATCGGGCCGGTTTATCTGCTACTTAATTTCGATTTGTTTACTGGACAAAGGGCACCTTGCGTGTTTGATGTCAATGCTTTTTTTGTTTGATTAAATTTCAATTAGTAGCTTGTAAATTGTAATTGACTTTGAAATATTTTCGATTCGACTGTCTAGTCGCTTTTAGATATACCTACTTAATGTAATACCTACTATATTTCACCTTAAAGAGTTCATCATAACGATAAAAAAACTAATTGCCGTCATTTATAAAGTCACATATGAATAAAGCAAAGCATCTTGCAAATTGCATATCTGTCATACTTTTTAAAATCACGAAAGGTTATAATATATGTCACGTGTGCACAGGTCAGGTACCCTAGGCACAGGACATGATATCAGGAACAAGCAGTTAAGTCATATTTTTTCAGTCTCGTTGTCTGACTATGTGATGAGATAACAGAGACGAATGTCATGAAATCTGTCCCATCTTTTTATAAACTTTCGCTTGTTTTGATTTGGTTAAAAACTCACATTTATAGTTATGAAATCTTGGACCCAAAATCGAGTAAACAAACCCTGTTAACTTCAACAAATATTTCGGTGGTATCTTTTGATATCTCTCGTTTCAAAACAAATGCCAATTTCACCCATCCATAAAAGATGTCCCTTCTGTCCACCACTCGGTTGCTCTATTGCCGGAGTCTCCACGGTCGTATGCTTCCCGTTGTTTCGATCCGGACCTCTTGTATTTAAATTGATCGAATTAAAATACGGCTGATATCTGCATGCTGTACAATTATATACTTAACTAGGCGCTTACCTACAATGTAACTTTTAGTTTTTATATTGTTCATAGATTTATTATTGGCGTGAGATATGATCGGTGTTTTATTATTATTATTATTTTATTTTATTTATTTATTTGGAACATCAACAGCATTATAAAACATTAATAACAAAACTTCGAATTAAAACATACATTCAATCTACTATTAGATGAGAAACATAATATTACTAGTAGGTATTTAGTCATTCCAGGTTCCGCCCGTGTTACCTGGAATGTTTGTGTGATGAGCACGAACGTTTTATCCTGGGTCTTGGATATTTTATACACATTTAATTTATTCATATATTATTTATATCGTCGCCTAGTACCCATAGTAAAAACTTTCCTTAGTTTGAGACTAGGTCGATTTGTGTAAGATTGTCCCTAAAAAAAAAAAAAAAGTTGTTAAAATGATTAAGGCATTATATTAAATAACAAACATTCAAACATCTAAACATCTGAACATTCAAATATTAGTAGGATATGATTTTGTGACTCGTTTGATGTGATATGTTTGTCACTTAAAGAGACAATGTTTGTAGCGGTTGGTTCTCCTTATAAATAATAAATAAATGTTTTAGTTGTGACTGTGTTTTGTTTGTAACCCGCTAATCAAATATCTTTGGTTTAATAACTCAGATGCTATGGAGATTGACTGATCGTGGTCAAATACGCTAATTAGGCACACGTGATCTCGGATATGGTGACATCTGGTGTCAATGCGTTTAGTATATTTCCTCTTGATTTCCTGAACACAAATATACGAAATGAAAGTAGTTGAAACTGCGAGGGTAGAAACTTTGAAGTCATAAAGGTACAAATATTTTTTTCCTTTAGTTGTACCATGCGGAGTATGAAATGAAAGGGCTTTGTGAGTAGATCACAACTTCGTTCGCCGAGGAGAAAAAGTCATAACTTATAAACACGTCGGGTAAAATGTATCCTATAACCATACATGTGTTATATATGTCTTAGCTCCCGTGTTCCAAAAATTGTTGAAACCGTTTAGCTGTTTTGGCGTGATGAAGCCACAACAACACATACGATCGTACAAAACATCCTAAAAACATATTTTTCGATTCAGTGACCTTCAAATAGTCCGTATCAATTTTTTTTTGAAAATACGATGTGAATGTCGAATTCACGTTGTATTTAAAAAAAAAAAGAACTCTTTCCGACCGTTTTCGGCCGTAGCGAACACTTCGACTCCTAATCGGTCGGGCGCTGGCGCACGCCAAGATGTAGCCGATCTTCACAGCAAACTCCCGTGCACAATGAGGGCCTGTGTGTATGCCGCTTATGTAATTATAGTTGATGGCGGCGGGTGGACGGGCCTTTAGCTCATCGCGCTTAGCGTCGAGGTCAGCTCTACGCTGCTTCTCGAACTCGCGGACTTGCCTTTTCACGATCCCACGCCATCCCGGACGCTGTGCTGCCAAACCTTCCCATTGAGATGGCTCAATGTTGCATCTTTTCATATATCTCCTCTCTCTGAACATCTTTATGATGGAATAGTTGTCCGCCATGCTTACCCTCCTCCAGTTCAGAATGCGATTATTTTTTTAAATATCTTTAATGAATAGACATTTCATTTTTACAACTTTATGATATTATAGAATTGCCATATGGTCTATCTTAATATCCTCTTAATACAATGATTTGATACCCCACATGGTTTTTTTTTCTTGGGCCTTACTATTATATAGTTAAGGAGTGTCTTTTCAAACAGGCTTATTTTTCTATGGCTTCCTTAGAGAAATAAGCCCTTTTGAAAAGACACTCCTCAGTGGTAAAAATATAGATAGTTCTTGTCTCATATATTTGTGTTCAGTGGATCATACTGAACGTATTGAATTGACACTATATGACACTATATCCGAGATGACTTGAGCGGGAAGTTAGGAATCCTCATTTCTCCGACGTACTATGTTATTTTTCACCCTATTTGTAGAACCATAAAATAAATAAGCCTTTCGTAATGAGTTCACATAGTTCAAATAGAACTGCCTGCGGCATTGTTAATTCTTTTGTATGCATATTAGACAGCTAAACTATTTAAATTCTAGATTTTGCTCCTGATTTCAAGATCAGATTATGGTGTTAAAATTGCGATACTAATTCAGTCCAAACTAAAGTGAATAATGAGTCAACCTGTAAAATAGTTAATATTTCTTATGGGTACCTTAGTTTAGTAGTTTTGTGGCTTAATGATGTTCCCGGCCGGCCTCTTATGAAAGAGGTTTTATTTACTACTTATTTAGGTCGGCAATTTGATGTACATTTTCATAGAAAGTATCTTAAATAGGGATGATGCCGCTTGTAAAATTTTAAAGCATACTGTAGTTAGATGATTAAAAAAATACTAATGCATGAAATTAAATGAAGAAAAAAAATGGCTTTGAAATTATAAAACTTGAAAGTTACGCAAACTTTGTTTTTTTTTTAAATCCAAAATCAGTTTTAAACATTTATTTTCAGAATCTTTTTAATTCAATGAAACTATAATTGTGTGGCAACCATATACGAAGGCCACCCAAAAAGTTTTGCGCAACTTGTAAATAAAAGAATTTATGATAATACGTTACGTAATACGTTTATACGTTTATTGCTTCTTAAAATATTCACCATTACATTTCAGGCATACGCTCAAACCATTTTTCAAAGCATGAGGCCCAATCACTCGAGGTCATGTTTTCAACGTGTTGGTGATTCGTGATCGGGGATCTTACATGTGAAACCTCTCATCAAATCTTTGATTATATGCAGAAAATAAAATATCATAGGGTGCAAGGTCTAGGCTATAAGCAGAATGAATCACAATCTTCACCTTTTCAGAATGCAAAAAAAGCTTTGTCTTCTTCGCGGTCTGAGGAGACGCATTGTCACGATGCAAGAAAATGTGGCTTCTCGGTCGTTTCATACGGACTTTTTCAAAGACACAGAGCAGACAAATGGTTGTGTATCAATCAGCATTAACAGTTTTCATGTTATCTGGGTATAATACAAATAGGACCTGTTTTTGAAAAAAAAAGCATGCGATCATCTGTTTGCCAACATTTTTTACTTAGTGAACTTTTGTTGGCCTTTGGTCACCTTTAAATACCCATTCACTTGACTGTTCTCTTTATACCGGATCGTAGCAATATATTCATGTTTTGTCTCCTATTACTATATTATATTCCGCATTTGAACACTCGTAGGTATACTTCCGCAGCATTTCTGGGCACTAATTAACACGGGCCTAGCTGTTTCTGAATTAATGTCAGTTTATGTGAAATCCATCGAAAGTAAAGCTTTCCTAACTTTTAAATAATATTGTCGTAAAATCTTTTTTATTTGGGTCATGCCTATCCCTAATAGACAATATGCATGAATTTTTATTTTTGCTTTACTAAAATCTCATTCATGTAACAAACAGTAGAGAAAAATAACCATGATATAAGCCATCAAACATTTGATTCTATCTCTTTCTAGCAAAACAGAATTTAAAATGTACTTTATATGTCCGTAATATCGCGTGACGTAACAGAACACATCAGACCTCTGTCAAATCGCTGTCTAATTAGTTGTTTAAAATGCCTTTACCCGTATTTGGCTGAATTTAATTTTAATTTCACTTTTTGACATCTTTTAAACGGTGTTTTTATATTTTGTTAAGAAAAGCGATAAAAAAAATCATGCATGTACCCTATTGTCCACGAATTTCGTCATAGGTAACACGTCACAGCAGTCACGTTTTCTTCAGTGACCGCGGTAGACCTTCCCTAGAATCGTCATGCAGATAAACCCGACCTCTATTAAATTCATCGTACCAGCACCGTCTTACAGTGCTCAAATGTAGTGCTTCTAGCTCAAAGGCAAGCACTACATTCCTGCGGAGAAAGATAACGTTAAAACGCGTAAAAAATCATTACTCTAAAATCTTTTGGCGTCAAATCTATTTTCAGTCGACATTGTACACTTCAAGACTCCAGAAAAACAAATGACGATCAGTTTCCCGCCAACAATTATTGAATTACATTAACGATAGTCCATATTTTTTAAATACATAATTCGAAATTCATATGTGCTCAGGAGTGCAAAACTTTCAGTGTGGTCTCAAAACGCAGTTTTTAACAACCAAAATGCCAAAATACTTTGTTTCCATATAAATTTGGTACACCTCCTCAAGGATGACGTCACACCTTAGCTTAGGGGCAGTCAGTAATGGAGCGTTGTCAGCTCTCAGTTGGAATCCCGAACATTGAGTTCAGTCCCATATAGACATTTGATCCTAACGAAAAATATAATCGACTTATTGGTCTTCGAAAACAAGATATCATCATCGCAATTCCTTCACATGAATATTTTAAGACATGCTTTGCTGTTATAATTGTTGTGCTACTATTCATTAGAATAGAAAATATTCTTATAACACAAGTATCTAAGTTAGCAGTAAATAAATCTACATGAAAGAACACATACAGTATGTATTTAATTAACAACAAATTGTCTTAACGTTCGGGATGTTATTAATTTTACTATACCTATTCCAATGGGAAGGTGCCAAAGGATGTCTAGAAGCGGTTGCACTTTAGTGATAATACACGTTGGCCGTGTACGGCCATGTGCTAGTCGGTCTCGGGGACCGAGTGTTCCGTACAAATTATACGTTAAGAACAGCCGTATCTTTGAAAATCCGCTGTTACTCGTAGCAGAGTATTACTCCTAAGCAAAATGTCCGGTGTGTAAGGTCATTTTATATTAGTTATTGACATAGACAGACAGATATAAAAATAGATTTTCACATTTATTTCGTGGGTTGTGATATCAGTACCCTATAAGTTTTACATGGACGGCAATTTGCATAATAACATCTTTTTAATGACTGTATCTTTGTGTTACGTTCCCTAAGATAAGCTTGATTTTTTACAGCTTTAAGGGACCGCAAACATAAGTATTTGATATTAATTTCACCTTGATACGTCTACGTATTCCTGACAAAAAGGGTCTTGACGTCAGACAGACGGACAACAAAGTGATCCTTTAAAGGTAGCGTTTATCCTTTTGAGGTACGGAACCCTAAAAATATACACAAATACGAGCAAGCCTAGTTTATGTTGTAGCTGAGGCTAAAACAATAGAACTGAACCCTGCGGCCATTATAGTTGGTTAGTTCGCGGATCAAATAACCGTCATCAGCGTCTATGGCCGGGCAGGTGCAGTTAGTGGGTACAGTACAGACCTGACTTCTACAGGCAGTCTCCTGTCTTTGGAGTAACTTGTATATAAAATTCCTTAGTTTCTGATTTTTAGTTTTTATTTAGCAATTCGTGTTCAATTTCTTTTTATCTTCGGTGAAGGTTTTCGGAGTATGACGTTAAATGTGATATGAAAATGTTTGACTGTTTTGACTACGAAATAACAAATAAATTAAATGTATTTCAGAGCATACCTACTTGGTAGATTTCCATTTCTAAACTGACTTTTATGATTGTGGCAGCCATGGATAATTAGCGTAGAAATGTTTGACGTGATACATGTCCATGACTACTCTAGCAAGGTTATACGACACAGGAGAGAGGGAGGTAATGTAATAAGTGTGCACCTAAACGTTTTAAAATCTAGACATCCGCCCTGCCCCTCGCAGCATCTGTTTTCTCTTCCTCCACCGTCAGTTATCGGCGCTCAAATCTGTGAAAGTTCAGGTGTTTTTTTAACAAGCATGCCGCATGCCAAGTGACGATTTTTGGCTGTCATGCTGTAATATAACTGAATTTTAGTATTCTTACAACCTAAGGTAAATAATTCACAGGGTAAGTCTAAGGTATGTCTTTAGCAGGCTGGTAAAAAATAAGTAATAAAAAAATCAAGCGTCACATAGACTTGATTTTTAATTAAATGCGATTCTTTGAAACGTTTTCTGGGAAACGTTTTGAATGACGCTTTTATAATGCTTCTTATTTGTTTTTAGTAAGAAGCATGACAATATATAATTAAGATTGTCGTGACACTAAAGTGAAATCAACAGGGCCCCGGCTAATGTGTCAGCCGGTGAGGCTTATCTAGTGCGGTACGGCACGGTCGTCTGTCATCGGCATAATGCTATTGATTAAGTCCACAGGCAGTCTTGTGCCGTTGATTTATTAGTGCAGATTACCACCTTACATGTGAAGTGCGTCAGATTGTAATTATTTTACTATAGATGGGATGGCATCTAGGATTCTTGGCTGTTATTCTTATTCTGTCTAAGTCGAAGTCAGTTTTATTGCTAGTATACAATAGGCAGAAATATTTGTGGAAAAATGACTAATCTCGAAGGTCTATGAGTATTATTGAAGTTATGAAGGAGTTTAGTTTAGTTATTTGGCCGCAATGACATCGGCATGCGTTCAATCATAATCATTAGGGTCATAAAGTTTTATACAACTTTTACTAAGAATATATCGTAATGTTTATCCATTATGCCCTTAACAACCAGTAGTCAAGGTCGTGACTAGTGACTATATAACTATGTATAATCTCGCAAAAAATATTTCCAGTTTTCCTTTCAACGCACGTGTCAGAAATAATAAACAGGCACTCAATAATAAAACCTAACTGAATGATACGCTCCGATGGAACCTTCGTTAGCAATAAAACAATTAAGTTCTAATGAAAACTGCGCTTCCTATTGAAAAGAAAGAACCGCGTTAATCTGCAGACATAGATTTGCATAAAACATAGCTTAATGAAACTCATGGGACGTGAATAATAGATTATTCATATTTAAGTAATAAATTTCATATATGGGGCGACGTGTAGCGTACCTAAGCGTCGTTTTAATATGGCATCTACTATAATTTTGCACCCAGCATTCGAAATTATGAAGTTTGTTCTTTGGGAACATGCTTTACCTAAGAAGTTTGGTAGTATGAAAGTTTTAAATATGGCAGAACAGTTGACTTTGATTTGAGTAAACCTTGTCCTTAATACTTATTGACCGATGAAAATCCATGATTAAAGTCTGTTCAGACTAGAATGGGAGCAATAATCGAGCTCTTTGTTATGAAATAGTTTGAAGGTTAGTAGACCCTGGTTATGAGGTGAGATTAAGTTATAGGTTGTTGACGATCCGTGAACGGGTTAGCTGCGTGCCTATGCGCAGGCCCGGACTCGGCGCCTTCACCGCAGAGTAACTTTAGGGAACTTGTATATGCCTTGAAACTGTTCTATCGTCGACCTAAATCCACGGGACTTGCATATAAATTTGCAAAAGAATTATACTATAAGGCGAAAGTATGTGTATTTATCTATAAATGCAAATAGACAAGACAGCAGAAGACAAACTGCGCTTGCCTTTAGTTTCTTTCCTCACGACTGGTCAAAGAATTGCGACCGATCGCGTGATACTCTCCCGTTTTTACAGAGTTTTGTACTATAAACGCATTTAAAATCGTATTTCTCCTTTAATTAATTTTACTATCCGCTTCTACTAGTGTAATTGATGGTGCTTTTAAAACTATGATAATTTTGTTCAGTTTCTTGCACGATCGATTGTATTTCAATAAAGCCCAGTAGAGCGATTGTATCGGCTTAAAGTATATAAGTACTCAAATATTAACATGAATTGTGTAGGACTACCTTTACGATCCCTAAAAAGGCATATTTATATAAAGATAAGAAAATAGGTTCTAAATAATACATCGACTAAATTACAAAATTCTAACATGCTATTTCTAGTTAATCGAACAAATACGTCTTCATATTGACTTCATTATGTTGTTGATGCCGTCTGTAGTAGTCGGTCTGGCGGAGCTAGTTAGTGTATAATCAAGGGTCCTTACCGGCCACGGATTACATACTGCGGCTCGGCAAATACACATTGTCAT
Source organism: Hedya salicella (assembly GCA_905404275.2). Classification (NCBI taxonomy): domain Eukaryota; kingdom Metazoa; phylum Arthropoda; class Insecta; order Lepidoptera; family Tortricidae; genus Hedya; species Hedya salicella. The sequence goes on along the minus strand of FR990100.1, from coordinate 15,671,945 downwards.
TTCGACCCTGCACGTTGGCGAGTATTTTTCTCCGATACCGTAATGCGCGAGTCACGAGCGGTTATGTAAGCAGGCTGCCGGCCGGCGCCGTCATTATAGGCATTATTGCAGGAACACTCGCTCTCTCGCCCCGCCATTGTCAAGATTGTGGGGTCAGAGAGACCCCGACGTTAACCAACTTGTAATTTCGCAACAACTATTCCTGTAACCCAATAAATCGTAGCAAAACAATTTACTTTGGAGATTCAAGAGCGTCTTATATCACGTTTAATGATAGACATCGTGACCGCTCCACGGTTATTAATTATGGAAATGATTATGACGACTCATATTCTGCTCATGTCGTGTCTAACGCTATACTAGATACGCGAGTTAAGGTTGGAATTGTCATAATCCAATGACGTAAGTATTATTTGCGTGGGGCGGCTTCACCTGCCCAGAGCGTGGCGGTCTCTAGGGCACACCTTGCCATTCACCAGGAAAGGTACTCTTTTCCTCAAACGACTAGCTGTACATAACAAAGCGTGTAGTGTCGGCAAACTTGTTTGTAGTATCATTTACAGAAATTTTAAGTCGTTGCGGACATGTTTGTCGCGTGTAGAGGCAGATAAGATTTAAGGAGTGTCGTTTAAAGTGGTAGTTGAGGTAACAAATGTTTAAGGCGGCTATTTTAGGGTATGAAACTTCACGCTGATAATCTTCTATTGATCTATTTTAACACTATAACTATAACACTATTGATTTATTTGTACAAAGTGTAGTACAACACTTTGACTTTTGTCATAAAATGTTACTAGCACCTAAAATAAAAGTTAACCATTAACTAACAATAACAGTAATTTAACAAAATTTTCCCTGGCATGATATTTTCATCTAGAAGTTATGTAAATGATATGAGTGCTTCCACTAGCTCATTATTTTATTTTATTTTCTTTATTGGGAAAAAACAGACATAGACAGAACAGTAACACATGAAAATAATTCTTAAATTAGGTATAGCCATATACTTATCCTTATTCCTAACACAGATCCCACCGAGATTTTGTGCAAGTGTAATTGGGCATTGCCATAAACAACACTTAGTCATCGATTTGGGCTAGTCGAGTAAGATCAAACATATTAAAATTTTAACAAAGGTGTATGTTTTTAAGGATAGAAAAGTGTTGCCCGTAGGTAAAACAAATCTTCCTGTGGTAAGTTGGAATGTTACTGTGAGTGCATGTATGTATCTCATATTCCATGTTTTCTAACACCCGCTATCCCTAACCTGTTCATCAGCAACAATACTCAGCGTCAAGTGGAGCGGAAATTTTCCAAAGGTAGGTTGGTATTGCGCACGCCGGCGGCATGGCAAAGAGCGCACGCGGCGCTTTGATCTCTGAATCACAAGTGTAACGTGACATATCCGCGCGGGCACCACCACAACTGTTTTACGCGTCTATGAACTTGGTTTTTGAACGAGTAACTGGATTGAGTGGATGTTCGGATAGGATTGCTTGGGTTGTTTTGGAGCTGCGGGATTATGTTGCTGCGAGAATGGTTGGTTAACGAGTATAGTAGGTAATGCAGCGGCTTTGTAAATACTCTTCAAGAAGAACGCAGTTGCATTTGGAAGTATATTTTTTTAATATCATTTTTGGAACTCGATTCACTAATTATTAATATTTAAAAAAGCTGAGACTCTTTACCATGTAAAGAGTCGTATCTTGCTCACACTACTTGTAAATAAGTATTTATTATTTATGAGCATGGAATCGGGAATTAATTTTTTCTCGACATTAATTTTCACCATTATATTGACGAATCTTTAAATGAAAATCAGGAGACAGGTACGAAAATCAACTTTTTAAGTTAAATCAATAAACATAACCTGTCGGATTCTATACATCGAAAACAAAAGTTGTACTTCCTTCCTTGCTCCGCGGAAACAAGCATACCCATTGACAAAGTCTCCAAACAATGAAAATTTATTAAAATGCAATAACAATAAAATTCGTGTCCAGACATTAGTAATGTTAAGTTATTCTTCAAACGCCACTTAATGAGAAGTGATGGGTTCGTATGAAAATAAAATAAAAATACAATGTGGGTTCCAAAGACGGTGCATCGCGTATGCAGGGCGCATTCACTTAAAATTACATGTCCTGTATGCAAAGAAATTCCTGCCACGGCGATGTGGCCGAGAAGAAATTGTCCTATCATCTTGTTACAATGTGGCTACTACGCGACTTAGGTTACCTCGTAAATGTTCGCTGCATGACTATATTATTGCATTATATCAGCCGTGCCTGCATGTTCGCGGGGCTGTGAGCGTACGTGCATGCAAACAAAGACACGGTTTTTGCACTGTATCAAACGATTTTTAAACGTCGGCTGCTGCGAATGGTTCGTATTTGCTCACCTCATTAAAGACGCGGATTTAACCGAACCATTTATGATTATTGCGACTTAGCATACATTTAAAGTCACTTAAGCGGCCGCTTTGGGTTTAATTTAATTATTGGTTATCACGCTGTGTGTTTTAGTGGTGTTATCGTAATGCTATAACTGAGCTATAGCCAGCTATAAATCACAGGGCAGACACCCACGACGGTCGACTGACTAGTCGACGAATAATCCGGGCTTAACGGCTTCTGTCGAAACGAATATCGATTTTGACGTACTAAAAAAAAACTGGAGAGTGGGAAGTAAACAAACTAGTTTAGGTAACGTGCTTTCTTAATTCGTGGTGTTTTTTTGTGGATGATGTTAGGCAATACATTATTTATTAATCACTAATCACAAATAACACAGTAAAATATTTTCGGTAGGAGGGGTCGTTCCATAATTTTTGAAACAAAACGTCATCCAAAAATAAAAGACGTCTCAGGCAACTAATAATTACAAATACATGTTTCAACATATGTTTTCGTAAACACACTTATTTTACAATAATCAATTTGCTAACATTAACAAAAAATGTAAATGTGTGGCAGCCAGCAGCGTTGTCGCGCAACTCGACAGCTTTTCCGTTCCCGGCACTAGTTGTTATTCCCGACGTCGCCTGTCACACGCCGCCCGGAGGCACAATAATAAGAATTGTAATATAAAAACATTATAATCCAATCACAAGGTAACGCAAGGCCTGCCCGCCCGCGCGACTTATTTACCATTCGGGCCGCGATCAAACCGATCGTAAAATATTTTTGGCTGTTAACACCAAAGTATATTACGAATCATAGACACACACATCGTTCCAATTCACTATTCATTACAACACATGTACTACAGATTTGTATGTCTGGTTTTATTTGCTTTGTAGAAGGAAATCCGCCTAATTAGCGAATGTATATTTGCCGTCAATCCGTCACGGTTGTGTCTCATGCATTCATTAATGATCGACCAATTAATAACGCAAAAAAACTCTGAAAACCAGTTCGGTGGAAGCACATCGAAGATTCAGTTGCCAATCAATGGTAGTAGTAAACGTAGGTAGCTACTGTAGAAACATTCAGGATCAAACGTTAGATTCAATCGTGGCGATGGATGGAGCAACCCTTGAGCATATCAAGCAAACTAGTCGCACAGGTTCTTCGGCTGAACGCGTCTTCTGCGGCCAGCATTCCTCCTGCCACATGTTTAAGGTACCACTTATATTCGGCCTTTACAATTTCTTACTTGATGGTAGACTTTTAAGTATGTATAAACGGGGTAGCTAATGTTATTACAAAACCAAAACAGACAACGTTTCAGCTTTAGTAGGCACCTAAAATACTCAGCGTCGATACGACGATCAATAAATTAAAATTAATTCGGCGTGCGAACGCCGAGATCCGATACGCGATACCGACGCCTACATTTATCATTCGCTAACACGTCGGACATTTCACAGGGGACGCTCGCCGCAGGAACGTAATCTTTATTACAACACTATAGAGGTTACGCTGTATTGATGATTGGACACGTAATGATCTGTCGTCCAACAAAGGATAACACGTCTAAAGACAATGCGTGGAAAGGATAAGATGGCATGCGTGGTACCGGTGTAAGGGCAGGAGTACACGCACGGCACGCTCGCGGATGCGGCCGATGTCACGGCTTGCAAATAAACCGCGCCAGACTGGACGACGCTGCATGCTGACCTTGGCAACCAGCGAGAAAGTTCTCACGATGCCTCCGATGGCGATAGGGGAGCCTCCTCAAGCGACGACTAAACGTTATAGCCACCTAACCGCTGCGACAGGGTAACAATTCTGAACTGTAATCAAATTGGTATTCTTAGGGGAAGTAATTGCACTTATTACCGGAAGACGTCATGCTGCGTGGCGCATCAGAGCGCAGGGCATGCGCACATTAGGGGTATTCTACACGAGCCGGTTACGAGGCAATTTCAACCGAAGGGGCCATTTTCGCCGCGAGCTAAGGAAAGGAGGGCGCTCACTTTAGATTTAACCACGCCTTAATATGTTTGTGAATGTATAAGTTAGGGGCGGATAAATGAAATTAAAGCATTATTTTGGTGTTCGTTAATACCTATGAGCTTCATGAATAAGTAATAAAGATTTCAGTTGAACACAAAGATTAAAATAAAAATATAATAATTTCACATTAAATATTGCCAATGACAGTATTATAAATGGAGAATTTTTTTAACGGTTTCACATTCTGTCTTCAGAAGGAATGGCAGCTATATGTGAAAGAAAGAACAATAAATGATTCTCATGTGTCTAACAGAGCAGCTGAACAATGGCTAAAAATTTCGTCAACTGCAAAAGGGGTGAAAACCGTTACAGAGAGTAAACACCCGTAGCTCGTGAAACAACAGGGCCCTGCGGCGCGATGATAAGATCTGGAGTTGCATCTGCCATTGCCATGGGGGCAGGGTTCGTTTCTGCTCGTGCTGTGAGAATCCGTGGGGCTTGATTGGTTTATGATTTTAGTGAGATTGTCCACAGTGATTAGCTGCACTAGCAGATTATTTCTACCAAACTAAATAAATAAATCAATGCTTGCCATGCAACCAGGGAATTCGCACGATCTGTTGGGGATTTTGCGTGAAGTTATTTTTAAATTTTTCACTTCAAATATAGGCACCGTTTTATAATATTTTATTTATTTCAAGTAGGTAAAATAAGATTCCATTGTACCTAAGTTTGACGAAAAAAACTAAGGTTTCAGAAATTTGCGTTTGTTATTAAACTCAGAAAAATCCTTAAAGTTCATAAAAAAACGCATATATATGGTTATTGTTTGTTGGTGCCACAAAGGGTTTAATCCTTAAATCGGAGCCAAACAAGCACTCGAGATAACGAAAGCGAGCAGAACTAGCATCCTATTGGAGGACAACTTAATGTGGGCCATTCAAATTATGTATGCATGCGAGATTTCCCCAGATAACGCATCTGGAATCCTAATTTCATTTCCGTGCCTTATTTGTGTACATTTTGTTTTCTATTAGCCCTGGTAAAATAGAGTACAATCCGGCACCGCAAATGGCGTATCTGGTACAATGGCCGAAAGCCCTTAATGAATAAAAAGGACGGCCCCGTACTACGGTGTTGAGTGTAAAATTAATGTAAACTTATCGTAGTAAACTTAAACAAACGGCAAACGTTTATTGTAGAAGTTAAAAGCTAGGAGTAGACATGAAAATATGTAACTTATATAGAATGTAACTTATATAGAATGGAACTAAAAGTACCTACATAATACTTAAACGCTGTATCTCAGGCGTCATTATTGAACTTTTTTATCGGATTAGCTTGTGACAGAGTCTCTAAAGGCCTACTTTAACAGGCCTATTTTAATGAAACATGTTTGCGAGACTGCCGACACACGGAGAAGTTCCAAATATTCCTCAGTTATTTATTATTATAGAAATTACATGATTGTCTGAACTATCCAGGACGAACTTACCCCAAGTAGTAGAAGTAAGTTTCACGTTTGTCGCACGATTGCTGATTTGGAGCTCCTTGGTACCGGGCAGGTAGGGCATGTGGCGAGATGGCGCGATAACACGAATTATTCATACGCTTATCGTCCGCCATCGCCCGCTATTGTGGCCCCGGCCTAACGCAAGGGTGCGCGGACCCTGTCAAAACGTTTGTGTGCACTCCGCCTAATGCTGTGGATTGATTATTTTATAGTAATTATTGTTTTGTACAGTATTGACCGGAAGATTACGTGGTTACGGTTTTAGGTATTTTTTTTGTTACTCGGTTTTATTTGACATCAATGAGAGAGAGACATCAGAGAGCGCATTTTCAGCGCTAATAATGTCCACTACCCAAGCAAGCCTACTGTACCAACTACGAAAACAAAACTCTGAGACAATACACGCCTTTTCATCGTGAAGGATCGTTTGTGTCATTCATTGAGTTTTTTGTTGTTCGATCGGCTTGTCTAGCTGGGTAGCGCGCAATGTACGTCGAAGTACGGGCCGCGATAGCATCGCTGATAGACGATAATCTCTGCTGCGATCGACACCTGGCGATGTGATGCGGGCATGTATGCGAGCCTATTGTCTATGTAAGCACGTGTATACAGGGAGTCTTTCCCTAAATTTTATAGCACGTCGAGTTTAACTATTGCCTCACCTCATGCTGAGAAAATAGGGACACTGTTTTCAATATGAAGAAGAAGAAGAAGATACATTTATTTTGTAAACAACAACAAAAATTACAGTACATTGGAAAAGTGACATGTATAGGCGTAACCTAGACTTAAAGTTAAACCTAGGAGCTATAATCAATCATATTTGTGTTTACAAAAATGAAGTCCACTCAGCACATGTCAGAGCACATTTATTCATTCACATCTTTCAAAATGCATGCGTTTGCCATATGTTGCACAGTTAGTTAACTGTAAGCAACCCAATAGTTAAGTACCCGCAGCGCACCGCGGGGCCGCGGGGCGGTCGCGACCCCGGCGAGGGAAGGCCCCCAACTAGTCCACCAATCGAACCAGCCCAACAGATATCATTACGGCACCCTTCCAAATGTACACACCGGTACATATGTTCGCTTTCGCGTTGAAATAATAATTGTCAAATACAATTGAATTAAGAAGGGGAGTCCTGCCGCCAACGGCACACCGAGCGAATGGACGCGCCGCTACATTTTTTCGTTTCGCAAATAGAAGCTCCTTTGTTGAATAAATTCACGTTTTAACCATGTACGCAAACAAATCAACACCGTGTATAATCAGAACTGAGTAAATAATTAATGAAATTTCCAGCTGGCCTCCTATTTTAATTGCTCAGTGTTGTGACACGGCGCTTTTGAAACATTTCGGAAAAGAGCGGCCTTTGTTCACGGACGCGCCCGGCCGGCTCGCTCGGAATTATACCCATTATTTGTTTATCAAATATGCATTAGAGACCAGAATATTCATGACCGCAATTACAATATTTTGAGATGAAGATGTCGTGTGAAAGACCAGTTGTTAGACACAAATGATATTAATTTAGAAAAGCGCGGGCGGGGTAACAAAACGCCTTCAAATTATCCCTCCTAATGACGGCAAGTTTTGATGTTCCGGGCTCGTGTTACGATGCCTCTCCTATCGGTGTATCTCGTCCGCGACGATAATGGTTACTTAAACGCTCGTAAACTCGAAGAGGTTAAGGGAATCAAAGTATGCAGCTAATGGCATACAGAGCGTTTTAGTTATGACTTAAATTCTTTACAATCCATGTAATTTTGAGAATTTGCTTACAAATGTACAATGATAGTTATTGTGTGCAGGTCGAACACTAAGCGGCGGCAGCGGGCAGGTGTGTCGGCCGCACTTCCACACGCCTCTGCACCCCTGGCTGGAGTCGAAGGCGCTGGGCAGCGGCGCGTGGGGCGGCAGCTTCCAGCAAGAAGCCGCGCCCACGGACAAGCCCCTCTCTCCCGCGCAGCACCACCATCCGCACCCCCTGTTCTCGTTCCCACCGACGCCGCCGAAGGACTCGACGCCGGACTCGGTAGCCGCGGCGGCGCTGGGACAACAGGACTACCAGGCCGCCGTGGCGCACGCGACGGCCATGAGCGTCGCCTTCATGCAGCAGCAGCAAGAGCTGCCGCTGTGCGGCGACGTCAAACCTATGATGGGCGCGCCGCCGTCCAAACAACGCGAAGGTGCGCAGCCGGAGTCGTGTCCCCAGGAGTCGAGTCAGCCCTCCGGGGAATACAACGCTCAGTACAACGCCGCCGGCGGCGACTACTACAACTACCAGGGCAAGGGGTATAGTGGGGCGCAACAGCAGAACAAACCGCGCCCGAACAAGACGCGGACCAGCGCCGGTGAGTCCGTGGGGACTTCTCGCTCGCCTTGCACCGCCTCGCCTCGCTGGGACGCACGCGATACTCACACCACCGTACTGCGCTTACCCGATCACACTCCGATGAATTAATACACAGATAACAATAACTGTCTAGACTTAAAAGGTTATGAATTGGAGACACGAAGCTGCTCTCTTTATCAGACTATCGAGCTTTCACTTACTAAATTTGCAGTTGTTATAATCGGAATCTAAATCAAATAGCCTATGAGGCGTTTCAAGGCTCGTTAACCGGGAGCCTTTACAAAATGGCCGCGCGATAGTACCCGCGTAATAGGAATCTCAGTTCCATCTATTCGACAATTGCGATTTATTAATTCGATAAGCACTTGGAGATTAATATTTCGTTATTTTCAAATGTCATTGTCGATTAATAATTATTGAATATGGTCGATGTGATCGGATAAGCGGGGTATCCTGCACCGGGCGCCGGTGGCGCCACACGTTTGTGTTCAGTACACGGGCTTGGGATTATGAACTGGTCTAACGCTTACCCTAACATATCGGTGAAGGTTACTAACACACTAATGCGATCATTAGCATTCATGGAAAAGCAACGAGTCTCGATTAGCAATTTATATGTGAAGCCTTCTGTATTTATCGAAACGACTCCACAGGCCTTTATCTCTTTTAGACGATTTTCATTACTAACCCGCAAATAAGGTGGGATGCGGAAGTCGCAGAGCACCAGTTGCGTTGGTCGCTGGATGTTTCCCATGCCCATGCTTCGTCACCGTTCCCTTCCACGCGGGGATCTATTAGACGCGCGGGCGCACAATATTCATTGTTACATTTACCATGTGAACCCACGCGGGCTCTTTTGATGTTGACCAAACAAACCAACTGTTTCTCATTACTTAATTGCAACTTACTATTGTTTTTACGCAATTAAACAAATGCTCTAAGTAGATTTCTATTAATTCTCAAGACCATTTTCGAAATTAGAGTTGAATTGTCAAGTTAATTCACGTCACTTTCCTTCGTTTGAAGAATGGACATTGTGACATTGTTTTTCTATTGACAGTTTCGTTGTTATCGTGTCGTTTCGGATTTACAGCTTTTTCATTCATACATGCGTACCGATATGAGGTGTAGAACCGAGATTAAGAATTTTCAGAAATTCAATTGCGTTTGATATGCGGGCTAGTAGTAAAGTTACAATGCATAGGCAATTAGTAAAATGTATCGTTTACTCGTAAGGCTCGTTTATCGGGATATTGTTCGTCATGACCTTTACGCTAATGCGTGCATTGTTGCGCCGGTTATTGTGATGCAAACTTTTCGCAATGCTACCCGCTATGGTACGTATAATAACTAAAAATTACTCAACAGTAAATTGTGTTAACACCACATAATGCGACTGCTTTATTTCATACATATTTAAAATTGTAATTATAGCCTCTCACACTTGTTAAGCTTTGACAATGGACGGGAACCAAAAATGGCCGTCCTTTATTGTCTCACATCGGAGTAATGAATGTGCAACATTGCGGCCATTGAATAGCCAGCCTTTTCAATTGTGGGTTCAATATTTAGTGAATTTTCTAATGGATTAACATTAGCATGGGATCTCACGCGCATTCGAAGATCTGCCCGCAATAGATACTGATAGTTTCCCATAAGATTACGGCAGGAAAGCGAATGAAAACGGTCCGCTAATTAAAAGGCATTACACAGAAGAACTCTTCGAAGACAATCTACGGTACTTGGCAAAGTCAATGCTACTTCATAAATTTTCACTTTAATCCAGTATTATGCAAATTGTTACACGGAATAACGAATTAAAGTGACCGACGCCAATAGTGTCAGAGTCCAGCCGTAATTGGAGGCGACTGCGATTATGTGGGTTTACTCTATCAATTTGTCTGCGAGGCAAATGGAAAGATTCAGCCATGACTGTCCAATTAATTACGCACTGGGCTCGCATCCAATTTACACAGTGTTTACGCATCGTTACACGGTTTTTGTTCGGTTCAGCGTGTTCTCGCTAATTGTTGTAAAAAACGTAATGCCATACGTTACCATACCTACTAGTTACAGCCTAAGAAGGCTCCGGCATCGTTTAACATCTTGTATTACCACATTCATTTTATTCGCACTCGCGGAACGTCAGAAAATTCTTCAGCGTTATCACCACACACGCTTCGAGAATGTGGAAATATCAGACTATAAATTATCTAATTTGTATACTAATCTCCTTAAACGTCGGTTTAATGCATTATAAAATATGCGCTCTTTTGATCAGTAGTTAATACAATGAATTTATTTGCATACGTTTTGGAGACGGTGAGATTAAATTAATGATTCCTTCTCATTGTCATCGATTTAGAAGCAAATGGTAGCATGTAAATCTGCGGTAGGCAAGAGGCGGTGGCCGAGTCGCGGGCGGCTGCCGCGGTTCCTCGTGGCTATATGATAATGCGCAGAGGCCGGATGTGGCCCATTCCATTGTTGCCGATCGCCTGGCCTCGGCCCAGCTCCTATCGAACAGCGTTTCAGAATTAAAGCTCCTCATTCAATCGCTAAACACCATCTTCAACTCGCTAACTACGAGCACTTGAACCTTACCGCAGTATCGATGGCGCAGCTGGCGTATTGTCTGCACTGACAAAAACTATGGTTAATTGATCCGAACGATACTTTGTTGTTTAAGTGCTTGATTGTTTCTTGTAACCGACACTTAATTACTAACATTGTGTTATTCGTTATACGGTAAAAAGTCGCCAACGTTCGCGGCGCGGCAAACTCAGTATCCGCGATGCAAATATCCTAACAGGCCTCGATTTATTATTGTCTCGTGTTTAAAGTCGGATCGCAAATCACGCCCAGATTTCGGATAAAATATAACAATTAATGGAGTTTGAAAAATCGTGACTAAAAGCTGCCCAAATAGTTGTTCGGATAAAGGAATGTCATGGAAAGGGCATTTAAAACAAATGGCCAACCGGCGTTCCTACATCTTGAGCTCAACCGTTCCGCTGCATACTTTCTAAAACTACTTCGTTCATTCAAATGGCATTTAATTTAAACAATTCAACAATTTAATAATCAGCTCTTAAATAATACAACTCAGTGGCTGGACAATGTTTCATTCCAGTCCTTCGATTTCCTACCTTAACACCACGTTTTCGAGTAGCTTTTTAATCGTGATTTGTTATCAGAGGTTCACCTACGACATTTAGTCGGGCTTCTTCAGGCCCACGATGACATCGCTATACAAGCCAATACATTCTCTCCTGCCTGTTTGTTTCATAATTAATGAAGATTTCGTCTCTCTATTTAAGGAACAATATATAATGCACCGCTATTTGTAATGACCCTTAGAATACTTTTGAGAGAGTAATTTTTTGGGTATATGTATGTATTTTTATATATGTTTATTTGTATTTTATACATCTATTTAAAGTATCTAGTATCTTTGTATATATATGAATTGTTCTTTTCTCTTCTTTTTTCTTTTGGGCTTTGGTTTTTGATTTATTTCATCTTCTTGTGATGTACTTACTCATTAGTTGTTTATTTTGCGCCATCTCTACTACCTTAAGATTGTGTGGAAGTGATCGCTTCTTAGCGATAAGACCGCCTGTTGTTTACCATTTTTCATACTGTTTTAGATTGAAGTGTCTGTTGGTATTTTCTTTTAGTGACCAATAAAGAGTATTGTATTGTTATGTTCTTTACTCGATCAGAGTACAATTATTCGATAAATGGTTTCTTTCTCACTATACATACGTACCTATTTCAGAACAGCTAGAAATTCTCATATCTCTGTATATTGCAAAATAGGTAGGACTTAGTATTCTAACGCTTAGTTACCTTTTATTGTACTGACATCCATAAAATAACTTAGGACTTAGGTTTTCGTAAAGATTTTGAAGAAAGAAACGGGATTGTGGTGTACATGTACACCCCGCAACGCAAGCTGTGTCATCGCAACGACGACGTTGCATGCGCTTGCGCAACCAATTAGCGTCGCCGTACGTGCGCAGGCGCCACGGCCCGCCGCGCCGTTGGAATGAAGTCCCAACTTCACTATATGTTATTATTTAGCATCCATTCTTTCGCGTGCTGCTTAACACTTCATATAATATTTCATATTTTTTATAGTAAACGATTATGCCAAAAAAGTAGTAAGTAATAGGCCTCTAAAGTAAGGCCTTTAAAAATTGTGCTTATACCGATATTTCCTATTAACTTGAGGATACCACTTAACATGATAAATATTTTTCGTCTTCAGTATATTTAATACATGCACGTGTTGCCATGAGAATCTTCATCTGTGATTCTTAGTAATTTTGCACGGCAACATAATGTTGTTAGTTAGTAATTGTACGGAACAACTAAAGCATTAAAAACTCTGCATAGTCCAACGAATTTGGGAACAAGCTACTAATGAATATTTTTGTTAGGTACTCACATACGAAAAAACGTTGCACGTACTGCGTCCGTCACGGTCCGAGGGCGCGAGTTGTGGGATACAATTGCATTTTCGAAATTTGCATTTTATTTAAGCCACGGAACTTCAGTGATTAATTCAATTATAATGAGGACAATAGGGTTTTGAATACAATCCCGACAATCAGGCTTAAAAATGCTTTTGATGTAGGTGCCAAAGCCTGGCCAATCAGAACGACAAGTTAATTAGTAACGATATGATTCACATTCGTCTACGTAAATAATACATTACTTCCCAGGGGTACACTACATAAATACGAAAAATTTAATTCCGATATTCAGAATTACGAATTTTATAATACCGATTTTTATAATTCCGAAAGGATCAAAATTCCGAATATAACAATTCCGATATATTATAAATCCGATTTTTATAAATCCGAAATTTAAAAAGGTCTAAGGTTTACATTTCCGATTTTCAAAAGTACGAAATTTAATACACCGAACAATAAGAAGTCCGAATGAATAATAATACAAAACATCAAAAGTACGAATATAAAATACAATATTGCCGAATTTCAAAATTCCGAATATTATTACACCGACGAATAAATCCGACTAAACAAAAGTCCGAAACATCAGAATAACCTAACGTACAGTTTTCGGTTTTTGACCCATGTTCCATTTTGTCAATTGTGTAGGTACATGCAAGCAAGCATTTTGACGCTCCGCTCGCTTCGCTCGCTCCGCTATACATGGTCACAAACCTAACCTAACCTACAGTTTTCGGTTTTTATTACAGTTATTTAATTTAAAACCACGAACTTTTATAACCGAATGTCAAAATTCCGATTATAAAAATCACGAACTTTATATTTCCGAATATCAAAATTCCGAATTAGCAATGACATTTCGGATAGTCAAAATTCGGATTATCCCTTTTCGGAGCAAAAACAAATCGGGCTTTTGATTCTTCGGGGTTATAAACATCGGAATATTGAAAATTCGGATTTTTGATATTCGGTAAACTAAATTTCGTGCTTTTCAATAATCGATATTTTAATACAAAGGAAATATAATATTCCGAATTTCATCAATCGGAAAAAGCAAATTCGGAATAAAATATTTCGGATTATTTGGGTGTTCCGTAGGGAACTAGTTCCCGGGAAGTAGTTCCCAGTTATGTCTTCTACTTTTTGATTCTACTTGTATTTCTCCGTGAATAAAACTCTAAGAACATATGCTATTGGAGGTCAGGTTTCTTTTTTCCTTATCCACACTATTTGCATCATATGATCGTCTGTTATGTAGCATTCAGCCACTATTGCCTCTATTCTTTGTTATATCAAATGTGATTTTCGCATTATTGTTATAGTAGTAACCACCATTCGATACAAGATTTATTTAACCCAAACATAAGGTTCAAAATTGACATAATAAAAAATGGTGACCGATATTCTTTACGTGCATAAAGTTCTCATCCACCACGAATATCACCATCGTCGTTTGGTCGTTGGTCTTTGGTCGGTGGTCGGCCGGTAGTCGGTGCCGACGGTCGGTAATTACCGCGCGTTCAGTGCAACGCTGCATCGCTCGTCACACGTAATTATCCCCGTACCGTAATAACGAATGCAAATACGAGAGCGTCCGGCCGCGGCGCATGGAACGTGAAAAATGGCTTCATTCCTCCACTTGTAGACGGACAAGTCGTAAGCGCGCTGGGAAACTCCACACAGCGAACGTATAAATAGGTATAAAAAATGTCATAGCTTTTGCTCAGGTTGCTGTTATCAACCTTCATTTGGACGAGAGAGTCCCTGCATCAAAAAGCCAAACAAGTATGAGACAAATAAGTATGCAGCCAGAATTTTTGTGTAGCCAATATTCAAATCAGGGCATAGTGCCAATTATATTTATAATGTCCATATCATATGTTTTTATGAACCAAGATACAGTTGAACAGGAGCATCTCTCATGCTTTTTAGTATGCATGAAGACACATGCAAATTTCAATTATCGTTCTATATAATAATAGGCCTATATCTCAGCAAAAACTACAGGATTTCCAGACACGTTAATGCCTAATGAAAGGAGAGACCTCGCGCGAGATCATTGGCTTCCATTAAAATTTTCTATTTGCATACTGGCATGTAATTAAGGCCTAATAACAGCCTCTGTGGCGCAACAAAGAATAAGTTTTGAACAATAATGTAATGGTTTGTATGCAAAATAGCCTCACCGTTACGTGTTGATGGGCCGATGCGCCAAGAGCGCGTCACGGTACACGGGAGCGAATTAGTCCTTCATTTAAATTACATTACCCTACTACACGTCGTGGTTATAACGTGGCTACGTTCTAGTTTCTGCTCTGTTTCATTGAGGAGGAACGGCGGTGATCGCGGTGGCGCATCGATAGTTTTCCCTCCATCCCCCGGAGTCGCCGGGTCAACATCACTCGAGGCCGCTCTCGTAAAGCGCTGCGTGGTTTTCGGTGTTTTCCCCACGCGAGATGTCGTGTGAAAACATTGAGCCCGAGTACGCTCGTCTGGAGACTCTTGAAAAATAAAAACCGCCCACTCGGCTACGTAAATATGGCAGATGAAAATCTTTTATCGCGGTCACGTAGCACCGGCGCGTCACGACCGCCGTCACTCCCGCAATAAAGAGAATGAACCGCATTCTAATTTTGAACAAACACTGGAGATTTCGCTAAAACTATTTTTTTCTGCAGGTACTAGGGTTGTCAAGTTTATGTTTATCAGTTAAATCGTCAATTATCTTTTTTTTAACCAAAAACGAGTTCCACTGCCTCGTTGCCGGAAGGCAGTTGAATTATCGTGTAAATAAAGACGTAACTCTTACAATGCGAACGGATCGAACAACAGTTATCGTGACGATTGCACCGATCGGACCGGGCTGGACAATTAAATCGAATGGTAATTAATCAGAAATACTGCTCTCTTTAATAATACGTGTAATGTCGAGGCATGGGGCAGGCGGCTGTAAATCTCGCGCGCCCGCGGCCCCGACTTTCACAAACAGCCATAGTTTTACCAAATAGAGACGTTACTATTCAACTAAATCAGTCTCAAAGCGAGAAACACTAACATCAAACTTCTCGCTACGAGTAATATCCTGTTATTTTTCCTAATAATCGTTATTGGTGTTTATTTATTACAATCTTCGGAACAAATTACAGGCTTTATCGACACAAATAACAAAAAAATAAAGGGTTAGTCCAAAAAGTGAGTCGTCGGTTCGATCGCAATAAGTTTTCGATAAGGTCCGGGCGATTTAATTGCCGGTTGTGATCTGGTTTTACATAAAAAAGATGAATGGCTGCTCTGCCTAAAGCTCGTAAAACATTCTCTGTTCGTTTAACTTATTTTTTCTATCGTATTCGGTCACTTTCACCTTCTCGTTGCGCGTCCTTACGAATATTAATTATGCAGAGGATCGTTGTCTGTCCCGACGTGAATAATCAGATCTAGATACATAATGTTATTACAGCGATACCGATATACGATCTCTAGGGCAATAAACTTGTATCATTGAATCTATTACCGTCTGTTAGTAAACATACGATGTGACTTTATTGATTTGGGTACGCACAATACCGATCGGGTTGGCATATAATTGTGCGCATTCTACGGAGTAGTATCTTTAGGCACGGGATGTGAGAGTAACGAGATGAGATTCTTAATTAGATTTCAGTAAATCATCGATCGCGTAATCGAGTTTAGAGAACGACAACGGTGGGCGGGCTCGCGCATCCTACATTGTGAACACATCCTCTTGCTAACCATGTAAATACGTACCCACATTTGCTCGTTTTGGTGGTAATCATTATAAAATCATAAAATAAAACTGATTGCACAATCTCCACGGAGGGTGACTCATCCTGGGGGTCAAATGTAAATTGTTTCATGCATGATTTTAATAGTTAGTAGGCATGATTCATTTTTTATCAGTAGGTATTTTGAAAGTCCATGCTTCAGTTGGTAACTGTGTAAGACAATCAGTTTAATAGGCGAGTAGTTAGAGCTATGTTTCGTCATAGATTAACAACAAATGGATGAGATGTTATGCTTCAGTGTAATATTATTTTAGACGTGTTCGTACACAGATTGCGAAAATCAGCATGTACATACATTACCTTATAGCTCTGGTTCCGCTCTGTTTCCCCGCTAGACGCTCTCAAACATTTTTGTAACATCATTATTTTTTTATAGCGATTAGCTTTTGTTATTGCCGTTTTCAAAATGTTAATTATTTTATGGTCGCGTAGTTATTGACTCGTATTTATTTTTTCATATTAAATTGACTAGTCATTACTCCCTTTTCACTCATAGTTTAGCTTGAATCTTGCCGAAAAACCGCCAATATTTTCAAGTTTACCTTAAAACTCATTACTGATTTACACATTCATAATATGTTTGCAAAAACTTAAAATAGCCAGCATTGAAGGGCGCTCCGCCCACGCTTGCTCGGTGTAACTTTCTCTTATTTCCTTGCGTGTAAAAAATCTTGATAGAATTTTTCCTCCAACATCGCGGTGCGCTTTCCCTAGTTAATTGAATATATTACTTAGTTTTCGTAGTAATTGCAATTACTTTTATTGTTTAAGAGGTAACGGCTACTGTAGTGATTTTTCTAGCATAATATGTGTCTGCATGCTTGTTAGTGAAACTCGATTGGTAATGTTTCTGAATGTGTTTTTTCTCTCATCTCCCAGCCTGCCAGGAGACAGGTAAATCACTCATAAAACACTAACGCTGAAACTATTATTAATATTTATAATTTGCACTTTTATAGCTTCATTTACTAACATATACATGTGTATATCGAAAAAGTGAACTTGCGGATTATTTGTGGTGTTGGTTTTTGTTTTGCTTGTGTGGTTTTCTTTTTTCATGATATTATTATAATAATTCTAATCTTAATAAGGATTTATACAATTTTAAATGAATAGGTATTATGATGGGTACTGTTTAAAAAAAAAACTTGTTCCTTTACTTATTTATTTATTATTAAAGTACAGCCACATTGTATATATTATAACATACACATTAATTATATTATTTTAGCTATCTATATCTGATGTACACAACAATAACGGTGTACATAACACTTTTTAAACATATTTATTTTGTTGAATGTATGTAAGTATGTTGAAAAACATTTCCTGTGTTATATTTCCCTCGATTTTTCCGTAAAAAATGCTTCAGTCACTTATAAGAGTAAATATTAATTATTCACTACTCTACTTTACTTTTCTCTCACCCTAATAAAACACAATAATTTTAGTTGGGCCAAAAATATACGCGCACTTGAGAGTAATCAAGATTGCGGAATAGTATGTACATTATGATGACATATCGCCGAAACTTGCCTATTTCAGCCCGTATACTTTTGGCAACGCTTTCTCAAATGTAGCAATTTCCTCAATTTTCCGCGCTATGTTCCAGTAGCTAATGCCTTATGTTGTACGGCAGAGGGTCGGGAGTGCGTCAACTGCGGCGCGACGAGCACGCCGCTGTGGCGGCGCGACGGCACCGGGCACTACCTCTGCAACGCCTGCGGCCTCTACTACAAGATGAACGGACAGAATAGACCCCTCATCAAGCCCAAGCGAAGATTGGTGAGTGTAAGAATCCGACCAATTTGTGTACTCGCCCTTACCACCCGAGTAGACCAACGATCTCTACAGACAGATATCAAAGTCAGTGATTAACTATTCATAAATCTGTATAATCAAATTATCATGCGTCTATTTCCTTACAAATTGAATGAAGTGTCGAGGATTTGCATTTCTATTAGGAACTTAGCTGGCTTTATCGGACAAGCATCTCAAAACTGCGTTTATCTTCGTAAAATCGCGCCTATGTACAAGAAGGTGGTTCGAGCCGGAATGGGTGATGTTTACTGCTACGGGACACCAATAAAAAGGCGGGGCATGCACGCGGGCACGACGACGCATTAAACGCCACAAATTGGGCTCGTAAGAAGTTTAGCGTTTCGTAGAAAAACGTCGAGGTTCGTCCGCTCGCCTAGCCCCTTGATCGCCGTAAATCTTGCGGTCAGACTTCTAATCTGAGGTCGACGCATAAAGCCGAAACAATGCGACATTCGGGCCGGGCCGGCACGTCAGCCGGCGGCTAACGACTGGCCCGTGCGCACAATTGTACAATTTACCTTAATACCCGCATCGTGGACATAAACTAGCGGAATGGCCGTGCAACTGTCGCGTTACATCATCCCCGTCATTCAAACAGAGTCAGACGTGGTCAGACTCCCTTTGCTCCTAAACGTTGGCGACTTTACGCGATATTTTGGCAATCTTGTCCGGGTCATGGATCTTTAAATTACAATGTTTTGAACAATAAACTGCGTTTTGCGTTTTAATTAGCATTTAACTAGTTGTAAAATGTGAATTAAAAAAAACGGTTTTATTCGGTTGGTCGGTTGAGTCACGGCTCACCCGGATGTCGGTGCGGGTATTTAAACTCAATGTACTGTAGAGAGGTACCGTTGAAGGCTTGGAAGAGATTGAATTCTCACTTTTATTTTCGGTGTGGGAAATGCGAGACAATGTGCGTCCCGGCGAGATGCAATGTGCTAATCCTGTGGCATTCTCGCGGCGCAGTATCTGGGCGCCTGCATGAGATCCACCGTTTTAATGACTTCTTTATCATTGCTTGACTTAATATTTTCACATACGTTTGTTTCGCAAACAAATTGCAAATTTTGTAGTTGCATGGAAGATATATTATTTCATGCCTCGTTGGGTTTTGGTGCAATTGGGCCCAGTATCATCCGATCGGAAGGGACTACAGGGTCGAGGATGTAGCTCGTTGGTTCAGTAACAGTCTTACTCTTACCTTGAAGATATCCAAATTATAAATTTCAGGAAATTACACATGACGACACGATGGTATCCATATTATTAAATTACTGGAATTGATTTAAATTGCAGTTACAAATTATAAATTCTCATTTAAACAAATATATTTTAAACACTTCAATTAAGTAGATTTCTTTACAAATGCGTATAAGTCATAATATTACCACTAGGAAACATTGTTAGTGACATCTACTTAACTTTTATCTTTAGGTACAATAAACAACAACTACCTAGGCAGGCAGTATAAACTTTCAGCCTTTGTACTTAACACTGACCTTCAATAATTACGGTAAAATAGCATTCAAAACGTAAGAAACCTAATAGTATCGTTGCGTCAATCAACACATGCTGGCAAGAATTAATTAAAAGCCCAAAACTAGTACACGGCAATTAACGGGTGGCATTAAGCGATGACCTTGTCCAAGCACACCTAATTGGACAATGCAGCCAACTTAGAACAACGGAATCAACCCAATCTCATTCATTATGGTCACCCCAATTATCATGCACTTGGCATTATTTCGTTGGGAACATTTCGACAATACAAATTGTTACGCGACACTTACACATGAGTTGGGTAATTATTTGTCGCACCTAATAAAATAATTATAATCTAATAAGATTAACTCCGTGTTAATTCACTTTAAATTATTTATGAGCTTCACGAGTAATTAGAAGTTGAAAGTTATTTAGTGAACAAGTGACAGGGTCTCATTTGAATATGTTCTTGTGGTTGCATGAGAGATACAAATTAGGTTTGAACATTGCGGGCAGTTACTATATTGAAATAAATTATGAACTAATAAGTTGCAATTGTTTTTATCCCAGGTAAGTTTGTTAGTCACACTGTCCACTATAAGTGTTAATCCATGTATCTTATGTTGTGTCACTTGGTTGGCTATCAACTAACTACATTTAGAAAAGTGTCTAATTAGCTTAGAGTTAAAAAAAACATACTCTTACTCTTTTTGTTTCGTGAATTTCTAGATACTTACATATTTGAACTAAGAAAAATGTAGAAATTATCTAGTGTCACTCTCACAAAATCATTCGTGCTATATATATATAGTTACTTTTACAAAATAATAGAAAAAAAGTATTATGTTATGCAATCAAATTTAAAAAAATAATGTCGTATTAAACTACATATTTACTAATTCTGATAACTTAACTAGATTGTATGATGATAGCTCCGGTAGCTCTCAGCGGATAATACGAAATCTGCAGCGAGCCACCGGGCAATAAAACGCAGTGCGCTGCACCATAAACCGAGCATTACGAGCTATGTCCTATAATATTTCTCCGGGAGAAAAAGGAACGCGTGAGAACACAGGGTACACGTCTCAAGTTATATTTCTTCAGCGAAAATGCTAGCTTCCCTTGTACCGATCGGCGATAGCAATTGCCACGCTACTGGAATGTTTCCGAATCTGATTTTCAAGTACATTGTGGTATGTTGGACCAGTTTTTCGGATTGCAAAGTTCAATTATGATTTCAGTTTGAGGAGCAAATAGGCACTAAATTTAGTACCTAGCCTGAATTCTCAAAAGAAATGGACTCGTAGTGTAGGAAAATTGTTATTAAGTTATGCTTTCCTAAATTATATGTGCATTTCTGAGTTCATGTCTAATCTTATTTGTATGTGGCTCATTCATGTTTCGGGAACTCGGCAAATAAATCTGTATTTAAAATACTACCTCGCAAGGCGGTCATGGAACTTTCCTATTTGGCATGCAGAGCCCAAACTAGTGCCAAATAAACCATTACAATAAGAATTCTGTAACCTTAAATGTTGACGCAAGTCGGTCCCACACTGTCTGCCTGATTTATAATCGTTATGATGTCATTATTTATTGTTGTGAATTTTACTGTCAAAATTAAGCGCGGAAAGTTCCGATTTAACATGAGGCTACTGGTATTAGAGTTTACTTAAAATGGTTTTCGATTATAATAAAGTTGATTTAAGCTCGTGTCAAGCATATTTGCATTTCAAGTTTTTAGAACACCGTTTATTACTTAAAGCAATCATGTTGCTGCCTTTTTTCATATTTTTTCAACGCTTCATAAAGTACTGGCTGATTTTATTAAAACAAAAGAGAAAAAAGTGCAGCGGGTAATTAAATAAAACTTGAATTTGGAACATGGTATTTATTTTAAATTTGGGAACAGTATTCGGTTGAGCGTGTTGTCTCGGTGGCCAGGACAAGTCTGGCCGCTCATCGATCACCGCGCGCCGTCGAATAAATTCTGTTTGCATGTATGGTACAAGTCATAGACTTAATAGTAATAATTATCATTAAACACTGGGTTGAACCTAAAGATTCTCGTGTGAAGACTAAAAACATACTTTCAATACTAATAGAAGTCACATTTGTGGTAAAAAAAAAGTCTTTATGATTTCAAAACAGTCTTATCATAAATGAGGTGTGTGATTGCTAAACAATAAGTAATTTTCAATTTCAATAATAAAGTGTTTTATTATTATCGTATTCTATTATGGGTTATTGGTTATCTCAAATCTAACAAAGTAAGTCGCCCGCTAAAGACAATTTAGACCTGAAACCAAATCGTTGATACTTGAGACACCTAATTTATTCCAATGGTCATCTTTTGGGCGGACAAAATAAACGTGTGAAAATATGATTCGTTTATCACCGAATAAAAGTGTTTCTTATGGCACACATGAAAAGGCAAAGGGACAATATTGGGTTCTTATTAGCACGGAGTGCTAAGTGACTCATATCATGTCAGTCTGCTTAGCGGGGCGGTTCAGCCGCACGTTTTGCGGTCACTGTTATGGATTATGACCAGTTTGATGTGTTGATTTTGTATTGTTTATACTATGATCGATATTGTAACTAATAATGACATTATTGATTAAAACACCACGATTGTGACGGGATAAGTCGTGATTATTGACACGGAAAATTATATGCCAAGGCGAGATCCCTTTGCTAAACGGACATAAATAATAAAAAAAAGTTTGGTTACAAATAAAATAATACTAAACGATGATGGGTTTGTTTTTGTTTTTAGAATTATGACGTTGGTTTTTTCTCCGGCACGGCCACCCCGCACGGTGAGTGACATGCGGCTAGCGCCACGGGGTGCACTCGCATTTTACCATTCTTGCACTTACCTGTACCTGTCCGCTGTCCGGCGCAGGGAGCTATCCGACTTTAGTTTAGGATCGGATTCTAGAGTCAGGTTATTCGTGATTTTACTTTAGAAACAATAAACAAACGATCGCGATGGCGATAAAAGAAAAATCTGAAATACTCATAAAAACCTTACATGTTTTATGTTTAGTATCTGGCTACATAATAAGCTCCCATATATTTATTATGAAAATTGTAACGTCTAAACATCGTTTAGTACCTACATAGGTACGAAACGATGTTTCAGTATCAAAATTGTAGATTATTTATTTCAGTATCGTAAAGCAGTGGCTGGGGTATTCGCTGGACCCACCAAGCCTCTTTTATTGCATTTCCATAAACACCGACCCTTTTTTCATCCCACGGCCGGGCTCCACGAAAAAAACACTTTTGTCAACGCCTTGATTGATACGGTAACCTTCCCTTGTTTTAGCAATAACCCGAAGTCTTTAGTTTATTTTTTTCACCCTCGTCTCGTATGTTTTTATTTGCCACGTCGAACAGGTTTGACATATCACTAAATTTTGTAAGAAAAATTACAATTCCCAGCATTTTTATACCAGTGGCCGGGAGCGGGAGGTGTTATAAATTTTGAATGTTTTTTTCTGAGTCATCGTATAGAGAATTGAATGTTTTTGTGTTGGTGTTTTTATAGTTCGGTGGTCTACCTGCCTAGGCGCCAGGGTGACATTTACTAGAGGATATTGGGACAGCATTAATGTCCATATTAATAACAAGGAAACGGGCAACCACGGACTTCATAAATTCTAATGATGGAGTGCAAAGAACTTGTTTTATTTACTTGTTAAAATATGGCCTGATGTTTCTTTATGTTCTCGGAACTACATTCGACTGCAGTGTTAACCGTTTTTTGTCCGTGAGATCGCATCTATTGATAGTTTATTTATTGATATTGGCAGGAGTTCTTGGCGTGGCATAGGTCGTTGAATAGCTTCCAAGTTAAATACGTATTTGCAAGCGAAGTTATAAGCATGTAACACGAGAAATGCCTTTCTAAAAGAGGTACAACAACTTCAATGCGATTAACTTGCAGGCGTTTTATATTCTCAGTATTTTTTTAACTTTATGGAAATGAAATAAAATATTTATACTCTAATTGTATAACTGAAGAAAATAATATAATGAATGTGTTGTGTACTAGAAATTATACTGGTAGAAAAGTGAAACAGTATTTCGATTTGACCGAATGATATTTAATTTAGACTAGTCACTGCTCCTCGATTTATAATATTAAAGGCGTGTAAAATTCTGACCCTTAAAAGCACGCCTGCGTGCTTGTTAAAAACCATTTTTACTCTAACATAATATTCCGTCGAACCACTTGTAACACTTAAGCAAAGTAAAACAACACAAAAAAATTAACAGCGTTCAAAATCACCTTTATTAGCTTACCTAATCACCGTGTGATACTCGAATAGTTAATAGAATAGTGCAGGGCGGTAATCCAATCGCCCATCGATCGAGAGCGCTCGATTTCACGCGCGGAGAATCGATTGCCACGCGTGCTCGATAGCACCGGGCTAGCTGTACGTCGGTAAATTGGTATGTCAACTGTCAAATGTGATTACTGTGTCCCTGGGCTTGGTGTAGGTAGGTAATTACTATATTCGCAGACAATGTGTCAAACTATTTTCTATCGCAGCCTTTTTCAACCATTCATGACGTTACCCCCTTGTTGTGGAAAAAGATTTCGCGTCCGTATCCCTACGCTAACTCAAACATGCATTTTAATATGTTACAAATATCGAGACCGAATTAATGTAACTGCGACTCAATTGCACAGGCTCTATCGCATACGTAGAGTCGTCACTGTCATGTAAAGCAATGCTTTACGCGCATATGATAACTTCTTGAGATTCGTGCAGTGGAGCCTTTGCGGCGGTAACTAACCCTGAGTTAAAATTATATTCTCCGGTACGAAAAAGGGCGCAAAGAAGTCATTGAATAACAAATTATGCAAGCTCGCGGCATATGTTACCGATATCAAATATTGAAGCTAGCTGATTAAATATGCTTATGATATGGTTGGCATTGTGGCGTCATTAGTCAGGGAGACAGCACCGACAATTTGAGCGCGCCGCGTTGCTCGAACGCCTCAGTAATTGCCGGGTGCCACCTCGCACCGCTCCTTTTATTTATTTGTATTTATAAAGCATTCGAGTCCTAATTATATTGGCGGTGAGTACCGTGATTCGTGTAATGCTTTTCGGTGCAGTTGGTAGCAGCGCTGACGGGTTAATGACAGTTCTGGCTTCCTGCTATGTTAATTGTGAGGAAGTGGATAGACGCGAGCGCATCGCATTATTTATTAGATCGACTTTTGGTCGTGTTGCGTTGCGCCACTCGGTAGCTGCCACTTATCTCACTGTCAGTCGGATTCTCAGGCTCAGCCCGCATTATAACGTAATACGGTAGTGCTCGTCTCAAACAGTCCGGGTTGCTTAATGCTTTTAATTGCCAAGTTCGGTCGTCGAAAAAGGGCAAAAAATCCGCGGTTGATTGCTCTGTCAGTTTTAAAAATGCTTTTAATTTGGCGTGAGGATTGAGCCGGCGTAAATTTATTCATTTGATTATGAACAACACGTCCTAATAGTGTCTCACAAGTTAACTCTCTCTCTGTAAACCAACCAAAATTCTCCACGTCATGTCATATAACAGTATTTATCTGTTTTTAAATGTAAACATTTCCCTAGATCAGATATAGCTGACGTGTTACAAAATCAGTTCTAAAACTTGAAGATCAATTGCATCAAATCTAAAGTCTATGAGGTCTATTAAACGAAACTCAACATTATTCTATTTCGTTAATAACTTCACCATAGCACGCAGACATAAAATATAGAAGTGTTGATTGTACACGAACTTAAATCGAGAGCGGGCTGCAGCGTGCAATTTGAGGCTTTAAATCAGGGAGGACGTCTCGGCTACCGATAAATAACCAGCCTGCGTGCGAGGCGATTAGTTAACAAGAGCTCATTGCGCTGAGGAAGCGCAACAGAACTTGTACATTTTTACTCGGAAACTGGTTAATCCAGAAATAAATTCCATTTAATAAAAGAAATGGAACTATGGGTTGTAAGACGAATTTGCAAGGGGCCCAAGTTCATTTGCCTTCATTTACAACACAAGCTCAGTCATTCTTACGACCAGTCTTGACTAATTGTCTAATTACAGTCTACCTTCGACCCATATATAACCAAATATGTTGGAGCATGATGCAAGTCAGAGCCATCATTGTCAAATGACAAGCGCGTGTTCAAGAAATACCTGCAATTCGCCCCAAGAATCCACATGAATTAGGGGTTATTTTCAAACCGAAAGCTAACATAATGGTATAAAGTAGGATAATTATCAGGCTTTAATTCTCGCTCCAACGGTACTTAGGCTAACGTGGTCAAAGTTAGCAGTGCATTTTGTCACGTGTGTTATCGCCCACGCGGCGCCGCCGATCCGAGCAACTTCCGCGTCCGCGCTGAATCTACTAGCCGAGCCGCTACCAGGCTGCACTCTAGTTAGATGCGTGTCCTATTGACGCCTATCTGGAGTCAGAATGGGAATATACACGTAGGCACGTTGGATCGAACTTACACTGCAAACGATTATCATTTTTCATTATCAATTAATATGCAAGTTTTTATACGATACTAGCTTCTGCCCGCGACTTCGTCCGCCTTAAATTTGTTTATCACGGATAAGGGTATTTTTCCGGGATAAAAAGTAGCAAATGTCCTTCCTCGGGACTCAAACTATCTCTATACGAAATTTCATCCATATCGGTTTAGCGGTTTAAGCGTGAAGAGGTAACAGACAGACAGACACACTTTTGCATTTATAATATTAGTATGGATTTGTGATGCTCTTTTTATTAGACATTTCTACGACGTTTTATATTGATTTAATATAATGAGGTGGTAGAATATAAAGTGGGTTATTTGGTTACCCAAATTAACAACAACAACTGGCAAATCACTTTTGTAATAGCGATAATTATTACTATAGTGATAATTATTACTATAGTAATAATTATCGCTATTACAATAGTGGTATAGTTATCGTATTTTGACGACCGGTTTAGCTCAGTGGGAGTAACGTTGCCTGCGAAGCTGAGGTCCTGGGTTCAAATCCCGGTAAGGGCAAATATTTGTGTGATGAGCATAAATATTTGTTCCTGAGTCTTGGATGTTTTCTATATATATAAGTGATATTTCTATTACATATATCGTCGTCTAGTACCCATAACACAAGCCTTATTGAGCTTACAATGGGACTAGTTAGATTTGTGTAAAATTGTCCTTTAATATATTTATATAGTGACTTAACGGTTGTTTTTTTTTGAGATTTATTTATGCTATGCTTTAAGATTACAGGAGCTCGCAAAAGGTATTTGTAAATTGACTGAATGACAATATCTGATTGATAAAATTCTATCAATCAGGTATACTAGTAAAATTAAAAGGCCCGTATTCGTATTTGTCATAAATATTCATCTGAAGACGCTCGTTATACACGCGCGAACACCCAAAAGAAAGTGCATAATAAATAGCGCGCTCAATCTGGTTAAACGTCCGAAGTTTGTCCTGCACAATTGACACGCAGGTCGTTGCATACATACATATGTATGCGAAGCGATCGCATCCGATTCTGGCGTAATTGACATCCGATTATACCCGCAGAATCGCACGAATCTCAAGATCACGCATCAGCCAGATAGCCTTATCCCCGCGTTCCACCTGAACCGTAATGAGCCTAGGATTAACATAACACTGCACTAAATATGCAAACGCCTATGTTAACACTGCCTTTTGTCCGGCATTGTTAACCACTGATTTGTTAATCGTATTTATTGCGATATTAACATTAATATATGTTCGATAAAATTAATGGGCAACAAAAACAGTCGGCTAATGTCTCTAGGTATGTTGCCGCAAAGATAAACGGCTATGTATAGAGTGATCACATTGTACGATCGCGTTAAAGACCGGTTAGGCTGGCCGTAACGAGCGTTTCGTATACAATAGACCTCTTAGCGTCATGTGGACGGACGTCAATCCCGGCAGACGTGGACGTCACCCCGGTGTGCGAAGGCCCTTATTGTGCATCAGAACTATTACTATAATATTGTGATAAACGAGATCTTGCCAGTTGTTATCTCAAGGTAAATTCCAAATCTAACTCAGCATGTTTCTTACGGGATCAGAATAACTTTTATGAAGCTTATACCACAGCAAAATCTCGATTTCAGCAGAGGAATTCAAACTAAAGATGACTTGATTTGATTTGATTTGAAAGGTTTTATATTCGTGTATGGGTACTTCTCAAGTGTAGGCAGTTTGTACCAAATTCGTTTCGCCCGTTTCGTTAGCCTAAACAGCAGACCATTGCAATAAATTATGCCCAGTTCTATTAAGCTTCCATCGAGCGATAAACGATTATAAAAGCAATCATATACGAGACTCGGTTACATCAACTATGATAACAAAAAACACGGCGAGTCAGTTCGATTCGTATGAAAATAAAACATATCCAGGGGACTGACGTGCGTCCGCCGTCACTTAGCCGCGATGGAATGATGTGACAGGCCTTGCCGAAACGAATTCCTTTTTATATTTTGAAATTAAAAATAGAACAAAAAATAACGAACTTTCTGTATCTGTTCCATTGTGTTCACGTTTTGGAAAAATTTAAATGACCGAATGCTGGCCGCTTTTTTGGGAATTGGAATCTCGAATTCGGCGTTTAAATACATACAGTTTCGCGGTTTAGCGCCATGTTTTTTCCATTTTCTGCACATTTCGACGCGCCGAATGCGACGCGACGGCAGATTTTGTGCGATTAAAGCCCGGGAGGTCGATAGGAGTAAGTTGTTAATGTTAACAATCTAAATCTTTCGTAAACACCATCCACGGTGTGGCCATTCTGACGTTTTGTGTGAAGTTTCGCATTTGAGGTATAAAAGCGATTGTTTTGCAATTACGTCTGTACTGGCATGGTTCAACTGTTTATAATTTAAAAGCCCAATGTATTTTAAACGTATGCAATAATGTTACGTTTTAACTGTATCGGTTTCATATTGATCATACGATTTTTTGCGATGGTCGGCATTTGAGAAGCCGAAGGGAATCGATTGAAGATATTTAGAGCGGCAATATGAATGTATTTATTCAGGGCTCAGGGCGGCCTCCGCCTAACAATGCTACGCTTGTGGCTGCCGCCACGTCGTCGTGCAGGGCTGTTACTATGTATTATTACAATGTAATGTACCCTATAAAAATATCAGTGGGACATTTTAAGATCGTTATAAAGTCAATTCAATTATGCTATAATTTTTTAATCATTCCTTCTGATCCATATTATGCGTAATGTAATACTCCTCAATCAATTTATCGCTTAGGGTTACTGTGATTAGATTAGAAGATTGAGAGTTTTAGTTGATAAAATGGGTACCATTTTCATGATGTCAAAAAAAAATATTTACTTGATGATTGGTGGCAACCCTAAGTGCCACGGCCGTGAATCAGGGCTGACACCGCGGCCCGGTGGTCCGCGCGTCACAGCACGCGCGTGCGTCGCGCCCGTTCGCATGTATTTCAGCCCTGCCAATTTACATACTATGAGTCGCTAAAACAATGCCACTGGTAATTTATTTACTTATGGATTTTCTCAAAATTTTAAGTTCGGTAAAGCTTGTCTCCGAGAAAAATGTGACTTATGTTAAATCGTCGCCTAGAGATAGTTCCAGCTATAATTATTTTTATTAAATAATAGATATCCAAGAATTTACATTTTTCAACACACTTTTACTTTGACAAGAGTCAACACAGTATAAAAAGTTTGAAAGGTTACCAAATATAGACGTATTAATTCCAGAATAAGTATGACGTGTCAACTCAACTATCTCTACCTTAAACACCAATACCCAGCGCGCTACTGTCCTATCTCTAATTATCCATATTCAAGAAATGTTCCCGATTGGATACGTATTGTATTTTATTGAATTTGTTAAAAGCATAATACGTCTCGCTGTACGCCGCAGCCTCTTGGTCGTTTTGCGCGGTTTGCCATTGTGTTTACCGCTTTAACCATTGTTCGAGGCCCATATAAATTGGGACGACGTTCTACACGTTGACAGGTATATTTGACTCGTCGATTTTGCCCGATAATTAATCCGATATTGTTAAATGAGGGCCCACCCTTGTTTACCAATGTACCGTCTGTCTTTTAGTAATCGCTAATTGCGTCCGTTTGTTATATTTTGCATTGTAATTAAACGGCATGATGGCTAATGATGTTATAAATACTTGTGATCCGATCGTGAGTAAATTACAATAAGTCAATCATAGTTATGTTGTAATTAATTCTGATATATTCCGCGTTTCTCACGGTGCACACACGCCTGGCCAGCTATATATGCATGCAAATACACGACACCCCGTCTCTTAAGCTTAATGCAAATGGTATGAAAGAAATTAGTGAATTAAACGAAAGCTAATGAATTTACTCATTAATTGAAACGAGGCAGTTATTTGTCGGGTACACGTCGCAAAAACTACTAAAATGCAGTAAGATATTGCAAAAAAGTATTGGCTTTTCATGTTGAATGTCATTTCACGGTCACTTAGGGCCGCAGAGGTTGTCAGTAATTAATTGCTCGGGTTATATCGCTCCTTCTCTTTTATATTAACGTTTTTGCCCAGAACTTACGCCAGGCAGAGTAAAACAGCGTATTTAATGTATGCATTTATGACGTAAGGCTAAAATTCCTTTTAGACTGGTGTTAAAATGCTTTTAATTTGTTTGTGAATTAATTTGTGGCATAGTTTTTCCTGGCACTGTATGCTTAATGTACCCAACTGCCTGTGCTGGGGTTTTTTTATAGAGCTCTATGAAGTGCGAGTTTAGTTCTTACTTAATTATACGGTCGTAATAATTGTAAACCACGGATGCATTACATTTATATATGCCGACAGGAAAGATAATCCGTTCGTTCCGGATTATTATGCACATAATTATCACTAGATTATGTAATAAATTTCTATAGCTCCGTTTTGAGTAGCACGAGTACCGTTCTAATATTTATATTAATCAGTCATTGTAATTAACACGCTTTTAGTTCCTCATATACATATAGTAGTTATATTTTACTCGAATTTTGCCATAAATTAGGTTGTCAATATTCCAAACGAGACAGCTGATTCTTAATTAAAGGTAATGTCAGTTTTGGTCGATTTTATGGGCTGTAATGCAGTATTTGCTGCATTCTAGGAACAGTAAACGGTCGCAAACCAAAATGCCATCCACCTTAGGCGACCTGCGCACCTGTCCTGTTCTAAACCACGTCCACACGAGTAATGTTAGCAGCCATTAGGCCGCCTATAAATGTCACAAGTTGGTTACAAACTTTTTGAACGTGGAATGAAATGATATTGGTCACCTGCCCTCCTTGATCTACGGCGCGATTCGATCACTAGTTCAATAGTATTGAAATGCCAAATTGAATTATTAGCAATTTAAAAAACGGTTCACGTCGTGCAGGATTGTGCAAATGGGCAGTGATGTTTATTTTAGATCCAAATAAGTCATGATAAGCTTACTTGGAGTTAAGAAGTTTTGAGAGCTTTTATCTTATTATAACAGATAGGTGTGAGTTAAGTACGAGTGCCCAACACTGTCTTCATTGTTGTAATGTAATATCGTAATTTGCGGGATCTATCTAGTTTTTTAGTATAAGTAAAGAGTTGAGACGATGTTAACATTATGATTACATTTATAGATAGTAATAATTAATCAGTAGCGAACCTAATTTTAATGAAGCTATGGTGCGAAAAGGGTAATAACGAATTAATAAAGTCGTTAAACTTTATCAGTTTGCTATGTTCACCTGCTTAGAAAGAAAATTAGGTAAAGTTTTGTAGGTAACTGTCTAGTCTCGAGCATTTAAGCCGTTTTCATTATCATGACCGCAACATTCCTTAACTCTATCGATAATTTTCTTTATTCTATAGAAGTTGGCGTTTCTTCTCATGAAAATAATCCAATGTTTTTGTAGGAAAAACATTAAAGTTGTGACCATGGAATGAAGTGCATGAAATGTAAGCAACAATGGGACTCAGTGAAACAAATTATTCCGAGAATAACCCGTGTGCATTATGTGTATGGCTCTCCTAATCTGTATAGAAAAATCACAATGTCATACAATATAAATACAAGTGTAAATACTCCTTATTGCATACTTTTTGAAGTACAGTACAAAAAAAACACAGATCATTGAAATTACGAGAATATTGAAAGTAGAGGCAAACAAAACGCGCTTTTATCGAAAAAGATTGATTATTATTTTAACTTTTATGTAATACGTACCATCTATTCTAATCGTTTATACCTGCTACTCTAATACAGATTCTACATTCCGTGCGCCAAAATGCATATTTAATTAAATTAGCTTAGCTTCAACAATACGAGTTTTAAAATGCCCGTTTTATTTAAATCGGCGCGTGAAGGCTCTTCACTTTTGAAACCATTAAATTAAAAGATAATTTATCTAAAATAAATAGGTAATAAACGTCGGCGTGATGAAGGGAATTAGAAGCGTACAGTACAGACATGACGAGCTGTCAGGCGAGCGAGCGGACCGCCGACTACTGTCCGGCAGTAACTCGCCCGGGTGCGTGACCTTGGCCGGGTGAAAAAATATTAGAATTTCGCTAAGTAATTTCATCTCAAACAGTCGGTGTTCTTTGTAGTGTATCTTTGTGGAAAAGGTTATTTTGTATTTGACAGTTCGTTTGTTTTATTTCTAACGTTTGCCTTTGGTGTTAGGGTTTACCTTCCTCAAAACTTCAGACGTTTTTGTTATGTATCTCTTGCCAATCCTTCATCAATTTGTGTAGGTACTAAGCTCATATCTTCTCATTAACATCACTAACTTAACTCCAAATATGTCATCTTATAACGATATCAGAATCTTAACTTAGGTATACTACAATACTATACAACCTACTTCTACCAAAATATATGATTAAGACTATTTTATATCTATCTATAACAACCTACTTCCAAAATTGTTAATTCAAATGAATTATGTATCATTTAAGATTTAAAAAAAAAACATACAAACGGACGTCGCTTGACGAGCCACCGACCCGGCTTGACGTGACACGATAGTTTAATGCTTGTCTATGCCAAGCTCGGCAGACAGTTCGGCTTTATGCCCCCCTTTCCCATACATTCCACGAGCTTCCCAGAACCCCCGTAAGACTCGATGTGCCACCAACCTCACATTACCCCGCGCAATTAATTTGCAAGACCGATCCCGTTTAATGATCTTGTCTCACCCTTCATCGACGCTTATCATTTCTCGTTAAAAAAATGATCCAATTAAATCCTCGCGAAGCTTCAATAAGTTACCGAAAGCGAGTTAAAAATCTCGCGCACACCCATTGTAATAACGCATGCGCTCTCAATATTAAATTTTAACAAGGTATTAATTAAAAAAACTAAAGCGAAATATCTTTAAATTTTCTCAGGGCGCGCACGGCCCCCTCGCGTTATTTTATTTTTAATTCATTTTATTCGGCGTTGGCCGAGCGCGCCGGTACGCCCACCGGTGATTTAAAATTTTGATTTATTGACGCGCTTGCGCCGCTGCGCGGGAGAGTGCGTGCAGTAATTATAAATATGACGCGGTCGCGGCGCTAACTGACCCGCGACCCGGCCCGGCCGCGGGGTCGCAGCACTATCCACGCATTTGCAATTTCGCACTCCTGCGTTCGCCCGATAATTCAAACTGGCTACGTGTTTATTAATTATTTTGACGGGTCTAAGCATATATTAACGGCCGTGAGAAAACGAAAATGATGCTGCAGTCTTGGGTTTAACTCCCGGTAAAGGCAAGGGGTTTCTAAGAATTGTGTCTCATATTACATTACATCATAGACAAGCTAATGCGCGTAATGTATGAATCAGGCGTAAAAATACTACTAATGAAGGTATCACAAAAAAATAATGGAATACGGGTTATCCCCAGCTAAATCAACTATGTATAAGTATAGGTATTGTGGAATGAGGAAGTTTACTACAACTAAGTAACAAGACGCTAGTTTATTACATGAACAGGTAATAGGTGCATTAACGATTAATTGAAAACGGCTTTTAGTGTACTTTCAATAAATGTAAAATTAACGAATAACTTCTTAGCATATTAAGTGTATCAGCAGCTGCTAGTATTTACGACTTCCCCACTCGGGCGCAGCTTTACTATGGAACCATTCACATGCACTGTTTTATGCACCTGTTATATGTGATTAATAGTTCGAGGCGTTTGCGATGTCATAATAATCGTACTTATCACTGACTTCATCACTAAGACAAGCGGATAGTTGAAAGTGCATGTTAAATCTTCATTTAGTACACCCGATGTGTCCGAAATTTAGTGCGTTAATCATCTGTGAACTGATGAATTGTTTACTTGCCTACGAAATCCTACACCGCACTGTTAAGAACATTCTTGGAATCATGATCCTGGCACGGAAAGTTAAGTTTATAATTTATGATAATATAGAAGAATGTTCACCGTTCGTGAGCCAGTTCAGAATATATAGCTATGTTAAAAATATGCAATCACGTCAGGCTAGTAAACATTGCGGATATTCAAGAATTCCAATTACCGTCCGAGCCGGCACAGTGTCCGTGCATACGTGATATAATAAGCAGCACAGATCACGTGGCAACCGACACAGAGTACACCCGCCCGCGCCGTGTGGCACTGTCCGTAGCCGTGTTGCCATTCAATGCAAATTCACACGTTATAAGAAGCGATTCGAGACAGAATTACCAACGTTTAGTCGCCCCCGGGTCATAATTTTAAGTTACTTTATAATTTTACCGAACTCACGCCTCGTTTGTGTTATTTAGGGGCCTTTTTTCCGAAGCTAAATTGTAGGGACATAGCGAAGTAATCCATGCACCTGTCGAAGAAAAAACTTGAGACAACGCCACAAATTAAACGTACGTGGCTCGGAGCTGCGGCGGGTGAGGTTTCAACCCTTATAATGTAAGCAGTTGTTTATTTGTCCTGGAACACAGTTTTATGCATGCATTTATCACCGTACTTTATTGTCAACCTAAGTAATATTTTTTATTGAACAAAAAGTTGTATTTAAAAAACATGCTGTTAGGTTAATGAGGACTTTTTTGAAGCTCCAATCGTACACATTTTTTTAAAATTTTGATTTTATAATGTAAAAAAAATAAATTCAAACAGTTATTGAACTAAAACTATATTTCATGGTTTTTAAAAGTGAAATTAAATAGACTTGCGTATAAAAACACCACGATGGTTCTACAAAGAAAATGATAATATCTCATCGATTAACCAACAATTTAATACCCAATGTCAAATCGCATGAAACTGATCAATCAAAAAACATTATTAAGATAAGATTTGTTCTGTATTGATATTTAATCTATTCTAACTTTTTATTTAAATTTTAACTAATTTAATGAGTACACGAAAAATAAAAACGGAGCATTCATAATTTTTTATAATAGTATCACATTCGCGCGTCTCTGTGTAGAACTCAAGGGTTTTTTAACAACTTCGGACTTTAAAATATCATCAGCCAGCTACTAAGAAACTTCACATGACAACGATGATGCATGCGCATGCATTCTCGTCTTCATCAATCACCGTCTGTGCAGTCCAACGGTCTACTTATCTGCATCTATGACCGAAATGAAATAGGTAGTGGGAGTGTGTGAGATTCAAATACAAGCACACCTTCCCTATTAGGACAAACTATTGAGCGTTATATATACCGAAATTAAGTAGCTAGTATAAGTGTATAAGTTTCAAATATACACTTACTACCTTTCTATTTGGATGGATTGTGCACTAGCTCTTTCATGTAGAAAAAAGGGCTACTTGATCGCTTTGCTGAAATCTATACTATTAATTAAGTTTTAAAAATGAAATGTCTGTACATTCAAGAGATTTAAAAAAAGTATTGTAACGGACTATGTGCAGCTCACTCAATCGTTTTTTTTGTATGTTGTATGTGTCGTTGTGGCTTCATGTCGCCAAATCGGCTTAACGGATTTCAACTATTTTTCTAGTAGCTGGATATACGATGATGCGACTACGCCGTCGAAAAAACGAGGGGTTATGACTTTCGCTAAGGAAATTGCGGGCATCTTCTAGTATCATGATACATATATTTAGGAATACACTACATGTGACCAAAGGGTTACCCAATGTTTTCTAATGTGTAACATTCTCATGTCTATCGTTTGTTAAACAGCTTATTTTGCTTGGAAGTTTATGGAATATGATAACTGCGTGTAAAAATGACATAACAATGCCATTCTCTTCTTAATTCCAGGAGTTTTAAATCATCGTCGTGGAAAACCGTGTATGTGTAGTCAGATGACTTTTGTAACGATATGAATTCAATAAATAATAACAAAATATGCTGCGGGATAATCGTAACATGCGATTTCAATACAGTAGAATATAATAATGTATAAATGCAGAAACATAAAATACTTTCGCTAACTATGAGAAATAATTGCCTATCAGTGTTGCTCATTATAAAACAGGAAGTTCCAATGCTTTCCAATAAAAAAATAAATTTAACTGTTAATTTTATAACCAATTATTTAAATATAACTCAATTTATGAAGCATTTAAGTAATAACTAGTAACAAACATCGGTTGAGTTATTCCGCGAAGTAGAGTTTGTTCATACACGGTCGTAAGCATTACAAACAGTATCTTAACTCCGCACAAGCTTGGAAAATCGACGTTAGTTCACTAATTCGTAATAGTGTAGGTCGATACCCGTGCTTCAATAACTATTTTGTAACAGCACGGCATTCCACATTGCTACAATTTGTAACCCTTTTTGTCATGGAAACAAGCAAAGGTCTGAGAATAATGTTTTAACTGTGGCACAGCTCCATATCGCGATACGATACCAGTGGCTCCATCCATCAACGTCCCGGTGAACTAATTACTATGTAGTCGCATTATTGATTTTTTATTCACTTTTATTGCATTTATAAATCCACTTTTATCTTCCAGTGACAATAGAATAGAGAAGCAATTTTTATTGGACACGTTTGTGCCTAGTTTTTCGGTCTAACTTTAATTATTTTACCTTGCATTAAGTATATGATAAGTATATATTCAACTTATGAGCAAGAACTTTTGAAAGTCGACAAGTGATATCCCTTAGAGTGTCAATAACCTCTCGGAGCCGCGGGGAAAAAACGTTCCAAATTCAAACATTTTTCAAATTCCTCGAGAGTTTTAGCATCATGAATTACTCGGCGGCGTGACGTCGGCGTGTTGATTACGAGTCGAATGTACGTCGATGGTAATCTCATCGTACGAGCGGCTGGCGGTTTGATGTGTCAATCGCGCCGTCGATCGGTATCGCCCGATAGCTCCTATTGGGCAACCGCCACGCTTTGTTATCCTAACGGATTTATAAAATTCGACGGCCCATGAACCGAAATCGAACGGACAATACCGACTTTCTTATTGCTGTCAGAGTTGACGTTTTCATGATTCGATGTTCAATTCGCAGTCCAACTAGCTGTTGACCTGAAATTGCCGAGTTATCTGAATCGCATAAAAAGCGAGGTCCGAAACGGCCACTGACTTTTGAGCTCGAAATACCGATGCCAAAAAGGTTAATCTCGTTTCTTTGATACGGTTAGTACGCAGCCGTTTGGGGCTACAACCGCGCACAAATAAATCGTTAAGCGAATTTCCCAACATGGCTCCCGCAGGGGGATGGGCGCGGTGCATCTTCCATGGAAACTGAAAAATCACGAGCCTCGCCTTTGTTTTTATGATCGCTCCAACATTACACGGCGATAAAGACGAGCGTCGATCGACAACTGCCGATGCGTGTACAGGCGTTTTAGGTTCCTTTTGTTTTTAGTAAACGAGGGCCTCTCTGTCAAGGCTTTAAAATATGTGTGAACTATAACATTCCAGCTTTGAACAGATTTATCCTGCTTTTTTCTTCATGAAAAAACTAAATGACGGGATACATAACTAATGAAAACTGTCTAAGCAGTTCACGGATACTGCTACAGTGTAGTCGACCCCCGCTCTATTCCGCGAGCCTCTGCAATAACTAACCCCTTTATACCTAAATGACACACACACCGCGAAACCACTACAT
The DNA here is from genome assembly GCA_905404275.2 of Hedya salicella. Taxonomy (NCBI): domain Eukaryota; kingdom Metazoa; phylum Arthropoda; class Insecta; order Lepidoptera; family Tortricidae; genus Hedya; species Hedya salicella. The sequence continues at coordinate 15,633,970 of FR990100.1, read as the reverse complement.
CGCCGCGTTCCTGAAATAAGTGTGGTGTGAGTGAACACGATGAAAATCTTTATTTTCACGCTCTATCTCTCTTTATCTAATCGCCCCGGCCAGATAAGGACGGAGTGCCGGAAAAACTGGTGCGGGGCGAGGGGTAAAGGCTACATCGATTCCGCGCTTTCACTGCTAGGGGCCGTGTAAACCTTTAAAAACAGCGCGTTTGCTGTGCGATTGTCATCTCTAAACTTAAACAAGGAAGAGGCAAATTTGGATGGAGAAATCGGTCTGGTAAATGGATTGCCTCCCCCTTGGGGGTTCTCGTAGTGGGATCTAGATGGCGTAGATAGGCTGATAGGCGCCGCGGTGTGCGTGGCGACGCGGGTCCGTCTGTGTGCGTCACGCCAGGGCTGTGTTCCCGCCACGTCTATAGGCGTCCTCCTAGCTATGTAGTAGCATAGAGAGGTGCTTCCGGGTAGGTTAAATTTTGCTTGTGTTTGCGAATATATGAGGGGATGTCGGTAACCATCCCTTTTTGCAATATAATTTTATGTTTAGGCGTAGATAGGTAGATAGATTAGGGAAGACGGAGGCTGTGATTTGATTAGATTAGGAGGTGTTTGCCGAGGGCCGGGGGAGATAAGGCTGATTGGATCGCGGGGAGGGCCGGCTTTATGGAAATATGTTTTTAATGTGGGTGCTTTATTCAATTAGCCGAATTTGTATTAAGTGACGCGTGTTAATCAGTTCGTGTGTTTCGTGCCGATAAACCTTGTAAATAAAATATTATACGTTAAGTAATACACTTAACACAATGTGTCGAGTGTCTTCTCGAGGTAAATACGAGCAGATTTTAGGTAATTGTGTACGGTTTGCATATGTTTATTTAATGACTTATTTCACTGGTTGTTAGCAACCATTTCCAATTAAAACAAACATCGCTGACCTAATTACCTCATTCGGCGAGATCAATAAAATGTGTTTAGAAGACTCCTTTGTACCTAACAATGACGGCCATTTATCTGATTCCCGTCCATTGCAGAGACACGTAAACTGTCCACTTTACAGGGTCGTGTGTCTATTATAATTCCTACATCGGCCCTTAGCGACAAAGCCCTGTTTTTGTTCCTGTCACCCAATAAAGGAGGCCCTTGATATTGTCGCCGCGCCTTTTGAGTTTACACTACACTGAAAATTAGAGTACCGCTGTCACAATATGCACTGAATTTATCTACTTGTTTGAATTAGATCTGTCGGTGTTTTGTACTTGATGGGTTTTTTACTGCTTTGCGACATCGATCCTAGATGCTGTTGACAGTGAAATGGGTTAAACAATTAATAACCCGCTTCGGCAGCAGGACAAGTGCGCGCATACTCGGCATTCCTTATCAAGATGTCTGCAGCTCGGGCTTATACGACGCTTGCGCACCCTGATTCTAATAACGAATGACCCAAATAAAAAATAATCTCGGTCATAAAATTTACGAGTTTTCCAGCCATTTCAGCGTTTGAGGAGAGAAAGTAATTCGCCCATAAAATTACGAGTAAACAGCCGTTTTTCCACGGAAATAAAACCGCCCCTCGCGCCGGTTGACTCCTGTAATCGGCTTAGTGCCCTCTCTGATTTACTAGTCTCCCCTGGGCCGGATGATGCACGCTCCCGTTATAACTTGATGAGAAACCTTATCTCCAGATTATAAAATCGGTTTCGGGTAATTGAGTCATAAAATCTGGACCTAATTTCTACATTATCTGATTAAATGTAAATAAAACGAAAATTATTATAATGTCTGCAACCAAGCAATACATCGGTATAAGAAGTTAAACTAGAATGATGCGGAAAGGAAATGTTTTTATTACTTACCAAAATATGACAACGATATGTTGTTTGGTAAATATCGAAAGGAAGAAATCCCTAGAAACTCCAGTTAGTTTCTTTTTTTTATCCGTCGATTTATACTTTGGTAACGTCAGAAGAAAAAGTGTCAGTGGTTGGTCGGCTAATATGGCGAGGTCTAATCTTATTCCCACACAAAGAAGCTGCCATGACGAGGCGAATACTAACGCAAACCATTTAATATTTCGATACTCCAATATGAAGCCGTTTCGTTGGCGGCTACACTACTTACGCGAACAATGCTGCCCCATTGTTTAAATCTCATTTTTATATACTTTTAGAGATGGTGAGGACGATTTTATACAACTATACTTAGCGGAACTCAATTCCAACTGTAACCTACATTACTTAAGGGAAACCTAAATGTGACAATCCCTTTTAAAATTATTTTGATCGTCCATTAAAAGTGTAGTAAATGTTTCAGTATACTTACTGGCTGTAGTTGATTGGTAAAGCAAAATCAACAGTGATCTATTACTGTGCAGTCACTGTACTTACCTCTACTTCGGCGTAAGAAGCCGTCTTGAATAGTTTTCGTGATGCTTTACGACCCGAATGCTTTTTGTTCGATAAAATGACATGACAAATTAATGGATTTATTATGAGTTGGATTGTGCTCGTTTTATTTTCGTGTCCGTTTGGGACGAATGCATTTTTAATTGAGTGAGGCACTTTTGTGGACTGTATAAAACGGCCACCGCATGCCGTGGTGCGGGGATATTTTTTATTTGATTGACGGGTAGTAATGGGCAGGTGTAAGAGCCGGCGATAGCTACCTCGCTTTTTAGAATCGATGTTGGACTGGTCGCTTTTTGTCGGTCGCGTCGTTTTGCGACTCGATTCTGTCATGTTTTATGCTGATTGTTTTACCCAACATTAATGGGGTACTAAATTTGCGTGTGTCAGTTTACATATTTTCTGTAATGGAACGTTTGCTCCAATAAATCCTGTCTAGAAACGCGGGTGTCGCGTGGTAATAAAATTACTGCGGAGTCAGCGGCATCGGCTGCGAACGCTGGACTGTGTTTAAGAGTAAATTATGACCACTGCGGTGGTTTTATAGTTCATAAGACTATCGATTTGTAACACTTTGTTTTAGAAAGTGCCTTAAGTTTTAGTGCTTCTGAACGAGGTGGTTTTATGATGTTTAACCTCTTTGTGCTAGGGCTAGTTAATCGGTACTATTGAAGTACAGATTAACTAGCCTTCATAAAGTGGGTAGTGTTATTTCTCCACGTGTTCTTAAAATTGCAACGTAAGCTTAGCTTAATTACATTAGGCCACCAATAAGTAACTTACATATACTACTTATTAACTGGAAAGGATAATCGATGGTATGCGCTTCAAGATCCTATACTCATTGATTCTCGCAGCTTAATGCTACACTATTTGTGTGAGATAGTCCCTGATCGTGGACTCTAAAGCAAGTATACCACATTGCTTGTGTACACTCTACGGTTCCTAATAACCCGCTTCATCATCACGTCGACTGCTAGACACCATGGATCTTTACAACGACCAGTCTTGCTCTATACTAATCTAATAGTTTCCTGTAGCCTTTTCTCTATTGTTCGCATACCTTCTTAGGGTCTTGTTGATTTCAAATGGGTCACCTTTGTCCTCAGTATAATCTCCTGTTATGTCCCGGGCATAAAATTTTGGGTCCGGCAAATACTGTCATGGCACCAAAGTTTCTGTCAACGGTGAAGGCAGTGGAGAATTAGGGAGGCGGGGAAGAGCCCGGCTGTAGTCAGGCTTGGATGATGAATATGAATCCTGTTTCTGTATACAACTAGACTATATCTGACTGGGCACCTTTGTCCGCAGTCGCTGCAGAGCGCGGCGCGGCGCGCGGGCACCTCTTGCGCTAACTGCAAGACCACGACGACCACGCTGTGGCGGCGGAACCAGAACGGCGAGCCCGTCTGTAACGCCTGCGGCCTCTACTACAAACTGCACAATGTGAGTACCTACAACATCTACTACTTCTATACTATTATAACGTTGTAAAAATTAAATGTCTGTACATTGAAGATATTTAAAAAAAAATGATTGTTATGGACTATTTGGAGGTCATTAAAACGAAAAATATTTTTTATGTATCGTTGTGGCTTCATCACGCAAAATCGTCTAAACGGATTTTAACTATTTTTGGTACACGGGTAGCTGGGTATCTCCAGATGGTCATAAGATACTTTTTACCCGACTACGCTGAAGAAAAAATGAAAATGAAGGGTTATGACTTTTTCTCCTCCGCGAACGAAGTTCTAGTAATAAAATAATCCCTACAGAAAGTTAGGTGTAAGATGGTTAGGCGGGACTTAAGACAACTAGAAATCCTATTAGCTTGGTCACTACTCACTTAAGGTGAGGTTCAATAGACAAAACATGTCAAATATGTTAAATACATTTTTACGTACATACAATTTATACGAGCCACATAGTGCCACGTATCTTCGACGGTTAGTGAAAATAGTGCAAAGCCATAGCGCATTAAAATATTAAGATATCACGTGACGTCAAATTGGATGCACGAACCAGTGATAATCGTAGCAGCGTAAACGAAAACTACCAGTATATTAATTGAGCTGTTTTGGACCAAATAATAGATTTTCCTATTAGTACCGCCAAGTACGAGTATTTCTAAAGACAGCATTTAGTCTATTTTTCTGAAAATGATACGCTTTTTTACAAGGTTGAATTTTTTTAACTTGGTTGTATTTAATAAAATAAACGTAACAAGAAGATAATAGCGGAGATACGCAAAAGAATATATATGTTTATAAAAATCGTGTCTGTTTATTAATATATTAAAACATAGGTAGGTATTAAACATAAACAATATGTTTTAATTACGCATTCATTTTACATTTAGTGACGTTAATCACCTTGCAAAAAATGATATCATGAATGAAGCGTTTATTAATGTAAGCATTTCATTGTATTTCACCTGCGTAAATCATCTCGACTCCAAAGCGTTTTGTATCATTTATAAAACAAAGACTTAACTAAGAATGAAAATTATACAATACAAATACTCTTTATACAAAAAAATACACAACATAACAGTAACAGTAAATGTCATAATCATAACTATCGGTCAAATGTGAGACGGATTCGCACACGAACGGTATGTTCCGTACGTTCCATATACCATTATTTTATCTTTATCTGTAAGAAAAATTGCAAGTGTTATGGTATGGTTCAAGTATTAGAGCTCTGTGATGGACAACAGCGGAGGCTTAGTACGGTTACGCAACCCTAAAAAATACCAGTAAGTCCGTAAGTTTAGTTAACGCGGCCCCTAGGGTCGCTCCCTCGGGATAAGTTGACAGTATCTCGGTGACAGATAACCGGGTCCCAGTCAAACGCACCCCTGAGCGGCCTAATGTGTCATAAAACCCAATACGATTGTCTCAAATGAATTACGGCTGGTGGATAAAATCAAACGTTAAATAAAGTATCAGGGACAAGTTTTAATTAAAGTTAGATGTGAATGAACGTTAAAAATTATCTACAGTTGTAATCACAGTTAAAAATACGCTTAAAGTTTGACAACATCGATTTCACGTCTAAAAATTATGGAAATAAATAACGTTTTAAGTATAGATAAATTTGTTGTAAGTAATCATGAAGTGCATTACCTACAGTTAGTTATACACAATCTACAAACACATTTAAATTAGATCGCTGGATACGGAGCGAACTTCGCAAGTAACAATGAAAAGAATAGAGCTTATGAAGGTAGTTTTGTCAAATACTAGGTACAAACATCGAAGTACTCCACTTACTCGTATTATGCTAAGAAACAGAGGTACCTATAACCATTTGTTCTCACGGTTCTCTGGACCCCAAAAAACAATCGAAAATCGCTCAATTCGAAAGAATCAAACGGGAGTACGCAACAATGACTAAAATTAACTGTCAAAGGGGCTTTTACTAGGGCACTCGACATTTTTTCTCTCGAAATGTATACGACATTGTAAGTATTGTTGCTTGGTCTAATTATTCGGAAGCTACAATGGCGACGGGAGCTACTTCAGAAGCTGGAGGAATAATGACGGGCGTGCATGGTAGCGCACCGCCTTCTCATACATATTTATACACCCGTGTCACTCGATGCACAATTGCGACGACTATTTTAATTTTCCGCGCACTAAAACGTTTCTTTACTTCACGTTCTACGCAACATAGAAATATGTTGATACATATCTAATTTAAATACTGCCGTTTGTTGCACGAATGAGCACGAAACTTATTTGCAGTAAAGCTACTTTCATTTATTATTTCGACATTCCGATAATTTGCTTCCTTGAACAAGGATCTGGATGAGCTTTGTTATATTTTGTTAAGTTTTAGGGGTGTAATTCAAAATAAACGAAGAGAGTGAGCATTATTTAAATTAAAAATATATATGTAGGTATATTCAATAATTATACAATCTATTCCTAGAAAATATTAATCTATATCCCGTTTTGACATAAAACGCTCACTTAAAATAGGATAACATCTCCATAAAGCTCTAAATCTCAGATGGGTATTTATAATTTAACAAAAATAATATTGTGTTTATAATCATAAATCAATTCTAAACATACAAATTGTCAAACAATCGTCAAGACCGCACAAGGGCAAAAAGAAACAGAATCGATATTGTCGATTTACTTCGTAAATTTCCGACACAATGTGTAAATAAATACAGTATAATAAGTGGCCCGAGGCGGATACCTCGTGATCGATTTCACTCAAAAAATGCAATTCATACAACAAAGCACGAGTGCATTGTGATGCCGACGTCACCGCACAGTGACCTAAGGAGTCTTGATACTTTCATATAAAAGTATCCTAGTAAATTTACCCAATATCAAAACGACAAGAATATTTCACTTTATTGATCTACATCTAGAAAAATATTAAAAAAACAAAAAGCCGACTGCGTAAAAAACTAAAAAGAAAAAAACAAGTCCAGTACCCTAGAAATTTGTTAAGTTATAAAGGAAATCTTTCATGATTCATGATGGATACTCACAATATAACAAATAATAAACTCTAATATGGAACATAGCGATTTTGAACAGTCGGGACCCATAAGAAATCTGGATCGACGCAAATCTTCCCAACAATGGGTCCCGACTGTTTAAAATCGCTATGTTCCATATTATAATTTATTATTTGTTATATTGTGAGTATCGATCATGAATCATGAAAGATTTCCATTATAACTTAACAAATTTCTAGGGTACTGGACTTGTTTTTTTCTTTTTAGTTTTTTACGCAGTCGGGTTTTTTGTTTTTTTAATATATATTTTTTATTTTACACTTTTTAGTTAAAATTATAAAAGTCAGTAAATTTCGCAATCTTCATCGTAGGGGTTATTGAGAAGCTTGGACAGATTTATTACAATACCATTAAATGAAATTTTAGTGAGAACGGCTTGCTAACCAACTTTAAATCGCTATAGTTCCTAACTGGTAATTCCAAATTAAAAATGATAAAAAAATTTCAAATCCCTATTCATTGATACCCCACTCGATATAGTACGTCGATTTTCATTTTTTTCTGTTTCACAATATGACGTCTCATTATCGCCATTTTGAGTTTTCATCATTTTCATGTCTTCAGTGACATTTGGACAGTTAAGTCAAATCGATTGACCTAAGAATCATCAAAATCGGTCCACGCGTTTGGTCTCTAGAGTGCCAGATAGGAACAAACATACATACATACATACATACATACATACTTACATACATAGATAGACTGATAAACACATTACTACTCCTTTGCGTTGCGCAGTCGGGTAATTATTTAGGTACCAGTTAAGCAGCATTGTATTAATTAAATATTTTTAATAAACACTATGGTTTGATCCTAGCCTAAAAGCGCAAAATATTGGTATGTAAGTAATTCGAAATCAATCGCACATTAATAAAAATATTATGTAGTTTTATATCAAATTTGATATCACAAATGTTGAAATCTCTAAAATATCAAGACTGTTTACCAAAGTATACATTCAAGTATGTTTACTCCAAATATATCCTTCAAAGGCTCTACGAGCGTGACTACAGTTGTAGCGAGCCCAAGAGCTCTCCAATTGCCCCATACAACTCAAGGACCTTGTTCTTTTGGCCCTCTCTTTTGTTATTGTTTTCAATAACAACATTTATTAGTTATATTTGTACATTTTGATTGATATGGGAATGCATTCGACTCAATCGTGAGTCGAATTTAACTTTAAGATCCTTATGCGAATGATTATGCAAATTTCGAACGACATTTTTACAACGCGATTTTAAACAGAATAGAATCAAATCCTCAGAGTGGTTGACATGACGATGCGGTTTTAGAATAGCCGCCCTGGGAATAAAAACCCTGTAGGTATCAATTGAAAGCGATTGAAAATAAATTATTTATTTGGCCATCCACAATGGGTAATAGGATTACTGTAGGTGCGTGGGTTCGATTCCCGCACGCCAACCGACCGCAATAAGCCATTACAAAGCTGGTCCGTCTGTTGAAGTTTTTATAAATTTGTTTATTTAATTTATCACGCTCGTTTATTCGTTACTTCCTCCGTCTATACTCGATTAGCTTTTTGTGGTTTGTAACTATTCATTTTTTTGGAGCGACCTTCTTAATCTTCCGATGAAATGCTATTTAATTTTTTCGAGGGTTCGATTGTTTCCAAGTTGCTCATCGATTGGTTTCGCGGCAGTGTATAGCGTCAATACAATCTACGATTATAAATCAATTCCATGGTATACCTACCTAGTCAAATTAAATGCTAAGATATAAAACGTTAATTGCAATGTAGCTACTCTTCAGTGTATTAAACAAATTACAACACATGAGACATTTTGTAACTAGCTTGCTGCGTTAAGTGCCTCCCATACAAAAGTATTGGATTACCAACTTGTATTGAGCGCTAGAGAGAGAGAGCCCATAATAACAGCTCAAATGATACATTTGGAATACAATGGGGCGATCAATTCAATTTTTGAATCGAGAACGCTCTTCTAGCTTGCTTTTTTATTTTTTATTTCGTCTAAAGTGCTGTTTTGTTCAGCCAGCATCCGAGGGAATTTGACAGTCACTGTTTTTTCTCATGTTTTTCTTTTATGCCAGTCGCACTAAAGAAGCATTAGGATTTTAATATTAGGTTATGGATACGAAATAAATCACAGCGCCTGATCGGGCGAAAGTAACGATTAATAACACTTTAGTGAGGTGTATATTTTTTAGGTTCCATTAAATCAATGTATCTTGATACTTTTTCAGGAATACGAACTACAACAGTAGGAAATAAAGCTGAACATACGAATGAGAGATATGAAATAAGGAGCGTTAAAATTTACTCATTACATTACATTACAAACGGACTGGCTGGTGGCCAAACGGTCGGTTGGCCGGGCGTATGTTATAATGACATCAATTTGAATATTCAACATTGAACAGCTATCTCATTTACATAAGTTCGGCCGTTGAATTTGTAGCGATGCAAATGTCCTACACTAATTGTGGTGTTCATTGTTCCTGAATTTTGCGAGCTCGGTGGAAAAGGTTGCGCCGGTGTGTTGGCATTACTAGGATTAACATACAACTTTGTAGTTCACTCTATTTTGCAAATAGAGACAGGATCACAAGTCAATAGATAGAGTCAAATTATCATAATCATTGTTATTCAAATCCCTTTCAGTTCCATACACCTGGTAAATGTTCGTATAAGTCTTAGGTATTTATGAAGTACTTGCCCGTGGCCTGTTTTAATTATTGATTACACATACAAACTCCCTTTTCATTTCTTTAAGGTCCTTATCTTATGCCTTTCCCAGGATCTCAAACTATCTCCATACCAAATTTCACCTAAAGCGATTCAGCACTTTAAGCGTGGAAAGGTAACAGATAGACAGACAGAACGACAGAGTTACTTTCTCATATTATACGGATATATACTAGTGGTAACTTCATTGGTTAATTAAATTGAATTCAATAATTTATTTCAGGCATAGAACCCATTATATTGAGTGTTATAGTAATACAATTGTGTACAGACTTAGTTTCATAAGAAACTAAGTGTTAGTAGTCACAAAAATTAAAAACAAAGCAGTTTGGTAATGAGCTATATAATCAGGTTGCGATTTAAAACAATAACCACTTTGCGTCTAAATAATGGTTAAAACATAGGACTGTGGCAAAGTCCACTGTGAAAATAAAAGTATATTAATAAAAGTCTGAGGTATAATACCGGAAAACTCATAATTTCGAAAGAGCGATAAAAGTTTTTCTATTAAGAAAACACCTAATTTTGCCAAAAAACGATCGCGTAAAAACCTTTATAAAAGAAATAAGAGCGGGTGTTCGCGCAGTAGGCCGGAAAGATTTTATCTGTTGGCAATACAGAAAAAATGGCGCCCACCGGAAGTGTCCGAGCGCGGCGCGCGGCGCGTTACTATTTTTTTCTTTTTGTTTTAAATGGCTTTTTCCCGGCAGCGTTCGGCCGGAAATGCGTTTGCGTTGAGCTGCCCCACATAGCCGAATATGTCCGATTAACTTTATACGCAACTTTGGTTCTTCCCCCCCTAACGCTTAAAGGCACATGTCGCCTGCCCCGGGGCCCGCGCTGGCGAGTGTAGCGCTAAATAGAATGGTTTTATTCATGAGTCTTAAGCTCCCATTCTGTTTAGTGAGCGATTCCCAGCTGATTTACCGTCTTAGTAATAAATTTTCAGAAAATGGGCGTCGCAATACAAGAAACTATCAGTCCGAAGGCAATTAGAACTGCTTTAAAAATAAAACCATAACGAACCACAAAGAACTATCTTAAATAATTGAATTTACTGTTTGATTAGAGATATTTAAGAAACTGTATTGAGCTTCATAATCCCAAGATCCTTTCTACGGAATTTAAATAAATACTTTAATAGAATTGTACGTGAAGCAATTAAAAATAAAGAAAACACCGAAATTTCAACCGGGAAGACGGTTTCAAACTTCCATCTTCTTGGAATCCATTTATTAGTAAGACTTCTGTCTCACTGGGATGCTACCGCGGCGTCGCCAGTTACGGTAGCCAAACTCATACTGAGATATATGGCAGCTCACTCACCTGGCGACGGTTTGGCGACGTCGAAATGTAAGGGTGAGGTCGCTGGCGACGACCATGGGGTCCCAGTGAGGCAGAAACCTTAATAAAAACAACATCAAATACCATCCGATAAATAGCCAGATCTCGCAAGTGTAGTGTATCCGTCTAGTGACAACTTTTCAACACTTAGCGCGGGTATATCGAAATCCTCACGCAGCAAGAAGATGTTGATACCCTCCTCTGCAGTTCCTTTGAGACTATAAGCATACGTAACGCGACGTCCGAAATTGCGAAAGGTAATGAAATAAATCATATTTATAGTTTATTCATATATTAAGCCCCGTATAATAATTAGAGATGTGTCAAATTAAAGGTATTGTAACTGTCTGTAAATCTACACAAAACAAAATCTATTTGAATTCCTATTACACCTAGACTTGCTAGAAAATAAATGACTTTAATTCAATGTCGATTTCTACACTAAATCGTTACAAGTATATTTCATTTCATACTTTCAGTTTTATTATGTTTCATTACAGTTTCAAAAATACGAAAACAGCAGCTGCACGTCAATGATCGCCCGGGCGATAAGGCTGTGTCCTTGCACAAAACAATTATTGCGCTTAGGTCGGGCGAGATTTCGCAATGCCCACTTTGTCACAAGCTTTTGTCACGAGAAATGGAGATTCAAGACTTCGATATCGATACTTGAGAAAAGACCGTAATAATATTATACAAATGCATGTGGTCGTGATGGCAGCAAAATTTATATTTACCATGTTATGGCGTGTCGTTAGATCAGTATGGTTTCATTTTATTGCTATGAAATGACAGAGGTTTTCAACCTACATGCGAACAGTAGCATCTTTACGTTACAGTTAGGTGAAAATTAGACGGTTTCAACATAGAACTGTAGAGAAAATGGGGCCTTATGATTGTTTTTACTTTAAATTGTATATCCATCAAAAAAATCGAAGGATCTACATTCGCAAGGGTGTTTGTAATAGGTGTTGATCTAACAAGTATATTGGTTGATCTCAAACGGCGTACCTAGCAACAGCGGACTACCACAAGGTAATTAGGCGATTACACACCGAGCGAGATGATCGCAGATCTGGCCCGCCGCCACGCTATCAGCGCCATCTGCCGTGATCTACGGCCGCTCGGAACACATTAAACCCGTACCACTGCACTTATTCTTTTATACCCACTGGAACATTAAAAAAAGCCCAGCGCAAGTAGTCGGATCGGTAATGTCAAGACAAAGCAAAGTAATTAACTCACAGTCTATCAAGCCAGCCAACCTATTAGTGTTATGCGGCTGATTGCGTCCACGAGAGAGTTTGGGCCGTTACCCCTCCGGTACATCTGTAAACATCTTCGAGATAAGCATCTGACGTTTGACACAAAGCGCGGTTGCGAGAGATAGTATCTCTAACTATCCGTGCCCCTCGCTCCCCTACTTCCTCGAGCGCCGTCTAATTATTTATTTATGTCCGCCTATCATACCATCGATGCGCTCGAGTGCTAAACTTTGCGGAGCTCTGGTTTACACGAATTCAAATTTAGAATTATCATATAGGTGATCTCAGTGACCGTTCAGAACGAAATTAGCGCAAAGCATTCTTTCTGCGTCTCGCCTTTGTGCAAAAGGATTTGCGAGATAGATTTTCGTCGAGTGCCACTGTTTACTTCTATTCAAAGCTTTCAAATTGAAAGTGCTCATGCCCATTGTCCATGTTGCCAGCATAAAGATAAAACTCGTTTGTAACAATGTCTAATCCTTCACAAGTAACAAAAGCTCGCATTAATCCCTTAAGTCCTTGTTTTCTATTTCTGAGATTTTTGCAATCAGTTGGATGGATAAACCGACGAAGCAAAAGTGAAGTAGGTAGGTAGGCTTAGGACGATACAAAAAATAATATTTTCGTTTTATATGTAGTAACCGTCAAACGAAAATTATCGTAACAAAAAACTTTTATGACATCTCACTCATACAAAGTGGCCAAGTCAAGGTGTAATTTGATTGAAAGCACCAAAAAAGTTGTATAATCATATAATGAGTGGTGGAATAATTACCGAGGGCTTAGAGCAGGTGCGGCGTCGTCGGCGCACGCGCCGCGCCCGCCCGGCGGCCGCGCGCACTCAGTAAATGACTCCTACTGCCACATATAAATTAAATAATTTCAATCTAGGCTGTTTCTTAGTCACAGTTGATCATAGATAGAACGCAATAAAAAAAAACCATGATATTGTGTAGTGTATACACGGCTAATACAGGACGGATGTGGACGTAAAAGGATAAATAGTGGAATGAACCTAAAGCGGTTCCTTACATTAATCAGCGATCACAGAAATTAAATAACATTTAATTTCTGTGTTTTTAGGAATAATAATGCTTAAGTGGTACATATATGTAAATTTAAGCGTCGTAATGAAAAATTATTACGGTCAGTTACTTACTTATCTTTTGTTATTATTGAGTGTTTATCCGATTCAATTCACGTACGTACTTAAGTACTTATTGTCCAAGCTATATAGAAAACTTAAATTGTACAGTTGAAACAACGTCAAAATTTCCACTGCAAGTCCAAAGTGATTTTGTAAAGGTGCAAAAGCTGATTGTGCATGCCTTACGCGTTCCTAATTATCTGGTGTAATAATTCGCTTATAGGTTGTGCTTGGACTATTTTATTGTTTCTGTAGCTTTTATTATCTTACTTCACTCAATAAGCGGACAGAAGTGCAGTCGGTGATTAAACGCCATCAAATATATATGACTCAAACAGCTGTAGTTGGTTGGTACCAGGGATTTAAAATTAATCAAACTTACGTGCTTTACATGTGTAGATAGTAAATATAAAGTCGATAAAAATGATATTACGAGTAGTAGGGGATACCTACATATCAATTTATGAATTATATTATCAGTATTTGCAATGTGCAAGATTTTATGTATTCAATCAAATTGCGGCATTGTTCGCGTTTGAGTTGGAACTAGTGTAGTCGCGGCAGTATATAAGTTATCGATGTACGAGAAGCTGTTTTAGTCTGTGTCGATGTCGACAGTTATGAGTGGTCGTTGGCGGGCCGTATGAATTAGTGTAGCATGGTAGCACTGTGAGATTTAGTGCGGACGGCCAGGGTCTAATTGGACCGGGTTCGAGCCCACAGGCGCAAAACATTTAAATTTATTGTTTTCCATAATTGTTTTTGAGATGTGAACTTAGTGATGCCCTGCCACATATACTATCTTCATTACAAATATGTTAGGAAACTATCGTGGAGATATTTGAAGTAAATATTTCACTTCTTGTTAACGTTCACTATTTCAAAATGTTGGGTACAACCTATTAAATTGCAAATTGCTGCATCGACACTTTGTGCAATAAATTAACGGTAGAGACAACTCGAGTAGGTGAAACCATAATGTAAATGCTTTGGCAATTTTGGTTGTAAAAATGATTGTTGTAAAAATGTTGGTTACCTTGGTAATGTTGTTTGTTGAGTAAGGTTTCTACTAAGCCATGTATGACTGACTACTAAGTAATTATTCAATTCACAGCCATGGCCTTAAAATGTGCCTAAGAATTAGGCGTGCAATATAATGGAAATCTGATTTCTAAAGACAAATGATGTAAATGTCGTAAAACCGAGGTACAAGCGAGCTGCAACTTTTGTGAACTTTCCATATGTAGGTATATTTTAATTAGTTTTATTTGATTTCATCGATATATTTTATCGATTTTTCACAGCATTAATTTACACAGAATTTATCACTCAGATTTGATTTACGCTGGCTCCCTTCGGCGTCGACACTTGCTTTGTATCGATACGTGAGAACTAATTAATGATGAACAAAATAAATTTAATCTCAGTGATAAACGGTTACGACTTATCTTAAATAAATGGCGTAAAATCGTTCCGAGTGTTGATTGAGTTGCAATTGTGTCCCACGAATTGTGTTGGCGTGATAAAGAAATCTTTATAAATAATTGGGATCTGACATGTAATTGACTTTCATTTGGTTGAATAACAGCATCGAAATAAATATCTATAACCACAGTATAATTGTTATATTAATCGCCTCTGTCTGACACTAATTACCAATTTTATCGTATTTAAACAGAAGAAAATATTACTAATTACCAAAGTTAATTTTTAAAGAAATATTGAGCTTATACCGTTTCAATAATAACGGAGCTCCTTACTATAAATTACCGATGTCGATATATTCGGCGCGTGAATAAATCGTCATTTCAATTACCCCGGGAGCAGCTGTCTGCGCTACCGCCGTATTTATTTTAATCAGCACACACATCAAAACCGCAGTTTATCGACAACTCGGGGCACATCCTTAATTAAGAAAATATATTTTTCTGTTTCCTCACACCGTTCAGCGTTTTGTTGAAATTAGTTTTGAGGTTTTAAAATATAGTATACAATCTATAACATTATACGTTTTCATTTAACACGAGTCTTTTTTAACACGATTTTATTAGGTCGACCTGTATGTAACTAACTATGTAATGGAATCTAAGGTAAGTAATTGAACCATCTTCTAAGGATCGTAGCGTCATGAAAATTGGCAGCTGTATGTAGTTCTGATGACAATACAATAATGGTACTGTCGAACTGATCTGATGATGGAGCCGGAAGATAAGAACTGGAACTTCATGATGGAACATCGTATCATAGCTGTGTTTGGATTTGTTAGAAAAGTCTTTCCTGTTCCAACACCCCACGCTTTTACAATCAAATATTATAATTAAAAGCACATAGTTTACACTTCAGCCCAGAAATAAAGACAACTTGAACGATCCATAATTTATTTTTTGTTTTTACGTGCATTTATAAAAGCGCTTTTTTCTAGTATTTTTTAAACTATTAATTTATTCATAATAAAAATATTAAAACCATGTATCAGTCATAGGCACGAGGATGCAACACCGGGAGTTCTGAGTAGAAATCTTAATATCGACATGGTTTTATCCCCGCGATCTCGTCTGAAAAAACATTTTATTGAGTGTTATTTATGTATTTATAAATACTCGTAGACGTTTAAATAATTAATAAAGGCATAATTGACCCCATGTTGCATCGTCGGTGCCGATCACTAATTATTATAGGAATTAAATTCACGTACCTTATTTTAAGCTAAGATGGGAAATTCTAATAGAAATTATTTGACTACTTTCAAACATAAAAATAAACTTTATTTGTCAATATTATCTCAAGAAGCTTGGCGCCACTCCCCGCTCCATTAGGACTCGTGCTAACTGCGTGGAACTAATTTACCTAAATCATTTTTTGTCATTACGCCCGTCAGCGATAACATTCCTAACTAATGCCGCGGTGGAATCGTCTAGAACCCCTTCTAGTGATAGTCGAGTGATTTTTATTAGACCGACGACGCAGAACAGTATTAGTAGTCTCAGTACCACATGTTGTGTATTTAAAATACTTGACGTAAATAAATATAGTATTATATTTATATAAAGTGCATCGGACACTTTTTCTTTCAGGGTGTATCATTAAAAGATAACATTGTTAGAAGTATTAAAACTATACCTAATTTCTTTGATATAAACAATAATATTAAGTTCGGCAATAAACTCCAAGCCATCGAGCCATTATATCGAGTTATTCAAGTTTTGAGCACCCGTGCTACATTTCCATGAATCAAGCATAATTAATTTTGAAAAGAGATCTGTCAGTTCCTTGTATTGGCGTGTAATTCAGCTAAATCGAAACGCAGTAAGTGTGGATAAAGTTGATACAATGTTACAGCGTTTTTCGTTAGGAAGGGTGCGCAGGCGCGTGTGGCCGCGTCGGTCAATTGAAACTGCGCCGCCGCGCCACGCCACATCTACCCCGGCCGAAACATGCGTTTTAATTGCTTACTTTTTTCCGTTTCTGGTGAGATGATCTTGTCAAAGGACTTAGAAAGGATTTCGTTGTAGCGAAATACTGAAAGCACGGTATCTTATCCGCGATATGTCCACTGTTTTTTGTTGATTTGCTATGGATGTGTGTGTGTCCTGGCTTCGTTGCCATGGGAATTTCTCGAAGTCATCATCAATATTTAAATTCAACACCATAACAGGAGGTTCTATGCATTTTTTTTATTTTCTAGGCCCCAGAGTAGGGCGGGATATTGATGAATCAGTCAGTCAGGACTTTTCTTTTAGTAAATAAAACTATAGATAAAGTGCTACAACGTACGAAGTATAATATGCTGGACATAATTGAACGTGCCATTTTACTTTACGCAGTAACTGTATAAACATAAAAGTAGAGTATATAGTACTAGTAGCGACGCTGCAAAGATTCCATACTATGGAAAAAATTGTTTTTTTCATAAAAATCTTGGAATAAATTATAACCCCAGCTTAACTATTCTCAATAACAGATACAAAGGGCATTATTTTTGATACTTCTATTGCATAGTTTAATAAATTGTGCCGTCTCTCTTGTTGGCGTGCAATGAAGAATTGTTGTATTGTATTGTACCTACATTTCCTAATGTAATTTCTTGCTCATTAACAGTGTCGGTGTCACCTATGTCAGCGCACAAGTTGCCTAGTTTTTATCCTATATCGCCACATACCTGAATAACTAATTAACGATTAGATATCTAATTGAAATAGCTAATTGTAGATACTTCCATTTCCAGAGCGCGCTGTCAAACGCCTTGCACAATTCACACGCGCCGGTAAACTGGAAAAAATCAGAGCTAAGTCTAGAAACTCTTCGCTTATAATGAGCTCAAATATTAAACGTGCTGTGGCGGAAAAAAGAAATAAAGCTAACGCACGCAACACTTAAGGTGTCGCGAACAAAATGAAAATAGACACTAAACAATGCTGGCAAATAATTAAGTGAGTTCTAAGTAACTGTGGGACTTGTACTAATTGCTTTCGTTAATTAAGTTGACAAAACTCATTACGAGATAAATTGGAGTATTATCGCATAACAATACGATATTTATGACTTCAGACAAGTATTCGATAGTTAATTAAACCGCTGGGCTATCATAGCTACGAGTGTGAAAGTTTTTAGTTCAAAAAGACTGTAATTTAGTTTTATTTCTTCATCAGTGATTATATATTATTATTTACGGGGCAATTAATTTTTGCTTTGCTACAAGCAATACGTAAGAAATCTAAGTTATTCCATATTTTGAATTTATTGGCTGTTTAGTTTTATTAAAATTTCTGTACCGCAAAAGCAAGGGACAAGATGAATAAACTGTTATGATAATATAGTTTGAATACCAACAGTCAAAATTACTGGTATAGTCATGAATATATAGTATATTAAAAGGAATACATTGGTTTCTCCTTAATAAGTGTGTGCCAACTGTAACCAATAGATACATAGATAGCTAACAAAGTGATACCTGTCTGCGCTCGTTCATCCATCATCACATGGCCGTATTATCCCAGTTATTGGGTCAAATAATTTTTTATAACTTTTTGTTGAAATTAGGCATGCAACGTGCAACTAAATTAGATAAGCTTACGCACCACGCTCGATCCTAACTCCAGTAAGTCCTGTAAATAACGGTCGAGAAATTTTGTGAACGCATATTTAGAGATGTATTTCCATCATGTGATTGTATAGATATCTAAATCAAGCTCGGAAATTTAGCTACTTTTAGGATGCATTGGCTACAGCGATGCGTACGCGTCCGCGTGCATAAATAAAAATAATCGGTACAATAATATTACTTCGGGTTCTCCAACTGTTTTTGTTTTCGTATTCATTGAGTACCTACCTATGTACATCCCAATACTCCCTAGTGACCAACTCCTAAACAAAAGCATAAGCGAGATATTTCAAAAAGTTAATAGCTTACTTTAGTTTGTGACAAACAAAATATGCAAAGCGCAAAAGCCTCGGGATAGTTTTCTGCGATAAATAATTCCCGTGTCACCCCAAACGGGTAATAACTCCTCATTTGCGCGAATTATGACAATACGTTTATTACTTACGGGAAAAAACGAATTCACACATAATGCGGCGATCAGTTTCAATAGAGCAATTCAGGGCGTTTTTGCGTCGTAATGGATGTGCGCGGTTTTTACCCGATAATTGGTTGCTAATTTATATGGTTCATTGTGTACTTAAACTTTACTGTCTAATTCATCCGATATTTATCTCTAACAGACGGTGTATTGGAAATTGTTGTGCATTATTTATTGGTTTAAAAACGCCTTTTACAGTCACCTAACAAGCGAAAATGATTTACAAGTCATTGTTAACTTTTATAGAGCAATTAAAGGTTGCAACTGCTTCCCTTCAATTAACCGCCTAGGCTTTCTCGCTCGGAAAATGGTACCGTGAGGAGCATTTTCCATGGCATTGTGGAGTGAGCCTGTTATTTTCCCATTTGAGCGGTTTTATGTGTGTGCTCGCTTGGCAGATGGCTCTGATAGTGTAATAACTTCGTCCCCGATACCGCATCTAGAAATGTAACGTAATTATTCGCACGCACAATAAAATGCATCGCGAAACTTTAATTTTGGAGCGCGTTCATTACGTTTCTATTGAGTGGCTCTCACGTTGGAATACCTATAAACGCAGCAGGTGATGATTTCGTGCAAACACAGGAATTCGCATAAGTTTTTATGGCTTGATTTCACAATTGCGTAGTAAACGCGCGCTGCGATGTTCCGCGGTGCGTATCTACACATCTACCAGTTTTATTTCGACCGAGCTCTTATAGAAAACGCGGTTTCGTATTATTTTATGAAAGCATTGTTACATTTTCCCAGGGCTGTTGGTATTATGCTTATAATTGGCGGTTGCAAGGTACTATACTTGATTATACATTATTTTTACATAACTTGAAGAGTCTGTGAAGACTCGTGTAGCTAATTAGACGTTAAGTACGAGTAAGCGCTGACGATTAAATATGGATTTACTTAACTGTAAAAATATATAAGAGCTTTACACTAACGATAAATTGGAATGTAGGTATTTTTACTAAAAGAGATATCCTGGTCGAGTGGAGGATGTAATTCATTTGTAACCATTACTACTGCTAAATGAGATCGAACTTTGTTAAATTATGTACTTATTTAGGAACATTTTTTAAGCTGTAAACATTTTGCCGTCACGGAATAAAACACGGTCAAAGCTAAAATCTCGTACGTGTCATTGCATGCAGCCATGATCCAGGTCATAACGTAAGCATAAGCTTGTAAATATCTTTCAGATTTGTAGGTGAACGCTTGCTTGATATCAGCAAGGGTGGGTCGGCGAATGCAAGCCGTGCACGCCATCCGAGTCATGCCACGGTGCATTGGGTTTTCCTAAATCAATTAAAGTGTTAACTTTTGTTACCTAGTGTACGTTGCCAGAGGGAAACCCTATCTACATAGTTACCTACTTAGCTTTGTTAACCTGTTTTTAAATACCGTAAAGTTGGGTTGCTTTAGCCCTGGAGGGTAACTTTGGCCATTGAATTTTACTCGGTCCAGGTTATATTATTGCGCTGTAATTATGGACATATGCCGTGAGGTTGGTTTTAGCTTTTAACGTTTTAGTGTTTTTTAATAGACGCTTTTAAATAAGGTTTTCATATGGGTCAAAGTTACCCTCCATTGGGTCAAAGTAACCCGAGTTTACGGTATCTGCTTAAGATAGGAAATCCGAAATTAGACTATATGTGCGACATAATGTAGCATTTAACCATTTTGTAACGGATAACAACACATTTTCCGTACTTTCACGTGTAGAAATGTAGACTTACAACACAGTACTTTCAAGGTTAATTAAATTCTCTACAACCAAGCTGATGCAATGATAAATTGAATTCTAAGTTGTTATGACTGATAAAACGACGACCAAACAGCTAAATATTCGTATAATTTCAGCAACAATGCAGCGACATGAATTTCAGCTGAAATTTTAGCATAAAAACCCCTACCGTGACGGTGTTTTATTGTTCCCGGTTTAAAGCACATATCTCCGCAAACTTACGGCTTTTACAGGCCTGAGCAATAGCGCTGCTTTATGTGTCGTCGCTTCACGTGACCGGGCACTCGCCCAGACGAGGCGGAAGCGACACCGAAAGCGGAAGTATGTTTAATTTCATGGATCTCGTTGTACTTTTAAGGTTCTTAAATAAAAGAGAGAACTTGGATGTATTCCACTATTCAAGTGGAATACATCCACTAGAAGGAAAAGTAACTAAGTTCTCTCTTTTATTTAAGAACCTTAAAAGTACAACTTTCATGAACCTATATATAGCAGTACCTAATGATAATAATTGCGAAACATTCAATTGATACGAGTTATTGATCTTACTATCATAAATCTTTGCCGCAAATATACTTGCTAATATATAACAATCTACTAACAAAACATTTAATCTTAGTTTAAAATTCCACTAACAAGAATCATGCAAGCTCACTACTAATTGGACACATAATACGAGTCTCTTTCTGTCATTGGGTCATACAGATTTTAGAATATAGCCTGTTTTCCTGTGTTTTAGTCCTGTGCAATATTTTTTTTTGTTAATGGTTTGAGTAGGTACATATAACTTATATTTTTATCTAACAGGTCTTGGGCAGTAAAATTTTAGTATATGACTGTAAATTCCTATAAGATTTTTTTATGTAAATGCCACTAACATTGAGATGTCCATAAGAAAGACGCATAACGCTAAGTCATTCGTATTAGAAAATGTGTACTCCATTAAATTCTTATTATAGTAACCGCCTCCGTGCTCGCTCCTGCTTCCGCCCCCGCGCCCGCTTATCGCACTATGTTCTCACCGTGCCGTGCAGCCCGCGTCACGTAGTACACGGGGGTGGAATGTTGCATGCAAAGTGCGTGTTTCGTTTACCGCCGCGAACTCGCTGCCTGCCGTATGACCCCCGTATTTCTGCCGCAATTATGATTCTTGATGTTCCTATGTGGCCCTTAGCGTTTAATGGCTTCGAGTTTCAAGCTTGCAGATTCATGTTTATTCATTTTTCTGTGGTATACAGCAAACATGTGAGCGGTGTAGGTTTTCGATACACTCTGGCGTGGCGTTGTTTCAAAACGTCGTCGTTGTCGTCATATAGCAGGGAGGTTACTTTTCTATGCACCTAACCGAATAATTACTTTACATGCAGTACATTACATGTACAATTATATTTATCCTATTTCAAGATAATAGCGGTGACGAACAAGCGAAACTTTAAGGCAGCTGATGTTTGATGTGGATGCCAGTGAATGTATTCCTTAAATATTCTGTATGTGTTCTGTCTGTAATATTTAAAACTGACAGCACCATCCCATTTGCGTTAATCGGTTCGTTTAATAAGTAAAGTTAAAGCAACTCGCCCTAAGTCTGCGATATGACTAATACTAATAAATATTGTCTATCTTACAAATTATTAAGGAATAAGGAGTTAAAAGTATCCTTAAACTATTCCTAATATATTCATAATTGTCTTTAGCATGGTTGTTGCTGTTGTTCTTTGTATAAGTATGATGCTTTGAGTTCCTTAGCATGGTATGGCTTTATATTTACGATTTTACATGATGGTTCTACGGAGGTTTCCAAGTTCATTGAGCTTTTAAGCAATTAAACCTACGCATTATAAGCTTATGCAATAAATATTTTAAACCGTCTGAGCTAAAAGGTTTAGTGATACAAAATTATGACTTTTTTCATTTAACTCTGCCCCTGGAATTCTGGCTAAATTGATTCTAATGCTTCCTAGATAATCATAAACTTTTGTTAACTCAGTATAACGAATGATGTTACTAGCAACCCTAGAAAAAGAAAAGAGTAATCATCTATCAGCATTATTGAAATCGAAAGCGTATCAATTAAGATTACCTACATTCACTAACCTCAGTGGTACTTGTGCCTTGTGCACTGCATCCTAACCCAACTCTAAGTAGCCGCGGTGGCATTCCTGTTTGTGGGTTTGGGCTCTCCCCCACTGAATCTTATTGCTGGTAAGGAGGCCTAGCCAAACCTACTCAGTTCAAAGTCAAGTCAACCTACAAGTTCTGAAATATTACAGTTGGCTTAGCACTGTAGTATTTAACAACTAGTATATACACTCTTACTTAATTTTACACCTTAACTACAAAAAATAAAGTTCTCAGGACTAAATCGGACTGGTAAAAACCCATGAATGAATGAAAATAAAAAAGTTAACGGAGCGAGATATTGCAAAAATCGTTATTTTTCAATGGTGATATTTATAACACGGAAATTGCTAATACAGTTGAGTATTTCGAAGAATAATATTATATGTAAATTAAATAATAGACAAATAATAAAAAAAAGCTTTTATTTAAATTTGGGTGACCCGAAAAATTGCACTTGAGTATATTTCATTTCAGCATATACCGAACTGTGGACAAGGTATCAGTTTTTTCCTGCGACTTCATAATTATAAGCAGCAAACGTATTAGCCTTCTTTTGGAAATCGTTCATTCTCTGGTATAGAATGTTGTTTGTCTGGTATAGTATAGTATGCTATTTTCGACCCATCCTTTGTCCCTATGTACGCACTCTATCCTAACGTAAAAGAAACATTACATTTTATGCATTGTATGTACATTGTACAAAGCTTATACTTGTAAATGTACATGTGTATATCATCGGTTTATACACTCAGCTAGCCTTTCCTAAAATCTTTGTACATGACTTTGTATAGAT
Source organism: Hedya salicella (assembly GCA_905404275.2). Lineage (NCBI taxonomy): Eukaryota > Metazoa > Arthropoda > Insecta > Lepidoptera > Tortricidae > Hedya > Hedya salicella. The sequence goes on along the minus strand of FR990100.1, from coordinate 15,610,326 downwards.
ACGTTAACTTTCACAAATGCCATTAACTTTCTCATATTGTTATTCATGATTAAGATTCTATCTAGGTTATATTTTGTTTACTATGTAAAACAATCCACAATACATCTATCCAGAATTGCTCAGCGGGAGTAACGTTGCCTGCGTAGCTCTTCACCTTCGTCCTGGGTTCAAATCCCGGTGAGGGCATGTGTGTGATGAGCATACATTTATTCCTGAGTCTTGGATGTTTCCTATGTATATATAAGCCTTATTGAGCCTACCATACCATGAGACTAGTTCGATATGTGTAAAAATTGTCGCGTTATATTTATTTATTTATCTATTGGTAACCAAACGGTAACAATAGGGATGTTGCCTTATCTCAAAATTTGTAAAAAATATATAAGTTCCTGATACAACAAGTAAAATAAGGAACTACGTTAAAATTATGAGTACCTACGATATCTTATGAGTAGCTGCAGAACAAAGTCCTTATTTTCTCCATACGAGGTAAGAACTAAGGGCGTGCAGTACCGGGTCCGGTTCCAAGAATTTAATTTCCCGATTCTAGGCAAGACCGGAACCGGGATTTCCGATTCTTTCCGCTTCCTCGATACCACGTATGTCTTTTAATAAGAAATTGCTCATTACATAATGAAATCCAAATAAACCGTGATGCAGTACCTATATAACAAAAAATATGCAATTTTTGTTATATGTTTGTTCAAGATATTAATTAAAAATAACTTTAGGGGTCGTTTCTTAAAACTGGGATCTTCTTAGTCGCTACACTCTTGCCAGAGTGGTCGTGGTTATCATGTAGCACCCTCGGCAGCTGACAGGACTCGTCGCAGTACTTCCCGCCATCTCTGCCTGCTTGCAGTCAACTGGGTGCACTCATGTAGCGGCCCACCAACAGCCGCCTTTATTTGGTCTGTCACCAATTTACGTGACCGAAATATTTGAGGATTTGCCTTTGCACCATACTAGGCAGACGTTCTTTGATGCCCAGTTCTTCAAGGATGAAGGCGATTGTGCGCAAAACCCCAAGTATTTTCTTTCAGCACCACATATTTAGGGCGTCTACCTTTTTGGTTTCGGTCTGCCTCAGAGTCCATGTATTAGCAGCGTTCAAGAAAATGGCAAGAAAACTAATGTGCTTGTGACCCTGATCTTTGTTGCCTTCGTTATGTTTCGGTTTCTCCATATTTTCTTAATCTTCTCCACTGCAGTCCGAGCCATAGCCATACGTCGTTTGACTGACTTCTTCGATGCAGCCTCCCTGATTCCAGATTATAGAGCCCCAAGGTACACATGGATTGCATGACGTCGCAGTTAGCTATTTGTGTTATGTTTTGTAAGTTTTTGTTAGCTCTGTCGGCGATCATCATCTTGGTTCTGCTGCGGTTAATCTTCAAACCAAACTTCAAACTGACACTTTCAATTTTAAAGAGCAGTTCTTCCATGCTTGCTCCGTCTGTGAAAAATCGTAACACCAGTCTCTCCAAAAGCTCGTATGATTTCGATCGGAATTTTATCATTTCCAGTAGCTTTTCAATTTCAACAAGGTCTGGCAATAGGTTTTCCAAACGTTAGATATGCTGTCTAACTCACAGTGTACTCTGCCTTCCCTTACTTCAATGGCCCAGGAGTTGGGAGATAAGTTTTGGTCACGTAGCGGATTTTCTTGTGCAGTTCTCTGGTCTCTACATACAATAAAACAAATAATTTCGGTCTCATAGTTTCAGTAATCAGTCTCACCGTAACTAAATTCTGGAGTTATTTTTTGCATTTCGTCTCGCTTTACATTCACAATCACAAGTCCACAATCCTCAACATATAACAAATCACGAGTCTACGCGTTAGACAAAGAAGATGTAATTACGCTCTCGCTAAATGGCTTGCAGTTACAAAATTGCCAATTCCTTACAATTACAACACCTCAATCATTAAAATTTAAAATCCGTAATTATTATTAAGCTATAAAGTACGACTAAGATACATAGATATGTGTCAAAAATATGGCATGCTCAGCTTGCTGTCCACGCAGCTGGGCAAAAAAACGCACTTTGGTTATTAAAAAGAAGAACCGGGAGAACCGGGATGGAATCTTTGGGACCGGTTCTTGTCACACCATAAAATTCCCGGGAATTCCCGGGAGGACGCCCTAGTACTAACCATGAGACGTCACTAAGCTAGTAAGCTGTAGTATTAAGCGTTCATTTGAGAAAGTCTAAAAATGTGATTTTAACATTCTTGTATCTCGGGGAGCTTTTATGAAATTGAACTAGTTTTTTCACCAATATTATTATTATTGAGAGGTCGTTCTATAACATACCACAGATAAATGTTGTTAAATAGCTAAAGTTGAGTTATTTGATTTTTTTATTGCATAAGTAAACCTTCGCATTACGTGTATGCTGAAACTATTTGGCGAAATAGGTACGCACGCCGTACCGTGTAGGTACGTCGCGTACACTACGACTCCTCAACATACGTATACCGAAACTATATGGCCAGGTGTGTACCTACAACTACATGCACTGTAACGTACATGTACGTAGCGCAGAATGGGAACAGGCAGCGACGTAATTAACCTGACATAATGGCCAGTTATTAAGCAATTTCTGCTCTAACATGGCGGATACCTTATGTCATGTAACATGCACTATATACTCGCGGCTTCCGTGTGTCGACTATGGTGTAGTGTAAGTACACTGTACAGTTATAGCGAATATCATGCTAACATGTTAAGGACTTAGATACAACTATACATCTCAATATAGGATCTTACAATATCTTAGCAACCTTCCCTAAAATATGGTTGAGGGAGGCGATGGCTGAGATATGCGTCATGCTCGTGAATGGGTGCCGTTTGTGGGGTCCGGTCTGTTCATGCTAGCAAGGGCCAAATTAACTGTATACCTAGTAACTGCCTACCAGTGTTTAATGAACTGATGACGTGAGAGACTTCATCCTGTACTCGATTGAAGTTATTCATTTTTTATTTGATTTAGAGCCTGTATACATCTCTAAGAGTTTTGTTTTATTTATAGAGGTATATCCTTAAACATTTCTGAGGATTTTAATTAACTAATTTTATCTTTTTGCATGTTATGACGCCTAGAGACCATATACATCTCTAAGAAATTTAGATTAACTAAATAATTATTATTTTTAATGTATTATTCACTTTGACCCCTAAGAGACCTTAAACATCTCTATAACTATAGCACAATTGTAAAAGTTTTAAGTATAATTAAGACAATATTGTAATAGTCAATTGGTGCACGCATATTAATTGTTTTATATACTTTGACATTTAGAATTTTATTCTAGACACATTCTAGTTTTTTTTTTCTTTTTTATTGACAATCCTTTTGGGATTTATCTTATTAATTATTTTAATTTTTAAAATGATGATTTTATCAATAATAAGTAAGTATTATACTTAAGTTAAATGATCTGATTAGGTTCTTCTGGGTTTCCCTAATCCTTGCAACAAATGTTGGATCATATTGTATGTTTCCTAGCAAAGACTTCTCTGATTGTAACTGAAAATTCGAAAGTGCTTGTATCTAAGCCTACTTGAATAAAGGATACTTTGATTTGATTTGACTTACAGCGGAGAACGGAATTGAAGCATTCTTTGCAACCCAATCTTAGTAGCTACTCGTATTCTCTGTAGATTTTCACAAGTCCTAGACAATTCATGCGTGAGTAGGAAGTCACTGTAGAGTCGTCGTATCTAAAGTTATTAAGGCAGTAGACATGATTCAATCTTCGTCTATTCTTAGCTCAAACGTCAAACTGACCACAAATGCGGCTTGTTCATTCCACGCCTCCGCAATGGCGAAAAACCTCATAGAAGTATCTCGACCTAATTTGCTCTGGGTAAATCTTCCGACATTACTTTAATAAAGACCGTCAACCAACCAAGGCAGATAAAGCTAAGATACTCGAATTCAATCTTGAAAGCTTGTTAGTTTATACCTTTTCATAATTGACATTAATACACTTAAAGTTTTATTAAAATGATTTTAATGTGAACATGATAGGGGAACTTCACATTTACAGTAAAAAATAACGCCAAACAATAAATTATCTATCAAAACATTTAATTGAAAACTGACTGTGGTATAACATCCAACGGTTGATATCACTATCTACAGATTAAAGGTAGTTTAGGTTACGAAAAGCTACGCTTTGGTTTTCTGTAGCTTTTGTAGGAGTCCAGTATCTATTACCTATGTATATGTCGAGTACTTAGGTCGAGTCTTCTGTTTGCCGAAGGAAATGAGCAAATTTCTCATAACTTTTCAGTTTCGCAACTGTTCTTCATTAATCGGTGGACAGAGTGCCTTGTATTAATGCATTTTATATTGGTTCAATTGGAAGCGTCGACGGCGCGGTATGCGAGCGCGTGTGGGCGATTCGCGGGAACGCATTACGGGAATTGGTGCGCTTGCCAAGCCGTGATGGCCGTTAAGGATGCGTCTTCAATGGGGATAAAGAAGTCGTTTTCGTGGATAATTAGTGATATTTTAGCAGTTGCACTTTTAACCGAGTGAGCGACAGCGACGGAAGCGTTATGTTTGTCACATCTATATAGTATGTTTCATACCTTGAAAAATTACGACGGTTGAGTGAATTATATTCATTTGTCCAACTTAATTAAGAAAGTAGTAGAGAAAGCTTAGTCTATGTTACGGGTAGCACTTTATTCTCGCGGTGGTTACCTGATTGAGACAGCAATTTACATTTCACCGGACTTAGCCGTTGCGCCATATTGCTCTAACCTCACACAAACAGGGCCGCTAAGGGCCTCATTATCATTTAATAATTTCGTCATGTACCGCTCACATGCACATATCAAACTGCATTAGCGTAACAGTCATCGCACATGTCCAAAAAGAAAACAAACAAGATCAGGTCAAGCGTATGGTCTGCCGGAGCGATCAAATCGTGCGTTTAGGGCGCTTGCCGCCTTCCTTGAAGCCGATGAATAACTCATTGTCCGTCCGTCCGTTGTGACGCACACTTCGCCGAAGTGCCGTGCAGAAAGTGACCGGGACACTTGACCCGCGAATTTGGCGGGGAAATGAAAGAAATTCAACAACTTACGTAATAAGGCGGCACAGATTAAGACGAATCCACTGCGGGTAAACGGGTCATGGAACAAATTGGAGATAAAATTAATGCATTCGTTTTAAGCAGTGCTTAATTATAAACGACAAGTTGGTACAATGAGGAACCTATTTTGGGCAAAAAGCGGTTTATGAATTATTTTTGTCATGGTGTCCATAATCTCAAGTTACAAATAAAAATTATGCTTAAAGCAATAGCCGACCAATTTGAGAATATTACATTTAGTAGTTATAGCATCATTTCGTGACAATTCTAAAAACCATGACCTCTACAATAGAAGAGGACTACAACCTCTAACAAAGAGGTACAAGGTTACCGCCAATTCCCAGCTAGTGCATGTGCGATGCAGTAATTGGGATGCGCCGGCGGTCGGCCTCAGCTAAATATTCGCAGTACTATTGTGATAGCGTTTTATGGTCTCGGCGAGCCTTTATACTTGTACTTAGCATTCTAACATGGTGCCGCTGACGTTTTTTCATACCGCTAAATGTCAACTATAAAGTCCTGCCTTTGCGCATGACCCATTCGCGATTTATAGTCGTGCTGCTGATGTTTTACTTCATTGAGGAAACTCGAGTTGGTATTCACGGTACGCTCTTATTAAAATACAGAATTATGCTCTGGATGTAAAAGCGACGGCGTCTTTGTCATTTTAATAAGCGTTTGCAAACTGCTTATGTTTGACCGTTTGTCGTAAAGAAACAAATGTGAAACAAAGTGATTCATAGCATAACTTTAGCTCTTAATAAGAGTGGAGCTTTTATTTATTCAGAATAAATTCTACGTTTTAGAAGTGTGTGCACAATAGAACTTTATTAAAAAAAAAATCTAGACTAATAGCATTTTGAAAAATAAAACATTAAAAATTAAAGAGAAAGTGAATCAGATGTGGTATTTTCCAAATACTTTTACAACAACGAATAACAAACAATCGAAGCAAACATTTTGGAAACTCAGAGTAACGGATAACCAAGGTTCAATCAAAAACAAATGGTAGATTACCTTTTTATAGTCAATGTATATTCTAATTTCCATTTTCCATTGTTGCAGGTGAACCGGCCTCTAACCATGAAGAAGGAGGGGATCCAGACGAGGAACCGCAAGCTGAGCAGCAAGAGTAAGAAGAAAAAGGGGGGCATGGGCATGGGGGGAGGGGGCGCATGCGCGCTGGCCCTCGGCGGCGTGATGGGGGACATGATCAAGCCACTGGGGGATGCAACCAAAGGGTTCGGGGGGTCCGCCTTCCCGTCGGCTATGGATTTCGGTGAGTGAGCTTGGATCATGTTTGCAGCCCGCGTGCGAGCTTTGAGGTGTTGAAAATTGTCCCCCTGATCACACTTCTCGGAAAGGAGATGGCAGGGCATGAAGCAGCAATGTGCACCCGCCCCCTTGCCCAAACTACCAATTCATCGGAGCTCGCGCGCTTTATATACTAACATATTTAATTTTCTTGCTTGGAAATTTTGCTTTTACTCGTTTACTCAGTTCTGACTTGAAAAATTATCGCACACTATCGTGATTGATTTCAAATTAGGTATGTACTACTTATAGTTAGAAGATAGCGAAGTATGTGTTAAACAGACGTCTGCTTGACATGATGCATACTTCTCTCCGTGTGACATGTCTTGTATACATGTGTAGAGCAGCAGGGTTAGATACTTTTCTCTGCAGCTCGCTAACTACCTAAACGTAGAGTCTACGTTAAAAATAAGTAGATAACGCCACAAAATTCAGTGGTAAAATGTAAATGCACAAAAACTTATATCTATCCCAAACACAATATTTTATGACTTGAGTACTCAAATGTCCAAAATGTGGAAACTCTTTTCTAAATGTCTGTTCCTCTGCAGGTCAGCACCAAGTGGGTCTGGTGCACCCGGCGGCGGCGCACATGTCGCACTGGTACGGCGCGCCCCACCAGGGCTTCGCGCCTCCACCCACCTCGCACAACCCCTACCACCATCACCACCTCGCGCAACTCAACTCCATGGTAAGCATCATTGTTAGCACCTAACAGTAGCCGCTGATGGCATGTCCGTTTGTGGGTTTGAGCCAGGCTTACCCAGTTCAAAGGCAGGTTCTAAAAACACTTGATCACACATAAAAGGATTTAGTTAAACGACTTTCTAAAGCTCAGTTACCTATGAACTAGTTCATTAATTATCACTCATTGGAGTATGAGCAGCAAGTGTCCAAATTATGCACCCGGTTATTCAATCTAGGTATAGTAGTTAGTAGCTAAAAGGTCGCTGCATAAAACATGACGAATAATAAAAAGTTATAGACGTAAACTTTCCAAGTATGTCACGAAATACATATATACTCCCTGATACTACATCGACACATTTTGATAACTAAGCAATAATATGTTTATTGATTTGGTTTATGCATCAAAGGGCTGTTATTGAAATTTTCGTTAGGCTTATTCCGATAAGGAGTATAACGACAAGGATTGTATTTACCCATTCCATCATTAAACTAATTTATTTTCTTTTCTTTACAGACTGGCTGGAGGAGTGAGTACACGTGATAAGTCAACCAAACCCAAGAGCCTGCTAATTTATGAGATACGTTGTTTAAGGAAATACACCGTCCCCGGACGGCCTGACCTGCGCAAGCGCAAGCAAACACAAAACATGCTGTGATCACACTACGATCTGCTCGAGTAGATCATCACCCCAATACTTCGGCACATCACATAATTTATAAGACTGTTAACAGAATTGATGTTTGTAAACTTATACAAACGTTCTGCAGTTTGAATTGAAGATGTTTGAAAAAGGAATCCCAGTGACGGGCTGGTCTGATATGTGACGTAAGCCAAAAGGTCTTGTTAATTTGGTTACGAAGTTAAGCGCCGATATCGACGTCAGCAGACTCGGCACCGCATTGCCCATAAGACTTTGATATTCCGTGATCAGTTTCCTACGAGTATTATATAAGGTGTTTTACAGTGATGAAGTAACTAGCGAAATTGTACAGTATTATAATATAGGTAAGGTCGGTACGAAGTCGGCTTAGATGATTTATATATTACTAAGTATTGTTCGAGAAACAAATGTGTATTTGTACATATCTTTCTTATTAAGTTATATTTCGTTCCTGTATAAATTGTTTTTCTTCTTGTATTTAATTTGGAAGGTTCGGTTCGCTATAGGAATTGTGATGTGTTCAGAGAGTTATTCCAGAGATTTCTTTTGTACATTTTATTAGTATAGTTGATATTGAATGAAATGCAATAGTAATTTATGTAATAGTTTTAAATCATGCAATTTGTAAATAATAGCCGTTTTAATTAGTAAACTAATTCAGAACTGATTTTGTGGATATCAGTACATATGTTTCAGTTGTTGCGAGCGAAAATGGCCACTGGATTGAATAGCTCATTGGTATTTATAAATTTTGAATATTGTCTATGTCACAAAAGTAAACTAAATTCTTATATAACATACGTACCATTGTTAAATTAAGATATTGAGTGGCCATAAAATATATTTAGAACAAGTTTATGAATGAACCTGAAGCATGCAATCGAGTTAATCAATCTGCGGTGTTTAAAATGTTCCTGTAATCCGGATAAAAACTGGCTCCTCATTCACAGACTTGTTCTGAAACCCCAAAATGTGTACATACTATGAATGTAAATGAACCTGTAGAAAGAAATAATGGAATCATTATAAGACTATCAGAATAAAATTGTATATTAGTGGTCACTGCAACACAGCCCGTAACGATATCCAGTACCTTAAGTTTTTAGTTTTTAAAACAAAACATTGTGAAGTTGTGTATTTTAAATAAAATTGTGAATAAATTATCAATATTGATATTAACAGTAAGTTTCATTGAATAAACATATACCACGACAGTCATTAATGCTAAACAATTCTGAAGTAGAATGTTACATACAATGGAATTAGCAACCCCCTTGGAATTGACACTAGAAATGCGTCCAATAGTCTTAAATCAGAAAACAAATCAATTGACCATCCAATTACGCGTCTCTTCGCCGGCCGTAAGTCGCCGGATCAATTCCGCTATTCCGCAGAAAAAGTCGTCCAAAACTCGCGTTTATCTCGCGGCAAATTGAAAATGCAGTCGCCCGTGTGATTGTGACGCAACCCTGCCTGCGACATATGGACCTATTCAATTTTAATCGCATTTCAGAAGAATGGCCATCGGATAAAAGTAAAACGCTTCCCGCTCCGCTGTGATAGTACTGGCAGACTCGGTTTATTTGCGGTTTAATTCAGACCGGTACCCAAGGGTGCCCTATTGTGCGACACAATTAATGTTTGCAATTGATCTTTTTAAGTCGGAGATTTTGGTAACTTTGTAAGCGATCACGCTTCACAGCACCGAGGACTTAAAAGTAGATTGTCCAAATTCTCATCGCTCACTATACCAAAAATAGTAATAACGAACTTCCGTTTCACAAGTGACCGTACAATGGCGAAGGAATAAAGGTCGAAGGAGACGGCGGCCAAAAAAGATAAGCGAGCGTTTGCAAAAATAGTGGGGTATTTTTAAGCAAGCGTGTTGAGACAGAGTCGCATAAGTCACCTCGTCGCCGTGATATATGCGATGCTAGCGCGGGAAAAAATGTCCCACAACAAAAAGCAACCATCACTCTACGCGATTTATAGCGCGGCCACTCGTGGAATATTCGAGACTTACGCGATGTTCTTCACACCCGAGGGAATGCACTACCCCCCTCTGTGACGGAACTTCGCACTTCGCTAAATTACGAGTAAGTAAACGCTGCAGGCACTTCGGAACGCAGGAAATACGCGAGGCCGGCGCAAATATTCAAGATTGATGGGTGCGCTTTGCGAAATACTTATACAAAATATTTTCCCGAATTGTTATTGATTTAAAAGTGTCCGAGACAATAACCTCACAAATCCCTTGAGGAGGCAGTCATAGAGAGCGGCGGGTCGTGAGTAAGGGATCGTCCACACTCGAGCGGGTGCGACTATCCGGTTGATCCGGGAATCGATCTCGGACTTACCTTGGGCTTATCTCGCTGACCCCGCGCCGATTTGCTTTCGAATTTGGACTGGTGCTTTTGAATGAAAAATATTGTTTGGTGAGTCGTGAAGTTGGTAAGTCGGGTACAGGTAGGTATAGAGTAAAAGATTAAAGTTAAATGTTAAACATGTGATTTATGAGTAGCCTATGTTTTTATAATTGATTTCCTATATAAACTTGCACCACTCTTTTCATCCTCTTAAATAATGATTCCCAGGATAAAAACTATTCTATGTTCTTTTCAGACTCTCAAACTATATACCAAATTTAATTAAATCAGTTCAGCAGTTTAAGCGTGTAAAGGTAACAGACACAAAGAGTTCCGCATTTATGTTGACTATATAATGCAAATATTATTAGGATGGATTTGCATATAATACGTATGATTCGTATAATATACCGAAACTTAAGAAGATTTCAATTTCTGCGAGACCTTATAGATTTCCATATACGTAATCCTTATACATACGATCAAGTGAATAAAGCATTTGTAATTTAAAAATACATATCTTCAGAGTACCTAATGACACCCTGTGCTGTAGTTGGGATTTGGCACAGCACTGTTTAAACAGACTGCTAAATAAAATAAACCTATGAATCCTATAATCCAGGCAAAATCAATAGACATGCGACACTGTTTTTCTCATAGATACCCAGTATTATTCAGTAAACAAGTGCTTACAAGTGTATGCAATTAAAATATGTCATGTCCGCGTTTTGGTCGCAACCTGCGATGAAGTTTGACCTTGCAAACGCGTCGCATCAGTCAAACAGAACCCTGAAATAAAAATGGTATCCCTACTTTTAAAAGCGGTGTCCGGTTCGACATGTCCTCTGAAAGGTCCTCGAAACAGACCAAAACATGTCGAGCAGCAAGTAGCTTTTACGATGCGCGATGTGAGTAACCGCTAATGTAATTTAAATGTATCAATCCCACGTAGTTCAAATGGTAATAATTCTTCATCATATCAGCTCAAGGACGTCTGCTCAAACAAAGCCCCGCAAAGGCTGGACAAAGGCCCCAAGGATCTACACAACGACCGGTCATGGCGGTCATGTGCCGCCTTCATCAAACGGTTTCCCGCGACCCTCACCAGCTTGATGGAGGGGGTTGGTTAAAATGGTATACTTTGTAAATATTACGAATGATCCCGGCAAATGCAATAGAAAAGGGAAATGTCCTCATGCGTGATCCCGGTCATCTCTCGCGAGTTAGTGCCGTGCTGTTGCGCCAGACCCGGATCACGCTCCAATCAAGTGTGAGCGCCCCTTTATCGCGCCCGCGAGTTTACCTACTTGAAATATTGCTCTTTGAGAATGGTCAGGTACATGAATTTGATTTTGTATTGACACTGTTTAAATATAATTAGACATAACTGACCTAATACGTATTGAAGTTGTAGTTGGTTCAATATGTAATATACACTTTAGTAAATTGGGAAGACAGCGGTTTAACAAGAGAACATTACTCAGACCTGTTTAAATATGGCCTATTTACATTTTGGTTAGTAATTAGTGTGAGTCCATGTTTGTTACTAAACGCAAGCAGGAAATGTATGAACTCGCACTAATCTAAGTGTAGATAGGCCTTGAGTAGTGCGAAATGAACCAATCAGGCTGCATTACTGTTGAAACCACCACAAGTGAATTTGAATCTGCGGAATGTGATTGGTTAATTAAGCATAGCTCCGCTTCAGTCGAAAAGCTCCCTGAGAACCTTTAGGGAACACGATTGAGACCGTTTGGCAGACGACTAAGTCAAGAGTCGGCAACAAAAAGCGTATTTCAACCGACTAAGGGACACGAAAGATTTGAATGTATTTAAGTCATGAATACGAAAAGATTTAATCCGATTTTAATTTCTTATTTGCATTGACTATTCCTATAATTCTTAACTTTATTGTGACAATATTATCACAATATTGAAGACATAAATTTAATTTATTACCATATGTGTCGACGGTCCGATATTTACGGTAGGAAAATACATCACGAGTTTTCAATGTTATGACATGCAATAAATCTATGAAACGGCCAAGCCCTACTTTTTAAGCCTAGGGTTAGTAGAGTCACGGCTGAGGGGTTTGGGTTTTCCTGGGATAGATTTTTTTGTTACAGCGAAAGCGTTTGACCTTGTGTCTTGGCCGCCAATTTAACATTAAATGTTTTGGTGGGATAGGTTATAAATAATGTATAAAAAAATATCCGGTTTACACCTTCAAGTAATATAGAAATGCAGATAATATCAACACTTCGACAAAATATAATGTCAAAATAGTATTGCAGCTATTGCAGCAAATGCGATAGCTGAATAAAATAATATAATTTTAATGATACTGTATCATAGCATTTCGTCCTCCAGCTATTTTAATAAACTAATAAAATGATGAAACTGTGTAGTATCACATTCTGGAATCAAAGAATTCTGTTCTTGGAAATACTCCTATTAGATAACAGATCACAGATTTAAATTAAACAGGAACGATTACCGGTCCGATGGAATTCTACACTGGAGTAATTTATAAATAAAAAAATATAAAAAGTATGCGAGACGGCCGTCGACATCCGAATTATACAGATTATATGAACGTAAGTTATACGTGTTATAATACCTTATTTACGTACGCGGCTTACAATAAACAGTGTGTTAGGTATTGGGTGTCCGTAACTTAATAACGTTGCCTTCACCTGCCCGCTCCCTCACACATTAATATTATAATATATACAGAGAAAACGACCCTTAATGCATTCGGCAGACGAACTGCCGTAATTATTATTTGGTAACGTATTGAATATTAAGGTATTTGGGGTAGAATAAAGTTTTTGTACAGTAAAAGTATGCTAATTGTCTTGTACAAATGGACCGAAGTAACGGGCGGGAGGGTCTAAGACAGGTGAAGTCGAAAAAAACGGAATTTTGATAGAATGACAACAGCATTTCAATACGCACAACGTCTGGGTACCTAATGACATACGCACATGCAATCGCACCTATTAAAATAGTCCCCAAGATTAAAATGCTAATTGGAAACCAACCTAACCCTGTCTTTTATTAATCGTAAAAAATAAAGAGATATTTATTTATTTATTTAATCTTTATTGCACAAAAGAAAAGTTATTGTACAAAAGGCGAACTTAATGCCATAAGGCATTCTCTACCAGTCAACTTTAGGGCAAAGCAGAAAAATTGTAGGCGGTGCTGAGGCTTGTGTAATTACAAAAACACATATTTATATACTTTAAATACATAAATAACAAAATTTATATAATAAATACACAAATATATATAAGGTTAATAAATATATAACATATATATATATATAGAGATTATATATATATATATATATATAGAGATGAACCGAATTAAGCAGATAAACTAAGAGTCTTCGGTTCTGCCAGCAAAGAAGTTGCTCACGGACTTTTAGAATGCAAACTTATTCGGGGCCTGTTTGATTTTAAGAGGAGGACCGTTCCAGAGGCGGGCAACCTGAATGGAGAAAGAATTGGATATGAAGCCAGTTCGGTGGAGTGGGATAGAAAGGGCGAGATTGCCGAGAGAGCGAAAATGACGGTTACGAGTGGATTCAATGTAACTGAAGAAAGTTTTGAGATATTCTGGAGATTGTGGATCGTTAAGAATTGAAAAGAGATATGTTTGAAATCAAATCAAAATTGTTATTCCCGAATACCTTGGTTTATTTAAAACAAGTCTTCAGAAAAAACTTTTAAAAATCTTTTCTATGGACTATTCGCCGGGTGCACGACGTCAGTGCCGCCTGGCGTTCGCAACTTTGCTGGCTTTGTCAATAGTGTTAAATAATGGACGCAACAAAATATAGCTAAATAATTGAAGATATTGATTTAAAATATTGTTTTTAATGTGAAACACATTAGGTTTTTAGCTTTATTGAAGAAAGTAACTATTATACGTGTGTTTAGTATTATTATGTCAATTTACTTCTGTGTTGTTTCCTTACAAACTAAAGGATTAAAAGTAATATGTTATTATGTTTGTTTCCAGATAATTGAACAATGACTACTATTATTAAAACTGGTTTCTAAAGCATCGGTCACAACATAAGGTTTCTGCCTCAAACCGCGAGTAAAGGGAAGCTGTTAGTTAGATCCATCATTACTAAAACGATAAACATTTACTGATTATACGTTATTCTACGTTTTATATTTTCGAAACATTATAATTATTCAGTCATTATATTATTATTGCACTAAATAAATAAAAGTATTTAACCAAGGTTTCAGTTTAATACACATACTTTATTCTTCTAACAGCAACTATCCATTTCATTCTCTGGTCTTGATTCCAATTCGGTGTAGGAAAGCGATAAAATTTGCAATTGCTGTTTCGTCCTGTATTATTGTAGTTTAGTAGCTGTTGTGTTGTGTCCAACACAACAGCTATCGTGACCCATTTTATTTCAGTTTATTGTTTTATAGCAGAAAACGTAAGAAAAATAACTGAAAAGTATGACGTTTGACAGAGACAGAGCCGTAAAAGTTACCACTTTTGGCCGCAACAACGCTGCGATCGTGTTCACTTTCCGGACTCGACCTCTGCACCCGGCCAATAGCATTACATGGGTGTGAGGCGTGTACTTAGGGACTTAGGGTTAGAGATTTACTGGAAGTCTTTTAAATGTAGTGATGGCGTAGGATGGAAAAGATTACTTGACCGGAAAAAGTCACAAATGAATAAATTCTCGGAAGGCTCGGGGGAAAGAGGAACTTAATAAAAACGATAGAGAAGAGGACAAAATGTTTGGTCACCTGATACGACAAGACGCTTTTATAAATAACATCGTCGAAAGAAAAAGGTTTAAGGCAAGCAGGAAAGGGGAAGGCCGAGGATAAGCTACATGAAACAAATAAGAGAAAAGTTTGACATCATGTCGTATAGGGAGAAACTGTTATAGGGAGAAACTGGTGGTATCCAGGGCCACCTCTTCGTTCGGTCGCGATGGAAACAACTTACACTGACAAGTGTCTCGACTCTTCAATTTATGATGATGATTAAATCTATTCCTACAAAATTATAGACTTGAAAATTTACATATTGAAGGTTAGACTAATACAGCTTAGGTACAAAAATAAAAAAATCATAAAAAGAAACATACTGGATGCTTATTGCATATTCCTTTAAGAACATTATTTTTGCGTAATTCCCATCTGTTACCACCGACTGCTTAGCTTATCTCACTCTTCAGTCTTCATTCTGCAAAAAAATACTTCAATCAAATTAGAATATTAGTAAGTATTGAAATTAAGTAGATATAATATTTCTATCCCTTTTATGGCTTCGAGATTTAATTTAGTAATTTTAGGTAGGTACCGTCAGTTATCCACTATTACAAATTTCCTAGCCAATTTGGGTATGCTCGATTGTGGTACGAAGTTCCGCCTGCATCTGTATCTCATGTAGTGTCTGTAGTAAATATCAAGACGCGGGTAACTTTGAACCCCAAGTCTCAGAAGTTTAATGAGTTACGACTGTCGGTATAGTCGGCGTTATTTATATCGTACCGAAAATCCCGATCAAAGATATATTCACGGTAAATAAATAAATATCAGGGACAATCTTACACAAATCGACCTAGTCCCAAACTAAGCAAAGCTTGTACTATGGGTACTAGGCGACGATATACATAATATAGGTATAGCTAAATTATAATACTTAAATACATAGAATACATCCAAGACCCAGGAACAAACATTCGTGCTCATCACACAAACACTTGCCCTGGCCAGGATTCGAACCCGGGACCGCTAGCTTCGTAGGCCGCTGTACAATCCACTGAGCCAAACGGGTCGTCAGAGAGAAATAGGATTAGTAAAATAATACCGCATAAACAAATTAAATTGTTATAGTGTTTCGTATTATTTAAAATTCAGCCTTCTTGTTCGATTACTAGCCTATTTAGTCGCTTTTAAGTCGCCTTATTTATTCCATGCCAACGAAAATTGCGGAAGTTGTATTACTGGTGTAATTTCACGCTTAAGTCAAGCGTTACTGTCAGTTAGATGTCGCATTTCATAGTACTTATCTCCGCCGTGTGTGATAAACTTTACAATAGTATATCGAGTACCCCCACCTACAGACACAAACTTAGTTGTAATAACGAACGATCGATATATTAGTTACAGATCTCGATTTGCGGACATTACTAATTTTACATCCATGGAAACACGTATCTGCCTACTAGTGCCTACAGCGCCAAAATGGCGATAATCAAATACGTACAAAAATATGTTGACAGTAGCCAGTAAGTCAAATGGTAATATATAGAGGTCAGTGACGGTGGATGACCCGTAAAATTCTATATTTGGACCTTCCAAAAATCGAGTATTTTCGCGTGATGTATTGCAGCTGGCATTGGTCATGGTGAAGAATGATTCTGCGTGTCATATAGACGTGTACGTAGTGAACTATTTGGCGCCTTTGGGTGTCACGAAGTATTTAATTCTGACTACTTTTTTCTGCCATATATACACCTAGTTGCCAACACTAATATAACCACTTCCAATATACTAAGGCCGTGTCAAACTCTAGGTGTAATCTATTGCTCATTAAAGCACTGCTACGTTTAACAATGTTATAATATCGCCATATATCTTTTTCTGGTGCCTCAGATTACAAATGACATTACTTTACGTAAATCAAATACTTTGTTAACAACTTAACAAATAATGCCCTCCACTGCTCAGCTTTAGGCAGTGGAGCAAACTAGTTGAATCATGAAATAAACCAAATCATCATCCCTATCCCTTTTATTTAGGATCCGCGCAACTTGTTTCTTTCTACCATCCCTCTCTATCACCCGTCATCTTGTTGTTTAGATTATCACATGACCTTCGTCCCTCTTCATTACATGGCCATACTCCATACCATGCTAGGCGGTTTTTTCGTACCTTCTTTCCAATTTCATTTCAGACTTCGTCTTACATGCTCGTTTATTACTCAGTCCACGCCACACATCCATCGCAACATTCTAATTTCGGCCAAATGCAACCTCATTTCATTCGTCCTCTTTACAGCCCAACACTCCGACCCGACGACAAGTCTTATGACGCTTTTATAAATTTTGTCCTTAAGTCGAAGCGACATTCGAGGGTCGCATACTGTTCTTGTGACGTGTACGTGTCGCCATTTCATCCATCCTGCGCTAATTCGATTTTTCACAGCGCGGTCAATGCCACCGTCGTCGCTCTGTATTTGTAAACCGAGGTACTTAAAGGCGGAGCAAACTGAGAATAATATTCTGTCCAACTGTATGGAAGCAGAAAGACCGCCGAAATCGCAGAGCACGTGTTTTGGCCCTGTGACCTACACTCTGAACTGAAAAGTGTGGGCTTGGGCCCACACTTTTGAGTTTCTGCCGTCTTTTCTCTAGTCCAATCCAGACCTCAAGTTCCATTTCACCGACAAAAACGATATCATCAGCGAACAGCATACACCAGGGCGTCTCTTCCTGTATGTCCAAAGCATCTATCATAAGCGGGAAGAGGTAAAAGCCGATCCCTGGGGTAAACCTATCGTGACATTGAATCTCTCAGTTGTACCCGCAGCTGACCAAACGTATGTACCACGTCGGTTGCAGAAAGACCGAATTAGCTCCACATACAGTAAATCCAAATTAAAATACGACTTTTCCAGCCACGTTCGGAGCCACTACATGGTCATCGTTTTTGAAGGCAGTTTCGCGATTAACGAATGTATCCACCAGGCGAGCAATATCTCACCCAAAACATAAATGTGAAAAGTAGTGATATCAGAAAAAATATAGTTTGTTAACGGTTATCGCCAATTATTGCTAGTAAATACATTTAGAGGTTAACTTGGCATCGACCAATACATAATTTTTATATATAAAATATTTTACAGGAATAAAGAAAATAGAAGACAGTTCTCATATTATGCTACCCTGTATCATTATTTGGCTCCTTTTTCATATTTATGATTTGGGTCCGGTATCATTATTTTTAATTCATTATACAGTAACGAAATACAAAGTTTTCATAAAAAAATGTCTCCATAAAAAGAAATCTATAGCATTTGTAGGTCTAAAAGTAGTTTTCTACATCGTCTAAAATATATTTAGATACTAGAAGGTGCCCACAACTTCGTTCTTGGAGAAAAAAGTCATAATCCTCTTTTTGCTTCAGCGCAGTTTGAGTAAAAAACATATATAACCATGTGTGGATGACCTGCTACCCGTGTACCAGAATGGTTGAAATCCATCGAGACGTCTTGACATAAGAAACCGCAAGACACATACATACGTACTAACCAGGGTTCGGAGATTCGGTGAGATATTTATCTAAAGTTGCTAAAAACCCGGCAAAAGTTGGGCAAATATGGAGTTGGCTTCTTAGTTAAATTATTATTCTAAAATATGTTCCGGGATTCCGGGATTGCATACAACGATACGAAGGCGGTAAAAATATACAAAAATGTTTAGTTTATGGCTTTTATGACTTTTTTGGTGAGCACGTACGTTGTAATGCAAATGTAGGTAATTTAGTAATGAATGTAAGTATGTATGTATAGTAATAATAAGTGTATGTATATACTTTAACATGCCTTTTGAAGGTCTTGTTACAGTCCGTCTTCATACCGTTCAAGATAGACGAAGTCGCCAAACTTTAGGAAAATATGTCACCGAATATTCGAACCCTGGTACTAAGATAGAAACAATAAAAACAAATATTTTTGGACTCAAAGACCTTCAAACAGCTCCTGTCACTATGTTTTTTGAAAATTACTAAATATATTTATTTTTTAAATATATTTAGTGTATATTTTCGCAAATAATCGCTCCGACAGTTGCATAAATTGTGTCCGCCCCCTATTTTTTAAATGTTATGTCCAAAAAATATGAAAAAAAACTACAAAAGTAAAGCTTAATAAATACTTTCAACGCAAATTATTTTCAACATGATGGAATATACCGTTTTCGAGTTATTGCCATAAAACGGTGATTCTCAGCTAAATGACGTAAATGACGTGGAGATACGCTTTTTTGCTAGTGCACTTTTTCAGATCGTTGTTTTTCATCTGTTGTGTATTTTTCGGATGAACGGCTACGGAACCCTACACTGAGCATGGTCCGACATGCTCTTGGCCGGTTTTTTAATAGTATAGTTATGTATACATATTACGTTCATCAGAATGTACCCTGTACTCTGAACTCTGAACAGTTCAAAACATTCCAGTTTACGTATTTCTAAATGGATTGTAGAGCATATCATGACGCGAGTACGTTTCAGTGGCCTCAGGTGAGCGCTGTCGTGACCGGGCTGCCAAAACATTAGGTAAATAAATCCTTCAACACTGCGAAAGGAATAGATTACATCTACGTGTTAATATTCATGGGCTGAATTAAGGAGTTTCTTACTCTTCAAACCTAAATACGCTTAATGAGTTCATTATGTGCTTTTAATGAATATGAAAGTTTTTTGTGTACAATGCCCATGGCAATTGTTATTTGAGATTGATGTATCTTGACTACGAATGGTTCTGCTTAAACTTAACATCTCACTGTATTTATGTGGCAATTTTATACAAAATTGTTCTATAAGACTTTAAAATAACTAAAAGAAAAAAAATGACATTATTTCAGAGTTGCCTCAATTAGTCAAGAGTCAAGTACGTAGAAAGAAACTTCCTCGTTACTTACTTTTCTGACAGCACTGTTTTGCGAATTAAATATTAAAACCATATATCCAAAAGGAAGTTAAAATTTGAAATCCGAAGATCCTGAAACTTAAGTTCTAGTAAAATAATGGCAAATGTTATTGCTACCCGATATTCGTGTCAACTCAATATATAACATGGTAAATGAAAAAAAAAGCCTGGCATCGATATTGGGTGGCATGGTATGAAATCATCATTCAGATTTAATTTCAGAGGGTTATAGAATATTGCCTAAGCTTCGTCCAATTTAATTACCACTGTTTTCCCTTCCCGTTTTATAGTCATGTCTAACAAGAACACAAGCAGTTTGTAATAATTTTCAAGATAATGAATAGGTGTCTTCATTGATGACAAAGTTTAATAGCCGGCGGCTATCCTATCATCTTAGTTTACTTAATCACTACAAAATGTCCTAATGCCCAATAAAATTTTAATTGGACGTGTGGGCCCGTCATTGGTTGTCAGTCAGGAACTCGTTTTATCTTTGATTTGAGTATGAAATAAAATTTGTATTATGGGATTGATGGTTGTTGTTTTCACTGTGAGTTTTTCTAAATGCCAGAGTTTTTCTAGCACAGGAAGCATGACATGAAGGCATAATAACCAGTCCAAAATAAATTAAATAATTCTATTAAGCTATTTTAAAATTATACGGATATCATTTTATTAATCAATACTATTATAGAGTTGTAAAAATGAAATGTGTGTAAATTGAAGATATTTAAAAAAAAAAGTTGTTACGGTCTATTATATATATTTTTTAGATTTTTTGTATGTTTGTATGTGTTGTTGTGGCTTCATCACGCAAGATCGGCTAAACAGATTTCAACAATTTTTTGGTACAATTTTTACAACTTTATACTAGTATAGATATAGCTGTTGTATTTTCCGTTTTCACAAAAGCTCAAAAGGTATTCTAATAAGAAACACTGAATCAAAGCTTCAAACAGCAACTGATATATAATTCTCATCCATTACCATGTCGGTAATGACCAAATATGAAGCTAACCAATAATTTCTTCGAAACAATTCCTCTGGCCCAGTTCAAACGTTTCTTTATAAACACAGGTATCGCCAGCACCTGTTGGCAAAGCTGCGCATGCGTTTACGACCTCTGATTGCGAGCGATGCCTCACCTCACCTTACGCACCTTTTACTGTTTATTGTGTATTTAAATTAGCTTGTAGACTAGGTTAATTATAGAGGAAATAAAGTATACATACTACCTAGTTGCGGTGTAAGTGATTCGATATAATTTGCGCATTTTAATCCAACTAAAGTTAACATATTATCCTTAACGCAGGAATTAATTACAATCGAATTACATTTTAGTAGTAAAGTTATCACGATTTTGGATTTATCGTCGTTTTTTAGCCTAATATAGAAAGGAATGCCATATAATAAATTTATAACATTGCTTAAGACGACCGTTAGAATCCAACGCGCTTCGCAAAGCGAATTAACTATGTTATTTCTATATTTTTTATTTGTGACAAGCTTTTACTTTCTTGTTATTATAATTTCCATGAGCTAAGAAAGTAAGGAGATGTCAAAAACAGTAAATTCTGAAAGTTGATAAATAAAATTTAAGTAACCATACATTTTTAACACATTACCTACATACAATATTTTTCTACATTTATACATGAAAATCGTCGATTTAAGTGTTTGTGATTAGTCAGTAGGATTATATGTGTTTAGAAGGATCCATGATGTTACATCACATCACTATAGATTTGAATAGAAATGCAACAAGAAGTTCACACGGTAAACCTCCTCAATGGTTTATACAATTCTAATTAATTAAATAGACAGTATATTCGAAACGTGTAGCCATCTCTTCCATTTAGCACGCTCAGGTGTCTAGAGCGCACCGACCGTGCATTGAATTCTATAGCCACTCCCTGGAAAATACTATTTTTTACATAACAACCGATATCAATGCAAAAAGTAGAATTTATTAATTTTTACATGGCGCCCGTCCCGTCACTTCAGAATTGGATCGGTAATTATCTTGTCAGATATGTTATTGGTGATAATCGATAAAATTGTATGATAGTCAGATACGTATGTCTAGGAATGTTTTTTTTTGTGATCTTAATTAACTGGCAATGTTTCGTTCCGGAACAAATTAGTATAGTGGAATCGCATCGGAAAAAGTGGACTTAATCCTATTGGATTTGGACTGGTATATTCATATCTATTGGAAATGTAGTAGTTAGGCATATCTAATGGAAAAATATTAATTGGATTATGTATTCAAATATGAAGCGATTGAATTGACTGTTATAGAATGTGTAGGTTTTATCAAAATCAGTTTTTGTAGTAGTTCAAAAAATTACCCCAGGCCACATTCTCAAATTCAAAGAGAATCAACACTCAAGTACGTATTCATATACGTGGCGTATACAATAGCTTAAAAAAACATGATATAATTAATAATGATGTAAATGATACACTTAAAATTCTTCTAATTACGTAGAAATATGACAAGGCAGTGATTAACCGCAGGACACCGGGCGACAGCAACATGATCCATCGCTCGCGCCGGCCTGTCTGAGATTACACGCTCCATCGGCGCACGCGCTGTGATCTGTCACCATATACAGGCTGTGTGCCACGCTCCATATACATATGTTACTAGAAGTAGCCCGCAACTTAGTCCACGATGTAGAAAAACTATTTTTTATATATTTTCCGTATTCCGGTAAAAAAGTAAGCTTTAATTATCCATGTATAACTAGTTCTAACTTATACCTACGAAAATTTGCTTATACCGAAAATGGACAAATTCTGTTCAGCCGTTTGAAAAAGTCATACACATAATAATATCCAAAAATATAAAATTACGTTTTGATTTAGATTTACGCGCGCTACACATACGTGTCAGATTCGCGCACGTATGTACGTATCACATTGGTCAGCATATACAGATTGTGTGCCACGCATAATGTTATATTATACTAGAAAGAGCCCTTAGGACTTACAAGAAAGAAACCAATATTCCTTTTGCTTTTTCGTGTTTGAAAATATATACATACATAAAAAAAAAACAAATACATACTAGATTCAGACTGTCAAATACTCTATTTCATCAGCCAACAGCGCAGACAGATCGGGTGGCATCTGTAAGCAATGCCTAATACCCGAACACTCCTTAATTTACGTAAAATAAAATTTAACTTAGGGGCGTGATATTCCAAGTACAATTTCAAATTCCTCGATAATTTAGTTGGATTTGTGATGACTTAAAAAAAATGGATAGTTTCTAGAGTTTTCATGAACTCTACTAATTTAACTTGACCTAGTAAAATATCCGTCATTTAAAAAAAGAAAAACAATAAAGTAGCTGTGTTTTTAGGACTTAGTACCGTTAAATAATAGTATATAAACTAAATTAAAAAACTGGTACAGGGTTTAATAAATGCTCAAGTATATAAACTAAGCGGAAACTAGTTAAATTAAATGAAATATTTAATTGACACTAGAAACGTCGGTGTCGTAAAGACATAAAATCGTTTTAACTCATCGTTCGTTAACCCTGCGGGACCAAGGAAAGCGAATTATTAATTTTATGACAGTCCCTGAGACATTTATGGAGCACCTTGTTTAAACAAATACACCTGATCGATTTTGTTGCACCTTGCTCCGAATGTGAGCGGTCAGTGCACCTGTCCCTTTCCCCCGCTTTTGTTTAAGACGTTTGTCTTTGTCCCACTGAGGTCATCCAGTGGCGATTATAGAGGATATTACATGTAAAGCGGATCACCGTCGACTGTACGGAGTTAACGGACGTCCGAGGATAATCCCCTTATCGTTAACTGTAGAAGGGATTGCATTTGTACTGGGAATAAAAAGCGATCAGCTGTACGTTATACTGACGCGATCTTAACAGACTTAACAGGGTAATAATTCAAATGCTTGATTAACATCGGGCGTTAAGTAACAGTTTTATATTGTAATCTATAAAAATAACTTCTTGTCGGTATACATACTGTAAAGTTTTCATAAATTCCCAAAAATCTATTTGCTTATTTGCGGAATGCAGATGATAGGCTGGTCACTAGAAAATCTCCATAGTTATGCGTAGTGCGTGGCACTTCGCAATCTATCGAGGGTGAATCTTGGCGTGTTTCATATGTTTAATTCAGCTGGCCACAAATATTACCGAATCTGGCTCGCTCTATTGACTCTGTGACCAAACATATATTTTTGATAGAGATCCAGTTTTTGAAACGCTCAAAAGATGGCTTATGAGGTTTCTTGTCTGACCGATGTCAGTAAGTACTGTCATCGGTCAGACTCAAACGTTTAAGTAAACGTGTGGTGTCCAAAGGCCACTCGAAACTAAAGAGTGGGTTACATTTTTATGACGACTAATGTGAGTTACTTATCTAGATTGGTTCGTTTAATTTTTTTTTATCATTAAGTAAACAATGACGCCTATGAATTATTATTTTATGCCAACATCTTGTCATGGCTTTTTATAAAAACTTTTCGACGCATTCATTTATACATTTCACAAATATTTTATACTTTAATATACGTTTTTATATTAGTTGTGGCTTATAAATTAGAGCAATTCCCTCGACACAAGCACTCGGCAGGTTCTCCGGCTGGCGATGGCGTTTTGAATTGTTTCACCTCATTACGCGCACGAATAGGTATCGCCAATACATTTTGAGATGATAAATTAATCCGAGCCAATCGAAAATCAACCGCCACCTTTGAAGCTTAAGTTCACTATACTTCAACACGATAATACTTGGGCTAGTTTGTAAGGTCGTCAGAGTAAAGAAAATTAGACTTAAAACGTTGAACTAAAGCTCTGAAATGGGTGAATTTCCTATTGGAAAATCGAGTATGATCCAATTTGAATTTTACTATGTTGTTTTAAAGTTCGTTTAAGTTTTTTGTGGTGTAAGTTTCTCTGTAATCCCGAGGTGTGAAGACACGCGCTCGGGACCCCGTTCGAGAATGCGACAATTCCGCTCATTGGCATATGCGGACTGGCCCAGTGCCTAGCTTTTACCTCTCCAATTAAAATATCTCTTTGAGCACTTTTTAAAACAAGATTTATATGCCTCGTCAAATTACATTTCTGCTAACATAAGAATGGGGAAAGCTTTAAGCGTTTTATGCGATAGTCCGAACAGTACAGATTATATCTGCTTGGAAACATTGTCAATAAATATAACGTCGTTGAGTTTTTAATCCCAAATAGTGAATTTAAAACAAATGATTATTTGACTTTGGTGATCTATATTTTACTTAGAACAGCTCATATTAAGCTATTTTTGGACTTCAAGAGAGATAGCGTCAAGTAATCATTTCCACTTGCAAATTTATACATTATGACGCATTATATAAGACCATTTTTAATTACTTAATTGTATTGTATCTTACTTAATTGTACACTTACGTTAATTAATTGAGTAGTTTCAGTAGATGCGTGTAAAATTAACATAAACACAACGCAAAACAAAAACAAGATTCCGAATGCGGGCTCCGATGAAATAAATTGAATAAAAATCGATTTTAAACGTTCGATCTGCGCCAGAGCGCAATTAAAGCGTTCCGAGAAGCGACGCGGGCACAGGCTGCGATACACGGGGTAGCTGGCAAAAATAATATACGCTAAATAATGGAAAAACAACTGCAACTTTGTATTTGTATAAATATTAAATCTCAACTATATCTACACACAGTACATCTATTTAAAATATTTCTTACAATTTACCATTTTGTAATTTTTTTTTCAATAGATTGGATAAATTCAGACATTCACTATTGCCTGGTATCGAAACCTACATATTCCAGACCTCATACACGTCTGTCTCTCCAAATTCCAGTATCCAAATATCCATACGGTTATCAAACGTTATCAGTCATCATCGCCAAAGCTCGAAGACGACTAAACAAGGTGTTTACGATCCCGATTCCGATCGAGACAAAAACGTGGCACAAAACAAAATCCCAGCGAATAAATTATAAGAGGGCCTCCGCTCCGTGTCCCCTTAATTGGGCCATGTTGCCTGGACAACGAAAAAACTTAACATTTGTTAGGTATTCCGAGAATTATACACTTGTTGCATTCGTATGGGGACAGTTTTTTTGTGTCGATAATACTCCTAATGTATCTTGGGAGACATCTGCCTTTTAATAGGAAAAGCGTTTATGTTTTTATACTGTACTGATCGAGCTTTAACAACACAATTATTGTTATTAAATGTAAATATTTATCCTGATGTTAATGAATGTTATTATTGACGATGACATATTTTTGCCGTCATGAGCAAGAACGTTCAGTAAACCTTTATGATACGGGAAATGTCGGGTTTTCGAATTGTACATTAATACTCCATTTTTAAAAATACTGACACAGTTACTTAACAATCCTGTCACCCAGACGATTTCGTATGATGACGGCGCTAATGAGATAAGGAGGGAAATAATGCACAAAAATAATAGGGGTTTACCAGAATCGTCTAAGCCATTCATGTTTTTTTCGAACCCCTATAATTTTGTTGCTGATAAATCTAGAAGCCTGCATTCTCAGTGATCAAGAGGGCATAATATAACTTAGTCATATTCCAAATTACTCTTTATATAAACTTACGGTTTAAGATTTATTGCAAGTTAAAATTCCTTAATTGTGTCGCTGACTCACGGACTCGCCGATCATAGAACACGACGATACTTCCAGCAGCCATACAAGCTTTATTTTTTGTACTCTATTAGTGTTTAGTCTATAAAGCAATGAAAAGCTACAACATTTATCACACCTATATGCCATGCCATGGCCAAATTATTATGTTTATTGTAAAAAAAGGATTTGTTTTATTTATACCGTCTCTATAATGGTCATAGTCACCATAATATATTGTTAGTTAACTCAGTTCAGTGAAAATTTATGACAAGGTATAAGGTAAAGGATAGATGCTCCCATGGAGAGGTACTATATAAATTAACTGGCATGGATATTATATCTCACACCATTTTGCGGCAAAAGAAGTTGCGAGACTTGCAATTTGTTTAATGTTATCTTTTTGGTGCTATCTATCAAATCAAATCAAATCAAAATATTCTTTATTCAAGTAGGCCTAGTTACAAGCACTTTCGAAATGTCAGTTACATGAGAGTGAATGTTTGCTGGGAGAAATACAATATGATCCAACATTTGCTGCAAGGATTAGGGAAACCCAGAAAAACCTAATCAGATCATTTAACTTAAGTGTAAAATTATTGATAAAATCATCATTTTTAAAATTAAAATAATCAATAAGATAAATCCCAAAAGGATTGTCAATAAAAAATAAATAATCTAGAATGTGTTTAGAATAAAATTCTAAATGTCAGAGTATATAAAACAATTAAGATTAAAATAATAATAATACCTTAGGTATTCGTTAAAATTATTATATTACATGACGCTATAATTTACATTAATCCCACGCGGCTTCATCATTCATGTAGTCTTGTGTGCTATAATAAGCTTTAGAAAATAATTTTCGTTTCACAATATTTTTGAATTTACCAATAGATAACTCAGTTATGCTGCTAGGAAGTTTATTATAAAATCTCACACAGTTACCCATGAATGATCTCCTTATTTTATGGAGCCTAGTAGCAGGCACTGCGAGCTTATGCTTATTTCTAGTATTAATATTATGTATATCACAGTTCTTCTTAAAGTCGGTAATATTTTTATGTACATACATAATATTCTCATAAATGTATTGACAATGCACTATCATTATATTAATGTCCTTAAACTTATCTCTAAGCGACTCTATAGTTCATTTTATATATCGCACGAACAGCCCGCTTCTGCAGAACAAATATAGTATTAATGTCGGAAGCACTGCCCCATAGTAAGATGCCATACGACATAATACTATTGTCAACTCTCTGCTCTGTTTTGTCTCGTAATACAAGACAAGGTTTTTATTTATCCATTAAGAAGCTATCCGTGACGACGTTTGACATGGAATGTGTCACGAAAACACACGGTGCTATCTGTTCCAGTAATTATCTGGGCGACCTATCACGCGAGAAACCTGCCTTCCCCATCCACGTCTCTTCATTATTCCTAGTTACTTTGTACTTTGTACACTATTTTAAAGATACAGGGAAGGGTGTGAAATCACTAGCATGTGTTAATTTTATGGTCAAAGCGGGAACAGTGATATTCTTGTCATAATTAGTAGTTTATTCGCTTAATACTTCCTCTACAAATAACCTCAAAAAGTAATCATACTAATTATGTATCGCAATATTAGTGATATTATTATACGTCTCGTTTAGTTACAATTTTTTTCAGTGTTATCTATCTATCTTTCTTTATTTTTTATCGAAGTAGGTAATAGGGCTTAGCTGCGTCATCAGTTTTGCCAACAAATTGATAAGCAGGTAGGTTGCCTGTTGTTTATTAAATTATATTATTCAATATCCATATTATGCTTTTAATATTATAAACGAAAAAGTACCTAACTCTGTCTGTTATCATTTAGATGAACCAATTTACATTGGAAAGACCTTGGAAAAGTTGAAATGAACATAGGATACTTTTTTCTTATGAAATCATCGCTTGAGGGGGTGAAAAAGGGAGGGGGTGGGGATTAGGGGGATCGGTACGGCGCGCGAAGCCGCAAGTCGTGAGTAGTAGAATTAAAATAAAAAACCGGCCAATTGCGAGTCAGACTCGCGCACCGAGGGTTCCGTACAAACTTTCACTTACCCCAACATTATTATATTACCCGATTCCGGTTGAGTTAAGTTTGCACCTGATGTCTATAGCAATGCATACAAATGAGGTGCAAACTTAACGCAATCGGGTTGTTCAAATAGGTTTTTTTGAAATCTGAAAAAAAAATGGGGAGGGAATGGTGTTTTATTTTCATATTTTCCTTAATAAAACATAATCTAATCACAATAATTTTATAATTTAAAAAAAAGCACGTTATCACCGAACAGAAGCGATAATCCCACAAAATGATGACATCTAAAACTAAAAAACATATCTGCTCTGTCTGCAAAAAAGATATAAGAACTAAAGATTTTTTGAAATGCTCTAAATGCACCAATGTTTTCGAGTTAAGCTGCGCAACGGTTACTAAGGAGATATATATGTCAATGACAAGCGAAAATAAAAAATCTTGGAAATGTAATAACTGTCAGGCTAGTAAAGGCTATTTAAAAAGTTCCAGTAACTAAAACCTCTAAAATTCATCAACAACTACCAGAAAAATGTAATCAAAGAACTATAGTGCTAAGAACAAGACCGCAACGAAAACGCCGGCTTTCAATGGAATTACTTGAGCAGGATTCTGATACGGACTATACTTCTGGTTCACTTTTGGATGACATATCTCAAAGCTTGCCAAATATCTCTACGAAAGATGACTTACAGAACCTGGAGATGAATCAGGAGATCGATAAACTCATAATGGAAATAAATTTATTGAAAAATGTCTAGAAGATAAGCAAAAAAAAATTGACTTGTATAAAACGCCCTTAACGGAGAAGGGATCAGGTCGAGTAACTACACCTCTGAAAAGCAAAAATTCCGTAAAGAAGCATTCGGCACATGAATCTGGTGATCATAGTAATCTGTGGCGATACTCAACGCCTAAACATAACAATAGTATAACTCCATCATTGAGCGAGATCAAATTACAATTAAGAGAACCCTGCGTCCCAGATGATACGGACGCTCCTACTCGAGTAGCTGAAAATCCAGAATTTGATGTTCCATTACCGGAAAATCCAAAAACTACTCTTTCAGCACCTGAAAGTCTGGTTCAAATAGATAAGAAACCTGATAGGATAAAGTATCAAAGATTAACTCCACGGAAGAAAGAAATAAAACGCAACAAACTAGTTATATTGAGCAACCATACTAGGAATAAAATTTCAATTTTTTTAAGAAACAACAGCGTACTACAAAGTGTTGATTACTGTCATTTCGTTACACCGGGCGGAAAAATCAAAAACCTTTTGAGTCAAGCTGGTAATATTCTGAAAAATCTAACGAAAGCTGACTACTGCGTATTTTTGATCGGAGAAGAAGATTTCTATGAAAATGAAGACTATGCAGAATTGGTGAAAGATACAAAAACGTTAAAACTAACACATTAACTACCGTAAAAAATACTAACATTATCATAGCATGTCAAACATATATTTGAGGCAAGCATATATACAACTATAGGGTTGAAACGTTTAATCAATTGTTACGCAGTGATGTAATATTCCATGAAAATCATATTTCTTTTGATTCGAATCTGAATTTGACATACGATATGATTTCATCAAATACAGGGCAATTAAACAGCGATGGTATGGAAAACATATTGGGTCACATAATACATTATATTTCGTGGCACAAAGACAATAATAGGCTGCAATGATTAACAGATAATAACACAAGACGGAAAGGAAAGTTACTGATTATTTTCCAGTAAACAAGATAACTACTGAAAAAAATCCCACTAACCTAAGTATGACAAACAACAAGAATAAACCAAGCTAAGAAATTTTTCGTGAATAAAAAATCGAGTTCGTCCGTAATTAGAAATGTTCAGGTCAATAATTATAATTTTCAAGGCAACTTTCATATTCTACACGAAAATATGGCTAGCATCTTAAACAAACTAAATCTCCTAGAAGTAATCATGAATAACTATAACAAAAAAAAACCAATGAGTGTAATATGCCTCACCGAAACATTTCTGAAGAAAGGCACTGGAGAAAATGTGTGTCTCACTAAGTATAAGATGGCAGCTCACTATTCCCGTGAAAACCAATGTCGTGGTGGCTCATGTTTACTAATTCAAAAGGATCTGGACTTCAAACCACTTAGCTTGTGCGAAAATATGGCGCAAGACTATGAGTTTGAATGTTGCGGTATACAATTGGAAAAACCATAAATAATATTAATTTGTATTTACAGAACTTCTACCTCTAGTGTGCATAATTTTCTAAAGAGCCTAGACAATTTACTAAGTAAACTAAATAAAAAAGATGTTCAAATCATAATATGCGGAGACTGGAATATTAACATACTCAACTCTAACCAAGTCACCCAAACTCTCAAGGCGATCTTAGAAAACCATAATTTCAAAATACATATAAAGTAGGCTAGGATTGTCTGATCACGATACAGGACAAATCTTATCATTTGATGCTGGGGATTTCCGACCACTCAATACTTTGTACGAACAAAAAAGAGACTTCTGCGCAGAAAATACCAACAAGTTTTGCGAATGTATCAATGCTTTATCATTTGCGGAAACTATGGACATTAACGATGTAAATCAAGCTTTTAACGAGTTCCATGACATTTTAACATTGTTTTTTGAAGTATGTTTTCCGACACTCAGGATTAAAATAAATAACAAAAATTTGGTAGAACCATGGATCACCAAGGGGATAAAGAAGAGCTGTTAAAGAATGCGCGTCCTTTACTTTCGATATCAAAGAGCAAACAAAAAAGAAAAAACTCAAATTGGTAATGCATACAACACTTACTCCAAATTATTGAAAAAAATGTCTAACAAAAGCTCAAAAAATAGCAAATCAAAAACAAATGACGGCCTCAAAAAATAAATGTAGGGCGTCTTGGAAAATCACCAACAGTAATTTAAATAATAACTTGACAGAAAAACAAATAGACAAAATTAGATATAACAATGAAACACTACAAAATGCACAAGAAATATGTAAAGCTTTCAACAACTATTTTATAAATCTAACGAAAGATAATGACAACTTAAGACCAAAAGTAAACAGTAATAGGACGACAATTCATAATACAATTTTTTTAACATCAGTATCACCTCATGAAATTCAAAAAATCATAATGTCATTAAATATACGAGTTCGGTTGGTTATGATAACATTAACACAAAACTCTCGAAATGCTCGCAAGGGTCAATTTCAATCGCACTCATTAGTGTCACCGCATTAATGGTGCCTTCTATTACAGATTCGAATGGCATTTTGAGATATTGTGTAGAGGTATAGTACCTCTACACAGGAGGTATAGTATCTCATTCGAATCTGTAATAGAAGGCACCATTAATGCGGTGACTCTAATGAGTGCGGTTGAAACGCTCTGAAATTGACCCGCAAGCGCTATCAAATCCTATAACTCACCTAATAAACCTTTCTTTTGAACAGGGAATATTTCCAGACCGTCTAAAGTATTCCCTTGTCAGATCTATCTTTAAAAAGGGCGATCCCACAGAAATCAGTAACTATAGACCTATTACTCTCATTCCAGTTGTTTCAAAAATATTTGAAAAAGTTATGGTTTCTAAACTTAATGCGTTTCTTGTTAAACATAATGTCCTCAAATCGGAGCAATATGGTTTTCAACACGGAAGGTCCACATCACTGGCATGTTTTTCATTAATTAAGTTTGTATCCGAATGCATCGAGAAAAGAATTCCTGTAGTTGCAGTGTTTTTAGACATGTCAAAAGCATTTGACTATGTAAATCACCAGATACTCATGAAAAAACTGTTTGATTATGGAATTCGAGGTAAGGTTTATGAATGGTTTGTGAGTTATTTAGGAAATCGACAACAGTGTACTGATATTTCGAAAAAATTAAGGGTGAAAAAATACCGGCCCGCTCCAAATTTAACACAGTTGAATATGGTGTCCTACAAGGTAGCATCCTGGGGCCTTTATTATTTCTCCTTTATATAAATGACCTCCCAGATATAACCTTGCAGAAATGTGTACTGGTCGCCGATGACACAACTATATTGTTTAATTGTGATAATAAAACTAATTTTGGGAATGAAATTAATAATACACTCAGAGATATTTTTAAATGGATGGACATAAATAATTTAAAAATTAATTATAATAAAACTAAAGCAATTCAATTCAAAACTTATAAAGGTAAAAGACTAGAACTAAATCTTAGTTATGAGGGCCATCAAATAGAGTTAATAGACTCAACAACATTCTTGGGTATAACATAAGACGAAAACTGTAATTGGAAATACCATATCGACCTAGTATGTAAGAAAGTTAATAGGTTAGTTTACGCGCTTTACAAAATCCAGAGAATCGCATCTTTACAGACAGCGCTCAAAGCCTATCATGGCTATATCTCCTCCGTATTACGATATGGTATCATTATATGGGGCAACTCAAATTCCCTAGATAGAGAATTTAAAGCTCAAAAGAAATGTATACGAGCTCTTTGTAACATTAAGAGAAGAGAATCATGTAGGCCGATGTTCAAAAACTTGAACATTCTTCCTTCACCTTGTATTTATATCGCTAAGATCTGCCTATTTGTAAAGAAACAATCGCACTTCTTTAAGACTAATAGTGCACAAAAGCAACTCAGCATCATACCGAAATAACGTAATGGGCATGGCAATGAAAATCTACAACAAGATTCCATCACATATAGCTGATCATCCACAAAAAAGTTCCCTAACGCTCTTCTAAAGTGGTTGGGTGAGCAAAATTTTTACTCTGTACAAGAATTTCTAGCGCACACCTTGTGATACTCGTAGCTTAAAAATTACAGCACATTGCTATATTGAATTATATATATATATATATAGTGTATTATTGTGTAGTAGGAAAATAATTTGTGACATTCATTTGACAACATATTAAGGTTACTGTCTGAGTTTATCTATTAAAATTTTGCATGCCTATCTTAAGGTACAAACATCACTGAAACTGCGACTAAATGTAATCCATCCTGTACAGGTATGTTTGGCAAATAAAAAATATTTAACTTTTTCTTTTCATTTCAACAAAAATTTTAAGATTAAACCCTTTCATATGATACCCTCTTGACCTAGTAGACAGACTTTTAATTTTCGCCCCCGTCGTTATTTTTAGAAAAATTCAACGAAAAATAAAGTTTCCTTTGCAATACATGTGGGCTGACCATGTTTTTAAATATTTCAAATTTCAAATAGATAGCATTTTATGTAGTTTTTGAGATATTGCGCTCTAATAGTCGGACAGACAGACAGACAAAGTCGCATCATAAGGGTTTCTTTTTTACCATTTTTGGTACGGAACCCTAAAAAGTTCATTTAAAAACTAGTCCCTCGTTAAAACATCTCGGATGAAAACCGTAAATGTTTTCCATAGCTTGGAAAATAAGTGATTTTCCATAGGTCGGAAAAATCCGTGACGGTTAATGCAGGGTAATGACAGTGCGTGTCGGTGAACGTAAATTGTTTATTATTTTTTAAGAGACTTTCACGGAGCGAGAGCTCGTTAGGGATGCTGCCTTCCGCCGCACCTATCCGCCGCGCTGCGTATTACTGGATAAGGTAATAAATAGGGTAATATCTTTGAGAGTTAAACCCTATACATTCCTAATATTTTTACAGTGCAGCCGAGTAACAAAGTAATAAACTAAAAATGCACGTTATTCTGTAAGTAAGCCGCCAGGGCACTTTTACTAGTCGGGGTCTACCTGCGCCTTAGAGTGAGATTTAAGACATATTTTGTTTTATTTACGAGTATTATACGTATATCTTTGACTGACATAATAAGGCTACCAACCAGGCTCTGTTAGCGTTCATGGCCGATTAACGGTTGATTAGGCCTGTCAAATTGTCGGTTTTGACCAGCCCAATAAACAGAGGGCGTTATTTATCACGGCTAAAATCATATAGGTTCATATAAAGTTTATTATTGTGTGCTTAAATGTGTGCCTGTGGTGTATTTTTGTTAATAAAGATATACTTGGGAAATATAACTAATCGATAGTAAAAAAAATTCAACGTTTGAACTATACGAAGTTTTATTTTTACGATGAAAAATTCCGGCCTCTGGTAATAATGTATGTAAACACTTTACAAATTATTGGAAAGCTACGGCTTATTCAAGTTGCTTTTGAGTAAAATAAATAATTATAACTTACGGACCATGATGACACTAGGCCGAAGTTTTCATTTAAACCAATTAAAATTTTCAATTTTTCAGGCTTAAACAGTAGTTTCTCTTGGTACTTGTACCCACTATGTACAACTACGCAACTGATTTCCACCATTCCTGTGTTCGTGTCATCTCTCATATTTAATGCAAGATCTACTTACCGAGACGCTTTCCTTAAATTTCCCGAGGTGAAAGCGCTTAGCGTCTCCGATGTTTACGGATGAGAAAGGAGCGCAAACGGGGGCGGGGGGAGGAGGTTGTATTGTAAACAGTAAAATTACCTACAGCAAGTGGCACGCTATAGTGTCTCCTTAACACAAGGTAAAAAGAGCCATTTTAGGTGCAATTTGTACGTTCCACAGTGTTGTTCGCCGTACAGCCTTTGCCTCCCGAGGGCAACAAATGGCGGCTAAACGACCCATTCGCTGTGATTTGTTAGCAATACGCTGAAGATTTGGAACAGGAATGCCTCTTAAAATTCCACTTCACATTTTTTGAACATTTTCGAATATCTGTTTCGGTTTGTGGCGCGAGCTGATAACGACGACGTATTTTGTGTCAGTAACCCTTTAACCGTTTTGTTTATAAAGCAATGTATGAAATATCAATTATACACCTAACGTACAAAGTGATACATTCGTGATGAGCTATCTTTATCTACTGCTTTTCCTACATAGGTACCTACCTGTATGAACCTCCTTCTAAGTTGAACCCTCATTGCTGAGGATCATGACTCCGTCCAATGAAGTTTTTGATCTCGGCTTTTCACTTCTCCCTGTCGGGTGCTCTGTGGAGAGCGTTGCTTAAAGGGATATCCAGGTTTTCGGATATTTGGTTGCACCACCGTGTTGGACTTCGTTCAACTTTCACGTCACCCAGATCTCAAAGTCATCAATTTCCTTCCTTGGTGCCGCTTATGAGTACAAGTCTCAGTGCCATACAAGTCCTTTGAACTGTGGATGGGATAACTCAGTACCTACCTAGACGATGGAAGAAATTTATAATATTATAAAGTTATAAAAATTAAATGCCAGTAGGTATACTGAGTACATTGAAAATATTCCAAAATAATAATAAAACGGGCTATTTGAAGGTCGCTGATTTTTGGTATGTTAGGAGGTATGTATGTAATGTACACATATGTTTGTACGCCAAAACAACAGAGAGTACTGATTTTTATCTCCTCCGTCAAACATAGTTGCAAGCACCTCCTAATATATTCATATACATATAGCGTTACTAAATTAACATAAAGTTGCGCCTTGAATTTGCTTTCCGATTAATTAGATCATGATCTACGATGAATACGATGACTACGAAGAATTAGACCATGATCAATCATGATAAAGTATTAATTATTATCTCTCTGTAACTACTAAAATATTTACACCATCAGGCAAAACACGTTTAGAGCGACATCTAGCAAACCGAAGCGGAATCAATACGTGAAAATGAGCCCAGAGCAAAAATATATTTAAACACAATACTGCAGTGGGGCCAAAGATATAGGAGCCAAGTTAGAGATGAAGAGGTGTTTTGAATGGTGAAAAGATAGTTTTATCAGATGTCTCTAGTCAATGTCTTGATATATGCAAGTATAATTGGTGAAAATTTTTACATAGGTGGATGTTGTTCCATTAGAAACTTATTTCATATAGTGCTTCCAATTTCACTTCTTTATACCATAAGTATACAGAGAGCTCACGAGATTTCCATAAACACAATTTTCAGTAATTGAGTGTTTGCCTTGATACCGTAATGTATTGATAATGTTAATTACCACATAGTCATCTATTCATTAATGGATGTCGCTAGCACCTTTATTGCAGGTGATCACTAAGATGGCATCCTGAACACGACTGAATAAACAACGCACTCGCTAGTAGCAAGTCATTCACCAATAAATATTATCATCAGCTTATTATTATCATTTTAACCTTTCGGGTCATTGTAACAAAATTAATTTTTCAGATTTTCGAAATTTAATTGAAATTAAAACGATGCTCATAGGCCCTAACGGTGTAAAGAAATGTCCCAAATTTGAATTACCACACCTTTTTCGTATTTTCGTATCGCCTCTATAAATATATGTATGGAATGAGAAAATGGAATCAATCGAGCTCAGGGTGAGCGGAAAAAAAAATTATGTTTTTTTGGAAAGACCCTTTTAACTAAAACGAGTCATTTGGCGTTTATTTCATAAAAAAATATCCAGCTGTTTCCTGTCATAATGTGCCCAAACTTAGTGTATTTAGAAAATGTTTTTTTTTACGAAACAACTGGCTGCAATGTACATGTGTATTTATATATGATATATTTTTTAAATCAGCTTATGGAGCCCTTTCATTTGATACAGTACCTGGAAAATGTTACAACCGGAGGTCGAAAATCCACCCAAGTCTAAAACTACTTACTAAGACTCTTACTAAACTTTTCTGCATAAAAATCTTCATACGCGAGCTTTCCCACAAGACTGCAGTCAGATATTTAAGTCTGCATTTTTTGGGTTTATTTGAAAACCTTTACGGCGCTTTTATTTTTGCATTTCTGATAAATTTCCCAAGCAGTTAATTTTCTAGTCGAACCAGTCTATCTAGACCCTCTAGGGTAGGCTGATTGATAGATAGATTGATAGATAGCATTTATTCATTAACAATACAAAGATTGTGTTTGAAATAAAAATTGAATAACATCTACTAACACTTCCCATTCGAAACCAGGAATAGAGTAGACCGGGGTCAATAGTACTACGGGTCAAAAGTACCATTGCCTATAATTCTGCATCTACATCGAAATATGCAATTGTGGGTATACACGAGTGTGCAAAGAGCTTGTCTCAATCTGCTCACCAGTCGGCCACTCGCTGCCGCGCGAGACGCACGTGCTAGACGACAATTTGTGTTTTTGTCTGACCAACGTAAGTATTTACTATTTAAATTTTGTACTAGGGTTTATAATTAAATAGTCGTAGTGTGAAAGTTTTACTGAACTGTGATTCTCTAGTTATTAAAGTTTGTAATGTGTCACAGTGTGGATGTCAGTTAGATATAGAAATCGAGATTTGTGAAGTTTAGTGAGTGCGAGTAAAAAAGGACAATCGTACCATAACACTCGGGGTCAATTGTAACGTTACAATTGACCCCGTGCTTGACCCAGAGTTTTTACACGACTGCTAAAAAAAGGAGTGTAATGTTTTTAAGGTTCATGTACGTGTGCACGTATGTGAGTTAAAGTAAAAGTTAATTTATAACTTTAATTCATTTCGATACTTTTGTATATAAATTATAATACTCGCAATGTTATTTTTTTCTAATGAATACTACTATATTATTTAAAAATAATTTGTTGTAAACGATGGGGTTGATTGTACCAGGGGTTGATTGTAACTGTATGGGATTAGTAATTGTTAAATAATTCGATATTTTTGTTATATGAAGATGTTGTTATTACTTGAAAGGTGTGCTATGAGGACCCTTAAGTGCTTTTTATAATAAGTCGACACAATAAGTATCAAAAACTTGGAGAACATACATACGTTTAGTTCAACTGAAATGCTAGCTTTGTCTATAGTAAATACGAGTCTATTTAATTAAGACTGATGTAACGTAACATACAGATTTGTCTTAAGAAATTAACAATGAATACAAATTGATTAGTACATTATTTTGGGTTTTATTTACCTTTGTTTTTCTGGTACTATTGACCCGTCCTAGGGGTCAAATGTAACACAAAGACTTCATGAACAAAAACTCGATTTTCACCATTCGGATGCGATCAAATGTAAATTATTTTCTAGATTCTTATAGCCAATTAGACTAGAATGTTAAATGCCAAGTGATTTTTACGTGCTGGCATGAGACTCTGAGTTATAGGTAATTATTTCAAAACTGGTTCTATTGCCCCCGGTCTACCCTACCCATATAACGGCATGTACAGCTACAGCCAGAAAAAGAGGTACGCACTCTGTCATACATTTTTGAGTATTCAGTGAGTAGTTCAATTTACGTACATTAAAAACATAGTTCACCTGTTTCAATAAGCAGTCGGTTAGTAATAACAGATTCTGATTAAGTTGTTTTTTTTTAAGTTATATGCATATAAGATAATTTTTTCGCAACAAAAACTATACCACAAGTTTTCCTATGTCAAAATTAAGCACATTCGTTGGCATACTGTACATCGGAGAGGCATACTGTACTTCTTACTCCTCTGCAGCCGACTGTACTGGAGCTCGTTAATCCCTTACCGTTGCAAGAGAGGGCGGGCCCTCGTCCCGGTATAAACAACTCAAGTACAACATTTAATTACCGCTCTTTATTAAAGCAGACGCACCTCAGTACCGACCGCAGATAGCTCTGCCGATACAGCTCTTGTTAACGACCGCTGGTCGATGAAGAAAGAAATTATATTTCACACCTACTGTATTAATAATCGATATGCGTTTTGGGAACTGGAGGGTCGATGTGAATTTGTGACTGAATAGTGGTAATTCGAAAACAAATGCAAGTAGGTATTTCGTATTCCTGAACGTTAGATCACCGGGACTGGCGCTTCCATCCCCTGCAACTTAGTAGTAGCTTAACTTAGGAGACAAATTAGATCCTTAATCTAGACAAATGCTCTAAAATTCTCATAGAATGATGTTATTGGGATTAGCCTATTTTCTCTCCAAATGATTCAAAATGTTAGAGAGGAATGGATAAGTTTTTTAAGACTACGATAAGAAGAAAAGAAAAAAAGTATATAATGGCTATGAGCTTTAAGATAAATCTCGCCGGTATAGTAACAGCCTGTTCAAGTTCAATCTTATAACTGAAGTGAATTGGGCTTGATTTAAAACATTCGAACCAATGCCACTCGCATCTCCCCTGAAAACGCTTAACAGTATGGTTTAGTCAGGAAGTTGTTGGTTGGTGATTAGCCGCAACCAAGGTTACCACCAGACCTGAAGACGCTTAAGTATAGTAGGTATCAGTTCGTCTTTATTGTTGCCATATTTATAAAGTAAAAAGTAAGTTTACGAGACTGAATTTAATTGAAATTGATTTTCAGGAGTATGAGGAGGAAGAGAAGTAAGAAGAGTAGGAGAATATTCGGGTAAGTAAACTTTAAAAACGCCTCTCTATGCCCTTTTTGTCACTACTATATAGATTCAAAACATATTTTTCCAAAAAGTAGAAGTCATGCAATCGATATTTAATAATATAAAATTTTCATTATTTTCTTTATAAATTCCTTTTCGTCGGTAAATTATTGTTAAACTTAATATATTATAAAAATGTTCATATTATCATAAAATTATCACGCAATAAACCGCATTAAAGCACCACGGCACGCAACAAGTTAAATCTTGTATCCCGAGGCATTTATCTAAAACAAGCAATAAGAGTAAATCACATTCTCACTTTAGATATCTCGCGCTAGGCTGCGTTGCGCCGACGCCGAGAACGGTAATAGGAACAGAATATTTGTCGCGTATCAAATCATTTTAGTTTTATGTACGTACGTACTATTTTAATAGCAATTTTGCTGAAACATTACGAAAGTTAGCTAAGGTCTCCGTTTAAGCTTGGGCAAAAATGCTTTCGTATGTCGGATGTCTGGCTAGCTGTTCTCCTCTAATTATCACATTCGGTAATTGGGTATACGAATTTTTTTGTCAATTCAGCTTTTGGAAATTATAAGTTTATGGTTTTTTTTGTAGGTCGTTAGATCTACATACATCTCACAAACACACTATTATAAAAATGCTTAGGAAAGAGCTTTTGGCAAAATGACAATAATTATTGTGCGATTCGGCAAAAAAAATATTGGTAATCTCTAGAATCTGCTACGAAATCCATTATCACGGGCAGTAAACACTATAGAGGTTTTAGTTAGGTATATCTTTAAACCTTGCCGCGAGTTGAGGTAACATTTACTATTTTTTAGGCTTTTATCTCTCTATTATGCTACTCCTATCTTACTTATCTATAGTATCATAAAGTTGTAAAAATGAAATGTCTGTACATTGAAGATATTTTCGAAAAAATAAGTGATACGGGCTATTTGCGGGTTACTGAAATAAAAATGGATTTTTTGTGTTTGTCCGTGTCGTTGTGGCTTCATCACGTCATAACGGCTTAACAGATTTCAACTATTTTTGGTACACGAGTAGCTGTGTATTTACAAATGGTTATAGGATGCTTTTTATCCGACTACGCTCAAGGAAAAAGAGGATTGTATTTGTTTTTTCCTCCGCTGATGAAGTTGCGTGCGGCACCTTTTATTATATATTATTTTTTTACTAACTTAACGGGTTTTTGCTCGGCGCAGTAGCGGATTCAAAAAAGATGTTGGAAATCCGTTGCTTCAATTTAAGGACTATGCTAAAAGACACAGGGTTGCCTCTAAAATTGATCATCTGGGAATCGGTCAAAAGCGCACAAATTGGAGCAAGTGTATGTCTCATGTCAGGGTGACATCGGTTATCGTATTTCGTATTTTTAATGAAATGTAGCCTCTGTGTTTGAAAATGCATTTTGATCACAGTGCAGCACGAGAATGCTGGCCTGTGAACCCTTTCAGCGCCATCTTGTACTTCTACTGTTATCATTTTGTGTGTGTGTGTGTTGCATTAATGTGTTTTCTTACCTTTTTTTCTTTCCAGCCCAGTTTGTAAATAAGTGGAAGTACAATTAGTAAAAGGCGGTTTACTTGAGTAGTTATTCTTGTATTGGCTTTGTGTAGTAAACAAAACAAATTTCGATAATTTGACAGCGTTCAATTCAACGAACCTGAATGTTACAGAAAATGCAACCGTCAAAACCATCTGAAGTCAGCTTTTTTGCCAGGCAAGAAAGACAGGAATAGCCTGTAACTTATAAAATTGGAATCAGCGTTAGTAGTGATAACGTAGGAACGTGGAAACGCTGGTGCGCAAAGCGGAGCAGCGCGCTGCGCGGACGCCTTCGGCGCGGCCTGGACGGCCGTTTATCGGCGCGCGCGCCGCCCGCGCCCGCGGCTCGCACGACCACCACGCCCCCGCCAGGAACGGATCTGGTGGAAACTCGGGATTATGCAAGGATAACCTATCTGAGAATCGGCCGCATTCTAGGAAGTTAGGATGTTAATTTCTTGGCATCGGGTAAACGCACATGGCAGATCTGTAATTGATATGTTTTCCGTTTAACTGGTAGCGTACTTGCACAAGTTTTTATTTTCACTTTATGTCTGTGTCACAGAGTTTGTGATTTAAATCAAACGAGATCATACGAATACTATTCGATTATGGTCCGAATTCTACAGATTCTACTAAGGATAAAGTGTACAGGAAACAAAATTAGCGTATAGCACATATTACTTAAATTGAATTCTAAACTACGTAATAACTTTTTGCAGGCGTTTCTATTACAATTGAAATTACGAAATTTAATTTAGGTTAAGTTGGCATTGGCACAGTAACTGAAAAAATGTAACATGAAGTTTCGTTAACCGGTTACATTAATTTATGTAGCTGCATAACATGGCGTTTTACCGTGGCTTTGACCGCATGGATACGATATCTTACTTATGCTATGGAAACTGTGTATTTTCCCGGGGAAATAAACGTTGGCTGAGTCTTCACCCCGCATCATATAACTAAGTATGGAAAAATCAAGTGGATGCGTTGTTGCGTGAAGGTGAGTTTGACTAAATAAAAAGTTGGTTCAAATTCAGTAACATAAGTACTTTCGAATTTATAGTCATCGTCACCTTAGCCGAATGACGTCCACTGCCGGATAATAGGGAAGGAGTCTCCCTCAAGGGTTTCATAATAAAGTTAAAAAATAAGTAAAAAGTTTTAGTCTATATAAAAATTATCAGTAACGGACCAATGTAAAACCTACCGACTATAGGTATATAGGTACCTACTTACTTAAATATAAAAGTATAAGGTTTGGAATTTTATGTTTTTATTCTCTCGCAAATGTGTAAATGACGTATTTATACCTCGTGCACACTGATCACCACACGTTCAGCTTTCAAAGAAAAAATCGCCTCATATTGATGAACAATGTACAATCGTATCATATTGTGTTTTTTAGTTTTAATCTTCACCATAATTTTTCATCCTGTGTTTACCTTTCAGTGATTGTTGCATTATTCTAGAACGAAAAGCATGAAAATTCATTTAATAAAAAAATAAACTAATACTAACAGATACTCTCATTCAAAAAAAGTCCCAAACGAACAGTGCTATATAAGAAAAGCGTCTTGCTGACTACGTCCCTGCGATGCCCTATGTAAGGCGCGTGAAATACCGTCCGGCGCGGCCGCGAGCTGCCATTGTAATGAGACGTTATTTATTGAACAATCCCAGAACTAATCACCTCCGCCGATAAACAAGCTGCGTACGAAAAATCTCGTGGAGGCGGGGCTGGGAGGGCGAACCCACGGCGCACATGGGAAGCGAAACGACTTGTGAAGCATGAAAGTTGTACATTATCCAACGGTTTATTTAATTTTGTGGACGGAGAAGAGAAGTAATAAAAGTACAGAACTTCTATAAATTTTATAATTATAAATATCACAAACTTCACACTTTTTTAATATTTTTTCGGCTTAAAACAGACATACCATGTATGAAAACCTACAATGTATTATAAACTGCACCCATATTTGATTGATCCGATCATTAACTTCTATTTTGAAGCAAAGAAAATATGACATGAAGTGCCGGAAAATTTTAGTATGCCAGTATCGGGAATTCCTGGTCCTGCGATACTGAAATTTCCTGGGACAACATGCCCTAATAGATAAATTCTCATTCTCGTCAAACCTATTAGTTCAAGGCGCCAAGTACGATTTTCTTGGCATTGGAGATTAAATGTAGGTACGCTTGTTTTTTTTTCAGTTTAAATTGATCAGTGATTGACCTCAGTTTCAACTCATGGCAAAATATCGAACCTTAATAATGGGGTTGCCTGTAAGGCAGTTTCTCTTTGCCTTAATGGAACCCTGGTCTTCCAGGGTATATATGCATTTTCACTGTGACTATATGGAGCCATAATCATTCGGGGTAGGCAGTGCCTTTGTGCCTATATGGACCGCACGTCACTGTAACATATCTTTACTATTAAAAAATTTTAAAAAATTGTAACATATAAAAAAATGAATCCTACAGGCTATTTAAAGGTTCTTTCACATTTTTTATTTTATTTTATATTTTTATACACACATGTCTTTGCTGTCTCATCACTTGAAAACGGGTAAACAGATTTAAACTATTTTGATACATGGATCCTCTTACCTGACTACGCCAAAGCAAAAAAGAGGGTTATTACTTTTGTCTCCTCCGCTAACGATGTTGAAGCTGGACCTTTTGTCTCCTCCGCTAACGATGTTGAAGCTGGACCTTTTGTCTCCTCCGCTAACGATGTTGAAGCTGGACCTTTTGTCTCCTCCGCTAACGATGTTGAAGCTGGACCTTTTAGTGTGATATCAAGGTGTCATTGTCTAACTACTCTCAACATTCTTTGGTACTTGGGCGTCGTATAATTGCATCGCTGGCGCTGTGCGCGGGCGCACGCTGTAGATAAAGCCAACGAGAGCGATCGATCGCACAATCAATAATTTATCACCAGTGACACGTTATTGGGCACCCACCTTGATTTATCGCAAAAGAAAGTGTACGTGACTGGAACCATTCTAATTTTCTAGCGGGCATTGTTAATGAAATATGTAGATTGTTTTGCTAAGACCAATGAGTGTGATAATGTAAAGTGTTGAGGAGAAAGCCGAGGTCGGAACAAAGGAGATAGCATATTTCGATTTTATGTTTAACGTTTCTTAACGTTAAAATTACGTTCTTTGTGCGTTTTATTGTTACAGGATATTATGAACTGACCATTGCTGATTTATAAAAAGTACTAAACAAGTGAAAAAAATGAGGTCACTTTACTTCTTTTCCAATGCAGTTAATGGTAGAGTGCCTAGTAGAGGCCTTAGTCCGCCTTTTGTATGATATCTAAGTTTTCTTTTGTGCAATAAAGATTAAACAAATAAATACAGGGAAAAAGTCAGGATAATAATATACACTAACTAGCTTCTGCCCGCGACTTCGTCCGCCTTAAATTCGTTTATCGCAGATAAGGGTATTTTT
The DNA here is from genome assembly GCA_905404275.2 of Hedya salicella. NCBI lineage: Eukaryota > Metazoa > Arthropoda > Insecta > Lepidoptera > Tortricidae > Hedya > Hedya salicella. The sequence continues at coordinate 15,565,405 of FR990100.1, read as the reverse complement.
CTGAGATAAATAGTAGCCTATGTCCATCCCCGGGACTCAAACTATCTCCATAACAAATTTCATCCAAATCTGTTCAGCGGTTTAAGCGTGAAGAGGTAACAGACAGACAGACACACTTTCGCATTTATAATATTAGTATGGATAGCAGTTTTATGTAGGAACAAAACCAAAATGCTTAAGGTGTATAGCAGGTTATGTGTAAAAAAGATTTAGTTTCTTTAATTGCAAGTATTAGACTGTTCTCAAAATTTGATATATTTTACAGTTTGATTTAAGATATTTTAGTATTTTTAAGACCGAAAATACAATCAGTAAACTCGTCATCTATCTGGCTAGCATTAAGGTGCCCGAGCTTTGTTCAATGAGGCACGATTTTTTGTTATTTAAGTAGAAGATTACACCTATCTATATAAACTATATAACCAAACTGATTCTACACACCAAATTCCATCAAAATTGTTAAAGCCATTTCCGAGAAACTAATTACATATATCTTGACATACATGGTAGGAAGAGATCTAGAGACACATCAATCACATCATTTCACTACACAGTTCTCTACTTCATGCATCCAATTTATAAAAAAATTGGTCTGGTACTTAAATACTGATTTATTATAATTAATAGAAGGTGCCCGCAAACTTCGTCCGGAGAAGAAACAAATCAGAACCCTCTTTTTTTCGTCAGCGTAGTCGGATAAAAAAGTATCCTATAACTATCTGGAGATACCTAGCTACCCGTGTACCAAAAATAGTTGAAATCCATTCAGCCGATTTGGCGTGAAGAAGCCACATCGACACATACAAACATACAAAAATCCAAAAAAAATATATTTCCATTCAGTGACCTCCGTCCGTTACAATATATTTTTTTTAATATCTTCAATGTACAGACATTTCATTTTTACAACTTTATAATAGTATTGATATTTTTATTCATTAACATATTAAAATATATACCCTAATAAAAATATTCAAGCATTTTAAAAAACACCTGGATGATGCTTTTTTTGTACTTATGATTCTTTATTTTCGAGCCCAATACAAAAATAACCAACTCATCGTGGCAAGCAAAAACTAATAAGGATAACACGAGAATTAAACACGGGTAAAATTAATTAAAACAAAAAACATATAAACGCTTCATTGTTTGTATCAGAACGAACCGACGGATATGACGTTTTGTATTTTGATATTTTAATAGTCAGTTGTGCTCCTGAACTTGAGTTCATGCAAAAGTTACTATTTAATTTTTGAATTAAACAAGTATAAAATACCTATCTATCTATCTATATCTATCTCTATAGCCACAGAGGGCGATCCTGCGCAGATTGTATACACCGAAATCCTCACGTGGTCAGGTCATCAATCCACCTAGTCGGGTGATAAAACACCCATAGGCAATATATTTGTGAATAAACTAGTAATAATAAAATAGTGATATTTAATATTTTTACTTCGATACAGAAAACGAAGTATATATATGTACATACATTTATAGGTATGTACCTCAGCCACACACTTAAGTGACCATTGATAGACTTTATTGACATTGACATAAGGCCTACTAAGTGTGTGACTGCATGTTTGTATATATATACATTTAGGCGGCGTCCATTACGTGGGGGGGGGGGGGGGGGGGGGGGTCGACCTGAATCTTATATCTCATCTTACTTTGGGTATATGGTAAAATCTTACACAATACCTGGGTAATATTAATCGTAATTTTGCAAGGTTTTAGATTAAAATAATAAGCAATTTTTGTTATAAGAGATTGAACGCATTTACACTCACAAATCTCGCAAAATCTCACCCCCCCTCCCTGGTGAGATTGAGGGGGATCCAAAAACGCCTAACGTAAATAATGAATGCCCCGTTATATGTTTATTGACAAAAAACACTTCGCGTACAAAAAGCAGACTTAATGTACCAGAGCGTATGGATTTAAATAGAGTGAGACTGTCTAATAAAGATATGTAGTGCCTTCGGAAAAAGTATCATTAGATAGCGTTACTAATATCTTTAGTCATTCTCTACACTATAGTGTTATTGAGAATCAAACCAACGTGACGCCATCTATATACTCAATCCATCCTCCATGTATAACAGTTTTACCTATTATATAAACAAGTATTTTTCTTATACAGTGTCATATCCGATGTATATATATACTCGTATATGCTCATATGATCATCGTAGATCGTCTACGCCTGCCTGACGAACGACAATATTTGCTGGGACGGCTGAAAGAGTGATGTTTAGGATCAGGCCAGTGGATACATCACTAACTTAGACCTAGTTGTTTAAGTCAATGCCAAATATGTTTATTGGGTGGCTATGTGCGTATAAGTGTGTGACCATGTGTTACAAATGTTACAATAAAAGTTTGGCATCCATGACATCTCGCCTAGAGAGCCGCACAGAGACAAAAATTTATCGGGTATTTCAGAAATATCATAAGTCAAGCAAAATATTTTTTTCAGCAAAAGCATAAAACTTATAATTTGGTAAAAAATATGCCTTTTTTGAAATATCCGATTCAAATAATAATGGTACCTAGAGATAAAAATTCAATTATAGGGATGTATAGAAAACCGGTAAAAAAGAACCTAGATGTAAACACTCTAAATCTATTAATTATACCTTACCATTATAGTGTTTTGGCAAGTTATAGAGGTTACCCGCTGACAAAAGTAGATAATTGATTATAACTATAACGGCAATATCTTTTTTATACTTATCAGATTCCAGTTACAAATTATTATAGTCCTCCTACACTTCAATAGATCGCTTTAATATACCGTTTATCTCAATCTAAATAAGTAGGTACTTAATAAAAGATTCGCTAGTGACGGTTTATGAGCTAGTCGAGACCCCGTGAGAGCCGCCCGAGTGGGCATTGTTTGGTTTGAGTCCCAGATGAGTCAGCTTGCTCTTGGCACGACGTCTAGTTAAACTAATCCGGTGAAACACCATTGGGGGCATCAAACTCTTTGCTTTGTGATTGTTATACCCGTGTATCTATACGGCAAGTGTGAAGATTGGAAATATAATCGTATACAGGATGAGCACCCCAATAGGGAATATGCATGTTTTTTTTTTATTTTTGCTTTATTAAAAGCTCATTCATGTAACAAACATTAGACAAAAATAATTTTTCGAAAAACTATAAAAATAACCAAGATATAAGCCATCAAACATTTCATTCTATCCCTTTCTAGCAAAACGGAATTTAATATGGAGTTTATATGGCCGGCGTAGACTATGACGTAACAGTACATATCGGACCTCTCTGTCAAATCGCCGTCTAATTAGCAGTTTAAAATGCCTATATCATTCGTATTTCCTGGCCGATTTTAATTTTGATTTCACTTTTTGAAATCGTTTTTACGGTATTTTCATATTTTGTTAAGAAAAGCGATAAAAAAAAACATGCATGTACCCTATTGGGTTAATGGATTCATGGCGTTTCTTGCCTCAAAAATCGGTTTTATGGACCTTGGAGCAAATTCTTCTATTTCTTACAGGGATGAACTTTTCAATTATATATTTGATGATATATTTGGCTTAGTTGATTTTTGTGGTAGTAGCACACTCCCGGCAAGGTCAAATATATTTATGAGATGAATACGAATATTTATTTGCAGGTCTTGTATATCTTATATCTGTATAATATCCTGTATATATCCTCATCTAGTGCCTTATTTTGGTGCTAGTTCAATTATAGTGAACTAGCTTCTGCCCGCGACTTCGTCCGCCTTAAACTCGTTTATCACGGATAAAGGTATTTTTCCGGGATAAAAAATAGCCTATGTCCTTCCCCGGGACTCAAACTATCTTCATACCAAATTTCATCCAAATTGGTTGAGCGGTTTAAGCATGAACACGTAAGGTAACAGTCAGACAGACAGACAGACACACTTTCGCATTTATAATATTAAGTATGGATGATTTTTCACTGATATTTTACATTACGTATTTGTTTTATTGAGTATTGCATTGTTGATCCTGTATATTTTATCTCACCAGATTAATTGTCTAATAGAGTAAGACAGAAAAAGGAACGGAAGAAGGCACTTACTTGATTTAATATTGTACGTCCCTGGAAAGAGCCTAATCATATATGTATGGGTTATTTCTTATGTACTGTCATTTCTATTAATATTAATAGCTATAAGATTGTTCTGCTAAGTTTTCCCATCCGACCTCACGCACGATTAAATTTTTAAACATATCAAATTACGTACTTTTGATACTTAAATTCTTGCCAGAATAGCTAGCCTCGATGTTCGATTTTACGTCCCAGTAAAGCAAGCCATAACCTATCTACGGCGGAGGTGACGCTATAAAAAAGTTATAAACAACATAAGCATGGACCAAAATCGTAAACACCCAGATCTCGAGCACATAAACATTTCAACACGTAACGTATCTTCAACTAGAATTCCATGTAAGTACTTTGTAAAGAATCAAAGTGGGAGACGCCAGCCATTCTACAGGGGTCCTTCCGTCTGAACTGAAATTAAAGGAATTCTATTAAAGTAGTGCCCATAAAGAAGGAGCTAGATGCTGCTCTGTATTCAGTTTTGTTGAGTGTGTAGGTGTTTATATCGCGTTTTTAAAGCTTTTGATGCGAGAATTTTAATATTGAATACATAATATGTGGTAAATAACTTTTATATGCAAATCCTTAAAAGCAGCAACGCGAAAAGGCTTCCCATAGTCAGCTTTCAAAACAACAAACACAGAAAAGCAATACCCATTCACAAAACCTATTATGTTAATTTAAAACACATCAGAAGAGAGATAAGATCGCGGCTCGTTCACACCACACCTCCCGAAACAATAGTTAATAAGATGATTTATATCGATCCCGAGATAGGTCCATTCGACACGTCTCGACATCGCTTTAGCATAATCTCGCGCTCGCATCGAGTGCTATATCGATTGGTACAGATGTTCCGAGCGAACACGGCGCCCGGTTATGGATCCGTATCCTTAACTGGTACACAAATACTCATCAATGAGAAAAAAAGTATTTAAAACTATCATATTGATATAATTGCAGTTCCATGAATAAAGATGCTTATTATAAAGACTGGAGCGTTCCCGGTATTTTGTTTTAATGCTTCGTAAATTGAAGCTACCTCCGAGAACATTCAAACAGCGGGGGCAAATAAAAAGCACAATCCGGTGTCGATGGAAAACAATCTGCGCCGTTATCTGTAGATCGGCAGTCCGCAGCGGCGACAATGAGTCCGTTGAGCTAGGGTCAGCTAGACTGACGAGCTACCTCCCAGAACCGAGCAATTAATTCGGTAAGAGCTGGCTATTCGCCCCGAGCTGGCCGTAATGCCGCAGCATGACACGCTGTTTCTCCAAGCACCCACTACGCGAGTTATTATAAAATAATGAGAGGTGAGCCGCCCGCTGCGTTCCACAATTGCCCTGCTTAGCCGCCTCACCACCGCCCGTTTAGCTATTTTAATTTTTGGTTTGTCTACTAACGGTCCACAGTTTCGTAAGCAGTATCAGAAAGCAATCATCAGGTTCTGCACTTCAGCACGCCTACATGTGATTGGGCCGTTGTCTTATGTTTAATTTAATATGTTATCTAATCTCGCCACGTTCTTTGAAAGGAACAGGTCGTCGTATATGTATTTGGAGCTAGTATTCTTAGGGTAATAAGACAAGTAATGAAAGTGATAAATAGGATACAATTATATTCAACTTTGAGATAATATACCTACATATCAATATGCCAGTTGGAATACCTATATTTATAAAACAGCTAGGTTAGGTGACTTAACAATTGACAAAAAAAGTTGAAAAAACCTTCAGCCTAACTAAATCGTTCAATGAAATTTGATAAAACATATTCCTTTACAGACGTAGCTGTGGTTATGGAAAGATTTTCTTTGAAAATTGTAACTCCGATGAAAGTCGCGAGCAATAGCTAGTATGTGCATAACATTACATAATATACTATTATGATCAATAAGGAAGACTGTATGTCAACGAATACGTCAGTTTCGCATAGTCTTAATAACTTTTATATTGCCCTGAGAATCATGAATTGTTATGTTTATGCCATGTATCTCAAGTTGAATAAAGATTACTTGGGCTGACTTTCCTCGTTTAGTTGCCAACCTTTGCAATTGACCAATGCCCGTACGATTGTAAAATCTTTATTCAATTTGACTGATCACATAATCTTTGATCATCCTTCTCGCAGAGAACACCAATATTCATTAAATTCAAGGAGTGTAACTACTTCACCTCATATACTTCACATACATTGTATATCCTGTCCAATGCTGTTCAGGTTGGTGTGGATTTGACGATATTGCCGGTGGCACCACCATTTTGGTAACTTGACGTAATTAACACGTTTACTATTCTCATACAATCTGACAAAGTCATAAGCTACTCCAACTATGCATAATGGACGCATAAACTCCTGGCAGGCAGGTGTGTGACACAGCAATAGAGACACAGGGTCAGGGAACGGGCCACCGACAAAATTTTCTACTATCAAGAAAATAATAAATAACTATAAGGTGACAGTTATTTACACAAAACGAACTAGTTCCACGGTAAAGTCAATAAGGCTAGTGTTATGAGTACTAGATGACCATAATTTATCGATACTATTATAAAGTTGCAAAAAAGCTATTGAAATGGACTATTTAGAGGTCCCTGAATCGAGAAATATATTTTTTTATTTTCTTTTGTGTTTGTATGTGTCGTGTGTTTTCATCACGCTAAATCGGCTTAACCGATTTCAAGTCTCAACTATTTTTGGTACACGGGTAGATAAGGTATCGGGTATCTCCAGATGGTTATAGGAAACTTTAAGTCAACTGTTGTATGTAGTGGTAGCGTTTTCGTATAGGCAATTTGACGCTCCATATTAGAAAAATGACATAAGTTCCATATCAATTTTGTACACTACTACATACAAGAGGGTCTTTACTTAAGTTTTTTACCTATAAGTACGTATTATTTTACCAGGTACTGCACAAATATTTATTATGTCACGTCGCAGTCAGTTCGGCAAGTGCGTTGCGTTGCGCGTCATGTGGCGGGCGGTTGGTATCGCGGCATCTTCACGCGTGGCCGCGGCCGCAGCTGCCTTACTCCCTTACCACAAAAAGATGTAACCGCCACGGACCTCTCACTAATATATGCTCTTTTATACGAACAACGCAGTACTGCACGAATTAAAAAATAATTGCTAATTGTCTGCCTGCGAAAATTAAAATCGCCGGCTTTTACCGGTGGAGGGGTAACTTCGAAATGGGTTAGACTCGAATTGCACTGCAGAAAATACCTGAGTAAAGTATAAGTACATATATATGAAGGTATTTTCAAACACACGTCCCATCATTTGTAGTACAGTGCAAGCCAAGACAGTGCTTATTTATTTACTCATGACTTGAAGATATCCATGTTTTGTTTTTTTTTTTAATAAAGAAAAGTGAACGCAATATAATAGGCGCATAACACGAAAATTAAGAGCGTGACTGGATTCGGCTGGATGGAACAGGACTGCTCATGATGGCATTCTTTGGGAGAGGCCAATGCCCAGCCGTGGACATCTTTTGGCTGATGATGAAGAAATTAAGTGATAGTTAAGTAAGGAAAGCGTTTGCTTATATATATATTTTTTTGCCAATTTGTTGTTGCTTGGACACGACTTCAATTGCGTAGAAACTGAAAAATCCGACGAATCGGGAACTGATCGTACATATACAGCAACTGAGAACATCAGCAACAACTAAGAAAATACTCGATTCCAATACACAAATATTTACTATTACCTACCGAAAATAAAAATCTGTTTTTTTTTTATGACATAGTAGGCATACGAGCAGACGGGTCGCCTGATGGTAAGCGATCACCGTCGCCCATAGACACTTGCATCACCGGAGGAGTCACAAGTGCGTTGCCGGCCTTTTAGGTGGGAGTACGCTCTTTCCGCGTAACTGTAATCCGTATGAGAACCCGCATAAATCCACATAGGTACCAATATGCTTCACTATCCTGAAGCCGTCATCAGAATGTTTGCCTATTATACTTTTAGTAAAGGTTACATTACAGGGGAGTGGGCCATACTTTTTTTCACAAAATACAATAAAAAAAAACAGTTACTTAATGACAGTAAGATTCCAGGATCGGGGTCACTCACTAAGCTTTTTAGTGAGTCACCTAACTTTTTTAATTTCCCAACTATAAAAGGCCTTTCCTGAAACCGTGAACTTACCAGGACGTTTAAAAAAACTTAACCTATGGGTTCTACACAATGATGAAAAAAAATCCGTACATGGCTTCGATTTCGGAGAACAGCCAAACAAAAATTTTGTATTTTTTTGTAATGGTTTACCCCTAATTGTATTTTAATTCCTAGCTTTGTATTGATAATAGTTCAGTACTGTTTATTTTTAATTTTCTTTTGGGTACCGCTGAAAATCAGCGTAACGCATTTTGTACTTCACATGCAATACAGTAAAATTTAGTTTTCTAACGTGTGAGATGGAAAATTAAGCAGTTTGGCGAACATAATTATTTATACGAAATGAAAGTTATGCTGCTAGTTTAATAATTAAATAATGTATTTAAATTATTATTGGTTATTCGTGATACATGTAGTTAATTCTGAATTCCATGAGGAGTTCTACAAATCAGTGACCGTTCGATTAACATGAACTTTAATCAATGAATTTATGTCGGCGTCTTTGCGGTTTAACTAACCGAACGAGTCGTTGAGGTTTCTACTCAGGATGGATGCGGCGTATTTGCTTACGTGTGCCTGTGCTTGGTCGAATCGTCACGAGATGCACTTTTAAGTAACGATGCTAAAAAGTGTAAAATAAATTAACATTTTAACAAAAAATAAAACCGACTCCAAAAAAAAGAAAACAAAAATAATCAGTTTTTTCAATTTACTTACAAGTAACCGATTGTCTACTCAATCTATAGGTACAGTAATATACAATTAATGTTATTTTGGAGTCGGTGCCATCGTGTCACACACAAGTTACTAAAATCGTATTTTTTCAATATTTTTCATATTATTTTTATTTTTTTACTTTTTACTTTTATTTTTGGAGTCAGTTTTTTTTATTAAAAAGTTGATTCTCTAATTGTATGCGACATCATTGGCGGCTGGTGCTATCAAATGAAGATAAAAAACGACTAATCATATTAAATATTTTGCTCCAGTAGATCCTTAAGAAATAGGGTGTGTTACAGAAAATGTAAGAAAAAAAATACCATACCCTCTTTATCTTCAAAACTACTGAACCTCAATTGAAAATATTAGGGTATATGATGTTGAATGCATAAATTATAAGAGAATCTATGACAAAATCCAAAGTCGTTGCAGGAAATAAGAATACTTTTTAGAAATCCCGGCCACGTTAGGTTTGCACCTCATTTATGTATTGCAACGCCACAGTTGCAAATTTAACGTCACCGGGAAGTACACTTGCTGATTTATTTCTTGTGTTCAATGTTACTTCGGTTTGTGAAAAATATCAGATTATATTTTTCCCCTTATTCTAGTATTTTCTGAAAATAAAAAAATCGACCGCGCTCGAGAATGTCAAGGCGATATTTTCATTTTGCAAGTTTATTTATGACTGATTGATTAGTGAACTGCACACTTTTCCGCAAGTAATAAATCCACCTTACCTTTATTTGACTCGCTTAAGTATGACGGATGATTTTAGGGCTTATACATGGTAGAGGTACTCAACAGGTTCCAAAGTATCCCGACTTATGGTAATCTGAGGCGGTCGAGTAAATCTTGAAATCCCTGCTTTGGCACCCCTACTATAAACATACCTCATCCATCTTTCCCGCTCCACGTTCGCATTCAGCTAGTTAGGTACGTACAAGACATGTCTCTAGACTGCTGACTCAGCGTCGCCTCTTTAACTCGAACCACTGATTGTTCCATTCGGCATTGTCTGACAACACCCCTGTCCCTTTCCCCGCAGTCGTGGTACGACCGGTTAATTACTTTTCATTAGACAATAACCGACCAATGTTTGGAATTGATCGCCATTGTGTTTATAGGGTTGCCATAAGGTAATAAGCAATTGTTTTTTTGATCCGCTATGAGTTGGGAAATACCCTGCAACTCTTTATGGAGATTTAAGTTCAGACGACGACAATTTTGCGCATATCGGTTATCAATTTAACCAACCGCTTTAAACATTATCCTCAATTCGTTTGTGAAAGAGTGTTTGTTATTTATTTCACTTGATTGAAAATATAGAAATAGATATAAATCGAAAAGTAACATTGGCGTACCTATTTTTCTATAGTACATTAACTACTTATATGTACCCAAGCCAAATGATGAAATTATGCAATTAAATATTCAAGTTAAAGTGAAATTAATCTACTGATAATTAACTACGTACATATATTTTTTTAGAACATCACTAGGTAAAAAAAACATTTAACAATCATAGCTAATTGTGCAAACCCTCAAATTAATAATTGTCCCAAATAGCAAGTAGATTCGTTCCCCGCATGTGGCCATCGCACGCTGATTTCTTATTCATCAACCAGGTGGCAAAGGTCGGAGGTAAAACATCCAGTCATTCGGTGAAAGGAAAACAGCTATTAACATTCATTATTATGCGTGCTACAGACTGACCAAAGCTTTAACAATAGCCAGCATGCAACTAGGCGGTAACGCTGGGTACACACTGGCACGAAGCGAGCGTGAAGCTTTTCGATCTGATTATTTTATAATTTACTTAAATTTCTATCAAAAAATAGTTTTTGTGACATGCTCTTATTGCCGACTGTACTTTCCTTTGAACTTCCTTCAACAACTCATCAAGACCATTCTGAAGCATCCAAAGGCGATTGAGGGTTGCGTTTTTTTTACTTACAGATTACTTATGACCACCCTCCGGCTCCATCAACTTGATGGTCATAATATTGCATTTCACAAAACTTATAATTATGCCAAATTTTACTTCAATCGGAATCCGGAAAGTGAGTCCAATTTAACTGGCAGGATTTCACCCACACATAGAAAACACGGCAAATTAACAGAGTGTGTAAAAAACGTCTGTCAACATCCGTTGCCACTATGTAGTGACGTCCCCACGCTGGTTGCATGGTTGGACTTGTGACATAGTCAGATCTTTTTTATGGTTACAATGAACATGTTAAGAGGGTTTATACCCGCTTAACTGGCAACGTCGCATACTTTTTGGTTTTCCTTGATTATTTTGAGAAATATGAATGTAAGTAGAACATATTTTCAATACATTCATTAGGTTTTCGGTAGTTAAGCTGGCACAATTCAAAATTTCATATTAATTGCCACAACTAAGGCTCTATAAATGTATTCATGTCTATATATCTTGTTTTGTAATTAAATAAAGGAAAAAGCGGGTGATAGGTGAATTAAACACAATATGATTCCTAACGATGTAAGGTATGAATTGAACATACCTTTAAGTTTCATTCAAGAACCACAAAATAATGAAGCACAATGAAAAAAAATGCGACGTTGCCAGTGAAACAGGTATAAACGCTCTTGACATTCTGCTTTTGGAGGATAGTACTGTTCGCGATGGTTGGCGTCAACTGGACTTAGTTGTGATGGCGTGGTTATGACCACTGTCCCTGTATAGGGAAAATTGATAGCATTTTCTAGTGGATAGACTTCTATGTTGCAAGTAAGTGCCACTGTAACCTCAAGAATAAATGTCATGAGCCAAGTATGTATCACCGACGGCAAAATACTGTTAGAATCATAGCTGAACCCAATTTTATTTATAATATTAGACGAAGAACTGGAAACACATGGAAATTAAATCCTACTTTGCAAGCCAGAACTGGTTGACTTTATGCAGCAGAATAAGTATCTTAAATTGAAATATCCAAACAGCCGGTAAGAATCACGTTTAGTGGATGCTTTGCTAGTATTTTCTGAACTCAAGAATTTAGTTCAACCATGGTGGCGAGCTGAATCTTAAAATTATTGGCTTAAAATATCCAAGCAATTGTTTTGTGAACGAAACAACGCAGTGTGGTGTGGCTTTTGGTACACCGAGTGGTCGATGAAATGATTGACGAAGAAGGTTCACTTTTTTTCAATAGAAGTAGCTTAAGGCGCCTAAAACTTCAGACCAGTTAAAAAAATGATCTTGTGTTTGTGGACTGGTATTTTGTGAATTCCACAATGTAGTTCTACAGTGGTCTTCCGCGAGCGAGTGGTCGCTCGTGACGACATCGCGTTAGCTCTGCTATTTGCATAGTAATCGGCTATCCGACGGCGGGTTTTAATCACGGGTAAGCCGGCGGATTGTGTACCAATATATGGCCGACCGGGGAACGAATGTGGCCAATTTGTCTAATATGTGTTTTCGCTGCTGTGGGTGGTTTTTGACCCACTTACAAGCGATCTAGCCTTAATCCTAGATGTGTTTTAGTGGGTAATAACAATTCAATACAATTTGAGTTTTACTTTTGCAACAAAAACGCAAGCTTATGTGTCGTAAGACTGGAAAGGCATCGGTCTCTTTTGAACTTACGTTATAGGAAAAGGCTGCTAGTCGTCTACGCCTAGGGTTTTTTGATCCAGATCCAGAAAGAAAAACACGGATCTGAATCCTTCCATAAATTTGCTTCAAGATTCAATGAGTTTAAAGTTGGAGTGTTTAAATTTTTGATGCTATAGAAAATACTTACCTAAAGATATTTCAAATACAGTAAAGAGAACGGGTACAGCAAAATATGTGCTTACAATTGCTATAGTAATACCGTGGAAGGTTATTACTATCGAGGACCCGAGGTTGTTCGATACTATTCTTATACATACATACCATGTAGTAAAGTTATATATGTACATCGCGGGATATAACAGTAAGAAATATTTTTAATTTAAGTCGAGAACTAGGTTATTTTAACTCGACTATCTACAGCGAAGGTTCTATCACAGTTTTTACGTCCTCTTAAAACCCATAAAGGCTATTTATCTACGTTTTATACGCGACAGAGCCTATTGGCCGTATTTAATGGCGGTTTCATGCCACAGGGCCGTTCTCGCCGTCTTGACCCCGTCCTAACAATTAATTAAAATACAATGTACGGTCCGTATGTACTGGCGCAAACATCCGCCAATGTCACCGGAGAAATATAGGCTCCTAAAGGGCGAACAACGTAATTCTGGGGTGACCGAGTTATTTGGGCTCAGGCTTTCATGACTGGTTGCCGTTTCTCTTCGGTCTAGCATGTCGTTCGTCTTAGAGCTAACAGCGGGTGTCCGTCCCAGTAGTAGCTACCTAAAACGCGAAGTGCCTAAGACCTTATCGTAGTAAAATTGGTGCAAAATAAAAAATGTAGTAAGTAATTGGGTCATTGAGTTTATTTTCTGTGGTATGTTATAGAACGACCTCTTAATAATAGAAACATACGTGAAAAAAGTACATTAATCACAAAAAAACTGACAGAGATACAACAATATTGAAATCACATTTTTGAACTTTCCCAAAAAACGCTCCATACGAAAATTATTAAGAACTTTGTTCTGTAGCTATGTTAAAACTTGCGTTTATCGAAACAGTTTCATAAACGTTACTACATACTTATTTCATGGGTTAAGCTACGCGTTAGGTACCGATTTAAATTTTTTAAGGATTTCTGTCAACGAAACTATAATTTCGCATCAAAATTTTATACATCCCAATTCTTTTGATTTCATGGTTATTAGGTATGAAACTACTGGTTCGGACAAATTATAATTCTTAGTCCCTTTTGCAAACGGTCCATTTCATTAACAACTACAAATCATTGGCATTGAATATGAAACAATAGTAGATAATGAGGCGAAGCAAGTAGCGCTCTTTGAAGAAAGTAGCTCGCAAGTTTAGTTTACAATCATTAATCTTAGTTATAGATTTAAAAACTGTCGTAATCTATATATTGAGGTATGTAGTCTAATCTTGGGTCTTGTTCGTAATATTCGTAACGTTGGCAAATGTTCTTAAGTACTCTCTATTAACAAAATAGTGAATTTTGCAGCCTTTGAATCAAACGTTGATAAGAGAAACAAATACTTAAACGGCTCTTTTTACATATTTATTAGTTATAGTACTTATATAATATTTTCTTCTGTTTCTGGTTGTTATGGATACTAGTGATTACAACCAGAAAGTGGAAGTACTTTTGTCAGACACTACGAGTACAACATACAAGCTTGTTAAGCGAGATCCAACGGCGAAAGTAATAAAAACGACAGCCGAGCTGATAAGTAAGCACTCTGAAAATCTTAATCTGGATGTGAAAAGTTTAGTGCCTTCTTGCCCGGTGCCACCAAAGTTGTACGGGTTACCAAAGATACATAAACCTGGTGCTCCGTTACGCCCTATAGTGAGTCAAATCGATGCTCCTACCTATCGATTAGCTCGGCACTTAGCAGGTGTGCTTTCTTTACTGCGAGGGAAGACGGAAGCATACACAAGGGATTCATACCATTTTGTCAGTGAGATTAAGGATTTGAGACTAACTGATGATGAAGTTATGGTCAGTTTTGATGTCCAGTCTCTCTTCACATGCCTACCAGTTCAAGAATGTATCGAAATTGTGAAAAGAAGATTGGGTGAACAACAGATGGCAATAGAATATGCTGAGTTATTACAACACTGCCTTACATCTGGCTATATGCTATGGAATGGTGAATTCTACGGGCAAGTTGATGGTGTGGCAATGGGGTCTCCGGTGTCTCCTGTTGTCGCCGATATTTTCATGGAAGACTTCGAGGAGAGAGCGCTTTCATTGGCACCTGTCAAGCCGAGGATCTTTAAAAGATACGTAGATGATACCTTTACTATTTTACCTAGATCTAGTGTTTCAGCTTTCTTAGACCATCTGAACTCCATGCATAGTAAAATTAAATTCACTATGGAGTTGGAAAATCAAAATTCACTTGCATTCTTAGATGTGCTAGTAATTAGAGGTCCTAACAATGACATAGGTCATACTGTATATAGGAAACCTACGCATACAGATAGGTATTTGAATGGCAAATCTCACCACCATCCCTGTCAACTTGCTACAGTGGGTAAATCTTTGTTTCAGAGAGCCAGGGGTATCTGCGACGATCAACATCTGACTGCTGAGTTGCAGAATGTCAAACGTGCGCTTCGAGCCAACGAGCTCCAGATACCACGTTCCAAGCAGAATCCCAGTATGAAGAAACCAACAGTCGAGCGTAAACCTGCCGTATTACCATATGTGAAAGGGGTCACAGACAAGATCGGAAACATCTTGAAGCGTGCTTCTATAAAAACATATTTCAAGCCGTTGAAGAAGGTGTCTCAATACCTTAGACCCGTGAAGAGTAGCACCCCTTTGCAGAGTGCAGGCATTTATAAGCTAGACTGCGAGTGTGGTCTTTCATACATTGGTCAAACGAAACGCAGTGTATCAACCCGGGTGAAGGAGCACATAGCAGATGTCAAGCACCGTCGGTGTAATAGGTCTGCAGTCTGTGAACATGTCATTGACAAACCAAACCACTCAATTAAGTTTGATAAACCTTCTATCCTTGCCAAAGAAAAAAGATATTTTCCCAGGATGCTACGCGAGGCTATTGAGATTAAAAAGCATCCTAATTTCAATAGAGAAGATGGATTGTCACTACCACCTGCTTGGGATCCTGTAATACATCTCATCAAGGAACAAGCGAGACACAGGACTGCAAAACCTTAATTTCCGAACGGTGTAAAATATCTTATCTGTTTAAAGTAGTTTAATAGTCTCTGTTTTTAAATATTATAATTAGTAATGAGGTAGCCTGGGAGTTTTTCTTTGCAGCGTTTCTTTTCTCCTCAGTACGCCTCATTTGTGAAATGCTGCTTGGTAAATTATTAGAATAAAATAATTAAGCCCTTCTGGCACATGTGTAACTGTCTTTACAGCTTAGGCCCATCTGGCATGTATGTACACCTTTATTTGTGTTTTTTCAAAAAATGGGTAGTTTGCACAAAATTGTAACTTTGACAGAGGAAAATACATCTTTTCTCAGTCCTCCCGTGACCATGGAAAGCTGGAAAGCTTCCGAAACGTCGGGAACTAAAATGAGATAATATACGCGATATAATCCGTTAAATTGTTTTATAGTACTTATAGTTTACCCATAACTTTTGCTTTACTACTAGTTACTAGGTGATATACGTATCTCGTAATTTGTGATACAAAATCAAGTAATTTGCGTATCTGTTTGTCAGGTAATTTACTTTTCAAGTACTATGCGTCTGAAGGTCACGTTGGTCTAAATCCGTAACGAATGTTCAAACACTACCACAAACTTTTACATTAATATTAGTAGACTTTATTGTTTTTGAAAGGAATAAAATTTATTCATATTTCGTGACACACAGTATCGTCGGAACCTATTGACCAGTAAGGGAGCCGATTGTTGGCGAGCATTCGGTGGAAAAGGAGATAAGAATAAAATAAAAATAATGAAAGGACTAGCAATTGTTGTTATTTACTGGAACGCAAGGAGTTGTGTGATGGAATTTTCGACGAAATTCAAATGCGTTTTGTGCTCTTGCTAAACCTAATACCTACTGTTAGGTTAGGTTAGGTCAAGTAAATCGATTCATACTTAACTGTTTCTTACTCGTAGCTACCGATGAAATTCCATTACCGCGTATAAAGTTATACCTAAGTCTATATAGCTGTTATTATTTTAGACTTTGTGACAGAACGCGTCTAAAAATCAAGTATTAATCCTACTTGAAATTCACGTGAGTATATATATACATAAGACAGGCATTTTGATATAAGAGGTATATACCTACATGTAATGAAATATTATTTAACATCCGCGCGACTTTTATGTTTACATACCTATTTGACATAAAAATTGAATAACAAGAAAATATGTTTTTAATTTTTTAACGAAAGATATCAAATTATATGAAATTCATACGCTCTGCCTTTTAAATATAGGTTCGTAAGGATTGCACCGAAGTCTTGGAGCACAGCGGTTAATTCCTCCAATGACTCTGCTATGACCACTATATCGTCTGTAAGTCCAAGGTGAGTGCGGTACTCGCCGTTGATGTTAATGACAAAACCGTTTCAATCCAATAGCTTGAAGGCACCTTCCCGCGCAGCAGTAAACATTTTCCGACAAATGACGTCTCTCTGTTGTACTCCTCACTTCAGTTGGGTGCTCATTGTAATAGAGTTGCAAGATTCGAACCAGCGAACTATCAAATATAGTAACCCAAAAGTCTGTAAAATGCGTCAAAACTTGAAAAGACGTTCATGCCCGTTGTCATCTTTTGTCTTCCGTTTAGCATTTATTCCGTATGGTGCATATCTAACAGGGCGGGCCGGCCGAGAGCGGGCCGTGAAAAATGCGAATTACGTTTGAAAGAAGATCGTCAGCCAGCCAGAAAGTCATTGTTGTCCCGATAGCGATATTCAGCGATGCGACGCTCTCCACGCAGGCACAGGAGCAGATCAAAAACAGTGGTACTACATAGCGATCTAAGGTAAACATTCAAATGCTTGACAGCTTAATTCCGTCCTGTTTGTGACCTACAAATTAAGGTTCAAGGTCCCAAATAATAGGGCAGTGACGGACGATGGGTCATTTACATAAGTAAAATTACTTTAATCGCAAGCAATTGATTAATTTTATTTTGTCTCAGCGTGTTTCAATCATCTACCAAAGTATGTCTTAGTAAAAGGTGCTTAAGAAATAATTATATGCATAGCATATTTATACTCACATATATATTTATAACTGACTCATCAACGCAGTCGAAACTACTAAACCGAAATTTTCACTGTTGTCAATATTTATAACGTAGACAAAGAATAAGAAAGGATTTTTGGAAATTGATCCCCTAACGGGATTAAATTGGAGTTGAAAGTTTGTGTGGGAAACGTGTGTATCTTTGAGAAAGTGATGTGTTATTCCGTGTTTAGACTCTTAATTAAAAACTAAGAAAACTGATTTCAGCATTATGGAAAATTCATCCCGTAAAGGGGTTAAGTCGGGGGCAAATGTTTACAAGGGAATCGTGCGTTTCATTGAGTAAAAAGTGTTATGTTTTGTGTATAGACTCTTCATTTGAAACTAAGAAAACTGATTTCAGCATATTGGAAATTCGTTCCGTAAATGAGTTAAGTAGGGGGTGAAAGTTTGTACGGCGTGCTTTTAATTGAGTGAGAGGTATGATATTTCGTTTTATAACCAAACTGAAAAACAAACCATTTCAGCATTTTGTAAAAAAGTGTAGGTATAGATAGGGCTGTGCGTTTCTTTGAGTAAGTATAATATTTCGTGTATAGACTTTTCATCCAAACACAACTAATAAATCTAGTTTCAACAATGTGAAAAATTTGTTCCCGTAAAGAGATTAAACGGGGGTGAAATTTTGTATGGGAAAAAGATATAAAATAAGGAGAAAACGTTTTTTGGGAAACGCGTGGTTTTTTAATTACATTTAAACCGTGAAAATACCATACGGACGCATTCCCTTATGTTGATAAATTGTCACTGTGTTGTTTGTGTATTTTAAGGTTATTTTTTTGTTTGCAATTTGTAGAAATAAGAGTATTGCAGTAGTGAACTATTTACCTCACCTCCCTCTTAAAGTGCAGGACAAAAATATTGGGTAATGATAAAGGCGGTAATATTCAGTAGTCTAATGCTCGAAGTTAAACTAAAAACGAATTTTAGGATTTTTTTTTAAATTATCCCCTTAGAAGAAAGTAAAAGTTTTAATGGAAATCGTGTCACTTTTTATAATGTAGGTACATATATATTTTGAACATAGCGTCTGTATTCACAACTAAGACGAACAACTGTTTTTTTTAATTCTTCTCTATAAGGCGTTCAATAGAGTTACATTATACCTTTTTTAATCAAAAGCGTTCTTCTTCTTTAAAATGCTCTCGCTCTTTTGCTGTCTCTTCTCCTCTGCCTGTTCAAAGTTTTAAAGTAATTTCTTCTCAGTCTTCCTCCACCCTACTGTTCTTGGATAGTAAAACATTTCTCCATTTTTAGGGTTCCGTACCAAAATGTTAAAAAAGGATCCTTTATGGTGCGACTCTGTCTGTCTGTCTGTCCGTCTCACGTCCGACTATTAAAGCGCCATATCTCAAAAAAAACTTATGATATGTATTTGAAGTTTGGAATATTTATAAGCACGGTCAGCCGACATGTATTGCAAAAAGAATTGTATTTTCTAAAAAATGGCAAAAATTAAAACTCAAAGTAATCGTACTTGACCTAGTAGCTAGTAGTTTACCACTGACATATGCTTTTATTCCATTGGATATCTGACTTTAACACTTATGCAAAAGAGTTTCTATTACAAACAAACGACGTTTAAACTCTGATTTGTAATTCAAGACCAAAATCTGTCAGTTCTCATCTTGATGATTTAAACAAATAAACATTATTTCATAAAAACATGAATGAGAAATCGTGCAACCAGTAATATTAGGGAAAGTTTAATTGATAAAAATACTGACACCTTAACCAGTATATGCAGTGATCATAGCGAAAGTGCGCTCGTTGACGTAAAATTTTGGTCTTGAATTAAAAATCAGAGTATAGACAGTGTGTAAGTAATATAAACTCTTTTACATTATTGTTAAAATCGAATATCCAATGGAATAAAAGCATATGTCAGTGGTAAACTCAGTTATCGTATATCATATCATATGAAAGGGGGGCTTTTCGCACATTTTTGATTTTTTTTTTAATTACGTTAGATTTTGTTATATTAATGAAAATGTGTAAGAAATTTAACGAACGAAATTTTTGAATTTTCACAATTTGTTTGATTAAATATAAATATTACACGAAAGTTGTAACCATGTCTCAATTTTTTTTTATTAACAACATTTTTGAACTACCCGGTTCCGTTGAGTTTGCACCTCATTTGTTTGTACAAGCTTAACTCAACCGGAACCGGGTAATATAATAATGTTATGGTAGGTTAAACGAAAGTTTGTACGGAACCTTCGGTGCGTGAGTCCGACTCGCACTTGGCCGATTTTTTATATTTATATCTAACTATTTCAGTAACTACATTTTCGTAGCGCTACACGTGTAACCGTTAACATAGGAAATTGAGTATGTAGCGAAAACTTGCTAAAAGCAGAGCGCCTACCTGCCGGTTCTTGGTAGTGAAAGTCTAAAGAAGTCACGTCTTAGCAGGTCATCCTTTAACATTCTTTGTTCTAATTTGAATTAGCGATATTAGGGACCTTTTTTTCTCCAATCCTATTCAATACTCCCCTTTTTCACTTTTTTTCATGCAGCTTTACAACTTTTTCTCTCCTTGTGTACCATAATCTACATATAACCATTCCCTATCTCTTTGTATCGGTGTAAAGAATAATTACAAGTCAACAAAACCAATTTCACCATTGTTCGAATTCGAAAGTCATCCAGTGAACAAAAATTAAAATTCTAACAAAATAAATAAATCAAATTGGTTCTGTTTAGTAGCTACGATGGCACTGAGTAACACTCTTACACTTAGTGTTTAGTCAGTGTGACAAATTGAGAAGTGACCTACTGATAAATTAACAGATGGACGTTTATTAGCAAATTATAGCCATCATTGAAAGATGGTTGTACTGGAAATATTTATTTAGTGTAGATACTTTTTATTTTAAATGCTTAACATTAAGTATATAATTTTTAGTATTGCTATTTTGTAACAGCAGTCGTAAAACACAATTTGAGAAAACTAATCTCAGTTCAAAGATGCATGTCAGAGTGACTCACGGACGAACAGACAGCGGACCCTTAGTAATTTGTCCCTTTGAGTGCGGAACCCTAACAATGCAGGTGTGTTTATTGGTTGGGTGGTTTATCATTCTTTTAAAGTAGCAGTGAGTGGAACAAGAGATCAAACTAATTTTAGTAGGCGAAGGCTATATTTTAATTTGGAGGGTGAGGAAGTTGTATGCACAAATTACTAACTTTATCACCTTCTCCGCGTGCGAAGCTGCGGGCAAAGCTAGTTAATATATATATTTCAATATAAGTTAAATATATATAATTTGTGATTTTATCAATTACTCTAGAATTAATAGTACAATTTGAGCTATTACCAACACAGTTCTATGGATATATGGCCCGCAATAAATGTTGTTTGAATAAACACATATAGACAGTACACCTACCCTTATACACTTGTTTCTCTTTGTTCTCATATACAGTATACTATATCGTGCAGTTTCGTTTAAAAATATCTAATATTAACGCTAAAAATCGTATACATATTGACGAGACGGAATATATTAAAAGTACCTACTGGGCCATATTTACTGCTTAGCTTTACGTGTGACTAGGTTTTGTTATGTAGGCAGTGGGCAGATTATCCTCTGAATTTCAGCAGTAATACTCGTATACTAAAACCACACCAGACAGAATAAATCTGCATGTCTCTGCGTATGCAATCTGATTATTTTGCGCATGCGGAAAGCAGCTACTAATACAAAGTGAAGTGGCCGCCATGACATCACAGCCACGAGTGAAATTTAGAAAGAAATCTACTGAACTGAAACTATATACTGCGTTGCTCGGTGCTGTCGGCGCGCCATCGTTCGTGAAATTATTATTGAAACGGAAAAGTGCCAACTGAACCCGCTCTCTTTACAGCGCCGTTTCGGACTTTCAGGCGATGACTTCGAACAAAACTTCTGACTACCCCATAATAGGAAGATTCTTTGACAAAACGTTGAATATTCAAGCAATGGGGTATCAGTTACTGGGGTATCGAGAAAATAAAACAAGAATTTGCGTAATTTTTATGTTAAGCAGGATCAGCAATTACTTAATGATTATCACAGAACAAACAGAGGCCTAATCGCGTATAAATATGATTTATTTAATTATCTTTCGATTGTAATTCTAATGTGTCGTGTTGCGTCCATAGTCTCAAAGGAAAAGAACAGGAAGGAACTTACTGAATGGAATTTCAGGACCTAGGTAACTATGTATTTCTTAAATAACACTGGTTATCATATGTATCAAAAATAACCGTAAAAGAACAATATATTGCTTTGACTGTTGTTTCTTTTAGGTAATCCGGTGGACTCAGTTCATTATTTCATTATTGTGTGATCTCGCTTATTGAATAAGTTCATTGACAAATCTTTATCTGTTCCGTTTTATTTATAAAATGTCTTATTCTTAAAACACTAAATTTCTTTGTTTTGTTCCTCACAAGTGCTTTTAATACCTAGATATGTATAATCTACTCCTTTAGCACTTCACCGACTTAAGCAAGCATTGTTAAGCGCACAAGAGAGAGCTTAGAAACTTTCAGAGCGCAAGCTAAATGCTCATGCGATTTGGAGTCAGTGCATTTAATTTCAAGAGTTGATAATTAGTTACAATACAAGACGTGCTCTGAAAAGGTTTCTAATATGATTATTATGCATAGACGTTTTGATAGAAATGGAAATAATGCTAATAATTTTAATAATATCTTTTCACGTATGGCGCAAAAGGTAGAAGCTGGTAAGATTCGGCTTCTATAGATACGTCTCTCTACTGCGTGTTACTTACTTTTCATCTCAATGCTTAAAATACTTTACAATGAATGTGGTATCAAGATAAAAGCAAATAATTTGAGAAACATATAATTCTTACTGTTTTGATAACTTCCACAGCCCGTTGTATCCACAACACTAGTAGGTGATTTTAACTTAAGGTATTAGCTCTGTTTTATAATACTGGCTAAGTTAAAAAGATACTTTAATAAAACAATTTAACGGATTATATCGCGTATATTATCTCATTTTAGTTCCCGACGTTTCGGAAGCTTTCCAGTTCTCCATGGTCACGGGTGGACTGAGAAAAGATGTATTTTCCTCTGTCAAAGTTACAATTTGTGCAAACTACCCATTTTTGAAAAACACAACTAAAGGTGTACATACATGCCAGATGGGCCTAAGCTGTAAAGACAGTTACACGTGTGCCAGAAGAGCTTAATTATTTTATTTTAATAATTTACCAAGCAGCATTTCATAAATAAGGCGTACTGAGGAGAAAAGAAACGCTGCAAAGAAAAACTCCCAGGCTACCTCATTACTTTAAACAGATAAGATATTTTACACTGTTCGGAAATTAAGGTTTTGCAGTCCTGTGTCTCGCTTGTTCCTTGATGAGATGTATTACAGGATCCCAAGCTGGTGGTAGTGACAATCCATCTTCTCTATTGAAATTAGGATGCTTTTTAATCTACGCGATATAATCCGTTAAATTTCAATGAGTAATAATTGCGGAAACAGAAGAAAATATTAAGATACTTTAAATCAGTATAAATATGTTTTTTTTATTTATCAGTTTTATCTACATAATTTCTTCAATAAAATCTTAGCTAAAGTTACCTAGTTAATCATTGCTATCATTTGAATGATTGTTTAGTATGTCGCCTGATAGGTATTGTCTTGGTCCCACGTGTCCATCTGTTAATTGGGTTCCCCGCGATCGGACAGTCATGCCCCGCCAGCCGCCACACAGCTCCATACAACTACCCACAATGCGCGGCGCCTAGCCCCATCCTAACAGCCCCATATTTTTTTACATAGCAGATCAATTATGATTTCGAATTGGTTTGATGAATCTGAATAAAATCCCATTGCTGTTGCTTAATAACCTGTTGGTTGTTTGAAAAATGGATCAATCACAACAAACGGTTTCCAAGTAACAAAACTTTTTGCCTCCATTTTAAATTGAAAGGTGCGGACTGTAACGCTTTGTTAAATATTTGTTTACAAAAACTATAAAAGTAATGCCGATATCATCGAATTCATGCAAAGCAACATTAACTCCGTTGCGCATAAAAGTATAATAATAATTAATGGGTAATTAGAATTTCAAGGTTTTAATTGGACATGCGTTTCGAGCGTACGTAAACGCATCCTTTGCGGACGTGTAAAAAACTCAATTTCGATGCAAATAACTGTGAAAATTGCGAACGTTTTCGATTTTGAGTTCGCGATGGCATCGTATAATTGTCTCGTATCTGTTTATCGCTGGCAAAAAAC
The DNA here is from genome assembly GCA_905404275.2 of Hedya salicella. Classification (NCBI taxonomy): domain Eukaryota; kingdom Metazoa; phylum Arthropoda; class Insecta; order Lepidoptera; family Tortricidae; genus Hedya; species Hedya salicella. The sequence continues at coordinate 15,541,325 of FR990100.1, read as the reverse complement.
TAGCGTTACTTCCAGGAACAAGAAAGGGTAGGGCTGAACTGCGATACCGGCAGCGGCAGCGGGCGCGGTGAGGCTGAAGGTAACTAATCGCTGGTCGGCAGGGTTCGCAAGGTTCGGGGAGCCTACAAATGTGGCGACTCACGCGAGAGACGTGTCCTTGTTAACCGCTATCGTTAGGCGGTTAAATAATCAAAACTTTGATAACGAAGTATGGGTTTTGAGCCGCCACCTGTACTTGATGTTTTGGTTCTGGTTAATTACAACTGCCATGCATGTAACTGCAGTGAAGTACCTAAAGACACACCAACTATGAAGTAAAAAAAAACCACCAAAAGCGAGTATCACGTACGCACCGAAAATTGTATGATACTGTAGTAAATAGTAAAGAATGCTAGATCATAAAAATGTTTATTTGCGGACAATTTCTTACCCTTTGCGTCTATAATAAAGTCAGCTACCTATTAGTGAAAAGAAGTAGTAAAATTCTAATGCAAAAATGCATCACATTACGCTGAACAACAAACTCGACTAAGGATCCAACTCAGCAATTAAAATTGTTGCTCAAAAATTTGCATGATCGGAACAATGAAGTGACCTCATAATAGTTGGACGTCAGGAATAGTGGTGCGGGCTATATTCCCATGGTTACTTCTGTGACACGGGTAACACGCGAATTCATTAGCGCGGCGCAACGTTGCGCCGAGCGAGGCAGACGATGCAATCTGCCCGTAACGTCGTCAGAAACGACTGGTTGAACGGATATTGTGGAGGATAGTGCTCCCTTGAATATGTCGCAAATATACCATACCAGCTGTTGCCCGCGACTTCGTCCGCGTAGTGATGCAATTAATAGCCTATGTGTTATTTTGATGTCTAAACAATATTACGGGAAAGTTTCGCTGAGATTCGTTCAGTACTCGTATTATCAAAATAAAGAGGAAATATGTATTTCGGCACAAAACTTTCAAGTTTATAATGTTATTAGGATTAGGAGTGAATATAGTATAATAAGTCGCTATACAAATCTGTGACCCGAACTTATGATGCATGCTTCATACAATCGCGTGATTTCATAACAGTTGGATGTCATAAATAGCCGAGCAGACTATATTTCCATAGTTAACTGTTTCACAGGTAACACGCGAATTCTATAGCGAGAAAACATTGGTTAAAGTCCGTCGTCGATGGGTGTAGGGAGCGATTATTCGTCGCGGAAGTTTTAGGTGAAGGTGACACATATGTTCAAGAGACGAAGGTGATTTATCAATATCAAGTTTTCATAAAAATCAAGAACGCGTACATGGCAAAATATTGTTGGGCGCATTTTGCAAAGAGTTGTGGGAGTATGTATTCGACAAAAAATGCGGGTGGTACCTGATTGACTATACTTAATTTATTATTGTTTTCAAACGTTAGCTTAAATAGGTACATTTTGTCCGCATTTTAGAAGTGGTACATTTGTGTACCAAACTTTAGTAGAGATAGCGTCAAATTAACAATCAACGAAGATACTAAGGTTATTACAATCTCTGGCAAATGTTTGTAAATGTAAAACGTCACGATGATATAAACATCCTTTTGACCAAAATTTTTGCTAACCGTAGTTACACGTGAGTTTCCATTGCAAAAAGCCTCACAAATTTCGATGCTATCAAACTCATACGTAAGTATGTTAGTTTTTTAATGAAAACAATAACATGATATTGTATATGTATACATTATGATTGGAGCTTTAATAATTATAATCTCCGTCCGTTTAGCGAACGTAGTGAATGTTACAAGAGCAGATAATAGCAATATAATGTGCTGCTATGATCTTATGTAAGTCTCATACATAATGTTTACAATGTGAAATAAACAAACACGCCACACCTAACTAACAGTGATTTTTTTATTTATTTACGTAAAGGAAAGATGTTTTATACTAAACACTAGAAGGTGCAACTCCGTTAGCGGAGGAGGAAAAAGTCAGAACTCTTTTTTTGCTTTAGCGTAGGTAAAAAGCACCCTATGACATAACCATTCTTGGATGTTTAGCTATCCTCGTACCAAAAATGGTTGATCGCACAGATATTCCGACCGTGAAATGCCGATATTACGAGTAGAAATGGCCAAATCTGTATCATATTTGTTTTGTGGATCGCGTTGTTAAGATTTTTCTTGGCATCTTGTTAGGCAACTGGATTTTAAACTTATGTGGCGAAACGCCACGCATCCAAATCACGTTGCTAAAAGGAGGAGCTGGCAGCACTCACCGAAGAGAGACAGGAGAGTTAATATATAAAAATATATTTTGTTTACTCGTATTTTTTAGTGACAAGTTCTTTTGCTATCCGTAGTCACAAAGAAATAAAGAGGATAAACAATACTCTCACGTTTTGTTGACGTCACCCAAAATGGTGACTCTGACGTGATTTGGATGCGTCGCCACACTTACTTACTCTAATGGCTCAGCTACCCAAAGTGTATATTGGCCTCTAACACGAGATAACACCATTTGTCTCGTTTCTACACTACATCTCGCCAGTTATTAACTTGGAGTTGGTTGTTTCTAGACGGGCATGATACATCCTCGGCCGCATCGTCACTTAACAACAGGTTAGATTGACGATCCGCCTCCACTATATCTCTCCAGCGATACCTAACCTGGGACGTCGGACCGGCACGTGATTCTGTGGGATTTTATAATTTAATAATATATACTTTTTTTGTGTTAAGGGGGCAAATGAGCAGACAGTTTACCTGATGGTAAGCGATCACCGTCACCCACAGACACCTGCAATACCAGAGTGCGGATTTTCAGGTGGGTGTAACGCTCTTTTCTTGAAGGTGTGAAGGTCGTATCGGTCCAAAAATACTGCTGGTGACAGTGGTGACAATTTATTCCAAAGTTTAGTCGTGGGAGGCAGGAAATTTCTAGAAAAATGCACAGCATTATATCTTTCCTATTATAAAGTTGTAAAAGTGAAATGTTTGTACATTGAAGATATTAAAAAAAATGTAACGTACTGTTTGAGGTCACTGAAGCGAAGAAAGCTTTTTTTTTCGATTTTTGTATGTTTGTATGAGTCGTTGTGGCTTTCTCTCGCAAAATTGCTAAACGGATTTCAACTATTTTTGGTACAAGAGTAACTGGGTATCTCCAGATGGTTATAGGATACTTTTTACCCGACTACGCTCAAAAAAGAGGGGTTATAACTTTTTCTCTACCGTGAACGAAGTTGCGGGCACTTTCTAGTCCTACCTCTATTAAAGTTTTTTTATTGCTTGTCTCGATAGGTACACGTACCAACTACTAATCATAGAAAACACCCTTAAAGGCTAAGGTATTTCGAGGTCGTACTCATATGCGTTTATAGTACTGGTCACTAGAAACGCCATTTGAAAACCAATCATTTTTTAAATATTTAATTACATACATATTTGTATAATTCTGTTTCGAGATATATTCAACGGAAAAAAACATGATGTGTGAATTACCACCTATAGTAATATTTATTACGAAAATTTACCACAGAGCCGTAATTCAATCTCTTACAAAAAGTGAAAAGTCCCGAATAGTGACTGTTGATGAAACATGGATCAGACAGTATGATCAAGAGTATAAGTCTCAATCCTTGCAGTGGATCGAAAAGGGTGAAGGGCCGCCGAAAAAATTTAAAGCGCCCATGGCCACGGTATTTAGGGATGTGATGGCATTTTTTTAATAGATTATTTAGCAAAAGGCTCTACTCTAAATGTACTTTATAATATCGGCATATTAGAACAGATGCGACAAGCCATAGCTGAGTAAAGAAGAGGCAAACTTAGGAAAGATGTTTGTTTTTGCAAGACAACGCACCCGGTCACACCGCTAATGTCGCGAGGCGTGCCCGGATGGAACTCGGATTCGAAAAAATTGACCAGCCACCAAGTCTAGAACTAGCCCGTAGTGATTATGTTCTGTTCAGTAATTTAAAGAGACAGTTAAGGGAAAAGCGAATTTGAAGTGACAAAGAGATGAAGATGGCTGCGGCTGCTGTACAGAAGCATTTCGAAGGTCAAAATAAAGATTTTTAACGGCCTTAAAGCACTGTAAAAAAATGAGAAAAATGCATTGAATTACAGGTAAATTACATTGAAAAATAAACCTATGTAATTTTTTGTATTATTGTCTTTTCTATCTTAGGCTTAGAATTTTTCTGCTGCCCTTTTTGCAGCGATGCCTTATCTGCATAAAAAAGATGCAAATATGCGGTTAATACTCGTACAGTGCACAGTCACTGGCAGCAATTACAACGGTCATAATAAGAGCCGATCACTGGCCCTAAGGTAATTAGCGGGAGACTTAAACGCATACTTTGAGCATTTAAGCATACATTTAAAAAAAATATGGTATTGCAACTTGATGTAATTTATGGCGGTAAATGTAATGAAATAGAAATAACTAACAAGAATTTTCAATTACAATTCAAACAGTAAAGTACCTACCAATTTCGTTGCCTTAGAACGTACGGGTGAAATAGATTTTTAAATTTACACTTATTTGAAGTTATCTTGTAAACAAATTCGGCGCAGGATCGGTTATAATGATGTCCACAGTGGACTTCTTTTGGGTGATGATAGTATATATAATAATATATGATGGTGCACATTTTATTTATTTGGGTTTGAATAAGGAGTCACACAGTATTTTACGCTGTCTTTACAGTCAGCGTAAAATACTCCGTAGCATCCAAAGTGCCAAAAATATCGAGACACATCTTTATTCTTATGGGCATAAGGAAGAGTGACGACATACTTGGTACTTTGGATGCTATACAGAGTATTTGACGCTGACTGTACACATACACTTTGATGCAATCCAAAACTATATACAACGGAAGCAAGCTTTGCAGATTTACTTCAAAGCTGAAAATATTAGATGTTGTAGTATGAAATTGCCGTTTAGTAGGGAGCATATTAAGAAAGAAAATAGAGAATAAATATTTTAAAGTATTTATTGCCTGAAATTGGGCGATGAGTGAACCTATGTGTTTTCAAACGGTGTAAGGTTTACATGCCATTCAAATAAAATTTATTACTTAAAAAAATGTTACAAATATAGTCCCCTTTTCAAATAAATATTTTTTTTGTTAAACATTTTAATTCACCATTAAGATCGGATAGGAATAGATAGACAAAATCGGCAATTTCATACTTTTACACCTATTATTATCAGCCTTTGAATTCATATTTAGGGAACAAGAGGGGCATTTTTAAGTTCATCAGTGTCAGTGTCGACTTAAGACCCCGACAGACATGGATGGCCAATTTGCAGGCAACCTCTGGAACCGTAAGTCACGAAAAAAAATAGGAATAGTAGGACAGTCAACTTAAAATAATCGGAATTCGATTAGGAAGAGAGAGAATGTCTAAGATTAAAAAGCAGTATCTGTTTTCAATACTTTCAAGTACTCCAACAGAAACGGCGAAAAATTAATAACTAAGCCTAAGTATCCGCAACCCCTTCAATAAAACCTGTCCTACCTTTACTCACCAACTTTTAATTGCAAAAAGATGTATAATAATGCAACTAATCGATGTGATGGTAAGGGGTAAATATATAGAACTTTTCCTGAGAGTGATATAGACTATTTATCTCCAGAAAATTGCACAAAAAACTTTTTCCACGCAGACGAGGCCACGAAAAACCCTAGTATAATATAATTTCCAATAAGCTGACGACAAGTTGATTAGCTGGCTAAATCGCCTCCGACCGCGAACAAACGTGTTCGTCGCGTGACCCACTCGACTTGCGGTTGGCATCGCAGTAAAAGCGTCTTAGCGAAATAGCTATCATTAATATGAACACATATTAAATTGATACGTTTTTCGGAAACGGCTCTAACCATTTAATGAAATTTCGTGTGTAGACAAACTGGTACCTTCTAAGTTTATGTCAGTAGTCCACATAAAAACAATTATCCAGCCAATGAGATACTCAGCGAGCAAAGCTCGGCTGCTAAAGTATCTTTATCTGGAAACTAAATATATTTTCAACGCTAACTACTACTTATGACAAATTAAGTATATTCAACAAAAAGCTCAAGTCTAAGTTCAGAGGCATGTCATGGGATAGGTCTTTGACCAGCAATAATCCGAGATAAGTTAACAATCAACACTAATACAACAAAACAGAGTGTATGTATTGTAATGATGAATATGATGATGATGTGACTTTAAGTTTTTTTTATATAAAAACATATCGATAAGGTGCTCTAAAATCTTGTTGTAACTGACGATTCAAAAGTGCTTGTAGCTAGGCCTACTTGAATGAAGAAAATGTTAACTTCGACTTTTGACTTTGACTTTATGCATAAAAATATACTAATTCCTGTTCTCATATCAATGAAACCGGATATCCTACAAATTACTCAAATATAATTGCATTTGTACCAGTCATCTTAAGGGAAAAATAGTAAAACCAGAATTAATTAAAGGGTATAAGTATCGGAATAGTACCTAGCAAATCCGTTTATTACTTAAGTAAGTATAGCATTAAATTTATAGTTCATAGCTATTTATAAAAGCGATAATTTCGTGTTGAAATAAGCGGTGTGCAACAATTTATTAATTTATTTTGACGCCGCAACAGCATAAATTCCCCGCGATCATGGCGTAGCGTTTCAAACCTCCCATTTTCTCCACTACTCCGACGCAATTAGACATGTAAAACACGCGTACATTCCCTTAAACATTTTCAACGTCACATAACTCATTCGGCTACATTTCCTAGCCACTCGTAAATTCTGCAACTATTTCGATAACAGAAAATTTAAATTTATGCTCATGGAATGCATTTTAAGCGTGTAAAGGTAAGCTTAGAGCAAAAAACATGGAGGCTAATCTCACGTGATCTTCCGTCCCTGAAACATCTGATGTCGACCCGAGGCTGGCATGTTTCCTTCTAAGCTTCGTTTCCTATTCCAGAGGAAATTAGCTATGCAGCTTGATAAAACTGTTTCGTGGACTTACAAGCTCGTTTAAGAACAAATCGGTTGCAGTAAGACACTACTAAATAAACTTATCGGCATCGGCAAGTCGCTGCGGAACACGATTTTACTAACAGCGTTTTAGAATGCAACCTTTTTAATTTTCATGATATGAGGGTGTTTTCTTTTCTATTATCCATCAATGGAAAGGGGCAGGTGAGTGCAAGTGATATTTTTAATGCATTCGCTTCATTATCAATGTGATTCCGATCTGCAATCCGTCCCCGTCCTATGACGAAACGCTCGACAAATATGATGCATCGGCACGATCAATGATAAACCAAGCTCAACGTTTTAAAATAAAAACAGATGCCGTCAACAAATCAGACTGCACACGAATTTGACCTATAATACCCTTTAATAAAGATGTTACATGGAGTTTACGATGGCAATTAGAGGCGTTTGTGGTTCAATTCTCGCAATTAATGTAGGAAAATCAATGGGAGCTCATTTCGTATAGTACCTACTCATAATAAAATGGATGATCGGCCTGTTCGAGCCGATTGTTATCTTTCAATGCATGTGCAGAAATTTCTTTATGAATTAATTAATTGGCTGCAATAACAAACAACTACATATAAACACGAAAGCTATTAATTACACAAATACTTCAGTGCCATCATATTAACTGTTATATTACGAGTATGTGTAGGTATTAATATTATGTTGTAGTTGTTGGTTTCACTTAAATTAATACAAAAGATACACGTATTCCCACGACGATTTGAGTATAACTTCCTGCTAAAGATTTAAACCTTACGCGACCTCCCGTCAAGCCCGAACTGAACAGAGATAATTAAAAACTGAATAAGTCTAGTGACTAGTCAGCTAGACTGGGAGCTAATGAAATATTCTAATCAGAGTCATATAGTGCATTGTAAAAAGTACGGGCGATGAGCGATAAAGCCGCGTCACACGGGGCACAAACGACTCCAGCCTGCGCTTGCGCCCGCACACGGCGCCTGCGCGCTTTGCATAACAAAGGGCGCAATTTGGAGGAAAAATGGGCGCAATCTCGTAACATCTCGGGCGTTCTCGGGCGCACTCGGGCGATACCGGCCCTGCGCTCGCGCCTACTAATGTGGATTTGTCGTGACGGTTGACGCGCGTTTGTGCACACTGATTGGTGTTAAAGCAATGGTTTCTAGCATATCTGTAGTAGGTACTCGCCCTTATATATACAACTATACAAATATTAGTTTCACCGGTTGAGCTGCGGTTGTTTACCATGAATATTTTATGTAGTATTCTATATCCATACTTTCCATACTAATATTATTAATGCGAAAGTGCGTCTGTCTGTCTGTCTGTTACCTCTTCACGCTTAAACCGCTGAACCGATTTGGATGAAATTTGGCATGGAGATAGTTTGAGTCCCAGGAAAGGACATAGGCTACTTTTTATCCCGGAAAAATATCCTTATCCGCGATAAACGAATTTAAGGCGGACGAAGTCGCGGGCAGAAGCTAGTTCTAAATATTTTTCAAAGTAGGAAATGATTTTGTGATATTTTTTTAATAATGGATATGCAGGGTACCAACCTATGAAATATAAAAACACATACATTCTGATGCTTATGAGCTTCAAACGAAACTTTAATATATTTGCTATAATATACGACTGATCGGCAAGTATTCGGTGGTCGGTAACGGGTATACCCATCTCGAGAAGAGATAATATAGTATAACTCTCATCATGTTTATTCATACACTAAAATACGTTGATGCTTGCAAATCTAAATCTGACCAATAACTTCAAGTGACTGTTCTATCGACATCAAAATTATACGAAATCTGGATATAAAACATATACCTATCACGATCACCCTACAGCCTTATTAGTGAATCTGTAGATTCATTACATTCGGGACACGTCTGCACTAATACAGATTAAAGTCACTCTGCTTAATCGTTCATTTTATATTCTACACCAGGGGCGCACGACCTCATACCACCCTGGTGGATGTCTTAAGAAATCTCGATAATAACTGCCCACTTATATTTACTTGCCCACTTTGTTACTTAGTCACTGTCAGAAATGGTAATTATAACCCAACGCTTTCCTAGGCATTCAAGTACAATCGACAACATTATTTTTTTATCAGACTTTTTTTTCTATAACGTCTACTCAACAAATAAAAACTGTAGTCCCATTGTAGGGAAGCTCAATAAGGCTTGTGTTATGAGAACTAGGTGACCATATATTTAATAGATACTTTATACTATTTACATCAGAAAGAAATTTACAAGTGAAAAAATAGAGGAAAAGAAATTAAATATACAGACATTTTGAAATTTTCCAAATTTAACTATTTATAAAAAATGCATTTCTAAAGTACCTCATACTAAAGAACGAAAGGACAAATAAAGCGAACTAGAAGGTGCCCACAACATTTTTTCATTATTTTATTACGCCGATTTGGCGTGATGAAGCCACAACGGCACAAACGAACATACTTACAAAAAATCAAAATCAGTTTTTTTTCAGTGACTTTAAAGTGTAGCAGTCATAGCGTAAATAGTCATACAGAAGCACTGTGATTACCAAGACAAGTTTACTACGGAATTTAAACTGCTGTGCTGTTCTTCTTGTGCACTGGATGTCAGTTGGGTCATTCCATGAAATTTGGTTAACTTCCATCAGTTCCTATTCAAATATATGTTGAATTAATTAGAAACGTAGCAGCATATAGTCCGACATAAAAGAGTACAAATAAATGAGTGCGACACTTTCTACGTAACTGTAACATTTTTGACGCAAAATGCTTAAAATGCAATTTAGTATGGATTTCTGTTTAGTTCTATTTTATTTAATTTCTAATCTTTTATGTTGCACTGTAAACGGTCTTAAGATACTATAATTATTTTGTTTTTGTCTATTTTAATTTTTCAATTTTAATTGATGAAAAGCGTCTGATGGATATATAGCATAGAACTTGATCATCTTCAAAATGTATTAGAATATTGCTATATATTTATGAATTATGTTATCTAATTATGTTTTATTTTATAACAGGCTTAAAAAATATATATATTTACATGCAATTTCAATAATGTTTGGCTTATATGACTTTGTAGTACCAATTTGAAAATACGGCATAATATTCAGAATTACCGGGTAAGGTTATACTTCATATTTAACTAAATTAGACATAAGGAGATAGAGTTACCGGGATTTTATGGAATCACCCAATTTGGAGGATTACATACCTACTATACCTACTACTTTTACATTTTCGCGAACATCTGAAAAATTAGTAGCTATAAAAAAAATTTTTGGGGTTCTTGATAAATTAACGACATGGGAGTCGATTTAATATTACTTGGAAATTTGAAATATTAAGTAAGGTTAAGTTTTAGCTATTATAACAATAGATAGTAACATGCGCTCCAGAAAATCTTCATCAATAACAAAATATAAGGTAGTGTTGTTTTGCGCACTTACCAAATTTTAATAATCATAACGTCGTATTTGGAACTAGATACCTATACCTAAATATGTAAAGTACCGTTTGCTATATAAAAAAAAATAGGCAATTTTTCAAGTAACACGACATTATAAATGGTTATACATTAATTTTTAACATTTTCTGGAGCAGGATTGTAATGCAATACATAACTACGTGGTGTGGTGTCATTATTGCCGAATTAATTTTAGAAATGTATTAATTAAAAAAATGTATCAAATTATGTTCATTAGCAATTTTTCTTTTGCCCTTAAAATGTGCAGGGAGGAAAAAAATATGGGCCGTGCAGGGTAGTTTAGTTGCCTCAGGATAGCTCATTTTACGTAAAGGAAACATTATTTTAATTTTCCTAAGATGAATAACTGTATTCTCAGATTTTCTGAATAAAGCTTACCTTAACCGGCAATCGAACTAACTAAACTACTAAATAAGTATTTATTTTAAGCACTGTTTAATTCTACTCATCGATAAAATCAATATTAAGAATAAAATCATTCCAATAAACATTTGCAATTAGGCACAAAAGAGTTCATGAAATTAGAAACAGTAATTTAATGTCTTTTTCCACTTTAAGTTAAATCGATTCCCGGTTTAGGTATAAGATTTTCCCAAAATCTGTAAATGCAGTTCGTCATCTTAGGAATATTAAAATGTTATCTTTATGTAAACTGAGCTGTCTTAAGGATTTAAGGTAGTTTCCTTGAGCTTTTTTCCACCCTTGCTTATTCTTGTGGAATACACAATTAGTATGAAATGATACCTAAGCATTTTATTTAGTGAGAGAGAGATAGGTGGATGGAAAAACTACAACATCGCACAATACGCGTGTATTTGCATATAGTGTTGTCGCTGAGTTTGATGACTACGGTATTATATCCGCCTTTTATTCGATAAGTTTTCTTACATGCAATAAATAAAATATGTCAGTTCAGTTGTTATGAGCACGTTTACCTACTGATTTATTAAGCGAGAACTAGAAGAGGCTGAAATCTGGAAGTTTCTAAAGATGGTAAAAGTTGATGTTGTTGTTGACGTGTTGGCAATTGTTTTGTATACCTACCTAAATAAGAACAGCCAATTGATGATTTCTTAGTACTTTATCCAACTTGAAATCTGAAGCTTGTTGAATGAAAATCTTATGAAAAAATAATAATGAGTCGGATAACGAACTATTGTCTGAGTGTAGTGCCTATTGTCAGGCGTGCCCATTGATACAAAGTTAATTAGGTAGCTATCATCGGTGCAGCCTCCCACAATAGCCTGTTGCAACTTGCTGCGTTTGTTTTTCATAACAATTGTTGTTTTTACGAATTTACATGCGGCCCCCGGCGGCGCAACAATACGAGTGGAGGAGTCGTGTTAATACCACTGAGAATTACCCGGGAGTGGATTGTCGCGCACTCGAATACAATAAACAATACAAAACGAAGCTCGGCAAAAACAAACTATACAAAAGCCAACAAGAAGAATAGGAAAATTGCTTTTGTTTAAAAAAATCTATTTGTTCGCGTTTCGAGATGAACGCGCCTACGGTGCGTCGGCGGCGGGCCAATCGGCGGCCGGCGCCGCCCCCGCGCTCTCGGCCAATCGCGTCGCGCCCCATCGCCGCAAGAGCAGTTTCCTTTTTTAAAACTTCGCCTTCGACTTCCATCGGATTTCCCGCCTCGACTTCTTTAAGTTATGGATGGTGAAAAAATCCGTTGATTTATTTATTAAGACGCAACTTTTTGCCAAGTTAAATTATGATGTTGCCTGAAGACATTCGCTCTCGGTGAGCTCTTCAAAGTTTTTACGGTTTTACGAATGGCAAGACTGAGTGGCCGCTATATTTTAATTTCATTGGATTTTTATTGAAACATACGTGTGTGCAATGAACAAGGACGCGAGATGTATCTATGTGATTTGCCACTTTCTTCAGCGTGTTCCCACGTTGGCAGCCCGATCAGCAGTCGACGCACAACTTACATGCTCACACGCATCCACGACCGGCCCCAACATCGCTACGCACGTCCTCTGTGCCGGGTAACTTGCCCTTTCCACTTCCTATGAGTACTCGTATGACTTATTTCTTTACTAAAGTCACTTACGGACACTAAGTACTCGTGCCTAATTATAAGAATAACGATGCAAAATCTGTGAACAACAAGCATTCTACTTAGAAAACAAAATCAAATTCGATAGCAATTTATAAGTACATTGTAAATTTTGTTATTGTTTGCAGTACACAATTTATCTAGATTACTTACTTAGTCAACAATGCCCATGTTCACAAATAAGTACCTAATTGCAAAGATACAAACGAATAAATAAAGTATTTACGATCCATTGAATAATATAACAAAAGAAAAGAAATGAGCTCAATCAATTTGGCCGCAATTTAACTGATAGGTATTGTGGATGTGGTAAAATGGGATTCTCTAGAGTGACATGTGATTATGCACAGACGATTTATATACAGGGCGTCCCACGGCCATGCCACATGGAGGGAAATTACCTTAAATATTGTAGATAGAACATTTTACTGAAAGAAGACATTATTTTAATTTCAAAAACAATTATACAAAAAATCACCCTGTAGCTTTATCATACCGATCGAAAGGGTTCATCAGAAGGATTATTTTTTGCTAAATAACATAGCGTCAGAAATAAAAGGAAGACCATGAATTTTAACTTTTTTAATACAAAATTAATCAATTTATCAAATGCTCAAAATGTCTCCCCTCCTGTTGAATACAAAGTTGCACTCTTTTGATGATTTCACTCCCTGTCGCTTTTTTGATCTTGCTGTGGTGGATATTTAGAATAATACGCCTAAGTTCTGTTTGTAGCTCGTTGACACTTTCATACGTGTTCTTGTAAACTAATTTTTTTACATAACCCCATAAAAAAAATCCTTACGGCAATGTTAGTAGCTCTTCATTAAGCTGAACGAAATTCCACATTAAATGTTAAAATTCATGGTCTTCCTTTTATTTCTGATTTTTTTTCGTGTAGCGGGTTCGATTCCCGGTTCACACGTGTAATTATTCAAAAATCTATGAATGCAGTTAAAATTGTTTTTGAAATTAAAATAATATCTCCTTTCAGTAAAATGTTCCATCTACAATATTTAAGGTACTTTCCCTCCATGTGGCATGGCCGTGGGACGCCTTGTATATGAAGAAAACAAATATTTTATAAGAACTCAGAGTTGTTAAGCTTTTTAGAAACCTTTGCCTGGGTGCATATTCAAATAAGTCCATTTTCCAATGTAATTACATTGATTATTATACATAGTTCTATATTAATATCTACAGTCGCTAATTCCTTGAAAATAATCTCGGGAATAGATCACAGATAACGTAATATTCTACTTTAACTAGGAGAATAATACTAAGAAAAGTAGGAAACACCCTATAGATAAGTTGAAATTTAGAGAATATCTGGAAAGATGCAAGTCAATAGATTATTTATGAAGATGGTATTCGTCTCTATTTATCTAATCAAAATAGAGACAAATACTTATTTGTCTCTATTTAGATTAGATAAATAGAGACGAATACCTTCGTCTTCATAAGTAATCTATTGATTTGATAAACTAATCAAAAAATTGAGACGAATGACAGATATTCTCAAAATTTCAACTACCATTACCTAGGGTGGTTTCTGGTAGATACAATGTCTTAAATACACAATGTAGAGATAATAAATATCTCTACGTTGTGTATTTGTTGTGTATAATATTTATAACTTTGTCTCTACCAGACTCACGCTATTGTTTTATACCGCACTACGCTGAAGCGAAAAAGAGAGTTATTATTTTATTCTCCTCCGCGAACGAAGTTGCGAGCACGAAAGAGAAAAAAAATTTTTAGGTTTCCGCACAAAAAAGTTAAATAATCCTTATGGTCCGACTCTGTCTGTCTGCTACAGCCTAGTCGGGTTAAAGTGTCCTATAATCATTCTCGGACGTTTTGCTATCCTTGTACCAAAATTGTGTCTACCAAAAATGTTAGAGATCCATTCGCGGCTGTATAGCCGTTTTGACGTGATAATAGCACAAAGATATTCCGACCGACAGATAGCGCTCTTATCAATGTTCATACTTTTTAGGGTTCCGTACACTGAAAAAACCCAAAGGGTAAAACGGGACCCTAATACTAAGACTCCGCTGTCCGTCCGTCGTCTGTCTGTCCGTCTATCACCAGGCATTTTGTACGGAACCCTCGGTGCGTGAGTCCGACTCGCACTTGGCCTGTTTTTTTAATGACATTTGTGGATCACGTAGATAAGTTTTTTTGGAATCATACAGGGTCATGATTCAATTCAAGGCAATTGAATTTTATGAAAGTAAAAATATTACTGAAAACGTTCGGTGAACATTAACTTAATAGTTAAATTGATTCAGTGGTTTCAAAACAACCTATGTAAATAACTACTGAGTCCTATTACACAATTATTTCATAGAATGTTTCAGTTCACAGAAATTTCATTTGGCAAAAAACGTTTTTTGCTATGAAGCAGTTAATATTCTTTTCAAAATGTCAACTTATAGAAGCCAATAGGTTAGGTTTGTTTGATTACGATGTCAAAATGAAACGTTTGTTGATATATTTAACAAGGAAAACTGAAACCTAGAAGTGGCATGGCTTGGTATTTTATCGTTATCAGTGGCGATATGCCGTAAGTAAGAATCTAATGCTAATGTAGAACCAACAACAAGCATTACAAAAGTCTGCAACGAATGATAGTTAATGTTGGGCATTTTCAACTAAGCGTTGAAAACATCCCATATAAAATTAGTACGTATTAATCTATAAAGAACGCTACAATAATACACTGTAACTGAACTGAACTTAATTACTACATGAGAAAAACAACATATGGTAATTATTAACATAAATAATATGTAATTACTAATATTAACTATAAGTACCACGGCAATTTGTAATTGCAGTCATGGAAAACTGCTGAATTATTACAACTTTAACATGCCTTCACTCCAACGATCGAGAAGCGACTCTATCATGCAAACAATAGTTAATAAACTAATATCTAAGGTAAGAAAAAAAAATATTGAGATGCAATTCAGGTTATAATCGAATTAGTGCCTTTTAAATTCTGAAGTCTTTAGTAACTTATCACCGCCAATGGCATATACAAAGATTTGTTGAGATAGACATACGCTCCCATAGTGTTACAGTCTGGATTCTGGTAAAACATTTCTGGCTAGAACTGTAATAGATAGTGATAAATTTCATTCTTGTTTAAAAATATGAATTCCAGCACGCGAAAAATAGGCGTGAAAGACGGACCAAATTATCTTCGGCATGTGCTTTTTTACCATGTATCCGTAGGTTTTTCCAATTGGAGCACACTCTTATCATAGGTGAAATGTAATCCAGGAAGAGCATTGCTTTTAGGCCTATTGGAATTTCACAATCAATTTATTATCCATATATTAAACCGATTATTATCCATCAACGTTTAACGCGGTTAAGGGCAGGTGGGATAAGTTTATTCTTTTGTCTAAATCTCTGTTTGTTTAGACAATAATGTTTTTTTTTTAATACCTACTACGCAAGTAATAATATCGGAGTTCTCCGATTTCATTGTCAAATGTTTAATTTCACAGAAGAAAACTTGCCTCTATGGAAACGGAATTAAGTATTCAGCCCGGTGAATCTGTACTAAAATTTATGATTTAGTTTTAATAACTTTATTTTAGGAAAATTCCTATAGCCGAAGATTTTTCCAGATCTGTTATGTGTATATGACTTCATTTGTATGGCGTAATTAAATATAAACGTTTATGAAGTACATGACATGAAATACAAATACTCTTTATTGCACACCTCACATTTACACAGGGCTTTTCACATAATGAAGTACCTGCTATTCTATGAATAGGTTTTAAAAGACGGACTTCAAACCATTATTAATTTAATTATATATTCTGATGTTTTAATTTTTAACTCGTTAAAAATTTAACTGCAGTGATTTACATTGTTAGCCAAATGAAAACGATTGTCATTTACAACAAATACAAGATAGTTAGCTGCTTACTATTTGTATTTGTAGGTAACAATTGTAAGTACTGACAGACTGACTTCGTATTAGTCTTACTCCTAGATGACTTAGAAACGTTCGAAATTTTTATGAATTTCTACGAGATACGATTGGAGATCTAAGGATTATTATACAAGTTTAAAAGACAGTTATATGAATTACTAGAAGGTGCTCGCAACTTCGTTCGCGGAGGAGAAAAATTCATAACCCTATTTTTTGCTTTAGCGTAGTGGGGTTAAAAATATTTTTAACCATTTGTGAATCCACAGCTACCTACGCACCGGTGAACCAAAAATAGTTGAAATCTGTCCAGCCATCTTAGCATGATGCGGGCGCAAAGACACTTTCATACAAACAAAAAATCCAAGCAATATATTTTTAGATTCAATGACCTTCAAATAGCCTGTTTCACTTATTATTTTGATAATATCTTCAATGTACACACACTGACAATGGACAAGTTTCGCTCAGTCGGTTGCACAAGGGCCTGCGAAGCTGGCGGTCCCCGGTTCGCACTCGGCCCGTGTTTGTGTGATGAGTGATGAGCATAAATGTTTGTTCCTGTTTATTTAATTAATTTACATATTATGTATATTGCCGCGCATATTACCCTATCCATAGTACCAGCTTTGCTTAGTTAGGGGTTGGGTGGAATTGTCCCTGAGACCCTGATATATATTAATTTATGTATTACTTATTTGATCTTTACAATTGTTAATAGTATAGATAGTAAAACCTATTTGGCGCTTTAATAGTCGGACAGACAGACAGACAGACAGAGTCGTACAATAAGGGTTCCTTTTTACCATTTTTGGTACGGAACTCTAAAGAGAGTAATTGGTGTTCATTCGTTGATAAATATAATTATTAAAGAGATAGTACGGTAAGCTGCAGAGAAACGTGGCTCCCCTGCGTTATAATAATGTATGTATAGCATATATCATATTTCTTTGCAGCTGACTGTACCTACCTGCTACTATGTCTTTTTAACTGTAAAATTTCATGATTAAGGTAAGTATGCGTGTACACTAACATTTATGAATCCTATAATAAAAAAATATTGAGTTCATTTGCATCATTAACAGTCTTCAGACGTTTTCATTGCTCGTAGTGTCGTAAAAGTTAAAATAATAATATAATACCATATGCAAAAAGAAACGTAATTCATAAATATTAAAATAACCAGAATATTCCAACGATTAATTCGTTGAGAATCGCGTTTTATAGAAACAGTGGCCGCTACATGGTTGCCACGCCACGCTATAAAAGTTATAAGCCACTAAATCACGGCATTAATGAAATAGAAACATGCCAAAGTGTACGTACCCGCTGAATAAGCCGGCGACAAGAAGCTATAAACCCGTTAAGCACCGCTGACAATCACAACACCCAATTAAAAATCAATCAATAAATAGCAAACTCGCTATCTCAAACATCTCCTCACGAAAACACATATCATTTACCTAATTAGATTGGGCGTTAAATCGCCCAACATCCATTTATAATCAGTTCATTTAAAAATAATGCAGCATAAAAAACTCGTCAAAGATATTGTCAGGAGATATCGGCCGTACTCTGTTCGCAGGCTTCGCTTGAAAAAACTTAAAAAAACTCACTCGAGGCGATCCGTGACTCTTTTTTTGTTTTATTATTTTTAATTCATATTATCGTACGGCTATCCCCTTTAATTTTGTTTTTAAGTATGGGCCTCAGTGTGCTGGCAGCTACGTTTATGGATATTCTGAATTCCGTGGTGTATCGTCCACGGGGCGATTTCGTTTTATGTAAATGTGGGGATGCGCAGGTGTAGCCTACGCAGTAATCGTCATAGCCGATAATTCGGGGACGAAGAACTGGTAGGTCGTAGGAGCAGTTTGCTGCTAGCTACTCTTGATGGCCGGTGTACCGAATACGCGCCCACGTCACTAGAGTTTACAATGCTCGTATCTTTACAGTAACCTAACCCTGATATTAAAATTAATGTATGCCTCAATCTGGGCTATCAATTTGATAGACATGCGTAGTTGCATTATTTTATAACTCAAAAAATTCTCCTTTACCGCAACTCTAAGTCTCTAAAGGAATCGTTATGTGTTTAAAAAATTATGTTCATTATCTTCGTTCGCTGTCCGTCCATAGTTCAGTCATGTTAGTGTTTTAAAAGTATAGATTTTTGTGTGATTATAATAGCCTTACCCAAAGGATGAAGGAGCACTAAAAATGCAGTATGAGTTTTTGAGAGTAAGTCGTAACCCTAATAAAAAAATGACTATGATTTAAGTGCCGATTCATTTTTAACTATCGTTTACCCATAACTTCGGCCGCGGTAGTTAAGTAGGTCTTTAAGTTCTCCTAAAACTTTTTACGTTATAGAAATAAAATTCCTTACATTTTCACAAACTTTCACACTTATAACATTACAAGGATTTTCCCTTGGTATTGATTTGGTATGAAAACAAGTGCCATTTTCTTTGTTTTTATGTAAACTATAATAATTATTATGTCAAAGTAATAAGTCTAAGGAATGAGTATAGTTTCTCCTTTTGGTTTTTGACCTTGGTGCTGGTTTGCGAAATGCTTTAACAGTGTTTCCTGCTATACCAAAAAGAAGTAGAAAATCCACAAAAAGTTTCGCTGGATAATATTTTCGCCAGTTTTTTTATAAGCATGGTTGTGTTTGGGATGGGATGTTTTTATTCACAACATAGGAATAGATCAAATAATTTGGCACATCGGACACCTTAATTTCATAATGTGTACATGAGAAAATACTTTACGGTACAGCAGTTACACAATTCAAACGTTTCTAAGGCTAAGGCCTGAAATGTACAATTCTCAAAAAGTCTGCGTTCTCATAATGTTAGTATTCCTATTTTGCTAGTCTTATTAAAATGTATTCTATTTAAAATGTATGCAGTCTCAGAAGGTCTTCTATTTATAATGATAAAATTCCTATAATTTCAGTGTTTGCCTATTATCAGCATATTATAAAATATTCGCAGCATTACGATAAATTAAATAAATTCCGCCTAAATTTGTAAAAAAGTATGGAATATGGTATTTTCACGATTGCGGATATTTTGGGAATAAGACTTTACTCGATATCAAAAAATATGATTATGAGGAGGCAGATATTTCGACATTGCAAACATTTTGGGAACAAGCAGTTATGTCTTTTCAGTAACAGAAATAATTATAAGAAACCTGTCATTATTGGAGGCAAACATTATAAGACATTTTCTGACATTATCAGAAGCCGATATTATGCAAAAGTTGTGCTGACATTATGGAAAACAGACACTTTGGAAAATGAAATAATTTTAAGAAAACGATTTTATTTTTTAATAATAAAAAGACTATGTGTGTGTAGCAAGAAATGGTTTTGCCAATCAAGTCCCCAGTAGTATTGAATGCCCGTGATAAATTTTTAACTTAATTTTGCTGTTTTTCATCTAAAAAAATCAATAAATTATTTTATTAATATCTTTCTTTTTGTTATGAAGGGCAGTCTCTAGACTATCGACCCAGACTCATTTTCAACACCAGTTCATTTTCACATATATTCATGCAATGGAAGCAAATTTCGCGAGTAGAGACAGGGAAGATTATTTGCAGTGTGTAAAAACTATAAAATATCGTTTAGTTGTGGTGAACGTATTAATTAATCTTGGACTGAAGCATAAAATTGGTATTACGACCCGTTTATGGCATATTCAATAAAGCTGTTGACACGTCGTACTTAAAAAAACAATTTAAAAAAAGCCAAGTGGTTCATAAATAATTTCACAACAGTATCAATAAGCCTTTGTCACATGAATAGAGTGAGAGCAACTATAGCAAGCCCCTTTCACGGCCGGAGGCATGTATGGTGCTTTTCTCAAACATATGCAATGAAACAAAAAAATACAGCACTCAAAAAACTACACGACAAAAGTTATTTAATTTTCCCTACAATTCCTCCATAATGTTTTTTTAACGGAAGTCGTCCGTATTTCGCGTGTGTAGTGTTCGAATAGACCTTATTAATAAGGGCCGTTATATACAACAACCTGATGATAGGAATCTTAAATATTGTGGGCAAACATATCGCGATTTTGGTATTATAAGAAACAGAATAAGCATTTGCATTCAGAAAGTATAAATTGGTGCAGTGAAACTGATGAAGAACACCACAGAATGCCATCGATTAAGTTAATTAAGCAACTTCATAGTTACAAACTTAAATTATCCTTATGAGAATGGTACCACTGAGCTGATTTCATGGTGGAGCCGGAAGCTAGGCACCGGATCTCCATAATAAAATAATGTATCCTAGCCGTGTTTGGGCTTGTTGGAATCTCCACAAAATACACTATTAAGTAACAATTAACAAGAATTAAATTAAATTAAATTTTATAATAAATTAAATTTTTAACAAAAAATAAAACCGAATCCAAAAACAAAACTAAAAAGATATAAAATAACTGCATA
Organism: Hedya salicella; assembly: GCA_905404275.2. Taxonomy (NCBI): domain Eukaryota; kingdom Metazoa; phylum Arthropoda; class Insecta; order Lepidoptera; family Tortricidae; genus Hedya; species Hedya salicella. Next base: position 15,520,328 of record FR990100.1, on the reverse strand, counting down.
ATTCAGTTTCTTCAATTTACTTCCAAGTACCGTTTGTCTACTCAATCTATACAGTATATACAATTAATGTTATTTTGGAGTCGGTGCCAACGTGTCACAGATTACTAATATCGTAAATTTTCAATATTTTGCACATTTTTTAATATGGCTTGTTTTCTAATAGTTTTGTTTTTAGTGTTGGTTTTATTTTTTAAACCTTAAGGTACCTATATGATACGTTTCAACATCCAATACAACGTCTAAAGTTATTTAAAACGACATACCACAACCGCAGTAGGTTGAGAAGACGATTCAAAATATTGGTAATGCAATGTTAACGAGATCGGGCTTATGTAAAGATGTATTACTCGTATTTTGCATTTAATAAGGGCCGTACATAGCGAGCGCGTGGCCAAAGGCGAGAGATGGTTCTGCAGATACGTACTATGACTCTTCGATCCTGCCTCGAGTATGAAAGTATTGGAAAACACCATTCGTGCACGATGCATCTGCCTCAGACGAAGACGGCTAATGTTCCCGCGAACGGTCCGAGAGCCGAGTAGGTTTGAAAGATAAATCTGCGCGATACGAGAAAGACTTAACTTAGTTCTGTGTTCCTTGCATATAGAAGATCCTATCGGATGCAACTGAAATGCACAGTTCGCGAGGAACTTTTGCCATCTCGAGCGACAGTTTTTTGTTCGTTTTCCGATCAGTGTGATAGATTTTGAAATTTAATTAGATAGACCTACCTAAACATGGCAGCGAAGGTGAGCGAAACATCTAATCTAGGATATGCAAGTGTCTGGTCAATAAAGAAATATAAATTGGAACGTTTGAGGCAGTGGAAGTGCTTCGCGGGCGCAAGTGTCGAGGCCCGGGGCCGGGGCGGGCCGCAGCACCTGTATCGTACATTTGAATATTCCTCCCAAACCGATATTTCATGTGCTCGAGCTCGTCTGTAATTAAGGCTGGATTATAATTCTGCGTCGGATTGAATGTTCACGCCTAGGCGTTAGGCGTTATGGTGCCGATACCCGACACTTTTGAAAGATTCATCGCACCATATTTGTTTCAATTGATCTTTAAATATAGGTACTCATAAAATTTGCAATAGTGCCTGACACCGATAAACACAGATTCTCACTGGTTATTTAGCCGTCATATAACTTCTCATTATTATATAACTTTGTAGCCAAAGAATACTAACAGATTCTCACAGCTTTATCTGTACCTACATTATCTGATGATAAGTAAAGTTTAAATAATTGTGGCGTAGGGTTTTGACGACCCCACCGTCTGTTGGTTTGGTATCACTAGTGCAATTACTCAATGCAGAGAAGCTTGTGGTGAGCTGTTGGGGAGTAACGAATCTATATACCTGACTGCTCCATGTGAAGTCAGATTGGAGTCGCTATGGTGCTATTATCCATGTAACAATTTTCACTGGTAGACGTCCGGTTGTCTCAAGTAATAGCCTAGTATTTAGTTCATCATTTAACTCCTATATAACGTGCCGGTTTTAGAATTCAAAAACTAAGCTTACCAATACTCTTCAATCAGCAAATCAGTCGCTCAATCATTGTGCAATTGTATTCTGGTTTACTTGTACCCACAAACATTCTTCTAGAACCGAAAGCTAGTACCGTAATGTATGCACTTTACGACGTAGTATATAGCAAATACCTGAAAATGCATGATAATATCGTGGAGATGTAAATACCGCGCTACGGCGGCGGGCAGCGGGCTAGAGGCTCGTCGCATACAATAAACATGCTCATAAATAAATAAATAAGGCCGAATTTAATAACAAGCCCGGACCTAAGTAATGGCCGCCAGAAGGCAGTGTTACATATATTATAAGTTCGGAATTTTATAACTTTTACGCACATTTCTTAGCGTTGTATTAAAACGTTTAAACACTATAATTTGGGAGGACGGCTCGTACCGACGAACTTTTTTTAGAAAATCAATGATCGATCTGGCTTAGTCATGTTCACTTAAAGAACCGATTATTATTAATTGTTAGTTATTACATACGTTTTAAATTACCAAATTATGTCTAAAGTCTTATTTAATGTTACTGTCATCATTGTAAGTTTCCTCAAATTCGTACTTAGGTTAAAAATAATGATTTACTAGAATGTAAGAAGTATTAATTTAGTCATAGCATAAGTAACGTTTGAAAAAAATACTAAGAACAACCAAAATGGAACTGAAAAGGCTGTCATCACTCCGTTTGATTTGGTTTTAATGCTAGCCTGGTATTGGTAGATAGACATTGATTAAGACAATTGATATTAATTACCCAACTGTATTACGTCCGTCATAGGCACTTAGGTACTTTTGTCTTAAAACTTAAATAAATAAAGAATAATACCTAAAGAAAAAGTCATCTTTAATTGATGGATCGCACAAATGACACCTAAGTAATTGTTTCGCATATACGAGTATAAAACATTACGAGTATGACTGTTCGAAAGCTCTCATAAGCGATTATTAGAAATATTATTCAGCGACATAACGCGAGAGGCCTTCCGTGTAATTAATGTTGATCTCGGATTAACGTGAAGCCATTCGCGCTAAATCAGGCATAGAAAAAGTGAGAATGCTGTTTATTGCACCCGAGATGGGTTTCAAATTATGCTTAGAGATGCCACATCACACCGGCGAGGCGATACCAACGCCGACGGTGCGACTTCCACCTAATAAAAACAACTAAGGTTTCAGTTATTCCGATTTAAGCAATTAAGTTCAGTTTTCATCACATCTCTGCCCTGCTTGCGACGTGTTTTAGTGCCAACAAGTTTTAAACTGTTTTATACAACAGGCCAAATACGAAGCTGCCGTGCCTTAAATAATGAAACGTTTCTGGTAAAGAAGGAACTACAAAAAGCGTCGTGTGACAACAATGGGTGCAGGCGAAAAATTCTTTTAATTTGCAAGCTTGTACGTTGGAGTGTAAATCACGTGTGCCTTGTTTGTCGGCACTAACAAAGTAGATTTGAATAAAAAAATACATTACACATGGGTTGCGCTTGCACCGATGCGCTTGCGTTCGCTAGGATGCCTTCACGAGCTGTGCGTCGGCGCTGCCGCGGCCGAGTGTGTTCCGCTTGCGGTTAGAGAATACGTACAGTTTCAGTTACTAATGTTGAATTATATAACAGAGAACTGCAGATGGATTACGCCCACAAGGGCAAATAATAAATATAAATGCTAGAAAATGCATGATAAAAAAGTTAATAGTTTCGAGTCTGCGATTAAGTTATGGTTAATCTCATAGTACTTGGTGCAAGTTTTGAGAATTGCATTAAATATCTTAAGTTGCCCCCTGTACCTAACAATAAATAAACTATTTATAATATATGTTAAAAATGTGTATTTATTTTAAAATCATCATAAAATGTACACCTAGAACGTGAAGCGATTTTACCTAGGTATACTTAGAGTAGCTCTCGGGTTTTGCCTTCGCTTCGGCAATATACAATAATTAGTTTAATGCACTAAATAGATTCCACCTCCTTATTGTTAAGTTAACTTTACTACTGCGATGAGCCCATGTGAATATTCTTGAGAAACACGGGATTTAAACATCAGCTAATCGTAGAAAACTAGTAAAGACTGCAGTGGAGCAATCCGTCTTGCTGCGTTTTTCAAAGGCATACCACATGCGGGCATGTCGCCGGTGAGGACTTTATCCGTCGAGCATGTCTTTGGCGCGCTTACCGCGATCTAGATCGCGCGGCGCCGCGGCACGATGCTATCGCAAAACGTCCGCGACAATTCGCACCTTCACAAGAATAACGACACAACACACTATAGCCCCCATTGTCACTTACGCCCTTGTTCTTAAACGGCGTGAATTGTTAAGGCCGACACCGCGCCGGCGCCGCAACAACGCGAATTATTCCCGACTGTTCCCGGCCGACCCTGTGCCGCAATCACCGATGACATACCAATTTCTAGGACGAATTATCACGAGTTGATCACGGGTATAGAGCCAATCTACGAGACTGCGTTGTCCCGCTCATTTATAGATAGATAGTGGTGCGGTGAACTGTCTTAGTCGGTAATAAAAAGCTATCAAAGATGCCAGATCTAGCCATCAGAGATGCAAGCTCGCCCGCATTTGCAGTGCGCACGTTTCGTAGCAGTTATGCGTTCCTTATTAGTACTAAGTATTTGTGTAATTTTCTGTACATTATCTGCAATAACTTCTACAATATTATTCAGAGTATAACAAAACTAAACGTACAATCGAATCAGTTATGCATTGCGAGAAAAAGTTCCTTTTTATGATAATTCAATCTTTTCTACTACCTACTGGTTCCTGAAGTGCCTGTAAGTATTTGATTTGAACTCATTCTATAAACTTTGATGGTCTGAAATTTGATCCCTATTAAAGACAACCAGACATTGTACATCTAGTCTTCCGTGGCTCGTTTGCGTGTGGAAGTAAGGCAGAACAGAGCGTGCAAACTGCGCGGACGCCGTCTGTACTATCAGATGCGGCGCGCGTGAGGGCACGCCCGCTCCAGGTTCTTAGAACTTCCGTAACCCACGCCGACTCAACCCAGACCTTAACTTACTTTTTTAGAACCTATAATAGAGTGGCGCAATACGGAACATTAGGATATGAGCGCGTCTCCACGTCTCTTCGCGGGACGTGCGTTGGAGCTTCCCCGAACTTTGACATCTACGGAGCACATTCTTAAATGATGTCGCATATGTGATGGAGGAATTCGGAGACCTCATAGTGTTGTTGAAAGTATTCTATGTAGTCATTGGATATTTTTGAAACCAAAATTAAATCTTTGCTAATAATCCGGTTGACATGTCGCAAAAGGTGAGCGAGAAAGTAATCAGAATGAAAGGGAATTTTAACAGATTGTTTGAGGGTACAATAGGAAGACAATCCTAAGTTTCCGACCCCGAGAACCGACAGAGGAAAATACATCTTTTCTCAGTCCACCCGTGACCATGGAGAGCTGGAAAGCTTCCGAAACGTCGGGAACTAAAATGAGATAATATACGCGATATAATCCGTTAAATTGTTTTATTTCAATGAGTAATAATCGCGGAAACAGAAGAAAATATTAGTTATTTATGTATTTAAACTTTATTGCAAATAACAAAAGTAACAGCTTGTAACAAATTGTAATTTTGACACTGAAAAATATATCTTTTCTCAGTCGACCCCGTGAACACAAAAGCTGAAAAGCTGCCGAAACGTCTGGAACTCAAATTAATATGCACGATACCAACCATTTAAATTATTTTTTTGTTTCAAATTTTTTTTTTTATGTTCAATAACTTTTGAATTTTCTTTTCAAATCCTTTTCTTTAAAAAAAAATTGACCTCGATTTTACATCAAAATTGTAAAATATAGGTTAATTTAAGATACTAATTTTGTCCGTTTTTCATTCGAATGAGTATATTTGTTTGTTGTAATCGTCAAAACCGCGTATCTCGGTACTATCCTTAATCGAGATACGAGGTTTTGACGATTACAAAACGCCTAAATAATTACGTCACAGAAAACTTTGGTTAGGAATTGTAACAAATATACTCATCCGGATGGAAAACGGACAATTGCAAGCGGATGATTAAACCTATTCCTCTAAATGGTTTTTGAATTGCCATACCTTTGAAAAAACTGGTACATCCCAATTGTATTGTATATAAATAAAGTAAGGGAAACTGAAACACGTCCTTTTTTAGGATTCCATAGGCAAAATGGCAAATACGGAATCCTTATAGTTTCGTCATATACATACGTGCGTCCGGAATGTGAAGGTGCGTGTGTCACAGGAATTTTACCCAAAAACTACAAGATGTATATTCATGAAATTTGGAGTATAGTAGGTGTCTTGTATAAGCTCTACTTTGTTTGATGATTAAATAAAAAAAAATCTAGAGGGGGCACTCAATTGAATGCATGTAAACGAAAGTGACAAAAAAAATTAGCAAATATAAATGTGTAGCACATATTTCAGCATATATTTTAAAAACATTTTGACATTAGACATTTATTAATTAAAAATTACTTTTCAAGTAATTAAATTACACTGGTCCCTGCACTAGGCATCGCCCGTCTCGCAGAAAACCAAAAACAGGATCGCAACTATATAAATAAATAAATAACAATTATTTTAATTATTATTAAAATTTAAAGCAATATAATATGTAAGGGTGTGGGTGTGTATGTGTGTGTGTGTGTGTGCGTTGATGAGTATGTACTTACTTCTACCTAAATACTCTCAATAAGCTCCAAGTCCTTATAACAAAGAGATTTGAGACAAGATTGTACCTTTACTTTTAATTCTTTTGATGAGTAATCTTGCAAAGAGAATTTTGCACATATTTTGTTATATAGGAAAGGATGATGGAAAAAGCTGAATCTTTGGGCAAAAGATGATTTTTTTGGAGAGATTTGAACTCTAAAGTTGCGTTTATGCGATAATTCTAAATATTCAGGGGAATTTAATACCTTTGAGTGGAATTGTAATACTGATTGCAGTATAAAGCTTCCACGGACATTGAGGACATTCACACCTATTCTTGTAGAAATGTAGACCAACAGAGTTGGGAACCGACGACACTTCTTAATAATGGCTTTCAGGACCGATCTTAGTGCGCTCTTCAGAAGAAGCATGAATTTCTTCGCAGCTTAACCCCAAACACATATAAAATAAGTAATAACATTTTGAGGTTTCTATTTTTTTTACTCATCATTTTCGGAAATAATCATTCCGAAAGTAGCATAGATTGTGTCTCCCTTTCTATTTTACAAACCTAATGTAAACCTAATAAAAATAATTAAAAAAACACAAAGGTGCAGCTCAATAAATACTTTCAACGTGAACTAATATTTTTTCAGTTATTCCCGACAAACTGCGTTTCTCAGCAAAACGGACGTAAAAGCCACGAAGATACGCTTTTTTGCTACTGCACTCTTTCACATTATATTTTTTTTTCTGTAGTGCATGTCTTCGTAGTAATGGCTACGGAACCACACTGAGCCTGGTCCGACATTTTTTGGCAGGTTTTTAGTTCTTATTGTCATTGCGACAAGACCGAAAAACTGCTTTTTTTCCAATTTCCGTTACAGTACAGTGTTTAAATAAATACTTACAAAGCAATAAAAAAAGAATAACAAGGAATGTCTTAGTGAGAACTGTTGAGGAGCTAGATACATGTTTATTTCATAGTTTATGTTAAGATTTTTCTTATGTATATCTATCTCTGTTTGTTTTCCAAAGAAATAAATAAGTACAATGAGTTAATCAGAAAATCCTTGTGTTTTCAGTGACACTTAGTTTAAAACTATATATGTACAAAATCACGTAATCGGGTAAATGTTTGGGGTAAAAGTTTAAACATTCAGTAATAGTAAATTTTGAGACCAGTATATTAAAAATTAGAAACTGACTCACGCAAATAATTAATCACAATATATCACGTTTTCTGTTTCTTAGAAATATAGCGTCAAAAATCCATTTCTCACGCTTTTTTAACAAAAATATGAATGGGCTTCCACGTTCAACGTATTTATCTGTGGTCTGTGTGTGTGTGTCTGTGGTATCGTAGCTCCTATTATTTAAACCAATTTAGTCAGTATCTGTTGAGCCTTGTAAAGATCATCAGGTTTTTTTCGTAGGTATCTGTTATCGTTTCAACATTTATTTATTTACCATATGGCATTATTATTACAATTCACTGGATAATAAATAAAGATTAACGATTACTTACTAGAAGTACTACTGCAGTGTACGTTGGCAAAATATTATTTTGCATAGAATTGTAAACATTTCAACATTTTTGAATTGACAATGACCTACCTATTTCCTATTTTGCGTCACTTCACTGAAGTGGTATCCTGATCGCAATCAGATTTGTGTTTATATATTATTATTTTTTTGATAGTAGTTGCGCCAAAGGTTATAATTTCCGTGTCATACATGCCGTTGTTTTTCCGTAGGATTCCATCGCCAGCGTGGTAAGAGTATTTAGGATACATATTATTTAGTAACTGCATTTACCGCCGACTATTCTCTATCCGATTTTATACCGCTACTATGTAAAAAAAAGCATCGATTATCGCTTGTTTAGTGATGACTGCTTCAGCTATGGCAGGATAATCCAACAAACACATACACTATTCATATCTTATCTAAAGTAAAAAGTAAGGATTTGAAATGTAATGTAAGTGGTTGAAAGTGTTGAAACACTTCAATAATTAAATAGCTATCCTTTTCTCATCATTGAATAAAAAATCATAACATAGATTCCGTCGCTTTCTGTTTCCTTCTACTATTCACTTTGGTTTTGATGTAATCATCGTGTTGTAATTAACCAACTAGTATTGTCAACAAGAAGATCTTTTACGGGCCAAATCAGAGAAAAAGTAAACAGTATGTCGTATCAGGATATCAAAAAGAAAGCTGAGAATAGTGAGGAATGCTGGAAATTGCTCCACCGAGAAGAGCTATATATTATGATGATGAACATAGACTACCAATTTATTTTATTTAAAGTTTTGAGTATTAATTTTCTGACATTAAAATTAATAATCACAATACAAAGACCGGCTGACGGGAAAAACCGTCACGCGCCTTGGCCGAGACCGCCGGGCGCGCCGAAACCCGCGCATTCCCTTTTTTCGCCGCGCGCGCAACACTGATCCAGCGATCGCCTACACAGATGCCAGATTCAACAATCGTTCGCATTTGATACCGACTCCTATTGTATCTGCTTTGGTTCTTATAGACGTTTTTGATATTCGTTCGCGCCAGAATTCATATATGGTAGCTTCACTCGCTTGTTACTAGCATTTCTGTCTGTGCCTACTTGAGAATAATAAAATTGCAATAGTGTTAAAATTACATTTTCATCAAATTTAATATATACATTTAAATATAAACCAGAATATATCTAATAATTGTCAGAATAAACTAATCTAATCGATGACTCGTTGCTTAAATTGCTACGTATTCTAATATATAGGAACAATAATTCGTAGACACAACGTTCATGGTCTTAGAGAAAAACTTCGAGATTTATACTTGATATATTTTATAAGTGTAATTAAAAGCTAACGATATCTAACATTACACTCCAACAAAAAAACTCACGTATCGCAAGATAAATTCAAGCGGTAATCGAACCCATTTCTACGCTGCACCAAACCACCGCTCGGCCGCAGTCCGATCCGAATATGAATAAATTGCATAAATATTTATCGGCACGCATTATACCAGCACCACCGGCGTCTAGAGGCCAAAACGACGACAAGAATACGACACAAATACAAATACAACATTCCGCGGCCACATAATTGTTTTTGCAGATTGGCCGCCGACCAGCGCCGGCGCGCTAGTGCCAGTTTTGAGACGCTATTATTCAACGAGGATGCCTGTCTATTGTGGTACTGTTATGGATATATATTTTGATTATAATCTTGGGAAAAATAAGCTTTAACGATACGGATAGTGTCTAAGACGACATTTGATATGGGTGTATATGTATATGTATTTTGGCAACTACCGAATTACGCGTCAGTTGTAAATAAGTTGAAGTCATTTTAAGTAAGGTTTTATCACTTATAGTTAAGATTATTTATTTTATTTTATATTTTTCGACCGAGTTAGTTAACTCGGATCGATGGAAAATATAAAATCATTTCACAGATTGTTTAACGTAACATGGACTTAAAATATTGTAAGAATTATCTTTGCTGAATTTCTGTTAACAGTTTCCATGTTTCGATAGATCCCAAGATTATTATAATTTTATTGAACCGTTAGACTGACAGATTTTTTTCATTGTTGCTTTCAGCGTCACTACTTGCAACCTACGCAACGTAGGTTATATTATCTTGGAGATTCAACCGTAATTCTTGAATAAGACCCCCAGCAATATTTTATATAATGCCAGTTACATATTATCCATTAACATTCAGTACACAAAGGTAGAATGACAACATGCAAGCACATACAAACCTCGATGTCTTGTCAAACAATTTCACAAAATAGAATCGCAGATCTTGTTCGAGCATTGCAGTTGTAAATCATAAGGGTCGCTGGTCTATCCGTCGTCCTCAGTTCCGCTCGGCGTCCTGCTGTTTACGACAAGCCTCGAATTTACGAGTCTCCAGCCTTCCTCAGACTTTCTTCGCATTATTTTAACAAAATACCGTGATTTATGTAAATCTCGCATAAGTGCGCTTTTGTTCTGAGCCAGCGTAGCGTGGCTTGGGAGACCTATTCAGTTATTAGAACTGAAAACATATTGAATATTATTCTCATTTCCGCAAAATAAAGTTAACATTTGTAATGATGTGATGTATGTAATCGTCATTTCATTATGTTTGGATCATTCATGAAACTCTTTGGGGTGTCAAGTTAAGGAAACAAATAACATGTCGAAGATTTCACATTAAGTGTCTGGTCGTGCATTAAATCTGCTTGAAATATGTCGATGCTCCCTATCAATTTCCAAAACACAGGAACGCCTCACGCCAGGTACCCGCAAGCACATCCATAATTCGCGAGATCCGCCACGTCCAAACTTGCACGACGTGAGCACGAATAAATATTCCTTTTATTCCAATTTGTCAGCTTAGCCACTCTCAGCAGCGAGTTATCTTCGTATCCAACGGTAAGCTCCCGCCAAAACAATACGGCTGTATCGTTAAAAAACGTGGTCGAAACCAGCATTTATCATCGGTGATTAAATACCATTGTTTCGTATCGGCAGTCAGGGGACCCCGGCGTCGTGGTCGTTTTGCGTCGACCATGTCTGCATTGTAGCTGCGCGGAGACAATAAGTCTGTTAAATTGGCCCCCTATACTCGTTATATTATGTGCCAGCACAGTTTGTATTTATGCCCATGCCCAAGCCCGTGCCGACGCGTGCTCGTGCTTGCTTGCCTTTGTCTTGTAAATTCGAGAGGCGAAGTTTTCATTGAAATTGGAATCATGATTTGTACTAAGTAATCAAACAATAGAGGAAATGTTATGATTTATCTTTCAGTTGTATAGTAATTTCAACAGGTTTGGTGTGCTCTGTGAGCATTGCGTATTTCTTGACCATTGAGCATAACTACCGCAGTTGATAAAGAAATGGCATTAACCTGTTAGATAGTATAGTTACTTACTGCAAAAAAAATATCTCATCATCAGCATAAGTGACACTCAATTAAGTGAATCATAAATTCTAATAAATTTCATAAGTCTAAAAACACTAAAAAGTCACCTTTAAGGCTTATCTCAATTGTAATAAATATTCTATAGGTGTTGTATAGTAAAAAGTTGATCCGAGTTAGGTTGTTAACTTTATGGACTGAAACACCCTATTCAGATCAACTATAAGTGAAGCCGCCGCGGCCAAACATGCACAGCGCATTAAAAGACAGTCTTTAAAGTGCTTCTATCTCACCTGCAGCCCCTGTTTAGGAAATAAATATTACATTCCTACGTGGAGGTAGGAAAAACACTAGGTTTTGCATGTAAGTAAATACGTAACGACCAACGCGCCTGCAAAACGTATTTCACAGCGCATCACAAGCGCCGCTGTAGTCCGTGATCCTGTTTTCCAGTTTTTCCGCAGATAGGTCGCGACAACGTCAAAGCCAACACGTCTCTCTTATACCATTAATACATATTTATTAACACCTGACTCAAAAACTTGAAGTCCCTTAAACGGTGCGCTGCAGCACTAAAACCATTATGAACCAGGTTTCTTTCATACATGAATCAGCGCAGAAATCCTTTGCTTATCTTAACGACGTCAAATTCTAAGCCAAGAAAACCTTTAGACCGGCGCACATTAATTATTGTGAAAACATACGAGAAAATATGACATAAATTATGATTTACTGTGGCTTTAAATCAATCAATAATAAAAATATGAACGTCTGTCATAACTAAGTCCCAATTAGGAACTCATGCGGCTCATCTCGATGCTCGTAATTAATTTTAATAAATTAATTACAAATTATGAACTAAACGGAGCGGACGAGATCATGCCGTATCGAGAGCGTCGCGCAAAAAGGGGTATGCTGGAGTTGGTAATAAAAATGTAGTTCAGACAAATATGTAAGTGCCAGTGGGGAGAAAAACCAGGCTCGCTCGAGCGTCGTATTAACATGGTTAATTAATTTATTAATTAGCATCAATTAATCGTAGTGCAGCGGCGGCGGTGATGCGCCCTCGATGCGCGCCGATAGTTTTTCCGGCGAAGGTTAGTTTTTAGTTAGCAATTAGCATGCTGTTAGCGCACTATTGGAACTCATCATGGTGACTGACGCAGACGTCGCCGCCTGGCAACTTTGTTATGAAATATGAATGTCGTCGATGCTGGGAAAAAAGCTACGGCGACTGGATGCAAAAAACGCAAGAGAATTTCTGATTTTCTTGTTTCGTTCTATGAATACAAAGTGTGACATTTGAAATACTTGAACTTTCATTTGAATTATTTTAAAACACACCACATAAAACCGTCAATATACATTACTGAAATTTCATTTTTACAGCCGTTATTTTCTTTAAAAGCACCTGTATTCGCATAAATAGGGCTCCTGGCAAAAAACTAATGTATGTACTTCATCAATAACCCTGACTTGAGAACGCTGTTAAAATGATGTATGATTGACTTGTATGTAATTTCTGTACTTAAAAAGAATAGCATGCATTAACGGTAGTAACTGCTATCCTTTATGATAGTAGTTAGCGATGAAATGGATGGGAAAGGCTTAATTAGAAACGTGTATCTTAATTGTTTTCTAAAAGAAAAACGAGTAAATTGGCCAGTTAATGTTTAAAAGTTCGCTTCAATAACACATGGTGTGAGTTTCGTCAAAGATTGATGATATTGGTTGTGTAATATCGTTAATAACATAATATTAACTTCTATCTATTCAATCCATTATATAGTGGACTTCTAAAATCGATGTCAAAAGACAAGAAATTTATCTACAGGAACTTTTTAAAACGTACTTATCTAATCATACCTTATAATATTTAAATAGGTATTACAATTAGACAAAAATAATAATGCCTTATGTTTCATCGCAGATAATAAATAATTTAGGTCATATATTCACTACAGCGTAAATTACTTCGGGCGAGCTTCGAACCCAAGTCACCAACAGCCGCTGCATCCACAATGCCCACACCCTGCGCCGACATACAGTCCCAAATCATTAAAGATGCTAGAAACTTCATCTTTCGCTTAAGAGCGTTTATACCCGCTTAACTGGCAACGTCGCATATTTTTTCTTCTTGCTTCATTATTTTGTGGTATTTGAATGAAACTTAAAGATATGTTCGATACATACCTTACATTTTTAGCATTTATAATGTGTTTAATTCATGTATTTATCGCTTTTGCCTTTATTTTCTAACAAAACATGATAGACTTAAATGCATTTTTAGAGCTTTGGTTGTGGCAATATCATTAAATTTTGCATTGTGCCAGCTTAACTACCGAAAACGTAATGAATGAATTGAAAACATATTCAAGTTACATTCACATTTCTCAAAATAATCAAGAAAAACCAAAAAATATGCGACCTTGCCAGTTAAGCAGGTATAAACCCTCTTAAGAAAACAACCTTTATGAAATGCCTCTTCTTTTCCTCGATTCACTTTATTTCGTCCATCGCCAACTGTGACTTCAAATTTGGATTCATCCCTCCATTTTATTTTTCGCCACTCATTGGCGGTCGAGTTTCTGTGTTATTTAGCGAATTTTAAACCTGTTAGTTTTCTGCCGTGGAGTAAGTAACGGCTTCTCTTTAGCAGTGTAAAAACCGTAGCCCATTCTCTTCATTACTCTCTTGCAGGTATCAACTGAAATGATAGTTTTTGACTTTCTCAACTCATCAGCTCTCTCAGTTTAATATTCACATTTTTTTCGCACTAATTTTACCCCTCAATTTCAAAAAACGGTAAAATCACCTTTCTTGGTTTTTAATAATAATAATCATCATTTATTTCGGAAATTCATTCATATCGTGTTAGCAACAATAATTATTATTATCCTTATACCTAACGTTGGTAAAAGAAAAAACAGAAATTTGACTCACTTAACCTACGTGACAAATGCAAGGCATTCCATCCTTGCAAGAATGGGCCATCTACCCCACATGAGACTGTGGCTACGAGGCTGTTGGCGCTGCCGCATGATGGCGTTGGAAGCCATCGGTGCCCGCTTCGGCGAACATTTAATTTAGACTTAATTTACTACGTCATAGATCTCTTCGCCATATTATCTTTCAACCCCAATTTAACCCCCTTAGGGTTTGAGTTTCGACAAACGGTATAAAACCTCACTTTTCTTAGCTTTTAATGAAGACTATTCGCGTAGGTATAGATTCTTACTTTATAAAAAAATATTCCCCATTCCAAATATCAGCCACTTAGGGGATAAGTTTCTATAAAACCCTTCTTATCGCTTACCTATGTTGCAATCATAAAAGATACTGTATTTACACTCTAGTTTTTTAGATTCATTACTTTCGGCTCTACGTTGATGAATCAGTCAGGACTTCATCTTACATGTATATGTATGGTATACTCTTACTTGCCAGAATTTAATTTGACCGAATTTCAACTGCCATAATGTTGTTTCTTATAAATACGTATGCCATACTCATAGTTTATCATATTAATCATATGCCAGAATCTTGGTTTACCATAATATCAATTGTAATAAACTTATTTTCCATAATTATTGTAACCCATAATTACGACATGCCATGATGTCATTTGCCATCTATCTTAACTGTTCAAATCGGATAGGTTAGGTTAAAAGACTAATGTTAGTCAACCTATACTATATCTACTTACTAGTGGTGCTCTAGGTGAGAACTAGTGGGGAAAGGCAGGCTACGGCAGGTCAGCGTAGGTGGGGTGCGAAGTCAGGTAACCTCCTCGTGTGCTCGAGTTTTACCAATTCACCTTGATCCGGTTGATCCGGGTGAAAGGGTAGGACTTGGGCCGGTGCACCCTGGAAACAACAGCAAGCAATGGCCATTGCTTGCTGGTGGCCAATAACCTGACAGGGGAGGGTTCCTCCACGAGCTCTCTGGAAACAGAGTAGATTAGTGGGGATGTCGGGCGGGAGGAGGTGTTGGCTGAAGGGACGCGGATAGGCAGAGGGCCGGTGACCCGCTACTGGAAGCTGACCCTCCACCTGAGGGATCCCTCCACGAGCTCTCTGGCAACAGAGTAGATTAGTGGGGGGTACGTGCGGGAGGGGTGGGGATTGGTCGAAGGGATGTGGATAGGCAGAGGGCCGGTGACCCGCTCCTGGAGGCTATTCCCGCCCACCCGGAGGGTCCCTCAGCGTGTTTCTCTGCAACAGCAGAGTTCACTGCTGATTTGGGACGGTGGTGTAATGGGGTTTGCTGGAAGGGACGTTTTCCCAGACGGCATCGCCCCATAACACGGAGGACCTGAGAGGGCGATCACGGGGTCGTTCGCCGCTCTCCCGGAGTGGAGGTCCTCAGGTGAGGGTGCGTCGGATGCGTGAGGTGTCGCCCGCATTTATCTGACGCGGTGGGGCCTCCGGGCCATCCACCAAAGTTGGGACGGCTTCGGCTGTCGGCAGCAGGGGGTGTTCGCGGAGGCGTCTTATGGTTCCCGTGTCACCCCTGCCAATGCTGCGGTGGGCATACCATGGAGTTTTAGTCGGTAGGTCACTGCTTCTCAGTGGAGTCCGACATACCCATTCTCCTCCCCGTGGAGAGGGGATCCTATGAGGATTTCTCCATGTAAAAAAAAAAAAAAAAAAGGTCAGCGTAGGTACGATAGCGAGCGAAGCGAGGAGGAGTGTTAGGAAGAACTGCTAGAAATAGAAAATGAGTCCAAAACCGAAAGCCGTAGGTTAAGTTAAATTTGTGACCAAGTATAGCGGAGCAAGCGAAGCATGCGGAGCAGAAGTATGCATTGCTTGCAATTAGCAAGCAATTATTAGAATAAAAAAACAATTTTAATCAATCATCGTATATTTATTACAACACAACAAGTGGAACAAGTTTAAATACACATTTACAAGTTGCTAAATGCAAACGCAAAGCATGGATTAATTCGGAAAGAAGCAGCATGGTGATTAGATGTTCTATAAAATAATATTATTGCCCTTAATAATATAGAAAACAATACGCATGGCATTTGTTTCATTATGGCATCTAATGTTCGGGTATACAAGAGTATGTCCAATATTTTTTTTAGTAAAAATACTCGGGCAAATGATATTATTGCATATAAATTTCGGGGAAACAATAGATAACCGTATATGTATAGATAAACAACACCAAAGGATTGAGTTTAGAGGCAGGCACATCATTTATATTTGACAAAACAAAAAGGAAAATAATAGGAATGTGTCAGGTATGGATCACTTGCATGATGCAATAATCAGTATCCTATATAACTTCGTAAAAGTTTGTAAAATCTTTAAACAAAATGGTTGTTTCACTTGTCATGTTCGTTTTGGCGCTACTGAAGCTAGGAAAATACTAAAATTGTTATACAACGGAAGAATCAATCTCTAGGTACCTACTCGTGTCAGCCGAGTATACGGAATCATGAATATCATGATATTGATGTGATATATAGTGATATTAATTTATATTTTTTCTCAATATGGAAGTAAAAAGTAAAGTGAGCGACACAAAAGGGTAGAAAGTGTATTCACACATCGGTCACACAATCCCTAACGATTTTTTAAAGAAGCCCTTAATAAATTATTGTTTCACTTTGCATGATTAACGCTGGCTATACCAGTCACAATCTGCATTCTTTACAACTTTACAACGAACAGGTACTACACTCCGATACCACTCGCGCCAAAAAAAAAACACGAGATGCCATTCACTTTAGTTGAAAATATTCGCGACCAATGATGCGTCGGACGAGCCGGACATTGACAAATAAAGAGCTGTCAGCACTGTCCGACGCGGACGGAGCTAGCGACCTGTCATTAATAACATCTGATTGCGAGATGCGTATTTATCTATGCTACCTGTGTTAGTGGACGGCACACGCTTCGGTGATGATTATCAATTGGGGGTTTGGAAATAGCAACTTACATTTTTAGGGTTCCGTTGCCTGGTAGTTGCTCCACAAACAATAAAATTACTTTTCAGTACCTAAACATTAGTTTTGTCTTTGGGTTTTTGGTGTGATTATTTCAGGCATCAGTAGCCCATAGATTCAAACCTGTATCCCTTACAAACTAACTTTAAAAAATTCTATAAAATATACAAACACAAATAGGTAGTACGTTATATCGTTGACGTGTGACACATCTTCTGGGAAACACCTGGTCATCATTTCTTTCCCGTTTCTCTTCAATATTCTGACATTAAGAACACTTTACAGCACGTTTAGACGGATCAGCGTATTTTTCACTGTTAATAAGTACTATTAGATAGGTGAATTTCAAACTAACCCCTTTAAAATTTTGGTATGTCAGGTCAGGGTCTGTGAGAAAGTGCTGACATAAAATAAAAAGGACTAGACTATGTCGGTGTCTACATTAAAGCCATATTATAACTTAAAAAATGGTTCATGAGTTTAGAAATGTCTTGGCAGCAGAAAATAAGAATGTCAAATGTTTAAAAAAAATATTACCAATGAAGAAGCATAACAATGCAACGTCATGATTTGTTTATGTGCCTGCCCACCTCCGCCTCCCGACAAAACTCTCGCGTCAACGCCAAACTCCACAAGGCCACATTTTTTATTGCATTTTTACAGTCGATTAGCATAAAATTTTGCGCGTCTTGTCATTCCGTTTTTTATTGTGTTAGATACTTTATATCCCGCGTTATAAATATTGGCAGTTTCATCCTCGCGGGTACGAGTATCTCGCGATTAGGGCCCGCACCGCGTTTTGTGGACTCATTTATGGATCGTATACTTGCTTTACCGACGCTCCGCTCTAGATAACGGTATATTGATGGCTTTTAGATTAGGCTTTCGGCAGGAGAGCGTAATAAGGCGGTGGATGATCAATAAAATTAGCGCGCACAATGTCAGCGTCGCGGCCGGACGGTGAGTGCCTATTAGTTGGTCGGTTTATTCTCTCGCCGGAATGCTCAAATGTCAATCGCACGTTTAACAGAACGGTGTTCAATAAAGTATGGAGGTTATTATGGTGTGAGTGACCGCTCATCTGGCTACCGTCGCGTATCAGATTCGGTAGCCGAGGCTCTATCTCGACCATTACCTTATCGTCACTTATCGATGGGCCGTACGTTCCGAAGCGAACGTCCCCGACGTATCTGTCGATGTTTAAATATGATAGATAATCATGATGCTTTTATAGCCAGGCCCGAAAAAACAAACATTGCTCGTCTATCTGAATGATCTGTGTTGGGCTCCGTAACTAGAGGTTAGAATTCGAAAACTTTAAATAAAAAACATGGCATCGTTAAAGAAATTCTTTGCATGTTCTCGTTTGAGATATGGACACTCGGAATATATTGAAATATAAGCTAGTGACTTCTAGAAGATTCTGTCACAAAAAGCTAAGCTAAAGCTAACCTAAGTATCGGGATACCATGTATCCGATTACTTATTACGATTAAAATAATAATAGTTCTAATAGCGGAAGAACTTTTTCTCAACTAGTTTTTATTTTTTATCCGATTCCAAAGAGTATCGAATATACTCACGAGTGTCTATGAGTTCATTTGAAAGTTTATCAAATCTACTATCGATTGTTGTGTGGTAATTGAGGCGGGCAAGCATGTTGCCGGCATTTTAAATACGTTTTTAATTATAATTGTCAGCTAATTATCATGCATTGGATCAGTAATGGGCGGGAGTGTCGCGGCCGGCGGGGGGCTGCGCGGGCGCTACCGAGTCCCGGCCGCCAGGTCCCCGCCGCCGGCAGCGGGGGGCGCTCCCACGGTCGCACAGCACACGAGGAATGTCCCTTTTTTCATACAAAACTATTTTTCCAAACATACGGAAGTCCAGGAAATTATAAAGCAGTAACTTATTAGGAAAAAAAAACAAAGACACAGTGACATTTCAGAAAAGTTATGATGCTGTTAAAAATGCCCGAAACAAAAGGTTTCTAATGTTTCGTGGTTCTTCTAAACATTATTAATTTAATAAATTACTGACGTTGTGTTGAGGACGTTTGTGTTCCTCCTATGATAGTAAATGCATACAATTGAAATGCGTAGATGCGGTTCCCAGAAACGGCTGCCTTAAGCTTCGGGAGTAACGAGAACGGGGGACGGGTCATCACTCATGGCTTTTCACTTATAATGATGTTAAAAATGTTACCTAACAGTCGTTCGTGTCCACCCATTGTATCACTGTTCAATAACCAAACAACAAAAAAAGAGTCGCTTTTAAAAAATGACTCCCAATTTATTTAAAGTATAAAAAGTCACATTTCCCATGACACCAGCCTGGGCGATCTGCCCGTTGCCTACCGAGCGCCATCCTTCTTTATTATATTTATTTTCTTAGTCGTTTTTTATTTGAATCACTTTGACATTTTCGAGTCGGGTCACTTATTAAATTAGCCTTTGTATTTAAATGAACAATTAATTATTATGTGATGCTCCTGCGCTTCTGTTTCGTGACAACACTGTGCTGCATGGTTGTGTTCATCTGAAATATCTCAATGGTTATTTGTATTTTAAATTGACTTTTGAAACAATTACCGAGAATGCTTATTTGTCAGTTTAGAAATAAGCTTAAGTGCAGGGCTAGTAAGGCCAATTTGCCGCAACTAAAAGTCTTAAGGGGAGTTCGACTAAGATCGGACACCGGGTAAGAACGTATGACTTAAGTTTACGCTTACCTATTGTGTTTTTTTTTATGCTGGTGATATGACGTGATGCGCTATTTTATCCTGCTACTAAAGTAGCGCATCAAGTCCTATCGCCACATATTGTCTGCCTATTTTGCATGAGTTGATGACAGTACTCTTATCAACCCAAATTTATCAAAGAATATCCCTGAATTCTAACGGTATTTGGCAGGTACATACTTGCTCTAATGGGTCGGAATGTGTCTGAGCAGATATCTACGATTATTTCCACTTGGTATACATAAACAAAAACAAGACAAAAACTTTAATGAATAGCACAGCTTTAACTCCTCACAAAAAAGGCACGTATCAAAATCAAAGTGCTCAGTCACTCAGATCAGTTCCCATGACCGATCCCTCAATAGCACAACAATATAAAGCATCGGGACAAACAGGTAAGTAACTGATGTCCGACATTAATCCTAATGTAGCAACCTACTGGTTAAACGACGTTTAATCTAAACAAAAATATTTCAATGCGCCCAATAAAACTATGGAGCGGAGAAAAAACCTCGGCCGAGTGGGCCACGGTGCTCGTAAGGCATTCGATGAGTATGACTTCTGAGAAGCTGTGCCCTACCACTGTCATATCACGACTGTAGGGCTGCCCACGGAGGCAGTGTCGATGAAACTGACATTTATCATTAGGTACATCACTTGGCATGGCCGATCCATGTAGGTGTTCTACCTTAATGGTGGGAGACTGGTTGTATGATTTAGAATGTAGTTATGTATTTTCCTATAACGAAAATCGACTGGGCAACTGTACCGAATCGACAGCACAGAATTCGATATGTAGTGCTGATATTTCCAATATGTATTTTAGGTACCTAAGTTTAATAAAGTATTTTTTTGTAAAGTACATAGTAACCACGGGGTAAAATTGTTTTAAAATTTAATAATAGCTGAATGTCATATTTAATTAGTGTGTTTAATTTGTCTTATATAACAATTTATTGATTCAACTTGTCTTTTTCTTCTGACGGTGGCGTCATTCAAAAGGGTTTTGGCAATCAATGTAGTTTTTCTTTATTTACGGTTGCAATGAATAGATCCCGTGTGCTTATCCCGAAGGTTTCGCTCGAAACGATGTAAACAGTATATGAATAGCTTTTTCATCTATAATATGCTATCTATCTATACATAAAGTCATCAGGACCAGTCATCACTTGGCTGCGCTCTGTGCGACATATGAGTATGACCATGACCCAATTCATGGTTCAATTAAAATCTCTCAAAACTATGTAATTAATACAGACGAAATATGCATACTCGTACAATAAAATTGCCCAGATCGACTGACACTTTTCTAAGTCTAAATCAAACATCGACAAGTGACCATAGATCCAGCATAGCGGCCCTAGTCCCCAGGCTGCGCCGGCGCACGACAGATGATCAGTCATGCGCCAGATGCGGCGCGATAAGCCCGCGGTAGCCGTTCATTAATCTACCCATTCCCCCCCTCCCCGCCACTCACCAATTAACCTGACACAACGATACGTACACAGATTCGAGGAATCTCTGAGCTTATCCGAAACTATTTTGTTGGGATTAACTGATCGGTAGTTAATATGCGTTAGATAGTGTAAAAGTACCTCTGCTATCTGTAGGTAATTGTTATGTTTATTATGGGCACTAAGCGCTTTGGAGATAGCAGGGTGATATATTAATAGTAAAATTCCGTATTTCGCTGGTGGAGATTATGTTCCTAAATATGATGAATATCAATTACTTTAGGTGAGGTAAGTCAGTGGAAAATTCAAGGAATTAAGGCCCTCGTATTACCTAGGTTGAAATAACGACATTTATTTTTAACCTGGCCATCCATGAGCTACAAATCGGTCGTAAGGTAGCCCTTAGGGCTGCTCATTCTATCTTGGTTGCAAGAACTCAGGTTGAAGTTATAGTTTTATAGACGTAGAAACTTCCCGCATTATTTTGAGCATCATCATAAAACACACATGCCATACTCAGTGGAGCTGGAATATGCTAAAATAAATATAAGAGCAGGCAATTGCGTATAAATACAGTAATGAGATGGAATAAACTCTCGAATTTTATTGTTATTTTAACCAGACTACTAAAAACTCCGTGTCGCGGTGTGATGTTAACGATTATTTGACTGATTTAAATAAAGGTATTTAAGCAGAAACAGTATTACTTATATTATGCAGACGATTCGCTTCGAGTCAAAGGTACGCTGAGCTCTCAGAGCGGTCCAGTAGCGACCATAACGCGAGCGTCGCCCGGCCGTTACTGCCCGTGGATTTATCAATCAAAAGCCAAGTTTATGAGTCCTGTCGAGCTAATGCAGTAAAAGCAGTAAACGCAGTAAAGGCTGTTTGTTTTAAAAGGAATTAATTCGAGCCATAATTGGGGAAGCACCGCGGGCGGCCGCACTGACACTGCTCGCAAGCGACTACCGAAACTACTTCGTAGATAGGGGTTTATGGGTCTCAGTTGAGATTTATTGCGCGTTAACTTGACTCGGTACTATGAGCAGAAATGAGATACTTTTTAGAGTGCCAAATTTGCTTAAATTGGCTATCTGAAATTGTTTTCCTAACGTTATTATCAAGGTTAGTTTTAAACGTTCAATATTTATAATAAATATAAAAAAAACATGTACACTGGCAAGTTATGTTACTAATAAAATACATGGAAAATAACGTATTAAAAAAAAACAAAATTAAGTTACAATAATTGGATGAGAAATAAAATAATAATAAAAAGCGTATTACTGTTGAATTAAAGTAAAAATTTTCACAACGTAAAATTCACTTCAAAGTCTTACAGTATTAATAAGCAGCGTATTAAGTAGGTACCTACGTAAATAAAACAGAATTATTATAAAGATCAGATAAAGTTCAGCAGTTATCAAGGCAATTCATAACCAGGGAAACTTCGTAGCCAGTATCCACGTGACCCAACCTATAAAGAATTTAAGAAATGTCCAGACGAAAAACGCCATGATAACATTAAATCCAATCTCACGTCACGAGCGGACATCTACCTACATTTAATTTAGACAATTTACCGTTTCCGTGTCGTGCCTTGCCGCTGCCGTTCGTGGAAATCGTAAACGCAGCGCAAGCGCAAGATATCATCCCACTTCTGATGGTCATGTTCACAACAACCTACCTCTTTCACGAATCTTTGAAATTCCAACCTCACCTCCACACTACATAAGATGTCTTTTCACAACTATCCAGTTTAAGATAAGATGAAGTGAAAAAGAGCTGTCGACTTTCTACGTACCCGTACATTCGGCAATGGAGAGATGTTTTATTCATAAAGACGGTAATGTTCGTTGCGAATCCGCGATGTCGTACAACTATGATAAATTCAACGACGATTTATAAACGATCGCGAATTTATTGTGGTTGCTTTGAAAAAAACCTTACAATACGGTAGAAAGAGACAAATACTATGTCTTGTGTAACTTGTAGGTAAGTATCTAATACCTAAAGTTAGCTTGTGCCCTTATACTACGCTGCAACTACAGCTGCGGAAAACTGAATTGAAATATTAAATCCAACGTGGAGAGAACTAAGAAGAAATATCAACACGCGTTTTTAATTTGCCCTGAATAATATGTTTCAGCTCCATGCCTGACCCGGCATCCGAGTCTTTTATTATAATTTACTTTGAGATGAAATTTCTCTCAATTTTGCCAAAGTCTTTTACATCTTGTGGGCCTCTAGGATAATCGCCACTATCATAGGATAGTGACAATTATCGCGAGAAAAATAAACGGTAAAGTATCTACATAGTATAAGTGAAATGAAGTTTGACAATCTTTAGGGATATTGCTCATGCCAAGGCGAATGAGTATCTACCTAATTATTTCAATCCTATCTAGGACGTATCAAACACAGAATTTATATCTATGTCTTAAAATAGTTAATTACTTTAAAAGTAATAATTTACAAGCCATTAATGGACAGGATTCGACCTAGGACCCCGTCGCTCTATCTTCTAGGAATAAGCAGAGCGCTCACACACCATCGGGCTTATAATTGGATACCATTCAACCAACTGGCTCGTTCAGACACAGTGTCAGAAATCAATACACAACACGGCTAAACGTTCCTTTGCCCCGTGATTACTACTACGCTTCATATCCAAATGTGAAAGAAAGTAAATTCATATGAATTTCAAATGTTCTTACTCCCCTTTTACGATGGAAGAAGCTTCAACCACGGACAGCTTATTAATACGCACTCGGTCAAAAGTTAACCGGGCTTAAGTCGCTCGCATCGCCCACGAAGATTCATCACAATCGTCATTATTCACACACAAATTATGTAATTTCAATAAATGGAGCTTATTGAATAGTGATGAGCGTCGGTAGGCCTTCGTAGACTCCCCGTCGCGCGCCTCGCGCAGCCTCTCCGAGGCTCACCTCCCAGAGGGATGATACCCAACTACACGCTATCCGCTGCCTGTTCAACACACAGCTTAAAAATTGAATCAGATTATACGCCCGTAGTGTAAAGCATACATTTAAAAATAATCCTCGATTCAAGTTTCATATTTCAATGGTAGTTAACTCTCCCAATAAGCACTTAGATCCTCATTGTGGGTGTTGTGTCTAAAATAAATGTGTTTTGTTTGAATAAATCGAGCGGGTGCCGGCAGAGGTCGCGGCGGGTGTTAATGAAAGCCCACTTTAAGTACTGACTAATATAAACGATGAGATAAGCCGCACTCTACTTACAATAGATGTTAACGATATTCATATTAGAATAAGAAATATGAAAATTAAGACAATACTTCCTGCTGATAAGTAATATTTGGGAATACATGTCGCCCTTACAGTGACAGGAGACTAGGCAGAAAGCTACGACTGTCGAAATTTTTAGTAACGTTGAAGTTATATCCTGCTATTTGTATATTTATATTACTCTAGAAAATACAGTCTATACTAAAGAAGTAATATTTAATTAGAGCAAATTTACAATTTTCAGGAGTAATCGGCTTCCCCAATTACTTTCAACGCTTTCCTTCCTCCTTCTAATTTGACTGAGCAAATAACCGATATAATCATATGATATTTTTGAAGGTAATATATGTAAAAGGATACCAGGCATCAGTAATATGGCAAATATTTATTCTGTTCTCACTCCAAGCTATGACTGATGACCGTGCCCAATACGTTTACTGTTGTTGTGCTACGGTTTTTCTGTACGGAATAAATTATATTTCAAATATAAAGAACAATGTATATGCAGTACAAGTAGGTTGGCATAAAAGCCAAAATTAAGTCACGTTTGACAAATCAGGCTGCTCCAAACTTACATTAGTACAAATCTGGCTTTTATCTGCTTTGACAACATCGTAGACTGACCTTACATTACGGGTATATTGGGAAGTAAGGGAAGTTATACTTATAAACTTCAGTGATAGCATATTTAATTATATTTTCATGTATTAACATAAAAAATGTGCGATTACTTAGCTATGGTATTTTAGTGACCCAGACTTACTAAAAAAAATTGGTTTCAGTGACTGTCGATTTAGTAATATTTGTACATACCTATCTAAATTATAACGTCAATACAAACGCTGATCCAAGCTTTTGAGGTAAACCCCAACCCATATCAAGGTGCAGCTGCCCACCTCAAGGAATTGGTCAAATTCCTCGACGCGGCCACGTATCGATCACCGGTGTACGCGGAGTGTAACCGTCAACAAAACGTCGCGCGCCCGACAATCACACTTATCAAAACAGTACAAAACGCGGGTTGTTATCGATAGGGATCGGGCCACGACAAGCCTCTAAATCCGTTTTTTGTGGGTTGACATCGCGCTAATAATACTCATGAGAAAAATGCGCGCCGGACCCCCGTCATCCTCCTTTTGTTTTTAATTTCTACCTCAGTGGCACCGATTTAATTGGGCTCAACTCGAGCGAGCGCACCTCCGTATTTCACCTCGGCTCGCTTCATTTGAATATTTAAAGCATTTCGGGTCCCGCCGTATTATTTTCTTTATTTACACATATTTATATATTTATTTCAGCCCCGGCGTCATTTATTTGGTGACGTGACTTACCGATGTTGCGTCCTTCCCAGTATCGACATAGTTAACGCGGTGAATTCTCTCGCGTTCCATTTAAAAGTTTGAAGTTCCCCGTAGTTTTTCTTTTTGTTGCGCCGGGAGAGGTGAGGGCGCGGGCCGGCCGCGTGTGGCGCGCTGCCTCTGCTCTTCGTTGTTTTCTCGTTCTCGCCAGTCTTTATCTTCAACAAGATTGCTCGTTTTTAAATGAAGTTATATCGTCCCGATTGAACACCGGGCCAAGAAGGCGAGGTGAATTTTTAATTAGTTTCCAAAGATAGAGAGTTCTAAGGAGGAATGCGGGAGCCGTGTTGCGAGAGTGTGCCGATTTCTTAATTGAGACGTGAACATAGCGTTTCAAACACTGAGAGGCGATTTGTTGAATGCAGGGAGATTAATTATGAATGGAAGTCTTACATCGATGGCCGGTGCGCGGCCAGTTCGCGAGTATTCGCTAATGAAGAGAATTAATGAACGCCATTTTTCGTAGTGCCATATCGAAGAATCGCGTGACGCCGGCAAGCGCGCGTCACTAACGGCGATTATTTCATTAGCGATGATACTTTCATCGCAAAAGGGGAGAAAAAAAGATAGGTAATGGCTTGCCTCCGTTGAGTAACATTCATTACTTTAAGGACTCAATGCGAATAATAACCGTGTTTAAATTATATGAATGCATAAGGCTTAACAAAGTATTTAATTGACATGCTACTGGGCAGCACAAGCTACAACATGTAATCCGAGTTGAGTGTTCTATTTCCAAAGGCACGGCAGAACTTAGCTGCGTCCTTCATGAACGGGACTGATAGGCCCATTGGACGGAATAAAAAAAAAACATGTTTTAGTAAGTCGTTTTACGGCTGTTTCTCTGTAAACTCGACGAATTAGACATATTTTTGTCCCATATTTGTGTCCTCTAGTAGTTTTGTAATGGTTTATTGTTTTTAATATTTTAATTGCGCAAACTTAAAAAGCATAAAAAATACTATATGTTTAGGGAACGCGCACAAAGAAGGTGCTGTAAATAGAAATACTTTTAAGAGTGAAGAATCAATCATAGTAAGTATATCATAATGTATTGTTGCGATTCTGGATGAACCAACACATGAAAAAAAAAACATAACGAAATTACGTCAAATTTTCTTACTTTCCAATTAATAGTAAGCCGTATGGTTATGTACAAGGGTGTGTTAGCTAATGGTTCTCCTAAAGTAGCTGTGGAAATATTCTGTGACTCTAGCTGTTTCAGTGTAGCAAGTTAAGGTTTTTTGATTTGTGTTGGATTTAACTCGAACATTTTCAATCCCTTATCATAAGCTAATAACTGCTGGTGAGATGGCCTTATGGTTTACCCCATTGTCGGGCATCATTTTTTATTTAGGTCATTCTGAAGAATTTAATTAAAGAACTAAGGCATAGATGTGCTTACATTTTCCTGACAGCCTAGCCTTGCATAAACAAGTTGCATTTGTGATGTTTCTAATGCATACAAGCTGAAAATTTGAGAACATAAATAAAATAAACTATATAGGTACTCTGAAAGCATGATACATACATGAAACCGTGAATCAGAAAATATTTTATCATTATTTTGACGTCGTACACATCAGAAATTTTCGTCTGTGCAAAAACTTTCCCAGTTTTTGCTGACAGAAAGAATAAGATGGAGAGACATCTTATTATTTCTTCAACTTACAATTCTTTTGACCTTTTAACATATTTATAGATCATTATGAATTGGCCGGAATCTAAAGTTTATAATTTATATGAATATCATAATAAAGAAATAATTGAGTTGAAAAAATACTCTCGCCTATCATTGTTGACAGCACGATGACAAGTCTGGTAGGTTTTTCTAAAGTTTCATTCTATAGAACTTGCTAACAATGTAAACAATAAACGTAACTTTGTTTTATCCCTATTTCTCCTTGAACTTCCACACCACCTCATCAAACACCATTGAAAGCATACACTATTGAAACGGTCGTTACTGTAAAATACAAAACTATAAAATATATAACTGTATCTTGGATATTTCATTAACAGTTTAAAATTGTTTCATAGTTATCTTATTATGACCTGATGGCATGACCTTTTTGTTTCTTTTAAATTCTACAACTGTCTATGATGGGTAGCGTTGTGACTAAAGTTGGTAATATATTGTAATTAATGAAACCAGGAGGACTTTGGTTACATGGATTTAATACAGGGCACAACACATCACAATAGTAACTTAACTATACACAAATATATCAACGAGATGTTTTCATGACTGCAGCTGTCAACGGAGTGCAGTATAAAACACTGTTTAAATGTAGTGACAGTTCGCTGTCACTACCATTCAAATAGAGAACAGAATCTCTTTCAAACCTTACCAGTCAGTCGATTGCTAACCTCCTTTCAACATATATTAAAGCCGCTATACACTACCCAACTCGCGCTCTGTACCTGCCAAAACGGTTGTATACACTACGCGGTAGTTAGTCAAATTTAAATTTCAATAAATACGTAAACTCATATTAATCTATTTAATTCCCTGTTTCTTATAAACTTTTCCATTCTTTCGCATCATTTTGTGAACATTATTTTAACTTCGAAAAATTTAATTTGGTCGTTTTGGACTGTTTTAAGGAATAATAGTCTACCGTACATTTTTATATAAATTAAAACAATGACGGTTGAATGATTAACGGCTTCAATATTATTTTACTCTTTCACTCTTTTTCTTGACATGTACGGGTATGTCTTCTTTGTTTGGATTGAATTTTCTAACGCATAAGTATTTCTATTGCTACCGAACACGGATACAGTTTTTTTTTTAATGTTTTCATGTCAATGTCCTTCAGTTGACGGATACTGATATTGCTTATTATTGCCAGCAGCAAATCTAGTAAATACTGCTGATAAATCATCTTCAAGTACCAATTTTTCTTCTGCTCAGGATTAAAGAAATTAAAACCTACTTGTTTTTAACTTTCGGTATTTTACTATTCGATATGTTATGACATAAGTAAAGAAGTAAGTAAGAGTCTTGCCCATCACTAGTAAATTCATCATGCAGAGACAATTTCAATATGGCGGTTTGTTTACATAGTTAGCAAGTTCTATAGAATTGCACTTTAGTGTCTGTTCTGTCGGTTTAGTATATAGCTGCTGCACAGTTTCAAAGTGGTTGTAAATATGACCTAGACACTGACCTCTATATATTACAATGGGACTGGCAACTGTCAACTTATTTTTGCAGTTGCTGCTTAGTTGATTTGCGCCATGTTGGCGCTGTAGGCAGTAGTATTCCTGGTAGGCAGATATGAGTTTCTGTGGAACTAAAATTTGTCATCACAAATTTCCGATGTCCGCAAGTCGACATCTGTAATATATCAATTCTTCGTTATTTCATCTAATTTTGTATCTGCGGGTGGGGGTGACTAATCCATATCCATACTAATATTATACATGCGAAAGTGTGTCTGTCTGTCTGTTACCTCTTCACGCTTAAACCACTGAACCGAATTGGATGAAATTTGGTATGGAGATAGTTTGAGTCCCGGGAAAGGACATAGGCTACTTTTATCCCGGAAAAATACGCTTATCTGCGATAAACGAATTTAAGGCGGACGAAGTCGCGGGCAGAAGTTAGTATACTATAATAATATAGTAAGACTATTCTAAATTCCTCACACACAGCGCAGATATACTATAAAGTGCGTCATCTAACTGACAATATCTATCGCTTGTCAACAGCGTGAAATTGTAGTTTAATGGTCGCTGACAAATATATTTGACGGCCCTTCCTGCGGAATAATAGAGATCAGTGGAGCCAGAAGACTGTGCGTGGAAGTGGTATGTAAATAAAATAAAAATTACGTTTTTTTAATAAATATTGTACGTAGAATAAAGTAGGTAGATTGTATTGATTAGATGATTTTGTTTTAAAGTGAAGTATTTGAATAAGGAATATCTTCTGTCTCTGTTTTGTAACGTCATAATGTATTAGTATTGAAAATACAGATTTTGATCTGAAGGAAAACACGTAAAATTTCTATACCGTCTTTATATTCGACAACATTCCACAGTACCGTAACAATGGCAAAAAATCCACAAAAATAGCAAAAAAAATTATATTGATCACCATTGAATATATGCATCAAAAGAAGAACGAATGATAGAGTAGCATTTCGATAAAATGATTTCTAATTGCTTGTTGACTTCATACTACCTTGCTACTCTAGCGCCATTATAGATGAATTCGGTACTATTATTTACTGCTTTTCGCTGGAAACTTTTTCATCTGTTTTCCTATACTCTTTTCTATACTCCATGCATTTTCCTTCAAAAATCAAAATTATGCCACAGTAAAATATAGTTTCCGAATGTGCAAATCAAGCGCTTTTATATGACCTAATATGTGAACTATATACTACAGGTCTAACACTTAACTGAGTCTGTTCCTGAGGTATGGAAGCGGTACGGGAGGGGTGACCAGTGACGTGACATGAAGTGTCCTAACTGTGTCTCTATACACATATATATAGTCTAGCTATAATATCTTTACCCCACCAATTTTAATTGTTTTATCTGTGCTTTGGTATATGGCAACACTGAATATAGGGCACTAAATAGTCTTAGGAATAATAAATAAGTCACTAACACCACATAATATATTCTCAGTGCTCTTAAGAGGCTGCTAAAAGCTAAATAGCTTCACTTAAACATTATTTTAACAAAAACCATATTGGTGTTATTCAAAAGTACTAAGATTGGTTAATCTTACCAGCCAAAGACAATGCAATGTAATCATTGCCGCTTTTCAGCGGCGCTTTACAGCATCGAAGTTAATGATCATGCGGAAAAGCACTTCTCGCTGACCACTTTTATATGGTTTTCCCATAGTTAAACCTTTATTTTTTACAAAACCAACGCACGTAATGATAAATTGTTTGTAAGACACATAAACAACTTGACGTCTGTGACAGATACAAAACATTGCCATGTTCAGTTTTTATATATTTGACAGTTCATTTGCTTGGAAGAGATAAAATGTTCCGACTCTACGTCACTTGGCACCCCTCCCTTACCGCTCCTTTCCTCAGCAACAGACTCTGTTATGCGTTAGGCCTATAACTATGTTGTCGGTGCCATCTAAGGAATATGTAAAATGTTGAAAATTTATGATTTCAGTAAGTGATGATGACACGTTTGGCTCGGTGGGTTGTACAACGGCCTACGAAGATGGCGGTCCCGTGCAGGGCAAGTGTTTGTGGTTCAAATCCTGGCCAGTTCAAGTGTATGTGCGATGAGCACGAATGTTTGTTCCTGGATCTTGGATGTTTTCTATGTATTTAAGTATTATAATTTATCTATATGTTATGTATATCGTCGCCTACTACCCATAGTACAAGCTTTGCTTAGTTTGGGACTTATTTATTATTTATTTATTTATTTATGTGACACGATGGGACCGACTCCAAAACAACATTAATTGTACTACTGTGGGTATACTTAGATTGGGAGAAAAACGGTTACTTGTAAGTAAATTGAAGAAACTAAATGAAGTTGTAGTTATTTTTTTACTTTTAATTGTTTTCTTTTTGGAGTCGGTTTTATTTTTTGTTAAAAAGTTGATTTATTTCAAACTCTTTATTTAATCGTTACTCAAAAGTAAATCATAGGATTAATTATTTTACTAAAGAGATCAGGTGCCTACCCTCCGGCTCCATCATCAAATCAATTTGATGGTACCATACTAATCAGGACCATTTTAATTTGCGACTATAAAGTAGCTTATCTATTTTAATCGAGATATATCTCGTCGCCACCCGTAAATCACGGCATTGCTCGTTGCAACATTAAGTTTTGAGGAGTTCCAGGGATCTTCTGTGGTTTTCTTCATCAATTCCACTTTACCAATTTACATTTTCTGAATGCAAATGCTTAATATGTTTCTTAAAATACTAAAATCGCCATATGTAATATTTCAATTCAGGAGGGGCGTGAAATAGGTTCCGGCGGCGGTGCAAGCGTTCGTTTACTGCTTAACATCAGGCAGGCCGTACGCGTGTTTGCCACCTTAGTAGAATAAAAAAAGTATGACTACAATACTTGAGACGTTCCTTCATTTTCTTATGGATCTCATCAGATCTTAACTAACTGTACGGGACCAATCTGGATCACCACCTTCTTTTTTGGGAGTCGGTTAAAAATAATAAGTACAAACAGCAACACACTTCAATGACCACATGTAGGTCTTATGTCCATGTCGATAAGGATTACCAATTGTCAGTTCAGTATTTGATTGAATTTTTTTGGGTAAGTATAACAAACATTTTGAGTGCGTCTCTCGGTCACAGAGTATTATTTTGAGTTATATAATTAACTGCGCTGATATTTAACGCCGTAGTTTACAAACACAAAGCTATAAAAAAGTACTTACAGACTGCAGAACAAGCGCGGACGGTCACGGTGTAGTGTCCACCAATAAAATGGTAATAAAAGTAATGAATTCAGATTCTTTCCGATTTCTTTTATGGCCGAGCAAAGGTCCGTCTTACGAGAACTGAAAACATATTTCCAAGAAAACAAATAAAAGTTGACTGTACCATTTGGCTATTTTTGTTCGAACGAGCGAAGCATCTCCGTTTTCAGCTTGGCTGAAAATGCTTTCGTATATCTGTCTGATTTTCGTGAAATTTTGTGAGCAGGTTTGATAACTAAGTACATGGTTTTTTTGTCCATTCAGTTTTTTTTTAATGGCAGAGGTATGCAGGTTGAAAGACTGGCGAGCTCTACAGCTCACAGAGCTACTAGTAAAATGAAATGAATGAGTAGGTAATTCGATTAGACGGTCAGCATACTGTCAAATTTTATATGTGCAGAGTCTTTGCTAACTACTCCCGTAGTTTCTGAATAAAAACGTGCTTACCTTAATATGAAAAGACTCAGTCACAGTTCCCTGTCAGGGTGCCCTTAATGATGAGTGCTTGCCAGGAATCCATCCTTCCATTAAAGTCACTATACTGGATATACCTACAGTTGGACTTGTGACATTATCAGATAGTTTTGTAAGGGGACAGCAGTGTACGTTTTAAAAGAGAGCACCAAAATAAAGCACTATACTACTATAAGATACTAAAGAACACCTAATCCGGTCAAACCCAGTACTGCCAGTCACAGCTAATTGACTACATGTTAAGGCAAACCAATGAACATCAATTACATGATTGGTGCATTTGTGTCGCTTGAACGTTTGAACAACTTACCTATGAAATAAAACAATTTAACGGATTATATCGCGTATATTATCTAATTTTAGTTCCCGACGTTTCGGAAGCTTTTCAGCTTTCCAATGGTCACGTGTGGACTGAGAAAAGATATATTTTCCTCTGTCAAAGTTACAATGAAAAAAGAAATAAAGGTGTACATACATGCCAGATGGGCCTAAGCTGTAAAGACAGTTACCCATGTGCCAGAAGGGCTTAATTGATTTATTTTAATAATTTACCAAGCAGCATTTCACAAATGAGGCGTACTAAGGAGAAAAGAAACGCTGCAAAGAAAAACGCCCAGGCTACCTCATTACTAATTATAATATTTAAAAAAAATATAATATTTTAAAAAACAGAGACTATTAAACTACTTTTTAAACAGATAAGATATTTTACACCATTCGGAAATAAGGTTTACACCTTTATTTGTTTTTTCAAAAATGGGTAGTTTGCACAAATTGTAACTTTGACAGAGGAAAATACATATTTTCTCAGTCCACGCGTGACCATGAAAAGCTGAAAAGCTTCCGAAACGTCGGGAACTAAAATGAGATAACATACGCGATATAATCCGTTAAATTGTTTTATTTCAATGAGTAATAATCGCGGAAACAGAAGAAAATATGAACTTACCTATGTACAAATCACAAAAAATCAAGGTGCTCGTACTGTTGCTGATATTAAAATCTTTATGTTGCCATACAACATACGGATTTACATGGCAAAGGTAGTGGTTGTCACTTAAAAACTTATCAGAACCACCAACTATTAGATCTAAGTATGATAAATGTGTCCACTGCTGCCTCTTAAGTTTAGAGTGTTTTCGAGCTATGGCATGTTATTCTGTCCCATTCTTTGGGTCTCCTCAATCCTAATTCCTCTTTGCAGAGTCAGCGGTGTCCAGGCGCAGGACAAGACTAGGACCACATTTTTTCCAGGATGGTGGAATAAAAATTTGCGCTGGATGCACATAAAGCTAGTTTATGTACGTATATAATTACATGGAATCACGTACAGACTCTTAAATAATGGCATAATCATAGTCTGCCTCTGACACCATAAGAAAGAAAGTAGCAAAGTAGGCCACCACGTATTCGAAATAGTCGCGTCGCGTTAATAGGAGCAATTCGACACGTCACCCGTAAACTAAGTAATAAAAACGAAATATTTCATAAGCAGATTGCCGCACTGGTCGAAAGCCACCTGCTGCATCTTGCAATTAATAACAATTATGCTGGGCCAATGCGGTGACACGATCACGTTACAATTCACTATCTATTATCATCTGTATGTCCCTACTTGCTGATCGCGTCAGGTTCGATTATCGACGGAATTGAATAATTATTAGTAGTGCCTAGCAGCCGCAACGTTGGTAGCCAATCGCGAGCACTCGAAACAAAGTACCAGTTCAAATGTACACTTATGTTTTTTTAGTTTTGTATAGGTATAGGCACCAGAGTTGAGGTCACGCACCCTACTTCATCTCATGTAATGACAGCGGAATTTTGAAATTAGTGTTCTTTTTCTCACCCTAACCTAAGTTTCTTCTAATGTATTTTGATATAATTTTCTTTAAAAAAACCGATTGAAATAAATGTTGTGAAATGGACTATGCCATTGATAATAGTTACTAAATATTAATTACATTATTTAAGTTTACAATATCGACGCGATATATTAATATGTTTAAAATCCTTACATTTAACATCATACGGGCTACCTAAGGGGTTATGCACGTGGATCGCTAGCTTTCTTTCCGGGCGGAGCATACAAGTCGTTGTCGATGGGGTATGCTCCGACGGACTCCTTATCCGTTAATGCTGGCGTTCCCCAAGGATATATCTTTTCACCCACCCTGTTCATCCTGCATATCAATGACATATTACAGACCTGTGATATTCACTGCTATGCGGATGACAGCACGTGTCATAGTCACTACACAGGCCGTGTTAACATGTCCCCCGAGCAGCTGGAAGATTGCAGAATGAAACTTGTATCTAAAATTGAGAACACCCTAGCGGAAGTCTCAAATTGGGGCAAACGCAACCTCGTCCAGTTTAACCCCAGCAAGACACAAGTCTGCGCGTTCTCCGCAAAGAAAAATCCTTTCGTTTTAGCGCCAAAGTTTCAGAGCATTCCTCTTACCATCTCCAAAAGTATCGGGATACTCGGTGTCGACATTACGAATGAACTCCAATTTCGAGGCCACTTGGAGAACAAAGCCAAACTGGCTTCTAAAAAGCTCGGGGTGCTCAACAGAGCGAGACAGTACTTCACACCGAGTCACCGGTTTTTACTCTACAAAGCTCAGGTTCGACCTCATATGGAGTACTGCTCTCATCTCTGGGCCGGAGCGCCCCAATATCAACTTCTCCCCTTGGACTCCATCCAACGTAGGGCAGTTCGTATTGTCGATGATCCCGAACTGACAGACGGCCTAGAACCACTTAGCTTCCGGAGAGATGTTGGCTCTCTGTGTTTGTTCTACCGTTTGTACAATGGGGAATGTTCTGAAGAACTTTTTGAGTTGGTGCCACCGTCACGTTTCTATCATCGCACCTCCCGCCTCAGAAACAAAGTACATCCCCACTATCTGGATGCTTGGCATCCAAAAAATAAACGGGCATCACGCTCATTTTTATC
Source organism: Hedya salicella (assembly GCA_905404275.2). Taxonomy (NCBI): domain Eukaryota; kingdom Metazoa; phylum Arthropoda; class Insecta; order Lepidoptera; family Tortricidae; genus Hedya; species Hedya salicella. The sequence continues at coordinate 15,484,535 of FR990100.1, read as the reverse complement.
ACGCACTAGCAAGTTGTGGAATAACCTTCCCCCTGAGGTATTTCCAGAGCGCTATAACATGGGATTCTTCAAGAAGCGAGTTAACAGGGCTCTCAAAGGTTGGCAAAATATGGGCGATTCCTCCGGTGTTGCACATATCCATGGGCGACGATGACTACTTTCCATCAGGTGGCTCGTCTGCCCTTTTGCCACTCGTAACATAAAAAAAAAAAAAATGTAGGAATAGGTGAAAACCAAACCGGATAATAGTAATGTATGCATAAATCCCATTCACTCAATACTTCATTCCCTACTTTTTTGCCATTTGTTTGCGATGATTACACACATAGCTAGATATTGTTATGCAGTTATGTGTGTAAGTACTTAATCATCGAATTGACCTCAACTGTGATGCCGTTCCCTATGTCTACGGTTGACCTCAGAAACTATGTTAAATATCTGTGAGATCTCCGAGACATTACTCTACTACTAGGTACTACTGTAACCAACGCTCTCATTGTGAGGATAATCATTGACGACCGGTTTGGCTCAGTGAGAGTAACGTTGCCTGCGAAGCTGAGGTCCTGGGTTCAAATCCCGGTAAGGGCAAATATTTGTGTGATGAGCATAAATATTTGTTCCTGAGTCTTGGATGTTTTCTATGTATATAAGTAATATATATCTATTAAATATATCGTCGTCTAGTACCCATAACACAAGCCTTATTGAGCTTACCATGGGACTAGTTCGATTTGTGTAAAATTGTCCCGTACTATTTATTTATTTATTTAATCATGAGAAAAATGTAAATTGTGGTACCTACTGAGACTGAGTGTGTAACGTCGCGTCGTCTGTCCTCGCTACGGAAGTCAAATGGCTCATAATAGGTAAATACAAGTTATTGCTATTACTTGTAATACGTGTATTTTTGAACCGTAGTTCACTCGTATCCTAGTTAAGGTACTATCAGTTGAACAGCAGCTTAACTTGGGAAAGAAAAAAAGAGATTTTTTAAATTCTTGCTGATTGAAATTCTTGGTTATCACTTGTTCTATAGAACTATTCATAAAACAAATTATTAGCAAACATCAATTTCGAATAGTTCTATGGAACAGATTTACCATGGAACTGTCGTGGATAACAAGTTCTAGTAGTTGGATGCCAGTTATTCAGAACAAAGGGGAAATACCCCAAGACGCCGCTTTTTCTCTATAAAATCGTAGCTCAATAAACTATAGTTTGAACATTACTACTTAATAAGTGTAGAAGACGGGGGTAACTATGTAAGCATGACTACATTACCAAACTCTATATCCTGCTCCATATTAGTCTCAGTCTAACCTTTAAACAAGTAAGTGTACCTTGCACGTAACCTTCGATTACATTATACCGTGTTGTAACACCAAGTCACAGCTTCTCTCTCATTAAGGCGTCACATTTTGTCAAACAACATCCATTAGACCCGCCGGGGCGGGGCTGGCAGTAATAGTCATCGTGTAACAAAGGTCTGCAGATGACTTACTTAAGTATACTCTAGAGACTCCACTTAAAGAGCTTGTAGAGAAAATTATAATGTTTGAGTAGCATGTGAGTAGGCATTTACCCCTTTCTGCAATTATAGCGATCGACGTTTTAAAACCAGTTGTGATGGACTTTACAATAAACCTACACACGCGAGCAATGAAATAGGATATACGTATGGAATTTCTATACAAAGTGTACCCGTTTAAGGTATACCTGAAATTGCATAAAATTCAAGTTCGGTATTGATCATATGAAGGTTGGCAAAAAGCTCCAGACAATTTGATGCTGACTGTATCGGCGAGCTGCTTTATGTATGGAGTTTGAAGTCCTCATTTGAATGGTCCTTGATACATTTTTCTTTGACCTTAAAACAATAAACTTCATTAATGAATCTAACTTTGCTTAAAATATTGAAGCAGAGCCCCCAATACTTCAAAATCGGTAGTAATTTGAAGTCAACAAATCGAGAATTTACATGTACCCAACTTAGAACCGTCGGGATCTTCAATTATGAGCTCATTCCAATGAAATGGCAGCAAGTTACAAGTTACAGTTCCAATCCATACTTTATAAAGCAAATAATATGGTTGAAATTAGGTCTCGTCAATTCATCGCTTTAACGCGTTATCATTTCCAGTGTGTAGGGTGAATACCGCTTATTATTTAGAAATCTGCTTCTTAAATATAGTAATCGATTCGCACGCGACGCCATTCGTCCTTGGACACCTTTAGTCGCAATTGGACGTGTTTTAATTTTAATCACTGACCCTGTGGCACCTTTTTGTAGCTTTAAAATGATGCCTACGTACAATTTTAAGTGACGCATCAAAGATTTTAAAGATTGCAATAGCGATCAAAATGCCGAGGGTTGGCATATTTCGAGGACCTTAGTTTTCGATTTATTTAACTAATCGTATGGCAAGGCGTCTGCGGTGCGGAGGAGCAAATTATTCAGCCAAGACTGTCCTATAACTCGATACAAAGATGGTCCTCTGGAAGATCTGATCATCAATATACTTAGTATATTAGTAAGTACTAAGCTGGCTCAAAGACACAAAGAGGATCTTGGCCTCTGACATGAGAGAACGCCACACTTCCCCCTTCTGCGCTACTTCACGCCAATCGGGTACTCCAAGGGCGGTCAAATCTTTGAGGGCTTCATCGCTCCAGTGGTATCTCGTCAATATATAATATGTTGAAAATCGATGAAACCATATTTAGTCATATACGTTTGCTTATTAGGGTTCCGTACAAAAAAGGTAAAAAAGGAGCCCTTATGGAGCGACTCTGTCTGTCTGTCTGTCCAACTATAAAAGCGCCATATCTCAAAAACTACTTATGCTTTCTATTTGAAATTTGAAGTTTCGAACAATATTTGATTTTTTTTTAATTTACCAAGCGAAAATTTTGAAATTTTCACAATTTGTATACATAGATATAAATATTACACGAAAATTATAAATCTGTCTCTAATTAGCAATATTTATTTTTTTAATCTATTTGTCGGTTGCGTTAAGTTTGCTCCTCATTTGTATGCAACGCTAGACATCAGAAGCAAAGTTCACTTAATCGGGACCGGGTAAGAAGGGTAAGTCAGGGGTCGGCTAACTTTTTAGACGTAGAGCCAGATGCCGGAAAAATATAGATTTTTTGGAAGCACCAAATTTTAATAGGACTTTTTTAAGGGGAACTTGAAGAGCCGCAAGGGACCCTTAAAGAGCGAGCCGCGGTTTGCCGATCCCTGGGGTAAGTGAAAGTTTGTACGGAACCCTTGGTGCGCGAGTCCGACTCGCACTTAACCGGTTTTTTTTTTTCTATTCCGGATAAATAAGTAGTAGCCCTCATAGTGATATAATTTGATTTATACGCTGTTTAATATATCACTACGAGGGTTGTTACACTTATTTATATATGGAATCCAAAAAAAATTAACTTATTTTTCAAAATATTTTCATTACACTACGTTACATTACGTTGAAACCAATTTTTCAAGCATTTCTTCCTCTCTGACTGAGCTATCTCCAAAATGTGTTTATTGAATTCTTCATTGCTGCTTGGATTTTCCTATTTCCTCAACAGTTTCCGGCAAACAAATGGTCGTGTACCATTCCAAATCAACTCACTGTAGTCCAATGGCCATTTATTCAAAAAAAGCAGTCCACCATTTGCTTCAGATTGCTTATTGCACGAACTAATTTTGCTTGGTTCGGTTCACTTTGGGACACCCACACAGTTGATGCAGCGTGGAAAGGCCCCCAACAAGATGAACCGATGATCTAGTGAACATCGCGGGAAACTGTTGGATGATGGCGGCTCACGACCGGTCGTTATGGAAATCCTTGGGAGAGGCCTTTGTCCAGCAGTGTACATCCTCGGGCTGATATGAGGATGATGATACAACGATACCCCTATAAATCGATGTACACCATGTTTTATTTTTTCCCTCAATTTTAACAGGTATGGTAGTACCTACCCAGCAATACGAACAACTTTTCCTATGGGGAGACATTTTGGAAACAAAATAAAAATGCCATCTCATACTATATACTAGTAGTAATTCAACCAAAATGTAGGTAATGGCAGTTTTTTATGCCTTTCCAAAAAGTCTCCCCGTATGAAAAGTTGTTAGTGTTGACAGGTAACTAACACCTGTTAAAATGAATAGAAATAAGAAAAAACACGGTGTCTACAATAGTAAGTCTATAAAATTTCTGTACATTTGTTTGCATTGTGGTAAACATATATTGTATATCCATTTTCGAATCGACAACGAATATTTACTATCATTTTCTCAAGCAAAATTACAAACGCGAAATACCTGTTGTTTGTCTTTAATAAAACTTCCTTGAACATCAATATCTGCTTAACGTATAGCTTGACAGGTTCTTTCGTGACCCTCCCATAGTCCGCGGGCGACGGGGAGAAAGAAAGATGGCGGAGGCAAGTAAGAAGTGTGCGCGCGGTAGGGTCATTGTGCTTCGCCGCGCGCACACTTCATACCCACCCCCGCTGTCTTTTCCCCCCGTCGCCCGCAGACCATGGGAGTTTCACGAAAGAACTTATCAAGCTATAGTGATTCTTTGAAGGTTAAAAAATCAAACAACACTTACGATCCATTCTATATATTTATTTCGATCGTTTCAATTACAAATGGCTACATGTCTTCACTATTTAATAATTTCCATTTAATTTAAGACTAAGCTTTGTACTTAATATTTGCATTGGCCTCCACTAGACGCTAGTTACAGGAATCTCGCCCACACCGATCCAATTATAAACAGTGAAGTGCAAGTTTAGTACAGCCAACAAACCAAATTTTATTTATTTCAAAAAAGTTATAAAATCCAATAATACTGATAGAATTTTATTTGAGTTTAAAGTTTACATTAAGCACATTCTCCACCTATGATGTATTTAAGAACCGTAATCCTCAGAATCTATAGACCAAAATCACACATCTATGGTTTAAACCATTGAGTATCTACTTCGTACATCACTTGTCAAGTTTAGGTTCAGTTATTTAATCTTTATTGGACAAATAAATACTTATCATCATATAAACGACGAGTTTTGCTTACGAAGAGTTTACAGAGCAATGATCGTTTATGTCTGTGAATCAGGTATAAAAATTGCGTGCAGCATCATAATACCATAGTATCAAAAGTTCAAATTATTTGGATCATAGCTGTGTCTCGAAGCTAGGTTTTACGGTACATTATCATAAACGGAGAATTGATCGAAGTAATAAGAAATTAACATTCTAATATGAAAATTACTCGTTGCTAACTACCTATTTACGAATATTAATCTGTGGAAGACCATAGCATTTACGCAGGAGAATAGAATGATTAAATAAATAAGAATAATCCAAAGGAACTAAGTGTTCAGATATATTTAAAAATAGGTGTCACAATTTTTGGTTCGATTAAGAATAAGTTTAATATGAAACAATGACAATAGAATATCCTAGTGAGATAATAATAAAGGAAAACAATAATCACACCTCACGTACCAACTATCAATAATATCAGTCAAATTCATCCAAACTTAGGTAACTTAGTCATTATTACATCAAATGTTAAGATTGACACTATGCACGCTTAAACAGATAAGATTTTCGATTTATAATAAAATAAGTTGCCTGTGTAGTTAGAACTGATTTTGATGTATTTATACGTTACTTTCAGCATTTTACACGAGACATAATGTATAACCATAAGTCAAATCTTGACATAGTTTTAATTGCACCGGATACGCACAAAATACCTGACTACATTTCGAGTGTTTGAAGGTACGGTCAAGGAATTTAATTTGTGTACCCTTTCATACAGTGACATTTTTATGGAATCTCTATCGGCTTTCATAATGATTTTGACTGTGACAAGGTACGAAATGGTATATAAATTAAATTCCTTGACTGTACCTACATGGCTGCCAGCGTCATACTGAACACTGGCACGATAAGCTGTAGAAAAAAATAACCCCTTTGCGATACGAATATGTATGACAACGTGGTACATTTTCTTAGTTGTCATTAAAATTTAAGTATGCCACTGAAAATACGTTTCAATACAATGTTAGTGCTATATACTTAATGTAACGACAACTAAGCCCGGAAATAGGGTTCCTTTTCCAACCTAATGCCCCTTATCTTAGCCAACACCAAAAACTTTGGTGTCCAGGTACCTAACGACGGAAAGTCAGGTATTTCTCGGATCAAATTTTTTGGGGTTGAGAGACGAAACATGGTATATTGATATTACTTACAAACCGATGAATGGTAAATCTAAATAATACAGTAAAAAATAATTTTTATAATTGATTAAATTGCTGTTAACTAGAAACATTATTTAGACAAAAAATACATTATCTCTTAAACGTAAAATGGCGTCTCATTGGTCTGTAAATGACCACCAAATTTTGTATTGAGACTCAAGAATCTTTATACATATTAAAAAGTCAACTTAAGAGCAGTAATTATGAAGTTCCTGTTTTCTCACTTACTCTGATTGCATTTATATAATTGAATAACATAGGTGATCTTAAAAAACAAATTAAAATGTTTTTTCATTTAGGAACACTTGTTAATACCTGTCTATTCTAGGTTATTGAATACAAAATAGTGTCAATTGCTTACCAACTATACCAACATGCATGTATTGACCAAATTGTATCAGTCATAAGTGTATAATAACATATGAATAAAAATGTATATGGTTCGTTGAAAACGCGAACTTAACACCTAAATCTTAAGAATTATAGTTAAAAAAACTACTGTATTGAATAGAAACGTATAAAAATATCACGTTATCATGAAAAACTGTGTAAGAAGAAATAGAAACACGTGCTGCTTGCACAGCATCGTAATTTTATATTTTTGGAATGAATGCTAGTTCATTTTATTACGTAGGGTCAACAATGCCATTGTATAAATGCGTAAACGTTGAGTCCCACGACGAATTTTGATTATTTTGTAAAACGTTAGAGATCTAAACTTAAAGCCGAAATTTTCAAAAAAATCTAATACTAAATCACTCATTAATTTGGAATATGTCATTTAAAGGTAATAAATACAGCATTAAATGTAAAGAGTTCATAATAAAAATCCTTCAAAACACTACATGAATAAGTAAAACTAATTTCATAAAATTGCACCATTTAGAGGTCTAGATATTCGCGGATACTTCCCGTTTGTATGATAACCTACAGAGAAAAGTAGATCCCCTGATATAGAAACATGAATGGAAGGGTGATATTTATTCTCCACGGTTGACCAATGGAATAGCGAAAGTTAAAACTGTTAACTTAGACTCTCATAATAAACATTAGTACCATGCGGTTTACGGGAGGTAACCTTTGCTTCTGCCATAATGTTGCAGTCGCATTACAAGCTTTGATTGACAGTTGCACAACAACATTCGGCAGCAATATGCCGATCCGGAATAGCAGTCGTCGAAGCGTTTTGAAGCCTTGTGCTTAATATGTTTAATAAGTAAATTTATAAGGAATAAAACATTGCTTATGATCAGACTTAGTAAAATAGGTATGACCGTTCTTGAGCAATGACCGAAGAAATATTTAATTGATTAATATTTCATTGAAATGTCACAATTATTATAAAATATTACTTAAAAAGTCTAATTAATTGCGCGTTAATAAATTCATCCATAAAACAAATTACGGTGCACAAAGCGACAGTAAAATAAGGACCTAATTATATGTAACTTTGTACCGTGAAACCTGTCAGCACTTACCATTGCCTTCAAGTTTATATATAGGATTAACAAAGATTTAAAATCAGCAGCGAAGTTAACATCTAGTAAAGCTGCCAGGTTTGACGTTGTATGAATATAATCATTAAATTTAATATTAAAAATTTATCCAAATACATCTTTCGAATACAAATAAATTATATAAAAATAGCATTTGTGCATAATCAAAATTTTATAAAGTCTACAGAAAAAACATACACGAATTAAATAAAACAATTCCTATTACAAATCTCCATGCAAATTCTTCACTATCTTACTATGTTTTAATAAATTCTCAGAACTACCAATAAATTATTTTCGTAATGTTAGCGAAAAACAATGCACTCGGAATTGTATGCTCCACTTGTCGATACATTAGAAAAAATACTACGAAATAATTATTCGACTTTTTATGCTTATTTATGCGTCCGAGCTTCTATTTTAATCTGTATCACGTTATATATGGCCCCGGTTAAAAACTAAACGTAGCTGTAATTAGAAATTATAACTTTTCACAAATCACACTCCACAAATACGCCTCTAAAATGAATGATATGCTCGCCTAATTAAATAATACGATTACTAATTATCCTTCTAGCGAATACGACGGAGTAAGTTTTTAAAGAAGCAATGAAATACGTGCCCTAATATCATTGCTATATATTTTCTGCAGGCGCTATACATTCTAGTGATATACGGAGTTACTTTGAACTTCAATCTCGATGTCACAGGGTCTAATTTACAATATAGTTTGGCAGGATTCTTAAAAATAAAGCTTCTGCTGGCGCTTCAGCGTGTTTTAAAAAGCACTGGCCGTTAAAATTTAGTTTGAAATGAATTAATACTTTTCCGGGATGAGAACAGCTCACCTAGGTTAGATTAGCAGTTGGTTTCACCGTTTTCGTGGTGTCCCGAATCGAAGCTGCTGAGGTGGCCCAAGCCCTTGGGTGGGATGGGCGGAGGAGTCTCGCCCTCGTCGACGCGCAGGGGCTCCGACATCATTGAGATTATTTCCTCGTAGCGCAGAGATTCCACCGTCAGATCGAAATCTGAAACTAAAAATAATGTTCATTTTTTTACAAAACCATAAAAGCCACCCTAGTCCAGCTACAAGCATTTATGAAACTAGCCCCTGAACTTTGGGATTATCTCAAAACAACAAAACTGAGCTAAATTGCGTATAAATATTATATATTTAATTACTTTTCCATCGAGACTATGGACGTAACGCAACGTCCGGAACGTCAAAGAGTTGCCAACGAAAGGTAATTAAGTGAATCATATACGTGATTAAGCTTAGTTTCGTTGTATTGTAATAACGAGTGAAAATCGTGCAAGTTTAAATCAATGTCGTTAATATTGGGATGTCCATAGAAAGACGCATAACGCTAACTCATATTCAACAATCAGTATGATCCACATATTTATTAGGATAGGGTAGATGGGCATGTTGCGCAGGCGTATCATACCGTCACCAATGAGATGGACAGATTGGATTAAGGCTGAAGTACATGGATCAGTAGGCGTGGTCGAAGCTGGCGCCGGAGTCGCGTGCCTCCGTCCACGACCGCGCACCGCCTACACACTAACTCGTCAGAGACAGTAGAGGAGCGTACCGTGTTGGCGGCGGTGGTCGTCGGTGTTGGTGTAGGCGTGGTCGACGCTGACGCCGGAGTCGCGCACCTCCGTCCACGACCGCGCACCGCCTACACACTAACTCGTCAGAGACAGTAGAGGAGCGTACCTTGGTGGCGGCGGTGGTCGTCGGTGTTGGTGTAGGCGTGGTCGACGCTGACGCCGGAGTCGCGCACCTCCGTCCACGACCGCGCACCGCCTACACACTAACTCGTCAGAGACAGTAGAGGAGCGTACCTTGGTGGCGGCGGTGGTCGTCGGTGTTGGTGTAGGCGTGGTCGACGCTGACGCCGGAGTCGCGCACCTCCGTCCACGACCGCGCACCGCCTACACACTAACTCGTCAGAGACAGTAGAGGAGCGTACCTTGGTGGCGGCGGTGGTCGTCGGTGTTGGTGTAGGCGTGGTCGACGCTGACGCCGGAGTCGCGCACCTCCGTCCACGACCGCGCACCGCCTACACACTAACTCGTCAGAGACAGTAGAGGAGCGTACCTTGGTGGCGGCGGTGGTCGTCGGTGTTGGTGTAGGCGTGGTCGACGCTGACGCCGGAGTCGCGCGCCTCCGTCCACGACCGCGCACCGCCTACACACTAACTCGTCAGAGACAGTAGAGGAGCGTAACGTGGTGGCGGCGGTAGTCGTCGGTGTTGGTGTAGGCGTGGTCGACGATGACGCCGGAGTCGCGCGCCTCCGTCCACGACCGCGCACCGCCTACACACTAACTCGTCAGAGACAGTAGAGGAGCGTACCGTGGTGGCGGCGGTGGTCGTCGGCGTTGGTGTAGGCGTGGTCGACGCTGACGCCGGAGTCGCGCGCCTCCGTCCACGACCGCGCACCGCCTACACACTAACTCGTCAGAGACAGTAGAGGAGCGTACCGTGGTGGCGGCGGAGGTCGTCGGCGTTGGTGTAGGCGTGGTCGACGATGACGCCGGAGTCGCGCGCCTCCGTCCACGACCGCGCACCGCCTACACACTAACTCGTCAGAGACAGTAGAGGAGCGTACCGTGGTGGCGGCGGTGGTCGTCGGTGTTGGTGTAGGCGTGGTCGACGATGACGCCGGAGTCGCGCGCCTCCGTCCACGACCGTGCACCGCCTACACACTAACTCGTCAGAGACAGTAGAGGAGCGTACCGTGGTGGCGGCGGTGGTCGTCGGTGTTGGTGTAGGCGTGGTCGACGATGACGCCGGAGTCGCGCGCCTCCGTCCACGACCGCGCACCGCCTACACACTAACTCGTCAGAGACAGTAGAGGAGCGTACCGTGGTGGCGGCGGTGGTCGTCGGTGTTGGTGTAGGCGTGGTCGACGCTGACGCCGGAGTCGCGCGCCTCCGTCCACGACCGCGCACCGCCTACACACTAACTCGTCAGAGACAGGAGAGGAGCGTACCGTGGTGGCGGCGGTGGTCGTCGGTGTTGGTGTAGGCGTGGTCGACGCTGACGCCGGAGTCGCGCGCCTCCGTCCACGACCGCGCACCGCCTACACACTAACTCGTCAGAGACAGTAGAGGAGCGTACCGTGGTGGCGGCGGTGGTCGTCGGTGTTGGTGTAGGCGTGGTCGACGATGACGCCGGAGTCGCGCGCCTCCGTCCACGACCGCGCACCGCCTACACACTAACTCGTCAGAGACAGTAGAGGAGCGTACCGTGGTGGCGGCGGTGGTCGTCGGTGTTGGTGTAGGCGTGGTCGACGATGACGCCGGAGTCGCGCGCCTCCGTCCACGACCGCGCACCGCCTACACACTAACTCGTCAGAGACAGTAGAGGAGCGTACCGTGGTGGCGGCGGTGGTCGTCGGTGTTGGTGTAGACGTGGTCGACGATGACGCCGGAGTCGCGCGCCTCCGTCCACGACCGCGCACCGCCTACACACTAACTCGTCAGAGACAGTAGAGGAGCGTACCGTGGTGGCGGCGGTGGTCGTCGGTGTTGGTGTAGGCGTGGTCGACGATGACGCCGGAGTCGCGCGCCTCCGTCCACGACCGCGCACCGCCTACACACTAACTCGTCAGAGACAGTAGAGGAGCGTACCGTGGTGGCGGCGGTGGTCGTCGGTGTTGGTGTAGGCGTGGTCGACGCTGACGCCGGAGTCGCGCGCCTCCGTCCACGACCGCGCACCGCCTACACACTAACTCGTCAGAGACAGTAGAGGAGCGTACCGTGGTGGCGGCGGTGGTCGTCGGTGTTGGTGTAGGCGTGGTCGACGATGACGCCGGAGTCGCGCACCTCCGTCCGAGACCGCGCACCGCCTACACACTAACTCGTCAGAGACAGTAGAGGAGCGTACCGTGGTGGCGGCGGTGGTCGTCGGTGTTGGTGTAGGCGTGGTCGACGATGACGCCGGAGTCGCGCGCCTCCGTCCACGACCGCGCACCGCCTACACACTAACTCGTCAGAGACAGTAGAGGAGCGTACCGTGGTGGCGGCGGTGGTCGTCGGTGTTGGTGTAGGCGTGGTCGACGATGACGCCGGAGTCGCGCACCTCCGTCCGAGACCGCGCACCGCCTACACACTAACTCGTCAGAGACAGTAGAGGAGCGTACCGTGGTGGCGGCGGTGGTCGTCGGTGTTGGTGTAGGCGTGGTCGACGATGACGCCGGAGTCGCGCGCCTCCGTCCACGACCGCGCACCGCCTACACACTAACTCGTCAGAGACAGTAGAGGAGCGTACCGTGGTGGCGGCGGTGGTCGTCGGTGTTGGTGTAGGCGTGGTCGACGCTGACGCCGGAGTCGCGCGCCTCCGTCCACGACCGCGCACCGCCTACACACTAACTCGTCAGAGACAGTAGAGGAGCGTACCGTGGTGGCGGCGGTGGTCGTCGGTGTTGGTGTAGGCGTGGTCGACGATGACGCCGGAGTCGCGCACCTCCGTCCGAGACCGCGCACCGCCTACACACTAACTCGTCAGAGACAGTAGAGGAGCGTACCGTGGTGGCGGCGGTGGTCGTCGGTGTTGGTGTAGGCGTGGTCGACGATGACGCCGGAGTCGCGCGCCTCCGTCCACGACCGCGCACCGCCTACACACTAACTCGTCAGAGACAGTAGAGGAGCGTACCGTGGTGGCGGCGGTGGTCGTCGGTGTTGGTGTAGGCGTGGTCGACGATGACGCCGGAGTCGCGCACCTCCGTCCGAGACCGCGCACCGCCTACACACTAACTCGTCAGAGACAGTAGAGGAGCGTACCGTGGTGGCGGCGGTGGTCGTCGGTGTTGGTGTAGGCGTGGTCGACGATGACGCCGGAGTCGCGCGCCTCCGTCCACGACCGCGCACCGCCTACACACTAACTCGTCAGAGACAGTAGAGGAGCGTACCGTGGTGGCGGCGGTGGTCGTCGGTGTTGGTGTAGGCGTGGTCGACGATGACGCCGGAGTCGCGCACCTCCGTCCGAGACCGCGCACCGCCTACACACTAACTCGTCAGAGACAGTAGAGGAGCGTACCGTGGTGGCGGCGGTGGTCGTCGGTGTTGGTGTAGGCGTGGTCGACGATGACGCCGGAGTCGCGCACCTCCGTCCGAGACCGCGCACCGCCTACACACTAACTCGTCAGAGACAGTAGAGGAGCGTACCGTGGTGGCGGCGGTGGTCGTCGGTGTTGGTGTAGGCGTGGTCGACGATGACGCCGGAGTCGCGCACCTCCGTCCGAGACCGCGCACCGCCTACACACTAACTCGTCAGAGACAGTAGAGGAGCGTACCGTGGTGGCGGCGGTGGTCGTCGGTGTTGGTGTAGGCGTGGTCGACGATGACGCCGGAGTCGCGCACCTCCGTCCGAGACCGCGCACCGCCTACACACTAACTCGTCAGAGACAGTAGAGGAGCGTACCGTGGTGGCGGCGGTGGTCGTCGGTGTTGGTGTAGGCGTGGTCGACGATGACGCCGGAGTCGCGCGCCTCCGTCCACGACCGCGCACCGCCTACACACTAACTCGTCAGAGACAGTAGAGGAGCGTACCGTGGTGGCGGCGGTGGTCGTCGGTGTTGGTGTAGGCGTGGTCGACGATGACGCCGGAGTCGCGCACCTCCGTCCGAGACCGCGCACCGCCTACACACTAACTCGTCAGAGACAGTAGAGGAGCGTACCGTGGTGGCGGCGGTGGTCGTCGGTGTTGGTGTAGGCGTGGTCGACGATGACGCCGGAGTCGCGCGCCTCCGTCCACGACCGCGCACCGCCTACACACTAACTCGTCAGAGACAGTAGAGGAGCGTACCGTGGTGGCGGCGGTGGTCGTCGGTGTTGGTGTAGGCGTGGTCGACGATGACGCCGGAGTCGCGCACCTCCGTCCGAGACCGCGCACCGCCTACACACTAACTCGTCAGAGACAGTAGAGGAGCGTACCGTGGTGGCGGCGGTGGTCGTCGGTGTTGGTGTAGGCGTGGTCGACGATGACGCCGGAGTCGCGCGCCTCCGTCCACGACCGCGCACCGCCTACACACTAACTCGTCAGAGACAGTAGAGGAGCGTACCGTGGTGGCGGCGGTGGTCGTCGGTGTTGGTGTAGGCGTGGTCGACGATGACGCCGGAGTCGCGCACCTCCGTCCGAGACCGCGCACCGCCTACACACTAACTCGTCAGAGACAGTAGAGGAGCGTACCGTGGTGGCGGCGGTGGTCGTCGGTGTTGGTGTAGGCGTGGTCGACGATGACGCCGGAGTCGCGCGCCTCCGTCCACGACCGCGCACCGCCTACACACTAACTCGTCAGAGACAGTAGAGGAGCGTACCGTGGTGGCGGCGGTGGTCGTCGGTGTTGGTGTAGGCGTGGTCGACGATGACGCCGGAGTCGCGCACCTCCGTCCGAGACCGCGCACCGCCTACACACTAACTCGTCAGAGACAGTAGAGGAGCGTACCGTGGTGGCGGCGGTGGTCGTCGGTGTTGGTGTAGGCGTGGTCGACGATGACGCCGGAGTCGCGCACCTCCGTCTGAGACCGCGCACCGCCTACACACTAACTCGTCAGAGACAGTAGAGGAGCGTACCGTGGTGGCGGCGGTGGTCGTCGGTGTTGGTGTAGGCGTGGTCGACGATGACGCCGGAGTCGCGCACCTCCGTCCGAGACCGCGCACCGCCTACACACTAACTCGTCAGAGACAGTAGAGGAGCGTACCGTGGTGGCGGCGGTGGTCGTCGGTGTTGGTGTAGGCGTGGTCGACGATGACGCCGGAGTCGCGCACCTCCGTCCGAGACCGCGCACCGCCTACACACTAACTCGTCAGAGACAGTAGAGGAGCGTACCGTGGTGGCGGCGGTGGTCGTCGGTGTTGGTGTAGGCGTGGTCGACGATGACGCCGGAGTCGCGCACCTCCGTCCGAGACCGCGCACCGCCTACACACTAACTCGTCAGAGACAGTAGAGGAGCGTACCGTGGTGGCGGCGGTGGTCGTCGGTGTTGGTGTAGGCGTGGTCGACGATGACGCCGGAGTCGCGCACCTCCGTCCGAGACCGCGCACCGCCTACACACTAACTCGTCAGAGACAGTAGAGGAGCGTACCGTGGTGGCGGCGGTGGTCGTCGGTGTTGGTGTAGGCGTGGTCGACGCTGACGCCGGAGTCGCGCGCCTCCGTCCACGACCGCGCACCGCCTACACACTAACTCGTCAGAGACAGTAGAGGAGCGTACCGTGGTGGCGGCGGTGGTCGTCGGTGTTGGTGTAGGCGTGGTCGACGATGACGCCGGAGTCGCGCACCTCCGTCCGAGACCGCGCACCGCCTACACACTAACTCGTCAGAGACAGTAGAGGAGCGTACCGTGGTGGCGGCGGTGGTCGACGGTGTTGGTGTAGGCGTGGTCGACGATGACGCCGGAGTCGCGCGCCTCCGTCCACGACCGCGCACCGCCTACACACTAACTCGTCAGAGACAGTAGAGGAGCGTACCGTGGTGGCGGCGGTGGTCGTCGGTGTTGGTGTAGGCGTGGTCGACGATGACGCCGGAGTCGCGCACCTCCGTCCGAGACCGCGCACCGCCTACACACTAACTCGTCAGAGACAGTAGAGGAGCGTACCGTGGTGGCGGCGGTGGTCGTCGGTGTTGGTGTAGGCGTGGTCGACGATGACGCCGGAGTCGCGCGCCTCCGTCCACGACCGCGCACCGCCTACACACTAACTCGTCAGAGACAGTAGAGGAGCGTACCGTGGTGGCGGCGGTGGTCGTCGGTGTTGGTGTAGGCGTGGTCGACGATGACGCCGGAGTCGCGCGCCTCCGTCCACGACCGCGCACCGCCTACACACTAACACGTCAGAGACAGTAGAGGAGCGTACCGTGGTGGCGGCGGTGGTCGTCGGTGTTGGTGTAGGCGTGGTCGACGATGACGCCGGAGTCGCGCGCCTCCGTCCACGACCGCGCACCGCCTACACACTAACTCGTCAGAGACAGTAGAGGAGCGTACCGTGGTGGCGGCGGTGGTCGTCGGTGTTGGTGTAGGCGTGGTCGACGATGACGCCGGAGTCGCGCACCTCCGTCCGAGACCGCGCACCGCCTACACACTAACTCGTCAGAGACAGTAGAGGAGCGTACCGTGGTGGCGGCGGTGGTCGTCGGTGTTGGTGTAGGCGTGGTCGACGATGACGCCGGAGTCGCGCGCCTCCGTCCACGACCGCGCACCGCCTACACACTAACTCGTCAGAGACAGTAGAGGAGCGTACCGTGGTGGCGGCGGTGGTCGTCGGTGTTGGTGTAGGCGTGGTCGACGATGACGCCGGAGTCGCGCGCCTCCGTCCACGACCGCGCACCGCCTACACACTAACTCGTCAGAGACAGTAGAGGAGCGTACCGTGGTGGCGGCGGTGGTCGTCGGTGTTGGTGTAGGCGTGGTCGACGATGACGCCGGAGTCGCGCACCTCCGTCCGAGACCGCGCACCGCCTACACACTAACTCGTCAGAGACAGTAGAGGAGCGTACCGTGGTGGCGGCGGTGGTCGTCGGTGTTGGTGTAGGCGTGGTCGACGATGACGCCGGAGTCGCGCACCTCCGTCTGAGACCGCGCACCGCCTACACACTAACTCGTCAGAGACAGTAGAGGAGCGTACCGTGGTGGCGGCGGTGGTCGTCGGTGTTGGTGTAGGCGTGGTCGACGATGACGCCGGAGTCGCGCACCTCCGTCCGAGACCGCGCACCGCCTACACACTAACTCGTCAGAGACAGTAGAGGAGCGTACCGTGGTGGCGGCGGTGGTCGTCGGTGTTGGTGTAGGCGTGGTCGACGATGACGCCGGAGTCGCGCACCTCCGTCCGAGACCGCGCACCGCCTACACACTAACTCGTCAGAGACAGTAGAGGAGCGTACCGTGGTGGCGGCGGTGGTCGTCGGTGTTGGTGTAGGCGTGGTCGACGATGACGCCGGAGTCGCGCACCTCCGTCCGAGACCGCGCACCGCCTACACACTAACTCGTCAGAGACAGTAGAGGAGCGTACCGTGGTGGCGGCGGTGGTCGTCGGTGTTGGTGTAGGCGTGGTCGACGATGACGCCGGAGTCGCGCACCTCCGTCCGAGACCGCGCACCGCCTACACACTAACTCGTCAGAGACAGTAGAGGAGCGTACCGTGGTGGCGGCGGTGGTCGTCGGTGTTGGTGTAGGCGTGGTCGACGATGACGCCGGAGTCGCGCACCTCCGTCCGAGACCGCGCACCGCCTACACACTAACTCGTCAGAGACAGTAGAGGAGCGTACCGTGGTGGCGGCGGTGGTCGTCGGTGTTGGTGTAGGCGTGGTCGACGCTGACGCCGGAGTCGCGCGCATCGTCGGCGCGCCGCTCGTCGTCGCGCGCGCGCCGCGGCACCGCCGGCGGAGCCTCCGCCCACGACCGCGCTCCACCTGTATACAAACTCATTAGAGGAAGTAGAGGGGCAACAGAGAGGATGTAGAAATACCCAGCGACATCACTTCGTAGCGTTTCGTTTCTATCATCAGACACATATTTGTTGTATTAAGAATAACTAATGATAGTAATGCCGCTATTCTAACCACACGGACTTATCACACTGGCGATTTGCGAGCGTGTTGCGAGCGTCGCGACAGAACAACGTCATCGCCGCGTGAGCGTAACATCGTTGTCGCGGGCGAACGCGTGTCTTGCAAACCGCTCGCAAATCGCTAGTGTGATAAGGTCCTTAGAAAGTGTCGCTCTATTTTTTTCATACTCTTCAATGATTTGTACTTATAGTCTAGAAAATAAAACCAACGTTTTCACTAAGAAATAACATTTGAACATTAATGTCTCCTACTGTGTCCCGAGGTGGGTGTATTAGCTGCGACACAGTTTATACTAATGTAGTTGCTTACTAAATAAATGATAATATATCCGTGTATTATGTTCAATAAAAATCTGGCCGCTGCACTGCTCAATCACTACACCAGAGCCCCGCAGCTAAACGGAAATCGGATACATTACACTGTGCAACCTGTAAATTGTGTATCCGTCTTAAATAAAACCTTGGGCCATACGATTAAATAAATAATAAAGATAAATCTTTAAACACACATCGTGAAACAAGAACTACTTGATTCCGAAACAGTTGTAGCTGTTATCGTGAATAACGCTGTTTTGCGACATGTTTCTGTGCTTCTCGCTGGGGAACAGAACAAGCATAACAGTGCAACAAGCGTGCAGACGAGTATATCTATCAGGCAGGGCACACCGTATAAGTTGAAACATTATTTCTGTAGACATCTACACAGTGCCAAGACACAGTGTATGCCAAACATGTGAAACGCACCTGAGACACGTGGCGGCAGGGGCGGCGCATCGCCGGGCTCGCTCCACGAGGCTCGACTGTGACGACGTGTTTCCACCATCTCACCGTCCATAGAATCGCTAAAACAAATGTAGTTTTTGATATTTATCAGATAACTGCTGAATATAGAGTTGGTTAATTTTTAAATTTTATAGAGATATACAGTTATCAGAGTAACTTTGACATTAAATTGTTTGGGTTCTCTTGGTTCATCATGACGAAAAGTTAAGGGGCTCCAAGCGTAAATGTATTTTTCTCCAACTTGCTCGGGAATGTTCCCATTAATGTAGTAAAAACACACCACGAAGTCCATCGTTATATACGTTGATACGATAATCAATTTTAAAAAAGTGGCATTACTTCCCGGACAGGCCTGGGAAGTGAACATTATTGTGCAGGTTTTTACTTTTAATTGCATCTAAGACTGAAAATTGACCATACAGCCAATAGTAATGTACAAAAAATACAAAAACCGAGACTTGTAAGTAATTTGAAGAAACTGAATTATGGCGTTATTTTTTACTTTTTAGTTTTTTTGGAGTCGGTTTTATTTTTTTGTTTAAAAGTTTATTTATTTTACACTTTTTAGTTAATCGTTACTTAAAAGTGTATCTCGTGACGATTCGAACAAGCCCAAACACGGCTAGGATACATTATTTTATTACATAGATCTGGTGCCTACCTTCCGGCTCCATCATCAAATCAATTCGATGGTACCATTCTCATCAGGAACATTTAAATTTGTGACTGTGAAGTTGCTTAGCTAAATTAATCAAGATATTTTGTCGCCACCCGTAAATCATTTATCATTGAGGAGTTCTGATGGCATTCTGTGGTCTTCTGCATCAGTTCCACTTCACCAATTTACACTTTCTGAATGCAAATGCTTATTATGTTTCTTATAATACCAAAATCGCTGTATATATGCCTACAATATTTTAGGAGTTCCTTCAATTCCTCATGGATTCCATGATCAGATCTTCACCAAAATTAAATGGGACCAACTAGAAAGTACCTTCTATAAAACCAAAAAAAAAAAATTTGAAATCGGTCAAATAGTCTTTGAGTAATCGGTGAACATCCATGAAAAAAAACAAACATTCCGTCGAATTGAGAACCTCCTCCTTTCTTTGGATGTCGGTTAAAAATGTACCAAGTACCTATCTGCACAAATAGATATAAGAGAATAGGCAATATAAGAGTGTTGTTCATACAAGTTTTCTTAAAACAATATCTTATGCGTGGCATTTTCTACATATTTATTGAATTAATTACACCACTGCGAATCGGTTTCAAGTTTTGACGTTTTTATCTTGACGCCGTGACAACTGCCGTCATTGTAAAACTGTTTGAGTGCACTATAAACAAAAAAAAAAACCGACTCCAAAAAAAACTAAAAAGTAAAAAATAACGCCATAATTCAGTTTCTTCAAATTACTTACAAGTAACCGTTTGTATACTCAATCTATACAGTATATACAATTAATCTTATTTTGGCGTCGGTGCCATATAAAGAATGTATAAAATATTGAAAATTGACGATTTTAGTAAGTTGTGACACGATGGCACCGACTCCAAAATAACATTAATTGTATATACTGTATAGATTGAGTATACAAACGGTTACTTGTATGTAATTTGAAGAAACTGAATAATGGCGTTATTTTTTACTTTTTAGTTTTTTTTGGAGTCGGTTCAATTGTTTTGTCTAAAAGTTTATTTATTTTACACTTTTTAGTTAATCGTTACTTAAAAGTGTATCTCGTGATGATTCGAACAAGCCCAAACACGGCTAGGATGCATTATTTTATTACATAGATCTGGTGCCTACCTTCCGGCTCCATCATCAAATCAATTCGATGGTACCATTCTCATCAGGAACATTTAAATTTGTGACTGTGAAGTTGCTTAGCTAAATTAATCAAGATATTTTGTCGCCACCCGTAAATCATTTATCATTGAGGAGTTCCGATGGCATTCTGTGGTCTTCTGCATGAGTTGCACCAATTTACACTTTCTGAATGCAAATGCTTATTATATTTCTTATAATACCAAAATCGCTATATGTATGCCTACAATATTTGAGGAGTTCCTTCAATTCCTCATGGATTCCATCATCAGATCTTCACCAAAATTAAATGGGACCAAAAAGAAAGTACCTTCTATAAAATCAAAAAAATATTTTTGAAATCGGTCAAATAGTCTTTGAGTAATCGGTGAACATCCATTAAAAAAAAAAAACATTCCGTCGAATTGAGAACCTCCTCATTTTTTTGGAAGTCGGTTAAAAAGTTCGCATTACATTTTGTTGTTATTTCGAACGTTTTTTTAAGTGTGTGAAACAGAGCTGTGACGTCATTTTGCTGATAGACGTTTGTTACATACGCCCTTTTTCGTCAAACTAATAATATTCATGGATTTTTGCATTAAAAAATAACATTTCCGCAAATATTAAAAAATACGTGTATCTTAAAATTTTGCCTTCTTTCGAGTTCTACAGTAAAAAGTATCATTCAAAAATATGAAATATCGTCAATTGAGTTACGTCATATTATCAAAATAAAAGCTTTTCATATCGCGATTGCGATTGCGATGATGACGATGATGATGATGATGATGGTGATGATGATGGATGATGGTGATGATGATGATGATGATGGTGATGATGATGATGGTGTTGACGATGATGAAGATGGATGATGATGATGATGATGGTGATGATGATGATGACGATGATGGTGATGGTGATAATGATGATGATGATGATGATGATGATGATGATGATGATGACGATGATGATGATGATGGTGATGATGATGGTGATGATGATGGATGATGATGGTGATGGTGATGATGATGATGGTGTTGACGATGATGAAGATGGATGATGATGATGATGATGATGATGATGATGATGATGGTGACGATGATGGTGATGGTGATAATGATGATGATGATGATGATGATGATGTAGATGATGACGATGATGATGATGATGATGGTGATGATGATGGTGATGATGATGGTGATGATGATGGATGATGATGGATGATGATGCTGATTATGGTGATGGTGATGATGATGATGATGATGATCCTCTCCCCTCGGACCTCCGCAAGGTGTAGACGTCCCAAGTCTCCGCGCTAGTTTTATTAAAATTTTAATCGTCATTTATCCACATTTAATCCACGCGGATAAATAGGAGCGCATAAACAACGGAGCAGTAACGGCTACAGCACGGAGCCCACTTACACGGTTCAAACTCCTGGTACCCTAGTACATATACCAGCCGTCTGTGTACCGCGGGTGAGTGATACACTGTATGCTACGCCGGACGCCGGACTTGCTACGCTGCACCCACCAGCGCTACGAGTGCTACGAGCTTCCTCGCGCGCCTGCAATCCTGGTACCCAGCGCTGCTAAACACTAGTAGGTGTGAGCGAGACGACATTACATCAGCTACTTCGCGCACACATACGCGTCGCGCGGGGCTTAGACCTGTGCGTGCTTCTGTCGTCCTGGTGTTGTGCTGGGTGAAGATGAGTATGGATCTTATTGATTTAAATAACAGCATGCTCTGCAACGCGTGCCACTCGGACCTATTGGTAGGCGAAGAATACTTGCAGTGCATGGTTAAAACGTGCGGGAAGTCGTACCACTACGCGTGCACTAACAAAACCCTCTGCGAGGTTGAAAAGGCCACCTGGGTGTGTCCCGAATGCGCCTGTGCGGCTAAAAGGGGTGGCAAAAACTGCGAGACACCGGTGGGAACCCCGGCAAGTATTAAAAATGTGTCTCTACGGAAACAGTCTTCGGTCCCGCGCCCACTGTCGCCTCGGCGCTCCCCTGAGAGGGATGTATCGGGTGGCCTGGAAGTACGATTACTCCGAGAGCAAATCACTTCTCTGACGGAGCAGCTTGCGGATGCGATATCTACAATTGGCCGGTACCACTCTGCTCTCACTATTTGTACGAATAAAGTTGAAACTATAGGCACAAGATTGCTTGAACTGGAACATCTCTTTGGGCCTCGAAGTGCATCGGAAGTTGCATCGCCTCTGTGCGCCTCTTACAGCGAAGTTGTGAAGTCAAAGCCCAGTACTCAGGGGCCAGAAGGCGACCGTGCCGGTAGTGGCAACCAGGGAGTTGAAGATCATTCCCGCGTCGACCGCACTGAGGGTGACCTATCTAATGGAATGCAGGCTAATGTTATGACACCTAAAGGCAGTAGCCGTGATCGACAGGATGACGTGATGTCCGTTTCAGAGCAGGTACATGTGCGGGCCAGTAAGCAAGATGGCGAAGCTGCCCGACCCAAGAGCCTAAGGCGACTGTCCTCCGTCCGCGGCACGGCAGGTCCCGACACTACATCTCTTAAAGCGGTTGAGTATCGTAAACATATCCACCTATGGAATATGGTGTCGGGAGCTGATGAAATTCGAGTGTATCTCCAGACCTTATGCCCGACGGGAACTTTCACTGTTGAAGAACTAAAATCAAAAGGCGACTACAAGTCCTTCAAATTGGGGATTCCTGCAATTTATTTTGAAAAATGCCTCTCTGCGAGTGTTTGGCCTGAAAACGCTAGAGTTAAGATTTGGTTATTTCGAAGGCAAGGAGCCAAAAACCAAGCGCAAACCTAATACTCTACGTGATCGAAATGCCCCCGCGCCTACTTTAAATGTGACATACCAAAATGTTAGAGGCCTTAACACAAAATTAAAGCATTTTAGGCTTGCAACTCTTGCTTTGGAAGGTGACGTCATCGGTGTTACTGAGACATGGCTGTCTGATTCGGTGGAGGATTCCGAACTGGTAGCAGATCAGTGGAGTGTGCTGCGTCGCGATCGCTCTACTGGGCGACAAGGAGGTGGTGTGTTGTTGGCTGCACGCCCGGGTGTTACCCTGCAGCGCAGGCCGGAGCTTGAAACATCTGGCGGTGAAGATCTGTGGGCATCGTTCTCGCTGGAGTCAAATATCTGTCACGTGTGTGTCATTTACATTCCGCCCAACGCTGCGGACGACGTCTACATGCGTTTCTTTCACAAAGTTGAATCTTTCATTGACTCTCTTAGCGGTGTGTTACTGATCGTTGGTGACCTAAATTTAAACCCTAAATATTCGTCGGCTGATATCTTAAGCTATTATTGTTATTTTACTTCTGTCTGTAATTTGAAAGAGACGAATGATGTGAGAAATTTGTTCGGAGGAGTGTTAGATGTTGTGCTGGTGCGAGGCGAAATGTGTAGTGTAAAGGTCATTGAGATCAACGATGGAGGTCTTGTCCCAAATAGAGATTCGTATCACCCTCCTCTAGATATCACCGTACCGCTTACAACTTCGGGACAAACTCCTCTATTAGTTGAACCTAGCAATATTGACTCATCCGTTGATTGGAATTTTTCTAAAGGTAACTACGAACTTTTGTATCAACTTTTTGCCGAGGTGCCGTGGGAGGAAGTTCTTGAGTCTTGTGATTCTAACGTTGCCGTTGATGCTTTTTATAATATTATTTATGGCATTTTCGATAAATGTATTCCAAGAAAGTCTAGGCCTAATAGATCCTGCAGGCGCTATCCGGTTTGGTTTACGTCGGACGTTATCGAGGACATAAAGCGGAAAGCTTCTCTTCATCGAGACTGGAAGCGTACGGGGGACTCTGCTGTATATTCTGCTTTTTCTAAACTTAGAGCAGACATAAAACGCCGCATATCGCTTGCCTATGACCTCTATATCAATGCGATGGAGTCCAAAATTACTTCCAACCCCCGAGCCTTCTGGCAGCACATTGCCAGCCTAAAAACTAAAGGTGGTTTCGAGTCCCTGGTCACTTATGGGGGGATGGAAGTCGAAGGTAGTGATGCAGCTCAGGCTTTTGCTGATTTCTTTTCATCCGTTTTTTTACCAAATAAGCCTCATCTTGACCATGAGGAAATTATTCACGATGATACAAATCGGAACGCCAACTATATCCATGTGCATCAGATATCCCAGCACGATTTGGAACGCGCCATAAGACGTTTGAAACCGCGTAGTGCTCCGGGTCCCGATAATCTTCCGGCGTATATTGTGAAAGGCTGCAAAGAGTGGCTTATACCTCCTCTTGTGCATATTTTCAACGTAATTTTGGGCACTGGGGAATATCCGCTTCAATGGAAAGTCACGCGTGTGAGGCCTATTCCCAAGACTAACGACCTATCCCGCGTTGAGGACTATAGACCTATTGCTATCCTTTCAGCCACAGCCAAAGTATTTGAGGACATCATAAATACTCTTATCGCTCCTCAGGTCCAGCCGTTCCTCTGTGACTCCCAGCATGGTTTCAGGCCTCGTAGATCAGTCGAGTCGAACCTCCTAACTCTGGCCGACTCCATCTCTGAACATTTAGACAAGTGCATACAGGTAGACGTGTTGTACTTCGATTTTAAGAAAGCATTTGACCGCGTAGATAATGACGTGCTATTGAGTAAGTTATGTAAAGTTGGTTTTTCCCCACTACTTCTCCGGTTCTTTGCCAGTTATCTACGCGGTAGACAGCAGTACGTGCAACACGGATGCTTTGTATCGAAATCTTTCCACACTCGTTCTGGAGTCAGTCAGGGTTCGATTCTGGGTCCGTTGCTCTTCGGAATAATGATTGATGACCTGGCGTCGGTTCTCCGGTCTGCTAGTTGCCTACTTTACGCTGATGACCTTAAACTGATTTACGGAGTCCAAGAGTTCGCCGACTGTGTATCACTCCAGAAGGACATTGACTTAGTGAATCAGTGGAGTAACACTAACAGGCTTGCATTTAATGTCGCGAAATGTGCCGTTATCACCTTTAGTAGAGCCCGTAATCCGATTCATCATAGGTACCTCTTGGACTCAGAAGAAATAGTCCGTGTCAACTCTATTCGGGACTTAGGCGTCACCCTCGACATCCACCTTAACTTCCACGACCACATGCATGCATTAACCCGCGATTGCTATAGGAGATTGGGGTTTGTTGTCAGGAATACTAGGGATTTCCAAGATAGCAGAACTATAAAACTCGTCTATACCGCTTTAGTGCGAAGTAAGTTAGAGGCTGCTTCAGTCATCTGGAATCCCTACGAGGTGACTTATGTGTTGCTCCTAGAGAGAGTGCAAAAAGTTTTCCTACGGTTCCTTTACAAAAAAACGTACGGTTACTACCCTTACTTATACCCCTCCAAATTTCTACTTGGTACCTTGGGTCTCAACTCTCTGGAGGTCAGACGTAATTTGGCTCTTCTCACGATTACCAGCAAAATTGTGCGTGGGGAGTCTGACTGCAGCGAACTAGTAGGGCAGTTAGTGCGGCTATACGTTCCCCCGCTGACCAAATTTTGTTTCCGTCCCCGTGACCGCCCTCTGCTGGCGGTGCCGGCGTCGCGCACTGTGTCTCGAAGCGAATCACCTTTACTTCGTGCTCTACGCCTTTTGAACACGCTCCTCGCATCAGCCCCGGAGTATGATATATTTGCGAGTGGATGGGTAGCATGGTGTGACGAATGTTTAAGGTTCTGTGAGAGGATGGATGTCCGGCTGTCCTCAGTTATGTAAGTGTCCATTGTTTTTTATAATGTATTTTTATTTTGATTATGTCTGTACGTTATGTTATATTTGTAATTCCACAGTGTCTTGGTTTCTGTAATACTGTGTAATTAAATTGAATAAATAAATAAATAAATAAATAAATGATGATGATGATGATGATGATGATGATGATGATAATGGTGTTAATGATGATGATGATTACGGTGATGGTGATGATGATGATGATGATGGTAATGATGATGATGATGGCCGATGATGATGATGATTATGATGATGATGATTTTTTTCCTCACAGTCGAAATGAAAAGTAGAGTGAAACTCGGGTGAAATTACCCATTTCCCCCTCGAACTATTGGCGCTCTCAGTTTGTTCGAACGCCAGAAATATCTCGACTGGAATGGGTCACTTTCAACCCTTGGTTAACAATCTACTATTGTATTTCATAGTTTTTGTTTTGTGTCCCTGGAACGCCCAAACTAAGTTTCGAAATATATTTGATATGATAGTTCAGTTTCTATTTAACACTTTCTTGCATTCGAAAATTAGAATATAGTTCTATGTAATTAATTATGGATTTTTACAGAGGTCTATAAAAATGAAGATTGCGTATCTAGTCTCTCAATAAACCTTTGATAGACTCAAAACTTATGCCTAATTATTTATTATGAAAAGACCTAAATTTCTACGCAAGCATTTTCTTTAAAAAGCGTGTATTTTTTGAGAAAACTGGCAAAAACTGGTTTTTCGCTTTAAAAATAATAAAATTTGATGGCTTTTATCTTGGTTTCGGTGACTCTTGAAGATCAACTGAAACAGTATATTGGTAAAGACGGTCGCTATCAACACGATCAGACATAAACAACACGAAAAAGCGAAGAGCTACAGATCGAAGGTCATTCAGAGCTGTAAGCCCCTTAACAGGTGGGATTGAAAAATAAAGCACACCAAAGGTGTAAAAGGCGAGATCAAACGTTAACCGGCGCTAATCTCTGCTCGGGCGTGTATCACAATACCGGTAGTTGTCGAGCGGCCTGGTGGGACTGCGCGGGTCGCCGGACTTGGGCCGGCTGGGCAGCGGCGGCGCCGACTTGACCATGGAGTCGTCGCTCTCGCGCGCCTCGCCCACGGGCAGGCTCGTCGACATGACGCTCTCCGCTCTCTGCTCGGGTGCATCTTCCAGGGAATACTGGAGGCATTCATTTAACAATAAGTGTTATATGGTTTATTGAATACTCAGATTCATAATCAAATTTCAAAATCTGACGTTTACTAGTGTATATTCGCTGTGCTTTCTCCATTTTGGTTGAAGTGGAAGTATTTTCATATTTTTACGAAAAAAGTTTAAGCAACTAAATAGTCAAAATTTGCAGTTTAAGTTTCTGTCACATTTTGGAGTTCAATTATGAATCGGAGAATTGGAATTTAATTATAGGCCAAGACGAGACATTAAAAGAAAACTGATTGTATAGAAAATAAATTGCAGAGAATGATAACACCAGCGGCGAATCATTTCCTTACGGCAGCAGTTATCAAACTTTTTGGCGGCGGAACCCTTAAAGGGGAAAGCGAAATATTTGACGAAGGCTTAAAATAATCAAAAAGTAATTTTACAAGTAGGTATTCTTTATTAATATCGGAGGTAATATTGTTTAAATCTACTAACTAATGTGAATTATATTAAACAATGCAAAATAATATTCAGAAACATTTGACAACTTACGATTGGCTTGTTGTAAAGATGCCCGTCTTCGTAGAAGTTGTCACTCTGTTGTATGCTCTGCGATCTCTTATCCAACTGTGGCACTGGTGGCAACGGCGTGCTGAAATATCAATCACATAAACATGATTTTCATGAAATCATTATAGGACAAAAATAATTATAATACAAAAGTTTGGAAACTTACTTGACAATACTTTCTGACATCTGCCGTCTCGCTCTGGCCAAGCCGGGTCCAAGGTTTTGCCTCAATTGATTAAATCGTTCCACAAGTCGCCTGAAAAAGAAACTTATATTTTTATAAATGATCAAATCAATAAATCAATAATTTCAAGCCAATTCTAAGATATAACTTAAGGTTCAAAGATTTGCATTACGTGAGTGATGCTAGTTAGGCCTTCAAGCGCAAATCTATTAACACGAAACTCACCTGTGCAAAGGTTTAACATCTTCCGGCGCTAACCTCCCATGTAACGACAACCCCGCATCAACCACAGCCAGCTGCGAAGCGACGAGCCTTCTCAACTTGGCCGCAGCGGCCGCCTCTCTAGGGCTAGCGTTTCTCGCGAACTCTGCCGTGAGGAACGCTTGTTCGTACTTAGTGATGCCGCCCTGTACGTTCGCGTCGATGGTTCCTTGCAGACGCATAGAGAATGGGTTGATGTTGCGGGTCGGGTCTGCTGTGTACTGCGATATGAGGCCTCGGAGTTCGCGCTCTGTTGATTCCATAGTTTCGCAGGCAAACTGAAAATTAAGTTACCAGTATTAAATTAATAGTGATAGTTATATTTTTAGGGTAGGATATTTTTGACTGTACTCCGATTCATAATTAAATTCCAAAATGTAACAGTTCCTATTTTGATTATTAAGTTATTTAAACGTTGTTTCGTAAGAATATGAATGAGATTTCACGTAACCAGTGAAAAATAGGGCAAGTGTTATTCATGAATTACCTATACTTTAACCAAAATGGAGTAATGACAATGAAAGTGCGCTCGTTAACGTCAGATTTTAGAATTGAATTATGAATCGGAGTAAAGTCAATAAGTAGTAGATCCTGTTCTGTATTTAAGGTTTACTTACTTCAACCGGTGGAATTTCTTCGACAGATCTTGATACGACTTCAGACCATCTCAGAATGCCAGGAAGTGTATTTTCAGTAATCAATGTTGTTCTTTCAATCCACAGACTCTGCAAAATGGAAAATAATAAAAGCACCAATAATTACAATACTCAAAAAGGACGTCGTTTTCTTAATCTATATGAGATAGATTTATATACATTGTGTATTTTGGGCGACTCCATTCAAACGATTGTCTTGTATAGATGAGCTCGCAATACTCTAAAATAGATAGAATTACATCAAACTGCACAAGCGGAGTAGAATAGGCAAACATTAGAGGAGCAAGGTTTCTATGGTAAGAGTACTTCAAACCCTTTGTCGCCCTGCCCCCGCTCCTCTCCCTTGCCGCAGGCGAGGACTTAGTTAAACGGCCAACCTATATGTTAATACCCTAATTAGGAAGGCAGCCGACTACCTTCCGACGATTCCCAATCCCACAGAGGATCCACTCCCCAGATGTCGTCTCAAAAGAGGTCGGTATACCCGGCATCCTGGGCACGTGATCGGATGAAAGTCCGGACGACGAGATGACAGCAGCCATTGTAATGATGGTAGCTACGGTTTCTCAGTAGGAAGATGTCTAAGAGTCAACTCAGCCCGTATTTTCTCAATCTCCCCCATACCCGAATTGTTCTCTCCCCGTCCCAAATTGGGTTAAACTAGTTCAACCCCCTTCCGCAGTTCTTGTGCCTTGAACATTGCGTCCCATCCCAACTCTGAGTGGCCGCGGTGGCATTCACGCTTGTGGATTTGCGCTCCCCCACTGTGATAGATCCGATTACTCGTAAGGAGGCCTAGCCAAACCTACCCAGTTCAGTCAGGTTTTAAAAATAAATTATTGTCGAATGCCCTTACCTTGAACTCGTTGTCCTTGTCTATGGGCGGCTTGTGCAGCGGCCGGTCGCACAGGAAGGTGTTGACGTCGTTGCAGGCGTAGAAGCGGCGCGCCTGCTCCGGCGCGCCCGCGCCCCACTGCCGCTTCGTCGCCACCGGCTTCACGTTGCAGATCTGGATGTCTGCGGACGCGACAGAGAGATACATATAATAATCGTAATCTGTATTCAACCTTAAAAAGGTCTATGATGATGAACAAAAGTGGAAAATTCGTACCAAGGTTCAGTTGTCACAAGGGATTTAATGTTATTAGGTCCTTACATATGAAATTGGCGTTTGGCGAACTGGCAACTTTCGCTCAAAATTTGTGGCGTTCGGCTAAGAATTCCAAATTCAAATTTATTTCAAATTTAAGACCACGTATTTTTGTGTTCGAATTTCGAAATTTATTTGTTATCGCGTCATTTGTTTTTCTTTCGCATCGTTCTGTTCACAATATGGAGAACTTAAAATATCGCTATATTTATGAATATGAGTTTCACCTCGGCACCACTGCTGCAGAAACGGCTCGTAGGATTAACAATGCGTATGGGGAAGCTACTGCAAAAGTAAATATGGTACGTTATTGGTTCCAACGTTTCCGTTCTGGAAATTTTGACCTACAGAACAAGCCCCGTGGACGGCCGGAGACACAAGTTGACAACGAAGAATTAAAAGCGATTGTGGAGGCAGATTCATCGCAAACCACGTCAGAGTTAGCGGCAGGCTTCGGTGTGAGCGATAAAACCATTTTGATTCACTTAAAACAAATTGGAAAAGTGAAAAAACTTGAAAAATGGATACCGCATGAATTGAGCGACACAAACAAAGAAACACGCGTCAAGTGTTGCGTTTGACTTCTCAACCGGCACAATAATTAAGGCATTTTGAATCGTATCGTTACTTGTGATGAAAAATGGATCCTGTACGACAACCGGAAACGTCCTTCACAATGGCTGAACCCAGGTGAACCAGCCAAATTCTGCCCGAAACAAAAGTTGACTCAGAAAAAGGTACTGGTAAGTGTCTGGTGGACTAGTGCCGGTGTCATCCATTACAGCTTCTTAAGATCTGGGCAGACATTCACGGCTGATGTGTATTGTCAACAATTGCAACCCACTGCTGCTTGAACACAACGCTCGACCACATACGGCACGTTTGACGACCGCAAAACTAAGGGAGCTGCGACTGGAATGTCTTCGACACCCACCATACTCCCCGGACCTTGCTCCAACTGATTACCATTTTTTTCGGAATTTGGACAACTTCATGCAAGGAAAAAATATCAATTCTCACGAGGCTGTCCAAACGGCCTTCAAAGATTTTATTGATTCCCGCTCACACATTTTTTTTTGTAAAGGAATCAATGAACTACCTTCGAGATGGCAAAAGTGCATAGATAGCCATGGTACAAACTTTGACCAAATAAAAAAATAGTTTCATAAAAAAAATCGTTTTCATTTCTGCCATATGAAACGCCAATTTCATATGTAAGGACCTAATATTTTTATAGACTGTCGATAGTAGAAATACCCGTGGGAATTTGGTGGATTTGATATCTCTAATTTAATTTTCTAGCCAAAACGCCACTTATTAGCACTGAACTATAATTTTACTATTTACTGTATCCATTATAAAAAAATGGATGAACTTTAACCGTTATCACTTTGGATTTGGATTAACAGTTTAGACCGACATGTAAAGTTAATAATGTTGTGTCCCAACAAGTAACTGAAATTTCATGAAAACAGTGATATGATTTATTTTTAGTAGGCAGTAATATTATCATCTCATTCTTTAGTCAAAAAGCTTACATTTGATCGTCAGTCACATTCAAAAAGATTAAAAAGTATCAATACTCGGAAACTTCAATAAAAAAAATGCTGAATTTTGCTATGAGTTTTCCGCCCCTTGATAATAACGGCAGGTGGTATAATTCTGAATGTAACCGCACATCTTCAACAAGCTTTACCCGCGGACGTGGGCGACTTCAGTACCTACGATAATCAAGCCATTGCAACTTAGAGTCGGCGACACGATATGCTTATACTGTCTACAGTTGCAACGAACGGCGTCTTGACTGTATGTCGCTAGTGTGCACTCGTCGCTGTTACTTCCGCGTGATCTGCCTATGCAGTCGTAAATAATCTAATATCGGTAGACACCGCGCACATACGATGTTCAGCGGCACGACACTAGCAATTCCATGTGTTCTATCACTACCAAGCATCGGATAATCGGATAGATATTTACCTAAACTTTGGCTGCGGCGTCTATGTTGAACGGTATGGAGACGGACTCAATTTAATTATCATAATAAACTTCTAAATGTTTTATGAAAAACAATGTTTGTGTTATTATACTTTTATGTTACATATACCTTTACTTTACATGTCTCTTTTGCGGTTACAACAAATACTTACATACATTATTACATTACCTACATATGCATAACAACGTACGTGCTTACCAAAATAGTCATAAATAGCCATAAATTAAATATGTTTGTGTATTTTTACCTCCTCGTGTCATTTTATGCAATCCCAAAATTCCGGTATTTATAAAAATAATTTAATTTTACTCTCCATATTTGCCCAACTTTTGCCGGGTTTTTGGCAACTTTAGGTAAATATCTATCCGATTATCCGATGCCTGATCATTACATTAAGGTATTTCGCGCTCATATATAAACAACTAGGTAGGTGCACTCACACTGCGAGTCGTTGGCGATGATGGAGTCGTCGGGCGGCGTGTTGCGCATCATGATGTGCGCGGCCACGTACTCGGACTGCAGACGCTGCGTGAAGGCACCGATGCGCTCGTAGTCATACCCGCGGTATACGAACTGTTTATTCTGCGAGGCAAAATCTTTGTTAGAAATATTGCAACATGTACATAATCTACGCGGTGGATAGTATGGATACGCTGTAGACTAGTGTGATAAAGTGGTTAAAATTTGTAATTTGTTGGAAAGCATGCAATCGATAGAATCGACTGGAGAAATGTGATCTTCCATTCCAGAGATGTAACAGGTTCATATAAAAAATTGTCATGTGCTTCGTCCATAAAGACCTCTACTCCCTGACTAGACATATGTGACACACACTGCTATTCTGATCGCTAATTCCATATCATTTAATTTACATTTATATTTTTTTATTACAAGCTTATATTTAACTTGTTGTGCCTAGTATGCAAAATTTGACCCAAACAAAAAATTAGGAATTATAATCTTGTAAGTTAAATTTGACCCTTTTCCCGTTTCCGATTTAGCTAAAATTTGGCATACTTATGTAAGTTAGGTAACAGTACAATATTATGACACCATCAAGCTGATCTAATAATGCCCCGGATGGTGGTCATAGGAACTATGTAATAAAATAACGAAATCCTACCGAATAGGGTACTTGACTGACAGATCAAATCAGTTCCTTTTTATGAACCGTCAAAACGGTCAGAAAGTATGAAGTTTGAAAGGAAAAAAGGTTTATGACGTCATAATTGTATGTACTATTTATGTTGACTGCAGGAAAGTACTGTGTCGATGAGTAGTTAACGGGTGTTCAAAGGAAAGTTCAGTCGGCAATAAAAGCTTGTCACATAAATGTAATTTTAGTATAAACTAGACTTACTTCGTTCGCGGAAAAGAAAAGTCACAACCCTCATTTTTACTTAAGCGTTGTCGGGTAAAAGTAGACTATAATTCTCTGTGGATAGCTACCCGTGTGCAAAAAAGGGTTAAAATCCATTTAGCCTTTTTGGCCAGGTGAGGCCACAACGACACATAAATACAAAAAATACATACATACAGTGGCCTTCAAATAGTCCGTTAATTCTTTTGATAATATCTTTAATGTCAGAGACTTTATTTTTACAACTTAATAATAGTATAGATTAACTTCTCACCCTTACGAACAATGGGCATCCTTTTCCGTAGAACCCGACCCTGAAATACTCTGGTTCTGGTCGCAGCTGCGTCAGTATGGAGTCCAGGAAAGTGGCGTGGGTTCGCAAGCAGTGAGCCAGGCGCGCGTAGTCGCACAACTTCTGTTCGTACAGGTTGGCCAGCTCGCGGAGTAACGGTAGACCTTTTTCCCAGCACTGTGGAAAAATAGGGTAATTTCTAGATGAGGTAATTATAAGCATGTTTTAAAGAAAATAGGGTAATTTTCAGAATTTCTGATTGTGAGTCATAAATCGAACATGATTGTTTTGATAAATTAAAATTAAAAGTCGATATTTTTAATATGTATATCACGTGATGTGAAACACGAGCCGCCATTGTGTGTCGTCAGAATGGCCAAACAATACACAAATTTGTTTTTCCAGTCATAAACAGCTATAATATTTGAAAGTGTTGGGTATGTTTTGTTCTCGTAAGCATCGAGTATAAAAGGTAAGGAAGCAAGATAGTATGAAGTCAACAAACAATAACAGAACATAGAAATGCTGCGATCTTCTAATGTAAATATTGAATCGTGTTCAAAATGATTTTACTTATTTATAGTAATTTATTTTAGGCACTTGCTACAGTGGCGCC
Organism: Hedya salicella; assembly: GCA_905404275.2. Taxonomy (NCBI): domain Eukaryota; kingdom Metazoa; phylum Arthropoda; class Insecta; order Lepidoptera; family Tortricidae; genus Hedya; species Hedya salicella. The sequence continues at coordinate 15,450,608 of FR990100.1, read as the reverse complement.
ACCATTTAACGCCTATTGATGATCACTTTGGATATTATAGAAATTGTTCTTCATAGTTTTCTATTCTCCATAGTCTATAAGTATGTATTCGTTAGGACAACCAGCTGTCAAGTTAGTAATAACATTATCCGCTAGATGTCGTTGTTACGCCCGGCTCAATTTCTGAATCGCGCTGTTAAGATTTTTCCGGGTTTAGTCACGCCCCTCGTGCAATTTTGTTAATTCATACTTACCTGGCATAGGGATTACCGTCATAAATTCAGTGAAATAAGAAATTAATCAATTCGGCTAATTTTTACATTTATAATCTTAAGGCCAGATTAGGGCATTTTATTTTATACATCTTGAAATACTCTTTCAAACAGAGAAGAATACCCCATTGTGATTATTAGAGATGTGCCAACCCAAAAATATCACAAACCGAGTTGAACGGTCCGACTTTCTATGTAAACCGGTTTCAACCCGGGTTGATCAAACCGAGTTGCTATGACGGTCCTAAACGTATTAATGTAGTATTTATTAGGTTTGACCTGTCCGAGTCGATCCGTGAATTTAAGCACCTACTTGTTCGGGTTTTAAACATAAACTGTTTTTATGTTATATTGTTACATTAGTGAGTAGCGTTACCTCGGTAATTAGGTGCCATAGAGTAACAAGTAATTATAAATTGCTCACTATATATAGTACATAGTGTATATACATATAGCTGAAAATGTATTTATAATAGATTTCAAATCAAACGAAACACTGAATTGAACTTTCGCACGATCGCACATTTTTCATAATTACAATGAGAGCGGGATGTACAATATAAAATGTACTTAACTTAAACATTTTCATTTAATTAAAAAAAATGGTTAATTTAGTCCTTTTGTGGGTAAAGGAAAGGCAATAAAACAAAACCAAGATATGAACCAACATTATTACTCTTAATTGAACATAAACATAATGTAACTTGTACATACCTACGTAAAAAAATAGAATGGACAGGTACAAAAAACAAACTAAACAGCTTCATATTTAAGTCATTAAAAAGAAAACGAATCATTAAAGAAACATAATCGCCTGTTGTGTTGTTGCCTTAGTTTAAGTGACCTATTCTTTGTACCCTTGTATTGTATTGTGTACATATTAGTATATATTATTATTAATCTTTAAACATTTTTATAAAATGTTTTTCTTTCCTTAACTTTAAGAATTCTTTATTTGGCAATGACAGTCTAAAATTTCTAACATCACAGTAAGTTAGTATCTAATCTAGACGTTTTATTAGAAAATAAAATAATTAAAATATTTCTTAATCTACTCTACTATTTGGCTTCAATCTTTGTTGTTATTTATACAGCCTGTTACCGGCATGCGGGCATTTATTAAAACTGATAATAATATGATCCATTAGTAATTGTTTGCATGTATTAGCTAATCTGCTAATCATAATTATGTGAATAAACTGCACAATTAAATTTCTTAAATCCGCACATTCAATGTAGTGGGTGTACAGTGTAATTGTCGTTACTCATATCACGCTGTCATTTAACACTCACTTGTCAAATTATTTACTGTACATTACTGGCAATTAAAATTTTGTTAGAAAGATAATAAAGCCTGAATTTAAGTTAATTAATTAAATTAAGGTCTTGGATACGTTAAAGATCTATGTTACTTAACTCTACTTTAAGAGAAGCCTACTTGACGGTAACACATTGTATATAAAATCGTATTGCAAACTCTTATATAGCAACTTGAACTATTAGATAGCAACACTATTCAAGAAAAGTATTTCGTTTACTTTTTTGGGTGCAAGACGGTTCCGTCTTTCATTGCATAAAATGCCGCTCTGACGGCACTGAGGTTGCGGGAATGCAAAGGTATTTATGAGCTAATTTATATAATAGTGGAATAAGACCTTTCTTTTCACGCCAAAATCCGAGTGGGTCACATTTGCGTCCAAGGTGTGGCAAATCCATATACTGCTTCACCATCATCGCGGCTGACGAATATGGAGTTGCTTGACTGGTGGCGTCAACAATTTTTCTGTCTATGATGCCCCAGATTTCGTCTTCCAGGACAGTAGTAGAGTTGGCTTGGTTGGATGTACCGGCGGTTGGATGTGGATGTTCAACTTGCTGCTCACGTTCGTAGACTTCTGCCAAAGCTAACGATTCCTTTAGTTCGCCGATCACCCATAGCTGTGCATTATTTGCGTTGCTTTCCAGTGCAAACGCTTTTTTTTTAAAACGGGGGTCTAGAAATGTAGCTTAAGCTGCGGTTCTGTTGCTTTCGTATACGTCGAGTCTCTTTTCGATTACTATTGACAAAATCCGCTGTAAATATTTGCCCTGTTCAGTCGCTGGTTTCTTAGACTTGACTGCTTGTTGAAGGTCGTACACAATTGGTATTACCGAAGACAGAGAGGGATACTTATCGCCAGATAAGTAAGAAGTTACTGCTTCGAATGGATGCAACAGCATAACCACATCTTCCGCTAAAAGCCATTCGCTGGTATTCAAGTTTGATGGCGCAGTGTCCAACGTAGGTAACGTTGCTGAAAGCGGGACTTTGATTTTTACCAAGCGCTCAAGCATATAAAAAGTGCTGTTCCACCGAGTACGAACATCTTGTTTGAGTTTTAACTGTTCCAGTTGTAATTGGGACTGCATTTCGCATAATGCGTATGTTGATTTCACACTATGTTTGAAATGTGAAACCAATGATCGACATTTACTGAGGAGCTGGAGTAAAACTGTGTTTGAATTGGCCTCTTCGTCACCCCCGTCTACATTATCTTTTTCTAAGCAGTCCTTAACTGCGAGGTTCAAGGTGTGGGCCACACTCAAATGGTTTCTTTTGTGCAGATGCTCTGCCACCGCTTTTTTCATTGAGGCCGCGTTGTCCGTGACTATTGTGACAATTTTAAAACTGATATTCCAATTATTTACTATCTGTTGTATGGCTATGGCTATATTTTCGGCTGTGTGGGTCTCTGTAATTTCAGATGTGGCTATAACTAAAGACTTCAGCTTATCGTCTTTTATGTAATGAGCCGTGACGCTAATTAAACTTTTATTTCCATCTGAAGACCATATGTCGGATGTTAAGGCGATATGATCCACCTGATGTAGTTCCTTTTTCATGGCTTCTGATTTTCTTTTGTATCTCTCTTCTAACAGCTGCACTATTTTTTTTCGAGATGGTAGTTGATAATCGGGATTCAACACTTTTGAATAGTGTCGAAATCCCTCGTTCTCGACTATTTGAAACGGCTGAAAGTCCTTTACAATCATATTTAATAGCGCATCGTCACCTGATTTTTGCAAAATCTTTTGCGGTACTGTTATTCTAGTTTGTCTGAATGTGAATATCTTTCGAGGTGGTTGAACTGGTTCAGCTTGCACGGATGGCCCAGGCGACGACACATCATAATTATCTGCCGATACCGGTGTTGCTGTCGATGGCTGCGAAGAGTTGGTGTTACTGCCAGCGCTAGTTGGTAAATCGGAATCAATGGCTCCCGGATGCTTTTTTTTTTATGTGGTTCATTAAAGTACTCGTATTGCCCGAGTATTTGTATGAATCTGAGCACTTCTTACATTTAACTCTTCCATCTACAGGAGATTCAAAAAGCTCCCAAACCGCAGAGCGTTTTCGCGGTCCCGGTCCTGACATAATGACATTGTTCAGCAACAAATAATATTAATGTTAGTGCATTAATAAACAACGCTGACACTACTTTCTAATAACGAAAAGGAAGAGTTCTAAATTATAAACAACTAAATAACACGAATTATTTTTAAAGTTCCGCAACATCCGTTTCATTCAAAATTCTATTACGTAATAAACGACAAAACACAAAAATGCAAAAATCAAATTAAGTTCAAGAGCTCAAGGTCAAGGACAAGTGTCACGCCACCGTACCATTGAACTGGACGAATTTATGTAAACTTTCTTACAACGAGATAAGGTCTACTTATGGTCGCCGTCGTCGCCCGCGCACCTGTTCGGGAGAAATCGGGTTTATTCGGCTTCTCATTCGGGTCGCCCGCTCCGGCTCAGCCCGCTCGCGCGAGTCGCGCGCTGTCGGTTTCGTTACTTTCGTTCGCCCGGCCCGCTGTCGGCGAGCGGGCTCGAATCGAATGTTGCGGTCCGCTGCTCGTTATAGAATCGAGTTAGTCGACTAACAAACCGGGTCGGTTCGACTTTAGCTTGACTCGGTTTGGACCGGGTTGGCAAACCGAGTTGGCACATCTCTAGTGATTATAACCATACGTCTTTATCGCGGGTACAAACACGATTTGACAGTACAGAAAGATTATGAATAACAGACGCGAAACTCATTTTGAGGAACATTATGCTTACTCCTACTATTATTTCTAATACCCAACCTCCATACTTGACTTGAGTACCAATACAACTTAAATAGATTAACTATGCAGTCGCAATGCAAACTCTTTAATATTTTTTCCTATTTGACACTGTCATTTGTTAGTAAGTACATTATCAATTATCCGTACTGATAACTGTGTATAATATATTTATTGCCGAGTGCTTTTAAAATGCCGCGAAGGAAAAAAACGTGCGATGGAGTTGTGGACAAAGGATTATCCTGAATTACAGGCTCGCGATACAAAATTATATTGCACTAAGTGCAATGTTAGTTTCCCCCAGAGAAAAGCTTCTATGGAACGACATTTCAACTCGGAAAAGCATACATCCGTCAAAAAAGATTTTAGGATGAAAAATTGGAACAAACTAACAATATAAGTATAACGAATACCGTCAAAAATGCACTGGATAATATGTGGTGTCCCGACCACAATAAACATGAGAAAGTGTTGTTATTATTAACTGATGGTGTAGGGTGCATGCAAAAAGCGGGTAGAACATTGAAAAAAAATACCCAAACCTTCTCCATGTTACATAATGGCTCATGGTCTTAACAGAGTTGCTGATCAAGTTCGCGTTCTTTTTCCAGAAGTGAATAAATTAATATCAAATGTAAAAAATGATTTTCGAAAATCGCCCTAAAGAATAAAAACATTTAAAGAAATGGTTAATGGAATACCCTTACCTCCAAATCCAACGATTATTCGTTGGGGAACGTGGATTGAGGCTGCGACATACTATAACAAGTATTTCAAGGAAATAAAAGGCGTTGTGGACACATTTCGTGATTCTGACGCAGCATGTATCACAAAGGCAAAAAAGCATTTCGCAGTGCGAAAATTCGGAATGATTTAAATTTTATAGCAAAATATCTACAGGTACTTCCAGACGCTATAAACAAATTGCAGTGCCCGAATCTATCTCTCAGTGAAAGTTTAGCCATCGTTCAAAAAACATACAAGCATATATCGAAATTAAATTTGAGTGCTAATGGAAAAAGAATATTTAAAAAGCTGAAACATGTCTTGAAGAAAAATACTGGATTTGACATAATAAAAAAAATTATGAATTGATACAAGGGAAGGAGATAATACTTGAATCATCATTACGAGTTTGTCACACTACTCTAGATTATTTCCATCGTTTCAAGTATGCACCTACAACAACAGTTGATGTTGAAAGATAATTTAGTCAATTAAAATGGATATTTACTGCTAGACGCCGCAAATTGACTGTGGAAAATATAGAAAAAATCTTTGTAATCTATTACGAAAACCAAATAATACATGTGAAAAATACACGTTAGTAAAAATTACACACGTTGTTGAAAATTACTAAGTCTTCTAAGAGAGCCTACTGCCGCAAACATCTTCCTGCTAACCTCATTAACCTGTGGCACCCAAGATAAAGTGCGATCGAAGATAATACCGAGGTTCTTGACTTGCTGCGAAAAGGGTATAAATACGCCATTAAAGCATATGGGTAGGACATTATCGAAGTCAACCCTGGAGATCAGCTTAGAACTGCCAATAATTATAGCTCGAGTCTTAGCAGGATTGACCTTAAGACCAAACCTACGACTCCAGTTTAGGATGTGCTCCAAATCGTTATTTACTTCACTTATAACAGACGCAAGATCACCGAGTACCCCCTGCGAATAAATTTGAAGATCGTCAGTATAAAGGTGATAATGTGATGAAAGGTTATGCGAAATAGAATTTATAAAAATTGATAACAGCAAAGGGGACAGCACTCCACCCTGAGGAACCTCGGCCAGCGTGCTGCACCAAGAGGAACAGGAATCATCCACCTTAATTCGTTGCCGACGATCATTTAAGTAACTACGAAACCAGTCAATTACCGCAGGAGATATGTTGAGAGAACGTAGTATTCCAAGTAATATATCAAAATCAACAGTGTTGAACGCATTGCTAAAATCAAGCAGCGTTAACACCGTTAATTTCCGATTGTCCATGCCTGCCCGAATGTCATCTGTAATCTTAACAAGTGCGGTCGCCGTACTATGACCAGGACGGAAACCAGACTGAAATGGATTCAGAAGATCATTCCTATTTAAATAGGACGTCAACTGTTGCTGTACCAGACGTTCAAGTACTTTAGAAAGAAATGGGAGGATGGAGATTGGAAGATAATCAGAAAAGGAGGGGCTACTTTTTTTAGGTATTGGAACAATATCTGCATCCTTCCAAAGCGTGGGGAAAACACCAGAGGAGATAGAAGTGTTAAGGATGCCGGAAATTATGGGAACAAGTAGGTATAGTAGTGTGTTACTACGACTGACTATTTTAACTAGCGATATAATAACTACATATTATCAAAATAGTAGTAATATGTACCTTTCCGCGATCGAAGTACTGTAAGACTTGATTATATAGAGCTTCCTTTCGTTTCCATTCTGGAGTGTCCGGGTATTCCGGATCAACGCCCACTTGATCGCTTTCCCAACTCAGAGTTTCCGCGTACAACTGCAACAATATTGTATATAAAGCAATAAATAACGGTAACAAGATGTCCCCCATAACAATCAATAGTATTATTAAGACATGGCGGTCCTGGGTTCGAATTCCGGCCACGGCATGTGTTTGTGTGAAGAGCACGAATGTTTGTTCCCGGGTCTTGGATGTTTTCTATGTATTTAAGTATTACCCATAGTACAAGCATTGCTTAGTTTGGGACTAGGTCGATTAGTGTAAGACTGTACTTGATACTTTAAAAAATGCGTTCTTTAAATAGTTAAGTTGAAATACAAATTAAGCTAAAGCATGTGTGTGCGTTACGAAACGTGATGATGGTACAATAGAAGCACGCACCTTCACGGGTTGACCTAAAGCAAATCATCCTTCTTTCTTACTTTTACAAGTGTAGGCGTGTTTGTCAGTTTATTCTAATATAAATCAATAACAGAGCAACAGATTCGACTTGATTTTGCATAAAGACACCGGCCGGGCAGGGTAGCGATATGACATATTATAAATATAATAATAATAAATTAAGGCGTAGGGATGTAACGACCCCACCGCCCGCTGGTTCGCCGGGGCAATCAGTCAACGCAGGGCAGCTTGTGGCGAGCTGTTGGGGTGTAGCGATCCCACGTACCTGAGTGCTCCTGGGGGACCCTGACGGAAGGTGTTGGGTTAGGACCTCCACCTCTGGCTTGCCTTAACCGGCCGGTCAGAGTGGAGTCGCTAGAGCTGCGGCTTGAGGGTGGATGTGGAACGTAAGTGGCGAGTTGGCTCCGGTAGAAAGTCCAGTGACACCTCTCCACCCTTAGCCCTCCGCACCGATGTTACCCTCAGGCCACTATATGTGTCGCTATTTACGGGGGCCTATCTAGCGGTGGGCAAGTCATCGTCTACCAGTGCCTTTAGCCATGAGACACTTTTCCTGGTAGACGTCCGATTGTCTCAAGCAATAGCCCAGTATTTAGTCCATAATTTCAATCACATAACCCAGAATATTGTGATCTCGTCACTCTCCAATAGTTCTTGCATCTAGCGAGTGCTGTCTCTGAGCGCGTCCCAAGATACGGGCAGGAACAGCACCCGCGCGGTGTACACTTTACTTTTCATTAAATTGTCGAAAGGGCCTCTACGCGTTGGCTTCGGCTCCGCGCCCGCCTACCAAAGGTCCGGGACACCATAGTCCCGTGAGTGGGTACGACATACATAATAATAAATATTACGGACAATCTTACACAAATCGACCTAGTCCCAAACTAAGCTAAGCATGTACTATGGGCACTTACTAGGCGACGATATACATAATATATACCTAAATTATAATACTAAAATACGTAGAAAACATGACCCAGGAACAAACATTCGTGCTTGTCACACAAACACTTGCCCTGGCCGGGATTCGACCCCGGGACCGCAAGCTTCGTAGGTCGTTGTGCAAACCACTAAGCCAAACGTGTCGTCATAAGTGTCGTTTTCTAGGCTTTTATCCCGATTACCAAAAGTTCTTTGAATTTTTATACTTGCCAGGAGCGTGCAACCCGCTTCGACGAAGTTATCCGACGCGATGTGAAGATCGTGCAGTTTGTACACATAGCGCAAGTACATTTCTTTGCGGTCAATCTCGTTCTTGTAGAAGCTCTGTAATAACCAAAATAAGCGGGTGAGCAATATTTTTACTTACACAATAGAAAGGCCCATCAGTTATTGTAAATTGTAAGAAACCGGCGTCTAGTAAAAAATCTGTAATTTTCGTTATATAGGTCTTCCATGCAGTCGCTGGTATATATTTTGTATTTATTATTTATATGCAATATATATACATATATATTGTAAGTAGATATATGTAATTATGCCTGTATTATTTGCTTGTGTGTCCTAACCCCCGCAGTACTTATTGATATTTCCCACTACACCAATTTTATGCACCTCTGTTTGGCCCTATGGTTGACTGGTAGAGAATGCCATTCGGCATTAAATCCGCTATCCGTACTGACTTTCGTTTTGTGCAATAAAGTTTAAATAAATAAAAATAGGTACATAATGTTATTTTATCTGTCATATTATTTTTCTTTGGAATCCGTACTACCTATATAACGAGGTATCGTTTATAAGGCATAAAAAAACCTTATGGTTGCAGCTACAGACTTAGAGGATTCTGAGTGTAAGTTTGATTTTATATCGCTTGGTGTCGTCCTACATCACGGTTCGGTAGTCCAGCACCCTCTCCAATAGTCGCGTCACGCAGCATCCTTTGATGCTCCTGAGATATACAGTGTAACTCGCAAGCAGGTTGACAGTGGCAGCCATCCGCTTGTCGCGGTGCTCGGCGCCCTGCATCACGGCTCGGTAGTCCAGCAACCTCTCCAGTAGACGCGTCACACAGCATCCGTTGATGTTCTTGAGATATACAGTGTAACTCACAAGCAGGTTGACAGTGGCAGCCATCCGCTTGTCGCGGTGCTCGGCGCCCTGCATCACGGCTCGGTAGTCCAGCAACCTCTCCAGTAGACGCGTCACACAGCATCCGTTGATGTTCTTGAGATATACAGTGTAACTCACAAGCAGGTTGACAGTGGCAGCCATCCGCTTGTCGCGGTGCTCGGCGCCCTGCATCACGGCTCGGTAGTCCAGCAACCTCTCCAGTAGACGCGTCACGCAGCATCCGTTGATGTTCTTGAGATATACAGTGTAACTCACAAGCAGGTTGACAGTGGCAGCCATCCGCTTGTCGCGGTGCTCGGCGCCCTGCATCACGGCTCGGTAGTCCAGCAACCTCTCCAGTAGACGCGTCACGCAGCATCCGTTGATGTTCTTGAGATATACAGTGTAACTCACAAGCAGGTTGACAGTGGCAGCCATCCGCTTGTCGCGGTGCTCGGCGCCCTGCATCACGGCTCGGTAGTCCAGCAACCTCTCCAGTAGACGCGTCACGCAGCATCCGTTGATGTTCTTGAGATATACAGTGTAACTCACAAGCAGGTTGACAGTGGCAGCCATCCGCTTGTCGCGGTGCTCGGCGCCCTGCATCACGGCTCGGTAGTCCAGCAACCTCTCCAGTAGACGCGTCACGCAGCATCCGTTGATGTTCTTGAGATATACAGTGTAACTCACAAGCAGGTTGACAGTGGCAGCCATCCGCTTGTCGCGGTGCTCGGCGCCCTGCATCACGGCTCGGTAGTCCAGCAACCTCTCCAGTAGACGCGTCACGCAGCATCCGTTGATGTTCTTGAGATATACAGTGTAACTCACAAGCAGGTTGACAGTGGCAGCCATCCGCTTGTCGCGGTGCTCGGCGCCCTGCATCACGGCTCGGTAGTCCAGCAACCTCTCCAGTAGACGCGTCACGCAGCATCCGTTGATGTTCTTGAGATATACAGTGTAACTCACAAGCAGGTTGACAGTGGCAGCCATCCGCTTGTCGCGGTGCTCGGCGCCCTGCATCACGGCTCGGTAGTCCAGCAACCTCTCCAGTAGACGCGTCACGCAGCATCCGTTGATGCTCCTGAGATATACAGTGTAACTCGCAAGCAGGTTGACAGTGGCAGCCATCCGCTTGTCGCGGTGCTCGGCGCCCTGCATCAAGGCTCGGTAGTCCAGCAACCTCTCCAGTAGACGCGTCACGCAGCATCCGTTGATGTTCTTGAGATATACAGTGTAACTCACAAGCAGGTTGACAGTGGCAGCCATCCGCTTGTCGCGGTGCTCGGCGCCCTGCATCACGGCTCGGTAGTCCAGCAACCTCTCCAGTAGACGCGTCACACAGCATCCGTTGATGTTCTTGAGATATACAGTGTAACTCACAAGCAGGTTGACAGTGGCAGCCATCCGCTTGTCGCGGTGCTCGGCGCCCTGCATCACGGCTCGGTAGTCCAGCAACCTCTCCAGTAGACGCGTCACGCAGCATCCGTTGATGTTCTTGAGATATACAGTGTAACTCACAAGCAGGTTGACAGTGGCAGCCATCCGCTTGTCGCGGTGCTCGGCGCCCTGCATCACGGCTCGGTAGTCCAGCAACCTCTCCAGTAGACGCGTCACGCAGCATCCGTTGATGTTCTTGAGATATACAGTGTAACTCACAAGCAGGTTGACAGTGGCAGCCATCCGCTTGTCGCGGTGCTCGGCGCCCTGCATCACGGCTCGGTAGTCCAGCAACCTCTCCAGTAGACGCGTCACGCAGCATCCGTTGATGTTCTTGAGATATACAGTGTAACTCACAAGCAGGTTGACAGTGGCAGCCATCCGCTTGTCGCGGTGCTCGGCGCCCTGCATCACGGCTCGGTAGTCCAGCAACCTCTCCAGTAGACGCGTCACGCAGCATCCGTTGATGTTCTTGAGATATACAGTGTAACTCACAAGCAGGTTGACAGTGGCAGCCATCCGCTTGTCGCGGTGCTCGGCGCCCTGCATCACGGCTCGGTAGTCCAGCAACCTCTCCAGTAGACGCGTCACGCAGCATCCGTTGATGTTCTTGAGATATACAGTGTAACTCACAAGCAGGTTGACAGTGGCAGCCATCCGCTTGTCGCGGTGCTCGGCGCCCTGCATCACGGCTCGGTAGTCCAGCAACCTCTCCAGTAGACGCGTCACGCAGCATCCGTTGATGTTCTTGAGATATACAGTGTAACTCACAAGCAGGTTGACAGTGGCAGCCATCCGCTTGTCGCGGTGCTCGGCGCCCTGCATCACGGCTCGGTAGTCCAGCAACCTCTCCAGTAGACGCGTCACGCAGCATCCGTTGATGTTCTTGAGATATACAGTGTAACTCACAAGCAGGTTGACAGTGGCAGCCATCCGCTTGTCGCGGTGCTCGGCGCCCTGCATCACGGCTCGGTAGTCCAGCAACCTCTCCAGTAGACGCGTCACGCAGCATCCGTTGATGTTCTTGAGATATACAGTGTAACTCGCAAGCAGGTTGACAGTGGCAGCCATCCGCTTGTCGCGGTGCTCGGCGCCCTGCATCACGGCTCGGTAGTCCAGCAACCTCTCCAGTAGACGCGTCACGCAGCATCCGTTGATGTTCTTGAGATATACAGTGTAACTCACAAGCAGGTTGACAGTGGCAGCCATCCGCTTGTCGCGGTGCTCGGCGCCCTGCATCACGGCTCGGTAGTCCAGCAACCTCTCCAGTAGACGCGTCACACAGCCGACGAATGCTGCGCCGGCTTCACGCCATCCTTCCGTAGATACGCGCTCCATAAGTCTATTAATATGCAAATAAGTATTTTGCAATTATACCCCTGGTTAAGCAAGTGTAAATAAGTGACGCGTCATTTAGATGTAACGTATATACGACCGGTAAATTCAGCGACATTGCTTGAAGTGTCAATATGCTGAGTGGTGACCTCTTTCAGCACCATTTATGTATAGCTTATCATGTGACTAGTTCGATTTGTGTGAAATTCTCCCGTAATATTTATTTATTTATATACGTCACCGTAAGACTGTGAACATCATTATTTTATAAACTATCTATTATACAATCTCAATTGTAAACTGTAGATACATTGTGAACTGTAAGATTATTTTCTAACTATATGCATGCAGAACGAGCTTCCTAGAACGCCGAGCAATCAGAGAAGGTTGACGATTTTACAAGTTGACATGATTAATGCGTTATAGTAGAAGCAGTAAGAACAGTTCACGATTTATTGACAGTTTACAATCTGACTAAATAGATTTATAAACTATGTTCACAATTATACGGTGACATATATATATATATATACCATCCCACGAGTAGTTGATTTGTACCTAAAACTAATTTATTTCTAAACAAAATTTTAAAACATACTTACACAGAACTAAGATGCTCCCTGCGTTACAGTGGCATGTGCAATAAATATTTGTGAAAAATTACAATTTTCAAAAAAATCCTGTAGTATTAAAATGTATAAAAAGTACTCGTATGTAAATGTGTACAGTCCTAGATATATAACAACGAAGAGACGATTAATAATATTTAAAGAATATTGGTTGCACTGTTTACTACACAGATATACAGCCTCTTTTTGAAAAGAATAATAGAGGTAAATTCTGGACACATCTCTGTGTAGTCGACTGTGCCCAAGATCCAAAAACCTAGCATTAGTAACAAACAGGACATGTTTCTGCCCGAGATCATTTCTGTACAAATTTCTAATACCTCCTAATACAAGTTAAGTCTCTATGCGCATCTTGAAGTTGTGTTCTACTATGAGCATACTCCGTCTGACCATCTGGAAGGATACTAGACGCAGTATTTACACACAGTACAGTACTTACACACAGTCAAACAGTCGCCGGTAGTGATCGTCAGCCTTGTTATCGGCCACGAGCGAGTCCAGTTTGTCGACGAGCGCGGCCTCGGTGCGCCGCGCCGAGCCGGTGGCGGCGCGTTCGGCCGCCATCAGAGACACCAGTGCGCCCAGAGCTGCGCGACGCAGCTCGCCCACTAGAGTGATCTCTAGGAGAGCGCCAACGGCGCCCGGAACTAGGTGGAGTTGGGCCGGGCCTATGGCGAGTAAAAAGCACTTTTCACTTCTCCTGCTCAAAAAGTACGTCATATTAGCTTCGCGAAGCGACCCTAAAATAGTACATTTTGCCCCTACAGTTTCAAAGAAAGCCATATAATCCCATACAAATTTATATGACACTGAAAAAAATAACTTGCGGCCAGCTACATATACACTACTTACGAATAATTAAAAACAAACAAACCAACCTGATCAGATTGGCCAAACTTTCTGATAGAATTGCTCAAACTGCACTTTGGTTTTTCATGAAATATACAATTTTCATGTTAAGTCGTTTTTACTTTCTCGCAGTCGAAGTGAAAAGCAGAGTTGTTTAACACGTGGCTGAAAGCCATTATGACACTCAGACATATTTGTCCTCGCTTACTTCGTGAGCTCGTCCAAATAATCACTTCGTGTCATAATGGCTTATTTTAGCCCCTTGTCAAACAATCTACTATTATTCGTAACTAGAAGGTGACCTTCGTTCGCGGGGGAGGAAAAAGCCATTACCCTTTTTTGCCTCAGCGTAGTTCGCTAAAGTTTCCTATAGCCATCTGTGGATCCCTAGCTACGCGTGTACCAAAATTAGTTGAAATCTGTTTAACCGTTTAGGCGTGATTATGGTACAAAGATACTTACATACAAAGCTATCATTATTTCGACTTAACAGCCTACAAGAGGAACAGTTACATTCAAAGTGTCACCGGTGGCGCTAGTTTATAATTACTCACAAAGCCTTGAAAGAAATTTGTAAATAGATCTGTATGTAATTTAATCAAACGTATTCAAAGTATTTATTATACACACATACATACGTATGTCATACTGAATGTTTCTGGATTTTTGATACATGAGACCAGGGACCCGTTTCATAAACGCTTGAAACTTGTATTACAAGTGGAAGTTTTTTTTAAACACATATTGTTGGAAAGAGATTTCCGCTTATGGCACTGAAGAGAGAGATAGATCTCTCTTTTATTTACCCGAGAGCAATTATCTTTTGTTCGTTTCTTGGGCTCATCGCTTACTCGCCGGCGGTGGGACAAGTGCCTATAATACAAGTTACAAGCTTTTATGAAACGGGCCCCTGATATTATAATTAGTTTTTCCAAGTATATGCCCGCTAATTTAACACATTTATGCATGCGTTGGAACCATTGTGTGAAGTAGTGGATCCAGTCTTCAGTAGCGTCCACTTCAATGGCTTCGTGTAAAGCATTTACAGCCGCTTCTGGGCTTGTAAAACCTCTAAACTTATCTTTTATTTACGGAAACAAAAAAAAGTCGCAGGGTGCAAGGTCCGGGCCGTATGTACGGCGGATGCGTAATAAGTTCCACATTTGAAGCCTCCAAATGATTAGTAGGTAGGTCGCGGTAGTTCGCGAATGAATGATGCAAATGAAGTATATCAGTTAGTATAACTCTTTCACTTTCTGGTTTAGTACAGATTCATGCAGTTCAGTAGTTCACCCTATCACTCCAGTAAAGTGAAATGTCATGCCGGCAGGTGATTCAATATTCAAACCCGCGAACGGCGCGAAATGCATTCTTCTCAATAGCTCAGCGAGTGAATGAGTGATAAACATTAAGCTATCTAAACGGAACTAAAAGAGATGATATACTTAACTCGGTGAACAAAAGAAACATATCACTCTTTTCCTGACACATACTGAGCGTGATTTAGATATAACGGTATAGATGATGGGGGGGACGGCGCGTACGCAGTCCCCACTACCAAAAATTACGCATCCGAGTTATCCACATTAGGGATAATCGCAAGGGTCAACTCAACCGCAGTGCAATGGAAGAGTCTCGCCCTGGGGGAACCGCCTTCATGATCACGGTATCCCCTATGCCAGGTAAGTATGATTTGGCAACGTTGCAAGAGGAGGGTCACTAAACCAGAAAAAATCTTAACAGCGCGATTCAGGAAATAATCCGGACGTAACAGCGACATCTACCGGATGATGTTATTACTAACTTGACAGCTGGTCGGCATAACGGAATACATAATATGTGAGTGGTAAACGCTAGACTATGGAGAATATAAAATAATTTCTATACATCCAAAGTGTCCGCCAAAAGGCGTTAACTAGGGGGCGCCACAGTACAGTGCGTAAAATAAATTAGCATAATGCCAAAAAAACCACTACGATGCAAAAATAATAATTTTGAACCAAATGTAATATTTACATCAGCAGGAAACGAAGGATTGAGTGGCATTTCAATAAAAATGTTTTGTAATTGCGTGTTGACATGATACTATCTTGCTACTCTAGCGCCATAGTGGACGTATTTGGTTTTATATGTATATTTACTGCTTTCCTCTGGACACTTTTGAATGACTTTTATGATGAGTTTACGACGTTACTATTAACGTTATTTGCAAAAACAACTAAGATTTGTAAAGTTTCCCAAAGATGTACATTTTTATTTTCTCAATAGTATACTCGTACGTTAGGGCTCGGAATAAACGGATTGTTAATTATTATTATTATCGTATTATAAATATATAAATAAATATATAAATAAATATTACGGGACAATTTTACACAAATCGCTTTGGTACCGTGGTAAGCTCAATAAGGCTTGTATTATGGGTACTAGACGACGATATATTTAATAGATAAATTACTTATATACATAGAAAACATCACAAAACATTGCCCTTACCGGGATTTGAACCCAGGACCTCAGCTTCACAGGCAACGTTACTCCCACTGAGCCCAACCGGGCGTATTATTTGAAACCATCTTTTGCACTTCAGTATACTTTGGCCATGCCGGTGATTATTATTTATGAATATTTCTTATTGATCCGCCAAAACTGTGTTTATTTGCTATTGTAGCTAAGTCGATCGTAAAAATGTGTTTGTTTTATCTTTATTACACAGGAGAAAACACATGCCTTAATACGGACTTAAGGCCATACAGCATTATCTACTAATAAACCTTCAGGCAAAGTAATAAAATAGGCTAGTATCCTGACATATATATCACACATACACGGCCACCCTTCATCTAATATTAGAGCATACCTAACGTTTGTTTTATTCATAAAGACCCTTACCTTTATTTCTATTCTACCATCGCATTCATGTAAATTGCTCCACTAATTTGTATTTTTGTGGACATCTGTTATCGGCTTTTGTTGATGCCCCTATTATTTCAGCTATTTTTATGAAGTGTCAATACATTGAAATACTATGAAATTTAATAGTAGAAATAAAGGATATAATCACATAAGATGACCGTTCTGGATTTTTTATATGGTAATTTTTGCATCCCAAAGTAATATGAAAAATTCACCGCCGCCATAGCCTCTACACTAACAGCGACGGTTTTCTCAAAACAACAAATGATGTAGCGTGATAATCGTAACGCCATTAGCTGATACACATCTAATCTAAAGGCATATCTTTCTTAGACAGTTATTACTTTCATACTCTTTGGATAATTTTTCTTTGACTTCCGTCACTAACTTGCGATGGCGTAGGTAATTAATGAAGGTATGCTTGGGTTGGCCGACTGGTAGCCGTCCCGTCGGTTGCCCCAAGTATGCAAGGAAGAATATAGTGGTAGCGGCTTTCCGTGTGCCACGATAACAAGCTGGCACAAAACCCGAATAGAACAAAGCGGAAGAGTTTTGTGGTCTAGGCTATTAATTTTGGGTCGTTCGGCCAACTTAGTAAGATTGAAATATGTGATGGGTTAGCTCACCTAGCCGGCTCCACACCGCGAGCACTTGCAGCCCGGCGGAGGCGCGCATGCGCGGGCGGTCGGGCCCGCGCCCCGCCCAGCGCTCCGGCGTCAGCGCGCTCGACGTCACCAGCGCCACGCCCAGCTCCATGTAGCCCGACCATAGCTGGAATAAAATATTGCTAGTGTGTATCGGTAGGCGTGGGAAATAAACGCGTAGAGCCAAGGTGCGTGACCGCTGCACTTTTATATGAAAGTAAATGTAGTGGATATTTAAATTATTTGGGCAACAAATTGAATGATTGGTCAGCAATCTTCCAGTGAACTTGCTGACCGATCATTAAAGCGTCGTATTTTTAAGATTTAGATGTATTTTTACTGTTTGGTAGATACTACCCATTTATTACGAAATAGTAACGAGAAAATAGATTTATTACTTACCATTACAATAGATATACATTTATACATAATACACGGTATGCAGGTTGATGCCATTGCTTCAAAGTTTCCGTATTCTCATTCAATCAATAGCATTCAAACGATATATAAGATTTAAAAAGTTCTTTTCAAATTTAACGAAACCAACGATCGGCATAGACGCCATGTACGAAAAACAGCTTTTTGCCGCATGGCGTATTTTGCCCTAAAAAGTATGTATTATATAATATACATCCAACACAGATTAGTGGTAAGCCCTAACATCACTCGAATACAGACAGTTTTGCCATAGAAACAATTATTTTTAAAACATTTGTAAATAATTTCCTGATTGTATTACCTGAGAGTCGAATTGTGGCGGCTCGTCGCCCAAGAACCTTTCTAATAAAGGCTTGGCTAAATCTTGCAGCGCAGATAGCAGCACTTTGCAGCTTTGTACTCGCAACACCATCCAATCGGCTGGGAAAACCTGTGTGCATAGGTGATTACTGGATAATTTAAATAAAAACAGAAACAAAAATTGAAAATAAACGCTCATCTTTACTATTATAAAGTTGTAACAATGAAATGTGTCATTGAAGATATATAAAAAACTAAGGGATTATTTTGAGGTCACTGAAGCGAAACATATTTTCTTGATTGTTTGTATGTTTGTATGTGTCGTTGCGGCTTCATCACGCAAAATCGGCTAGACGGATTTCAACTATCTTTGGTACACGGGTAGCTGGGTATCTCCAGATGGTTATCGGATACTTTTTACCCAACGACGCTGAAGAAAAAAAGGGGGTTATGACTTTAGTAAGTTATAAATATTTACTTTATCTGTCCATCAGTTTGGGATGTTGAAAATATTAAAGCTAAAAAACGATGCCCCAATTAAAACCATTCCCGAGAAATTCGTTTGCTGTTAGCTTTAGGTGAGTATTTTAGGCTCATAAACCAGTTATGGTAATCGGTTGACGTGACGAAAGGATACCATCCTGCTCGAATACCACGAATGCAAGAAAGTCTTTGAGGGGCTTTCAGTCGTGTTCCGCTAGATGGCTCCACAGTCACTGGTGTTGTGCCAGCTTTAGTAGCTTTATAACGGGCCCGGTCACCATTGAACTATAATAATAACGTTAATATCTATACTATTATAAAGTTGTAAAATTTTAATATCTACACACTTAAGACATTTGAAAATAAATGTAAAAGCAATATTTTTTTTATTTTTTCTTATTGTCGTTATGGCTTCATCACGCCCAAACGGCTAAAAGGTTTTCAACAATTTTTGGTACACGGAGCGTCCACAGATGGTTTTAGTATACTATTTACCCGACTACGCTGAACTAAAAAAGAAGGTTATGACCTTTCTCTTCCGCGAACGAAGTTGCGAGCACCTTCTAGTATTTATTTATTTATACGGATACTTACATCCTTTTCGATAAAGAGTCTGAAAACTCGTAATGTATGAGGAAGTCTTCTAGCGGTTTTCGGTCGTGAGAGTGTGGCGCTAGATGGCTCTATAGTCGCTGATAGTTGACTAGCTTTACTTTCTCTATAACTTCGCTAAGTCGAATCAGACCTCTCCCATAGCAGCTTTTTAGACACATTCACCAAACAATCACAATAATAACATTAATAACGTATGCTTAACATCCTGTTCTATAAAGTGCCGGAACACGAAGAAAGCTTACACATGAAACTCTTTGAGCAGCTTACGGTCGTGAGTATGCGGCGCTAGATGGCTCCACAGTCAGTGATATTGGGCTTACTTTAGTAGTCTTATAACTTCGCTAAGTAAGCCCAACTACCATTTTACTATAGCAAATGTTTTAATACCCATTCACCATAATCACAATAATAACGTATACTTACATCTTGTTCGATAAGGTGCCGGAACACCAAGAAAGCTCGCATGAGGAAGTCTTTGAGCGGCTTGCGGTCGTGAGGATGCGGCGCTAGATGGCTCCACAATCGCTGGTAGTGTGCCGGCTTCAGTAGTTCCATGGCACCGAGAAGCCCGGCTACCATCGAGCCCTGGGAAATTAATGATGTATGTATTTGTTACTGCAAATTGAAATTTCATTTTATTTTATTGTTAAAAAATACACGTACTACACATATTTTTATTTTTATAGAAGCACAACTTCATTAACAAATTAGTCACCCTCAAAGAGTCCATATAAAATATTACGTAATTTGGTGAATACGTATACAGACACATTGATGTCTGTATACGTATTTATCAGTTCAGATATGATCTAATCACCTAGTTATACTATGTTACAGTAGAGACTTATTGAACGTGTTTTATGAAATGATAAAGAGTTGCCTTTTTTGACCGATTTCGTCATTTCACTTAACAGATTCAGGGATTTGATTATTTTTAGGCAAATGATAAAATGGATTCACCGTCTTAACATCTTGCGTGATTTGGTCATATCTCAGTTTTGACCATTTCCCTGTGACATGCACACTATTTTTTCAAAGACGGTGAAGCAAGCGGACGAAAAAAACCATACAAACCAATACAGGCGAGTTTCCTCCAATCAAATGCAGCACTGTCTCCACCAGTACATCCAAAGTATTCAGGCATAGAACATCCACATCTGGATCCAGTTCGTCCGGATCGACGGCTTCGTCTGGGTCTTCCTTCTTCCATAGCAATGATACGAGTTCACCGAGCATCTCTGCGCACTGGGAGAGTTCGTCGCGGCGCGCGAGGTGTACGCGGAGGTGGTGGCACGCTGTCGTTAGAACTATATTGCGGGCCTCTGGAATACGAAGAAAAGTAATATGAGAACAAAAAATAGAATGGCTTGAATTATTTCATCCATTTTACCAACTTATCCGATGTCATGGTTATACGGAGTAAGATAATTTGGAAGCTTACTAGCTTAATAGTGTCACTATTCTAGTTTATCCCACGCCGAAAGATAGTTATTTTCATGCAGGAAAGGAAGGCTGCAGTACAAATATACCAAACCAAACCAAAAGCAAAGAAACCATAGGCTCATGCTGTGTTTTATAACCAATATCCTTGCATTTGCTCAGGATAATGCACCAGAGCACTCAATCAACAACATCAACAAGGTCACTAGTGCCGCAACCACTGAGACTAGAGCAGAAGCCGGTTCCCTGGCTACTTTAACCCATTATGGGTATCATGACATCACTTACCAGGGTCCTGCCCCAACGGCCCCTTCAGTATCTCCTGTGCAGCCGCGAGTCTTGCTTTAGCGAGTGCCGGGGGCGCATTAGCCGCGGGTGCATCTAGCATCGATGACGTCACTCGGGCCGCTTCCACAGGGCCCAGAGCAGAGGCCACCTCTTTGGCTACACTAGCCCAAGACGTCATCAAGGCTACCTGAAATTGAGTAAAATATAGGCTTACGATCGGTCAGACTTGAAGCAAATAATGTAATGAATAAGCTTCATAATTTAAACGTATTTTTTTTCAAAACATTATTTTTGGAGCTGCTGAAGCATGCCTACGGTATGCTATTGAGCGTATTGTCTTATCAAATATTATGGCAACTGACACGTGCTCGATTGAAATTCCCACGAAGGCTGAGTATCCACCACAGCTGCGAGATAGCAGAGCGTCGCGAAGATGCGCAGCGAAGCCATGAAATAGTGTGAGCGTTTCCACCCACTAGTCGCCTTTTTACACTTGGCTTATATTTAGCAAGCGCACCGCCAGCCGGCACACGGCGCCCAGCGACCGGAGACACTACAGGGTTGGCTCCTGGCCTCTGTGTAGACTGTGCTCCGTCACAGTATAATAAAGAGTACTACGTACAGTATGGACACTCCCTGAAAGTGCCGCCCACTCGCGCTCGGTTACCTCGCAGTTACCGGCTGAGGTAACTGAACTGTGAGCGGGAATAGCGCGGGTGGCCGGAGCTTGCAGGCGGTGGGCGACAGGGAGTTTCCACAGTGTGACTCCGTATACCTGCGCGGGAGCCAAGTGATCCCTGTGCGGATGCTGCGCCAAGGCCTTGAGCGCGTGCAGCGCGGCGCGCACGTCGCGGCGGAAGCTGTCCTCGTACTGGCCGCCCGTGGCGCGCGCGAATAGCCGCCGCGAGCGCACCGCCAGCCGGAACACAGCGCCCAGCGACCGGAGACACTTGCGGATGGGCTCCTGGCCTTCCGCTCCGGCCGCCCACTCGGCGCAGTGCTGCACCGATGATAGGAGACCTCTGTGGATGTAGAAGTAGCCACTCAACTTTCACCTTCACCGCTGATAGAACACTCTTAAAACACGTCACTGATCGGAATAGGGTATTTGATAGTAGAAAAAACATAAAAATTATGTAAGGTCCTGATAAAACAAGCAAAATAAAAAAACTACGTTAAAATTTCGAGTTCGATTCCTTACGTGTAGCTTGTTTTATGAGTCTTATAGTTGGGTGGGAAAGTCCATTTTTAAAGTACGATAATATTAATAACTAATAATACCATTCAATATCCCATAAAATGTTTTGTAGTTTTTGTTATAAAACTGTTTCGATAAACGCAAGTTTTAACATAGCTGCAGAACAAAGTTCTTATTTTCCCTATACAAGATACAAGCGTGTGACGTCACATGCTTGTAGGCTTTAGTACGAAGTGTTTTTTGGGAAAGTCCAAAAATGTGCTCTTAACGTCGTTGTATCTCGAGGAGTTTTTATGATATTGGAGTAGGATTTTAACCAATATTTCTATTATACGTCTTAATAATTTACTTATTATTTTACTCTTAGTTTTATAACATACCAAAAAATTTACAAATAGCCTAGGTATTACGCCGATTTCTCTCGTCCAAAGAAACTCTCACTCTTTATTTACCTTTAATGATTTGAGGAAGATCTATAGCTTGACAAGTACTTTCGTGACACTTCCATGGTCTGTGCGACGGGGTGAGAAAGACAGCGGGGATGAGTATGAAGTGTGCGCGCGGCGGAGCACGACGAACCCTGCCGCGCGCACACTTCTTTCCCCCCGTCGCTGCACAGACCATGGGAGTGACACGAAAGAACTTGTCAAGCTATAATAAAAATGTATTCTTTCTCAATTGATGATTACTTACTCTAAATTGGCACTATTTAAAATTTTGCTCATATCTGTCTTAGTACACTTAGCTTATTATATTCTACAACTTCTAATGTAAATTTATGGAAATTTCGTTATGCGAGTAAATATTAAAATACTACTGCGAAGAAATTCAAGTGAATGTGAAGTCTTCAATCCGCACTGAGCCAGTGTGGAGACTACAGCCCAATCCGTCTCGTCCATGAGACAAGGTCTGTGCCCAGCAGTGGGACGTATAGTCAGCTGCAGAGATAAGTAACCCCCCTGCCATACTAACATTATATGGCAGAGGGGTCAAGTTTCACTGCTGCCGACTGTACATAGGCTGATGATTATGATGATGATGTAACGGATTACTCACTTGTACACTAAAGCAGCTGAAAAGTGCTCTTCTATGTAAACATCCAACACAGGTTTGAAATGTTGGAATCGGCTCTCATCAAGAAGACTGCAAATCGAAACCAGTACCAGAAAGACTGTTCCGGAGTGAGGCGTACTGAAACAACCAAATAATCACATCAAATACGATCGAATCATAAGAAACTAGTTACTTAACCTATAATTTTCCTACAATGAAATATCGATATAAGGTTGTGATAAGGTTACAAAACAACCGTAACAATAACAATATAGTACCACAGTCACGTGGGGAACGAGGAGGTTCAGTTAGACCCAACTTCAGTTAAATTTTAGCTAGCCTTATGCCTAAGGCTGAATGTTCATAATTTCTACCTTCGGATATATCCTAACTTTAAGCGAACAATTCTGGTACATTACGTATTAACATTTATTAAACGGATACTTATAACAATTTCGATTAAAATTGTTATTTGGATTCAGTTTTTCAATTCAAGTTTATCTAGATTGTAGGGTTTTATTGCAGGAAAACTAAAAATCCTGCACCCAGATTCTGTAGTTGCATATGTCACATGCTGTAAACTAGTTTTTGCATACACAACGAAATGTATTAATTCCCGAGTAATATAGATCCTCTTATACTTTTTCTGGCCTATTTATTATCCACAAAGACAAAAGAAGAATACATACGATATTTCCAAAAAATGTTTTTTTTTTAGTATGTTTGTATGTCTTTGTGGTTTCAGCACGCTAAAACGGATGAACGGATTTTAACTATTTTTGATACACGGATAGCTGACCATTCTACATATGGTTATAGCATACTTTTTAGACTACGCTGAAACAAGAAATGGGGTTATGACTTTTTCTTCCCCCGCGAAAGAAGTTACGTTGTAGTTACCTGTTACCATCTTCGGTAGAGAAGAGAGCAAAGAGCGCGTCGAGCACGTCCCGCAGAAACTTGATAAGCTCTTCGCAGCTCAACCCGTCACCTAATCGAAGCACTCGCAGAAGTGTTTCTTGCACCTTCTCTGGTCTGGCGCGCCATTGTAATAGCGCTAGTAGGTCCTCTGTTGAATTAGTTATTAAATCAAGTTGAATTTTTCTGCGACACATCGCTGGCCCAATATCACAAGGTTCTATCTCTAATATTTTCAGGGTAGTTAAAATTAGACTACATGTCACTACAACAATGTTCAAACTTCAATTCGTTAAAAGAGAAACATAGAACCCTGTAATATTGGACCTGCGATTTGTATTTTATTTTGTTTACGGTTTGGAACAAAATCTCCTATGTCACACCTCACAAAATCACGTATGTCCATTCTTTATTTCAATGCATCTTGCGGGACGAATTTTCCTAATGTACAGCGCGTGCGCAGTCCCCACTACCAAAAATTACGCGTCCGAGTTGTCCACATTACGGGTCAACCTAGCCGCAATGCAATGGAGGGGTCTCGCCTTCTTGATCACGGAATCCACTATGCCAGGTAAGTATGAGTTTACCAACTAATCTTGTCTTCTTTTACATCCCCGAATAAGTGCAGGGGGCCTTTCGGCACGTTGGGCTGTGGCGGGGTCACCCCCCACTTTTTTAGGTCTCTCTGCTTTCCTAAATCCGGGGACAGCAGAGTGATCCTAAATAGGGCTGCTTTGTCATTCGACGTGCTGCCAAATCTGTCCCCCTGCCTCTGTAGAGTACAAGGAGGGACCACTCTCGTCTGACCGCCTACGCGCAGTAAGCCAACAAAGAACTAGACTTGTCACATTCCACAACCCCACCACCGCAGGACTTTTTCCTCGGACTCCAATAAACTTAGCAGGTTATTTGCGAGTAATGCAATTATAATGGATAAGCAGGTACGCTGCTGTAAACCCACTCTCTCGTTTCTTGGCACCACTGGATCGGGCGACCAAAACGACTGGTCAAAACTTAAAAACTGAGAATGCAGTCACTGGCCTTATGTTATGTATGACGTCTGGGCCTGTCACGGAATAAGATTCTCGACACCCACAGGGACACCACTAAGCAAGTAAAACCGCAGTAAGTGTATATTGACCTAGTATGCACTTACATCGTTTATCCTGACGTAGTTTAGAGACAAGTTGTTTTCAAAGTAGTGACGATAAATATAATTATGGCCTAGTCGTATCTAAAGTAAGACATTTATTTTACCATTGTCAAGAGGTATGTTATTGTAATGGTCACATACGCTCGTAATATAGGTATTACAATAAAAACTCGCTAATGACACTAGGAATAAATAGTTCTTCAGACGCAGTTGATTTTTTTACAATTCGTGAATTCATTGGTCATTTATACGATGAAATCATATTAAATTTTTCACCTGCCTCGAAAATCAACAAATCACGGTTATATGAAAAGGATAGACGGGGGGGACGGCGCGTACGCAGTCCCCACTACCAAAAATTACGCATCCGAGTTATCCACATTAGGGATAATCGCAAGGGTCAACTCAACCGCAGTGCAATGGAAGAGTCTCGCCCTGGGGGAACCGCCTTCATGATCACGGTATCCCCTATGCCAGGTAAGTATGAATTAACAACATTGCACGAGGGGCGTGACTAAACCCGGAAAAATCTTAACAGCGCGATTCAGAAATTGAGCCGGACGTAACAGCGACATCTAGCGGAGAATCTTAGCGCTATCTAGGACGGCCTGCTAGTATTTGGCAGATCCATCCTCTGGATGATAACAATACTCCATACACGACCGAGCTTGAGGCTTGTAGTTATCATTATCAAGTACAGCAAATAAACTGTTTGTCACTTGAGTGTTTATCATATTTTGCACTATATATTTTACTCTGATTTTTAATTCAAGACCAAAATCTAATAGTTCCCATCTTGATTATTAGAACAAATAAACACTGTCATAAAAACATGAATGAGAACTCGTGTAATCGGTAATATTAGGGTAAGTTTTATTGATAGAAATACTGATATTTAAACCAATATGCAGTAATAACAGCGAATTACTTATCCATCTGATGCCGTCTATGCCGACAGCCGGAGGGCAACAAACCGTGTCTATGTACGTATACTAAACTATCGTTCAAACAGCGTAGCGTTAGTTTCCTATTTGCCCGTCTGAATGTAATTTTCAGATGACGCGACCCGCGCGACCGAGCCCTAATCCTTGGTCACGTGCCCACGTAATATAGGTAAAACTCGCTAATGTCACCGAGATAAATATAATTTTAAACCGCTGTTCGCAGTTAATTTCTTACAATTAATGAATATTCGTCACGGCACGAAAACACGGTACCATACCAGGTTTAGATGAAAACTGTATGTGTATCATTAACATAAGTCAAGATTAATGGGGGGACGGCGCGTACGCAGTCCCCACTACCAAAAATTACGCATCCGAGTTATCCACATTAGGGATAATCGCAAGGGTCAACTCAACCGCAGTGCAATGGAAGAGTCTCACCCTGGGGGAACCGCCTTCATGATCACGGTATCCCCTATGCCAGGTAAGTATGACTTGACAACGTTGCAAGAGCGGAGTCACTAAACTAAGAAAAATCTTAACAGCGCGATTCAGAAATTGAGCTGGACGTAACAGCGACATCTAGCGGAGAATCTTAGCACTACATTTAACATGCTATGATTATTTTGCTGTCCGTACACGCACGTTAGGAAATGCACGTTAGTTATAACTGTAATTTTTTTTGTTTGGACGTAAGCTTAATATTTGTAGTTGTCAAATGCGTTAAGCCACTGAAAAATAACTAACTACGTCGACTTACCGTTTTGCGTGAGTTTAGTAGAACACAGTAGTGTGCTGATAGTACAATTTTCTTTGGAACTTCTTTGGAATGATACCACGACGCCGTTGGTGGGGGTGCGAACCGCGTCCGTACTACAGGAAGGAAGTGAAAGGTAGCTCGCTGTGGCCAATCTAAAACAACGAGATAATTTGTTAAGTTTGTATTCGCGTGCAATCACTATATTATATGTGCAATAGGGATGATGGATGACGCATGTGCAATTTTACAGCCTACTATAGTCAATGATTAAAATAAAAGCAATGCATCATGAAATAAAGAATCGAAAAAATCTAAATAGGTTAGAAATACAAAACTTCATAGTTACGCAAATTTAAAGGGTTTTTTTGCATAATCCTTATAATTCGATCAAACAATACTTGTATACCAACCATGTAGTTCAACGCAGTTTTTCATAACCAAAATAAAATGTTAAAATACTTATTTTTTCTATATAAATTTGGTACGCCAACTCAATAATGACGTCACACTTGAGTAGCAATTAGTATGGATCATTTTCAGCACTCAGTATGAATGCCAAACTTTAATTTAATTTCTAACTTCAAGTACACTTATTTGTATTCAGTCCCATACAGACATTTGATCCTTACAAAAAAACAGAATCGATTGTCACCAACAAAAAACCCCGTCTTCATCCCAAGTAAACTTATACATATCCTATTACTTTATATAAGTATGTATGTAATTTGTTTCTCGGAAACGGCACTGGATGTTTTGGATATAGTTTAGTGCATGGGCCCAGAATTTCTTTTCAAGATTATCTAGATAAGTTTTATCATGATAAGTTGTGACACGATGGCACCGTCTCCAAAATAACATTAATTGTATATACTGTATAGATTGAGTATACAAACGGTTACTTGTAAGTAATTTGAAGAAACTGAATTATGGCGTTATTTTTTACTTTTTAGTTTTTTGGAGTCGGTTTTATTTTTTTGTTTAAAAGTTTATTTATTTTACACTTTTTAGTTAATCGTTACTTAAAAGTGTATCTCGTGACGATTCGAACAAGCCCAAACACGGCTAGGATACATTATTTTATTACATAGATCTGGTGCCTACCTTCCGGCTCCATCATCAAATCAATTCGATGGTACCATTCTCATCAGGAACATTTAAATTTGTGACTATGAAGTTGCTTAGCTAAATTAATCAAGATATTTTGTCGCCACCCGTAAATCATTTATCATTGAGGAGTTCCGATGGCATTCTGTGGTATTCTGCATCAGTTCCACTTCACCAATTTACACTTTCTGAATGCAAATGCTTATTATGTTTCTTATAATACCAAAATCGCTATATGTATGCCTACAATATTTGAGGAGTTCCTTCAATTCCTCATGGATTCCATTATCAGATCTTGACCAAAATTAAATGGGACCAACTCCTTCTCTAAAACCAAAAAAAAAAATTTTGAAATCGGTCAAATAGTCTTTGAGTAATCGGTGAACATCTATAAAAAAAAAAAACATTCTGTCGAATTGAGAACCTCCTCCTTTTTTTGGAAGTCGGTTAAAAAAGAAAAACTCGTTCTGCCACCCGAGTATAGTCCGGTCACCCAGGTTCTGTATTTTCTAAAGATATGCTCGTGTTTAAACTAAAAGCACAAAGTATGAAATAATCTCAGTTTAAGATTATCTTATATCGTCGGTCACACTCATACATTCGTTGTACTAAGAGTGACTTACCAAAGTAGCACTATTTAATAGGGCAGCTATAAAAAAGGTAACATATCTTTTCAAAATGAAACCCTATTACTTCTATAGTCTGTTGTAAAGGTAATAGTGATTTTCTTATGCATTTTCATTGTTGTTGTGGCGGGGGTATTGTCGCGATCTATATAACCAGTTACAAATCTATGGGATATTGGCATCCTAAGGGCCACTGCAATTTAAAAAATCTTAAACTATAAAGTATTATATATTTTAAAATATTACCAGTGTCAAATGTACGGCGAGTTCATTGAGATCATTTATTTCGGAGAATTCACATGCCGCTGTACTATATGTATAGACAAGAAAAAAAGTCTAAAGTCCAATACAAAGGGACCCGGACTTAGTTATAATGGACCAAAACCGCTAGAAGGCAGATGCCTCATTTCAGAACTTAAGCGGTAGTAGTTACTTAATTTCAAAGTAATGTAACTAACATATTATGGACAGTCTGAAAATAAATATTATCATTATTACTTTATGGGGAAATACTTTAGATATTTTATTCACACTATACCAGTGAAGAAGAGTATTTATTTAAGAAGAGATTTATGCCATCAAGTTATATTTCCGACATTATTCAAAAAAAGTAATCGGACTTTGAGAGTATATAATCTGGTTCAATAAGACATTTATTTTGCAATTAACTGGCAATAACTTTAAATATCCATTTTTTTCAGATTTCCACAGCGAAATATCGTCATAGAAACCGAACTTTTTAAAAATTTGCGTTTGGTTTAGTCGCCACTAGATGTCGCTAGTAGGCCTACAACAGACTATTTTTCAAAGCGGTAAGGCGACAATTTTGCCTGCTGTTCGACAGGTGGAAGATTTAAAAATATAAATATCGATGTCTTACAATACTATTATTAATTGTTGATAACAATCCATTTTATTCCACTGGTTGATACTAATAAGTAAATTATTGTCACTACTAATAACTAGATGTCGCTAGTAGAGTTAATCATCGCGTCGTAAGAACACTGTAATTCAAACCATTTCTTGATTTTTACAAACAGAAAAGTTAAGATCTCTATAAATTGAACGGTGATAGTAAATTTGGTAGCATTTTTGGGGCGGCAATATTGCGCTATAGATGTGCTAAATACCAATTTAAACGATTGAACATGCTCAATATTGTCGACAGTAACCCACACTAAAAATGCTAGCAAATCACTGATAATGTCAATAGTCACATATCGTCTATTTACAACCAAAACTTACAAATGCCTATTTAACCTCGTAAGACCCAACATCCTATTTTTAGGAACACAAATTGTATTCGTTCCGGCCCAAGTAAGTGTATCAATTGATAACATATCGAGCCGACGTCTTAAAATAAGGACATCTATATTGTAAGGGTCTATTTGGAGGTCACTGAAGGGAAAAATATTTTTGTATGTTTGTATATATCGTTGTGGCTCCGATCGGATCGGGGAAACGGAAAACCTCGTTTAAGATTTTCCGGGGCCCTCCCGACTGGCATCAGTGATAAACTGATAAGTGCTTGAAAATGTTACTTGGTGGGGTCGTCGCATTTGTAGACATAGAGCTCGTGGGCGCCGTCTCTGAGCGTCGCACCACTCGCCTCCATCAGTCGTGCGAAAGCGAACCCAAACAGCTTCCGTTCGTTTTTGTCCCGTGCTGGAATTAAAATATTAAAATATAAATCCTTTCCTGTCCTTATAAAAGTTCACCCATATTATCTTTGCAGTATCAAAGAGCACGGATTTATGCATTATTAGATGGCGATAATATACATTTAACTGTAAGCGTGACATAATAGGGCTGTTTACATTTTTTTAAACCAGCGTAAGTGTTCAGATTTGATTAAATGTTGCCCTGCTGTTTGATTTTTAGCCCAGAATTAAGTATTTGGTGACTAGATTATTGGCGCGAAAACGATGCTTATCCCGTCACGCGTCCTGTAACCTAATACGTCTATAAACGGTTTGTGCCGGTATCGTCCCGTAGACAAATATGTCCATAAGCAACTCGCTTGTCGTTGGATATTTTTAGTCGATATATTATCATTGGTCGACTCAAAAGTGTGTTCACAGCCACCTACAACCAAACCAAAATAAAGCAAAATGTAATCAACAACCCACCTACTCCGGTAAGAAGCCATATTGCTTTTTTGCAAGTGAAGTTTGGTGATTGCGTAGTAATTATAAGTGTTGTCGTGATGAAGTTATATTAAATCAACGCCTAAACTCACAAGATTTATGTTAATGGAATAAGTGTTTAAACTTGGCGGAGCGCAAAACTTCTGTTATATCAAGTAAATCGACGATTTATTTTTGCGAAAACCATTTTGATGTGCAAAGTACAAATACAAATATATTTATTAAGCAGAAAATGTGGTACAAAGGATGGTAATATTTAATAGATTCACACATTTCACCAGCACCTGGCATGCAAAAAGCAAAAAAGGAAAAGAGATTACATAGTGATGTTAAACTAAATCTGTGAATAATCTACAGTCAAATGTCAAAAATAATATGAAATAACACAACAAAACGGGACTTAATCGCGTATAAATATGATTTATTTAAGTCATTCGGAGAAGACGACTTTCACCGGTGATACAGGCCTAAAATTGTGCAACCACCGAAACTGTACGGGCTACCGAAAGTACACAAACCCAACGTGCCGCTGCAGCCTATCGTAAGTCAGATTGCGTCCCCCACTTACGATCTTGCGAACCATGTTGCGTCGTTGTTACCGATTCCCGCCACTTTGTAGACATACTGAAGGACATCAGACTGGGACCGGATGAGATAATGGTGAGTTTTGATGTTGAGTCACTTTTTACCAATGTTCCCGTAAAGCAGTGTCTTGAAGTAATCAGAAAAAGGCTGAGTGACAATGGGATGCCGGAGTCTATAATGGTATTGTTAAGAAACTGTTAGGAAGGCAGTTACTTTTTATATCGTGGAAAGCATTACCTTCAGATCGACGGTGTTGCCTGTGGCACCGGTTATGGCAAACATCTGGATGGAACATTTTGAAGCCAATTTAGCTCTGCGACCATGGGCAGTGAAGTAGTGGAAGCGATATGTTGACGATGTTTTCTGCGTTATGAAGGGTGGCAAACAGGAGGTTGAGCAATTACTGCAGTATCTCAATTCCTTTTATCCCAAAATTAAGTTCACGTATGAATTGGAACTGGAACGTAGCTTGCCTTTTCTGGACGTAAAAGTGACAGGTCGGGTAGATGGCTCCATGACGTACACTGTTTACCGGAAACCAACACACACCGATAGGTATTTGAATGCGTTGTCTCATCACCATCCTCGTCACCTCCAAGCTGTTGTGAGTTCCCTCTATAACAGGGCACGTGACCTTTGCGACTCGGAATTCTTAGATAGTGAGGTCTCACACATTGACGGTGAACAGACAGCAGCACAGACGAAAACCAAAACGTAAACATCCTGACGTTTGGAGGCAACCAGCATTCATGCCGTACGTAAGAGGAATAACGGACAAAATTGGCACAGTACTACAAAAGTACTCGATAAAAACTGTGTACAAGCCGTTATCTAGGGTCATAGGGCATGTAAGATCACCTAAGGATGTTATTCGGTTCCAATCACCTGGCGTTTACTAGATCGATTGCAGTTGCGGGAGTTCTTATATTGTACAGACAAAGCGCACTATTGCTGAAAGAGTCAAGCAACATATCGCGGCTGTTAAGAACCACCAGGTGAATAAGTCCGCTATTGCCGAACATTTATTAGAAGCGGGCCCAAACCACTGGATTGAGATTCATAATCCCAAGATCCTTTCTACGGAACGTAATTACTATTGTAGAATCGTGCGTGAAGCAATTGAAATCAAGAAACACCGAAATTTCAACCGGGAAGATGGTGTCAAGCTTTCATCTTCGTGGAATCCAGTAATTAGTAAATGTAAGCAACATCATATAATATCTGATAAATCGCCTGACGTCGTGAGTGTAGTGTGTCGGTCTAGTGACGACCATAGTGTTCAACCTAAAAATAAACATCAAGCGCGGGTAGATCGAAAAACTCGCGCGGCTAGAAGACGTTGATTTCGCCGCTCCAGTTTCCTTCGAGACCATGGACGTAACGCGACGTCCGAAACGTCGAAGAATTACCAACGAAAGCTAATTAAATAAAATCATATTTATACGTGATTAAGCCCCGTTTTGTTGTGTTGTGGTAATGAGTGAAGATCGTGTAAGTTTAAATCAATGTAATATGAAATAAATAGCTAAACCTAATAAAAAAATAAACAAATGTTACAGTCAATATTTATAAAAACCAAAATATTCCTTGACAGAGTAAAAACATTCTTGTATTAATCATTTTTTAAGTCTACTTTTAAATAAATTTATTGGTAACTCTTTGATGTCATCATGTAAGCGATTATAAATGCTGATTCTGCTGTTCTTACCATACAGTTTTGTCCTTTTAGCAGGAACAACTAATCGTTAACGTTAAAAGTAGAATAACGATTGAATAAAACGTATGACTATAGATGACGATAGTAACGCCATCTAGTATGCAGCTATTCTTATAACACGTATCCTTTCTAGACAATGTCACTCTACGATATCTGCACATCCTGTTCTCTGCCCATATTTTGTTTGTCTTTCACGCAACAATGGTGACGGATTGCTTGCGTTTTTTTTGTAGATTTTGAGCACTTGGTGCGCGTAGGTACGTCGCTTCTGACTGTAGTATAGAGCACTCACTGGAGCAGTGCCGGAACTCGATGCGCACGTGTGCGAGAGTGAAGGTCTCGAGCGGCACGGTGAGCCTCAGCTGCTCGCCCCACGCGGGGCTATTGTTGTGGTACAGCACTAGAGACTCGTACAGTGTGGCTCCGCTGCCGCTCGCACCCCATACGCAATCCTGGAATTAATATGACGGCAGATGTAGTGTCGTGGAGTTAAACAGACCGTCAGATGCCATATCAGTATAAAACTTGTCATCGCGATTTCACGTCAACAGGCAAAGTTGGTTAAAAAAACATTTAATGCAATATTACCAGACCAGGATCCTACAAAATACGTAGGAGAACACCAAAGAAAACTATCCTTAGACTGATAGTCCGTCAAATATAAATATGGACCGTGACCGTAGCGAGCACGATCTTTGCCGTGCTCTTCCTTCTCTCCCCTCTCGAATTCCGTTTTTTCCAGGGTGAGGTAAAGGTCGTTTCGGACGTCTCAGGGCATGATAACTTCAGAGAAACCTTGCTTGGGGCTCACCGTTGACCTAACGCGACTGCATCTTTGACGCTATTGGCAGGCTACTAAAATGCGTGAAAAATGGCTGATCTTAGCCAGTAATACAAGCGTAAGAAAAGAGATCCTTACACTGATAGTCTGATCGACATTATCATGGACCGTGACTGCAGTGAGGACGGTCTTTGCCGTGCTCTTTCCTTCCCTCTCGAACTCCACCTCCTCCAGCGTGAGGTAGAGATTGTTTCGCACCTCTCCGGGCATTATGACGTCAGGGAACCGTCGCCCTGACGCGACTGCATCTTTGATGCTATTAGGAAGCTACTAAAATGTGTGGAGAATGCCTTATCTAAGCCAGTAACTAAAGGTTTAAAATAAAGAGATCCTTACACTGATCGTCTGTCCCGTGTTATCATGGACCGTGACCGTTGCGAGAACATTCTTGGCTGTGCTCTTCCCTCCCCTTTCGAACTCCGCCTTCTCCAGGGTGAGATAGAGGTCGTTTCGGACGTCCCCGGGCATAATAACGTCAGGGAACCCTCGCTTGGCGGTCACCGTCGCCCCCGACGCGACCGCTTCGTTGATGCTGCCGGTGTTGGTTAGAAGTCGCAGGGCTACTACAATTCCTGGAAAAGTAGGAGGATATTTTAATGAATATATTTTATTTCCCAAATTAACCTGAAAGGAGCATGAAATCGGAAACTTTTGTACAGTAAGTCACAGCTATCTATGCACCTGTTAATCAGTCAAAATAAGGCAGACAAACGTATTCATTGCAATATTAGTGTCTAAGATTCGAATTGTTTGTAAAAAAATAACCCATATCATCTCGTTTGAATAGCTTTGTAACTTAATGTCCGAAATGTTAAAATATGTCTCGTACCATAGTTCGGCTGCCCAGGTAGGACGTTACATTTATTTGTTTGTTTTCTGATTAGCATGTCGTGTAGCTGATGAAAATCTTTCTCTTCGCTTTGGTATACCTGCGAACAGATATGAATCGCATTACACATTACACATACAATTGATATTTATACGCTATAGCGTATAGTAACGGATAAATGTTTATAAACGCAAACTGATTTATTTACATATCGGAAGTTATTTATACGTTGGTGTACGAATCATAGTTGGAGTACGAGTATATTGACAGAATCAGTCACATTTCAAAAGAACGTATTTAAGTTCCGGAATCATTCAAAACTGAACTTTATCTTGAAATGTTAAATCATAGATTACAAATAAAGTAAGAAGAAATTAAAACCGCATTATTAAAATACTCCCCAATATAAATGTAACGAAACAATTGTATTTTTATTCGTTAATACGAATTTATGTTGACAGGAGCATATGTTGCGTAAATTTAAATTGGATATAGCTTGCTTTTCTGTGCGTCGATAAGGTCCCATTGACACTTCGCATACACATAAATGCAAGTAGGATCAGGTACTATCAGCACCAATTTGACGTCCCGTCTGGCTTAAAATAGGTATATTATAAATTATAACCATCGGGGTGTCAATTATCACAGTGCGACGTTACGTTACAGATATTCTGTGCAAATTTAGATCACGCTTGCCACCACGTTTTCTGCTGAATCTATGTTTACCAAAGTCTTCTACAAAGTCACGAGAAGTTCACACTGTTGCTACCATAATAAGATATACAGGGAAGTCTTTCGAACGTGTCAGTGCAATATCAACATTCCGCCTATCACACCTCACGAAATGCATCCTCTAGAAACACCTATAAACTGGCGACTTTCATAGTGTGCCTTTCGCACATTTGTCTATTGGAAACCAAGGCGGCAAGCTGGTGTTTTTAACGATTAGTAATTAGTTTTAGACGCAGCATAAAATAGGGACTACAAAAGGTGAACCGATAACCTAGTGAAGGTCGCTGAAGTTCGCTCAATGCGGGCGGCTGCGAAGGACCGGTCTTGTTGACGTCTGTTGGGGGAGGCCTATTTCCAGTACTGGACGCCTGTTGGGTGATGATGATGAGTAACGTAAAAGCTACTTGTCACTTGAGTAATCGCCACTCTTGGCTATCATCTGTTAAACCTTTTGGTCTCCTGATGCGACACGGTGCCCACTTTCTCCTTCACTTGATTAAAATAAGTTAATCTTGGTCTTCCTCTTCCCCTACTTCCCTTAACTTTACCTTCCAGAATGTTAACAAATAAAGCATTTTGTCGCATCAGGTCACCCATATCTTTCTTCTTCTATTTTGTATAGTTTTCAATCTGGATATGTTTTCATTCACTATACCTATTTAGATTACAGTAGCGGTACACACGTCGTAAAAGCAGAGTAACCGCAAATGTAATCTAAATATGTCTTGAGTCTGACGATAGTTTTCTAGTCACACATCTCACATACTCAATAAATATCTCTTCATTGGTCTTCCTTTCGGTCCAGTTAATACATTCCGCGAGGGAGATGAGTTTGGTGAGGTTAATAATCGTTGTTGGTAGTACCGAAGGCAAGAGATAACGTGGCTGATCCCCAGCGCGATGGACTGACCAGCTTGACCCTTTGAACGCTTTCATATTTGAATGAAGTTGTCAGTCAAACGCGAAGCTATTATTATTGCGACGATTTACGATTACAACACATATAGGTTTTCTTGGCGTTCAACGGTTTAAAGGCGAGGAGCCGTCCCAAAAGTTTTATGACGCGATGGACAGGAATCGATGGCGGGCGTGCATTCATGTCCGAATGACAACCACCAACCACGATTATCAGTCATTACGGATACGACCAAGGAGAAATACTTTCCATTTGCCCGATATTGAGTTAATTTACCTTAAAAGTGTATTCTTTCTCCACCGGCGTCTGGCCCGGCTGCCTGAGGAAGTCTGACAAGGGCAGCACGCCGGCGCCGAGCGGGCGCCGCGCCACGGGCCCGCGGCGCTCGCCCGTGCCGCCGCCGCCGCCGCCCGCGCCCGCCCAGCGCCCCACGCGCACCACCCACGCCACCAGCCACAGCTCCCGCGACAGGTCTGTCGTGGAGAGGTCCTGGAACATCACAATACTATCTAAGATGTCGGAAACTCGGGGATTGACGAGTACGCGTCATGAAGCTAAGCACCACTGGCACAGGCACTTGTCCCACCGCCGGCGATAAGCGATGAGCTATCGGCGATTTTCTCGCCTAAGAAACGAACAAAAGGTAATCGCTCCGGTGTAAATAAGAGAGAGATAGATCGCCGGCAGTGTGAACAGCCAGCGATGAACTATAAATATATCTCGGACAAGTGCCTAAGAGTAGGAAAATCCTAAAGCGTGCTGGCTGCCTCACTTTTAAAGGCATGCACTACTCGTTTCGATGCTTCGACGAAGCGCTCGCCAAAGTTAATCGAAGTACTTGATATAGTACACTCGGGTAACCTTGCAAACTTTGGTTCGAACGTTCGAACTTCGGAACGCTACGAATTCTTTCAAAAACCGACAACGACCGGAGGTCGCACGAGGCGAGGCGAGATTGCGCGAGGCAAAATGAAGTTCGTTATTACACTATCCTATTCGACCTCGATCAACTTTGCGAGTAGTATATCGAGTACTTTAGGAAAATTCTAATCGCATACGAAAAAAGAACAAATAACTTTGGATCCGCATTGTATATTGGAAAATATTAACTACTCGAAATAAGTAAAAAATGTTCCGAAGAATTTAATTGTCCGATAAAACAAAAGATAAATACAACGTGCAGTCTATAAGCATTTAGAAAAAGCTGCGGGCCATAGATAAGTTTTGGTTATTATCGAAGGCACGCCGACGTTAAAAATCAATGTAAAATAAACCTTAATTCATTGCATTATAATCGTTATGTGATTGCTGATGCTGTTTCCATAGGACTTTATGCCATAGTGGTAATATCAATTATCTACTGATAATTCGAACATAGCAAATCAAAATCGTAGTGAGCCTCTTTCAAAATCTCTTCCCAGATACTTCGTATCTACTGTGGGTGATACAAAATAAATAGATACCAGATGCGCGTAAACCTTCGTTTGGCACATTCATGTGACAATTAAGATTACACAAAGTTAAAACTCTATTGTCCTCATTATATGCCTTGCCTTTCGCCTGTCACGTCTTTCAATGTCATGCTCATTTCAATACGATGACAGCTTACGTTACTTAGAAATGGAAATGGGTTTACCCTTAACCACAAATGAAACATACTGGTGAAGCATCAAACACAATGAAATGCATATGGGCTTAATTCAGACTATTGCTATTTGTGCTAAGTTTTGAAGAGGGTCAACATTTTTTTTAAGACCTGAATGATTGATCTCATCTTTAAGTTGGTTACTCACTGCTGACAATTGTGATTCCATAGACTGATCTGAGTTCTCTATTTCGCTCAGTACCGTCGGTTACCCGGTAGAAAGTGTTGCTTAAAGATATTATCCAGTTGTTCCAACCGTGTTTAATTCTTACTCTGTAGTCTAGTACCGTTCATCGTAGTCTTTGCCAACCTGTCAAGGTGTTTGCAAGTTATGTAACCAAAGTTCTGGTAAAATTCCTTGATACTTACTGCAAATAAGGTGCTATTAGCGTGCAATCTGTCCACGTAATTGGAGAAGCCGTCCCTGGCTATCCTGACTCTAAACCTCTCTGATAACGGCTGGGCTCGTCTTGCATCATGTAGCCATAGTAATAGTTCCGCCTCGTCGCCTCCAGCCGTGTGGCCGAAATCTCGCATGCTGCACATGAGGTGATGGCTCTGGACTGTGGTAGTGCCGTTGGTGACGCTGGTGTTTGTGAGGGTTCCGGAGTTGAAGCTGCTACCTGAGCCGCCTGCGCGGCGAAGTGTGCCACGCCACTGGAAAAAAACACATTCGAATTTGAGGTTGCGTTTTGACGGTTTCTTTATCTTTATTTATTAAAAGAGGGTTTTACATACGCCGCCCTCATCGTGGCTCTCTTACTGTAAACATTCTTTAATTTAGTATATTTTAAACTAATTTTTACAGCAGCTCAGCCTCTTCCCAGGTTTCTGGCATGCGAGCTTTCTGAAAAGAGTACTAAAAAGATGAGGGAACGCACGCGTAAAACTCTATTGTTTTCTGTTGATATGTTAAAGGGTAACACGAGAACTATGTTTGTGTCTGATTTACTACAAATTATTTTCACTCCTCATCACTGCCACGAGGGTAGATATATATCAATATCCGGAGGTAATTAACCGTGGCTTCATTATTCAGGTCAATTCGGAATTAGGAAATTCACATGTGTGTGTCTAAATGATCATAGAAGTACTTTTAGCTTTCACTAGAAGGTGCAACTTCGTGGAGGAGAATAAGTCATAACCCCTCTTTTTGCTTCAGCGTAGTCGGGTAAATATCCTAACCATCTGTGGATGCCCAAGCCCAGCTATCTGTGTATCAAAAAAGGGATGAAATCCATTCAGCAGTTTTAACGTGATGACTGATAAAGTTGCAGACACATGCATACATACAAAAAAAGAATCAGCGACCTTCAAATAGCCTCATTTTTTTTAATAGTTTTAATGAACAGACATTACATTTTTATAACTTTACTAGCGGTCGCCCGCGACTTCGTCCGCCTTAGATTCGTTTATGGCGGATAAAAGGTATTTTTCCGGGATAAAAAGTAGCATATGTCTCTCCCCAAAACTCTATATTTTACTAATTTAAATGTGAAGCATATTACCAAGATTTCAAGTTCCTAGCGTAAAAATAATATTTACTGTCCATACAAATTTTCATCCCCTTTTTCGTACCTATAAGGAATGAAATTTGACATACATTATAGCCTATGTCCTATTCTGATAAATAAGGTACATAACTGGAAAGTTTCATAAAAATTCGTCCAGTAGTTTTTGAGATTAAGTGGAACGTACATACATACTTTCACGTTTATAATATAGTAAGGATAAGGAAGTAAAGATAATAACGTAGATGATACATAAGTACAACTTCTGACCACCTAAGCATAGTCATGGTCCATCAACGTTCTATCGTCATTAGATGAGAAGAACGTTACTTCCTTGGGGGGTACCAATCGAATCGCTTAACAAGGCTGTGTGCTAAGTGATTTATGCAATTGAAATCTTTTGTAGTTGCGCTGTCAGGACGGTTCAATTATTTAGTTTGTAACAGGGGCTATTGTTATGCTAGCAAACAGATCTGCAACATGAATATTATTATACTTTGAGATTCACCACGCTTAGGTCCTCGCAGACGCGTCTGGGTTAATAACTTTCTTGATTTTTTTCCATTATCTTCTATTAGTAACATTTTACAATTTCAGTAACAACTACGCTTGCCTCAGTGTCTGCGAGAGTGACGTATGCTCCATCTACGATGAAGCTCTCAGAGGCCAGAACATCTTTCGGTCACCGAACCAGCTTTAGTAAGTATGTTAACTAGCAAAGGTAACAAAGTAGGTACCTAATTAGACCTAGTAACGTAAATAAAGAGTATACAAACCGCAGCGGCGCGCTCGGCGCTTTCTACGTGTACTCTGTACAGTTCCACCAAGCTCATATCTTCGGGCTCCACCGCTGCCGCTCCACGCCGCGGCACCAGTTCCAGGCCCAGTTTCCTTTAACAAATAAAGAATATAATTACAGCTTTTCTTATCACATTCCCTGCTGAGCCACGCCCTTCAGAAACAAATTTTTATCGTCGATTTTTTTTTAAATTTCACTTTGTACCGGGTAAGTTTGGTTAGGCCCCCGCAAACTACAAACGAGAATGCCATGCATGGCCACTTAGACTTTGGACGCAGTGCGCAACGCACTCGAACTGCGTTTAGGTGGGTTGAATTAGTTCAACCCGAGTTGGGGCAGGGGAGAGACAGATGAAATCGGGCATTGTGTATGAATGTGCACGCACAATGTTCATTGCTGGCACTAAACGGTTAGTAAATGGCAGACAAGCTACCTGATGGGAAGTAGAGACATTATGTATTTCTCCATTGATATAGTATACTAAACCAAGATTGTTGTTGATTAACCAGTGTGGAAGGATCGGAATTTATCTAACGTACGTATTACAGAATTGATAGAGTCGACTACGAAGAGATGCATCCACTTTTAAACATGCAACAAGGCGAAAAAGTGGATACATTTCTTTGTAGTCGCCTGTACTGTTAAACAAGAAACTTTTATCTAGGAAAGTACAAAGGTAACTTGGTACTTTGCTCCGATTTGGGTGTTAAGGACGGATTAGACTTATACTAACTAGGATGCTAACGACAGGGAAGGAGCAATAGATTGGAGTGAGGCGGTTTAACTCTCCTCCCCCATGCTAAAATTCAGGAAAGTGTAATACGCGCTTTATTTGGGTTGAATAAATGGTTATCTTTACTCGTACAATCGGTATATCTCCCAAGACGTTCGAATAAAAAACGAAATATTGAGACTCGTAAACCTGCACGATTCTTTATCGTATTCACTACCAGCAACGCACATATGCGTTTAAGGCCATACAAATTTGTTCCTAGGAGGCCTGGGTCGGCAGTGAATGCGTCAACAACTTATTTGCATAATTATAGCGTAATTTTATTGAATTTACATTAATACTTATTACTGTTCAAGTATATACTAATATATGAATTACCAAAGTTTGCTTTAGCTGACATGACTGTGATTCACTTGGGATGCAAGCACCTCATCTGGGGAAGTCATTCAACGTGGTCGGGTTAAGCCCAGATGTGCTTAATTGAGGAAAAAGCAGGTCATATTACCACGAGTACCTACTTCTTGCACTTGCCGTTAGCTTTATGGAGCCTTAAACGTTTTCCTTAAATGGAAACCAGACCTACAAGATTCAAAACGCAATCATTTCAAAATAGTTCACATTACAATAAAAGCGACTTGACTTATCTCGTATTTAAAGAAACGTTATGTGTTGAATTTAATTACGCATAAATGTAGCTCCATACCGTCGAACAGCATTCAAATACCAAATTGATATGCAAAAGCGGTCGTATCGAAATTCTTTGTAAAAAAAACCGCAATGTAACCTGTCTACGAAAAGGCTGTGAGAGTATAATGAATCACTGGACAGTCTCGGAGAATTATTAAACCGGATACCGCCGGAGGTTGCACGAATAAAAAAAGAGGGTAAATATTTAAACACCTCGGAATATCTTGTCATGGGTTACACATGATTCTGAGTATCGAAAATATTAGCGATATTGCTTAAAGGTGAATAGTGAACGTCATATCATTACTTGGCAATAAAACCTACACCTTATTACGGCAAAACTGCACGAGACTATACTGCTATTCTTATCTAATACTAGAAGGTGCCAGCCACTTCGTTCGAGCAAGAGAAAAAACCGTTCAAGTGCGAGTCTTGACTCGCGCACCGAGGGTTCTGT
This sequence comes from Hedya salicella, assembly GCA_905404275.2. Classification (NCBI taxonomy): domain Eukaryota; kingdom Metazoa; phylum Arthropoda; class Insecta; order Lepidoptera; family Tortricidae; genus Hedya; species Hedya salicella. The sequence goes on along the minus strand of FR990100.1, from coordinate 15,408,595 downwards.
ACACACTTTCACTTATTCCGACTTATACTTGTCGCTTGAGTTAAGTTTGCCTTTGGTATCTATGGCGTCACATACAAATGAGGGGCAAACTTAATCAAACCGGGTTATTCAAAAACGATTTTTGGTGAATAAAAAAAGGAAGACAGATAGATACATGGTTATAATTTTCGTGTAATATTCATATGAAATTACATAATTCCAGAAAATTCCAGATTTTTCGCTTGGTAATCCTCGGAGATAAAGGGGGGTGTCTTTCTTCTTTTCGATTTTAAAAATACCGATTAAGCCCTTTGATATGATACCCTACTTGATCTAGAAGCTAGACTTTGAATTTTCGCCCCCCTATAAAAATATATTTTAGAATGTTTCCTTTGCAATACATGTGGGCTGACCATGTTTATAAATGTTCCAAATTTCAAATAGATAGCGTAGGTAATTTTTGAGATATGGCGCTGTAATAGTCGGACAGACAGACAGACAGACGAAGTCGCACCATAAGGGTTCCTTTTTTACCATTTTTGGTGTGGAACACCAAAAAGTCATAACACAGCTAACTAGATACCAAAAATTTTTTAAATCCTGTTAGCCATTTTGGCGTGATGAAGCCACGACTTATGCAAACATAATAAAAAAAACAACATTAAACATATTTTTTTTATTATGTTACCTTCAAATAGTCCATATCCCTGATTTTTTCATGTATTCAATTTACAGACATTTCATTTTTATAACTTTTTCATAGCATACCTAGATATAATAGGTGAATAAGTAGAAGTAATGTATGTTTCGAGGAGGTTGTTTTGCCGAGTATGTATGTGTTCGCGGCAGTCTATCGAGAATTAGTTGACAATTTGTGAACCAACCAATTATGCGTTTACACTCGGGTTAATGAAAAAATATAAAGAGTTTTGCTAGATTGTATTTGGCAATTACAAGGAGAGAAATAATCACTAATGTAAGTGGATCGTACCGATTTTGCTTATATATTTTGTCACATTTCACTTTATTCCGCACCATGGGCGTCTGTCGTGGTTTGTTCAACAAATTCCATTAAAAGGAAAATTCTTCTACGATGACTTAGTTTAGTAGTACGTGACATTCCTCATACCTATTCCTTTTTGCAAATCACAGCAAAATGACTAAATGCTCAGTCATCGGAATAGGCTAATAAGGACCTCGCTATAATCAAAATAACATGAGAAATTTTATATTACAGTAGCATTTACTGACAAGTATGTTTCTTTTATTTTTTGTTGTTTTTCTTGGTTTGGTGCATGATGATTACTAATGACATCTGGAGATACACGGGAACAGCTTGGAGGATAATAAAGAACATAAAATAGCTGGATGTGGAGGAACTTGTAGTAACGTAACAATAAAAATTGGCAACTTAATAACTTTTTCCTTCTGTTTCCGCGATTATTACTCATTGAAATAAAACAATTTAACGGATTATATCGCGTATATTATCTCATTTTAGTTCCCGACGTTTGACAGAGGAAAATACATCTTTTCTCAGTCCACCCGTGACCATGGAAAGCTGGATAGCTTCCGAAACGTCGGGAACTAAAATGAGATAATATACGCGATATAATCCGTTAAATTGTTTTATTTTAACTTAATAATTATTAATATATATGTTGTCATTCAGAAATATATATGCTAAAGCTATGTTAGTCAACATACACTTACAAGTTAAAAAATATAGTTTGACAGTTGTATTTATAAGACAAAAAAATCAAGAACCTGGTAGTTGGGTTTTATTAACCAACTTTCAAAAAAGGAGGAGGTTATATGTTCGATAGTTTGTATTTTTTTTATGTATTTGTATAACTAATTTCACGACACGTTTGGCTCAGTGGGTTGCACATGCACAACGGCCTACGAAGTCCCGGGTTCCCGGCCAGGGTAAGTGTTTGTGTGATGAGCTCGAATGTTTGTTCCCGGGTCATGGTTGTTTTCTATGTATTTAAGTATTATATTATATATATATATTGTATATATCGTCGCCTAGTACCCATAGTACAAGCTTTGCTTAGTTTGGAACTACGAGTACGTTGATTTTGTAAGATTGTCCCTGTGCTATATTTAATAAGGCTAATTCGTTTTTATCATAACCTTGAAAGGTGACTTTAGTATAGGCAACAACGATTGCTGAAAGTATTTTTATACGCGGAGTAATTCCCCTAATTTTTATTAATCTTCTTGTCCATCCTAGTACAAAAAGATGCGCCTAAAATTGCCAAGTAATTTATTTAACCAAAACTATTTTAAAGGCCAGATGAGAGGATAATCGGTCACGTAACCTGTTGCAGTCCGAGCTTTCAATCAAGACACGTATTGGTTGCCACAACGATGTTCTCTCCGCTGATACAATCCAAATCATTTCCTAACACCATGGAAATAATTCTCAATCTGGATTGTAACTAAGAATGGTTTAAAATTATGAAGTAACAATCGAATAGCAATCTTAAATCTTTCACGATTAAAGTAACATTTGAAAAGTCCCTTTAACCCGGTGTTTTATTTCGAATCGTGGAATTATTAAATGTGATTTCGAGAAGGGTTGTTAAATAGTCAATTTTACTCCTCGCCAATCCATACTAACCATACTAATCCATACTAATCCATACTAATGTTATAAATGCGAAAGTGTGTCTGTCTGTCTGTTACCTCTGCACGCTTAAACCACTGAACCGATTTGGATGAAATTTGGTATGGAGATAGTTTGAGTCCCGGGAAAGGACATAGGCTACCTTTTATCCCGGAAAAATACCCTTATCCGCAATAAACGAATTTAAGGCGGACGAAGTCGCGGGCAGAAGCTAGTTTACTATAAAGGGTTCAATTTAGCGCCGCTAGGACACACTGAGAATGAACACTAATTGATGTCATCAAGATTTATTAATCATGCAATCAAGGCAACAATAAATGAAGTCACGCGCTTGTTCCCACAAAAATAAACATGCAACAAAAAAATTGTGAAGAACTCCTTTTGGCTGTCAGATTACAAAATCTGGTCAGTGACCGGATGCAAAAAATAGCTCTATATCTTGGTAATAAGCGACTTAAGCTAACTATTATTTTTGATATTCCTTCCACAAAAATGAAAAAAATTCTACAAAAAAATGGGCATATATTATTATATGGATACGCAAATAGGCATAAACATCGAATTTCCATGAACACTAGACGTTGGCGATGGCAAATATTTGCTAATTATTCGCTCCACTAACTCAGTCGGCAGATTTTATGCAAATACGACCGCTGCCTTTCCATCGTCTAGACACGCCAAAGTAGACCTGTTTCTTTGGCCATATTTAGCTGTAAAATTTGAAGTATCCAGTGATGATGCAACCTTTAAAGATTGTTGAATATTCTTAGGTGTCATTGCTAAACAAACAAGGAAAATAGTTTCATTTGATTCATATTACCCAGTTCGGGGAATAAAAGCTGCAAAAAACCTTCTCATTTACGTAACAGAAGGCACGTAGGTAAAACTATAAAGAGTTGCGATACAAATAAAAGCAAAGAGAAATGTGACGATATATTTGGTCCTTTGGTTGTTATAAGTCAATTGAAGCTCACTGTATAAATAAAAATTCATTTATTAAATGTGTAATACAGAACATAAGTTTTTAAAAACGTTCCAAAGTACTACAAAGCTATAAGTAACAATACCCTTTATATTACATATATGTAACAGATCCTATGCAATGACTAATACTGAGATGTTTTTAAGACTAATTGTTCCGTGGCATCGGACCGATCGGTGTGCAACGGAAAGGTCGCCAAACCAGTTAGTCAAGCGACACTGGGAGATGCCTGGCAAAGCTGGCGTGCTTGCCACCCAATGTCTAAGTAGGTATAGTTTTTGGACTAACACAAAGGGATCTGCCATCGACGAGATATTTAAAGTATAATCACTCATACGTATATCAAAGATATGTGCAATAAAGCAGTAAAGTGGAATATATTTTGTTACATTCGTATTTGTATAACGATAACATAGTGAACAATATCAATGTAATTCGGACGAGGTTTTAAAATTAATCAATAACTTTCATCATCATCATGATCAGCCAAAAGACGTCCACTGCTGGACATTGGCGTCCCCCAAAGAACGCCACCTTGACAGGTCCTGTGCCGCTCGCATCCAGACCACCTTGTGGGGGCCTACACACGCTGTGTCTTCCGGTGCATGGTCGCCAAGCGTGGAACTCGACAATGGCCCCAGCAGCGGTTGTCGGTTCTGCGAGCAATGTGCTCTGCCACTTAACTTTTGCGTAAGTTTTTGTAATCCGTGAGATACCTTGGGCTATATCAGTAACACTGGTTCTTTTACGGATCTCTTCATTTCTCGCAAAGAAACTCGGAGCATAGCCCTCTGCATTGCTCTCTGAGTGACTTTGAGCCTTCTTATCATAAGAGCCATCGTGAGCTACCACGTTTCAGACAACTTTACTTAAGAATGAAGTGATTAACACATTTTTATAACAACTATAGTTACCATTTGTAGCAGCTTATGATTAAGACTAGAATGAAGCTTTTTTCCATTAATCTTTTTTTTAAAGACCTCTGAATTTTTTAGACAAATTATTTAGATATTATATAGTCAGAAAACGATTTGCCAAATCTGGTCTGTCCAGTTTTTCGGACCACGTATAGAGATATAGCCATTAGTTTATATGTATACCTAGACATATTCATTTGACTGGAGCATAATTCACCGGCTAGGAGAATAAGTGGATCGTAAAGGAATTTGTAACACTTGCCCGCAAAGGGACAAGGTGAGCAGGTTGCACTCAGTGCACCGAGCTTTCGTAGTGATAAAAAGTGATTGTTGCAAGAGATAACCATCAAAAGCCATTCATAGTAATACAATAAGAATGACAACACAATTCATCATGTTTTTGTTTTTTGCGAAAATCCATACTTAATATTATAAATGTGAAAGTGTGTATGTCTATCTGTTACCTCTTCACGCTTAAACCGCCGAACCGATTGGAATGAAATGTGGTATGGGGATAGTTTGAGTCCAGGGGAAGGGCATAGGCTACTTTTTATCCCGGAAAAATACCCTTATCCGCGATAAATGAATTTAAGTCGGACGAAGTCGCGGGCAGAAGCTAGTATGTTTATATTTTCATTATTCAGGCTATATATGATCAATTTATCTCAATAATACAGTTTTAAATTATAATCTTTAAATCAAATATTGTACACAAAGGTGGAACACAATATTTTTATTTATTAACTTCATGAATATTACTTCAGTTTTAAATGTGTCTCCAATTTTAGTCTAATTCAGTGAAATAGTTATGTAAAACATGAAAGTTATATTGTCAGCTCAGCAAAAACAAGCGTTCGTGATTATTATAATAATTATGTCCTAAACACGTCGATATATTTTTTGGCCAAAGCTTGCATGTCGGCGACGACGGTATAAATCCATTATTAGAGATAAGAGATCGTAGTTTTTATGGAACTGCTGAGAAATGTCGGGTTTAGCTCGGATTGGACACGGGTCAGATGCCTATCCAATGACAGGCTCCCACACATTCAAGCATTACTCATTGAGGGCCAAACGCAAGATAATGAGTTACCTACCGAAAGCTTATAAAATAAGAAGGTCAGCGAGGAAGGAAAAAAAATTACTCTCTTTTTTTTCTTGACTGTAGTCGGACAAAAAGCATCCTATAACCATCTGTGGATGGCCAGCTACCCGTGTACCAAAAATAGTTGAAATCCGTTTAACCGTTATGGCATGATGTAGCCACAACGACACATACAAAAAATAAAAATAAATACTTTTCGATTCAATGTCCTTCAAATAGTCCATATTACATACTTATTTTTTGGAAAATATCTTCAATGTGCAGACATTTAATTTTTACAACTTTATAATAGTATAGATGAAGTTTAAAGAAAATTTGCCTTATCTGTTAATTTATACTTTAAATCTGGTAATTAATTGTTTTTATGAATCCAATCAATTTAATCCACACATTGATTTTTAAACAAGACATACAAATTATGTGCTTTTTTTGTAACGTTCAGATAGCCTTATCAATAATCAAATCACCAAGCATCTTGTCTAGTACGTAAGATGAGAAGTCAAACGGCTCGTCGAGACAATCAATAGCCCCTGGCAATTACAAATCGTCAAAACCGGTAATCATAGTCTCATCTAAAAAATGGCATAATGAAACTTCCGACATATTGCTCGTGGAGAAAACGCAAGTACGGTGCGCAGCAACGCGGCCCAACGCTCAACAGAACTGGTTCACTAAGAGCTACCGACTACTGTTCACTCGGTTTGGTTTAAGACAGAGTGCGCGCGATGGAAGCGGAAGGTTGGAGCGATAAGGACGGGTATAGCTGCGCATACGCAAGTCGGTAGTGAAAAGGCAGGAGGCCGACCGACCGATTGCACTGATCCCACAGTCAGTGTCTCGACCCGCGCGCAGCTGGTGTGCGAGCCAGCCGCCCGGAGCCACCCGTTTTACTCAATACAATTCAAAACGTTCCATTATGAAATACCACGAATCCAATAAACCAGTGTTCAATTAATATGACAACGTGCCATTTAAATTACATGTGAGACATTATTTTAGTGTTGTGGTTAGAGACTAAGCGTGAAATCGTAAAGTTTTGAGAAACCGGAGGTGGCGCTAGAAAAATAACTGTTAGGTTTAAAACAGGTAAGTTGTGTCACAAAAGCTTGGTTTTAGGGACGGATCGAGACGCGTAGCTCCTGTCTTCGATGCGAGGAATGCAGTTTGACAGCATAATGGACATATGCGGGAACAAAAGCCTTGTGCATAGTCATCCCTGGTCTTTTTTTTTCACCCGCTTTCTTATGTTTGTGGAATGTTATACAAAAGTAGGTAAAATGAAATCAATACTTGATTATTGTGTGAAAGTGATAATATTGCAAAAAGAGCACAATCTGACGTGTCAGGATGGATTTCTCACAGGTAGCGGTGCTGTCCCCATTTACCTGTGCGGCGACTTGGTGAGCGAAGGGGAAGGGACGCAATTTACCGGGAATATTGTTTGTGTAGATAGACAAAGCAGCTTTGGCTCTAAAGTAATAAACGTATTTAAACAACACCTTGGGAGAGAAACCCATAACGTTATGAACATTGTCGTAAGAAAAAAAACAAAGGTAAGTGTAGAACTCCCTCGATAGGGTTAAGTCGATTATCAAAAAAATCGTCCATATGGTCTGAAACAGGTATACACTTCATTTTGTGGTAGCACGTGTACGGTCACGGTCCACGGATCTTCATTGAAGATGTTCCGGCCAAGGACAGGCTAAATAACGCATAAACTGGTCAATGTTCACTACCTGCCTTATGCAGAACCATCCCGGATATAGGCTATTAAGAATAGATGAATTCAATATGTAATGATGAAATAGAGAAAAAAATGTTATCATTGTAATGATGTACTCATTGCATCAATGTCACACTAAAAACTTGTTATCTCTAAAATTAGGTTCTATTTGATGTTCTTAATGAAAGATCATTAAAAGATTTGACTATCTCTGTTTCAAGGGAAGGGTAGTCAGTCAATTAGGCACATAAAATTACAGTTTCATCCAAGACTCTCGAACCGTCTATGGCACCTGCCCGTATTTGAGCTAAATTTTATTTTTAAAATGCTGTATTTCAAATAGCAACACATTTAAATTTTAAATCTGAACCAGTGGCGCAGGTATTTCTTTCCCACCGCGCGGTGTGCGAGATTCTCAGCGTTCTGGACAAAGGCATGTTTAACAGGTCACAGTCATTGGACTCTTGTCACGGAGCATGCACCACGCTACCTGCATAACCAATGATGTCGGGGCGCCTGGTGATAACCCTTCGTTAACTTTTGAAACACCATTTTACCCACGAATTTGGAGTTTAGTATTCAATCAGGACAGTTGCGCGGTATTTACTTGTTATAATGCGGCCGAGTAAGTGCGGGTCTCATCGATAATGGTTTAAGGGAGCCGATAAGATCCAGCTCATTCCGTACGCAACACACGCGATATCAATTAACCCGCATGTTCTACAATGCGTACGTTTGTTTGCGACCTCAAGCTACCATTTTAACCTTAACTTGATAACAATTATCTTTTTCATACGGTTGTAAAATCTTCGTTGGCAGAGAGATATTTATATACACGTTTAAATTTTATTTAAGTGGTCAATATGAAGCCTTATAGTGGTTTATGATTGACCGGTTGGCTACCCAATCTCCTTATATGACACTCAAGCTTCATCGAGCTATCGCAACCGCAGGAGACACTTATCTATCGTTTCCGTATAGCTCCATATACGTAAGCGTATGACGAAAAGCAGGCGTATTCCATACGTAACATTCAACAACGGATGTGTACAATCGATATCGGGTTAGCTTATCTTAAAATTAACTATACAGATCGCCCAATGATCAGTAAGGTACTAAAAGTTCCCATGTGAAGCGGCGTGTGATACTGAACGCACGTGATATTTCTACGAGGTAAACAATGAAGGAGGAACCGGAACAGCAGTGTACGCCGACAACACGGTTAATTATAGTAGACGTCACTTACTGCGACCCCAACCGAGTAAAGGCGTCATATTGCCACCGCCATTCATAGGAAAAAGATGGTAACAATGGACAAATCAACGAGATTCTGACGGGCGTGATCTTGATCGCGTACATTTCAACAGAATTGTCACTTTGTCATTCACTCGTAACGCGCAAATCTCCAGGTTGCTCAATAATTTCAACCGACCTCGTCGTTCCTGTCATTAGTCACGCTTTTACCGCTCTCTTATTAAGCCTGCAGCTTAAATAGCCCGTTATTGTCCGAGGGGTATCGATATTTTGTTTTGTCGGCGAGTGACTCCGAGATTCTTTTCCCACGTACGGGTTGTCCGTATTGTGTGAGACTGTAGACGTGTGATGCTCAGTCGGACGCTCTCATCTGCCGCAATTAGTGTCCATTCAGCGGCGAGTCGACGCGTGCCGGCGCTCTTAAATAAGTTCAGCAGCTGATTACTTTAACCGGATATCATTTTGTTAAGTCAGCAATAAGTATGTTGGATGCTTGCGCATTGCAGGGCCTTTTATTGAGTTTTAAATATCCAACACAAAAAAAAATTGACTGGTTAGGTATTGCAAAATGTAAGTTAGCAAGCTGTGAACAGGAATAGCTTATGATTAATATGATTAGCTAAAGGGCAAGTGAATTAAGGATGTTACGTGCGGCACAAGCAGGCTCAGGGACGGATCCCACCGGCATCGTCTGTGCGCCTGCGCCTGTCATAAACGGTGGAATGCTCCCGCACCCCGCGCCCGCGCTGCGCCCGCCCTGTGGCCCTATTATCGGTCACCGCGTTAGCAAACATTGTTCATATGGAACATGTCACTCCTTCGATATATTTGGAGAACCCGTCTGGATGAAATCAGACAATACCATAATTGCATATGTATAGGTATTTCAGTTAGTTATAAGCACAAGGGTTTTCGGTGCGGGAATGATTGGACAGTTAGGCAACTAGTAGGTATGAAAGTATTCCTGCATCAAAAACCGCAGGTATGGTTATAAGAAAATAAGTAACAAAAACTTTTGTCTGATTTTGTGCTATTAAATATAAAGCTGGCTCATGGTAGTCGAGTGTGAGGAATTTCCCAAAAGTAATCGATTGGCAGATCGCGCCGTGCGAATCAGGCAACGTTTGTCGCCGTGCAAACTGGTTTCCGCGTAAAATTCGCGTTGCCACGCGGTGCATCAGCACAGGGTCAGGGGGGTACAGAGGGGTGAGAAGGAGGGGGCGGTTGGAAACGCAGGAGGCGCATGAGCAGCGGTCGGTCGACGACCCGCCGCATGCCCTGCGCCGGCGCAACATTCGCCTCTACCGCGGACTAATCTAACAAGAATACGACTACGACGTTGGCGAAATTCTTGACAGGAGTGGTAACAATATTATGTTGACTGCAATTAAAGTACATAGTTACAAAATACCTCAAGAATCTTAGACAACAGCAAACAAAGGAAGTGTTAACGGAAGCTTCCATTTACATACAGAGACAATACACAAGTTTAATTGAGTCGCGAAAAAAAACAAGCAAGGTCACTCGGATTGATAGACTTATAACAGATAATTATTTCCTACCGCTTACTGCCACCGTTATATTATTAAACCACTGCAAAAGTTACACAAGACGTTAGGAATGTTATTAGTTAACAACACGAGTAATGAAATGATATTCAATTCCAATTGTCTATTAGCCTATGGCCCCTTGTAAGCGACCTAAATAGTATCAAGTGCTGGACACGCGATAGCGTAGGAACAGACTGGGATGCCAAGGTTGGATCCATTTGCCACGAATTGTCTCATAAATGTATTCATTTATACGCTTATCTCGGAAGCAAGACAAGAAGACGTAACGGACAATTCGTATTCTAAATAAGTAATGATCGAAATGATGGTGCTTAAGGTGTTCGGGCCGGGCCGAAAATATTAGTTTATAAAAAGCGATAGACCCCGAGCGCCTAATGTGAAGCGTGGGCGAGAGGTAGCCGCATCGTTAAATAATGCTGAGAGGTCATTGATTGGGAAGACACGGCCGTGGATGTTGCACCTATGTGAGTTCAGACAACTACATTTAAACTTTGATTTACGGTTTCTAATACACCTACTTTTGTTTTCCAAGCACTAAAATGCTCAACAGACTTACGTATCTTTATTACGATCAGATTATGTACATTACTATCGCTTTGTGTGACTAAGATCAAATAAAAATATTTCATGTTGAGGAACGGTCCAGCTGTTTAACACATTGGTCCCAATCATATCGTACGTAAAGTTTACCGTTCAGTTCTAATTTAGTATGGGTAGCGCAAGGCACTTGTCACGATGCTATAGCCGCGTGGATTTATTTATAGTCCCCTTTACTATTGTTTATTTATCTCATTGAAGAATCACTCTTGTATTTTTGTGTGTTCTATTATTTGTGCAATTGTTTCAGATAGAAGTTAATTCAAGATGGCGGTGTTTGGAATGGTGTCGGCGGTGGCGGGCTTCGTCAAAGTCCGCTACTTGATCGACAAGGCTGTCATCGACAACATGGTGTTCAGGATGCACTATCGCATCACATCCGCCATGTTGTTTCTGTTTTGCATCCTGGTCACAGCCAACAATTTAATTGGTGAGTTGCATCATATTCACACGTTTTTAATGAGCAAAGCTACCAAAGCATTGATGATCCTGACTGCGTTGCCTTGTTATTAGACAGTCTACTAAAATTACGCGTTCTCATGATTTAAAGCAACCCAACCTCAATGGATGAAAACCAATACTACAGTTATAGCTTAACAAAAACCAATGAAATCTGCGACATTAAAACAATCATCGAAGGGTTACAATGTGAAAGTTGAAAAGTCACTTTAGCAATATTACTTTCGCAACCTGAACCAGATATACAGTGAAAGTAATCAATATACCTTTACACCACTGCCACACATATCTACTCAAATCTGACCTGGTGAACTAGACATACAACAAAGGATCCGTTCATGAAAGATAACAGTTAGTCGTCGCTGTAACATCATGAGTCATTTTCAGGTCATCGTTCAGTGCCGCGGAAACGTAGTACGTAACAGTTACCCAAATTGATACGTCATCGACAAATCACTTGTACAAACAAAACACAAGCGTCAAAATACGTCCGATACGTTAAAGACTCAGTGAAGCTAATCGGGTCAGTGAACTGCATGCAGTTAAGCATTTGTCGGGCACTGTCTCAGGTAGCAAGTGCTATTGTTTCTAAATAACTGATCTACTCCGCGACAGCAATACCTAACCGCGGAAACTAAAGATAACAACTACAAATGAATTCCACTGTAGCAAATAACCATTATCTGTCAATTATAAAACTATTACCTTGATTAATGTAATAAGATGCTACAGATGTCTTTTGTTTGTTAATCATAATTGAACTGCTAATAATTAGCGTAGAGCCTTGCAAGCAAAAGGGTTTTTACTGAATTAGTAAGCACCTACGTGTAAAGATTTCCTCGGTGTGGCTAAACCGTAAGTGCACAAGCTTTGAGGTACAAAACAAGGCAGGATAATATAAGATCGCACTAGAAGTACTTCATAGTACTATAAACATAATCTATCAACACAAAACACTATCGCATTTTTATAAAGATAAATTAACGTAGTAGTCCATTAGTATTTATACTGAGATAAACTCGTTCTAACGTTCTTTATTACAGTTTCAAGTGTGTCTATCAGTTGGCTACTAGTAATTAGAGGTTGATCTCGAGTTAACGGCGATCCCGCGTCAAGTGAAGTGGCAACAAAGGCGGGAACACGACCTGTATGCCCTGTTTATGTTCGCGTTATCGCGTGCTGCTCGTTGCGCCGCCGATGTAAACAGATTCGGTAATAGCCACTTAAGAAATAAACATTGTATTTCTTTTTTGTTGTATATTGTCTGTGGCTACTAAGTTCATAGTCGATTATTGACGCCGTAGACATGACTTGACTGCAGTCAAAGCCCAAGATAAGATGTCGCCCCACCAACCGCCCGCCCTAGGTTTATTTAAAAATTTGTAATAAACCACCTTCAATTCGCCCCTGATATAATTAGGCACGTGAAGTAGTGGTACATGTTCCAGATCACTAGTCATAACTATAGAAAATTAATAATTTTAAAACCCCCCCCGACACAAATGAACTTAACAACAAAATTTGGAGTTCCTAGCTTCAATATTGGCTGAGATCCGGTCACATGTTCCACTAAAAGCTGAATATTTTGGAGCCGAGTGCTCTGATTTTCATCAAACAAAGCTAAGAACACTCGGGATTAAATTATCTATGACACAAAAAAACCGCACTCAAATCGGTCCATCCGTATGGGCGCTACGATGCCACAGACAGATACACAGAGTCACAGACACGTTAAACTTATAACACCCCTCTTTTTTATCGGGGGTTAAAAACATATTGGCTCGTCAAGCAGGTAGTCGAAACGGGCTTAAGAAAACAAAACAAAGGGCGAGACCGATGATTATGAATGGTTGTTGTTGATACGTGCATGAAGGTTGATATTACAGCAGCGATGGGTCCATCAGCGCTGTGTGACGCTGACACACATTTCGCAAATATTACAGCTGTAATTACAGAACAGATCACGCAGTACTCGCAGTAGCGTATTCTATACGGCTCCACTAAATTCGCGCGCTTAGCGTAAGTACAGTTCGCGTCAACTTTATGATCAGAACTTCCTTATATATTTAATTTACCTTCATTTATCTATGCGATATAATTTGCCTCGAGTTTATGTACTTATAATATTTAAAAGAGCATCCTTTCAGAAAAACAGGCGACAGGCAATTTCTATTCAAATATGGACAGAGCAATACATATTACAACCTTATTGTTATTGTTTTCTTTTCTGCGTGCGTGCATGTAATCTAAACAGTAAAGCAAGTGTTTTATCTACCTACCACGTTTACCATAAAGATACTTAACTTGACTTGTTGTAGCCATTTATAATTATTATTAAGATATACAGACAATTCAGAAATATTTAACGTACATTATTGAACTGCTAAAGGACCTAACCACAATCATAAGAACTATCAATAGTACTAGGCGTACTGTTCTGACTAAAAGTCTATTTAATACTTTGTACTGTTAAATTTATTGAACTGTTAAATAATTACCTACTTTAGTAAATTGCATGAATTAGCTTTGCAATTTAGAATGATAACAGACTCGGAAATCATAATTTGCCTTAAGTGCCTATTAATGAAATAAACGTTGCTACGCGAATTTACTCTCGCTGTAAGATTGAGTACTTTAACGCGTCTTAAAGCATGCACGACATCATCTTTGGAATAATTTCAAAAATTATCTTATTAAAACACTAACCTACTTGTGCAACTCGAAACTTATCTATCGCACTCGCTTGGAAACTACGATTTCTTTTTAAAATAGTGTGGCAAGGTATTCGTCATATAAAATGCCAATATAGTGAGGACGTAATGGATTCAATGTAATCGGTGATTACGGACTTCGGGCGGCGAGTCAAGACTTTAAGTCAGCGGGGCGCACCCTCACCTTAGGCTTAAGTACTTCTAGTAAAACTGCGCAACATGATTTTTTGTCCTGCGACAGATATTGTATATTCTTTTCTATTCAGTAGGCAGTACGTGAAAGACCGGTCATACTGTGTCGCTAGACAAGCGAAGTCGCGGCCAGCCGGGCTAGCATAACTAGTCTAGACTTCGATTGTCGTGTCGTGTGACATATAGTCATCCATCCCTCTCACATCCCAAACGGAAAGAAACCGGTTATATTTGTCGCGCATCAAAGCATCGCGTGGCGCAGTAATGCTATATAGAAGTAAAAAAAAAACATTTTTTCTCTAAAATATAAGCAATGATCCACCTTCCCCTACAGTTATACCAAGTTGGAATGCAATCGGTTATTTTTCGCCTACAGCTCAGTGCAGCCGCGTTGTCTGCACTCATCTTTCAAGCACTTGTATTATATAGTTGCCAAGAGCGGTGTGTTTAATGTAGCCCTTATAAGATAGCAAACGTTTTAGTTCGTGATCATAGGTCATAACACGATTAGGTATAAACAAGCACATTTGTGCTCCAGGTGTTCCAAACAACCGATATCACATGCGTCAGCCGTTGCTAGGTCGCCTGTGAGTCATAGTTGGTCGAAAAGCTAGCTTAGCAGTCTTTGGTAACCTGAATTCATCACGATCAGATAAAGGGCAATTTTGTCAGCAGAGGCCAATGATAAGAAAGGAGAATTATAGCAATTTTTTTTCATCGTAGTCGGATAAAAAGTACCTATCCTCTAACCATCTGTGGATGCCCAGCTACCTTGGTATCAAAAACTATTCAAATTCGTTTAGCCATTTTGGCGTGATGAAGCCACCACGAAACATACAAAAAATCCAAGAAAAATATTTTTCGATTAAGTGACTTTGAAATGGTCCGTGTTACATATTTATATCCTGTTGTAATCCAGCAACATTCCGTACCTGCATCACTATCATCTGAGCACTAAGGCCATATTGCAATTGCTCATTTAAGATCCGTATCTAACCGAGAAATAACGTTACGAAAATATCGATAAGCAAAGAACAATTGCATATTTATATTTTACTACCTGCATGACAACGTACATCCTTGTTCACTAATTGTTTTATTACCTGAGTTCCGATCGGCACCAGATATGCAAACTTAAGTCATGCTATAATGTTCATTAAAATATTATTATACCGGCGGCTGTTTTTCGAATGTTTTACATCAAAATCAGACACTGCAGATGTTGCAATGTCCAACACAAAAACAAACGTTCGGTTCATCCATTGTTAACTCATGACCTGAATTATTCAAGCACGAGGTGGTAGTCGTTAGCAGTATTTCACATTTAATTTATTCGAAGATTTACATGAAGTATCAAAGTAAGTAGTTGTAAGACCCCAGCACCGCAGTCTATTTAAATATTATTATAACAATATCAATATACCAATTATCTTTATTCGAAGATTTATAAGAAATACTAAGTGTTTACTACGAAGATGAATAACATTCCTCTCATTTGAAATCCAAATTTACATACAAACTTCCTCAAACGTATATAAGAATGTGTCATGGGTTTTTAGCTGCGAATAAGAAAAATCCGAATTCCTTCCCTTTGACTATTATCATTCATTAGTGACATAGAGAAGTGAGTCATCGTTTCACTACTGTGCATATGAAATTAAAGCGGAAAAAATACATAGACTTAAATGAATATACGTTAAAAAAGATTACGATGAATTGAAAACCTCCTCCTTTTTTGAGCCGGTTAAAAAAGGATTTGTCTGATTTTAAGTGGGTGTCTTCGTGACAACAGAATCAGACATAATCGAGAGAGCGAGAGAGAACGTTCAGAGATTTTTTGTCTACCTCGCCTGTTTAAATATCGGATCGTTGATAGTACGTACAGTCACCAAATGATACTTTCCATCTAATACCACCTAGTGTCACATGTCAGAACAGCTCAAATTCGTGCTGCATTTGAAATTCGATCGAGATGAAACTCTTCTAAACATTATGAGAAATTGCATTGTTAACTCTTCCTCTTATAATAATGCAAGTCTGCTTGTTGCCTTGTGTGGCCTTCGGTCGACAGCGGAGGACCGAATCGATATTCAGACTTAAAATAGGTCCTGTAGAGTTACATGGCCATTTTTATGACCAGTAAAATGCATTTTATTTTATAATAAAACAGTATAAATAAATGAAAGCGGCTCGATGGAGCCCAAGTAACGCCCGAAAATAATATTGACAAGACTAGGTACTGTCTCGGCACTGTACGCACATACACAGAAGTCAATAAATTTCATACACAGCAAAGTTCTCCATGACCCAGTAACAACGGCCTGCAGCTGTGCAACCTGCGAGCGGTCACCTACGGCGATTAAAACCCTTATCTCGCGTTTTATGTACACAGACGATGCAATTACCATAACAAGAATAACCTGAATCGATTGCTCAGTATTGGACGGTAAAGTTTATTAGTCAAAACACAAAATAGGACAGGATAGGTATAGTTTATTTTATGAGGAAATAAATTTTTAAGCCCTCTTCAGTAGAGGGTTACAAACTTGTCAAACTTACTACTTTACGAAGTTAACTGTTATACAAAAGCAACGAAAATAATTAATCCAGCGTCCAATAGCAATATCCATTTAGAAAACTGTATAAAGGCACTTACTCCGATTGAACGTATAAGTTTAAGATATGGACTGTTCGCAAATTTCTAATTCGAGATAATCATGTTGATTCCTTCCTTACACCTAATACTACATGATAATTGATTTTAATCTCATAAAATGCGAGGTCGAATGACTTAATTTAAAACCGATCGCTTGGGCGCTTCTCATTAACCGTTAGATATGTTTCAAGTGAATATATTAAGTATTGTCATTTCATGATCGCATTACGCTAAACTTTCTCAGACTTTGTACACGATATATTTGCATTCCAAGTATATCAATGCACGTGTCGTCCCATTTACATATTTGAAATTTTCGTGTTTTTAATTTGACACCTATGTCTGCATATCTGTGGCATAAGAGCTTCCAAAATGGATCGATTTGTATGTGATTCATTTTATTAGAGTGCTGGCTTAAGCAAAATATTCTTTAGCTCCTTTTATTGGCGATTAGGTCAAGCGATTTAATGATGTTCGGTTCCGTTTGTGCCTCCTCGTCCTACCTAACCTAACCTAACCTAACCTCGTCTAGTATTACTTGTATTTCTGCCATACCAGGTTATAGTATTGGTTATATCTCTCCATGACATGTCGGGACAGAGCGCAATAAAGAAAGTGCAGCAAATGGTCGAGTGTGAGAGGCCGACCAAACTGGAATGTTCAGCTAAAAACATAAGTAATATGTTGCTATATCCAAGTATAAACCGCTCGCAGACATCTCCTAATGATCTTAAGTCTCGCTTTATTCGGCGTAACACCGAAGTCGAGCACCGGCGGATAATAAATAGCGCGCGTTGATGATAAATGCTCTAACTAATGCCCTAAATGCTCGTTATTGCTCAATCAACGCGAGGCGAGTCAGTCAAATTCACACCTAGGCTATTATTAGTGAGTCATGTAATAATGTCGGGCTAAGACAAGTGTCTGTGTATGTTAAGATGTTGTTTTCCTTATTTTAGTCGGTTTATCCAGGCCAAAACGATACTACATAACAGAAACACAATATTAAATACCTAAAGCTGTTAAATATATTTTTGTAGGATATATTTTCACTTTTTGTGTAGAAAAAATAGATCGAATAGTATACGACACATTGTGAGAGATCTGTAGAATGAGTAGGTATGTTTCTTAGTTTATTATTTCTGTAGTTCGGTACTGAAAGAAACCTCTGTGGCACATACATACTGGACAGATAAGATCCTCTACAAATATAACGATTTACACAGATTCACACGATGTCTGTGTGCTCATTATTCCGAATCGCACGATACCGACAACTCCGGGAAACAGATGCACGTCACGTGTATACAAAATATTGGACATCGACAAAACAGACTTGTATTCGAGCGATATAGTAAATATTTTTATGTAATTAGCTAATGGCCCTGGTTCGTCGCCGTAGGGCAAAGCGAAGAACCCACGCCACATGTTGCCGCCACCCATCATACTTAAAGTGGCATTTAACTTTAACTCGCAGCTTGACACCATTCTTGGAAAACTGACACAAGAAGTTCTTATTTCTAATAAAATCTAAGTTAATGTGTGTTGTTGCCACGATTGATCACTCGTATAATTATATACAAAGTTATTATTAGAGTATCTACTTTATATCCGTTTAACTAAAATGGGGATTTCGCCGGCCACTGAATGAGTTTCTAATTAACATAATAGGTAGATAAAATCAAATAAAACTAGCATAGACGTAAAATAAAATTAACTGGTCATATTATTAAACATTTAAAATACATTTACCTGTAATCATTTTAATGTATGTTTGTATTTTGCTGTATCATGGTAATTCATGGAAAATATTAGAAACAATTTTCTAAAATGCTTGGCTTATTAATATTTTTATAAACTAGTCGTAATTTGTTCACGTTTCAACCCTTCAGCGAAATTGGACTTCGTAAATAAATATTCGTTCTCGTTATTGACTGCTAGCTTCTGCCCGCGACTTCGTCCGCCTTAAATTCGTTTATCGCGGATAAGGGTAGTTTTCCGGGATAAAAAGTAGCCTATGTCCTTCCCCGGGACTCAAACTATCTCCATACCAAATTTCATCCAAATCGGTTCAGCGGTTTAAGCTTGAAGAGGTAACAGACAGACAGACAGACAGACAGACAGACACACTTTCGCATTTATAATATTATAGTATAGTATGGATAAGTACAGAGAACTTTCGTTTCGAAATGGTAAAGATCTGAGCAGTAGATTCATAAGGCGACTGGACATTAAATGCTTATTTATAAATTTACGTGTATTCTATAAATATCTATGGTAACCCCTGGGGGCAAGGTGATCGAGTCACGGTCGCAATTGTGGCAGGGACAGCTGCAGCTATTACAGTATTAGTACCATCCGCTAGTGCAATGTCGAGGCCGAGGGATAAAGAAATAATTGCAAGCGAGTTTACCATTGCAAAATCGAACTAACAACGAAAACGTGACATTTTACGACTGGTGAATTTCGAAGAATGAAAGGATTGTAAGAATAGGGACCCAGGCCTAAAAAGTCAGTTTTCCTCAAAAATCTTATTACCAAAATGTCTGATTTGTCCATAATGTCAGCACGTCTGCGGAAATCTGCTGGACATTGTGAGATTGCAGACATTTTGGGAAAACGGACATTTCAAGCCTGAGCAGAACAGAGATGATGCATTATTTTATTATTCTCAATTGGGAACATTAAATTTCCCCAAAGGTGTTCATATTAAATTTTTCGTCGATAGTACGCGTTATTTGGACTCAGGATCTTTGGATGGTATATTTTTATGACATATTGTTTTTTGGATGTCATTATTTTAATCCTGTGATGTTTCGTTCACGCCAAGGGACTCCATTTTTAATATGGTCTGTACAGATTAGCAAGATAAATTATAATGTTAGCTGTCAATGTCATGACTTTTTTTTGTTACTAAACCATAAATAGAGACCAAAGTAAAAATGTATACAGTATAATTGTAGTCAACAAATGTCACATCGAAGTTTAAAAAACAATATCTAAAATATGATACGGTTTAGAAATAAACTATTTATATGAAACGTGTACTATGTCGAAAAAATATGAAATGTATACCTCTGGGAAACTTAATGTTCCCAATAATACCAAACGATCCAGTTTTTTCTGACTAAGATATGTACCTATATGTGATACCCATTGAAAATTGTACGCTAAATACTTTAAAATCGAGATTCAAAGAGGCATCGAGGCATAACGGCTGGGCGTTAAAACGCGCCACACAAATCGAGCGACACGTTGTGACGTCACTCATGTCACAAGTGTAGAGGAGTGAGGAGTGTACAAGCATTTTCTTATTTTGGCGTTAAAAGTGCGTTGTCTGTAGTTGTTATACATTGATTCCTTCATTGAACCTTAAAGAGTCACAACGTTTAATTTTCTTTTAGACACGAAAAATATACAGTAATTTTGCGTCTCAGCATTTAAAGATAATTTATTCTTCTTTATTTCACCTTTTACGCTCTATTTGATATTTTTTCGTTTGTAATACTACAGTAATTAAGAAAATGAACGCATTGTATTTTCTTTTGCCAGCAACTCGAACGAATCCATATGTCGCTAGACCATAGCAATTATCGGTAGTAAATTACACGAATTTACAAGAGCTATGTCTTTTTATCTATGCAATACCGAGCCGGATCCAATAATTGTCTTCTATTGATCAAGCGATTGCATTTAATTGTCTATTGACAGACAGATTAATATTCCATGATGCCATAGTTTTTATGGCCATTTCACATACCTCGGTAACTGCGAGAATAAATAAATACTTACAGAAACATATTGTGCAACGAAGCCTCGGACTGGTTCGATTTTTCCAATCCATATACGTAAAACTTCTTTTAACATTTTTAAATTTAGTCCACCGATAGTTTTTACTTGCCTATCCATAAGAGGTAGACAATGTTTTCATCTATTCTCTGCTTTGTCATATTTTGAAATGTAAAGCAAGTGTGGAGTACGCACTTCCTTTTCGGGTCTCTGTCTGACCTGTTTGTCTAGAGTGGTTACCAACCTGAGTGTTCGTTGAGTCTAGAGCTGACCTTTGTGAACTGGTATAACTAGTACTAACGTCTCATGCAGCGACCCACATTATGTAATCATATTAATTAAAGTCGTAATAAGTGACTTTGTTGTATGATATTATTGTGTTAGTCTCAAATGATCTACAGTTATTGAAGAGGGTCACAGAGATGAAAACTTTTTATTTAACTTTTTGATGGCATAGTAGTAATAGACACCCAATGGAATCGAAGTGATTGTTTGACTATATCGCTATATATATGCATAATGTCCCTATTTGACTACATAAACGTATCCACAGATGACGCCTTTATTCGCTCTTAAGTATGATGATATCAACCAGTATTTTAAACGACATTCTACTTATTCCAGGTGACCCAATCTCGTGTATCACAGAAGGCTCAATACCCCAGCACGTAATTAACAACTTCTGCTGGATTACATACACGTTCACGCTGCCGTTCAATCCAGCACACGAGGCTTCCCATCCCGGCTTCTCACACCTTGGAAACGAAAATGACTACGAAGAGAAACGCATACACTCGTATTATCAATGGGTGCCGTTTATGCTATTCTTCCAGGTAAGAATAACAATAAAACCTTATGGTACAGTCACAAGCATCAATATCTGCCACAACAAAGCGAGCGAAAATATCTGACGCATCCTAACGTCCCTAGTAACAGAGTTTTGTCAGATATTTATGCGCGCTTTGTTGTGGCAGATATGAATGCTGGTGACTGTACCTACTAGCTTATGCAAACATAAGAACACTAAAGACGCTAAATCTCAAAGTGCATTACACTACACACTACAAAGAAGTGTAACCCTTTTTACCAAATTTCATTTAACTTATCTTGAATTTTTTTTTCGAATGAATTAAATAAGTATTTATGGAAATGTCCGTAGCCTGTAATCCAAAATTGAATTTAGTTTATACTACGTTAAAGCCTGCCATTGAAAATATCTCCATATTAATGAGTATGCGCAATATGAAAAAGAACACACTTAGTAGTGAACAAACATTAAAACTCACGTAGTCATGATTTCAATGACGAATTATTCGCTAAGAGGCCCTTCCCTTGTTTGTGTCTGATATGGTAAAACGATAAAACTTAAGTTGCACTTTAACAACTTAATACATGTCTGAGAGGCCCTTCCCTTGTTTGTGTCTGATATGGTAAAACGATAAAACTTAAGTTGCACTTTAACAACTTAATACATGTCTGACTATCGAAGTAAATGACATAACTTTGTTAATTTTCGCAAATATGTAGTGAGTAAATGTTTGCGTTAGTTCCATGGTTGTGATCATATGATTCATGGCCGATGTTCATTTCCAGGGTCTTCTGTTTTACATCCCTCACTGGATCTGGAAGAACTGGGAGGAAGGCAAGGTGCGCATGATCTCCGATGGCATCCGTGGGACGGTGGCGAACATCTCCGATGACAGAAACAAACGACAGGTAAAAACACACGTCAAATTTTATAATTAAGATCTATACATAAAGAATTGACATCGGAAAAACTCGGAAATATAAATAATCCCGAAGTGTCAATCAATTATCGTATTAAATCATTCACCTGTTTATGACCATTATGAAACTTTATTAACAAAGGTCAAAGTGAAGATATTTGACATTGACTTATAAAGTTTCATATTAAAAAACAAAAAAAGTTAATCATTTAATAAGATAATTGATTGATACTTTAGGATAAGTTGAGTTTCCGATGCTTATCGATGGCAATTATTTACCTATTAGTGAACGAAAATATAAAATCGCTAATGACTATTAATAATTACCTTATACTTTATTTTGTAATATCGGAACACGGTTCTTATGAGGTGGCATATCAAACGTATGTAAGTTGTTTTAAATAAAAAATCATTATTTTGCTTTTTTATATTCTATATATTTTTTTAAGTTTTATAAGTTTTGATATGTTTTCTTGAAGAACTACGCATTAAGTTTATACTCAAAACATATATTTAGGATAGGCTAAGTACAAATATTGTAATAGATATAAGAGTTATTCCGAAAAAATGACTGACTGTTGAGTTTGTTTCGGCTTTCTATTCCTCAGTGGTCTCCTCTTGGGAAACGCCGTAGAGTCAGACTTGTAAAAGTGCCCTTGCGGCCTACTTACAAAATAAAGATCATTATTTAATTATTTGTAATTGGCGTCAGTTGTGACGAGAATGAGATGTTAGAGGCTATACTTGTGTCAAAATACGTTGACGATATATCTTTATCAGTTATCTAAACTAAAACATAAGTAAATAAGAAAAGACCAACAAATCTGACCCAGTTCTCATTTGGCATTGTCATCATTTAAAAGGCATTGGCGCCATATGCTTGGGAAAAAACTAATCGCTATTGTAATAATGATTGTGAACTGACATTGACCTCTTTCCAAAATATTCAAGGATTGTTATCAATATATTAAACAAAATAAAGTTTAACCACGTTATATTATCTTTTCCAGAACCGACTCGTCGAATACCTCCTTGATACGTTGAATATGCACAACACATATTCCTTTGGGTATTTCTTCTGTGAAGCCTTGAACTTCGTCAATGTTGTAAGTAGCTCTTCACTTAGTGTGTAATGCGATCAAAATCCAAACAAAAGGCAATGATACTAATCTAAGTTGTCTATAATTTTTAGGTTGGCAACATCTTCTTCCTAGACAGGTTCCTCAACGGTGCCTTCATGACCTACGGAACTGATGTCGTCAAGTTCTCTAACATGAACCAAGAGCATAGATCAGACCCAATGGTGAGACAATTTAAGCGCACAATGTAACAAAACTAAAAAGAAACTCAAAGCTTATTAAATTTAAATTTGTAAAATAATTTCAAATTCTTCTTATTAGCCGATCGACTTGAATTTTAAGGTGTATATATTCACTGTTTTAGTAAATATAACTCTACTTAACTGACATTTTATTTTTACTTTCAGATTGAAGTCTTCCCAAGGCTGACGAAGTGCACATTCCACAAATACGGTTCTTCTGGCTCAATTCAGAAACACGACTCGCTATGTGTTCTAGCCTTGAACATCCTCAATGAGAAGATATTCATCTTCCTGTGGTTCTGGTAAGTTAAAATTACTTGAAAACTTCTAGATTTTATTGCGAAAGAATTTGTCATGCAGTAGGTAAAAACTACTGCGTTGCGTAATGTTGTTGTCTCTATCCAATTTTTTTTTCTTATTACTTGTCTTTCTTATTTCATACCTCTCTATCACCCGTCGTCTCCTTACTTACTTCTTTCATATCCATTATCATCTTTCACACAATCCATACATCTGTTCTTCGATCTTCTTCTCCTTCTGTAAGTCTATGACCTTCAATTTTGATACTTAAAGCTCTTCTCGTCATGAGTTCGTCACTCTGCAGACGTACCCGTACCACATTAAACGGTTAGCTCGTAGCTTATCGAAACTGATAAAACTTCAAAATTGATCATTCATATTCCAGGTTCATCATCCTGTCTGTAGTATCGGGTCTGGCGTTAGTGTACTCTGCGGCTGTAATCCTTCTGCCCAGCACCCGCGAACAGATACTCAAGCGGCGATTCCGCTTCGGAACACCCAAGGGGGTTGAGGCTCTTGTCAGAAAGACACAGGTATATCTTTTGAGTTTTCTTATAACCTATTATATTCTGATTTTTAATTCAAGACCAACATTTTACATCAACGGGCGCACTTTCGCTGTGATCACTGCATACTGGTTTAAGTGTTAGTATTTTTATCAATAAAACTTACCCTAATATTACTGGTTGCACGATTTCTCATTCATATTTTTATGAAATAATATTTACTTGATGAAATAATCAAGGTGAGAACTGTCAGATTTTGGTCTTGAATTAAAAATCAGAGTTTAGTAATCGTTATCTGTCTAGCTTTGTATTACCACATTGAATTTAAGAACTAAACCTATTTATTATAATAAAATCTATAAGCCAAATCGCATCAGAATCAGTTTGTTTTAAGCTCACATATTAGGTAATTATTTAACCTCTATCTGGCATACATAAATTACAACTTTAGTCGCGACGAGTACTTCGTAACAAAAAAAAAAACTTTTTTAGAAGAAGTACATTAGGCAAGTTGTCAAAAATTCCAAATATATTTATAAAATGTTTTTGTTAACAGGTGGGCGATTTCCTGCTTCTACACTTGCTCGGGCAAAACATGTCGATGCGAGTATTCGGCGAGGTCTTGGATGAGCTATCTCGGAGACTACACCTTGGGTCCAATCCACCTTCGGCGCCATCGACCATAGAAATGGCACCAATCTATCCGAATATAGACAAGTTCTCCAAGGAGACCGAGACGTAAGAGGTAAAATACATTTTAAAGTAGTACACAAATTTGTCTAGTAGTCATTTGATATCTGGCATAATGCCTCTGTTAAACTATTGAAACAAACGGGCAGTGAAAGATTTCCATCCTAATTCTTGGCAAAGAGGCATTCGAAGGAAATGTGTATTACTTTTAAAACGAGCGAGGGTTTATGTAATGTGTAAAT
Organism: Hedya salicella; assembly: GCA_905404275.2. Classification (NCBI taxonomy): domain Eukaryota; kingdom Metazoa; phylum Arthropoda; class Insecta; order Lepidoptera; family Tortricidae; genus Hedya; species Hedya salicella. Next base: position 15,383,239 of record FR990100.1, on the reverse strand, counting down.
CCTTTTGTATTCCAGTTAACGAAAATAGACGGTTCATGACATTCCTTTTTATTAGAATAGATTAATAAACGAACATACTGACTATGCATGCTAAGAACTAAGCCTCGGTTTGCCTTTTTTCTAAGCTTAAGCTTTAACTTTGGGTCTCAATGAAATAAATTAGTGTAAAAATATTTTTTCAAAAATGTACGTTGATATTTTGTGAATAAAATAGGTAATAAATTGAATTTTATAGTGTGAACGAATAGATTTAAGGAGTGATGTAATTGTTACGATATTTTAATTGGTGTGAGACTGTCGAGTAAAAGTCGATGATAAAATTTGTCTGTTTTGTGAACTAACACTGCGGAACTATCAAAATCTATAGAAATTACTAGTAGATAGGTACTCCTTTGTGGTTGCAGAACCAAGCTGTTTATTAACGCCTATCGTGTCTAAGCCTCACTTTCAATTAACTAAGAGCTTCTCGATCTACAGTGATAACTCACGGGGACGGCTTATTACAGGGTGGCTTAGACCGAATTTGTGAGAGATATTATTATTCTAGTTCAAATATAATAAAAATAACTGCTTTTAGTTTTAAAAATAAGCATCTAAATATCTGTTCTAAGATGCAATAGAAGTTATACCTAAATAAATGCTTTTGTCTCAATACTTTACTCGCTAAGCCAACTAGTAATGCAGCATGTATTTTAATTTTCGATACATCTAACATTGACAACGTTATAGACTTAAATTTTTAACAAAAAAAGACGAATACACATATCACCTGGATGAAATGATAGCATTTTACTTTTTACTAGTAGTAGGTACAAATTAATTAAGTGGTAGGATTTCGGTGCAAATTATAAGGTACTAAGCGTGTAGAGAATATTTTTGTACTCAAGTAAGTTACTCGAAATATTGTGCCATTGTAACAAATCCTTGTTATGCCTTTTTGGATTAAATTGGACACCAGATTTGCATTTCCTGACTTCCTACAACACTGTTTACGTTTTCACTTTAAATGTCTCGAATGTTTTATGCAAATGATATACTTAGTTGTAGTTATTACTATTTTCAGTCATTTTAGCCATATTTTTAAGATTAAGATATCAATCATTTTGATAGAAACATCCTGTATCTCCACTCCATATTTGATGAAGAATAGAATTAGTAGTAAGACGTTACTATTTCAGTTGTAGCAGTATGCCTGTGACATTAACTATATTACTTTATTTTACTACATAAGCAATAGTTTGTTTTTTATTCCTAATAATATGGTAAATACCTGTAGCCGATCATTACGTACAATTATGTAAGAAAGACTGCTACTGTGGAACTGTTTGTACATTTTCACGTAGTTTCTATGTAATTTGGTTATATTTTCTTTCAAATAAACGAATTAAAAGTTCTCTTTATGTTTTATTTTGAATCAAATCCAATATACCGCCACCGAGTACACTATATTGAATGGATAAACTTTAATTCCGAAGACAAAGACAATATTTCAGATTCATGCATGTTTGTATATATTAGAAACGTCGCTATAAGAGTTACTTACATATAATGTTATATTATTACTGATGTTGAATATTTTGCTAGTAATCACATGTTACCAACCACATCTCTGCATTGTATCCATGTTTTATGGACGCGTTTACTACTGCGATCTATCAAAGTTAGGGGACCGTGACATATCAACTAATGTTGCGCTCGCTTCACCTTCTTCATCGCCAAACCTTATTCATTCGTTAGTCAGGAGAAAACGACAGTTATTAAATAAAAAGCCACCTAGGGCAGACTTGTTTTAGACCATAGAAAGTTACATTTTGATTATGGCAGCTCAAGACTCCTTATATTTTGACATTTGTTAACGGTGACTAGAAAGGAGAAATGTACTGTTCTGTAAAAAGAAAACATGAAATCATCACAAACTAAAGTGCGTTCCAATCACGCAAATGTATGAAGAGCAACAACCTTCTGCAATACGCCATCTAGTTTTTTTTAGTTTTTATTTAGCTCCGGCGTTTGTTCAACAGTAAAACTCTATTACAACTGAGCAGTAATTATTGATAATTTACAGAATACCGTCAAGTGGTAGAACAAGTCGCCCCAAGTTAAGATGAAAATGAAAAGGGAAAGACATGTGACAATGTCACTAAATATAAAATTATAGGCACATATCTTCAACCGTCCGACCGTCACCAAAATCAACACTGTGTTACGTTGGTAACTTGGTATGCCGACAACTGAACGTAAGGTAAACGTCCCAGTACTTGACAATGTCCCGATAGTTGGCAACTTATTTCATGGCAGTAGAGGTGCAAAACACGGTGTCAACTATTGAAATTCAGGTGGTAAGCATTGGGGCTAATACCTTATTATTTTAGCAGAGTAAGTATGGAACTAATAGTGTTGCTGTGAAAGAAAGATAAACCTTTAGAATAGCTACATCACTAAACGGTGTTATACTATCGCCGGTCATTGTCAATGCTGCACTAACTGACGATACCTATTACACACTTTCAAAATCAGTGATAGCAGCAATGGACTTACAAAACTACGTAAGTATATTTCAAACTATACTCATTTACTTTGCATTGTCAGGTTTTATTATACATTGCAACATTAGTGTCAATTATATCATTACTGGTGCTACCTATGTGGCGATTCTCACTCACTTCTCATAATAAGCTCCGCTGCGTGACGTGAGACTTTGTCCAGTGGTAATATTGGCCATATTGGACTGTCGTACGTCTCCGCCACCGCGGTCAGGAGATCAGGAGGCGCCGCATAAGTGAAGCGACTACCGTATCGACGATATTACCTACGACTTTATTGATACACGTATTGTAACGCCAGATAAGGTGCGTTGGGGTAACACGGAAGTATGGGAAAGACAAAAACTTTACCGAAAATACTCCTAAAAGCGTTGAAATAAAATTAACCGATTTCCCTAATCTGGCATAAACTTTTTTGACATATTCGTCATTTGGCATAATGATTTTTTTTTAAAGTCCCCAGTAAGCTCGGTTCTCCATACAAACGCAGTTACGCTCCCATTTTAAGACGACTAGCTAGTTTGCTCTGAAACTTTGTACTTAGAATAAGTTAAGGTATATGCAGGCCTGTAGTTAGTTTATGTAGCCTAAGATACCATAGTTAAAAAAATACAGCGAATTTAAGTTTTTCATACAAAACTTGTTTTTGCTGTATTTCGTTTGATTTATAAACTGGAGCCATATAAAATAATTACAGGTGTAGATATACCTCATGTCATTGTATAAGCAAAGTTCCATTACAATCCAACACGTAGTTTTAAAATGAGAACGAAACTCCGTTTGTATGGGAAGGTGCAATTCGGCCGAACTTGCCGGGGACTTAAGAAACTGTAGAATTTTTAGGACTTTTTAAGGCATCCTTCTGTTAATACATTCGGTTAGGTTAGGTTTGTTTTATAACAATTCTGAAGAGTTTACGTATCAGGAACAAATGAATTATGACAAAAAAGTTTATGCCAGATGAGGGTAAACCAAAATTAACTTTTCGAACTTCGCACTACTACTGACTTATCCCAATGCACCCTATATTTCTTACACAGTAATACACTGTTATATCCACACTCAATGTTTTAGCTAGCTCCCTCTACAATCGCGATCTTTCCCTTCTCGTTTCCATCTGAGTACCAGATACATTGGACTTACCGGTTGCCCCAGTCTAGTTTGGCGACGAGTTTCAGCCGCAGCGCCCTAGTCTGGTCCTGCGTCAGGGTCCCAGCGAGTAGCGCTCGGCGACCGCTCAGGAGCTCCCTCATCACCTTGGCAACGGCGCTGAACCGGTACGTCTCTCGTTCCTGTGGATATTTAAATTAACATGAGGAACTATCCCGGTTAACGTATGTATTCTACAGCCATCGAGACTATAAACGTTATCCTTATCGGATAACCCTATTTTACTCTCGTGGAAATGTTTATAATAGGCTATTTGACAATTTTTTTTATGGTATATTATAATCTTAATAATAGAAATATTGGTGAAAAAACTACTCCAATATCATAAAAACTTCCCGTCCCGATATACAACGACGTTAAAAGCACATTTTTGGACTTTCCCAAAAAACGCTTCATACTAAAGCCTACAAGCATGTGACGTCACACGCTTGTATCTTGTATAGGGAAAATAAGAACTTTGTTCTGCAGCTATGTTAAAACTTGCGTTTATCGAAACAGTTTTATAACAAAAATTACAAAACATTTTATGGGTTATTGAATGGTATTATTAGTTATTAATATTTTCATACTTTAAAAATGGACTTTCCCACCCAACTTTAAAGACGCATAAAACAAGCTACACGTAAGGGTATCTAACTCAAAATTGTATCAGGATCTTATATAATTTTTAAATGTTTTTCTACTGTCACCCTTGACTGCCAGTCTCGATTGCCGTACCCTAAATATAAGGACATGAGGATAACGTCGCAATTTTTTCCACAATGATTTTCATCTTTCGTCTTCTTTATTTGGAACCATTGGATTGGTCTGGCTACCATTTTTTCCAGTAATAGAATTCAGTGGGGAGGGCACAAAACCGCAAACGGGAAGGCCATTGCCACTTGGAGTAGCGTGAGGACGCGGTGCGCAAGGCACAAGAAAGATCCGCAAGGCGCAGGCCGTCGTCTTTTAAGAAGTTTAACCCTCTATGGAGAATGTGTTCCAAATTTTATGCTCGTATCTACACCCACTTAATGTATAAATTGAAACTATATTTTATTTAACTTCTTTCGGCTCGGCAAAAAGGATTTGTACGTAGTGTAGTCGCGCAAAATAGCCCTAAGAATGATCTACCGTTGCACAAGAAATTGTTGAAATCCGTTCAGCCGTAGTGGCGTGATGAGGACATACATATATTCCCACATACATTGTCTGAGAGATGGCGCTGTTAATGCCCATTTTCGACATAGTAATAAAAAATGGATATTAGTCTTGTGACGAGCTGAAAAACGCATGGATTATTGTAATTATTATTTATATTTACCAAACCATAATGGTACCATACTATATACTGGCGCCATCTATACCGGCAGGTAGAAACTGTTACAGCATTCTGTTACCTAATGATCTAAGTTCAAATTGCCTGTAAGCTACAATTTATGATTCACACAAGAATAAAGAAACAGAATAACTTAAATGACTAATAACTGAGCAAAAAACAAGGAAGTAACAAGTATGTGAGATGTTTCTGCCGAGTTTTCATTGTTTGTTTGTATTTATTACCTAGTGGCAATAAGTTTTTGCTATTGGGTTCGCACCCATGAGAATCTTGAAAAGCTCTTGGTTGGTACATTGTAAAGGTTGTCTGGAAGAGATCGCTCTTTAGTGGAAATACCACCTATTATTTACCGTAGTTTATGTTAAAGCTCTGGTACTGTTTCTCTAGTTGGTGTGCAATAAAGAATTTCAATTATTGTATTGTATCATATTGTATATCGTCGCCTAGTACAGTCGGTGACCTCACATAAGTACCCAGGCATATTCGTGACTATGAACGCGCACTGGAACTCACTAGTGGCGTGAGTTCGAGCCCCGGTTGTATGTCCCTGTTTTTGCTTTTTTTAATTATTATTTTAAAACGAATTTGCATGATTTACTTTAATAGAGGTATATAACACCCCAAATATATTTAAAAAAAACAGGGGTTAAAAGGCATTTCATTTCTCCATAAATGGCGGACTTATCAATTTGCGTAAAATTAAAATCCATTCTTTAATTGACAATGGAAAACGTTCACAATATTTAAAAAAATATCAGTAATTATAAAAGGTAGTTACTACTTTTCTGAAACCTGTTGAAATCGAAATTTTTTTCAAAATTCAAAACTTAATTCTGCAAGTAAGCCTCGAGGGCACTTTTACACTTAACATTCAATGTTCATATTTGATTGCCTTATTTTTATCAATTCAGCCTCTTTGATATTCGGTGGGAGAGCGAGTGTCTCACTAACCAAATTATTCGACCTCTTCAAATTATCATATTCTAGATGGCAGCACTTACCGAATGTTATTTTATCATCATCTTGTTTCATTTACAAATATATTTCTTAAGAATGCATATTTCGCTTAGAATAATTCCCAGCAAGCTTGAGTAAGAAGTCAAAAAACATTCTCTGACACCCCAAGTCAGGGTTTGAACCTTCGTCCTTCTGATCCATTGTCAAGCGCGGTTACCACTAGACCACAGGACAGGTTAATCAGCTACAAAATTGCGGACGGGTTGTTTCAAATTAACATTGCTAGGGCGCATCATATGTATATTTTTTTTCAATCGTATGAATTCCGTCTCATAACAACCCACAATTTAAGCTATTTATTTTCGGGTATTAGGCAATTACATTAGTGGGCAATGTCGTTAATTATCTATAATTCGACTATTGCTCTCGGAACAACTCACGGTTGACATTACATATTTATTACACTTTTATATTTTGAAATAATGCTTCAATTAACAGCATTTCTGAAGGTGAAAATAGTGGTGTTGTTTGAAAACAACACGTCAATAAGCTACATTGCTCATCAATTGCATTTAACGGTAAGTTGAATATATTAATTATATTTTATAAACTTACCTATAGCTCATATATATTCATGATTTTAATGGTCTTTGTCTTCGTTTATTCATTTGTCTAGGATATCAAAGGAAATTATTAAAACTGGTTTACGTATAACATGATATTACATGCTATTTATACTTTGTTATAACTTATAATTACATAACAATTCGCATTACGAATACCTTATAGTATAAGTATTTAGCATTATGACAATGACGTTTTTCTACACTATAAATGCATTGCATCATTTTATTTTGTTTATGGTCTATTAAAGTTATAAGGATGATTAAATAGAAATAACGTTTCTTTACAGAGAAAAACCGTTAGATTGTGAATCAAACGGCATTGGCATGGAGAAACTGAAGATATAGAATGGAAGCGGCTAAGGTTTGCTCCTGTGAAGTTTTACTCCTCAGTCTGCACGGGATATAATCGTAAGGCACACTGAAGACCCGTTCCTTTCCACTAAAACGGTAAAACAGTACGCAAACACTTACATGCATCCAGCAGGATTGAAGACATATGACTAATTTTGTATTTTACCTACCAGAACTAGCGGCAGAATAACATTAGCTTATTGGGGTTGGAAGTCATCATGGGGCCAGGCGAAATTATAGAAGTCGGTGGTCGCATAAATAGTGAAAAATACTTGGTAATTTTCCGTGACGTCATGTTGCCATCTGTACGAGTTGCCTATCCCGAGGGTCAAATATACGTGATAAAAGACCAAATTGTAACAGATTGGCTCGGTTCCCAAAGTGATATCACAACAGTTATCTGGCCGTCATAAAGCTCAGACTTAAATCTGATAGAAAATGTATGGGGCCGAATGGTCCTTAACTGGGACCAGTCCAACGAGAGGACGAGCCAAAACCTCAGGGACGGTAAACGGCATTAGCGAGAGACTGCAAAAAGTTATCGACAATGACGGCAGAGCCTTGAAGTATTAAGTAATGTAATCAAAGGATTGTAGTGATGCTATTCTATCAACATTAAACATACAGTTTGTTTTTTTTTATTGTTAGTAAAGTAGGTGCCCGAGTGATGTTATTGTATTTTAAGATGGAAGCGTTTAATGCATGTTTCTATCTACATACATGTTGATTCACTGGGTGCCTCTTCATTGAGGTTAAAATAAATACTTTAATTAATAGCTACATATAGTTATATTAATTGTAATTGGTTATTTTGTTTATCTCATTTTTTATTTATTTTGGGTGTGTTTGACTACACCAGATTATCAAAAAGGTGGCGAAATTCTAGTAAAATGTAACATAAACATAACTAAATAGTTGTTTCATCTGTTAATCGAATTAAAATTGTTTAATGTTGGTGGAATGCAGCATAAGTATGTTTACGAAATAAAATGTTTCTTATTATATGTTTTCATTCTTATTTATACCCTTATACGAGCAAAATACCAGAATGTGAAGGCTTGCCAAGATTAATTCTAGATGGCATGCCCACAGCGCAATCACTTATAAGGAATTTGTCCATCATATTGTCATTAATGATGATTTATATACATCACACAATTTACTTGGCTTATTTTAAAAATAACTGTGGCATTTTGACAGTACTCATCCCCATTGAACGAATTAAAATGGCATTAGCAGAAACCAGTAAGTAAAGTTTGCCAATGCGGTCTCCGTTAGATGGCGCTAGTTAAGTATGATCAAAATTGATTACATTTTGTAAAGTGTTGAAACCCATCTTTAATAGTGGCCACAGAAAAGGTTCCCATTGGTATTATTTTAGTTTTATTTACTAATTCAACAATTTATAAATTACCAGTCGAACAAAAAAGTCTTTGCAATTTTTAACATATGGGCATAGATGTTATGTTTTAATTACGGGAACTTTCTACATTTCCATTAAAGTTAGAATTATCTCTTATTATAATTATATTACTATTTATTTTTTTCCTTTTTTTGACGCCTGAAAGTATAGGTTAAGTAATGTTTAACCTCTTAGAACCCGAGACAATATATACATCTCCGTGTAAAGTCTGCCCAAGTATTTGTCTGTTATTAACTTTAATGTAATTATGTAGATTGCGAATGTTTTTCTGTTTATTCTAAAATCAGACATGTAACGTGCCCTTGAGGCCTGCTAGTAGAACGAAGTTTTTAATTTGATGTAAAAAAAAAAATTTTCCCCTCTACATCATGTATGAATACTTATATAAGAATAATAGAAACTACTCAACTAATTAAACACAAAAAAAAAGAAAAAAGTAAGTTGAGCCAGGTTTCGAACCTGAACACCGTTGCAAATGAGTACCGATTGTGCGTTCAAAACCACGAATATGCCTGGATACATAAGTCAGGTCACCGACTGTACATACCAGTACATACTGATGTGCAAATTGCGGCAACTTTCCAAAACGCTTAAAAAAAGTCTTTTAGACAGGTAAGTAACACTAGACTTAAAACCTTTTATATACTAAAAAAATGCTTAAAAAAGGTCTTATAAACATGTAAGTTAACACTACACTTATGACCTTTTCTAAGCATTTTGGAAAGTTTCCGCAATTTGCACATCAGTACCAGTACATACCCATAGTACAAGCTTCGCTCAGTTTGGGACGAGGTTTATTTGTGTAAGATTGTCTCTGATATTTATTATTATTTATTAGAATACAGTATTCAATAAGCATGATCAACTTTAAAACAAAAAAGCCCGACTATAAAACCCATGTAGCAAAAAATGAAAACGTTTATGAGCGTGCCATAAAAATAGACATACATTTATAGACTCGAAAAATATCACCCTTTAAAGAAAATGCAAATATCTTTTAAGGAGTCTATGATTTATGAATATCAATTTTTTTTTACGAATTTTGACGCAAAGAGTTCGAGCATGTTTCAGAAGAACAAATATAACGCGTCATTAGAATATGCAAATAGCAAGTCATATGTCTTTTGTTCATCTCCGTCTTCCATAATTACAGGCTAAGGCCATGAATGAATAAGTATTTGAATAGACACTCAAGTTGTTCAGTGTTCAGTTGTAGAGTTTTAGGATTGGGATCGTCAAATAGCTATACCATTCACGACATTACAGTGTATGACCTAAAATATGTATAAATATTGATTAAAATGCAACGTCAACAGAGGGACTACTGTGAAATTAGATATCCGAAGTTCGTATCGCGCCATCTCTCCCGCTCTCATGTTAATATGTATTTAAGTGAGCGAGATGGCGCGATACGAACTTCGAATATAGAATGTCAGTAGCCCCTCAGCTCGTGCTCAACAGGAATAAACGTTCTGAAGTCAAAATTACGTAGTAGTGATACTATAGTTGTTTTTACACGAGCACATCCATACTATAGGCCTAACACACAGGTCTTGTGATGACGTGTGCTGTCTTGCTCTTGCTATACACATATACGTCACTTGTCACCCCTCCCGTACCGCTCCCATACCACAAGAACAGACTTAATTATGCGTTAGACCTGTAATATTATAAATGCGAAAGTAACTCTGTCTGTATGTCTGTCTGTTACCTGTTCACGCTTAAACCGATATAGATGAAATTTTGGATATAGTCAGTTTGAGACCCTGGAAAGGACATAGGATAGTTTTTATCCCAGAAATCATCCCTTAAGTGTCCCCAGCAAGCTTGGCCGAATATCACCATCCCACACAAACGGAGTTTCGTTCTCATTTTAAAACTACGTGCTGCATTGCAACGATACTTTGCATATACAATGACATGAGGTATATCTAGGCCTGTACTTAGTTTATATGGCTCCAGTTTATAAAACAAACGAAATACAGCAAAAACAAGTTTTGTATGAAAAATTTCAATTCGCTGTATTTTTTTACTATGGTATCTGAAGCTACATAAACTGATTACAGGCCTGCATATACCTTAACTTATTCTGAGTACAAAGTTTCAGAGCAAACTAGCCAGTCGTTTTTAAATGAGAGCGTAACTACGTTCGTATGGAGCTCCGAGCTTACCGGGGGACTCTAAAGGGGGTAAAAAATACTAACATAAATACTTTCAAATGTTTTCCACATGATCGCATATACCGTTATGGAGTTATTGCAGAATAACGGCCCTTCTTAATAAAAGGACGTAAGTGCAGTCCAGATAGGCTTTTTTGCTAGTGCTTTTTTCATATAGCATTGTTTAATCTGTAGTGTGCATTTTTTCGTATAAACGGAACCCTACACTGAGCATGGTCCGGCATACTCTTGACCGGTTTTTGACCGGCTGCATTTGACGTGAGTATAATATTTTCTTTAGACATCTGAAAGACTTTAACCACGCATTCCTGGGGTCATGAGGAGCCTCAGGAATGTGTGGTTAAAATCTTTCGGATTTCATATATTTACCACATAAAGTTTCTTCCATAGCCGCGCCCATTCTCTCAGCACAACAGCAATCTCACGGACTAAAGGGTCGTCTTTCAACTCCGCAATGGCCGTCGGTCCAGAGCCTTTCACAGTGCATGGACGCACCGACACCACGCAGAGGGGAAATATTCCCCATGCCGACCGGTCTTTTGTGCTGAAGCCGCGACACCATCCTAGAAATGAAATAATATATTCATTAAACTAATTGATAGTGTAAAAAATAAATCCATGAGCACACAGGCCATCAAGCGGAAATAAACTCCAATTGTATTATTATGAGGCTATGCACACCGCCATTTTTAAACGCGTCGTCACAGCGCGTTTTCCTAACGTGCGTCAAGAGCGTATTTTTCATTCCATAGAGCTGCACACTGACTCGAACGCATTTAAAAAACGCGGTGTGATTAGGTCCTAAATCATATACATAATGCCTATTCATATCAGGAATCTGCGTCCTATAAAATTGGAGACATTTGTTATTTCAGTAAGAAATTTCATTCAAAGAAAACCATTTTGGGAAAGCTACACAATTGTAATTTAGAAGAAAAAAATACTTAACTGGCAGTCCTGTCGTTAGAAAGCGATCTAAGCGAAGTAATTTTTGGAACAACAAAACCCACGGCGCACGTAAGTAAAAAAATTGAAAATGGTCAGGAAGAAGAAAAGGCTGAAATAATTATCGTTGAACACTCTTGGCCAAGTGTCACCTTTCAGAAAAAAACAACTGATTTGAAATAACCTTTCCCATTAACAATATGTACCTATGTATGAGTAGAGTCATATAAACAGATAAGGAAAATATAACTACAATAAAGCCAGGACCAAACTTAACAAAAACGGTTTGGAAAAATGCAGAAACAATGTAAAAATAAATAAAACCGGTCAAGTACGAGTCTGTCTCGCGCACCGAGGGTTCCGTACAAACTTTCACTTATTCCGACTTAACTTGCCGCTTACTTTGCTTGCTTAGTTTGGGACTAAGTCGATTCGTGTAATATTGTCGCTGATATTTATTTATTATATAAGTTTAATCGTCAATGAGTCAGTTGTGTCGAACCAACAAAACTGTTTTAATGTCGGTTAAGTTGGACCCGCGCACGGGATTCGACCGTTTCCACCTCCTGACTTTTCTGTTCTGTTGTGTTTGCCTCTGGTATCTATGGCGTCACATACAAATGAGAGGCAATCTTAACCAAACCGGGTTATTCAATAGTGATTTTTGGTTATTAAAAAAAAAGTAAAACATAAATTTCGTGTAATATTCATATTAAATTACATAATTTCAGAAAATTACAGATTTTTCGTTGGGTAAACTTCGGAGATAAAGGGGGGACTGGTATTTTTTCCACATTTTCGTTAATAAAACGAAATAAAAGCACGATAAAAAAAATTGTTTGAAAATGTACAGATCAAGCCCTTTCATATAATACCCCACTTGACCCTAGTCTTTTAATTTTTGCCCCCCCCCCCTATTTTTTTTTTTTTTAGAAAATCAAAATATTTTTTATAATGTTTCCATCGCAATACATGTGGGCTGATTATGTTTATAAATATTTCAAATAGATAGCATAAGTAGTTTTTGAGATATGGCTCTCTAATAGTCAGACAGACAGACAGAGTCGCACCATAAGGGTTCCTTTTTTACCTTTTTGGTACGGAACCCTAATAGGTACCAATTGATTCTTGATTGAGTTTTTGTATTAATTAGGTATAAATTTGAATAAGTCTTTCAATTCTTGAATGTTGACATAATTTTTTATGTATTAACAGATAAGGAAAATATAACCACAATAAAGCCAGGACCAAACTTTACAAAAATTGTTTGGAAAAATGCGGAACGAATAAAAAATTGGTCCAAATTAATAAGTAATTGAGTTTTTGTATTAAATAGGTAAATGTTAATATATTTTTTCTATTTTTCAGACATCTACATATTCTTTTTGTTTGTCTAGAAATAAACAGTCAAATTTTATTGTATACTAGCTTCTGCCCGCGACTTCGTCCGCATTAAATTCGTTTACGGATAAGGGTATTTTTCCGGGATAAAAAGTAGGCTATGTCCTTCCCCGGGACTCAAACTATCTCCATACCAAATTTCATCCAAATCGGTTCAGCTGTTTAAGCGCGAAGAGGTAACAGACAGACAGACAGACACACTTTCGCATTTATAATATTAGTATGGATGTACCTGAGTGTTCTTCTAATATCTGCACAGTTTCACCAATTTCCAATGGTAATCCAGACCGGACATCTCCCTTCCAGTTGTAAACAGCTGAAACAATAAGGTTATTGAAGGTCTCGGATTATATATCCAAATTAGGGAATGCATCAGCTAACTAATTTGTATGAAAAAACTGTCAATTTCAGTTAAGTCGGTTTTAAAAACAACTGATTGCATTACTCAATCCGTATACAAGAATAGATAAAAATACACATATAAGACTAAGTACATCACCGCTTATAAGTATCTCGGCACTTATTATTGTTATTTTAAATAATAATATGTGCTACAGGTACAAAAAATACTTTGAGAATAATACTGCCAAGTCGAAGTCACTTGGCCGTTTTGCATGCAGTTTTCATTTCATGTTTTGCTGACTTATCCAGTTTCAAAATGGTATCCAGGAATCCAGGATATCCTTGTAAATATTTTATATGCCATAATATCATATTTCTAGTACAAAGTTCTTTCAATTTGTATGAAACAGTAAATAATGTTTATTTTTATGTCTTAAAAAGAAAACTGGAAATTAAAAAAAATAGACATCTCCATCACTGATTTAAGGCTCAGTATATTACCTAAAAAAATGCACAATACAATTTTGAAAGTGATATCTGTATACAATTATACCGTCAAAATAATGAATGCCTAAATACTTATGAGTGGTAGTGTATACAAATTTGAACCTTGCTCCACAAAAGTAAGTTTATTTATTTAGATTATTATTCACACAAATGTTTTTTTAGCAACTTGTTTAGTCTCATATTAATTGAAATACTACAGACTTAAACCTTAAATGAGTACTATTCATTGATCTAGTGAAAATATTTTATTGTGATTTTTTTTGTAATTATTCCACTACATTATTAAATTTTGAATGAAAAATCCATTAAAAAAATATTGGTAAACAGACTGTACAATTTGAAAGCCAGATGTTGTTTGAAAACTTTTTTTGTTTTAAATAATCTATCTTGGTTCTTCCAGAAATCTAGTACCATCACTATTTAACTAATAAGCTGGGTGTGGATAAAACAGGTTTAGTCTTCAATTTAAATTTCAAGGAATTCCATAACTGCACGTGTATCATATGTCATAGTCTTAATTAAGAAGTTCTGTGACATTTTCGCAACAAGGATTTATTTAAATCATCTCAACTCTAATCATATCCTATATCTACTCTTCAATCAGGCTGTAGGTATTCATAAAGCTTTGTACTGTTGTTCCTTAATTACAATAAAAAAAAGTTAAAGTTGATTATGTTTAATAATTTAAGTAAAATGTAAAAAAATATAATATTTACAAACATTGTTATTATGACAAAGGATTCCAAATTAGAATAAATATGATTGGAACTTAAACTTGCTATCATTTTTAATTTCATTGTTTGTAGTTATTTTTTCCTAGTAATGTGAAACTGATGCATAAATTTACACAAATTATTACGAGATAGTAAAAGCTTTTCACTTTCTAAATTATATTACATAACAAAGCTAGTTATAAAATACAGATATAATGAGAAACATCAATATTTATTTCATAGGCCTGGGAACAACAGAGTTCGATGACTGTAGTAAAAATAAATCAGCACTGCACTATATTTGGATGTACCTGTAACTTTTTTAAACTTGAATAGGATATTATTTTAACAGGCATTTTAATAAAATTAAAAAATATGCGGTCTAACTATTGTTCAGTAACTCAAGGAGATAAACATAAATAAGTAAAATACAATATCTCATCAATTCATATGAACATGAATAATACGCATATATTTTTTACGTTTCCGCTGCAATTCCGGACAGGATGTATTATATTGCCGACTGAATACATAAAAGGTTTGTCTTACCAACTGCTAATTTGGCAGATTTAGTCGGCACCCACATCCTGCTCTGTCACAATATTACATTGATAGGCTACGCGAAGTTCACAATAACATCGTAAACAGATTATTATTTCATCAAGAATAATAAACTTAAATGAATCGTACGCTTCGAAGAAAGACAATCGAATCGACTAAATGTATATTTGACATGTATTTACTGCTGTGTTGCTAGAATATTTGTAAATAATTGTTACTTTGTCTTTGGGAAAAAAATAGTAACGCTTATAAATGTATCTCAAACATTATACCACAGGTTGAAAATATATTGGTAGCTTAACGTGCAGATGGTTAATAAAATACAACGGTAATACCAACAACACAACCAAGTGAAAATTAAATTAAATGATGATGAGTATCTAAAGAGTTTTGCTGTCGTGCTTTCATTTAAGAATCACACTCTTATGAGTTATAGGTGCATTAATGATCAGTCGTAAATATATTGTGTCCAATCCTGTACCTTCTGATACGACACAACCTATACCGAAAAATCTGTTGATTGAAGTTACATTTGTCGTTTTAAGCATGAAGTTTTAATACTACTGCAAGAAAAGATTAAGAAGTAAAAAAAAGAAGAATTGTCTATGTTGTGTAATGGTCTCTTGTCTAATGTCCTATTCTTTAATATAATAATTAATACTGCAAGATATATTTATTTGTCTTCAAACCTTCCATAAAACAAGTAGTTATGGGTCCAGGCGACACAAATCTTGCAGGTGGAGACTAGTAAGACCGGCGTGAAAAAATACTTAAAAACGGCGTTTGACGTCGTTCTTCACACGGGCGAATTACACAGGAAAAAAATGGCGAAGGCAATAATGAATGCCGCTACAGTAAAATTAAAGGGCGAAAATTGGGCAACTTGGAAATTCGAAACCCGCGTTGTCCTCAGCGGCTTGGGACTGTTTGATATTGTATGGGAGCTTCGTCAAAAACCCGAGAAAAATGAAGACCAAGCTACTTGGAGACAAGATGATGCCAAAGCTCAATTCATCATCGTCACAAGAATGGAGCCGGGGGCCCAAACACACATCTTATCGTGTGAAACTGTTGCGGAGATGTGGCAAAAATTAAAAGTGGTTTATGACCGCGAGTTAGTTGTGAGCGTACATCTGCTACAGCAGAAATTCTTTACACTGGAATTTGAAGATACCGTATCGAACTTCTTATCCAGGATAGAAGACATCAGAGCCAAATTAAAACAGGCAAACGACGAAGTGTCGGAAAAGATGAGGATCACAAAAATCCTCATGTCACTTCCAGAAAAATTCAAGCACTTCAGATCCGTTTGGGAATCAGCTCCAATTGAAAAACAAACTTTAAAAGAGCTGACTTCTCGGTTGCTGCTTGAAGAAGAGCGGAGCTCGAAGGACGACGTTTCGTCAGCGTCAGCACTCATTGGTCAATCGAAGAACGTAACTTGTCTGATTTGTAAAATGGACATCTGAAGAAGGACTGTTACAAAACCAAACAATGTGATTTTTGCAAGAAGACAGGGCATATATCCAAATACTGCTTCTTCAGAAAGAATAAACCGAAGAAACATAACAACAACAACGTGACAGCGTTGGTGGCTACGGATCTTGTGTCAACTGACTTCTGGTATATGGACAGCGGCTGCACTCATCATATGTGTAAAGACCGAGTGTATTCTGAAAACTACAAAAACTTGGACTACGTTCGCACTGTCAAACTACGCGACGGTGCCGAGGTGAGGGTTGTTGGCGAAGGAAATATACGTCTAAAAGCCTACAACGGATAGGACTGGTCCTTGGTGAACTTGGAAAACGCTCTGTTTGTACCAGATCTAACCGTCAATTTGTTTTCGGTATCCAGTGCCCTTGATAAAGATTTGAAAATGATATCTGACGGCGGTGAAAGCAAATTTACAAAAAATAATGAAACGATCCTGATCGCCAAACGTATTGACCGGCTGTTCAAAATGTGTTTCAATAAATGCGAACATGCATTTTCAGGTGTAGAGATTGCTGCTGGGTCAATGAATTCCAACACGTCATCGAATGTTGACGTGATATTGAATTCTGACGTGACATTGAAAATTCCGTCAAATACGAATGACAACAACCCGGTATGGAATAATAAATGTGAACTCTACAAATATCATTGTAAATTAGCTCATCAAAACTTCGTGTACACTAAAAGAATACATCGTCACAACAACATTTCCGTCGTATGCCCAAAACAACACTTTTGTCCAGCGTGCGTAGAAGGAAAACATTCGAAAACGCCCTCTTATTCGAGCAGTAGTCGAACGAATGATCGAGGTGACTTGGTGCATGCTGATCTCTGTGGACCCCTCGAGGTAACATCTGTTGGAGGTTCACGCTACTTTCTGTTACTCGAGGAAGGTTACTCTCGATTCCGCACTGTATATTTCTTGAAACAGAAAAGTGAAGCGGTTTCAAAGATTAAAATTTACTTGGCGCTATGTGAAAACGAAGGAAAGCCGGTAAAGATTCTTCAGACAGATAATGGTGGTGAGTTTGTTAATCGAGAGCTTAAAAATGTATTGGAGTTGAAAGGCATAAAACATCAAACATCTGTACCCTATACTCCATCTCAAAATAGCAAAATCGAGCGGGAAATGCGCACGGTAATGGAGGCTGCGCGTACAATGATGAAGGCGTGCCAAGCGCACAAGAATCTATGGGCGGAGGCTATTAATACAGCCGTAAATGTTATCAATCGAACGGGAATGAGTCCAGTAGAGGGAAAATCTCCCTATAAACGTTCGATGTCAATTGGCTGAAGTTTGATTTCGGCACAGAAGTTTGGTCACATATTCCAAAACAATGTCGTAAAAAGCTAGACAGTAAAAGTAGAAAAGGCGTGTTTGTGGGATACGGTGAAGATACAAAAGGGTATAAAGTATACTATGGAGAATAAATATTTTTCTATGGAGAAAGAGGTCATAGTATCGCCCTATATTCAACCGACGAACCCTGTAACCGAGCAAGTACAATTTATGTCGATACTACCTGAACCTACTGTCGCTGAACAAGCAGCGTCTACATCAACAAGCTCCAAAACAGGTAGTGCTCAAGGGTCAGAAGACGAGTACCTAGACAGTTGCGAGGTAATGCCGTCGAATGAACAAGAGTAAAACCCGGATACGTCGGTTGTTGGCTCAAGCACAAGCTCCAGTGATCAAATCTAAAATGTCAACATTATATCATTGCGACCTAGGAGTACGCTGAGACCACCTGTCAGTTCGCAGGATTATGACACGTCGTACTTTAGCCGCCTTGATTCTGAAGAGCCTACATCGTTACGAGAAGCTAAGATGTTTCCAGACAGCTGTAAGTGGGAAGAGGCTATGAAGGTAGAAATGAAGGCATTTACTGAAAATGACACATGGTCATTTGTAAACAAACCTGACACAAAGATCGTGGTAATTGACACTAAGTGGGTTTTCAAGATTAAACGTAATAAAGACAATATAATCGACTTATATAAAGCTAGGCTGGTAGCTAGGTGCTTTATTCAAAAAGGTTTGGGCTATTGTGATGTTTATTCTCCTGTAGTGAAAATGGCTACCGTAAAATCATTGTTAGCTTGCGTAATAAGAATAATTGGCCGGTGTATCAGTTACATGTATGTAGCGCTTTCTTGAATGGCATAATTAAAGACGATGTTTATGTAGAATTGCCTGAAAATTTTGTAGTGCCTAAAAAAAAAATATGCAAATTGAACAAGGCGTTGTATCGTCTGACAACTAAAAGTGATCACTGTTTATACTACTATGTAAATGACAGTAGTAGAGTTTATGTTTTAGTTTTTGTAGATGACATACAATGTACTGGATTTGGTCCCATGGTAAATGAATTGATAAAAAACATTAAAACTGTATTTAAAATCAAAGATTTAGGCCTTGCGAGTCTGTATCTAGGAATTAAAAGGGATAAAAAGCAAAACTTTTTTTTTTTTTAGTATAAATAGATGGGCATTTGACCGCAATCTCACCTGTTGTTAAGTGACGATGCGGTCAAGGATGTATCATGCCCGTCTAGAAACAGCCTATTCACTCTTGTCTTGAACACGCCCAAATTATAATGGTCGGGGAACACACTCGCAGGCAACGAGTTAAAAACTTGAATAATGGTGTTACGACATTGGTGTCGCCACGACCCGGTTCCTCGTTTTAGACAAGGAGTTGCTCCAATGCGTGGCGAAGGTTTTTGTATTATCAAGGGTGGTCTGAATCTTACCTTGACTGCTTCGCTCTTTCTCTCTCTCTCTCTCTCTTTCGCTCCCCCTGCGAGGCCTGCCTGACCCACCTGTAGAGTGAAAGGTAACACACTGACATCATCTGTCACCAAGTGTCCCAAGGGTTAAGGGGGATCGTGTGAATCTATATACTTGTAGTCAGGTATGAGTCTCGTTTGTCCTTTGTCTTTAGCCTATTAAACCACTACCGTTCCCTAAGAGTGCATTGCTATCCACACACGGTCTGTGTGTGTGGACAACACGTAACAGCCTATGATTCAGGCAATGGGGAATCCGCTCTATAGCGGTTCCCCCCAGAATGGCACCCCGTCATCTCCCTGAGGAGAGACGGGTCCTAAGTCAAGCTATATCGAGGCACGCACTGTCACGGCCTATATCCAGGGCGGCCCGCCTCCCCTGTGGGAGACGCCGGTCACTGGTTCCTAGGCCATGTGATTTGTGGTCATCTCAGCGCTGAGGTATTAGCTAGGGAGCTCCCCCCCTGAGGTTACGCACTTGTCCTCGCGGTGTCGATAAGGATCTACGTATCCTTACACAAATGGTCTTAGTGAAACCGAGAGGACTGTATAGGGACGATAAAACATAGAGGAATACAACGTCAATGTGCTCCATCAAACACGCCATTACACATTAAGGGGTTGTTATAAATAGGGCTTTCATATCTAGTAAGGACTTCAGATTCTAGACATTAAAAGGGCATGATAAAGAAGACAAATATCATCAAGTTACTCTGAAATATATATAGAGAAATTAGATTCAGTAGATGGAAACAAAATAGGTCACTTCCGTGACGTGAAGTCCCTCCACGGCTACACATCACATCACGGACCAACACTTCACTAACTTTAAGTACCATCACGTGGCACGCGCCAAATTCGACTGAGCCGCGCTGTCAAGCGGATGGATGAGAAGATCATAGATAATATAGTCAGTTCACTCACCATAGACACCCCTACTTCCTTTAGGGTCGCCACGGATAAAATGTATGTCATCGCGGATCTCAACTGTGATTCGCGACAATTGGACCAAACGCAGTATCTCAAAAATATGCTGAATAAATTTAATATGTCAGAATGTCATAGCGTGGCTACCCCTATGGACCCAAACTTCGATTTGTCTTCATTGCAAAAGGAGAGATCCAAAAGTGAAGAACTGGAACATAGGTCTTCTTCTTCTTTCGTGTCGAGGTTCCTCAAATAACGGATGCCCAGTGGGCAGCGGTATTGACAGCCCTGGCCGTCGCGTCTCTCAGGTCCAGTTCCGAACAGGAGTACGGGCACGCCGGACACTCCAGCAGGTGCGCCATGGATTGTGGTGCTGTGTTGCACACACATTGGGTTAAGTTGTCCCAGAGCAGACCCCATCTGGCCATGTTTACCTTGCAGCGGCCAACTTGAGTTCTGAGCCTGTTTAGTGACCTCCAGGTTGACCATGGTTCGTTTTGACCGGGCGGCAGTTGCTCCAAGGCTGGCACGTATGCGTCAGGTGGGGGAAGCTGGCTCCGCCACAGCAGGCGACGCGCATTGTGTGGGTCGCCCTGCAGGGGCCTGGTGCTTCGCATGAAGCTCTTACGGCTCTTGAGTCGGGCAGGCGGCAGTTTGTGGCCATGCAGTGGGTGGCGCGGATCGGTCTCCTGGTTAAGTTTTTCAACAGCGCAGGAGACCTCTCTACGGATATTTGGAGGCGCGATACCCGCGAGTGGGTACAGCTTGGTGAGCGGGGTTGGCTTGAGGCATCCGGTGATAGTGCGACAGGTATCGTTTAGTGCTGCGGTTACCAGGCTAGCGTGCGAGGAACGGTGCCATACTGGACAGGCGAATTCTCCAGCAGAAAAACACAGTGCCAGACCGGTGGTGCGTAAAGTGTGCGGGGCTGCTCCCCAACTTGTAGACGTTAGTCGTCGCAGCAAGTTGTTCCGCGCGTTGACCTTCAAGCTTGTGTTGGCGCAGTGTGTTTTGAAGGTAAGTGCTCTATCCAGCGTGATTCCCAGGTACCGTGGATGTGCGCAGTGCTCTATAGTCGTTCCATCCCACTTCACGTTCAGAGGTGTGTTCGCTTGACGGTTGCGCAGGTGGAATGCACAGGTCTGTGTCTTGCTCTGATTTGGTCGAAGACAGTTGGCCTTATAATAGTATCCGAGATGCTCCAGTGCCCCAGACAGGGTCTCCTCAGCTTCCTCAAAAGAGCGGCATTGGGCAGTGAGAGCCAGGTCGTCTGCGTAGAGGAACCGCTGAGTCCCTGGCGGGTTGGGCTGGTCGTTTGTATATATGCTGAAGAGGGTTGGAGCCAGCACACTGCCTTGGGGAAGACCGTTTTTTTGACATCGCCACCGACTTTTTTCCTGGTTGAGATGGACCTGAAAGCGACGGTTACGAAGCAGTTCACCGAGAATTCGAACGAAACCCATGTCTCGCGTGACATTTGCAACTTTAGATAGTAGGGTTCTAATGTTGACAGTATCGTAGGCTGCCGATAGGTCGACAAAAGCCACGCCAGTGACCATGCCGAGCTCGAAACCATCCTCAATGTGTTGTGTCAGCTTTAGTGTCTGGCTTGTACACGACTTTCCGGGACGGAAACCAGCCTGTTCGGGGATAAGTTTGGAGTCCACCGCGCATGTCAGCCGATTCAGAAAGAGACGCTCGAACAATTTGTAGGTGTGGCATAGTAAGGAGATGGGACGGTAGCTTTTAGCGTCATCGGGTGATTTTCCAGGCTTTAGCAACGCAACATCTTCGATTTCCGCCATACCCTTGGTATATTGAGCGTCACTAAACAGTTGTTGTAGAAGGATAGTAACCAAGATGTCGCCACTGGTCCGAGGTGTTTTATTTGTTCCACCGTGAGATCATCCACCCCAGCCGCCTTCCCATTTTTCAGATTTTTTATCGCGGTAACAAGTTCGTGTGTTGAGAAAGGCCCACTCAGTCCGCTGTTGTTTTCCTGAACTTCCGGGGTTGGTAGGAAACTGGGAAAACGGTGAGGTGGCTTGCCGTTAAGCAGCAGCTGGCTCGCAATCTGATTGGCCGTAGTTTGACCCGGGTGCATGGCTGTGGGCGCATCGCCGGTGAGCTTGTGGAGAGTGGACCAGGCCTTTTTGCTGTTATGTGTCATGTTGATATTTGCAACAGTGTCTTCCCACTTTGCCCTACGAGACTTGGCAAGTTCATCCATCAGTTTTGTTCCTGTAAGTATGGTTTCTTCAGAGAAGGGGTCGTTCGTGAACTGAGCTTCGTAGGTCCGCAGCAGCTTTGACGTCTCTGGATTAAGGCCCGGGATGTAGTTTGAGCGGCAGCCTCTAGGTATCGTCCGGCGTGACACGGTTCTCACAATCTCGATGAAAGAGTCGTAATTTGAGGCCACGGGTTGCAAAGACTGCAACTTCTCATCAATGCCATCGGAATATTCAACCCACCGAGCTTTCGCGAAATTGAAACGTCGCCGGAAGGGGACTAGGATTGGTTGCACAATAGCCTGCACCCGGCACATTATAGGTCTGTGTTGTGTCCTAGGAATGGGCGTGCAGACGACCTTAGAGCACTGGGAGCTGACATTTTCGCTTACAAAAATAAGGTCGGGGTTATAGCTGCGCCGCCATCGACCGCTATTGAAGGACCCCGGCAGCTTGGGGTTGTGTAGGAGAGTGAGTCCGTTGGCCTCTGCCCAGGTTTCAACCGCCTCACCGTCGCAGTTGGTTTCACGGTAGCCCCACGTGGTGTTGTGGCTGTTAAAGTCGCCTACTACTATTTTGGTGCGGCCGTCGGTCGCGTCACCTGGAACCCAGGGCTGGAATGGTTGTGCGGGCGGTTTGTACACGGATGTTATTGTGCATGTGCCAATGTCCACAGTTATGAGCTCCATTGTGTATCGGTATTCGGAAGAAGAACACGATATAAGTAGATCCGGCTTGGCAAAGATGGCGCTGCCGTGCTTTGGGTGTGGTATTTCTGCTATCAAAGTCAGTCCATGTATCTGCGGCCGGGTTTGGCCGGCGTCAGGATGGGTTTCTTGGACGCATAAAATGTGGCATTGCGTCTCGCGGCACAGTTCCGAAAGGATTTGCGCTTTGTCCTGTGAGAAGCCCTCTATGTTCACAGAGATGACTGTCAGAGCTGGCTCTGAGAAGTGCCGTTGGTGATCGCATGTATTACTTGGTGGAACCATCGTGTTGAAAGGATTAGCCGTTCGATACTAGTACCGAACGTTGCCCAGGGTGCGCCAGACGCTGTGGTGATCGTGTTCACGTTGAAAAGCTTCGAAATGCGTCGTGCGGGGAGGCTCCTTTCGTGAACATAGGTGTAGACAACTGATTGGTTGTATAATATATGCCATGATTGAAACCAGACCTGATCTATGTTCTAGCATAACATATTTGTCAAGATTCCAAAACTGTGCGAGTAATGAACTCTGGCTCTGTCTTAAGCGCATCTTAAGATATATCCAGGGTACTATAAATTTAAAATTAGTGTACAATAAAAATGTGAGTAAAAATCTTTTATCCGCATACGCTGACGCAAGCTGGGGAGACGATGTTTTTGACCGAAAGTCAACATCTGGTTTATGTTTACAGGTTCATGGCAACCTAGTATCTTGGACTTCAAAAAAACAAGCCACAGTTGCGATATCGTCATGTGAGGCAGAATATGTAGCTCTTACGTATTGTACTAGTGAAGCCTGCTGGTTGAGGAATTTGCTAGCAGAGCTTAAGGTTCATGATAACGATACTGTAACTGTTTGTGAGGATAATCAATCGGCTATTAAAGCTTGTAACTCTCATGAACAACTGAAGAGAATGAAACATATTGATATAAAATACCAATTTGTAAAAGAAAAGGTTACTCGAGGTATTACAAACATTCAATATGTTCATACGAGTGTTCAGATAGCAGATTTACTAACTAAACCATTGCCTCGACAAACTTTCGAGAAGCTGAGAGGACTTTTAGGGCTAGTTTGATTCTTAGCACCCATATAATACATATATTAGTTATTATTTTATACATCTTTCGATTGAGGGTGGGATTAACTATAGTCCAGCAATCAAAAGATGTGGATGTGAGTTATGTTTATTTTATTATTTACATCTTAAAATATGTAGGGAGAAGAGCTTGACAACTTCACATTGTGACAGATAACAAACATATTATTAATTGTTTTTAAGCGTCTGGTAGTAGAGTTGATATTGATATATATTTCTGTTAAAGTGGTTAGAGAGGTCATAAACCTATTGTTTTTGATGCTACAGGTCTTTTCTTGAGGGTGGGTGTCGTTTTAAGAATGAAGTTTTAATGCTACTGAGAAAAGATTAAGAAGTAAAAAAAAAGAAGAATTGTATATGTTGTGTAATGGTCTCTTTGAAATAAAACAATTTAACGGATTATACCGCGTATATTATCTCATTTTAGGTCCCGACGTTTCGGAAGCTTTCCAGCTTTCCATGGTCACGGGTGGACTGAGAAAAGATGTATTTTCCTCTGTCAAAGTTACAATTTGTGCAAACTACCCATTTTTTTGAAAAAAACACAAATAAAGGTGTACATACGTGCCAGATGGGCCTAAGCTGTAAAGACAGTTACACATGTGCCAGAAGGGCTTAATCATTTTATTCTTATAATTTACCAAGCAGCATTTCACAAATGAGGCGTACTGAGGAGAAAAGAAACGCTGCAAAGAAGAACTCCCAGGCTACATCATAGATAATTATAATATTTAAAAAACAGAGACTATTAAACTACTTTTTAACAGATAAGATATTTTACACCGTTCGGAAATTAAGGTTTTGCAGTCCTGTGTCTCGCTTGTTCCTTGATGAGATGTATTACAGGATCCCAAGCTGGTGCTAGTGACAATCCATCTTCTCTATTGAAATTAGGATGCTTTTTAATCTCAACAGCCTCGCGTAGCATCCTGGTAAAATATCTTTTTTCTTTGACAAGGATAGAAGGTTTATTAAACTTAATTGAGTGGTTTGGTTTGTCAATGACATGTTCACAGACTGCAGACCTATTACACCGACGGTGCTTGACATCTGCTATGTGCTCCTTCACCAGGGTTGATACACTGCGTTTCGTTTGTCATGTATGCACATCTTTATTTGTGTTTTTTCAAAAAATGGGTAGTTTGCACAAATTGTAACTTTGACAGAGGAAAATACATCTTTTCTCAGTCCACCCGTGACCATGGAAAGCTGGAAAGCTTCCGAAACGTCGGGAACTAAAATAAGATAATATACGCGATATAATCCGTTAAATTGTTTTATTTCAATGAGTAATAATTGCGGAAACAGAAGAAAATATAATGGTCTCTTGTCTAATGTCCTATTCATTAATATAATAATTAATACTGCAAGATATATTTATTTGTCTTCAAACCTTCCATAAAACAAGTAGATTTGTTTAATCCTGCTATGTTATATGCAATGTTATTAGACTCTGGCAAATTAAAAATGAGAATGGAATCAACCGCGAAATTTAAAAATGTAGCTGCAGTTGCCAGTATGAGCTAGATATAAACCAATTTGAATGCTTTTCTCATCAACGAATAACTTAATAATTAATGACAAAAGCAATGAATTTGTTAAAATCTAGCTCATACAGGCACACCGCAGCTACATTTTTAAATTTCGTGGTTGTTTCCTTTCTCATCTTTCATTTGCCAGACTCTAGCTGGATTGATTTTTTTACGCACCAGGAATGTCTAAAAATTACGAAATTATTCAATAATTCTCTCGTATCCAAATAATCCGCTCTGAGTGTGTTTGTGGGCTATACGCTATTCGTCCTTTAATATGAAAATCACGATGGGAAGACTTTTGCCTCTTTACTGCTTTAGCAGTTGTTTGTATTCACTGCAAAACTTAGTCGACTGTTCGCTCATTTGTTAAAATTACCGTATGATCTATACTGTCCAAGCCTGAAACTGACCAGCAACTCGTTGGAAGGACGTGCCAGACCTGCGGCCTATATCTTTGATAAGAAAAACCTTCAGGTGCATAAAATACTTCACAAGGAAGCGAAGAACGTCAGGGCAGAAGTTGTTCGTCCCAGACCCGGCAAGGGACACCAGAAAACTATGCTATGCTAGTTATGAGAGAAAACGATGACGCACAGTGGCAAAACGAAGCAGATGTTAGATGGTGCCGGTGAACTCAACACGAAGTTAACACCCTCCGACGTCTGTCCCATCGTCACCAACCAAAACATTTGTGAAAAGGTTTAGCGTGACATGGCTTAAATTAAAACAATTCGTATGAAGTTATTGCTGTTTTTTTAATTAACGAACTGAATTCATACTTACTCCCAGTTAAAAATACACGTGATTTGAATAGGGGGAGGCGGAGAGGGTAGCGTTATTATCTTCAAATATCACAAAGAGGGATGGAACGATTAAAAGTAGGCCAAATATAATCACATGATCTCTGGACAAGCCCACATGCAATAAATTAATCTCATGTGATAACTATACTCAAACCAATCCATAATTTATTTTTATTTCTTTTCATTTTTCCTGCCTCGTCTCCCTTCAATATTTTTTTTACATAATTTCTGATGTGTCTCAAGCAAAAGGTCATATAATAAAAGATGTCCCATCCTCTGCTTCGAAAATAGTTTGATCAGTGACTTATTGTAATGTAATAAATGAAAACTAGAAGAACTTTGGGTAAGTATTTGGATTTAATACAAGGCACACCACATAAATAGTAACTTTAAACACACAGATATATTAATTAGATTTCTTCATTGTAACTGTCAACGGAGTGAGTTTTATAAACACCAATAATTGATTAAGTTATATGGAGAGCCGAGTAAATCTGAGGAAGGCTTTGAAATAAAATATTTTGCAAGTTGCAACCAAATACATCAGTCTCTCAACCGAATACTTTACCCTTTTTGGGTGCTTAGCAAATAATTTTTGAATTTCATAGGAATAAAAATATATGTCTTGTATTCCGGAAGTGAAATGCAATACAATATCATCATTATCATTCATTTAAGAGATTTCCACTCTTGTCGGTGGAGTAACATCCAGCTTATTTTATATTCTGCTTTGTGTTTTACGTCCTTGTATGATGAAACATTTATATTTGCTCCATATTTGTCCGTCTAGGTCTTCCCCTTTTCCTTTTGTCGTTTACTTTTTCTTCTATTACTGTACAATATCAAAATATTAATATACTAAACAAATACTCACACTCAAATAATCAAAAACATTATATGTATGTCTTAATAGCGGTTTACTTTAATGGATTCCTACTAATGTAACATTTCCGTTTTGTTTATATTCGCGCCTTTTATTTTCTCATATTGGTAATGAAGAATTTACTATTATTTTGATACTAGTAAGATTTCTTATTACACCACTATTCTTTATCTGTGAGTTCTGTGACTCTGTCAGTCATTTCCTTAACTTGTTTTTTTTCAATGTCAGTATTGTCAGTGTCAAATTAAGGCATTGTATTAGTTGTAACGTATTTTACGTATTCGTAAATAATTAAATAAAATTATTCCATTAATTTACGTACTACTATTTACTTTGAAATGAGAAGAAAATAAATAAGAGGTATTCACTATGTCGGACGACTTTATACCCTTTAACCAAAGCACGCCTATGCAAAGCAAATGGCAAGATAAAAGACAAAATCTAAATCAACAAAAGTATCAAAATAAGCGATATCAAAACGGCAACAGAAGAGGAAATGGTCACAATAACAGATGGAATAACTCTAAAAGAAACAGCAGTTTTGGCGTAAGTCATTTTAACAAATAATGCTTTGTTAATATTCATTTTAACATTTTTGTAAAAAAAAGTATTGCTCAAAACCCTAGCGGTTTTGAGTGACAAATTAACAAAAGCTTTTTAGCTATTGTCCTAATACAGCATACTATTCAAATTTTGATTTGAAAGCCTCACAGAGGAAGGGTGAATAAATAAAATTATTGCTTTTTACAGAGTGACAGTAACAGCAGTTTTGGCAGAGACAAGAGCAATATCGATGCATATCTTCACCCGGCTATGCTGCAAGACCCCTGGGAGCATTTACGGAAAACTAGTGAATAAGTTGTTATATTCATGTAAGATTATTTTAAATACTGCTGTTAGACTCACATGATATGTAAATTATAGTACAATATGGCAAGGAAGTAGTCTGATCACCTTATGACTGGCGTAATTACTATTTTAAATGATTATCATGAAATAACCAATAGGGAATATGTATGAATTTTTATTTTTGCTTTATTAAAAGCTCATTCATGAGACAAATGGTAGACACAAAAAGTTTTTCGAATAACTGTAAAAATAACCAAGATATAAGCCATCAAACATTTCATTTTATCTCTTTCTAGCAAAACAGTATTTAATATGGAGTTTATATGGCCGGCGTGGACTATGACGTATCAGTACATGTTGGACCTCTATGTCAAATCGCTGCCTAATTAGTAGTTTTAAAATGCCTATATCATACATATTTCTCGGCCAATTTTAATTTTAATTCCACTTTTGAAATAATTTTTACCATGTTTTTTGATACATTGTTAAGAAAAACGATAAAAAAAATGCATGCATATACCCTATTGGTGAGTTTCTGGATGCTTCTCACATTACTCCCAAGTAGCACACAAGCTGTATTAGAGCTTATACAGAACGCGCAACCTGGCTGTATAATCGCCATATAAGCTCTTATTGAGCTTGTTTGATACCTGGGTTATTACCAAAGTGCTGGTAGAATCAATTAGCAGAATGGCCCTTGAGGCCAGAATATATTTATGAATTTAAATCTTGCCACATGGAGCCTTCAGGTTCACAGAACAGCTACTGTAAACAAGCACTGTTAACACATTCACAATCAACATTTTTGCAGCGCTAAACATATAGCCGATTACATTGGAACATGCATATGCAGCGATAAGTCTCTGGTTGTGAATGTGTTAATGGCTTGTGTTAACCATTATGTGAGTAATGATTCTGTAATTTACATACGTTAATTTTATTAGCATAATATTCAACAGTGGAAAGGAGAAATGGGATAAGCTACAGCTATGTGGCATTTAGCAATATACCCATTTAATATATTTTATAAGGTATATAATTCAATATCTCGAAATGTTGCTTATCCCATTTGTCCTTCCACTGTTGGATTAAGTTTTAATAAAAAAAAATTAGTAAATTAATCTTATGAAGTGACCTAACGACAGATAAGATTACGGGCAAAAAAAAAATTCTACATTGTGAATAGCAATAATACAAAATCTTGAGTAGGGTACTTTAACATTTTTATGTTTTAATTATTCAGGAATTTCGATTGACAGAAGCGTAAAATGTATAAACTGCTTTATTTTGTAACAGAATTTAAAACACCATGCTATATTATTGTAATTTAGTTTTTCCTACGTATTTACAAATACACATTTAAATATTTGCTCAAATAAAAACACCAACTTTTATATACCAAATAAGTTACATTTTCAGACTAAAGTTATCCGGGTACAGAGGACAACATCATAATTACATCAATAGGTGCAAAATTGTTGCCGTGCCCAATTGGACATTAATATTATATATATAAATTGTATTTTTCTTACTTGAGTGTTCATCCTTACCACAGATTTTTTATGTCAGTAACATCAAATATATAAACTCTAGCTTTAAGGTCTTGTACCATTATGGTACAAGTACCATATCCATCTGTCACCAGTCTCTTGACAACAGATGGACAATTTCTGCCAACAAATGAGCCGCAAGCAGGTTTATAGGTATAATAAATAGGTACCTGAAGAATAAATATGAATAAATGTGAAGAACTTAAAGCCGCCTGCAAACATTGATGTGTGAAAAAATCCAATAAGTCATGGCAGCTGCCATCTAACAACAATTAGATGACCGGTTCGGTTCAGTGGTAGTAGCCCTGCTTATGAAACTGACAATCCTGGGTAAGGGCATTATTAATCTGTGTATTCGATGTTTCATATCTATCTAAGTAATATATCTATTAAATATATCGTCATTGACGTGATTTTTGTGTGTCATAAAAATGCTCTTTTCCATAGTTCCGGTGCAGTTACACGAAACAAAACATAAAAATATAGGATGATTGTTTTCCTTTGGAAAGCTCATGTACTAATATGTTATCCGCATATTTATTGAAATTCAGGGCCATGCGGCGCACAGATATTAAAACATTGGACGCCATATATGGAAATGATCTTGCTGTGAAAAATCGGTAGACTGTGATTCCGTAAGTGTTCTGTTTTCTATTTTTTGCTATAAAATTTATATATAACTTGAGGGTTACCATCGGCATTACCATCATCGACTACTGCTAGACATAGACACAGAACAGATAAATAGTACAAGTAGGGTCTCCCCTTTGAACTTAGTGACGCGCGTGCGAGCAGCAGAACAACCAATTTTTGTAACCGTTGCGGCTCTGTTAAAGTACATTCTTGGATTACGCGTGATGCGTATAAATATACCTACTTATTCTAAACCAACTGAGGACTGGAACCACCGGTAGGTACTTACTGCTACACGGCATCAATGCGAAATGATGCGGCCAGCGCCTGACATAGACCTCTCCAAGTTAACGCTACTGAACACGATCCGCTGTTAAACTCTCGCTAGTCACCTTGTAGATCGTAACTGCACCAAGACTGAAGGCGCCCAAACCCCGTTTGCCTGCCTGCCGTGGCCACTTGAGAAAATCATTACTCCAACCCGGGGCGATTCTCCTGTCCTTTCGTTTCTCCCTTGGTAAAGCCGGAGTAAATGTAACTAGCTTTTTCTTGAAGAACTGCTCAATTACTTCAGAATAAACAAGCCGGAAGGAAATAGTATCAACGGGCTCGCTAATGCCAGTCAAAAGTATTAATTTGTTCGAGTTGTTTGTTTTTAATTTTATTATCGTTACCTAATGCAGTTTATCAACAACAACTTCGGTTTTCTCTGCTTCGTTTTTTTCTGCTAAAACAGTGAATGAAAGTATGATATAAAGTTACGTCATGGCCCCGGATACTTTCTTTTAGCAAACGATCCTTCCCAAACTGCTTCAATTCCCAAATGTTTAATTTCCCAAACTCGCGCTTTTCTCCGAACCCGAAGACAATCCAGATATTTTTTTAAGCCATTGTGTAGTGTAGAGCCCAATAGGTTAGGTTAGGTTTGTTGTATAGAAAATGTGAAAATTTTACTGTTTTCGAAAAAACCCAAGTTTGGGAAATGAAATATTTGGAAAGTGAAACAGTTTGGGAAACATAATTTGCCAAACAATAGTAAACCTCATGGCCCCTCTACACGATCGCCGATTATCTGCGAGCAGGCGGGACGCAGTTATAGTTAGAAAAAACGCCATATATTTCCATCTCATTCTAACCGTATTACTGCGTCCTGCCTGCTCGCCGATGATCAGCGATCGTGTAGAGGAGCCATCAGAAGCGAGGTTTATAGTTCAGCAGGAATGAACGAACGTAGGTAAAAATGAAAACTTGCGTCTCAACTACTTTCCTTACACGTAAGGAAAGTACTGAAAAGAAGGTACCTATAATATAGCTCGGTCATGATTAAATCCCATACCAACTTTAGTTTCCTCTAATGTTCTCCATAATAACGATCCATTTTACTTTGATAGGAATATCGGGACATTATGCATGGTAAGCATTCCTGACGCGCCTACGGGAAGCCTCATGCACTAGCTCGCTAGTTGCCTCTCAACCGTGTTCCGTATTACACGCCTTAACGACTTATATTTGAAGTATTATTCCAACTCCTGGGAGTTTACATACCTATAATAGGTCAAAATAGATTAAGTAGGTTAGGTAGGTAGGTACACTGTGTTATAATTTGTGACCCTGTCACTGACATGGCTTAACTTAATAACTTACTCTGCTGATAAGCTTAGCACAGTATAGTTATTACTTATGCTCCAAATTAATCGCTAATTTCGATAACCTCATCTGCAAATAGCGTCATACTGATTACTCATCTGCCTCACGCTTGTTATAATATTAATTATCATATGGTCACGATATTTTCCAAAAAAGACTTTAAAGTCAAGCCAATAAGAGCGTTGTGTTGAAAATCTTAAAACATGGTCAGTACTAATAAGTTCCGTACTTATGAACAGTGATGTGGAAAATCTCGTCATTCTCTTGTTTGTAACGATGAGGTTCTGTGTTTTTTTCCTGGTTTGTGTGAGCGTGTGGACTGCCTGTCTGGCATTGCCTGACCACTCTACATCCGAAGGTATGTTATACTTACATTGATATTTATCTACGTCTCAGTCAGATCGTTTTTCAGTTTCATCCTACTTATAAAAAAATATGACATGAACAGAACATTATCTTCGCGCATTCTATTATTTAAACGGATTTACTATCGCGTAGGTACACTATTAAATGCTTGATTCCTGACGTTTCGGACGCTGATAAGCTATAATTATATGCTGGTGTTATACAAATTACATGGTAATGTTTAAGAGGATATACTGACAGGTATTACCAATGAATTTAATAATATATTTATGAACATGTATGTAGGTTCCTAAAACAATGGGTCGTCATCACGAGTTATCTTTGATTAGATCATAACGGCTAGGTAGCGGACGCCTACCTACACTATACCTTCTCACAAGGACACCATTGTTTTGACATTCATATTGGATAATGTGAAAAACTTGAGTTGGTATACACGTTTAGAATGATACCAGAACCTATCACTTACATCTATCTAAGTTACATGCATATCAGGAGATAAAAGATAATACTCTTTGGGCTGGATCTTGTAAAACACAGTTGTCGATAAAGCTTGTTAATTATATAGATGCCTTTGAGTTCAATTGTCGTAAAGCACATTTGGCGAAACTGAGATATACATACAGTTTTGTTCAGAATCTCAAGAGCTTAGTTCTGTATAGTCAACATCTCGATATCCTTTTTAGAACTTTTTCCGACCCAATTTTTATTTTATGCACTCGCAGAAATAGCTTCGCTAAAGGGCGTACTTGTCAAGCCTTAAATTACAATTAATAAGATGAATCGTAAAGGAAACCGGAACCTATAAATATTGTCGTAAAATGCTTACATTTTTCTTGTTGTCCTTATAGCGCGTCATTTCAATAATATATGAATAATTACAATGTTACATGAGCGTATGGTCTAGATGGTCATAAAAAGCATATATTGCTATACTTGTCCTTTACGACCTACACTTATACATATAATTTTACCGTAAAGACCACCTCCGCAGTTCTTGTGCCTTGCGCACCGCGTCTTACCCCAACTTTAAGAGGCCGCGGATGGCATTTCCGTTTGGGTTTTGCGCTCCTAAAAGCAATCCAATTGAAAGTAAAATTGATATGTAAAATTGTCCAATAATGTAAAGAAGCATTTATCCAGCAATAGCTTTGCTAAATTCTTTTTAAATGTATTCATCGGCAGTTCCCTTCATTTTCTGGGAAGGTAACTTATTATAAATCTTACTTGCTAAGCAGAATACACTTTTGCGCATCATTGCCGTATTTGAACTTTCAGTGTAAATATTCTGGCTATACCTAGTACTTCTGGGAAAAACCTGTGATACGGTTCTAAATAGGGTTGGGTTCATTTTGACAAAGACAGCTATTTCAAGAATATAAAGACATGGCAGAGTTAATAATATTATTTTCTTTTGTTTGTTTTTAGAGTCAATATATTTAATTCTTCATATTTTTGTAATTTACGGCTTTAAATGAATTGGACGCAAAGTTTTATAATATCGAATGGATAGTTTTCCTGGCAACTTATATTGTATTAATATACATTTAAACTTTCTTCATAGCAGTTATATGAAGACTTTATATTATAAGGTTTTAAAATGTGGCTTAAAAACAGCGTCAGATCTTCGACCTGCAAGTCTGCGATAGTTGACTTGCAAGCGAGCGGGGTGGAATTATGATTACGAAATTCATCATTCATTCACGTTCTTCATAGCAGTTATGTAAGGTTTAAAATGTGGCCAAAAAACAGCGTCAGATCTTCGACATGCAAGTCTGCGATAGTTGATTTGCAAGCGAGCGGGGTGGAATCATGAAATTCATATCCGAATTCATCATTCGCTGTTCAGTCGAGTCAGTTAAGACCCTTCTGATGGCAACCTAAATGTTGTACAGCCAAACATTTAGTTCATTCTACGGGAAACAAACGATACCGCGATCTAGAGATCGACGTGGACGGCATAGTGCCATCTATCGTGTAATTCTGTAAACGTTTCGGCCAGCCGGCCGTTGCCCTTGCACGGTAGTCACGGCCTAAAAATAAGTGCGTATCGATATTATATTTACCTTACTGTTTATAATTATAGCATATGATTCACAAAGTAAAGGCTGAAAGTACTAAACTAATACAACTAAAGTACTAAACGAATAAAACTAATACAAGTAAACTACTATACCTGCTCTTATTCCCGAAATTTTAGTTTAAACAGATGCATGATTATGATTACAAAATACTTTAAGAGTTTTCGTAGTTATTATTACGGTATAAATACAATATTCAGTATAAATATTATTGTAGTAAATTTGGTTAGTTTTAATTTATCTTTTTAATTTACATAGCTTCGGATTTTAAATGATTGTGAAATAAAATGAATCTTAGTATTAATGTAATCTGACTTTATACCTTATTGAATTATCCCAAAGACCATTAAAACTTGAGGACTGACAGTTGCCATACTTTGGATCGTGTTCCGATCGCAAGGACATATTCTAGCAAAAACAAGATGGCGCTTTCAAACTAAACATTTAACGATGATATAATTGAATAAAGAAACATAGTATAGTAACAATTAGTTCCCAAATAGCTAATAATAAATAAATCGAAACATTGAAATACTGTGTCACGTCTGCAAAGTTGAATAATTGTCAATAATAATTCTTATACATAGATGGCGTTGTACATATCGGGGAACGGCTTTTTGTGTGGAGATGGTCAGTCTTCTTGTTTTAATGGTCCTTGATTATCCACTTTTTTTTTCAATTTTGCAGTCTAGTTACAGTAAACTAAGCTAAAAATTGTTAATATGTGTACTGTGGCCGTGAACTTTTACGCCACAATAATTGGATCAAAAACATCTGAAAGCAGGGGCGGATCGTGAATTTGTGGGACCCTGGGCTAATGCTGCAAGTAAGTAAGCCCCACTTAATTGATTGAAGTACTTGATTGTATTTTTTTAATGATTTATTGCTTGAATGTGAGTGATTATAAAAGGTGGTATGGTTAGTATCAGAGATGTAAAAAATACTTTGTAAAAAGTATTTAAATACAAAATGCAAATAGTTTTTTAACTAACTATTTCAAATTCAAAATACTTTTGCTTTTTGTATTTTAAATACTAAATACAAAATAGGTATTTTCGAAATACTTTATTGAAAGAAAATACTTTTTGGTGATATTAGGTTTCTGTTTTGATCAACGTAATCGCTGATTATTTTGTATTTCAACACTAAAATTTTTAATAATTATATACCTGTACACTGATATTTGTAGAATTGATTATCTGAAGGTCTGAGTCGAAAAATTTAAGCATATTTCTTATGCATTTACGTATATGTCTATAAGGTCTCATCACGTCAAAAAGGCTGAACGAATTTCATCAATTTTTAGTAGGTACAAGGATAGCTGGACATCCAGGGATGGTTATAGGATATTTTTTAACCTACTAAGCTTAAGTAAAAAATAATGTTATGAGTTTTTCTCCGCCACGAACACTCTTCAACGCAACGAAACTGACGTCATGATCCACAGATAACGCGCGTTCGTTTTGTCACTTCACTAGGCAAACTCGCAAGGCCTATAGCTTCTCTAGTCGCTATTACCTAGTCGACTAATATTGGCGAAACTTAACAGTAAAGTATTTTGTATTTTACAAATAGAAAATACGTCTCGAAAAGTATTTCAAATAAAATAAAAAATCCTTTTTTCAAAAGGTATTTAAATGCAAAATACAAAATAGGTATTTTGTACTTGTATTTTAAATGCAAGTATTTCAAATAAGTTGCATCTTTGGTTGGTATTTGGTTTCATCACAATCAGCCAGAATTTGGCGTACCTACAATTCTTTGACTCTCAATATGCATGTCATTAAAAGCAATAACAAAATAATGAAAATGTAGCCATGTCAAACTAAAAGTAAATAGGTATTGAGAAGTATAAAAATAAATAATTAATAAGTCAATGTCAAGCATATAAAAAAGTGATAAACAAACAATTACAATAATAATTCATTCTTAAATTTCAATATAGTACCATAAAGGATAAAAATTCATTAGGTATTGTTTGTTCCAAAGTGTTAATTAACAGAGTTTTTTGTATTTAGTTAGCAATATCGTCTATTGTTTTTCAATGGGGGTCGGGGGCCCTTTGTACCCATGGGGCCCTGGGTTGTAGCCCAAGTAGCCCTTAAGTAGATCTGAACTTGTCTGAAAGCTTTAAAGAAAAGACCGTACTTCCACCTGAAAGGCCGCACTTGTGACTTGTTATTGCAGGTGTCTATTGGCGACGGTGATCGTGATCGCTTATCATCAGGCGATCCATCTGCTCGTTTAACCCCACCCCTATGAACATTAAAAAAAAATGGAATTGTCAATGAAGAGTTTGTAACACTTTTCATGTAAGTAGGTTGACTTAGTGTTCAAAAGAACCGAGCGTAGGTACTGAATGCAGTCTGTACTCAGTACAGTTCAGAAATTCAAATATAAAACACATTGTACTTAATTTACTTGTTTCAGAGCCTGTGCTGTGTCCGCCTGACGAGTACCACCCAGGCGGGCCCGGCTGTGGATTGGAGCCATCTTGCCCACCTCGGGGTTTCCACACTGCCACGTGGCACGCCAGTACCGAGTGTCGTTGCTGGTGTAAACCTGGCCTCTACAGAGACTCTGACACTAAGCAGTGTATACCGGATTGTAATTAGCAATACTTATAGTTTATTGCATGGTCCATGCCTAGCAAGTAGCACTCGGGTACACCTAGCAGTCGATCGAATCCGTCGTGTCCGCCGCAGAGCACCCATACCGAAACTCGGTCATACCATGGCGTCTATATAGGTACTATAATCTAGTTAATGGTGCGGTGCAGTGTGCTCCAACGCGTACCACTTAGATGGACAGAGGACAGAGGTATGGTCTGGGGCGTGGAGTATAGAAAAGGCAAGGACGACAATCTGGTATAGGAAAAAAAATGTAAAAAGTGTCTAGCGGAAAGCAATAAATAATAGTTCCAAATCCGTCCAGAATGGCGCTAGAGTAGCAAGTTAGGCTTCATTTTTATCTAAATGTTACTTAATCCTTCGCTCTTTTTCTGAAGTAAATATTCAATCGTGTTCAAAATGATCTTTCTTGTGCCGTTGTCGCTTTTTTGGCATTAGTATAGTATTTTTTTTATGCATTTGCTACTGTGGCACCACCATTTTTACGCCTTTGGATGTATAGGGATTGCTCTCACAGATAATATGATGGCAAAATGCGTATATTGCTGAAACTAACTACGAGCACAGCCCCATCTTGGGGGTTCCTGGTCGTGAAAGTGTTAATTATAGCTTTTGTTTTATCACTTATCATCGACTAGATTTAGTTAGCTAATAGTATAATGTACTAGGTATAATTGACACTGAAAAGAAATTAAGCGGGTGGTGCACAGATATAAAACGTTAAATTGTCTTTGCGGACATGCCCATCTCCGATTGAACCAGTTCCGGTTTAACCCACCTCTGCAGTTCTCGTGCCTTATGCACTGCGTCCCACCCCAACTGTAAGCGGCCGTTTGTGGGTTTGCTCCCCCACTTTATCTGATTACTGTCTGTATCAGACTTATCCACTTCAAAAACTGGTTCTAAATAAAAAAAAAATGCGGACATGTTACTATATTATCTACAAGAAGGGCATTTTGTAAGTAATACCTAATACCATGTTGTACCGAATGCTAAGTCTTCACAGCGTTGGTAATATTTATTTAAATACCTTTTTTATTTTTGTCCTTAATATGATATTTATTTGTTAAATAAACATTGTTAATTACCGTTCTTGAGTTTACTTCAACCTTATCCCTCGAGTGATTTTTTTAAAATAGAATAATTAATGGAATTTCCCTGTCACTCGAAAAAAATTACCTGCCTATATTTTTAACGTGCGATTAAACATAGAATGAACATGAAAATTATGATTAGTAGGCAGTGCCTATTTACG
The DNA here is from genome assembly GCA_905404275.2 of Hedya salicella. Taxonomy (NCBI): domain Eukaryota; kingdom Metazoa; phylum Arthropoda; class Insecta; order Lepidoptera; family Tortricidae; genus Hedya; species Hedya salicella. Next base: position 15,344,723 of record FR990100.1, on the reverse strand, counting down.
TAACACTTCACCATGTCTAATATTCAAAATGTTTCACAATGTTCACCGTTACGCTGGAACTCCGATAGACTGACAGCGAAGTTTGACGATACGGGTCCTAAGTAAACCAAAGTTCCGTCCAAATTTGTCAACTCAGGATTCTGTGTGTCTAACACTCGAGGCCGAAGCGTACGAGCATTACGACCAACGATAGGTATAGATAGCCAACATAGTTAATGATCGACATAATAGGGTAGTTTCCTAAGTATTTTTTTTATTCTAATAAGCATACGTCGTTATCGCAGCTACAAAAACGATTTGACAGTACAGAAAGATTATCAAAAACAAGCAATAACAGACGCGAAACTCATTTTGAGGAACATCTATGCCTACTCCTACGAGTTTAAAATGTATCACACATTAGGTATTTCTAATACCCAACCTCCATACTTACTTGACTTGAGTACCAATACAACTTAAATAGATTAACTATGCAGTCGCAATGCAAACTCTTTAATAATTTTTCCTATTTGACATTGTCATTTGTTAGTAAGTACATTATCAATTATCCGTACTGATAACTGTGTGTAATATATTTATTGCCGAGTGCTTTTAAAATGCCGCGAAGGAAAAAAACGTGCGATGAATTTGTGGAGTTGTGGACAAAGGATTATCCTGAATTACAGGCTCGCGATACAAAATTATATTGCACTAAGTGCAATGTTAGTTTCCCCCAGAGAAAAGCTTCTGTGGAACGACATTTCAACTCGGAAAAGCATACATCCGTCAAAAAAGATTTTAGGATGGAATTGACCAAATTTATGGTAAGCTGTAATATACCATGGTCTCAGTTAGAAAATGTCATATTCAAAAATTTTATCAATAACTGCCTCTGGAAAGTTCGAAAAAACTGTGGAGGTCCCTTCGGAATGTTTGTTGATACAGAATTACGTAAACCAAATATACGACGAACAAATGCAAAAAAATTAAAAATAGTTAGAAAATGCTTTTATTTATGTGAGTGTTGATGAAACAACAGATGCCAGGGGTCGTCAAATTGCTAATGTGATAGTCGGTGCATTGCTTGAAGATGCAGTCGGAACTCCACATGTATTGTCAAGCGCAAAATTGGAGCAAACTAACAATATAAGTATAACGGATACCGTCAAAAATGCACTGGATAATTTGTGGGGTCCCGACCACAATAAACATGAGAAAGTGTTGTTATTATTAACTGATGGCGTAGGGTACATGCAAAAAGCGAGTAGAACATTGAAAAAAAAAAATACCCAAACCTTCTCCATGTTACATTTTTGGCTCATGGTCTTAACAGAGTTGCTGATCAAGTTCGCGTTCTTTTTCCAGAAGTGAATAAATTAATATCAAATGTAAAAAAAGTTTTTCGAAAAACGCCAAAAATAATAAAAACATTTAAAGAAATGGTTAATGGAATACCCTTACATCCAAATCCAACGATTATTCGTTGGGGAACGTGGATTGAGGCTGCGACATACTATAACAAGTATTTCGAGGAAATAAAAGGCGTTGTAGACACATTTCGTGATTCTGACGCAGCATGTATCACAAAGGCAAAAAAAGCATTTTGCAGTGCGAAAGTTCGGAATGATTTAAATTTTATAGCGAAATATCTTCAGGTACTTCCAGACGCTATAAACAAATTGCAGTGCCCGAATTCATCATTACGAGTTTGTCACTCTACTCTAGATTATTTCCATCGTTTCAAGTATGCACCTACAACAACAGTTGATATTGAAAGATCATTTAGTCAATTAAAATGAATATTTACTGCTAGACACCGCAAATTGACTGTGGAAAATTTAGAAAAAATCTTTGTAATCTATTACGAAAACCAAATAATGGATGTGAAAAATACACGTTAGTAAATATTACACACGTTGTTTTCTTATTTTTTAAATAGACTTTCTTCTAAGTAGGTAAGCGTTTAATTAGTAGACGATAACAGTTATCTTCACACAAGTACGTATATATTGTTAAAATTGATAAAAAAAGAAGTTAAAAGATAATTAAATTTACTTGTATCCTATGTATAAACTTGTTAACTGACGGACTAACTATTTTTTCAGGACACAAGCCTATTATGTACACTGGACAGCATAATTGCATGGACATTTGTCAGAAAGTTTGCTTTGCAGCGAAACGAGACGCCATCTATCCGGTAACTACATTGGTTTCACAGGATCTTACTAGGTGGCGTTGATGACATCAAAATATTAAAAAAAAAACTCGGTTAAACTTACGATTGCCGAACACACACGGCAAGTCACTCAAATATTCAATTTACATTATGGAACTTATTGTCAGAATCCAGTATTTTTGAATGCATCTTCAATTAAATATTACTTAGATTCACCGTCATATATATACCAAAGCCATCGATGATTTTGCTAATTCAAACACAAAATACCAATAAAAAAACAAAAAACTAGAAATTTGTTAAGTTATAATGGAAATCTTTTATGATTCATGATCGATACTCACAATATAACAAATAATAAATTCTAATATGGGACATAGCGATTTTGAACAGTCGGGACCCATAAGAAATCTAGATCATCAGATGAATCATGAAAGATTTCCATTATAACTTAACAAATTTCTAGGGCACTGGACTTGTTTTTTCTTTTTAGTTTTTTACGCAGTCGGGTTTTTGTTTTTTAATTATAATTTTTTATTTTATACTTTTTAGTTAAAACTATAAAAGTCAGAAAATTTCGCAATCTTTATCGTGGGGGTTATTGAGAAGCTTGCATAGATTTATTACAAAGCAATTAAATGAAAATTTAGTGGGAACGGCTTGCTAACCAACTTTAAATCGTTATAGTTCCTAACTGGTAATTCCAAATTAAAAATGATAAAAGAAACCTAATAATGATTTTTAAATCCCTATTCATTGATACCCCACTCGATACAGTGCGTCAATTTTCATTTTTTTCTTTTTCACAATATGGCGTCTCATTATCGCCATTCGGACAGTTAAGACAAATCGATTGACGTAAGAATCATCAAAATCGGTCCACGCGTTTGTGCCAGATAGGAACAAACGTACATACATACATACAAACATACATACATACATACATACATACATACATACATACATACATAGACTGATAAACACATTACCACTCCTTTGCGTCGCGCAGTCGGGTAAAAACGCTTTTTTTCCTATACCGTGTTCGAGAGGATTTGAACCCGAAACATTCGTCGTATAGATCAACTCATTAAACCCCTTAGCCATCAAGCTATATTCGACGTGGATGAAATTTATAACCCCATTTGTAATCACTAATCATCTACGTTTGCAAGGCATGCGTTTAGTGTTAATAGTTTTTTTTATTTTATTTTTTACTAAGATTAATTAACAGCTGCTTAAACAAATAAATATTTGTAATTTATAATTAAGTCACATGTTGAATAGTGCAACAATTATATTAAAGTAACCACACATACTTAGATGGTAGACTTAAGATAATGAATATACCGTAATAGTTTTTATACAAAGAAACTGTTCGTTCGTTCCCTTGCAGCTGCCGTCCGTTCGATTGTATTTTTGATTGAGTTTTAGTATTTATTTAGTTCTTTTATTTTGTAATAATGGGTTCTCGTTGCAATATTGACTTAGCTACAAGGTTACAAATAATTACTTTGCATCAAGGCAAAAAATTGACAGAAATTGCCACAGAAACTGGTGTAAGCGTAAGTATTGTTTACATTTCTTTCTAGATTTTTTTTTATATTAGTTATGTCTGTATGCTAATTTAATAATGATTATACATTTCCGAAAATTGTTACAGAGGAAAACAGTTGTGTTATGGGTGCGACAATTCACAGAGGAAGGATCATTACTGCACCGCCAAAGGACCGGTAGACCTCGACTTATAAGCGCAAAGCGGCGTCAAAGCATGGTCCAGGAATATGAACACTGTTCGCCGTGTTCTCCACACAATGAGGGTTTACATCTTCGCAAGCATGCAGTCAAACCTTTGCTGACTCCACAGAACAAAGAAGCGAGATTAAAGTTTGCTCAAGAATACTTAAATGCCGATTGAAGTAATGTCATTTTCACTGACGAAAAAACGTTTAAATCTAGTCAACACAGACGTTTAAGCTTGTGGCGTCGAAATAATAAGCGTTACAATAACGATCACGTAGTGCCCAATGTGCAATCTGGTCGCATTACAGTGAATATGTGGAGTTGGATGAGCGGGGCTGACCCGGGAGAACTCGTCAGAGTGCCCAGTCGGGCTAATTGCTGATTACGTCAATGTGCTGGAGGAGACCACCATTCGAAATGTGTATCCGCAGGAAGAATTACCCATAATTTCATTTGTGCAGGATAATTGTCTTATACATCGTTCCCAAAGTGTGAGTGAGTGTTTTCGCCGGCGTTATAACATAAATATAATTTCGTGGCCTGCTAGATCACCAGATTCAAATCCCATTGAAAACCTGTGGCTATACCAATTAAGGACAGAAGTAAGTGGAGATCGGGTTACACTGATGTTTATTAGTAGTTAAACAGGGCGTAATTGCGTTAAGTATATTTGATTTTTATATTTTTCTATACTATGATAGTAAATAACTACGTTTTTATAGTACAAAACGGGACTCAATCACGTATTGTTGTTTTTTGCATACACGCTATTCGGTGACAGTGTTTTACGATATTTTTTTCATCAATCAGTCTTTGAATTGTTAAAAATGATAAGTTAGTAAAACAGTAAAAGGTAAATGTTAGAGTGCGTTCGCCTACAATGATAACCAGTCTCAGATTTATGTATTTATTGTATTCGCTTATAATACTGTTTTGTTGAAGGGAGGCTTCAATCCTCTTTCCAATTTTGGACATGAATATTTAAGCTGTACTCTCCATAAAATCTTAAGAAGAGATTTGACTTAAATTATATATTAAGGAATTGTGTTATTTATCTTAAATAAAAATTGTGTAAGAAGTAAAGTTTTTATTTTATTTCAAATTTGTTTTATTTATAGTTGTAAGTATAGATAGTTATTAATTGGTTGTAATAAAAAAATAGAAAACCCTACTTTTGAGGAGTGTCATTATAAGATAACTTGTGACTATTTTTCTTTTACCTGCCCTTTTATGTATACACACAGTCAATTGTAAATTTTCTTGTAATAACTATATAATTTAATAACCATACTAATATTGAATCAGTATTTCGATTGTCATAAGTGTAGGTGCTTATAGTCAATATTCAGGCAAAGATCCAGGCACAAACAATGATTATTTTGTTTCAGTCTAGTCTATGTATAAACTGAATATCTCTTCATATTATATGATATTATAATAGATTTTCTTCCTTGATGACTTTCAAACAACTAGCAACACAAGTTTTTACGGAAATTTGCATCCAAAGTAGAGTATTTTCCAACGGAGGGTATTCTAAAGTTCCACCTGACTTATTATATTATTTTTATTAAAGTACTAGCGGCTGCCCGCGACTTCGTCCGCCTTAGATTCGTTTATCGCGGATAAAATGTATTTTTCCGGGATGAAAAGTAGCTTATGTCATTCCATAAAACTCGATATTTTACTAATTTAAATGCGAAGCATATTACCAAGATTTCAAGTTCCTAGCGTCAAAAAAAAATTTACTGTCCATACAAATTTTCATCCCCTTTTTCGTTCCTAAAAGGAATGAAATTTGACATAAATTATAGCATATGTCCTATTCTGATATATAAGGTACATAACTGGAAAGTTTCATAAAAAATCGCCCAGTAGATTTTGAGATTAAGTGGAACGTACATACATACTTTCACGTTTATAATATAGTAAGGATAGTGCCGTTATATTCATGTCATCACATATGCTATTGAGGTGTGGATGAAGTTAAGTATGTTTAAAAACCTCGTAATTTCATGAAGACACAAAGTGTAAATGGCGGCATATTTGCAATGAGTTCTTGTTGCAGACTCTGTTCTGTTACGATAGTAACAAAACGCATGAAAGATAAATTTTAAAACAACCTTAAGTAAAAAAAAACATTCCGACGAATTGAGAACCTCCTCCTTTTTCTAGAAGTCGGTTATAAAGAAGCGTGTTCCAAAAGTTAAATACAGGTGACGTTTTAATTTCAGTGGAAGTTTTTTTAAATAGTAATTATATTTCATCCATGGAGTAGATTATTCTATTACAGAACAATTTTAGTGCTTGTGAGACTTACATATCAACAAACAAAGCATTAAATTCTGTTGTTTTGATAACAACGCCATCTAGTTTATTTTTTCGTAACCATAATGCAATGCTGAGAGCTACGTGCTCTCAGCATCTTAAGACAGCCAAGCGATTATCGTCTTTGCCATGTCCATGCAATTATGCTGTTGATAGTACATGTATGTAGGTACAAAATTGTTTTTCATAAAAAAAGAACCGACTTCAAAATAAACTAAAAAGCTAAATACGAAAATAATCTTATATGTACGGTACGGATCACATTTGAATCACCTTTTGAAGTCGGTGCCAAATCATTAATTTATTACACACAGATGGCACGTAAGTACCGCGGCGGCGAGCCTTTAGTAATTACCTACCTATCTATATTTAGTTATAGTAGAGTAAAGAACTTTACTTCAGATTTGGCACCGACTTCAAAAGGTGATTTAAATGTGATCCGTACCGTACATAAAAGTTATTTTTTTCTTGGGTTTTTAGTTTATTTTGAAGTTGGTGCTTTTTTATTAAATAAAATTATGTTTTGCTTTTTAGTGATTTTATTTATTTATATGTTAATCTTTTTCATTGTTAACGACACCCCCAAAACGAAACGACACCCCTGTAGTGTCGTTAATAATCGCGGTCAAACACACACATACATACGGGTCAACATGAGAACCTCCTTTTTTGAAGTCGGTTAAAATACCGAAACCTTCTCCTTAGTGTAACAAATATTTTTTTCTGTAAAACCGCATCAGTTAATAATCGCGGACAAACAAACATACATGCATACATATTAAAAAATGTATATAAATATATTTGAAATATGAATATAGACAAAAATTCAGAGCCTAGGTCAAGTAGGTTATCAAGTTATCATATTTATACAATGTCTATTTACTTATCATATGTAAGTATTCGTTGCCGAACTTTAAGGTTTATATTTAAATTCAATACTTTATAACAAAAACGGAAGTAAAAACGAAAAAGATCATTCAGCGGATGGAGTAAATTATTACGTCGCCATACCAGTTGGCCCGGAGCACTGACTCCTTGCCAAACAGCAAATGGGTTATACTCGTACGTACCTATTTTTTGCTCGATATCCGGTGGATTGAATCCACAAATTGGATGTATCGTAGACTGAAACACCTAACAAAAACTATCGCCAGGTACTAAACATCAGGTGCCTGTAAGAGGGGTATGACGGGGTTACGAGTATTTATGGGTAAGTACTTATGTGGGCTTTACTTTACGTGTCTGTTTACTAGAACTTAGACCTTATCATTAAAATTTGTATTATTGGCAGAGTGCAAAGCGGGTGGAGGGGGTAGCCTAAACGATCACAGCGCTCGCTACGGCTAAAATTGTCATTTTTGTCGCTGACTTGAGCTGTCAAATCCATATTGCAGTAAACATTTTCTAATCGTTTTTGAGATAAAAATATGGTCCTGGTAAGATGTGTTGTTGTGAATTGTAATAACACTAAAAATAACACAAGATTTCATTAATATTTTTCACAATATTTACTTACTTCTTGTTTGACAGCGGTGACAATATTGTCCATAATGGCCGCCTATCACGTGGCGCTATCGTCGCGCTCGGTCCCAATATATTTAACTACCTATAAATTGACGTGCAGTGACGGAAAAAAGGAAAAATAAACACATCTATACTATTATAAAGTTGTAAAAATGAAATGTCTGTACATTAAAAATATTTGCAAAAGGATAAGTGATATGTACGGATATTTTGTATATGTGTATGTTCGTAAGTATGTGTCGCTGTGGCTTCATCACGACACAACACGTATTTCATCTATTTTTGGCACACGGGTAGCTGGGCAGTAGGCATCCACAAATGGTCATAGGATACTTTTTACCCGTTTACGTAACGTACGTAAAATAGGGGCAGGTAACGACTTTTTTTCGTACGAAGTTGCGGAGACACCTTCTAAGTTATATACATTTGTCTTGGGAATATCGTCTGTTCTTTTAGGTAATTGAAACAAAAAACCATGTGACCCGTGTAATTTTGCTGATCGTGTTATTTACCTATTGTATTTCTGGTACGACGCTGCCAGCTGAATAACCCAAGTCGTATGGTTTTTTCTTTACCCTTTTTTAAGAACCTTAAAGAACGGACTTTACTCATAGTATTTTTCGCATTGAAGTAGATTTGAGTACGTCCCTTCCACTTAAAAGTTTTTATAACTTTTTTATTCTATTCCATGTTTTTTATTGGGTCGTTTTTAGTAATAAAGAACATTTTTTTTATTTTAGTTCCTTCCGCATCAGAAGAAACAATGAATCGTTGGTATGATTCGCAGTTCGGAGTTTCCGCTCCTTATAGAAAATGTACCATACCTATAATAGGTAAGTTTTATTTTTCTTAATGGCCGCTCTTAATTTTTTTTAGAAACTAATTAAAAAATTTAAATAAAAAAAGAACCGAGTTCAAAATAAACTAAACAGCCATACATAATCTTTTATGTACGGTACGTATCACATTTGAATCACCTTTTGAAGTCAGTGCCAAACCATTCATTTATTACTATTAAGAACCGCGGCGGCGAGCCTTTAGTTATTATCTAACTAAATATATATATATTTAGTCATAATAATTCGTATTTTTTTGAATAAAGAACTTTATTTACTTTAAGTTTGGCACCGACTTCAAAAGGTGATTCAAATGTGATACGTACCGTACATAAAAGATTATTTATGGCTTTTTAGTTTATTTTGAATTCGGTTCTTTTTTATTAAAAAAAAAATATTTTTTGCTTTTTCGTGATGGATTTTAGTAGTGATATAAAGTATTTTTAGAGCCCAGAATGGGAAGATTGAGGAGGCACTTTGCACGCATCTCGAGTCTTTGGAAGTAAGAAATGTAAAAGTTGGATGGTTCATATTCATTTGTACCTTCTATCATCAGCTCAGCATGAAATAATGAAAACCAGAGGAAAACAACTGATAACTTTAGAAAAATATATACAAAACATTATGAATGCTTATAATCATACACCGGTTTGGCGGGGGCAAATCTGTACTGACGTTTAATAGTGCGAGGACACATTAAACTAATTTTATTAGTTGATATCGATAAAAATGATGTATAGTTGAATTATCGAGAAGATGGAATTGCATTTGTAGTGGTTGTACCGTTTGCAACAAAAGGAGAATAATTTTCTCTTAACTTAATAAAATGACATACCCAAGAAGTGGAATAAGTAGTAGTCCTCTGTTTTTTTCTTTTATTCGCCATCATGTTCTTCATCTGAGCTGTCACAAGTATTGAAATTAAAATTGTCTGTTATTTGATCCATTTCTCCTTCCTGACATCGATATTTATTTTCTTCACTTTCGACGTGGTGACAAATATTTTCCCAGTCCTCGGCAGTGATGGTATTCATTCGTTCAGTTGCTAAACTCATAATGCCTTGCATGTTTAATGAAACGTTTCTTTTTGCTACATATCCTTTTACCATGGACCAAATATTTTCGATCGGATTGAATGTCGGGTGATACGGTGGCAATCGTAATATAGAGTGGCCATGTTCTTTTAAAATTGCATCTATGTGGTACTCGCGAAACCGCTCTTTATTTTGTTTAATTAATTCATACAAACTGGTTTTGTACATCAACCGGTTATACGAAATGTTGTGTTCTGTCAACCAATCCATCATTTCTTGTTTATTAGAATTTGACGTTGGAGCACGATTCAAAAGTTTGTTGTGATAGGACGCATTATCCACGATAAGTACGCTATTCGGTTTGAGGTTCGGTATTAATTTTTCTTTTAACCATTTTTCGTAGTTGACAAAGTTCATCTGGTCATAGTAATCTCCCGTTTTTTGGTTTGCCTTAAACATTAACAAAGCGTTGGGAATAAAACCATCTTTTCCTCCTGCGTGCACTATTATTACCCGCTGGCCTGTACTGATTTGTTTTTTTACACCAAATTCTGTTCCATCGGTCCAAGCTTCTCCGGACACATGTGAAGTGTGGATGTAGGTTTCATCAGCATAAACTAGTGGTCTATCTTGAGAACGATATTCCGCAACTTTGATAAGGTAATTTATTCTTAGCAGTCGTATGTTGTGTTTTTCCATTAATATTTTTCGGTTGTCCTCGGTCTTTTTCCATTTAAATCCTAATTTTTGTATTTGTTTTCGTAAGGTGGAAATGCCAAATTTGTAATCTATATCGGATTTTAACACAGAGTGGAGTCCCTTTAAGGTTGGAAATTGCTTATGGGACAGATGAAAATTGTATATAGTTCTCCGGATGACTTCCTGATCAAAATCGTCTACTGCTGATGACGGACAAGGACGCAACTTTTTATTCTTCGGGGAGGTGAATTTCTTTGTTGTTGCGAATTTCTCGCTGTTGCTCTCAGTCACAATGTTATAAACAGTAGAGACACAAACACCTGTAGCTTTTTCAACTAACTGGGCAGCGGTGTAAGGCCAGTTTAAATTTTTCGTCAGTTCATTTTCAAAATATTTATAACAGTTGAAAATTATTTGCTTACTTTGACTCTCAATAGGACCAAAATTACTAACAGCCATATTTTTTTAAAATATAGAAATTATTCGTAGTCGTACGGGCGGACACAATAATTAATTGAGAATACAATCAAATCAGATGTAAAAATATACGCACAACGTAAATAATATTGACAATTTCACACTGACATTATTTTTGTTTTTAGTTCTTCGATATATATATATATATATATATATATAACAACCTCTTTGTATGCTGATAGTACAAGAAAATAGAAAATTCAAATATAAAATGCCTGTAAACAAACAATACTACTACATATGCAATTCCACGCTCTCGATGATTCAACTATACAACCGTTGGGTAGTTTCAAGAATTTGAATGAAGAAGAAAACTACACACACAAAATAAACTTTTTGCGTAATAAACTTTTTAATATTTAATATAATTTTCATAATATACAGTCAAAATTTTCTCCACATTTTCAGCCTTTAATCTTCGTCACCTGGGTGACAATATCCATTTTAGCCAACTAAATGACCTTTCTAGGTCAACTGTAGTAATTGGAGCAAATTCAAACAATTTATAGTATTGATGAATTTCTGCTATATGACTCAGTTCTATTTCTTTTCCGGATACCAAATCATTTAATGTTTTTAAAATTGAAATGCCGACGTTTTTCTCTAACACTGTTTGAAGTTTTTTGTGAATAATTTTGCCCTGAGGATTCAAACGTAATCTTGATATATGTACTTTTAACTTATGGACAATATTCAAACTGGCTTCTAGACTTAAATTTTGTGTTTGTAATTTTTCAATGGTACTTGGTATGATGGATAGATTGTTGGCTATCCATTTCAAATCGTTGAGAATGTTTATATCATTCATTGCCCGTTTTGCTTTTAATATACACGTTGATTCTTTGTTATTAAATGTTCGTACGACTTGCTTGATGGCTGGTAAATATTTATGATGGTAAATAGCCGCCTACATCCATGTTCCCCATCGTATTATCGTCGGCTGTGGTGGCAAAGGAACGTTCGGTAACATATGGTGAAATATTTTTATTCTTTTAGGTGATTTCAGAAATACCTTTTTTGTATAAGCAATTAAATTATTTACAGCAGGAAACAATAATCGCACTTGTTCAGCCACCCTATTTACTCCATGTGCCAAACATGTGACGTGTTCTAAATTCGGAAAAACCTTTTTCAAATTCTTACCAGCTTTCAGCATGTAGGCTACGCCATCCGTAAGAAGCAACAAAACTTTATCATGTTTGTTGTGGTTACTTTCCCACAACGTCTCTAGGGCATTTTGAATAAGATTTGTTATACTAACATTATTTACTTCCTCTAGACAAACGCTAGATATTATGTGTGGGGTACCTATTTCATTTTCTAATAGTGCTCCAACTATTACATTCCCAATCTGACGCCCATTGGCATCTGTACTTTCGTCCACACTCACATAAATTCTAGAATTTCCTAGTTTAGTCTTAATCTGTTTCATCGTGTGCCTTATAAGCGATGTCTAAGGTCGTTTTTCTCAAAACTGATTCGTTGGGAATATATGTTTCTGAACCATATTTCCCAAATATGCAATCAGATATAAAATTGATGAAAATGGGATTTCCCACCTGGGTCCATGGTATGTTGCAAGCTAAAATAAATTTTAGCAAATCCAGGTTAAATACGTTTTGTTTTTTAGCGACGCTGTTATGCCTTTGGCTTCTTATATGCGGTACGGAAAACTTTTTTCGTGATATATGAATTTTACATTTCTTGCAAAAGTAAGACGCACCTTTATCATCTATATCTGAATGGTCAGGTTTCCATGAAGATGAATGATCTTTTTTCTTGCGAGGCATTTTTAGCCGCCTTAAGAAACAAAAAGGTAGTTTTAATTGATCGGAATGCAAAATAATATTGTAGTACTGGATGAATTATTCAACGATTCAATGGTTGTCAAAAGTGACTCGACACAGTCAATGTCAGATGTCGGTTGTTTATAGTTGCGATAAGTATAAATGAAAGAGGTTTGCACATAGTTAAACGTATTCAAACTTAGCCATTAGTTTAGTTATGATAATGATGATTAAAAATTTATTTTTATCGATGTCGATAAACTTAGTCGATTTTTAATTAATCACTAGCACTGGTACATTTTTGCCCCCGCGAAACCGGTGTTTGCTTATAATATTTGAGAGTTTCTCTCGATTTCCCTGGTATTCCATCATCTAATTCTGACTTGGTGATAAGGAGACTACTTCAGGGACACACTAAAAAGAATATGACTAACATTTTTAACGTATCTACCTATAATAGATGATTTTTTTAAGAATTATCCTCTAACTCTTAACTATTAAGGAGTTGTACCTTCCGTCATCAGCTCAGCATGATGAGATGATGACTACCATATGCAAATACTTAAATAGCTTAAGAAAATATATGAAAAACGTTATAAGTGCCTATAGAATTTGAGGATTGCCCTCGATTTCCCTGGGATCCCATCATCAGATCCCAACTTGGTGGCAATGGGACCACCACGGGAGTATATCCTTTCAAATAAAAAAAGAATTTTTAACATCGGTCCACAGTTGGCGGAGTAATCGGTGAACATACATAAAATAAAAAAAATACAAACTATCGAACATATAACCTCCTCCTTTTTTGGAAGTCGGTTAAAAAGATAACGCAAGTTGTAACTATATAAGCCAAACCACAAAAAAGCGGACAAGAACATGTCGGACCACGCTCAGAGTAGGGCTCCGCAGCCTTTCATGCAAAAAATGCACTACAGATGATAAAAATACGATATATAAAGATGTATCTCCACGGCACACGTCCTTTTGCTGAGAAACGCAGTTTTTTGGCAATAACTCAAAAACGGTATATCCAATCATGTTGAAAACAATTGTCGTTGAAAGCATTTATTAAGCTATACCTTTCTAATTTTTTTCATACATTTTGGACATACCGTTTAGAAAATAGAGGGGAGGGGTGGGACATAGTTTATGCCACTTTCGGAGCGATTATTTCCAAAAATATTCACTAAATTATAAATTAGAAACCTCAAGTTATTTTTAAAAGAACTGTCTAAATATGTGCCACACATTGACATTGATATAACGGACGGACAGACATGACGAAAGTATAAGGGTGTCGTTACCAGAGATAAATAAATAAGGTGTAGATAACTGTTATACTTAGCTCGGTTAGATCTAAATATAAATATCAATTTATTATTATTGTTAATTTTATACTTATTAACCTATTGTAGATACAAACATCTATACGAGCAGCCTGTGGGTGAATTATATACACTAACAGTATAGCGCTCTGCGTGTACAGTACATGTGTACAACAATCCGTTCTGGATGCTGATGGGGCTGACTCGTTTCTGCAGTGCATCAGGGATGTTCACGGAGGCTCGAGTAGCCTGTTTTTATATGACTATGCGTAAACGATGTGCATCTCCGGTGCGCAGAATTCGTGCTAATGCTAACAGTAGGTATCCTGAGCATAATTATACCTGAACTATTATTGCCAGTTTAACTTATGAGGCGCTGTCTAAACGGCTTTACAATAAGATCAAGTTAGATTAGGTCAAATGTTTTGGTAACACGAATATAAGCACTAAAATGTAATCATCTAACAACACTAGGATCCAAGTTGGTCGAAATAAATAACAATTATTATTATTTATGCGCCAATTCATGCTTTGTTAATTATTAATATCTTTTTTTTATTTACTGGTCAATGCAATTACGCTGGTCAATGCAATCTATAATTTAATTTAATTTGAGGTAAAATTAGGCCTTAGTGAGTCACCTTAAAGAATAAAGTTAGTGGTATGATAGGTAAAAAAATTGTAAATGTAAGAAATATGGATTTACATTTACACGAAACATCACATGTTATTACAACATAACGGAATGTAATCGCATGAATCGCTCGACGTTTCGGACCATGGATACAGGAGACTGTATCCATGATTTGAAAAACACATTACCTTCCCGTTCGTTCCTTTCCTCGGTCTAAGATACGGATATACGGATACGACAAGAAAAGTAAGGGTTTTTAGTTTTGCAACGGAATCCTAATAAATGAGCAAATTTAAAAATGTCTAATAGCTACGTAAAATCAGCATAATATAGTTAGTGGCAGTCAAAGTGGCCAAATATATTGTTACACATCCTTACTCTTACGCAAATAAAGATCTTTTTCGATATATTTGGCTACTTTGATCGCTACGAGCTATTTAATGCTGATTTATCTTTATAAAACTAATATTATTATCACAACTACAAGAACCCAATCCGATGACAATGTAGATAAGTATGAATCTGTTATCACATCAGCTCAGTCCGACGGAGTAAACTAAAACAAAATTTATGTTTGTTGTTAATTGTAGCTAAAAAATACTCATATATCACATAACACTTATGACAAATTACGATGATGTAAGCACTATATATGATAATACCAATACCAAGGCTACTTATTCTTTCACACCCACAACTAGGTGGCGGGGCTCATTCATCTAATTTTAGAACTTTCCACCCCTTTGAGACACCGGGGAATAATGAAACACTTCCGTCGATCGATTCGATTTATTACCCATAGACTTATAGGGTTCAATCAGACGCCTTACTATTACTTTCACTGAATCGATTTGTAATTAGATCTGTGGAATTTCTACTTTATTTTGAATTTTCCCAAAAAGTTAAGCTTGGCGATTTGTATGTTCTGTCCTTCACACTTTGTCAGCTCATAATTATATCATTGTTCACTATTTTAATAAAAATAATTTTAGAATATGCACACATTATCTAGAAATAATAAATTAAATTTTTAACAAAAAATAAAACCGACTGCAATAACAAAAGTAAAAAATAACTGCATAATTCAGTTTCTTCAATTTACTTCCAAGTAATCGTTTGCCTACTCAATCTATACAGTATATACAATTAATCTTATTTTGGCGTCGGTGCCATATAAAGAATGTGTAAAATATTGAAAATTGACGATTTTATTAAGCTGTAACACGATGGCACCGACTCCAAAATAACATTAATTGTATGTACTGTATAGATTGAGTAGACAAACGGTTACTTGGAGGTAAATTGAAGAAACTGAATTATGCAGTTATTTTTTTACTTTTTATTAGTTTTGTTTTGGGAGTCGGTTTTATTTTTTGTTAAAAATTTAATTTATTTTACACTTTTTAGTTAATTGTTACATAAAAGTGCATTTTGTAGCGATTCCAATAAGCCCAACACGGCTAGGATACATTATTTTATTATAGAGATCCGGTGCCTGCCTTCTGGCTCCACCATGAAATCAGCTCAGTGGTACCATTCTCATAAGGAAAATTTAAGTTTTTGACTATGAAGTTGCTTAACTAACTTAATCGAGATATCTTATCACCACCTGTAAATCATGTATCATTGTGGAATTCTGTGGCCTTCTTCATCAGTTCCACTTCATCAATTTACACTTTCTGAATGCAAATGCTTATTATGTTTCTTATAATACCAAAATCGCCATATGTGAGGGAGTTTAATAAAACGTCCCACTTTGTCGATTCTAGTTTCGGAGTTACGGGCAGTTAAGTGAAATATGGCAAAACCTACCGAAAATCGACTTTCAATGAAAACTGATAGAACATACTGTAATAAACCTATGATTTTGATGCTGACCCATAAATGTCCAATTTAAGCACCTTTTTAAGGCCTCAAAGTTTGCCCAGCGTCCCACTTTATCGAATACCGAAAAAAATCATCGATATCATATTTGTGCCTGTTATAGGGGAAAAAAATCTACTTTGTCGATATATACTTATGAGTAGTTTGTAATATAACAAAGCATAAGCTATCTTTCGGTAAAAAAAATATGTCTCTAAGTGCTATAGTTATTTTTTTTTAATTCTTCAAACTTGCAAAGGTGAAAAAGCGACAATTGAGAAAACGTTGGTTTAAGTTTGGGACCGCAAAAAACACACTTGTACTTTGAAGTTATGCAGTGGTTAGTATCAAATATATTCGCATACTTTAAGGATTTCAAATTAGTCAAAATCATGTATGTAACCTTAGAAGTTTGAATGTTACGGAGGCTTGAACATAAAAACAGAACGAAAATATGTCAATCCTGAATATGGGTTTATTTTCTATATTTATAACACGACCCGCAGATCCATCATTAAAGTCGTATTTATAAATGTATTCGCATGCTAAAAAAGACAGAAATAATTCTATCGATCCCTTTAGTTAGTTATTATGTCAAAAAGTTAATAAAAAATGAATTGAAAAGTACAGCATAAAAAATACGAATAAAAAATAGTAGATTGTTTGACAAGGGGCTAAAATAAGCCATTATGACACGAAGTGATTATTTGGACAAGTTTACGAAGTGAGCGAGGACATAAATATATCTGAGTGTCATCTAATGGCTTTCAGCCACGTGGTAATCACTCTGCTTTTCACTTCGACTGCGAGAAAATAAAAAAGACACATAACATTAAAATTGTATATTTCATGAACAACTAAAAGTACAGTTTGAGCAATTCTATCAGAAAGTTTGGCCAATCTGATCAGGTTGGTTTGTTTGTTTTTAATTATTTGTAAAGAGTATGTAGCTGACCGCAAGTTTTTGTTCCAGTGTCATTGAAATTTGTATGGGATTATATGGCTTACTTTTAAACCCTTGGGGCTAAATGCACTATTTTAGTCTCGCTTCGCGAAGCTAATATGACGTACTTTTTGAGCAGGAGAAAAAAAAAATGAAATATGAATAGTAGGGTTGGGTGGGTTTTATTGATGATTCTGCTAAAGAAATAATAGTATTATTTAAAAAAATATAATTAACCGATAGATATAAAATAACATTTATATAAATACTAACTCGAATAACATTACACCTATGTTTTAAAAGCTGATTTTATACTTGCAGTATTTTTTTAGCGTATGTCCATACGAACGAAACCAAACCGTCAAAGTGGGACACTAAACTTGAGTCGGAAATAAATTCCGTTCAAATTCCGTAAAAAAAGATCAAACAAACGACATTAGTATCAATGACTATTACATTAACAATAAGAAACCTTTATTTCATACATAAAATGGGATAAATATACCAAACACATACTTTTCACTGAACAAGCACTAAAGTTTAGTAAATCGACAAAGTGGGACGCTATCTATAGAAAATCACTAAACTTTATAATGCATAAAAAAGTACTTAGAATTTGAAATTAATACTTTTTAGGCTTGATAACTGTGCTTTTTAAGTAATCTTATGTTATATATTAAAATACACTTGTCATTTGTTTTTTTTTATGCTGTACTTTTCAATTCAGTTTTTCTTAACTTTTTGAAATAATAGCTAACTAAAGGGATCCATAGAATTATTTCTGTCTTTTTTAGAATGAGAATACATTTATAAATACAACTTTAATGATAAATCTGCGTGTCATGTTATAAATATAGAAAATAAACCCATATTCAGGATTGTCATATTTTCGTTCTCTTTTTATGTTCAAGCGTCCTTAACATACAAACTACTAAGGTTACATACATGATTTTGACTAATTTGAAATCCTTAAAGTATGCCAATTCATTTGATACTAACCACTTCGTAACTTCAAAGTACAAGTGTGTTTTTTGCCGTCCCAAACTTTAACCAACGTTTTCTCAATTGTCGCTTTTTCACTTTTGCAAAAGTGAAGAATTAAAAAAAAAAACTATAGCACCTAGAGACATATATCTTTCACCGAAAGATAGCGTATGATCTGTAGTATTAGGAACTACTCATAACTCCATATCGACAAAGTGGGACCTTTTCCCAAAAACAGTCACAATATGATTAACTACAATATTTGAGGAGTTCCTCCTCATGGATCCGATCATCAGATCTTTACCAAAATTATATGAGACCAACTTTGAGATACTTATTATTCTATGAAACAAAACAATTTTTTTGTAATCGGTCAAATAGTCTTCGAATAATCGGTGAACATACATAAAAAAAATTGAGAACCTCCTACTTTTTGAGAGTCAGTTAAAAACAAACCTATTGTGCCAGAATATGTAAAACTAAAGACAGTTAATAAATTTTTCAATATCACGTAATGCGGTTTTCTCGCGGGTTCACCTGCATAGCAAAATTATAAAAAAAAGACTTCACTCTGGTCAATAGGTATTCTGTAACCAGGATAAAATCACATGACTCGAGCGGCTAATATGTGTTTCTGATAATGCTAAACGCTTTACTTTTCATACTTTATTTATGTACTACACCATAACAATCTTCGATTCTAATTGGCAGGTTAGACACTGAAACGAAAAAAACATTTACCTATCCAATGGCAAGTCTCAGCGTTAAGAGGATACGAGTGGTGGTTGACACAGTTTCTGCGTTTCAGTCATCCTGCGTTCTCGAGTGTAAGCGTCGCGTACGTCATGTAGAATAACATAACCTGTGAAGTTGTATAGGATAAGTGGGAGTCCATTAATTACGTAGAGTGGTTTATGGCGATTTTCTGCCCCCCACCGTTGGTGAGATTTCGTAAGATTTGACTCGACGCCTCCCCCCGGATCCCAATCTCACTTGATATTTTTCAATGTGTGTTTCTAGTGTAAATGCGATGGATTTATTAAAAAAATAGATATATTTTTAAACAACCATAAATATTATTGTGTAAGATTTAGCCGTATTTTAGTTACGAAACGTGTTTTACTTAATTAAACCCAGCTTTATGTACATCGGATCTTGTAGAAAAAAACGTGATATTCATCAAACATTCCTCTCCCCAAAGATGAGATTCAGGTTCACCCCTGCCCCCCTAAATGGCTCACGTAATTAATGGACGCCCCTTAATTGAGGTTATTTTCGTGTGCTAAATGCGTATGTTATCGGACATTATGTATTCAGGCACAATTTCGTCATTAATTAGTCTTTTTAAAAGGTTGACACTGACAGATATGCATTATATGACAGGTGGAAACAGTCGTTAACAACTAACAGAGCATGGTAAAATTGTGTATGATTGACAGGTAGCACGGTGAGTTGAAGAAAACATTTGTCTATCCTGTGCAAGCCTCAGCGCTAAGCGGAGACGAGTGGTGGTTGACACAATTTCTGCGTTTCAGTCGTTGCGTTCTCCGGCGTAGGTAAGCGTTGCTCTACTAACATCATATAAAATGACGTAAGAGGTGAATCTTGCGTGGGATAAGTGAGATTACTTTTTTGTGCTTAAGGCGTAAATTGTCATTGTGCGTTAAGAAATACAAAATGGATAAAATTGTGAAAGATGATTTGGAAAAGAGGAATCTAAGCAACGAGGTGATGGGTGATAGAGAAGGATAGAAGTAAAAAACATACTGCACCTAATCCAAATAAAAGGGATAAGGACGAGAGAATGACGTTTATTTATATCTCAAGGAATTCGTGGGATTACCACACCAAAAAATAATTGACAACGTTTAAAATTTCCAAGTAGGTATTGTTAAAACAACATCATATTTATAGGTACTAATACAAATACTCTCTTTATTGCACTTCTCAGGTACACATAAATATGAAAATTACAATTAAATTAAGGTAAACAACAGGTGATCTTATCGTTAAATAGCGATCTCTTCCAGATAGCCTTTAGGTAGCGGAGTGTTCAAAAGACAATAATTTTAATTGAGTAGGTGTCGAAAAACAATTAGTAATCATAACTTATGAAGCAAAGGAATACGTATAGAAACATGTCAAAGCAATATAAACATACACACTATCATAATTTTGCTAATTTAGAGGATTGTATACTTCTTTCATATTTTCCCGAATATCTTCGAATTTATTATGTATGTAGGTATATCTGCACATTCTTATTTAAGGTAAGGGAATCATAATTTATTTCGAGGGGAAAGAGAAAGAGAAACCATCCAATTGGCCCAACTCTATTTCCATTGACAGTTTCTCTTACCCGGGTGTTTCCCTTACCCTACCTTACATAAGAATGCGCATATATACCTACATACATAATAAATTTGAAGATATTCGGGAAAATATTAAAGAAGTATATAATTCTCTAAATTACGTCATTAGCAAAATTATGACAGTCACATTGCAAAAGAGGAACAAGAGCAGTTCAATTCCTATAGAGAATTCGTCTTAGTAGTACAGCTGTTCCACCTGTAAATACATGCCAATAAAAATCCACGACACACCTAAAAACCTGATAATATTCAAACGGCTGCATCGATTATCTTGAATCGTGACATTTAGGAGCTGCAATACTACACATGGACAAATAGACACACGGATACTCATGTAAGACTTATAAAAACCTCTTTTATGTCCAGGGGTCAAAATGAAAAAAAAAAACACAAGACTGTTAATATCACGGCCCTGACTTCGCCGTATACCTAGACTGCTAAAAAATATCTAATTTTACAAGAAAAAAAAACCTGTAAAATTCCCGAAAAAGGAAAACCGAGGCCAAGAAATTAAGGAAAAATAATCTCAAAAAATGTTAATTAATTTAAATGAAAAAAAAAGTACTTATAAGTTCATAATTTCCCCTTGTTTTTTTGGGAATTTTACCGGTTTAAGTGTTTTAATGCATGTAAAAGTACATCATTATTAACAGTGTATTCGGATATAAAGTTAATTTCTTTATTACTCGTACCTATAGACTCCAGTACGCCGAATGACCGCAAGCTAAATTGAAATTTCACCGTCAACCAACGCTGTCAGCATTGCATAATGGTAATACGCCGGAACACGGCAAATTGCTCGCTTGCCTGACAACCACGATTAAACAGTACTACTACCTATTTAGCCTAACAACAAGAAACTTTAAGAATGGGAATGTGTAATAACTTTGGCTATTTCTGGGGCAATAAATCTAAAATTATGTCGCTCGGCTCAACTACGTTATTTACTGATATTATGTTATTTTAGCTTTACGGAATTCGAAACCAGTGAATATAAGTATGGAATATGATTAGCCTTTTCTTAATTACTATAAAATATCGAAGAAATGAGAAAAAATCTTCTTAGCAGTTGTAACATTATTGTTACTTATTCATGATAAAGTGACTTTCTCGTTTCGTCCTAGAGTAGATTATTTACTTGACGTATCATTAGCATCAAATAGTTTTTAACATTCTAAGCGCTATATAGATCATCACGAATTTTTATTCCTATACGAATAAAAATATTAAAGGATGGTTATACGATACTTTTTACTCGACTACGCTGAATCTAAATATAGAGAAGCTTCATAATCTAAATATTGATTATGAAGCTTCTCTAGTATTATAATATAATGGGTTAGAATTATCGATACCTATAAGTAAATATATATACTCGTACATACATGAAGTTGTTAATCGACGTTTCAGTACGAACACAATTGACTAGCCAATCAATCAATAGTGTCATCAAGATAACGAAATGGATGGGCGCTTGTATTGTTCTTATAAATTATAAGAGAGACATTAGCTTGTTTTGATAACAAGAAACGGCTTGAATTATGCCTTTCTGTAGCAAAATTGCCTCTCATTTGATGTTCTGACTGTGTGTAGCCGTTTCATTCTGAGATTAGTTTTGAAGTCTCACTTTGGGACGATTTTACCAATACTCAATTTACATGAGAGTGGCTAACCCAGTATAAGTTTAACCTAACTATTTACTCGAAGGATAACTTCATTTTCACTTCACCACGCTACTCTACGGATAACATACTCTCGCATAGTTACTTCGGCTGGATTTCACAAAACTTGTATTCAGAGAATAACGCTTATTCTTGGATAATAATGTCAAAACTCCATATTAATTTGATATAACTATTTTAGAATAAGCATAATTCTCGGAATAAAAAATTGGTAAATTCCAGCCTTAGTAACATTAAAAGAATGAATGGAATGAAATCATATTGCCCCTAAGTTAAGATAGACAGTTTGTCCCATGCTGGAGCAATGGTGCTGCGTATATTTTTCAATTGTTCGGGTACATATACAATACATCAATTGTGAAATTAGTATGAATTTATTTGTCAGTGACAATGACAATATTAATCTACGTATAACTGTTTACTCAGCCGAAATTGGCGGTATCTCTAGTTTAGAGAATTTATCCTTAGGCGAATTTTTGGTGACACGTAAAGTGAGTTTACTCACGAGTAATTTATGATTTATTATTGGAATAAGACTTATACTACGTTCGTGAAATCGACCCTCAAATATTATATTGTCCGGATTATACAGTAATTTAAATAAATATAAATAAATAAAGGTTCTGCTCTTTCTCTATCCATTTGTATGCAACAAAGTATGTTTGTATCAAACGAAAATTATTTTCGAAGAACTGTTATAATCGTATAATCTCTCTCGCAAAGCAATTAAGTTTTAATCATGGCTCCAAATACTTTCACACTAGCGTGCGGAAAGTAGTTAAGTACACATACATACACTTACAAGCATACACATTCACAAAATCTCAAAATACAGCGTTTCACTTTTACATATATGTAACTAGGTATATTTTTCCCTTATCTATTTGTAAATTCTTCCTGTTTTAGTTACCGCCAGACAGTGTAAACCATTTTGTTCAAAAAAAGTCTTATCTTATAACCTTCAAATTCTTCCACATTCCTATGTCGTCAACTTCTAAATTTGCCCATATTTTTATATCGCTTACTGTCCTGTCGTCCTGATTTGCGGCTAATCACATATGACCTAACTATAAAGGAATGTGGATGAGTTAAGACTATATGAAAATGGAAACGATTTGAGGACGAGTTCAGAAGTGGTCGAAATAGTTATATAGATTCTTCTAATTAAAAAGATCTTAAGAATGCAAAACAAATTAAGATTGGAGAAGAAGTTAGGAAGGAGACATTAGGAGATGTGTATGTTGGCAAAATGGCATTTTAGGTCAGTTAATACAGAGAACGATATAGAAATGCGGACTAAGTTATTATGTGCCTTGTTATTGGGTTATCCAAAAATGCACCAATTAAATAAAGTATTTATCTTTATAATTATACCTCTATCTACATATTTTAATGTCTCGCACAAGTTAAAAAACTGCGCTTCAGAGTATTTTAAATAATATGGTATTTTAAGAATAGAATAGAATAAAGTAGTCTTTTTTTTAAAGAGTACTGATAATTTTTTCAAAATTATATTAAAAAAAAATACGCAAAATTAAAGCCAAATCTGTTTCAAATAAGTCTAAGTCACGATCAAACAGAAACGCCAAAAGTTAATCAAATATTGTGATCTCAAGTCAAATAGCTACGAATCGCTGTTGCTACGCGCTACGCCACCGCTACGAGAATTTACTAAATCATATTTTGTTTGTGACCCAGACGAGAGGTTCAGAAAAGTTTGTATTCATGAATAAATTTTAAGGTTACATTAATTGAGTTGGCTTTTAAATTTGTTGTTTATTCAATTCCGTCTTTATAAGATAGCGCGGCTCTTATAGTTACTTGTCAGTGTTACTTAGTCACGTTTGATCTCGAAATAACAAATAATTGAAAAATACGTATTTTTAATAAGTTTTCGTATGCTCCCAAACAATTTTCAATGAGTTTATGTTCCCCGTATATTATCAAGGGCCTGTCCAGTCTTACGGGCATTTTGGCAATCATCACACTAAAAGCTTGAATCTCAAAATTGCCTAATTTACCTTCACTTAGGGTGTATTCTTTACAACAAATTATAGCTGAAATTAAAATAAAAACTGTTAAACTAAGAAAAAACACATTATTTTTGAACGACTGAACAGATCATCTTCAAAAGCTAAGAAAATTCAATGTTAAGTCATCATTTAAACAAAAAAAATCTGATCTTTCGTCAAAAGCTACAATACTACAACACAAACAGATACGCAGAAACATACTTTATACTTACAACGCCCATATTTTTCGCCGGAGGTTAAACGGTCTCAAATTGAAAACACAAACTAAATTTTTAACTAACTATATATAGGCCACTTCTGGGGCATAAAACTCTTTCGCCGCGTCGCGATGAGACGGTGCAAATAACCACAATTTTGTGAATTGCCCCGATCAATCAGGCCGGCACACGTTGCACCACGCCATGCCCGAATTAAGGGCCTTGACGTGTTAGTCGGATTCTTCGTATTTTATGTTCTGTAATGGAAATGGAAGTGTGTATTGTGATCTGTGCTTTTTCAGCGTAGGATGGCCCCCAACAAGATGGACCGAGCAGATAATAGATACACTATTTCCATTACAGAATACGAAGAATCTAACTAATACGAGTACGACGAAGCCCTTAATTTGGGGATGGCGTGGTGCAGTGCAGTGTGTGCCGGCCTGATTGACCGAGGTAATTCCCAAAATTGTATTTAT
The DNA here is from genome assembly GCA_905404275.2 of Hedya salicella. Taxonomy (NCBI): domain Eukaryota; kingdom Metazoa; phylum Arthropoda; class Insecta; order Lepidoptera; family Tortricidae; genus Hedya; species Hedya salicella. The sequence goes on along the minus strand of FR990100.1, from coordinate 15,319,634 downwards.
TTCCATCATCTCGTCATAATAACAGAGCATGGTGAAAACGAGCATAAAAATTTAACTATACAAGTAATCGATAGTGCGATTTAAAAAAACCCTGGTTTTCTCTTGTGGGTGTGCAATAAAGACTTGTTGTATTTTATAAAGTTTCCAAAGTGCTAAAACGATTTTCTTGAATCATGGCATAGAACGCTTTCGATCAATTTCGGTCTCTTTTTAAACAAAAAATATACAATCAAATTCAGTTCATCCTTTCAAAAGCTACAATGCCACAGACAGATACATAGAGACACACAGATACACAGAAACAGAAGTCAAACATATAACACCCCTCTTTTTTCGTCGGTGGTTAAAAAGCACATTGTTGTCGTATCAGCATAAGACATCCACTGTTGGGACAAAGGCCTCTCCACAACGGCCGGTGTTGCGTCGCCCTCATCCATCGGTTTCCTTCGATCCTGACAAGCCAAACCTGCATAACTCTCCGCGACTACGCTTGTCGCGCGATATAGCATCACCCGTCTTTCTCGCATTGTATTAACAGGAAAGAGACAGACAATCTTCGTCGCGTGACAAAGAGTCGCGTATCACAGTTGTGCTACAGGTGCAGATGATGATGACGGTTCTGGTCGACGATGCCATTTATTGCTCCTCTTTGGAAGACGGTAGGTAATTAATTATAAGTTTGTACCTATTCTGATAATCTGTATTACGGGGGTGGCATAGCGTACCTGCTAAAACCACCAGTTTAAATAAAATAATTAAAAAGAACAGTGTGCTAGAGGTGCAGATGACGATGGCGGTTCTGGTAGACGAGAGTAATACCATTTAACGTGTGTAAATGTGTTTGTGTGTGGCATAGTACCTTATAAACGGAGGAATCGGTTTAGTCTGAAAGGTGACTTAATAGGGAACGTTCTCGTACATACCTATTTATCTGTTAAAGGTGATTTGTTCAGTTATTTGAAAATTTATCCTCTTTATTCTATCTGGGGCTTAGCTGTGATTTAAGAAAATTTGTTTAGCCGTAAGAAAATAGTCTAAATAATTAGTGTTTTACCACAAGTGATTATGGAAGAAAGCAACTTATTCAGTTTTAAGAATTCATTAAAAAACTATCTAATTCAGAAATGTTTTTATTCAGTAAATGACTATTTAACCGAATGTATTAATTAGATATGTATGACAGTATATGAAGAATTTTTTTATGACATTTAAATTCGAATATTGAAACTGGACTCATACAAACAAATAATCTTAAAATTTTGTAAACTTGTTTTAGGTTACTTAGTTTTAAATATTGCTGTGCCCTTGCAGGGTTCATGACCGCAACTGTAAATCTCCTATAACATCTATTTGTACCATGAATGCAATAAATCACTTTGACGTTGACTTTGACTTTCCATTTAATTCCGTAAAGTGTGAGATACGTCTGACAATATGTCACGCTAGAAGTGAAGTCAAAAACTTGATGTCTAATTTCACTATCATCTGTTAGTAATGAACCCTTTAACAGCTGATTACGTGTGTCAAATTATCAACATTGACTGGCGTAATGAGCCGTTTTATAGAACATACTGTTTCTATACAATTGAAAGGGGGTAGTACATACACTTAGGATTTGAATAATGTAATCGGTAAACCGATATAAAAAAACCCGAGGATCTAGAAAAACGCTTATAATTTTCAAACGGCTGAAAGTATGTTCTTACACCATTGTTAAAAACACTCTCGGTAAACTCATCTTTTAAACACTAAAACCTAAATCGAAATTGGTCCATCCGATTAAGCGCTACGATGCCAGAGGCAGAACCAGAGACTTATAACACCCCTCTTTCTTCATAGGAGGTTAAAAATAACTATTTAGGTCTTACGAAATTTATTAACGTGCGTTAAAATCATAACATTCTTTATTTGTGCACATTCCAGTGAACTAAATTTGCTCAATAAACATTATTCTAATCACCCTCAAATGCTCAAAGGAGGGATTCCAACGTTTTACTTTGGATTGGGGCGAGAAAAGAAATGCCTTAAGACTTTATTTAAATGAAGAGCCATTATACATTAGCGTTCTAGCGGGAGTGCCTAAATGGGGGGTGAGAGCTATCAAAAGACCTCTTCATAATCTCGACAAAAGGTGTAGCTTGTTCCATCAAGTCAGTGTCTAATAAGGAACTGTAAGCAAACATTTGTTTTTGTGAAAAAGGGTTGAGATGCATTAAAGCAACTTAACGTTTTTAGGGTTCCGTACCAAAAAGGTACAAAAGAAACCCTTATGGTGAGACTCTGTCTGTCTGTCTGTCTGTTTAACTATTAAAGCACCATATCTCAAAAACTACTTATGCTAACTATTTGAAATTTGGAATATTAATAATCATGGTCAGCCCACATGTATTGCACAGGAAATATTTAAAAATGTATTTTTATTTTCTAAAGAACCGACGAATATGAGTCATCGAGAATTAAAAGTTTAGCTACTGGGTCAAATGGGGTATTATATAAAAGGATTTAACCTGCACATTTTTAAACATTTTTTTAAATCTTTTTATTGTGATTAGTTTTTGCTTTATTAAGGAAAATGTGAAAAAAAACACCATTCCCCCCTTTATCTCCGAAGTTTACCAATCGAAAATTTTGAAATTTTCATAGTTTGTATTAATAAATATAAATATTACACGAAAATTATAGCGATGATGCTAACTAGCTAATTTTTTTTAAGCGTTATGTTTGCACCTGATTTGTATGCAATGCTATAGATATCAGGTGCAAACTTAACTCAACCGGTACCGGTTAATAAAGTTAGGGTAAGTAAAAATTTGTACGAAACCCTTGCTGCGTGAGTCCGACTCGCTCTTGGCCGGTTTTATTTATTTCTGTTGGCACCAAGAACCCTAATACTATTAAGCCTCCGCAGTTTGTCCATCACAGCTAGGGCTTTATCTCTTGAACCATAATAGATAGACATTTGAAATGTTCACAGAATGTGTATTGCTATGGCCGCTATAAGAACAAATTCATAATACACTTAGTTATAAATTAAAGGGTACGTTTTTCGGTGTACGTTTCGTGCGCGAGTCTACTTCATCACCTCGCAGCCAAAAAAAGTAAAGTCATTTTGAAGCATAGAACGCTCGAATCGACAAGTTACATTTAAAATAATTACGTTAAGTGTTGTATCCCAAAAAACAGATCAATCAAATATTCCCTTAGATTACATCTATTGGATGGGTGATGGATGCAGTACCTCTGAAAGTTTCGGCCTAACGATTTTGTCTTTTTATTGTGTGGAGAGAGGTCGTTGGAATTCCATTAATCTGAGAAGAAAAGTGGCGGGACCACCTCAAAGCGGACCCCGAACGTCGACTCCCGTGCGGTTGCCCCATCTTTGTGAGCCGCGTCCCTAATTGTGGCGTATTATGACCGTACACATTGACTCCTGCCCTTTTAATCATTATGTTCTTAATGATAATTAGGGCTTATCATATTCGCATGAATTGCAAGGAGCATGCGCGACGTTTGGGCGGGGGTTCGGATCCCAATTTATGTATATAATTAAATGTAATATTTTGTTGAAATTAGGACATTTCATGGGTTCAAATCTTTTTTATTCGATGTAGTATGTTTGAAATCACGCCAACATTTTATTGGTAATGTCCAATAAATCTCGCGGGCAATCTCTGGTTTATTACTCGTCGTACTCTACTGTAAACCACATAGAAATTAAATTCGTTTTAGTAAAGTCTATATCTGACATAGCACTTAAGTGTAATCCATGCGTTTAGCCCTACATTGATATATAGCTTGGCCCTTATCGCTGGACGTGTAAGGCGATTAATAGGTCGTCTGCCTTCGTCTCGGTGCACCACGACGGTCTAGCGACCGGAAGCGGCTCGCACCAAATAGCGGCATCGATCGCCAAAAAACTAACCCACATACGCACTGGCAGCGTAGCCGGAATTATTAATCGCAAAGGGAGTAGGAGGGTGGTGTGAGGGAGGGCGGCGTGTCGGATGCCGGGGCGCACGCGCGGGCGGCCGGCGGGCACTCCGCGAGGAAGGCTCGCGCGCTCCGCCCGCGTTCGCCGCGATGCGCGAGTCCCCGGGCCCGCGGCCGCGCCGGCACCCGCCGCGCTAACAGCACCCATGCAGTGGCGAAAACTTACCAGGTTGAAGTCTTCGCCGGGCGGACAGTCGCGCGCTCGGAGGATGCTCTGCTGCGGCCGCAGGAAGGTATGCGATCCGATCGATAGCGCGCGCCGAAACCGTCGCCCCTCCCGGCCCGGACGCCGCCGCTTTCTCTACCCGTTCGACGACCCCGGCGATATCGCTTCTAACTCGTGGATCCCATTCCACCGGCCTACCGTTCTCGCATCATGCTCCGATGTGCTGACGAGACGTCAACTTCCAAACCATCTCTTTACCCAAAGTATTGGATCTCCGAGTCTTCCCAATTAAAATCCAAAGATAACATGGTGGTATTACCGGGGGATGGGTCACGTGAACGTGGTGCATGGTAGCAAATCGATCAAGTTTCATGCCTCTGCAGGCTATGATTTGTGCCTCATATTAGTCATGTATGTACTTTTGCAGTGTTATAATTAACGAAGCATGGAAAAGGCAGTTTACTATGAAAATCGCAATAAAGAAAGCTTTTAAACTAAACCATTAGCATCAGTGAAAAATTTCAATATATGTTTAAGTCATAATTTCTCGAAAAAACTACATTTTAAAGCGTTTACTGTGGATTTGGAAATGGGGTGTAAGTAGGTTATTCTGGTATTTGCAGCATCTTTCGCCATCTTGTCTTAAGACTGACAAGTTCTAACACAAATTACACATTGTAAGTTCAATATGGACTTATTTTTAAATTGTATATTGACAGTCTTTTATTTATTATATTATACAATACTTTGAGTGCCAGTGATACATAAGTAACATTTGGTGAGAGAATGAATTGATCCGAACGTTACGTTCTAATCTCAGCATTTTAGATTCTTTACAATTAGGTTAACACTCACAAGAAGTCCGTCTTTACAATAACAACACAATTAATTTTTAACTTATTTGAAACACATACGTCCTTAAGTATTCCAGCTATTTCATTGAATTATATTACTATATTTATTTAAATATGTCTTATTATATTTATTTAAATATGACTTAGTGCTATCTCGTTTTATCAGGCAGAAACACGCCCGTGGGGTGCTTGTGGTTTTTGACAGATGATGCGCTTGAGCAGAACCACTCTACGTATAAGCACCATTAAGAAGTGTATTTGATTATTATGACAAATGAATAATTTTGCTAGTCTACACTCTTAGAAAATTCAGCTTTCCGTGCATGATTTGAAGAAGGATCACTTAAGATTTATTTGCCAAGTGAACACAGCGCCATCTCTCGCACAATTCGCAGATCGAGTCGCGGACTGTTTCACAAATTTCATTTATGGCCGGTTGTTCAAAAAGTTACGCATTTGAGGATCAGCCGATAATTAACCGACAGAGTATATAGAAATTCGGCCTTAAGTCTATAACATATGGAATTTCACCTCTCTATGGGATGACAGCTGTCAGCGTTATTTCTAACGTTAACAGGTCCGTTAAATTTAATGTAGTCGATGCAACTCACTCTTAATCTTATTTTTCAATCATTTACTAATGTAATATGATATGGGCGAGATACATTGCTGTTTTTATATACGAGAAGAATTGCAACACTTTAAGTACAACGACAATGTATCACGGTCTCGCTGCGACTCACCATCGTGTAGGTCGGTATGAGGTCAAACAGTGCTCTCATTGTGTCTCGGTGCAGGGATAATACAGCCGGTGATATTAATAGCATAAACACATTTCATAGTTCCATGGGTCTTCATGAATTCATCTTTATCGCTACGTTTCTAAGTATCTTTTGAGACATTGTAGGTCCTTGAGGTAGGTATCGTATAGAGAAGTCAGTTGAATAGCAATAATGCATTGTTACCGATTTCTCCCAAAATGTGTGAATGATTCGCGCCGTGTCCAAGAATACTACCTTCTGTTTCTGATACTGGATCCAATCATTTAGTAAAAAACTATTGAGATGTAATGTTGGTCGAAACTATTTGCCATCCAAGACCGTCTATACCCATCGGGACAACGATCGTCGAATATTTAATTTGAATTATTAAACCTTCTATAATTTTTCCTGAGATAAACTTAATCTGTTTTTAAGCATTCCAAAATCAAGCTCAAATCATTCCTTATTTCAAAAGAAATATAAGTACCTATATTTAAGGCTCGCGTTTACTTTGCTTGCTTAATCTTACAAAAGGGTAATTACTAAAACATTTCTCGCATTTGCGGCACATTTACATTAAAATGACCGTAAAATTAGGTTACCCGATAAAAATATCATTAGTGGAGAGTGGTCAGTAGGAAAAGATTGTATTTTTGTCCATTGACAGCCCGCATTGTACTCTAAAATGGAACAGGAGGGCGCGGCGCCGTCTCCAGAATGCAAAGCGTGAGGCGTAGCAAAGTTTTTATGAGTGTACGTCATTATGTTTATTGAAATGTAAACAGAAGTTCATGGGAGACTCTCATGTAATATTTACATACTGCGATTAGTTTACATTATTTATAACATTATCATACATTTCTTGTGTATATGATTATAATAGTCTGATTAATTTGAGATTTGGGGAAGTGTGCTATTGTGACATAATTGCAATTAGGCACAAAAAATAAAAATAAACAATAATATGATTAAAAGTACATAGTGTACCTAAATAATAGATGTTCGTCGTCTGTCGAATTAATTCTTTGGATTTAACTTAAATAAAGAATCCTTCATATACCTGTATTTTTTTACATAAAGACATATATTGCAGTAAATAAACCAGTGACCCACATTGTTGCACGCTTTGTATCTCAGGCCACGGTAAACTTACATTGTGTAGCTATTTCAAACATGCACCACTTCAAAGAACGTATCAGTGAGTCCCTACGCTTCTTCAATGGCTTTACCAAAATTACAATATTCGCTCCGTGTCATATAAACTTGCTTTGGTGGTTGTCGGTACATAGTTGACTGTAATTTGGGTCTAGCGTTGTTGACATAACTGGCGAGGCTACCGAGTTATAGCAAATTGAGTGAACTTTGTCACCACAGACCCTGCTATGGTGGTCGGCCTAAAGTGGCTTAATAAAATCACGGGCTGTTGAAATCAACAGCCGAGTACGAGTATATCTACTCGAACTAGGAATTTTAGTGAAGCAGATTGTACAAATTTTGTTGACGTTTGGCTTCAAAGTTTGATTGTAATTCATGAATTGTGTTTAGGGTAGTGTTGGTACCAACACACTTATGTCTCGTATAAAATTGTGAGTTGGGTATGGCAAAAGAAGCCCAAAAGAAGGTTAATGCGGTAGAAATGAGAGCTTTGAGAAGTACTTCAGGAGGAAAAACTGAGTGATAGAATTAGGAATAGTGAGATTAGAGAACGTTGTGCTGCGAAAGAAGATACGGTGATTACTGTTGGAGGTCGCATATGTGTGCACTGGCATGTATTAATCAATTACACATGTCATGACACAGATTTAAGTTTGTATTGTGACGAATTTCGTATAAGTCACTACGCCTAAAAGATTAAGGATGAAAACCATGAATATATAGTGCTACCACACCACTGGACTCTGCGTCTTTTCCTTTAGGTTATGGTCTCCATAACGCAGTCAGTGGTAGCTTGAGTATTGTAAAATACGTAAATGGTTTGAATATTTTGTGTGCAACTGTGAAACTTGCGAAATTATGTCGGATGAATGTGGCATAAGTGGCATAAGGAAGTTGAAAGGATCGTCGGATTACCCAAACTGGAAGTTCGTGGTACGTAATTACCTAGAAAACAAAAACTGGTGGAAAGTCATCACTAGTGACAGTAAAGATGCCGTCGTAGATGCTGACGTAGACAGAAAGGCACGAACAATTATGTTGCTGGAACCAGAGAGCTTGACCCACGTCTATAATGCGAAGACAGCGAAAGATGTCTGGAACAGGTTACAGAAAGCGTATGAAGACAAGGGTTGGGGAAGACGAATCCATATACAGCGAGAGCTTTTTAACAGCAAGCTCGAGAACTTCGACTCCATGGAAAGCTACATATCTAGAGTTACATTCCTTACTCCACAATTGGCCGATATTGACGCTGGAATCACTGAAGATTGGGTAATATCAATTCTGCTGGGTGGATTGACCGCTGAGTACAGCCCTCTCATAATGGCTGTCGATAACAGTGGGCAAGCAATCACTTTAGAGCAAATAAAAACTAAATTGTTACAAGAAGGAAGTAGACAGAGCAAGTTGGTGACAGACTGCGAACAAGCGTTAGTGGTACGTAAAGAACGTAATAATGCGAGATCTAATACTAAAACCGATGATCGAAAGCAGAAGTTCATGTACAAGTGCTTTAAGTGCCATAAGGAAGGTCACAAAGCGTCAGAGTGCAAGGAGCGGCTCAAAACCGCGAATGTCTGCCTGAATGCAAAGGAGGCGATTGACAAGAACAAATGGTATCTCGACAGAGGATGTTCTAACCACATGACCCATGACAAGAGCAAGTTGTTGTGCTATAAACCTGAGACCGGCAACATGAAAATCTCTGTCGCAAATGGAGAAAAGTTGTGCGTGAAAGGACGAGGGAGCGCTGAGCCACAAGTCAGCGAAAACGATAAATTAATTTTAGAAAACGTTTTACATGTTCCCGATTTATCCATGAACTTGATTTCGGTGAGCGATTTGACCAAGAAGAAATTTTCGATTAATTTTGACAAAAAAGGCTGCATGATTCAAAATAAGAATCGAACTATTGCGCGATGTCAAGAAGTTGACGAGAGAATCTCGTAAATTTGACACTGTCAAAACAAACAGAAAATATTTCCAATATTTGGCACAAAAGATTAGCTCATTTAAGTCGAAATTATATGTTGAAAATGCAAAATTTAGTAAGCGGAATGGAGTGTAAAAGTACCGATTTGTGCGAAACGTGTATTCCGTGTATTGAGGGAAAGACGTGCAAGAGTCCCTTTAAAAACAAAGGTACGACAGCGACCGATATTCTACAAGTCGTACACAGCGATATATGTGGACCGGTTGAAGAACCGTCCTTTGGAGGTTTGAGGTATGTTCTCCTGTTTATAGATGATTTTACTCGGAAAACTCATGTTTATTTTTTGAAAAAGAAAAGTGAAACGCTCGATAAGTTTCGTAAATATAAGGCGGAAGTAGAGAACGATACGAGTAAACGTATAAAATGTCTTAGATCTGACAATGGTGGCGAGTACTGTAGTGGTAAATTTAAATCTTTGTTGAAGTCCGCAGACATAAAACACCAGACGACTGTACCATACACGCCAGAACAGAATTCCATCGCAGAGAGATCTAACCGTACGATTATCGAAAAAGCGAGAAAACAGGAGCCCCACGAAAGCTTTGAACGATGCTGTACCAGAAAAGCTTTGGACCTGAAAATATGTGGATGTCAGTCATCTGAGAATCTTTGGTTGTTTGGCGTATAGATTGATACCAAAACAAAGGAGACTTAAATTGGACATGAAGACGGAACCGATGATATTCATTGGTTATCCAGATAATCAGAAGGGATATCGTTTAATGATTCCAAAGACTGGTGAAGTGACAACTGCGAGAGATGTAAAATTTTTAGAATATGTTTTTCTCCAAAATGATAACGTTGAAAAGTCGAAGTCGGAGGTCGTTATAAAACTGAATACAGGTGATTCAGCGCCATTCAGTTTAGCCAGTGGATCGAGAAGTGGACCGGAGCTTTTGGAGGCTCACGATGATTCTTTCTGTGATGCCGTGGAGGAGAACGTGGAAGTACTTCAGGAAATACTACCTGATGCTGACGTACTTGAGCAAGTATCTAATGAAGTATGCCCTGAACAAGAGGTGGCAAGACCTGAAATACCTGAAAGATGGTACCCTGCAAGAGAACGCAGAGAGGTTGAAAGGTACGGATACAACGTTATGTATGCCAAGGAGAATAATCTTGACGGCGATCCATTGACAATTCAGGAAGCTTTAGCTAGACCTGACAGTGACTTATGGCGAAAAGCGATAGATGATGAGCTTATGTCCTTGAAAAAAAACCAGACCTTGACGCTAGTGAATCTACCAGCTGACAAAAAGTCGATTCAGTGTAAATGGGTGTTCAAAATTAAGAAAGATAGCGATGGCAAGGTAACGAAGTATAAAGCTAGACTTGTAGCAAAGGGGTTCACACAGTTATGTGGTGTAGATTATACAGAAACATATTCATCAGTATTATAAATAAAGATCAGAAACAAATGAAAAAAAATTTCGACGATACTGGACTTGAACCAGTGCCTTGAGCCAGACCGGGGCAGCACGCTCTACCATCTGAGCTAATCGTCCACACCAGTAGTCGACGAATTTTGTCATCTGTTCTTGCTTAAGGATCTCTGTATGGTGCATCCGACTCTTTAGCCGCTAGTGGAGTGATCCACTAATAAATTGCAAAAATTGTGATTATTATCATGATATTTGTAAAACAAAAAAGTATATTCATCAGTAGTTAGAGGCTCCACATTGCGATTGTTATTCTCGTTAGCTGCTGAATACGGTTGGTTTATTGACCAATGGGATGTGACGACTGCCTTTTTGTATGGTAGAATCAAAGAGGACATTTACATGCTTCAACCAAAGGGAGCAGTCGCCAACGGTCAAGAAACCAAAGTATGCAAGCTACACCGATCTTTGTATGGATTGAAACAAGCATCCAATGCTTGGTTCAAGGAATTGGATAAAGAGATGTTAAATTTAGGCTTTGTACAATCCAAAATAGAACCGTGTTTCTTAAGAACAACAAGAAATTGATCGTTGTTATTTACGTTGATGATCTCTTTATATTCGGAAATTGTAAACAGGAAAAACAAAATTGCTTGACAAGTTTAAAGTGAAAGATTTAGGCGCAGCTAGACACGTTTTAGGCATGAGAGTGAGGAGAGACAATGGAGTTATTTATCTAGATCAGCATTTCGGACGTATTGGATGACTTTAACATGAGTGACGCTAAGTCTGTAACTACCCCGATGGAAGTGGGAATGAAGTTAGAAAGATCAACAGTATCCCATTGTAATCTGCCGTATCAGAGTTTGATAGGTTGTTTAAATTATTTAGCCTGTAATACGCGACCGGACATAGCACACGCGGTTAGTGTACTTTCCCAATTTAATTCGTGTTACGACGAAATACACTTTAAATGTGCAAAACGGCTCTTAAGGTATTTAAAAGGTACGTCTAACCTATGTCTCACTTTTCGGAAGTCAGGAGATTTAGACTTGCGTGGTTATGTGGATGCAGATTGGGGCGGGGCACTTAATAGGAAGTCTTTCACGGGTCTAATTTATAAATTAGGTCAAAATATTGTTTCGTGGGAGAGCAAGAAACAGGCAACCGTATCCTTATCCTCCACAGAGGCAGAGTATGTAGGATTGAGTCAGGCTTCGAAGGAAGCGCTCTATTTACGTAGTTTACTGAACCGTTTGATAACTGTACGATAGTCGGTGCATTGCTTGAAGATGCAGTCGGAACTCCACATGTATTGTCAAGCAGAAAATTGGAACAAACTAACAATATAAGTATAACGGATACCGTCAAAAATGCACTGGATAATTTGTGGGGTCCCGATCACAATAAACATGAGAAAGTGTTGTTATTATTAACTGATGGTGTAGGGTACATGCAAAAAGCGGGTAGAACATTGAAAAAAAAATACCCAAACCTTCTCCATGTTACATGTGGGCTCATGGTCTTATCAGAGTTGCTGATCAAGTTCGCGTTCTTTTTCCAGAAGTGAATAAATTAATATCAAATGTAAAAGAAGTTTTTCGAAAATCGCCAAAAAGAATAAAAACATTTAAAGAAATGGTTAATGGAATACCCTTACCTCCAAATCCAACGATTATTCGTTGGGGAACGTGGATTGAGGCTGCGACATACTATAACAAGTATTTCGAGGAAATGAAAGGCGTTGTGGACACATTTCGTGATTCTGACGCAGCATGTATCACAAAGGCAAAAAAGCATTTTGCAGTGCGAAAATTCGGAATGATTTAAATTTTATAGCGAAATATCTTCAGGTACTTCCAGACGCTATAAACAAATTGCAGTGCCCGAATCTATCTCTCAGTGAAAGTTTAGCCATCGTTCAAAAAACATACAAGCATATATCGAAATTAAATTTGAGTGCTAATGGAAAAAGAAGAATGCTAGACGCCGCAAATTGACTGTGGAAAATATAGAAAAAATCTTTGTAATCTATTACGAAAACCAAATAATAGATGTGGAAAATACACGTTAGTAAAAATTACACACGTTGTTTTCTTATTTTTTAAATAGACTTTCTTCTAAGTAGGTAAGCGTTTAATTAGTAGACGATAACAGTTATCTTCACACAAGTACGTATATATTGTTAAAAAAGACGTTATAAGATAATTAAATTTACTTATTTACTATCTATAAACTTGTTAACTAAACAGATGGAAACATATGACAAAAGTTTAAACCCATACCCCTTTGCGGCTGTATTTTTTATTGATCTTTTCTAGAGAAAACTCTCCACATGTAAAGAGCTTCTTAGATGTTTAGTAGCTATAGGCAGAATACGTCCGTTTCTACCAATTAGACATTCTGTTTTATCTGCTCTTTATCTGATTGGTAATTGTACCCGCGATAACGACGTATGTTTATAATATTATAGATTTTACCCGGACTTTTGCCGGCATGGCAAGGGTAACTTGCTTATCCTTTGGGAATTATGCATTTTTCCAGGCCACTCTCGGGCCGACTCTGTGGCTATATAAAGAATAACGTCGTTCTCTCTCTCCGTTGCTACGCTATAACATGACAAATTAAGTAACAGACAACACAATACCACTAACATAAAGATAGTAAATTGCTGAAATAAGAACCTTTGCATTATCAAATATAAATAGCAAGTCGTCTAGTCTCTAACGCGAACAGCACTACACGGACCAAACTCCTAACTTATAACGGACTCGTATTTCATGAATGGCCGTACAATAAGTAAGATACACATAGGTACATATATATGCATATAATGCACTTTCAGGGACTATTATATTCCGTCCGCAGCATCCACAATCTCGTTAGACTGCTATTATTGTGCACATTTGCCACAATGACGTTGAATGTTACGTATTTTTAGCGACAAATTTGTGAGATGCTTTAAATGTGTAATTTTAGAGGTGTATTCATAGCTGAGATGTGCTATAGAAAGGTTCCTCAGCACGTTTAACCGTGTTAAGTAATAATGCGCGTATTAGTATGCCCTTCACGTAGCACAAGCATTCTTTACTTATTTGTCTCCGATAGTCAAACGTTGTTGACATTCTAAATTTAGAGTTAGTGTATTAACAAATTTGTGTACCTACAATCAGGTTTAGAAATATGGGTATGACGATTATATCATAATCTAAGCGTAGGTTTAAGCGTGAAGAAGTAAAATTGTTGAAAATATATAGTGACGTAATGGTACAATGATCCGAAGAAAACCTGTTTATTTAATTATCATAATACGGTATTTGACAGTAGAAAAAGTTTTAAAAATTATATAAGATCTTAATACAATTTTGAGTGTGATACCTTACGTGTAGCTTTTTTTATGCGTCTTTAAAATTGGGTGGGAAAGTCCATTTTTAAAGTATGAAAATATTAATAACTAATTATACCATTCAATAACTCATAAAATGTTTTGTATTTTTTTGTTATAAAACCGTTTTTATGAACGGAAGTTTTAATATAGATGCAGAACAAAGTTCTTATTTTCCCTATACAAGATACTAGCGTGTGACGTCACATGCTTGTAGGCTTTAGTATGAAGCGTTTTTTGGGAAAGTCCAAAAATGTGCTTTTTAACGTCGTTGTATCTCGAGGAGTTTTTAAGATATTGAAGTAGTTTTTTCACCAATATTTCTATAATTAATACGTCGTTTATAATATACCATAAAAAAATGACAAAAATGGCTTAAATAAACACTAATTTTAATAGGATCGTGTCCAAAAAATCAATTCAATTCGTTCCCCAGTTATCGCGTTAAAAAAGGACAAACCAACAAACACACTTTCGCAGTTATAATATTTTGGAGATTTATTCGGATTAAGATCGTCGGCGATGTTTTCTGTTGCCGCCATTTTGATATAGTGTCTATCAGTGCGCACACCCGGCGCAGGCGGCGGTCCAAGCCGAAGTGCTGACCACAACCACCGCACCACTGACTGACAGTTGGGTTAAAAAATGTTTTTTTTTTTTTTTTTTAATGACCATGACCATGGATTCAAGGATAAAAAATGTAAACAAAAGTGTTGCCACTACTCAAAGTGCAATTACCCCTACAGGATAGGTTTAAACAGCTCGAAAGTGCTGCCATCAGTGTGGCCAGTTGAATAAAATCGTTACAAGTCAACCGTTTCTGTAACAAATATTAGTAAATAAGCAAAGATTAATTAGTAAGTAAGTAAAGTGATAAGTAGGTAATAAAAGTATCTTGACTACAAGGCACAATGTTTGATTCTCGCACTTTACGATCTTAATTGTACCACGCACCATTGCGTTCGTTTTATCACCTTTCAGCTGGCGGAAGTGCCAATTTATGATAGTGTTAACCCGATAATGTTGTGCACTTTTGCTATGACGTCAACTGATGAACACCAACAAACAGGGCTTTTGATTACAAGCTAAAATTTATCGCCAATATATTGTCAACGATATTAAGCAGCTTCTTCACGTACATTACTGAATATGCCAGAGTTAGATAGAAATATGATAGGCATATATTAACCATGACTTTGGTGTGTTGACCAGAGCCCTGATTAATTTTTATTTATTTTATAATTTAGGAGAACCAACAGCTAATTCAATAAAAAATATAAACTTAAATACTTATTACATCCTATTACAGGAACTCACGAATAAATAATGCATATGAAACAGTTAAGTGACAACACGCGTATCGACGTGCATCTATACTATTATAAAGTTGTAAAAATGAAACGGTCTGGAGATACCCAGCTACGCGTGTACCACAGATAGTTGGAATTTGTTTAGCCAATTTGGCGTAATGAAGCCAAAACAACCCATAATCTATAAAAATAGCCGATATCAATATTTTTTTTGAAAATATCTTCAATGTTTTTGTCACAATGAAAATGTCTTCAAGACATTTCATTTTTACAACTTTATAATAATACGAGTACATATAGATACGTATATCTCTCTGTATCACGTGACTAACGAAATATGCTGGAACGAGGTAAAACAACATAGTACATACTTGTACATATTTAGCGCTCATGTAAGCAACTTACTTTAAGATCCAATTGCACCATGCTCTATTACTTTTAAAGGCTGTATACGCCTTTCAATGTCGGTCATTGGACAAACTTTATTACGTTAGCACTTTCTCGACCAGGATCCAGCTAGGTGAGCGTTCTGTTCGTAGTAAGTTTTTGTTACATACGCATGTTATCGGCTACGCATGTAGCGAAAATCTTCGTTATGAAAGTGTTTATCAGCCATTAAAAATTAACAGACCACGGTGAAATATGGATGGAGTTGTCGAAAGGACATACAACAAAGGCCGTCCAATTACAACCTTGTTTACACAGAAAAACACAAAACCATTCAAAGCTTATTTTAGGCGTAAAATGAAAGGCTTCGTAGAGAAAAAACAAATTAAAGAACAAATTCTTTTGTCTTGCGTTTTGACAAAAGCTTTCCCCTGAAAACCTGATGTTTCACTTTTCTTTGTGATTTATATCAAACAATACGGTCCATTAGAATAACTTATTGTGGAAGATTACAGTGAGTTGTATTTATAAGTTGTCGTTACTTGCAAATAAATTGAGTGAAGAAAAATGTAATAAATAAAATATAATAGCCTTTTAAAAGTAAAAAAAAGTCCTGTAATCTAATAAACTAGTATTGTGCGTGGGTGCTTCTGTAGGCGGAACTCGAATCATTGCCTATAGACAATTACCTAATGCGAAAGTGTGTTTATATTTCTTTGATCTTCTCTGATGTGAAATAACAGGCAATTATTGTCAATTAATAAAATCAAATTATTTCCATTTGTTATATAGAACTGTGACGTGATAAAAGTGAAAACGTTTTTGTGTGTTGATGAAACCAAAAATTTTCGGAAGAAGTTTGTCTAGCTGATAATTTTATAACGCTTAAACCTATATTTAAACCATAGTTAAGAATACTCTCGATTGACTCACCTTTCCTATATAAAAAAACTAAATGAAAATCGGTCTATCCGTTCAAGACCTATCATGCCACAGACAGATACACACATAAACACATCTAATTTATTATAATCCTCTATTTTCGGCGGGGGTTAGAGTGTATTGTGATGTTATGGTGTCAAATAGGTACTTACTACGATTTGTGATTGATGTTCTTTGCAAATCACGTGGGATATTACTATTACTATGTATGTTATATACATGAAACGAGCCTTTTAGGGCTTATATATAGGGCACCATTTATAACACACTAGCTGTTGCTAGCGACTTCGTCCGCGTAGAGATGCAATTTATAGCTTACAAAGTTTCACCCCCTTTTTCGTCCCTAAAAGGGATGAATTTGAAATAAATTATAGCCTATACCCTATTCTGATATATAAGGTACATAACTGGAAAGTTTCATAAAAATTCGTCCATTCATTTTTTGAGATTAAGTGGAGCGTATACTTTCACGGTCACCTCCTTAAGTCCATTTGATCAATAATATATTAGTTAGGGAAAAGCAACATTAGTTAAGGTTGGTATTTGTATTTATGTGTAAGTATGCATAGATAGGTTAGGTGGATAGGATACTCGTAGGTGATGGCACTGCAACTGGCAATATCTGAAACAATTTATAATTTTCCGAAACATTTTAGGTAAAGAAAATTTCGAGCTAAAAAAAAACGTTATAATTAATATGTCTAGTGGTCTAAATAATGTTAAGTAATGAGCTGTATAAATTCACTTTGTTTAACTACGAGCTGTGCATCGCTAGGCAACACAACTGCTTAAATATTAAATATAATTCTTTGCTGATTTGCCACGAGAATATACATACAACTATTATTTCACGTCACAAGATTTCAATTCGTGTAAATATAATTTACTCGTGTTTTTGTTTTTACACAGACCGCCCACCTTAAGTGATTTACGTCAATAATCTCATGTGTGCTATTATAGTGTATAAAAATATATACTGTAACAATTGACGATTATGGGACTAGGTTATCATTGGACGCTAGTCGCACAAATCGACTTATAATTGTAGGGAATTCCCATGTCTACGTATAGTTTCAGATCCCACCGCTGATAACGAAGCAGGCAATTGATTTTCAGCCACTATAGCGTTATTTTTTCGATTGTTTATTTAGAACACGCCATAATTTACACTAGAGATTACTTTTAACAACAAAATGTTAAAGATATTGCCATTAAAATTATTGGAAATGTAATGTAAATAAATTAAACGCGAGCTACTAATTTCGTTTAATAAGGAAACGTAGCACGTGCTACGGCTGCTACTGACGCGTAGATGTGCTACGAGAAATGTAGATGATGGTAATATTTATTCTCTTAAAATTGTTTCGTTGATGAAATGTAATTCAGTTTAGATGTTGTTTTTACAAATACTTTTATTTAGACTAGGTACACAGCCCCTACATGCTAGGTGCCGAGGATGTCGTGGGATCCTACCGCCTCGCACAACGATGACGGTAACAGCAGACATGCTGCCGTTTAAATTAAAATTATGACATGACGCTGTGCTTCCCGTCCCGTATTTTACTTTGTCTGTAACATTATTATCACATATATCGTTTATATAGTGACAATAATTGTCAAACTTTTCCGTCATTATCAAAGTTATCTTTTAGTTTTGATACATTCACATTCGCTTTTAATTGGCGTAAATGCCCCAATAGAAAAAATGACACCAATCAGAGCGACAGGTTTTGGCGCTTTTTGTACCATGTCGTTGCTGTATTTCGAATTAAACATTGGCCGGCACCTATGATGAAGAAAATAAGAACTTTTGCTCTCTAATTCGGATAATTCTACGGGTTAGGATACGCCGGCATTTAAAAGTCGCTTTCAAGTTTCGATCAAGGCTTAAGGATGCTACTTTAACTTCCAAACTCCAAAGACGTTTTTTCGTCAAAAGATTTTATCTTCCAATATCCCTTGCAATTTAAAAATCGGGTTACAAGCGACATAAAAGCGTCTCTTAAAAATAGAATCGTAAAAATTCTATCAATACCGCCATTTGGCACAGAGCGAAGGATCGACAATTTTATTTATTGCATATCCTGCCGCTTCTTCAGCGATCAGATAGGGCTTGGATTCGTTTGGTTTTGATGAGAGCGTGGCATGTCCTAGTTCTGAGTCCAGTCGTTGGCTCTCCACGCTCTAGAGTGCTTGAGAGTTCGAGTTGGCGCCAAATTTTAGGTCTCGACGCTTCTCATTAGGCACTGTTCAAAGGAGACAAACGTGAGCGGGTGGAGGGTGGCGGGGAGTGAAGCGAGTGCAAAGCAGCGAGCCGGAGCAAAAAGCGATATTTCTACTAGCCATGATTGTGATTGGTGGAAACTGTTAGTTACGATAATATTCAGTCAATGAGCGCAGCGCTTCGCTTGGTCACTTCTGTTGTGAATATTGCAATCGCTCAGTGCTTGTGCCTCGCACTGCGCCAGAGCGTGAGTTATGCTTTGAGACGAAGCGTTTTGTTTCTTGGCTCTTTGTTTGCAGACGGTACTCGTCGGGCGTCGCATGGGGTATGTCACTTAGTGATATTAACATTGCCCGGGGATGGTAGATTACTAAGCGATACCGAGCCTTTTAAGGTTTCAATATTGTTTACACCTGACGCTTACGTGAACTTTAAGATACTCATAATGTTGATATGAGTATAGTCCGAATGAAGTTCATAGGGTTGAGTTGCATTATAATTGCTTTGATTCTCTTTTATTTTCGTGGTTTTGTGCAGAACAAATTCTTAGCACAATTTAACCCTGCCTTAGTTTGGCCAATCATTTAGAACTTGACTTTAAAACGGCTGATGATATATCTTTTACTAGTGCTAGTTTTTTCTTTTAACTTCAAATAACTTATTACTTAAATTTCTGTGCACATTCCATTGTTATTTAAATGCCTTCTCGAATCAAAATTTAATAACACTACTATTAAAGTGCAGCATTTCTTAATTACTTTAGCAATTTCCCGGTAAAAAATAATATACAATTCTTGCAGTAAAACTTCAGGCAGTTTTGAAAATTATTACACTTAGGGGAAAACTATAATAAGTTTCATAACAAACCTTACTAGCTTGAGCAGAAAGTTAATTAGGACAGTTCAAAAGAACTTGTTTCAAGAACCATCAAGTTACGTCGGAAGCACTGAAACCTTGACGATCAATAAACCAAGTACTAGCATTGATCTGAGATGAGAACGGTCTCTATAATGAATTAACCTGATTAAGATTGAACAGTTTTCAGACTGCTCAAGATGACTGTACGGACAGTTTTATTTTGCACGTTTACTATAAGATAATTTCGACCTTAGATACTTTTTTGTCATGAAACTATAGTTATTATGAAGCTTCATAATGCTTATTGTATGTTATTTTGAATAATAAATACATACACGCTCTAATTATACTTCACGTTTTTGCTTTTAGCCAATCATGCAAGCCCCTATAAACTTGCAGTAGTCGGATGAAGTTCAAATGTGGCTTTTAAGTAACATTAGTCTAGACTAAGTGATTGCTATTCTAGACTCCCTGTTGCTCAGTGGTTCTAACCCAAGAGCTCTAGAGTTTTAGACTAAAGACATATAGACATTGGCAGTAGCAACATTGATATTATGTACATACCTACCGAATTGACAAACTCTTGATATGAAAAACCTCTGCTCTCTGCCATAATTGGCTTAAGCATCTGATCAACGGTGTAAACCCAGTGATTTTCACGTCATTAAATCTGTCCGCCAACCGTGTGTAAGGCAAAAGTGGGCGTGAGAAGTCTGGATCGAGCGGGGGCGGCCTTAATGAACTGTGACGTCATTAAGGGCCCGCGACGTGACGTGATCTTTATTACAACGCCGTGAACACTGTTTCGCGTTGGAGCCGAAGGATCTAACAGCTATAGACAGGCTTTCAGAAGTTTAGAATTTTCTCGCCTCTCGTTTGACGTTTAAAGCTATACTTTTATATATAAAAAGTTCATAGTATGATGCGAGTCGAAATTTTAATGTGTGTCATCAAAGTCGGGTCGGGGTTAAATAAAATATAATGTTCGCTAGTACTCATTGAGGTATAAAACGAACGGCAAATTTATAAATAAACGAGTCTTTTGTCACGGTTTCACTTGTGTTGTATAATAATTTTGCTAGTTTTTGACAGTCTGTGAATTTTTAAAATAAAAAGTGGACTACATTCTAATAGGCCCATAAATATTTTATCCCAGTACCGGAAAGTCACTTCAAAATATTACTGCAAAAAAAAACTATAAAAAAAATTAAAAAGACCCTGACATGAAATTGGTTGGTCCCGATTTTCTTTCAGCATAGCTAAGAACAACTGCCAAAACCGTATTTAAATTGGGCCACGCTTTTGAGAGCTGCTACGCTATAGACAGACATACAAATATACAGATACAGACGTTAAAGTTAAAACACCTGTTTTGCGTTGCGTGAGTTAAGTAACAGATAATAAATAAATAAATAACATTGGATTGGACGTTCTCCTCTACAGATCGCATTTCTCAACCGATTCTCGTGAAATTTTGTGAGCAGGTTTAATTATTTATTTTAATGTCGATTCAGTTTTTAGATATTTTTAAATACCGGGGCTTAGAGGCTCACGAGGCCTACAACTCACAGAGCCACTAGTTATATTAACGGTAAGGTATTTATTAACTTCGTGGTCTGTTGCTGCGAATGTACCTAATTACAGTAAATGTAGTTGCCTCACATTTAAATTAAATATTGATTTAACACTTAAGTTCAGAGTTCTTTGAGTTTAATATTATTTACTGCTGTAATAATATCAAAATTAGATATGGCAAAGTTAATCTTTAAATTTTTTACATAATTCAACTCATTAAATTCAATTGCCTACGTTACTCCTCGCTGGAATAATTAAGCAAAATTAAACACTGAGATACAGATTAAGTACTAGTCAAATTACTGTAATTTATAGATTACCGCGCACATGTTTCTTTAACATTTTCCAAAGAGCCCACGTAATAAATTAGTATATTTACCTACGCCAATATAAGGCAAGGAACCAAAATTGTACATTTATATTTAAAAAAATACCTTAGAAGTGATTCGATGAATCTTTATCAATATAGATATAATGCTGACTGGGCATTGTTTATATCACATAAGGATCAATGATCTATAATACTATCGAAGTAATTGAACAGACTTAAGTGTCAGTGGGCGGGGCACATTGCTCGTAGGACCGATGGCCGCTGGGGCAGAAAAGTTCTCGAATGGCGACCATGTACAGGACGATGCTGCGTGGTAAGACCCTCAACAACATGTTCCGAAGATCTGGTCAACGAGAAACTGATGGATGAGGGCGGCGCACGATCGGTCGTTATGCAGATTCTTGCCTTTGGCCAGCAGTGGACATCTACAGGGTCATTTGATGATGAATTAATTGAAAGGTGTAAATGAAAGTCTGCACAGATACTGGTCGATCTCATTAAATAAAGAACCTTACCTTACGCTCCCTGCGTTCAAAAAATCGTAACATATTCACGACCCACGTAAAATATTGCATGATACGTAGACCCAGCTTACGCCCAATCAGCTTACCAAATGGACATAACCTATAAAATATACGAGATCAGTACCAACCCTTTTTAGCAAGTAACGCTTGAAATTCCCCGCAAAAGACGTAAGTCTTCTTGGAAACTTTGTAATGGCATCGACGTGAATCGTAAGTGAAGTAGCCTTAATGGCAACATTTTGAATATTTAAGATATTTAGTTTAAGGGATGCTTTGCGCTTAAGAGGGTACTTAGGCTGACCTGAAATTTTGTGACGATGACAGTACTTACTGAGATTCTGTTTTGCGTGAAATGACTGGGGTTTTACGGTAAGTTTGTTTTTATATTTACATGTCTTTTAGTTTTTAAAACGGTTATTAACTGTTCTTGATTATTTAAATAACTATCCTATATTGGTTATAATTTTTTTGCATTGCAAAATTATTTTAGTTAGAAAGAAAGATAACATATTTATTCAACGCCAGCATAAACAAGAAATAGAAATACGAAAAACAAAACGAATTGATGACGCTGAAAGGGGTCACCACTCAGGTTTATGCCACGGCAAGCCGTGACGCTGATTTTCGGTGGTGTCCTGTAACTTAAAACTAATTTATAGGTACCTATCTAGTTGATTACCTAAACTTAGACCTAGTGGGTGATTTCACGAACGCCATGTTTACATCAAACCTTAATATTAGTTTTAAAATTGTATTTTTATTAATATTTTAACTCATTTTCCTAGTTTGTCATTACTTATACAGACAGTAAAAAAAACCTTAAAACAAGTTAATTTGTATGGCAACACTTAAACAACACAAACAATTCCAGATAAGCTGTTATAAGTAAAGACCAAGCGATAATGTACAAATATAAATGAAGTATAATGTTAAATAATTACCACTGATTTTAATCAAAAAATACTATATGTCACATGTTCTTATATAAGTATTAAGAAAATTCAAATGATGTTGCAAAGTCATGATACACATAATCACGATCACATTTAGCTCGCCCACCGCGTACCAAAGTAATTACCATGTATAAATCAGAATTAGAAAGTACTTTTTGTCATTATATCTATCTAGTGGTCAATATAAACTATAAAAACAAAAAATAAATAAAACTTTAAATGAGCATAACGTGTGTGTAATGTAAAACAACAAATGACTACCCCGCTACCTTCTAAGTAGAATGAATCATTGTCTAAAATCGGAAGGCGTCCTTAATAAATGAAAACGAATGAATCCTGTGAGTCATAGTGAACCGTCTACGGACTTTGTATACCGCCATCAACAGTCCCTGCACCCCTATAAAACCAGATTAAACGTTAGTCCAAAAATACCTAAGTAACCATTCAAAGTTAACTAGAAATACAACCTTTCTTGGTTTATGATTTCGGTGGAGTAGTTGATGGCAAGAACGAAAAAATATCTGTTATAGACAGACGTGGGGAAAGTATTATAACTGTTCTGTGTTTTTGGCATTTTAACACGAACCGTCCGTGTGCGCTAGTGTATTTTTTTTCATATACTAATATTTAATATCAGTTTTTGGAATAATATGTTGTTTCACAAATATGATATTGAGCTAGTTTTTTTTTGATACAAGAATATATAAATGTATTACGGCCTTTAAAACAAGGGGATTATTTCGAGATAAGCAAAGCGAGGCAACAATATGTCTGGCTCTTGTTATATGCAAATAAGAATACAGTTCAGAATAAATTAAGTAGCTGGGAGACAACGAGACTAGACTTTTCATGGAAATCTAATGTTATGAGCCCTATTCAAGTCTCTGTCATAGTGCGTTGTCAGTCGATTTAATTATTGCATTAATTTTGTTTGTAATTAATTACTGAGCGGAATTTAACCTGTTCCATTACCTTGATCATATTCTGAAATAAATAAGTTCTCTAATTCTTTACTATGATTACGCAATATTATATTGAACATCATTTTAACTATTATATTGAACATCATTTTAACTATTCACTTTCATGTCATCTTTTAATACTACCCAGTCTACCCAATTACGATGACTGCAACGCACTATATATATATGCATACACAGAGCTATGAAATAGGAATTAATCTCGGTAAAGTAAATGCCTGGTATTACTGCTCTGCATACTTCCAAGAATGTTATTTGCCGCGATCATTCTATTACAGGGATATATCCGATTTTATCCAACGGTAGCCAAAACCTACTCTATGTAGGTACTCGGGTCATACTGATTTTTAGTATGAGTTAGCGTTATGCGTCTTTCCTGTGGACACCCGAAAGTTAAGTTCTTTAAATACAATTTTTTCTTAGTGCCCTATAGGCGATGTACAAATTGATTAATACTCTAGATCTAAGCGATAAAAATGTCCACAGGAAAGACGGCTAAATTCTAGAACAAGTATGACCCACTCATGGGTTGTACTCTGTAGAAAAACGACGACATCCTCTAATTTTGTAATATTGAATTTCGTCCCGTTTTTCATACTCTATGCCCGATACATTTTGAATTTGGCAACCCCTACCAATTGATGCATGTTTTATCAAAATTTAAATTCAAAATTTTAGTATAGTTTTTGAGTTTTTCAAAAACAAGGAAAGTCATATAACTTACTTAAAATTTAAGCAAAATGGCGTCACGCGCTATATCATCGTGAAAATACTGCTTTTCCATATTCCCACTAAATCTTTACAAATATCAAGAGGTCGCGGTGAGGACAAATTTATTTCATAAATATTGAAGTCGATAAAATCGGCCCAAACGCTGTCACTGGTGTTGGCATCTTGATGATGAAGGACTATCGATCATTTTTATTCGATTTTCTTTTGTTATTATTTGAGTGGTTTTAATCTGGGTAGGGATTCGCTTGAAGTAAACAAGTGAATGTTTACTTCAAGTGAATCCCTCGGGTTGGGTTATTTTACCTAAAAGTAAGTAAGGATTTTTCAAGGGCGGCGCAAACACTGAACAAGTTGTTAACACTTTTCTTGACAGTGTATCATTTCATATAGGATATTTTTTTACTAAGTAGTCTTTTTGTATTTTACATGTATGCATTTGTCATTGATTTTTCCGAGATAAGGGTTAAAAGATCGGCAAGACTCGAGTGATATTTTTAGCATTGCAAGCGTTCACACTGTAGGCCGAACACTTGTTTTCTACCTTCACAGTATAAGAATAAGTCCTACACTTAAGTCGTTTTTAAATCCAGACAAAAATGCGAAGTGTTATAAGTTCGACATCTGTCCTACTAAATTATGACGTCACAATTTCGTAGGCTTGTATGGGGAAATTCTGCAGCTAAGTTAAAACTTGCGTTTATCGAAACGGTTTCATAACAAAAGTTACCTTACATTTCATAGGTTATTCAATTCAATGGTATTATTAGTTATAAATATTTTCATACTTTAAATGGACTTTTCCATCCAATTTTAAAGGCTCATACATTAAAACAAGCTACACGTAAGGTATCGAACTCAAAATCTTAACGTAGTTCCATATTTTGCTTGTTCTATCAGGATCAAGATCCTTATATTATATTTTTTTACCAAATTTGATATTAGGCATCATCCCTATTGAATTTTTCTCTGTATCTTTAATCTACAAGTGGCGGAAAAAAATTGTAAGTGACTTGTAAAATATCTGCCCATTTCTATTTAATTTAATATGTGTGAGGTGTGTTAAGCATTATTCGCCTGATAAACACTATTTTCATTACTACTAATACTAGTACTTATTTGCAATACAACCTACACAATTATCTTATTAGTGACGTCATTACAACTACGTGTATCCACGTCTCACAACAAATATTAGTGCACCGCATATATCAATACACCGACGTCATCCTGTGAATGACAAGTTAATAATGGTTGCCGGTCGCCTGTCACGGTCTAGACGTTAGCCTTGGCGTCTATATTGCGCCGTTACTCGGCTGACTGTACTCTGCAGTATTACAATAATCCTAGTCTTAACTAGAATTCTATTCTTGCGGGTGCCCTGGTTAGAAGGGATTGAATTTTAAATTACTTTGATATTGCTATTGTCATTTTGTTTCGCTCACCGCAAGTTCTCAGCCGCATCGTCTTTTGTGATAGTGATTTTATAACTAAGATGTACTCATTTACATATTTGATATGAATTTTAAATAACTCTGCATGGATAAATTGTTATTTTGTTTCGTTGTCAAAAATTTATTTTGTTCAGTCAATATTGTGTTTTTTGTCTTCAATTTACTGTTAATTTATAAATGTGATGAATTTTCTCCTATTGATTACAATAATACTATTCCTACGGGTGCGTTGAATAAATGAAGATTGCATTTTAAATTCCTTTGATAGATTTATTGTCCGTTTAGTGCGTAGTTTTTTACCCGACTGGAGCAAAGCCGAAAGGAAGGGTTATTTGTCAGTGATATTAAAAATATAAAAATCAGCCAAGAGCATGTCGGTCCAAGCTTAGTGTAGGGTTCCGTAGCTGTTACATCAAATAAATGCATTACAGGTGAAAAAAATATGCACCAGCAAAAAAGCTTACGTTCATTTACGTTCTCTTGTTGACAAGTGCAGTTTTTCGGTTCAGTTTTTTATTTGTTTAAAGAATTTATTAAGCAGTACCTTTGTAATCTTTTACATAATTTTGGGACATATTTATTGTTTAAAAGAGAAGAGGGGGACGGGGTACAATTTATGCTCATTTCGGATCGATTATTTCCGTTAGTGGTTATAAAATTACCGTCGAAATATGTACCACACGTGGATATTATGTTTGCTGAAAAAAAAATCCTCTGCGGTTACATGTATGGGGATTTATTTTTGTTATTTAACTTTCAAACTAAGTTAAGGCCATAATACAAGACAAAATTTCATTAATATACCTGTGACATATGGATAGACGGACGTGCAGGCATGACGAAACTACATAATAAAGGGTTCCGTTCTTTCCATTTTGGCTATTAAGTCCTAAAAAACTATGATCAACTCAACAGCTCATGTAAGGCAATATTGCCTCGTGAAAAATCTCCTACACATTTTCATCTGTGGGCTGGGGCTTCCAAGTACCAGCTTCTCCCTCTAGACCGCATTAAACGGAGAGCGACTCGTATCGTTGGTTGCCAGCGTATTTCAGATCAGCTTGACTCCTTGGCTCTGCGTAGAGATGTAGCCTCGCTCTGCATATTCTATCGCTTGTATAACGGGGAGTGCTCCGAGGAATTGTTCGGGTTGATCCCTGCATCCTGCATCTTTCCACCATCGTCCTACGTGACAACATTTCCACCCTCACCACTTAGATGGTTGGCAGTCCACAACTGTGCGTTTTTCTAGAAATTTCCTGCCTCGCACGACTGAACTGTGGAATAAATTGCCGCCTGCAGTATTTCCGAAACGATGCGACCTTCAAACCTTCAAGAAAAGAGCGTACTCCCACCTGAAAGGCCGGCAACGCACTTGTGACTCCTCCGGTGATGCAAGTGTCTATGGGCGACGGTGATCACTTACCATCAGGCGACTCGTCTGCTCGTTTGCCTCCTATGTCATAAAAAAAAATAGTTTTGACAACTTTATAATAGTATAGATGCGTTTATTTGTCAATTGTTTTGTTATCTGATCTTCTTTTATGTAACAAAAAGCCGGGACCGAAGTGATTTCTTGACATGAAGTGATAATTTACTTACCTGTATCTTAATAAAAAGATCAGTTCCCTACGCTCTCGTAAAATATCTTTTCCACGTGGGCTGCGGATAATTCTTGTAAATTCAAGTTACTGACATTTACGTAGCATATCTTAAAATATTTAAGTTAAAGGTTACCATGCCTATTGAATAATGCCTTCAGTTATAAATGCCAGTTATATGTACCGCCTACAAAAGGTTTTAGGTCATGTTCATGTTACTTGGGGATCGCCTGTAATCACAGTGGTTATGCCTTAATAGATAGTTATTAAATTCCGGCCCGACAGATACGTATTAACGATAGATAGATATCGATATATACGTGTAGTTAGTGATAGTTGGAAGCAATAACGGATGAACGAATTTGGTTTGTAAAGTAGAATGAATGCGAGCTATGTCGAAAAGGGTTTGCCGATGGGTTTTGTTGGTAATGATTAATCGAACGTAGGATTATTGGGAGTTCTAATTAAATTAGATTTCGTTAGGCTAATTAATGTTTTAAATTTGGTTGAGAATGTTATCTAGTTAATTCTGTCTGACTTTGAACACAACGAAAGTCTCATTAGGGATTTTAACTTTCTAGAACACTCAATCATTCATTATTGTTTAGTTATTGACAGCAGTTTGACAAAGATGGTCGTTGGTGTACATCTATATTATTATAAAGTTGTAAAAAAATGACAGTATTGTAAATATTTTCAAAAAATTGATTATTACCGACTATTTGGAGGTCACTAAAACGAAATATATATTTTTTGGATTTTTTGTATTTTCGTATGTGTCGTTGTGGCTTAATTGCGCTATAACAGCTAAACAGATTTCCACAACAGATGATTGTAGGATACTTTTTACCCGACTACGCTGTCGAAAAAAGAGGGGTTATGACTTTTTCTCCTCCACGAACGAAGTTGCGGGTCTTAAGTATTATTTTTCTGTTCGTTTATTTCATTCTTAAGCTAGGTCTTTTATAATACGCATATAAAAAGTAAAATGCAAATAGTAAATACAAAAAGCAAAACCTAATGTGCCGCCGGCAGCGGGACAGGGCTGAAGCTACCGGTGGTTAGTGCTGCACAGAGAGGAACCTCCTGACAATGCGGGCCATGTCCAAAGGAGTCCAAATCATCCCGCCATATCGCAGGACATGTCTGCTTTGTTTCACACACGCAACTCACATTACATATATACTTAACTATGTGTTTATTAATAATCTGTATTAATTATGTTATCGAATTTTATTTATATATTTATGTTGCATGGGTATAGTTTTTTACATAAGTTGTTTGGCTGCAATCTAATATTTTTTCAAATTCATCCGTATTCGTAAACCAACATCACATCATTCCTCGATGGGAATCATTATCTGGGTCACAGCCAATTTTATAGATGTTATTCAGCATTAAAATTGATATTAAAGTTACCGTTCCGGTAAATGACAGTTCTTTGCTTATTTAGTAGCGATTTGCAAACTGGCCGCAGAAACTTTGTGCCCGGTCCTTGTCATTAATTCAAAGTTTTTATGATTTCCTTATCATCATCTGGAAAAGTGCTTCTAAATCGTCTCATCACCCCTGGTATTACTGCGCCCCATGGCCCGTTGGCGATCCTTAAATTTTTACTTTGACTCCCAGTGACCCCTGTATTGCCTAACGCATTTGACGCTCGCAATCGGAATCAAGTGTCATGATTTTGTATGGGCTATGACAGTTGATTCCGATACCAAGTGTCAAAATTTCGTTAGGCAATAACCCCGCGTTTGGGAACCGTAGGAAGGACAGGCAGAATACACATCATGTCGACGAGTTTCCGCTTCAGTGACAGTGGACGGTGAGAACTGTGGGAAACCTTCATGAACTCTTTCGTGGAACAGTAGCTCTTCCAGGCATTTTCGACGCGGCGCGTGACTTCCTTGTGGCTGAAAGGAAGTACCTGGCGCAAGTAAATGTACACGTTGACATATTGTATATCTGGCCATCTATCTCAACCCTCCGTTTCGTGCTATTGGTCATCACTTGAGTCTTCGCGTGGTTCATTCTTAGGCCGACTTGAAGGCGTGCAGCACTTAGATCTTTAAGCATTACTTGGAGCTCTGCTGAAGAAGAAACAAAGAAAACAATGCGGTGAAGCGAAGGTTCGACAGCCTTTTATCACTGACTACGATTCCCTTTATTATTTGTCCTTGTCTTGTTCGATAATTACATGTTATTTTTTGCCGATTCAGTTTATGGAATTTTTGTAATGTCGGAAATATGGGGGTTGAAAGACTTGCGAGGTCTCCACTTCACAGAGCCACAAGTAATCTATTACAGTATAGGTACATCCAGTTATCTAGATTGTAGAAGCATTCACAAAAAATAAACCATTAAAAGAGACCCCATTGTCTTAAAAATTCGAACTAAGAGATGCAAAACTAAACAATAAATCGTCGCTGAAAAGAGTATTGACTCAACCCTTCATTATAACCATCCAATACGCTAATGAAGATCATTATTATTCTTCTACACTACTATGCACCCTTGAGTGCAGCGAAGGTTGCTGTGGTGCATTGACTCCGAACAACCGGCCAAATTTAGTTCCCCCCAGCGTAAGCGCTTGTAAAACTGGCGGGAATCTTTTTGATTTTGCTAGGTTATAAGTGGGTGGTAGTACTAAGCAACAGGTGCTGGTGTTGCGCGTTACGTAAGGCCACCGGCGCGCGCATTCCATTGAGGCGGTAGTACGGCGCTATCGATTAGGAGTACGGACCATGCCCATCGACCCGGCAGCCGGTGTATGCCGCCCTGAAGCAACTTGCTCAGTCTTGGATTAGTCTGTTTTTAAAATCATTCTAGAATGTTCTTTACTATGTAAAGTAGTTTTAATTTGTCTCTATGTTAGTCTGTAAAGATGTTATGACATGATCTCGCCGTACTTTTACTGTGACTGTGTAAGTTTACTTCATATGCCCTCAGTTTAGCACAGCGCACAACTGTCCCTAGTATAGTATTTTTAGTTGGCAAGCTTGGCGCTCTGGACAGGCCGCGTGAGGTGCGCTAGACACGGGGA
The DNA here is from genome assembly GCA_905404275.2 of Hedya salicella. NCBI lineage: Eukaryota > Metazoa > Arthropoda > Insecta > Lepidoptera > Tortricidae > Hedya > Hedya salicella. Next base: position 15,289,040 of record FR990100.1, on the reverse strand, counting down.
GGCCTCGGCTTCCGTCACGATACATTGACGTTCCGTAGCGACCCTTACAGTTGACAACACTTCGTAGCTCGCTCTCAATCGGACTGAAATGAATCTCAGTAAAATTGTTTGGATAGCGCGCTATTAAGGTGTTCGCTATTAATCAATGCGTTAATTGAGTCCGAACGCCAAGCACTACACAGTTAGCTTATTTTTTTCTATTAATCTAATATTAAAACACAATTTAATTTTTCTTCGTTATTGCATGACAAGCTTGAAAGCAAGTTAATTATAAATTTATTCGAGATCATTTATAAGGATGCTTGCTTATAAAAACCCCTTTGTGTAAGGTTTCTTGAGAGGTCGTTGAAGTCTTCCGCAGGAAGATGTACTCAGGAATTATTTCTTATTTAATTTCCTTTGATATTTTCGCGGTCTATTTCACTCTGTTTGAGTAGGTCAACGTTTGCGGTGCATTTTCGGAGTAAGCTTGTGGTGGAAATGTCGACAGCTGTCAGGTAACATTAGGCAGGCATTATTTACAGAAAAGTAACGTGTAAATAGTTGGTAAAAGTTCGGTATAAGCACCTATCGTTCGATTTTAAAACTATATCATTGCCTTGCCTCAATTTGAAATGTATTTTTTGTGTTGGTGGCAGCATGTTAACTGCATTTATAGTCACACACAATTTAATAAGATAGACGTCATGATTTATTACTATTTTCTTTAGTTTAGTTAAATAACTATAGCAGATTGGTTGGTTATATGGAGCTATCTAACCATAAGTACCCAGGTCCCAGATGATGGAGGTAGAAGTTGACTGTATCGCTAAAATGTCAATAAATCATCTTGAATTTACTTTACTAACAGATATTTGACTTCTGAGTGTTATGTTATGCCGTTCATTGATATGATTATAAATATTCATTACAGTGGACAATTGAGAAGGTTAGGGAGTAATTGAGAAGGTTAGGGAGTAGGTAATTGATAAAATCTATCCATTTATCAGCCACGGACGTCCACTGTTGAACATAGGCCTCCCCTATAGCTCGCCACAGCGTGCGATCCTGCGCCGACCGCATCCACCGACTTCCCGCGTCCCTTACGAGGTCATCCGTCCACCGAGGCGGGGGCCGTTCTTCGCTACGCTTTCCTATGCGTGGTCGTCACTCCAGGACTTTACTGCCCCAACGGCCATCCATTCTCCGGGCTACATGGCCCGCCATTGCCACTTCAACGATGCAAAACTGTGAGCTATGTCGGTTACTTTGGTTCAAAAATACCCCAGTGCTTGATAAAATCTACAACCCAGCTACAACCCCATAATATTTATTACCAGTTGTGAAGCTTACGCTGCTTTTTACTTTACGTCATCAATTTTAATGGCACGAATGTGACGGAGTGCCTATTACGAGTACGTACGAGTAATTGTATTCCGAATATAGACTCAATTTAGACGAAACGTAATTTACACGTAAAAGGGGATATGGAGAGTGAAACGGGATCATTTTGTTGGATCAAAATAAGCGAGCGAATTGGTAAAGTGTCAGAACGGATTAAAAAAAGCAATATTGTATGTTATTTAGTATTAAATGTATGGAATTTCCCGTTGAGTTGAATGCCAAGCGTGGTCGAAGCGACAGAACATTCCCAGCTCTACTGGTTGTAGGTATACAGAGCCCTAACGAATAATGTCTGTTATTATCTTCGAGTTGTACGAGGGGCTGAACTGCTTTGAGTTTTTAATTAACGAATGCTATTGACGTAAAGCTCATCGATATCAGTTCTTTATATAAATCATTGATTTTTATCAGTAAATATTTAATTTGCCCCGCTTTTTGCCACTTCCTCGTAGCCGTTAAGCGTTTAGTTAATTTCTGGGCGTGTTTATACTTTTCTATGGGAATGCCTTTTTCTTATTAATTAAAGGTAAAATAATTACAGTTACGCTAACTATTCTGAAGCTGTAACATTTTCAGAATTTTAAACAAGTTCGTTCCACGATATTTGATTTTTTTATAACTATGGAAATATAATATTTTTTTCTGTTTCCGCGATTATTACTCATTTCAATAAAACAATTTTAACGGATAATATCGTGTACATATTATCTCATTTGAGTGGAGATATTAGTGTCAAGTCAGAATTATATTATTATGTTTTTTTTTATTTATGACACAGACAATGCGAATACTTTTTATCCAACTTAATCACATTTTACATTCAAGTTTTATAAATAAATTATTACTTGATTAGAGAAAATATAAGGCATTTATTGTGTATTAAACTAACGTAGAATAATCAAATTGAGCTTAAAAAGGTGAAACAAAGCTTTTTAACCGACTTCCAAAAAAGGAGGAGGTTATATGTTCGATAGTTTGTATTTTTTTTTTGTATGTTCACCGATTACTCCGCCGGTTGTGGACCGATTTTAAAAACTCTTTTTTTATTTGAAAGGATATACTCCCGAAGTGGTCCCATTGCCACCAAGTTGGGATCTGATGATGGGATCCTAGGGAAATCGAGGGCAATCCTCAAATTTTATAGGCACTTATAACGTTTTTCATATATTTTCTTAAGCTATTTAAGTATTTGCATATGGTAGTCATCATGTCATCATGCTGAACTGATGACGGAAGGTATAACTCCTTAATAGTTAAGAGTTAGAGGATAATTCTTAAAAAAATCATCTATTATAGATAGATACGTTAAGACTGTTAGTCATATTCTTTTTGGTGTGTCCCTGAAGTAGTCTCCTTATCACCAAGTCAGGATTAGATGATGGAATACCAGGAAAATCGAGAAAAACCCTCAAATATTATAGGCACTAACAATGTTTTGTATATATTTTTCTAAAGTTATCAGTTGTTTTCCTCTGGTTGTTATCATTTCATGCTGAGCTGATGATGGAAGGTACAATGAACTAACCAACTTTTACATTTCTTACTTCCAAAGACTCGAGATGCGTGCAAAGTGCCTCCACAATCTTCCCATTCTGGGCTCTAAAAAATACTTTATATCACTACTAAAATCCATCAATAAAAAGCAAAAAATAAAAAAATAAAAATAAAAGAAGAACCGACTTCAAAATAAACTAAAAAGCCATAAATAATCTTTTATGTACGGTACGGATACATTTGAATCACCTTTTGAAGTCGGTGCCAAACCGACTTCACGACGAAAAGGTCAAGAAGTGGTAATGTGTTTATCAGTCTATGTATGTATGTATGTATGTATGTTTATCCTATCTGGCACTCTAGAGACCAAACGCGTAGACCGATTTTGATGATTCAATCGATTTGTCTTAACTGTCCGAATGTCACTGAAGACATGAAAATGATGAAAACTCAAAATGGCGATAATGAGACGCCATATTGTGAAAAAGAAAAAAAATGAAAATTGACATACTATATCGAGTGGGGTATCAATAAATAGGGATTTAAAAATCATTATTAAATTTCTTTTATCATTTTTTATTTGGACTTACCAGTTAGGAACTATAACGATTTAAAGTTGGTTAGGAAGCCGTTCTCACAAAATTTTAATTTAATTGCATTGTAATAAATCTGTGCAAGCTTCTCAATAACCCCCACGATAAAGATTGCGAAATTGTCTGACTTTTATAGTTTTAACTTAAAAGTATAAAATAAAAAATATTAATTAAAAAAACAAAAAACCCGACTGCGTAAAAAACTAAAAAGAAAACAACAAGTCCAGTGCCATAACAATTTGTTAAGTTACAATGGGAATCTTTCGTCAAATCGCTATGTTCCATATTAGAATTTATTATTTGTTATATTGTGAGTATCGATCATGAATCATGAAAGATTTCCATTATAACTTAACAAATTTCTAGGGCACTGGACTTGTTTTTTTCTTTTTAGTTTTTTATGCAGTCGGGTTTTTTGTTTTTTTAATTATTTACATTTTTGGTACAAAACCCTAAAAATAATGCATCTTCTCGTTTAGAGTCTATTTTTGGCCAAATGCTCAACAATGTTATATCCTGAACAGCTTCCGAATAAGTTTCGAGCATCGTGAATGCTGTTGCATTTTTCGATTGCAATTTGCGTCAGAGATATAGCGTGACAAACAACAGTACTATATTCCAATGCTGTGACGTCCTGACAACAATACCGCTGGATTTTAATCTACACGGTCCACTTATTCGCATATGTGTTTTTCCGCACCGCAATAAGTCTTCATTAACAACGATGGTGGCCATCTTATGTGCTGTTCCAGCATGCACGTGTGGTAGATCGCTATACGAGAAAAGACACGTAATTGCTCTGTAAACAGAAAAGGTTGAAGAATTCTAGTCTAGTAAGCCATGGTTCCGATTTTTTCAACCATTTGTCTGTTTTTTATTACAAACTTTTATTTAACTTGCATTGTTAGTAGGTCAGTACGTGTGGGTCAAATCTTGCAAGTTAAATTTGACCCACTCGCCGGCATCTGATTAAGCTAAAATTTGGCATACTTATGTAAATTATATTACAATATAATATTATGACACCATTGAGCTGATCTGATGATGGAGCCAGATGGTGGTCAAGGTCATAGGAACTCTGTAATAAAAGAACGTAATCCTACCGAGTTTGGGCTCTTTAGAATTGTCTCGATGATTAGTTAACGGATGTTTCAAGAAAAGTACAGTCGGCAATTTAATCTTGTAACAAAAATTATATATTTGACAGAAACGTATTCGTTCGGATATGAATTTGCTTGCGCTGAGCTTGATCTAAAATAAGTTAAACAAGACTGTGTTTGCGTGGCTGCTGTACTTTAATCAGTAACTGGCTTGGTAAACATTAAGTATTTACGCTGCTTAATATTGAACGCTGTAATTAATGTATATCTTATCCACTTAACCCCGACCTTTGTTGCTACCCCAATCGCAGGGGCTCAATATTCACGATATACAGCGGCGATAGTACCGGCTGGCCACGAGACGATTCAGTGGGATAGTCCAGTCACCTTTGCGGTGTTCGGAGGCTTGCAACTGCAGTACAGTGACCTCGTGTGTACGCGACGGGGCGGGCCCGGGAACTGGGTCAGGGCCCCTTGCTCCACCCCTCACCCCCGCACTCGATCGACCGCCCAATTCCTAACGCATTCGCGGAGAAACAAAATGCTCTCGAGTCGAAGGAACGGATTATGGGCCATAAAATCCAGAACGTAAAAACAAAACTAGGCCGTGTGTTGAATTATTTAAAATAACGGCTCCATTTTTAAACATGTCACGATTATCTTCCTGAGCCTCCTTTTTTTCTACGATGTTCAAGGTAATGATGATCAGTGAGGAGCTGCTCTACCATGTTTCTCATAATAAATACCTACGCAAAATTCAAGTTCTCTGCTATTAAGTTATTATCTTGTCTACAGTATAGTAAGAAAGGACTGAATGAGAATTAGGTCACATTGCCGACGTAAATCAGCATTCAAATAACTCCTCTTTTTACTAATTCCAGCATCTAACATTATAATTTATCAGTCTTTAGTAAATTAAATCACATCGAATTACAAGTGCAATCGACAAAACAAAATGGTTCAGGATAACGATATCTTACTGAAATTAATTTTCAATCCGTTTGATAAGTCACGAAATCCGTAAAAAATGTTTCCATGCAGCCAGGCCGTGAAGGAAGCACGGACTTCCGTAAGTCGTGTTAATCTTGCTAATTAGGACTTTTTCGCTTTGACACGACTTTATTAAGTAAGAAAGTTCAGTCTACTTCTCTTTTCGAATACCTTCGCATACTGTAATATTACATGTCGAGACTTATCGGTTTGGCAAAAAGTCTTCAGGGATTTATAGCATCTTTTATAAAACCTGCTAACTCTATATTACTTATTAGATACTGGATCCTTTGTTATTCTGATAAATATATCGGCTTCTTTAAGTGAATAACAAACAAACAATTTTCTTGTAATAAAACAATTTAACGGATTATATCGCGTATATTATCTCATTTTAGTTCCCGACGTTTCGGAAGCTTTCCAGCTTTCCATGGTCACGGGACTAAAATGAGATAATATACGCGATATAATCCGTTAAATTGTTTTATTTCAATGAGTAATAATCGCGGAAACAGAAGAAAATATTAAACAATTCTATTAATGTAATATGCAATCTAAATGTACACTCTATTATAATAAAATAAATGTCTATAGAAATTAATTATGTCATGAAATGTGTAATTATAAATTATATTAACGACCCATCGTTATAAGTAGGTATACGACAACATAGTTTAATAATATAAGTTTTTAATATGCTGTGTTTATTATTTGAAACAATAGTAATTACCTACGTACGTTGGAATGGTTTAGTCATTAACTTTAGGTATGATGAATATTTTATCCTCATGATTCACCTCTCCCATGAAAATCCAAATACAATCTTATAAAAATACTTAGATATATATCTTTTCTGCCCCTCACCCTTGTGCCAAATCAACTTGCAAAGATATTCAATTGGGAACATGTGGTCACTTTGCCAAATAGGTCATCATGAGAAAGCATTATGTTCATCCTCCATTTCTTCTGTCAGTTTCTCATATTCACATAAATCGTGGCAACGAGAACACAGTTCATGAATATGTATTTGGATAATTTTATCCTACCCTACTTTTTCTAATACCAACACAGCAATGATCATACGAAGATCGCATTACGGGTACATAAAGTATTTCCACATGACTTAATTAAAATCTTTTAACTAAAAAACTATTAGGAGATTCCACTCATATTGACATAGATTTCTTTGGAATAAACAGAAACATGTCAAGCAATACTGGGCTTTTAGGATGTGATTTAGCGATTGCAATAATGTAATATAAATATAGTTAAATATTGCTATCGAATTGGCGTAACTCTCGTCCAAAAGTAGGTATTTAAGCTATTGTAGGTAAAAGAACTTGTCTCAAAAGACTGAACAGTAAGCGGTGTATAACAAGTTGCGTTTGGCACTTAGGACGTAGTTCCTATTATTTTGACTTTTATTACCTTTGACTTCACTTCGGGAAGCTGTCCTTACTCTCGGTCTACTATACTGAGAATATTTATGTAAAATTGTAGCTCACTTTCTATTAGGTCCAAGCGTTTCCCCTTTATGGGTGTTGATGAGTCAATCAGCTTGTCAGTCAGAACGTCTCTTTTTAGAAGTTTTTGGTACCTATAACTTGCCGTGTTGGTATCTATGTTTCTATGGGTCAAATCTTGCAAGTTCAATTTGACCCACTTACCGGTTTCCGATTGTGCTTAACTTTTGCTTGGGTCCTTTGTAAGTTTGGTGACACTGCAATGATATTACACCATCGAGCTGATCTGATGATGATGGAGCTGAAAGTGATCATAGGAACTCCGTAATAAAATAACGCAATCGTATCGAGTTTGGGGCTCTTGAATCACTGAGCTCGTTGACGTTGAAGGATGTTGAAAGAAAAGTAGAGTCGGTAGTAAAAGCTTATCGCAAAATGATTTTTTTGGTAGATAATGCAGTACCTACTTGGTACGATTAATATTTACTCACCTATCCATAATCTTGTCCGCAGGAGAATGGCCGCGCGGCGCCGGACCTGACGGCGTCGCCGGGCCGCGCGCCGCCCGGCCCGCCGCAGCCGCCGCGCGCCAACCATGCGCCACCCTGCGTGCTGCAGCCTGACTTTAGAAAGGTAAGCATTATTTAGCTGACAGGAGAACGGCCGCGCGGCGCCTGACTCCACGGCGTTGAAAGGCCGGGCGCCAACCATGCACCGCCATACGTGCTGAAGCCTGACTTTAGAAAGGTAAGCATTATGTAGCCCACACGAGAACGGCCGCGCGGCGCCGAACTCCATGGCATCGAAAGGCCGGGCGCCAACCATGCGTCGCCCTATATGCTGCAGCCTGACTTTTCAATGGTATACCTTATTAACGTACAAAAATAAAATATATGTAAAAATTGTAAACTACGTGGAGACCAAAAAACCTCGCACTCCCACAAATCTTGGAATACCAGATGAAAACAATTTCTTTCACCTTAAACGTCGACTGATAACTGTTACTTATGTCTCGTAAGAAAGAAACTAATATTCGGTAGAGACGGAGATAGATTGCACTAATAAAAAACTATTATTTTTGCCTTCGATGATAGTTTGCTCTTGTAGTTACAGTGTTTATCAGCTTCTTGGTGGAGAATGGAGACCGGCCATTTCTGAACCAAGGCCTCTTTTATATTATTCAGTTATTCCTGCTCTGAACTAGGTAGGCTGCCACCAATCTAATACAACATCTTTAGAGCGGCAAAGCAAACATGTCCGTTATGAGATGTAAAAGTAGTTTCAAGACTTTTATTGAGCAATGTGAACAATCTGCGAATTAAAAGTCGAAAATTAGTTGTGCGGTTAATAAATAACACTGCCAAATAACAATTGCGGGATACAGTTATTTGGCGTAGTAAAAATATGCTCAACGATATTTTAGATAATTCGATGCTTCATTGGTTACGAAAAAGATAAATTAAGCAATTTAAATTTATTAGAAATAACACACCTATCGAGATATTGACATTTTTATATAACCTATCAACTGCTTTGTGAGACAGATCGTCAGTCTTTTGAGTACCGTAACTACAAGTTCAATTATTTTGCTAACCCAATTTTCGCTAAAGGTTACGAGGGGATAACTATTAGTCTGTACGCTAACTCGTAACTTTTTAAAATAATTTATACCGAACAATATAAAGTTTAGTGTACATCCTCGACTGTGGCCCAGTTAGGTAGTTGTTTTGCGGTTTGCAGCATTTAGAAATGCACGTTTAGGCCATAATTTAAAGGTGAAAATTACCGTGCAGATTTATGTTGCGCAGCGATGCACCTGAGCATGTAGTTGCCATTTCTGAAAATGCTAACGTTTTATAAGTTGAAAGGATTTTCATGTATATATCTACTAAATTCTGTGCATAAAGTTAAGTGAAGTACAAATACAACTCTACAAATGTTTATTATTATATTAAGCCCATGCCACTGCACTGCTGAGCATAGGAGTTCCCCCTCTTCTTCCTGGCTGATCTCGGTTCAAAGCTACCTCTGTCCAGTCCTTCACTTGTCCCGCCATCACCATCGTCAATTAGTATGAAACGGAAAGCTGCTAAAATGTGTTTTGCTATATTGTATACTTATATACATGGTATGGTTAACATATAATATGACTAAGGCCGCCGGTAGAGATATAACGTAGTGGCACCAGTAATACTCATGGATCCAGTAATGGATAAAAAATATTATTAGCCAATATTAACAAAATATGAAATTTTTTAACTATGACACATGAAGATCAGATTATAGACTTCTATTGGTGATAATGGCAACATAATGTATTTTTTTAATACAATTCTTCTTTAAATCGTTAAGGATTTTCAGTGTCCATCCCAGTATTTTACAACGATATTATGTTTTTTTTTTTTTTTAATCTGTAAATTTCTCGAAGTTGTACACGTTCTTTGTACTTTTTATGTTTGCTATAAATGAAAATAAAAGTACATTTATTGGTGAAATTGAAAATTAACATTAGATGGAAGTAATACATGGAACTAATATATAACAACTAAAGTACCTAATTAAACAATGATACTTAAAAATAATTTCACTTTGGTCCCGTCGGTACGGTGCCACAGGACATGACACAGGCAGCATTCCTGCGCTGTATGGCTATTGAAAGCCTTTGTACAAAAGCTGCCTGCGAGTGGGTCCTCTGTTGCCTCCCTCAGATGCTTACTTAGTTCCTTGTGGAGTCCGCGTGCACTCTGGCCCCACGGGCCGAGTGTCTCGACGCCAGAAGGTATAAAGTCGTATTGAGCGCCGAGACAACTGTATTTGCTATAAAGAGTAATTGTTAAGATATATTTTATTACGATAAATAATTTTTGAACTCGAAAAATGTATGGGAGCCATGAATAAATTCTTAAATCATCCATTACTTAGGAAAAAAATTATAATCATTCGTGGGGAGGCTCACTTATATTCAGTGGATGTTTCCAGATCAAAATGATGATGATGATGATGATGAATATTTAATAATTTAATAAACGTTTCATCAAATTACTTTCTCATCTCGTATCTAACCAAATAGTTTGATGGAAAAATAGTTTTCTTTAAATTACTCGTGAAAGCATGTCATGATACAATATTGGAACAGTGAGACTGTACAAGTAAAGAAAAAAAATGTTGCTCATAGTAACTAGCAGAGCGGAAAATTATAGCTGATAACATTGTGTTCAAAGTTCATAACGGTTACGTCGGATAATCATAAAACGATTACTTATAGCCGACGTAAGCACCTACGGAGCTTGCTACGCCGTAGCACCTACACCTCTACGACTTCGGCTTGTAATGCGATTAAATACTCTTTTTCACGTTTCAGGTGTCCGGGGTTAGCAATGAGATATTCCGGCAGATTGAGATGGTCGAGAACGACCACGACGCGACCACGGCCGCGGCGCTCGAGGTGGGTACCTTTATACCCTTGTGTTAGCTTGCAATTGGGTACATTAGTTTATTTATAAACTGACCGGTGCTGACCACAGATCACCTAATGGTGTGTTGTTACTGTTGTCGTTAAATTTAAGAATACATAGTATTGAATTTTTTTGACAAAGCTTGACATCCTAATTTCACTAATTGACGCTCTGTTTTTCACATCAATTGACAATAATAATGGTTTTAGGTGCCAACTAACGGGGCAGTGTTCAGTTCTGATACATCTACTATACGTAACATTCATACTGATAATGTAATCAGTGGGAACAAAACCTTTTAATAAAGGAAATATTCTTTAGATTATCATCAACTCGCGCTTTATCTTTATTTCAGCATATATCAGTTGGTGAATATCAAACGCCAATAAGTATGTCCACGTAAATAGCAACGGAATGTGAATTTTATTTAAACGAAAAAAAAGATCAAATTCCGTTATTAATTTACGTGAGCGTATTGGAGTTTGATATTTATAAACTCAAATATGCTGAAATCAAGGTAAAGTGCTAGTTGATGATAATCTAATGAAAACTATCTTTTTAAGAAGATTTGTTCCCACTAATTGACAATATTTCATATTTTTGAATGATACTTTTTATTGTCAAACTCGAAAGGAGGCAAAATTTTAACATACACGTATTTTTTTATATATGCGGAAATGTTATTTTTTATTGCAAAAATCAATGAATATTATTAGTTTGATGAAAAAGGGCGTTTAACTAGCTGCAAAATGACGTCACAGCTCTGTTTCACACACTTAAAAAAACGTTCGAAATAACAACAAAATGTAATGCGAACTTTGTCATTTTAGTGCACTCAAACAGGTTTACAATGACGGCAGTTGTCACGACGTCAAGATAAAAACGTCAAAACTTGAATACGATACGCAGTTGTGTGATTAATTTAATAATTATGTAGAAAATGCCACGCATAAGATATTGGTTTAAGAAAACTTGTATGAACAACACTCGTATATCGCATATTCTTTTATATCTATTTGTGCAGATAGGTACTTGGTACATTTTGATTGGCACCATGTGCTCCGGCGTTATGCGGCATTTAACAAAAAAATAATCATTAGGACGCTTTATTTCTACGTAGCCCATAGCATTTGCAAGAAAAGACGTCCGGGAAGACTGTGAAGTTCTGGCACCTCTGATGAGAGAAGAAATTATACTTATGCGAGCTTTGCATAAACTCCATCATCAATATAAACAGTCTCCTTTCGAGGCAAATTATTAGTGTTGTCAGCTCGCACATCCTCCTCCACGTTTCGCATGTCCGGTCTTAATAGCCGAGTCATAGAAAATTAAAGGAACCGAGCAGTATATGAGTCAAATCAAAGTTGTGAAGTGGAGTCGTTGTTAAAGAAATTGCCGAACGGGCTTACGAGTCGTCATTGTAGAGAGAGCAGGTGTCCGTCGGACCCGTGGCAATGCCGAGTCGTTGAAAAGCTCGAAATCAAAGGCAGGAAACATACGAAAAGTACAAGACGATATTCGAGTGAAATTAACTGTCAATAGTGTCATGCGTCCACAGATGTCAAACGGATAACCGGAAAAAGACTATTTTTATAGTGGCAATATTGGATCAGCTGCGTGACGTCAGTTTCCGTTTTAGCTATTTTGGTAGTTTTTGGCAAAAGTATTGTAAAAAAATCTACAAAAATATTTTTTGTGTTCTAGAGGCGTTTTTCTCCAAATGGTTTTCGATTTAGGGAAATCGAAAAAAATGAAATGATGTCAATTCCTGATTTCCTATTTATTTATTTTATTTAAACTTTATTGCAAAATACAAACTTTTACAAATTTATGAATATGAAATATAAATAAAAAAATCTACCTAATTGCAGGCTAACTCAAAGGTATATGAGTAAGAGCCATTTAAAAAATCAGATTAATTCGTTTTATGATTGATGACTATACAATTTCAGTGGACACTTTAGTTCCCAAGTTGTAGTGGCGATGAAATGACGTTTTTTACAACTGACTACTAAAGGTGCCGACTTGAAACGCTAGTCGCTACATTTCTTTCATTTAGCCGCGTAATATATACTATTTACTTACGTAGTTTTATGTACTGTAATAAAGTGGTGTACTGGAGCAACGCAAAAAAACGTTAATCCAAGTATATTAGAAATATCTGAAGTCTCTCACACTACACCAGCTTGCAGACTTTTAACCTAAAGTTATTATATAAGTGCCCCACATATTTGTATATTTTTGGCATAACGTTTGATAAATTCTGTTTCAGGCGGTGGAGCGCCGCGGCGAGATGATCGTTCGAATACTTGAAATAAGACAAGTTGGCCGAAACAATATTGAAGCCGCCAAGAAATTCTTCTCGCTACAGGTAAACTTATAATAAAAACGACAGGTTATATTATATATAGATGCACAGGCTGTAATTTTTTTGTGTTATTTTTTTAAATGAAATATATTAATAATGGAAAATATGCGTAACGGAAAAGGCCGTAGAATTCTTTAAAATAATATGATTCACTGCTTACGCTTTTGCGAGACATCGGTGACAGTCAGACGACGAAGGAAAGGAACTGAGTGTTGATACGTTCATATTTAATGCCCGAAATTCTTGTGCCAGCGTCGTGTCCTTATATTTTTATCTCGAAAACAACAACGCCATACGATAATAATAATAATATTTTTTATGTACCTTATGTTAATTCTGTATACTGATGATGATGGTGATCGATGATATATTCCGCATACTAATCAATCATCCGTTATTAGCGTATCTAAAGATATTGCTAGATTCAGAGTTGCACAGCAAGAATGATGCAACAACATACCTTGTTTAAAGAGACCAGGTTTGCCATACACGTTAGTTCAGCCTGAGATTAACCTTAAAACGTCACCCTCCATTGACCCGATTACTCGACTCGTAACCTAGCACAGAACCCTGTGAAAGAACGATACTCCAGTGAACCTTATTGTTCCCCGCGGCGTCCTAGATAACGGGAATGTGACTCGCACTGAACGCAATCTAGATCGGCATTGTCGAGTAGTGATGTGCCGCGGGATTATTCCCGGGAATATTCCTCTGCTTACGGGAATATTTCGAGGCAATTTGTTCTTTTAAACAAAACATTATATAGTATATATTTTGAATCATGTCTTTTTTAAAAGCTTTATTTAACTTGCAATGTATTTTTGTTCGGGTGGAAGTTAAATTTGACCTACTTCCCGGTTCCCGATTGAGATAAAATCGGAACAGTTTTGGTAAGTAGTTGATGGATGTTCAAAGAAAAGTACAGTAGGCGATAAAAGCTTGTCACGAAAATTATTTTTATGACAGAAACTTATTAATTTTGATATTTCGAAATTGCTATTTTAATTAAACTAGTTCAATTTATGTACCTACTACTACCTCTTAATCGTGATTTTAGATTTTCATAATCAATTAATCATTTTTTTATATTTTGAATAAAAAATAAGTTTAATAATTATGTATCTTTTGGTTAATATTTTGGTGATTAAAAAAATAATCGATTTTTATGAAGGATCACTATTACAGACATATTGTTGGCGGCTTTGAAAATATTCCCGGGACCATGCGTATGAATGTTTCCCGTGTTGGGAATATATGGGAATTTATAATCAATTTGAACTTTTACAACAAATGAGATATTATAACATTCAAGATGAATACTTCTATAGAAACTAAAATTACAATAAATCTAAGAATTTTAAGGGGAATTTCATACTTTGTATCATCGGCACATCACTCGGGAGGGAGGTTCTCTGTAGGTACTGCGGTTGGAGCTGGGTAGATTGCATGCCTATTTGAATGCGAAAGATGGATTGAGGCTAGATTGGCCAAATCAATCCAATAAATAGCTTCAGACCGAGTTAGAACTTTACGTTTTTGAAAATAAGATTACGCGAATTAAGTTATAGTTACAGTTAGCTGTTATGTGCACAATAAGCATATTGTATCGTGTACCTATTACTGCATCAATGTATTTTCATATGAATATACGATACAATAACTTCATTGCGAATGTTTTTAACAGAGGAGGACTCTAGTTTTTTTTTATTCAAGAAGAAATAAAAACAGGCGATCTTACTGCTAACAAAATTATTTGCCTTTGGGTTGTAAAAGACGTTGGGAAGAATAAAGTGTCAGTAGGTAGCTAGGTAGTTGTGTAAAATATTGATTACTAGACGGCGCCCGCAACTTCGTTCGCGGAGGAGAAAAAGTCATAATCCTTTCTTTTTCTTCAGCGTAGTCGGGTAAAAAGTATTCTATAAACATCTAGAGATACACAGCTACCCGTGTACCAAAAATAGTTGGAATGCGTTTAGTTGATTTGGCGTGATTAAGCCACAACGTCAGATACAAGCATACACAAAAACACAAAATAAATATTTTTCGATTCAGTCCAAATAATCCGTAACAATATATTTTTTGAAAATATCTTCAATGTACAGACATTTCATTTTTACAACTTCATAATAGTACAGACATGTAGGTGCCCGCAATTTCGTCTGAGGAGGAGAAAAAATATATAACCACAATATAACCCTCTTTTTTCTTGAACGTATTGAGATAAAAAGTATCCTATAACCATCTGCGGATGCCCAGCTAACCGTGTACAAAAAAAGTTGAAATCCGTTAAGCCGTTTTGGCGTGGTGAAGCCACAACGACACGTACAAAAAAAACAAGAAAAATATTTTTCGATTCAATGCCCTCCAAAGAGACCGTATCGCTTATTTCTTTGAAAACGTCTTTAATGTACACAGATATTTTATTTTTACAACTTTATAATAGAATAGTTTACTATTAACTGATACAAAGTTCCACTAGTAGGGTATCTTTCCCAAAGGAACTTGAAATAGTCATTGTGACCCTAAAGGGACCTGATGGCCTACTCAATTAGGGCCCCGTCCCGACAAGACAGAGACACTGGTTGAACTCTAGCTTAGACTGCCGTTGATTGATATTAGGGAATGCAATCAGTTCACTAATTTGTATTAAAAACACCGGTGATTGAGGTTAAAACTCGCTTTTTCCCATACTACAAATAACCGATTTCATTCCTTAATCGTAATTAATTTAATATAATCGTAATACTTTTTTGTATCATTATAATTATGATTAGTAATACCATATATTATTGAAATCTATCTATTCATTTTAATTCCAAAAAATTGCCTCAAGAGGCTCTGGGCTGGATGCGAAACCTGCATGTAGAATTATAAAATCCTACAACTAACCTTACGCCATACGATTAAATAAATTCCTCAAATTAAATTAAAAAAAAATCAACTCAGCAAATCAAATAGCTCACTTTTTTTTAAAGATATCGTTAGCCATCGAACATTACATTTGTGCAACTTTATAATAGTGTATACGTTTTGGTTGAAATAAATGAAGTAGTAAAAACCGGCCAAGAGTATGTCGGACCATATTCAGCGTAGGGTGTACTGCACCAGCAAAAAACTGCATCAGCAAAAAGAGCGTATCTTCGTGGCAAAAGAAGCGCAGTTTTCCGAAACTAAGTTAAAAACGGTACGATGTATCCGATCATGTAAACATAATTTGCATTAAAAGTATTTATTAAACGTCACCTTTGACATTTTTTGGACATACATACGGTTTAGAAGATAGATGTGTATATTGTGTATGCTACTATCGGAGCGATTATTTCCGAAAATATTTACTTAATCAAGAAAATTGCTGAGAAACCTTAAAGTGTTTTTAAAAGAACTGCCGAAATAAGTGCTACACGTTGATGTTGGGTCTACATGTATGCAGTGCACCCCTAGAAATAATTAATTTATTATTTAACTATCAAGTTAAGTAGTCATTAAACATCCATAAATTAACCTCTGAACTTTGCAGACACATGACTTCTTTCAAAGTCACGGGTATATCTAAGTTGTAGTATATTGTTTGACCTTTATAAACTTTTTCTTAAGATAGTTGTTAAAAATTATACCGTATTTTTCTTGAGCAATTTGTGTTTGAAATTGTAGTTTCAATAATTAAGTATGTCAACTATTATGAAAATTGGTTCATTTTATGATTGAATTTCAAATACAAACGGTGTTTTTTGTGATATTAAGCGGTTGATGAAGATAACTGTTGCTTATTATCGTGTATTTTCAAAATTTGCATTGTATAGTTAGTAATTATGCTAAATACAGGGAGTTATCTAATTAACCGATTATTTTGTAGAAAATCGGCCAAGAGCATGTCGGACCATGCTCAGTGTAGGGTTTCACAGCCGTCAATGTAATACAATGTCCTACGGATGAAAAAAAACGATATGAAAAAGTACACTACCAAAAGAGCGTATCTCCACGGCACTTGCGTCCTTTTTCTGAGAAGCGCAGTTTTTCGGCAATAGCTCAATGACTCTCTAACGGCAATAACTCTCTGATGCAGTCTTTTAACCGCCATTCGATTATGTTGAAAATAATTCGCGTTGAAAGTATTTATTAAAATTTATTTTCGTAATTTTATTTTATATTTTTTGGACATATGGTTAAGAAAATAGAGAGGACACATTTTACGCTACTTTCGGAGCAATTATTTCCTAAGATCCACTAAATCAAAAATGTTTATTTTTTTTTGTTTTTTAGTAATCTCAGTCACTGCGTGTTTTGACTTTCGGTTGCATGTATGGAGTGCCCCTCCTAGAAATATTATTTTTTGTTATTTAACTATCAAACTAAGTAGCGGCTAATACAATACATCTATTTATAATCCAAATTTCATCAATTTACATCATGTAGTTTTTGAGTAAAATGCTTGTGACATACGGACGGACGGGCGGATGGACGAACGGGCATAGCAAAACTATAAGGGCTTAGTTTTTGCCATTTTGGGTACGAAAGCCTAAAAATGATAATATGTTTGTACCTTGTACGTGTACCTACGTTGGCGATATTTTCGAAAAATTTGTAAAAAGGGCAATTTCGAGATCACCGAATTAAAAACAATTTTATTTCAATGTTTGTATAATGTCTTTGTGGCTTCATCATTCTAAAATAACTAGATAGATGATTTCAATTATTTTTGATGCAAGGTAGCTATGCACAGACGGCTATATAATTATTTTTACCCGACTACGCTAAAGCCAAAAATAGGGTTTTGACTTGTTCTTTCTCCGCAAACGCGAATTTATCAATATTATCATTAACCTATGTCATTGTTTCCTCGCACACAGGATACCCGCCACATAGTCCAACTAGTGGAAATCGTGAAGCGGCCAGGCCAGACCCTGGGTCTATACATTAGGGAAGGCGACGGAGGCACGCGGACTGATGGAGTCTTCATCTCCCGGATAGCCCTGGAGTCGGCAGTGTACAACAGTGGCTGCCTGAAGGTTGGGGATGAGATCCTCGCCGTCAACCTGGTGGATGTGAGGAGGATGTCGCTGGATGACGTCGTCATCATCATGTCGATACCGCGGCGGCTGCTGCTGTGTACGAGACAGAGGAAAGGTAGATATACCAAAATACCATCGACTTGTTTATTATTGTTTTCTTTTGTTTTGCTTCTTTTCCTTATAATAGTTATAATAATTACTTATTTTGACCGGTTTCTGTGAATAAACTGCGTGACCTATCAATTAATATTAAAATGTATAAAAACATTGTTATCAAGAAGATATCTGATTCATCTTGATAACAATTGTCAAAATCTCGGGAACTAAAGTGATGACTCAAATTGAGTTTGAGTATATTCCTGTAGTCTTAATAAATTATGCGACGCTTACAGTTAAATGCTCATTTTGTTTTTGGCGATTGTAAAATTACCAAGAACCAAAATTAAGGAGGACATTTGATCTTACAGAATTATGACGTCATAAACCTTGTTTTCTTTGAAACTTCATACTCTCTCTCGAACCTGATTTGATCCGTCAGTCAAGTGCCCTATTGTGATGGCTCACATAACAAGAAACGATTATACACATACACACACACACTTTCTGAGCGTATGTGTCCCAAATGCTGCCGGGGTCAACTTTCTTCTTCCACTTCTTCAGAAGCGTTGTATTCCGTCATGTCCCTCAGCAATACGATTATACACAAAAATGTTATTTTCTTAACAGGTAAATCTGGACCAGGCTCACCGTCTCTGCCTCGTACGGAGCATAAACCGCCTCCAGTGGTGGTGCTCAAGAGCGGACGAGACGACGACGATAGGGATCGGGACCGAGTCGACGGACTATATTCACAGTGAGTATATTTTGATAATTTGTCAAAATAAAGTCCAACTGTGATTTTCTAGGGCAATGCCAAAGAAGGGTCACATGGGCCGACATTTTAAATCAGACGAACATTAGTGGCGGTCCTTTTTTGCGTATCAAAATTATGAACGATCTCCTTAGTACTGGATTAAAATCACAGTACTACCCTTGAAAGTCAAAGTCAGTTGTTTTAACTATGTAACATATCGGCCTTTAAAACGAAGGTAACGAGATGGGCTAATTTTTATTTAGTTATAGTTTTTTTTATTCGTCCGATCCGGGCAAAAACTGGCACCCACATAGAGTCCATCATTCCGTATACGAAAAACATAATAACGCGATGTGTCCTACAAAAGTTGTATGAAAACCTCCATTGATATCATATCAATTTTCACTCAAATCGGACAAAATAAAAAAACTACAACAAAATAAAAATTGATTCAGATAAGAGAAACTTTATTCCGATCTGATCCATCATTCTTAGTGCTTATCTGCCGTTAATGGGTTAATCAACTTTTTCTCATTGTTATCCTGTCCTATTTCACTGTTCCTGTGACTCAGGAGACAGAGGAACAGTGACAGCGCTACTTAAAAAGTACTTAGAATCTAAATACTAACAAGATGGTCCCATAAAAATGGACCTGTATTGGCTTCAGGTTTAACACTTAACTGAGTCTGTTTCTGAGGTATGGGAGCGGTATGGGAGGGGTAAAAAGTGACGTGACATGACATGTCCTAACTGTCTCGCTACTCGCTATACACATATACGTCACTTGTCACCTCTCCCGTACCGCTCCCATACCTCAAGAACAGACTCAGTTATGCGTTAGGCCTATAGAAAAAAATATTTTAGTTGCCTTTATTTAGTTTAAAATCGAAGTTTTAAAGAGTGACTCAGGAAACGTAACCATGGCAAGGAGGTACAAAAAAAAATGGACCCTAATAACAATAGCAGGCATATAATGGCTGCGTCCAAAGGAATAGAGTCAAATCTGCAAAATGTATAGTTTTCAAATTTAGACCTTTTTG
The DNA here is from genome assembly GCA_905404275.2 of Hedya salicella. Lineage (NCBI taxonomy): Eukaryota > Metazoa > Arthropoda > Insecta > Lepidoptera > Tortricidae > Hedya > Hedya salicella. The sequence continues at coordinate 15,269,292 of FR990100.1, read as the reverse complement.
AGTTGTGACTTTAACGATTTAATTTGAAACAGTAAAAAAAATACAAACGAATTATTTGGGAGTCGGTTAAAAAACCAGATCCAACTCTGTTACTTAAGGGCTGGCGAATTATAAAGTAGCCGTCAATTTCTAACAAGTATGTGAGTACGCGAGTGAGGGATGCTTTATCGTTTATTTATTGTATGACAAACGCGATCATCATTGGCCTGCTGAAGATGGTAAATATTCTAAACATATTTGATGTATTCAGGTCATACAGTCACGGCACCCTGCGGTCGGCGGTCGGGCCGGGCGGAGGCGTGCGGCCGGTGGGCGACGGTCGCGAGGAGCGGAGTCGTCTGCAACTGGGCGCACTGTCGCCTGACTCCAATGCACTGGACTTGTACTACAACTCGAGACCGCCTTCTGACCATTCTACGTGGAGGTAAAATCTTTGAACGACCGACCGCTTCGTAAAACCATATTTCGTTTATTTTTATTTATTTTTTGTATGTTTGTACTTTTTGGATTTCAACTATTTTTGATACACGAGAACTGGGCATCCACATATGGTTATAGAATACTTTTTACTCGAGTAAACTACAGAAAAAAAGAGGGTTATGGTGTTTTATTCGGCGGGTTACCTTCCTGTACCTACATCTATACTGTTGTAAAGTTGTGAAAATGAAATGTACGTACATTGAAGGTATCTTAAAAAATATAAGTGACTAGCTTGTGCCTGCGACTTCGTCCGCCTTAAATTCGTTTATCGCGGATAACGGAATTTTTCCGGGATAAAAAGTAGCCTATGTCCTTCCCGGGACTCAAACTATCTCAATACCAAATTTCATCCAAATCGGTTCAGCGGTTTAAGCGTGAAGAGGTAACAGACAGACAGACAGACAGACAGACAGACAGACAGACACACTTTCGCATTTATAATATTATAGTATGGATACAGACTATTTGATGGTCACTAAATCGAAAAACATATTTTTTGGATTTTCTTCATGTTTGTATGTGTCTTTGTGGCCTCATCACGCCAAAACTGTTAAACGGATTTCAACTATTTTTGGTACCCAGGTAGCTGGGCACCCACATATGGTTATAAAATATGTTTTACCCGACTAAGCTGAAGTAAAAAAGCTGGTTGTGACTTTTTTCTCTTCCGCGAAGGAAGTATTAATAATTTGTTTGAGTCTGATGGAATGTCAGAACAATGTATTGAACCGTCTTCGATTAAAAAAAAACCGGCCAAGAGCATGTCGGATCATGCTTAGTGTAGGGTTCCGCAGCCGTTCATACAATAAATGCACTACAGATGATAAAAATACGATATGAATAAGTGCACTAGGTGAAAAGCGTATCGCCACGGTACTTATGTCCTTTAGCTGATAAGCGCAGGTTTTTGGCAATAACTCAAAAACGGTATATTCGATCATGCTGAAAACAATTTTCGGTGAATTGTAATGTTTTTCACCTTTTTGGACATACCATTTCGAAAAAAGAGGGGGGCGACACACACTTTATGCAACTTTCGGAGCGATTGTTCCCAAAAATATTAACTAAATATTTTTTTAAAAATAAAACCTAAGTCTTTTTAAAAGTACTGTCGGTAAAGATGTCACACGTTGATATTTGCTGATTTTTTTTTCAATTTCGGTTACATGTATGGAGTGCCCCCTCTAGAAATATATTTTATTATTATTTAACTATCAAACTAAGTAGCGGCTTATACAAGACACCTATCCTCAAAAATTTCATCAATATAAATCATGTAGTTTTTAAGTAAAATGCCTGTGACATACGGACGGACGGACGGACATGACGAAACTATAAGGGTTACGATTTTACCATTTTGGCTACAAAACCCTAAAAAGGAGGTTTGCAATTCGGCTTTATTCGTATTATTATGCTATATTCGTATTATATTATGCTATATGCTATATTTTCACCAAATATGAAATTATTTTTCTAGGTTACCTATTCCACGCCAAATGTTTTTCAGGGCGTTGCGACATTATCATCAATATCATCAGATAATATTTCCTGTCTGCAGCTATCGGCCGCCACCACCAGTAATCACAGAGCAGCCGAAGTCAGCGGCGACGCACTTCGTGCCCTACGAGCGTTCCTACCCCAACACCTTGGAAAGTCTCGCTGAGAAGGTGCATTCCTACTATCCGTCAGAAAGTGGAAGGTAAAATCCATGTTAATGTTTAGTGTTATCTTCAGACATTGTCAATTTGGTAGCATTTTGAGTGTAGGCATAATGATAGAGTGCTATAGGCGTGCCAAATTTCAATCGAAATGATGGATTAGGGTTAATGTCAACAATATGAACTATGATTTAGCGTAAAAAAAATTATCATCTATAGCACAATACCGTGATGCCTTCAGCGAAAATGCTTCCAAATTTTCGTTATGAATGTCTGGTTATCTTGTATTTTTATACCGATTTTATACCGATCACGGTAGCGCTCTTTCCTCGTGCATGCAATAGGGTATTTGACAGTAGAAAAAAAATGTCAAAATGATATAAGATCCAGATAAAACAAGCTAAATAAAAAGTTCGATATTTTACGTGTAGTTTTATGACTATGAGTGTTTAAAGTTGGGTGGGAAAGTCCATTTTTAAAGTATGAAAATATTAATAACAAATAATACCATTCAATAACCCATTAAATGATTTGTAATTTTTGTTATAAAACCGTTTCGATAAACGCAAGTTTTAACATAGCTGCAGAATAAAGTTCTTATTTTCCGTATACAAGATACTAGCGTGTGACGTCACATGCTTGTAGGCTTTAGTATGAAACGTTTTTTAGGAAAGTCCAAAAATGTGCTTTTATCGTCGTTGTCTGTCGGGGAGTTTTTATGATATTGGAGTAGTTTTTTCACCAATATTTCTAATATTAAGACGTCGTTTTATAAAATCCCTTAAAAAAATGACAAATAGCCTATTCTCATGAATCTTAGTAGGTCTTAGAGCATTTAACTACCTAAGATGACAAGCCGTGTCATTACCGAACAATTTCTTCGTGCATTTTAGCGGAAGGTGACGTAAATATGTACTGCAAAGTACGGAAATATTTTAATTTCTACAAACGCATACATATAAAAAAATCACCAACAAATAAAAATACACCCACACTCTATTTACCGCATAAACTGACCGGCGATTTCGCGATTACTTTGGCAGACGAGAATTTGTGCTTATGGCATTTCTATAAGGTAAATGCTCTAACAATAAGTATTAGGTAGCTGGCCATTTTCGCAGGGAGAATCCGCATGGTTAAACTACTTTTATCGAATAACTGCTAGTTTTAACAGCTTGTTAATTGAAGTTAATATAAGTTTAAGTCAAAGTGACATAACCTCACCAAACAGAGAATGAAAGTTATTTTTGCGAAAACTTCCATTTTGGTATTGCTGGAATGTGACTTTACTATTTTAACATTAACGACACCATGTTTACCTCTTCTTAATATTAAAGACAGACTTTTTGTTCACAGTTCTCGATTTAACACACGAGTTCCAAGATCTGGTTCAGAACAGCAATTACCTCGAGCTGAAACTCATTCTGATTTTGGTCGACATTCCTTGCTGAGATCTAGCCTAAAAGCATCTGCCGCTACTGGTGGTAAGTCCCTGTTATCTATAAAAATCGATTAAATGAATACATCGTTGTAAATTATCTTATATTTTTAATCATTGTTTCAGCTTCAAGTTTGTCAAGATATAATCAAAGATATGGAGTGGGGATGGGAGGACCTAGTATGCCAGGTAGTGGGGTCACCGGCAGCGGTCTAACCGGCTCCGGTTACGGAGGCCCAGGGCTTCCCTCAGGACTTTCCACTACAGGCCTTAGTGGCCTAACTGGCTCAAGCTTAGTAGGATCTGGCCTAACGAGTTCAGGCCTTGGCGGAGGCTTGACGGGATCCGGCTTAGGCACGCTAGGAGGGACTTATGGAACCACCGGCTTAGGACTCCCGTCGTATAGTACTAAGTTTGGCACTAGCAGAAGGAACCGAAGTTTGGATTATTCGTCAGATACGGAGGCTACTGCTCCCACTAGGACGCCATATTATTCTGGCCTGAGTGGATACCGGAGCAGCACGTTGGGAAGAGATATTAGTTCCAAGTTCAATTCATTACCAAGGGATGTTAGAAACACTGGTCAGAGGTAAGCATAATTAAATTAATTTTTATTTTATTTTACACACTATATATTCTACGTTTTCTGTCAACGTTTTATGTCGTGCTCGTCGGATGACAGGTTTCTCTCTCCAACTCTATAACATCTTGAACTTCTAGTAATAACAAAAATACTGACCTAATGTTTGTTTCTTTAACAGGTTAGGGCTGTCAAGGCGCGCAGGGAGCGTACTGCAAGATGAACCGGAACCATTGTCTTCACGTTTAGATCTACGTTCTTCCAGAGGTAAAGCCAAGTTCATCAAATTAATTCATTGACTTTATGCTACACGTGTAACTTGTTATACTTACATCACGTTATCAATATGGGCTTGCAATTCTGATTAATGGAAATTCCGAACTGTAATCAAGTATTAAGAATCCGATTCTTAGTCTAGTACAGTCGGTGCCCTGACTTAAGTATCCAGGCCTACATACTTAAGTCTATGTATGCCTGGATACTTATGTGAAGGCATCGACTGTACCATGGAGTGATAAAGTTGAGGCTTCTGGAATGCGCCTAGAGTAGTCTCAAGTACAGTGTTGTACTGGAGCCTTATCACAGGTCGTTTACCATCTTCGTCGTCAGTGTTCACATCGGACGAGTACCGCGCGTGGTTGTCGCGTGCCCCTTCCACCAGCGCGCTGTACGAGACTCTGCGCCCGCGCCTGCCCACCCACTACTCCGCTGAGAACATACACGATGCGCTCAAGAACGTGAGTAGTAGATAATTTAAAAGTACTACCACAAGCTAGGGTAGCCTCTACCTATGTAGTTTGTAGGTAGTATTGCCGTAGTAGACGCAATGCTATGGCGTCACACTTCGGCAAGCAGATTTGGGCTACATTTTTTTCAAAGTACAGTTGAATAAGTATCACACATGCTTTATAAAAGGGAAGTCGGTCCCGGTGGAAGTCAAGCCACTGGTAGGCAACCATAATCAAATACTATGTAGTTATGTAGTTAGTGCAAAAAAACGAGTTTTACTACTTTAGATATTTTGTGATTTCTCGTGTGATGTAGTAAAGAGAGTGTTAACTACATCACACGAGAAATCACAAAACATGTAATTGGGAGTCCTATAGATCCAAATACGCAACCTAATCAAGTGCATCTTGAAAACGATTCAGAACGGTGTAGTACGTTTTTACGTGATGTCTGCATTTAGCGATATATTCATTCTGCTAGTGACCCCGAGATTCTTTTAAATCTTCTGACAATAAACAACATCGCATGAGCATTAGAAAAGACAGTGCCTCATTTATACTAAAGTTAGTTCAAGAATGGTCATGACTTAAATGTAATAATTTGCTCTTAGATGGAAAGTGGTAGTCGGTTTGGGTCTTCCCTCGGCCTGGCGAGTCGGCGAGTAGAACGGCCGCGGCATCTACCCGCGCGATCGCTCTCCTCGCAGCAGCTGGGTCCAACGGCGGGTGGTTCGCCGTCAGCTCGCCGCGTACGGCAACTGCTGGAACTGGGCTCCAGGTTCAACTGCCCGAACCCCAGTCCTGTGCCCACACCGGGCTCTCGACACCATCGGCATCTAGATATAAATCCCAATGGTGAGACGTGTTCCTTTCCTCTTCTCCCAACAGCTGGGCTCGACAATGGGTGGATCGAAGTCAGCTCGTTCGATGCGGCAAGTGCTGGAACTGGGCTCCAGATTCAATTGCCCGAATCCCAGCCCCGTGTCTACACCGGACTCTCGACACCATCTGCATCTAGATATAAATTCCAATGGTGAGGTCAGTTCCTTTTGTCCCTTGGATTGAAGAATCGAATGACCGCGTTATCTACCCGTGTAGGATTTTTATTCCAACAGCTGAGACCACTCGTTATTATTAGCCCCAATGTATAAGTTTGGTTCTCCCGTAAGGAATATTTTTTATATAAAAATCAATACCATTTATTACTAGTGTTATTATAGTTTAATTTTGCACGAAATATTCCACCCTAACAAAATTAAAACATATAAGGATACCACCTTTAAGAGCAGAAGAAATTATTTGTTTTTTTATTTCTATTCCGTTTATGAATTCAATAGGATTAAAAAGGGATAATTACTAGGGAAAGCGACACAGCATAGCTATATGCTGATAGCTCTGCTTCGAGCCCATGAGTCAAGAAGTGCAGGTGGAGACAACAATTTCACTTGGAAAAGCCGTATAGAATACCTACTACTTAGTCGATTGATCTATAACTAAGCATGTAATAAATATCAATATAAATGTGATATTGTTTAGTACCTACTGGACGAAGTCTTCTGCGTCGGGGCTAGTGCATTTTCAATTAAGTGTATTCTAAGAAGATGGATCGTTGACATCTTAATTAGTCTGTTTAGAATCTTTCTGCAATTTTAATGGGAACAATTTCTCTTAACTTGCAGTTAGATTGCAGTCCGTTATTTTGAAACCACGCTATAGTGTAATCAGCTCGGACGATAATTATTCAGGTATTTTGCCCATCGTTCATACTAAAAGAGAGATTTTTAATTTCAGAGTTCCTAAAATACAAAGTGGAAAAGCCGGGTTCGGGTGGTCTATCAGCGTCCATGACGGGTCTGTCGCGGCTATCGGGTGGCGTGTCGGGCATGCTGTGGGTGCATCTGTTGGCTGGGCGTAACCTGCGACCTGCGCCGACTGGATCGTCGCCCGGTTCGCCGCCGTCCGGCCCGCTGGCACCAGCACAGCCGCCCGTGGCTCCCAGGGACCTTTACTGCGTGCTCGAATGCGACCGGGTGCATAAAGCGAGGACAGTGGTGAGTGCGATGTTCCGAGTTTACCAGTCAACCAAGCAGGTATGTGTACTGTGCAATCTGTCGCATAAACCTATGTAGCACCTAGTGCTACACCGCGATATAAATACACCAATTTATTTTCGGGCTCGGCCGTAATGGGAAATACGGATTCCACAAACCCTGGAGCCGAGTTCATTAAGGAAAGGAGAGTAGAGCCAGAAAGTCAATGTTTCCTTCAGATGATATTATTCGCAGTCGGAATAATTGCATTTAGGTAGATAACTGCAGAACTCATGCAGTTTTTTTATAACTACAAAAGCTGGAAAAAGCAGTTTAAATGCATTATCTTCTAAATTTCTTCCGAAATTATAATCAAAACTTCACGTTGTTTACATGAAGATATCAGAGATATCTTTTCAGTCGCGTGTTTCAATGATTAAGTAACTTCAACCAGATATTTACTCTTTAGGTTCGCACCGGCGAGCTACAATTCGACTGGGACGAGTCTTTTGAGCTTGAACTAGTAGACAACCGACAACTGGACGTCCTGGTGTACTCGTGGGATCCGCAACACCGGCACAAGCTTTGTTACCGTGGTGCTGTGACGCTGCCCGACCTGCTGACAAGATCACCTAACCATCAGCTAGCCATTAAGGTATACCTGAGATTCACATCAAGGAGTTACAATTGAACAAACATAACTGCTGCTACCACGGTGCCCTCACGCTGCCGGACTTGCTTGGAACATCGCCTAACCGTCGGCTGGTCATTAAGCTCGAGCTAGTAGACAACCAGTACCTGGACGTACTGGTGTAGTTATGGGATTTACAAGCAGTGTTACCGCAGCGCCGTGATGCTGCCGGACCTGCTGGCAAGATCACCCAATCATCAGCTAGTAACAAAGGTATCTTTTAGATATCAAGAAGGTACAGATTGACGAACCTTCAAACCGGCAGTTACATGTGTTGGTGCTGCGATCGTGTGATCCACAACACAAGAAAATATGTACGTGCTACACAAGACCCAATGAAATCCTGAACAGTCCTAGGCTTGCTCAGGATTCCATTCGGTCTATGATAAATATATGATCACGAGGCATCACCAAATACTTGTCCAAAATCATTTATATATCGCGTGATTAACGGAACCATCATAGGTCAGCAAAAACAACTTTGGTCCCTTGTTGAAAACACCTGCAAGATCTTCAAATAGCTTAATTCTTCAGCGCTTTTCCCGAAGGGCCGTAAAAGTACTACAAGCTCAACTCGCGGCCCAAAATAGGTCGGTGCATGTATTTGGCGCATTAAAAAACATGTGGTTATTAAACCTTTCGAAACCCAAGTAACGCTACGTGTGCTACGTTGTAGTCCGTAGCAGCGTTTCCGCGTAGACCCACAATGCACTCGTGTCACTTACAACCTTGAAGCCACTTTTCACTGAAATTGTCCTCCACAGATGGAACCTCGCGGCACTTTGTACGTGCGAGTGCGTCACACAGAACCGCACGAGCTGTTCCGACGGCGGCCGGCCGCTCCCCGTTTGTCACCACCACCGCTGTTTGGGGCGGAATTAGACACCGTAGTGGCACGCGAGGTGCGGCCCGCGCACGCGCCGCCCGTGCCGCTCATAGTGCGCCGCTGCGTCGAGGAGATTGAACGGAGAGGACTCGACATCATCGGTGAGATACCTTTATCGCATTGACTCTACGTCAAACAGGAAAATTGTTAATCAAACATCACGTCATTATAGTCTCAAAAGCAAAGTAGGTCTTGCATGTAGTTCTTTATCAGTCTAAACTCTTTGACGGATTAGTCCATCGTTAGTGGTGAACTGTAGTTATTAAAATTAGCATCTTTTAATAATTTATAAACCTTTAATTAAATATCGTGCATACCGTTTATGAAGAAATTCTCCTTGCAGGCCTTTACCGATTATGTGGTTCAGCCAACAAAAAGCGTATCCTCCGCGAATCATTCGAGAGGAACGCGCGCGGCGTTGAACTCGCTCCGGACTCGGTGCCTGACATCAATGTCATAACGGGCCTGCTCAAAGACTACCTGCGGGAGCTGCCGCAGCCACTGTTCAGCCGGTGCTTGTACCAGATGACGCTGGATGCATTGGGTTAGTACTTACTACGTTGAAATATTGACCTCTATCAAGAAGCCCTCTACTGGAGGTTCGGGCAACATGTCGGAGGGGCGCTTGCAACGTGGAAGTATTGGCTGTACCTGACGTCAACGTCTTCACGGAGCTGCACAAGGACTACCTGCGGGAGTTGCCGCAGTCGCGACTGGTGATGACGCAGGATGCATTAGGTTAGTACACGCACTACGTTAACATGTAGAGATGTAGACCTCCATCGAGGAACCTCTTATCGGAGGTTTGGGTATCGGTTGGATCATCAGCGTGAAGGTTCAGACTATCCCTGATATCTATGTCAACACGGAGCTGCTCAAGGACTCCTTGTCGGAGCTGTGACAGCCGATGTTCAGCGGGTGCTTCTACTACATGACGCTGAATGGATTGGGATACGATTTGTAAACCAAGTAAGTCTTTATACGAGGTTCGCCAAACATATCCTCAGGGTAGAGCTCGCCCCGAACTCGGCGCCCAACATCAACGTTATCCAAAGTCGATGCAATGGGTTAGGACATGTTTTATAGTTTGGTGCGGCTCTATGAAGTGCACCTTTTCTTTTTCTTTGGTGAGCAAAAAAGTGTTATCCACGTTGCAAGTTCTCCGAAATGTATCGAGTGGAATACCTATAGGTAAGCAGACGAAAGCGGTGGCACAGCAGCAAGGTAAGAGGTAATAGTGCTCAGGACAAGTTCAACGATGGCACAACCATAACCACAGCTACACAGAGAGTATCCACCGGCGGTTTTCGGTGATTGTATCAAAACCTGCTGAACTTTTGCTAAGGAGCTATATGAACTCGCTTGTTTTGGAATAAAGTGCACCAATTGTGTTTTTTCCTACGTTAAAAAATATTTCTGAAAATACTCAGAAAAAACATCTGTAAACACTTGTGCTTATAATTTTGGCGATTATAAAATAAACAAAAACTAATAATGAAATAATTTTACCATGTAGCATTATGACGCCATAAAATGGCCTGAGCGTTTTGAGAGTTCATAAAAACCAGTTAATTTGATCTGCTTGTCAAGTATCCAGATTTAGTTATTATAGCAGGAACACGATCTTTAATAAATGTATAAATTTATACAGGAGTCTGTCTTCCGGACGACCGGGAAGGCAACGCCCGACTGATGGCCTCGATAGTAGAGTGCCTCCCCCGCGCCGCGCGCGCCACCCTGGTCTTCCTGCTCGATCACCTGGCGCTGGTCGTGGCGGCTCAGGACCGGAATAAAATGTCGCCGCAGCACCTAGCAGTGGCCCTGGCCCCGCCCCTGATGTTGCACTCGCAACCGCCTACAGACCTCGATTATCAGAGACCGATCCACGTCCTACAATGTCTCCTGCAAATATGGCCGGCACCTAAACGTTCAGGTAATGTCATTTCGCATATTAGTATTTTAGTTTTTGCACTGAATCATTAAACCACACTGTGTGGAGAGATTACGATTGGATCGCGTTATGCAGAAAACAACCATTAAAACGGCGCATAGAGTTCAAAAACCTATTTCTATGTGAATAGCAGTTGTCAATTTTGTACATAAACCTAACCCCAATTATAGTAGTCAGTAGGAAACTAGCAACGGACGGCTTCAGGAACATAAAAAATGTATCACTCAGTTCAACATTTACATTAATGACATGCATGCACAGAACATCGCAAGTACCTAGAGGCACCTCATTTTAACCCAACCTTTGAAAACACTTATTAATACCACTTTCTTCACGTAAATCCCGTTCAGAAATCAGTGGAAAGATATAAGCGGCACCTCGCTTCTGATTTCTTGGTTATTGTCCCAGTCACTTGTTAAGAATATCGTCCCGCTTCTGGTTTGTACTATTTCTGAACTGAGATACAGCTGCCACTGCAATAACACAATCAAGCGAACACATTGTGGGCCGGGCTAAGCGGTACCTTAACGCATGTATGTTTGTAGACAGTTCGGCGCGGCGAGCCAGCAACCGGGCTGCGTGGAAACAGAGTCAGTGCGTCGCAAGCGGCCTCACTCATCCTCCCCCAAGGTAACCTATCAAATTGATAACAAAATATACCCTACCAACGTTTACCTGAGTGATATCCCGCTGTAAGATTAAGATAAGACCAGCGGGCCGCTAAGGGTCGCGTTTATCACTCTATAAATAATATGCTAAAGCATCTGTCACTCTCGCACTCACATACGTGTCAGAATGTGACAAGTGCTTTATCATTTATTTATCGCGTGACAAACGCAACCATCATAGGCCTGCTGGGTATTTAGTAACAAGGGGTTTTACATGTAGCGGGTAAAAGGCATTCTGCCACGCGTTCGCCTTGCAACCCCTCGCCATGCCACGCGCCGTGACCACTCATTTAACGATCAGCCTATAACCAATTGGGATGAGTCAATTTTGTACAAGGTACTTAATGTTCATTCATTCAAAAGCCATTTCGAGAAATAGTTTTAATAAACCGCTTGGAATTATCAGATTTCTAAAATGCGATTTCTGGAATGTTATTCGGGTTTGTAATTTTGACTTTTATTTGACCTTTTACTTTGTCCTTTTGCCAAAATACAGACATCAGTCAGTAGTGGCGTCACTTGAAATATCTCCTAGTCAATAAAAAGATTTGTATTGTCAGTCAGGCTCTCCGATATTTTTATTTTCTGGTATAAATATTTCTGAAGGCCTATTTTTCCAGTAACTTATTCGTATGTGTACATTTTAAGTGTTGCAAAGATCGCGATCGTATAGTTCTAAACTAGTATCTTAGAAATACCCTATTTTAACGGAAAAATATATGTAAAAAAATAAGAGCGTTTTATTGGTTCATCCCAATTATTACTTCATAGCTATACCAATGTAAACAAAAAAAGCATTACTCGGGTCCTTCAACCTGTGAATCGTAGACACAAAGATGATTATTGTTTGAAAAACCCGAGTGTGGTTCTTTACTGACAAGATCTGATAAAAAAGGCAGATGGAACATGTCTTAAGCCTAAGAATATATTTTTATCGGTGGCGTATGCCGACCGTCTTGGCACGTACAGAGCAAAAGTAGTCGAAATCAGCGCACTATAAAATGGTCTACTTTACAACGAACATTTCCTGAGCATTCAAGAAAATGTGCTTGAGACATGTCGGTTACCTGTATTAAAGATAATATTTGATGTATATACTTAAACAATATGTTACTATAGATGTCGACAAATTCTTAAGAATATACTTACTATTTATTAATTGCACCTTCTCATTGAGTAGAACACGTAGTCCAGTAATTCACAGCTTAATAGGCACGATGACTGGGTATGAAAATCAAAATTGTAATTAGTCTGTCAGCAAGATAATAAAAAAATATTGTACACGTATTTTTTGCTTTTTGAAAATAATGAAAAACAACTAAGATAAATCGCATTAAAGTTTAGGAGTGGGAGCTCGTGGCGTCGCTCCTAAGTAAAATTTGTACTTAGGAGTGACGTCATGCGACCTGTTGACTCAATATATCGCCTTTATTTTTGATTATGTGAAAAAAGAAAAAATACGTGTCCAGTATTTTTTATTAATCTACATGACAGATTAATTATTAAAATTTAGTCATCATCCCTATTATAATTGCCTTCAGTTATAACGACCCGCAGTAATTTGGAAACCTAAAATTATACAATTTAATTATAATTACATAGTAACTAATTGTACAGATTCAAATCTGTAATATTCATTAATAGAATTAAAGGATCTGACAATTACAGGAATATAACCAATATACCCATATGAAAAAAAACATAGGTAAATCATAAGTAATTCAGATCAAGATTAGGAATAATAAATGCCGTTTCACTTTATGGATTTTAACAGGTTTAATAACGCTCTAAAGGTTGTTGTTAAACTGAAGAAATTTTGTAGTTTCCAAAATGTTTGTGGTTTTGTTACGGCTACCCACTCTACCCAGGTAGCATTCAAGCTGTACAAGAGCTTATATATGGCCATTATACAGCCAGTTTGAGCGTTAAAAGGGCCGTATAAGCTCTAATACAGCTTGTGTGCTACTTGGGTACTTAGGCTCGAGTCAACGTCAATAGTAGCTGAATATTGTACTCATGTAGTGTAGCTATACATACTATCACAGTGCTCCTAATTAAACGATATTAAGATCGGGTCTTACCTATTCATTTCCTTTTTAATTATAGCTAGTACTATATGTTACAGAAATGGTAATCCCTACGACGCATGTATTAAAGCTTGTGGGTTATTTTCTCTGACATCAAGTACACCTACAAACCGAGTGTGGCACGTTCAGAGACAGTACGTCCACAGGCTTTTAATATGTAGGCTTAACAACGCTTAATCAACAGTACTGTCAGTGGATGGGTTGAAGGTGTTTCCTCACCAGGACCTATACCTACTTCTAGAGCGATTGCTTCTTTTCGCACGACAAACATCATCCGTCTCTTTCAAAGTGTTAGAGAGAAAGGGAAACAGTACTGTTAGTTACAGCGTAGTAGACATTTTGTCAGGTATACCTAGTTGAAAACAATCGTAAGACTCAAACATATTTAGATTACAAAACAAATTGGACGGAATGTCGAACAATTCTTGACTCTAACGACGGGTTCCGTTCTGTAATCTGAATATTGCTTTCACGATCAAGACTTTCGTAAGGCGATAGAATGAAAAAATGTGCATGTAGCGGAAACGAGCAGAGCTCCAACCTAACTGGGTCCTTGTTGTGAAAGTGATATACCCACGGCGTTGCGACATGAAGGAAAAGTACATTAAATATTGTAGATAAGATGTATTGATGAAGGGGTACTTTTATTTTTAAAAGTAAGTATACTGCATTCAAATATTATCCACAATGTCTTGTAATCGAACCGACCAAATGTGAAAAAAAATCGTATTTTAATGATGCCAATCGAAATGATAAAAAAAATCCTCATAAGTAAAATAGTATTTTTAAATAAAGGAACAATGTGAAATATTTGATTTAAATTGCAAGTAAATTATTTGCCGGCGGTATGTAAGGAACTCTTAGAAAATATTTTAATGCAGTATTACTTATTTTTAAAAATAAGATGATATCTGTGCAAACTATCCTATCTAGCTGCAATATTTAAGGTAGTTTCCCTTCATGTCACATGGCTGTGGGGCACCCTGTATAGTCGAGTACACGTATCATGCTTGTCCGGCAGGCCGAGTTCCGCCCTCAGTCAGTCCATATCGGCCTCAAGCGGCAGCATCAGCAGCATCTCCGCCGCCAGCTCTCTCGGCTCGGCCCGCGCCCGACCGCTCGCCGCCCGCACATGTTCGTATCACTCACCTTTACACTCACGCACACAGTCACACTGCACACATACTCAAGTGGCGTCCTTACGATATTGAGCACCGTTGCCTGTCAATACTCTCAAATGTCGAATATCAGATCGGTTCTACATAAAAACTGCCTTGTCACAGTGATCCCATGTATCATATGATACAGCAATTTAGGTTATTAAGGCGTAATCGTTTTTATAATTAGCCTTTTATACACTACATTAAAGACTTCGATCAAACTCTTGTCCTTTCAACGGAGAGCACACATAGTTAAATTAGTGTGCATCTCTGCCGTAATCTCTCTCGTATCACTCACATTTACACTTCACAGTCCTACGATTTGAGCACTGTTATCAGTTGATAGGACGGTTAACTGGTAGTGGATCGGTCAATGGTCATGTCTATTAGAGAAATCGACGCACTAGGTCAATTCTACAGGCTGGGCTGGTACTGCCAACCAGCATACCCATATAACCAGCATATCATACCTCTATGTCCATCAACAAATGTTGATAAAATTGGGTTCCTAAAAAAGAGTAGGAACATTTTGTCTGTGTGCTGTCAATAATTATGCAATGGCATGACACTAAAAGTGAACCTTATTGACATGTAATCTTGTTATTGAACAAGAAATTTTAACAATAATTAGTACTTCCGCCAATTGATGCCAATTACCGTGTATGAATCTTGTTATATGTCTTTCTAATAGTGTCATATGAAATACCAATGCTATTGCAAACCTATATTTTATCTATAAGACATTTGAGTTCAAATTTGTTAATTATAACTCTATTTCAAAATTCGGCAGGGTTACACTACTGAGTAATCTCATAACTCATCTGTCAATGCTTCTGCTTTATGCTTCTTGCAAGCACTTTCACGTTTGTACATTCAAATTTCATGAGCACAAAGTTGTTTCTCTTTTGCTAAGATAATCACTAACCTCCCATGCATTTTTTTAAATGTAATATTCATTTATCGAAAGATAAACATGAATTTGTTGCCATTTAGGTTCTCTCATCAGTCAGGGGCGTCCAATATCGTCCGCAGTCGCCTCTCCGCGGGCCTCTGCCCGCTCCTCCTCGCTCCCGTCAGGTGACGGTCTCCTCCCCCGGTTCGCCCAGCAGTAGCTCCGGCAGCCACAGTCCGGCGGACACTATCAAACACGGCGGCTCCGTATCGTCTATCTTACGTCAGCCCGACCGCGCCGCTTCGCCCCGGGCATCCCCGAGGAACTCGCCTCGAGCCTCACCTAGAGATTCGCCTCGGACGAGCACGCCTAGAGATGGCACGCCTAGGGACAGCACGCCGCGGGACTTGACACCCCGGGATCTGACGCCGGGGCGTGAGCCGGGCTCGCGGGATTCACCGCGGTTCGCCATCCCTGGCACGTCGGCGGGGCTGGCGGTGACCCTCAACTCCGGTGGAGGCGGCGGCGCGCTGAGCCCACGCTACTGCAGCGCCACCAACCCGTTCCTACAGCAGTACGACGCGGAGGAGGAGGCGGAGGCTTGGCGCGCCGCCGATATCTTCTCCCCTCCCTCATCCACGCACACATAGTGCTCATAGCGAATTGAGATTTTCTAGTCAATTTTTTTATCGAATCGAAAGAGTGCTACGATTCCGCTGTATATTATGTTGTTTAACGAGCGTGGTGCGCGTTCGTAATGTTTGTTATATATAGAACGAGTTACGATGTATATTATTGTGAGAATGTACACTGACGCGAAAGGCACCCGCCTCGCCGGCCGCCGACGCTCCGCCCCGTAGCCTCTATAGTGTTTATCGTATTGTAATGTACATTGTATATAATTATATACGTATATGTAGGTACGCTCCAGTTTTGTACCCTTCGACCGGATCGGCGGCGGGCGGCCCGAGGTGCTACACACATCATCCCACATATCAGAGGCTCGTGCGCGCTATCGGTAGAGGTGCTACAAACATTCCTGACGAATACCAGTCACTGTCCCTCAGAGTCGACAGAGCGCACGAGCCAGTAGCTCGAGTAGGGAGAGAGTATCATAGAGATCAGACGTACGGACTGTCTTGAGACTGAGACCATATCAGAGTAGTTAGGGGCTGCGAGCCACGCGCGAGACCCCTCGGAGAACGAGCGATCACTTTGTATCAATACATTTTCGCTATATTCAGTTACCCGATGCAGAGTTTAATCGTGAAGCCAAACTTTAAAATTTATAATTAATCGAATAATGACATATAACAATAAAATTTAATATAAATAGTATTAGGAAGACATTTACACGAATCGCTTTTTCTGCGAGGGTACGGAAATAAATTAAGGTTTGAGGTCGGTCGCAATCTCAAGATCAGAGGCGCTATGTTCAAATTCCGAAGTATTTTATAGGTACTATAGGTACTTTAAATCTATGTAATATGGGCCCCTGTGTATGGATATGAGTTGGCATCAAGCGAAATACTTCGTCCAGTTTCGGTATTTGAAAATAGAATCTCAGTTCAATTATATAAAGGAGCGTCTGCTAGACATATAAGAGTGGGAGAAATCGACCAATGACTGCACTGATCCAATAATCATCACTGCCATGATTGGTCCATTTTTGATAGAACGCATAATATTGTATACACTTGTTTATATGTCTGTCGGAAGCTACATGGTTACCAGACACTTTTGAGCAACACTTCAAGACAAAATTTTGTTGTTGATAACTGTTTTATAAACCATTTGCACAAATAACACGACTGATATGGGACACAAACGTTTTGATACTTGTTTTTTTACCTGCCCCTCGTTTATAATGATACGTTACTTTGGAACCTCGCTTATAATAATAATGTAGCTCTTACACGTTCGTCCACGAATTTCATTTTCGAAGGATAGGGTGATGTGATCCTACATATTTATTCGACAAATCGTTTTTATAATCAAACTTGCTATGTTTTCAGTGTATCATAAAAGTCAAGTAATCGCAACAAATCGGTGTCCAAATACCAAACCCGGATCTTATACTCGTACTACGAAAATGGTTAGGAGTAAGCTATGATATGTCTGTCATGCTCTAAAATATATTTCCTGGAGCGAGAAAAAATATCACTTCCATTATCGTCAATTGATGTCATGGTCAAATTCCGATATGTTAAACTTTGACCAGCATTATATTGAAAAATCTTCATAAATATGACCTCCTTAAAAATCAGACTTGAATTATCAGGGTTTCTTGGTAATAGTAATCGGGAAAGTAGGTAGTACTAACTAGCATCCAATGCTTAAGGGAAGAGATTTCAATTGATTTGCCTGTTAAGTACTGCCTACTATCAGTAATTACTATCGCTTAATGACAAACTATATAATCGGCCAATAATATTTATAAGAGCATTTCTAAGGTTAAGTGTATAGACGCGATGTCAGGCTTTGGCTTTGTAGTTCTGTACGAACATTTTGAACTGACAAAAATTGTGTCGAATCTTCGCAACTATATACTGACCCTAAAATTCTTGAAGAAGTCGATCAGTAATGTTATGTACAGTCAGCAGCAACTGAAAAGTGACCTTCGTTTAATTACATAATTGTATAGCAGGGTGCATTCCTCTCTTTTTTGCCGACTGTACATACTTTATAAATAAGGTTCTTTAAACGACATTACTTAATATGAGATTCGTGCACGGATTAAACTACTACAATAATTATTAAATAATGGTACGAATAATATACCAATGTTTATCTATCTCTGTATACTGTAGACATGATTGTAAATAACATTAAAGCCGTCATATTTACTCTTTATAAGTCGGTTCATTTTGTTGGATATTGGACGAGTATTTGCATTTATTTTATAAATTCATTTTAATAATGTTTTTAACAAGCGGAGGTAGCTACAATTATTGTATAGAACACTGAAGTTGGATATTATATTGTTTTTAATAAACACTCAAGTTCTTCAAGCATTTGAACTAGAGTGCCTACTTATAAACTTAATTGGTATTTTTCTACAACCAATTATTTTATTAAGGGATACGAGAAGGTATGCTAAACATATTTTTTCTTAGTCAAATCCACTTTCACAAACGTAATGGGTATATGGTTGTTTATTGTCACGAAATATCTCGCATCAAGCAAATATACCTACGATTAGCAAAAAATTGGTGTATACTTATTGGATATTTTTTCCAATCATTCGCAAATAGACAAGGATTTTTTAAAGTTTATTATAAATATGCTGCACCAGTAGTGTAAGCTCTACCCTCGAGAACAATGAAAACCAAATTTTTATTTAACCAAATTAACACTTAGTACTAGGTAAACCACCCTAACTGTCAATTCCAAACTTAGGCTCTTACCAAAAGAGATATTCAAAAACAACAGACAACTGCCAACGTTTGCGTAAGCTTGTGTCCAACGTCCACCAACACGCACTGATGAATAACTTATACGATAAACGTAGCTTTAACATTTGTGATTGGCTTGAAGTGTCGCTCGACAGACCGTAGCCGGCCGCGGCGGCGGCAGTAGTGTGTAGTGACTACGGCGCACGGCTTCAGTTGGCTTCAAGGCGGCGGTCGCTTTGAGAGCAACATTCAGATAACTTTATGCCAATAATAAATAGTACAGAAGACCATGCATTACAAGTGAACTCGCTTATAAACGATATCTGCCAATCTTTGAAAGCTTATAATAATCGCCGATTGCAATCAGCAGCAGGAGTACAGTGCGACCAAAAAGAGTAGAAATTAAATGAGGGCGCCACTTTCTACGTAACTGTCACATTTTTGACGCAAAATACTTAAAGATGGCAACAATTTAGTACGATTTTTCTTTAGTTCCTTTTTATTTAATTTCCACTCAGTTCTTTCTCGCTTTCTTTGGTCGCACTGTATATAGCTACACATAATAACGTGCTTAAAATAATCTACATTAACCTTTTTCTTTGATTATAGTCGTATGCAGATCATGTTGAGCTCTTCGCATAGCTAGTTCTACTACTGTAAAGGCTCTAAATAATCGGCGATTATTTAGAGCCTTTACAGATTGACGCCTATTATAACAAAACCTTTGGAAAACGCGGGCTTTCCGACACGTCTGAAACGGCGAGGTAAATTAATAATGTTCACACGTGATTAATCTCCGTTTGATTGCGTATTACTAATGCAACAAAACGTATCATTACACCTTTAAGTACTGTATGAAACTTGAAATAAACAATAATAGATAGATTGATATGTTTTGTGCGCGTATAAATTTGCTTCACTGCATTCTTTGTGCAGTCTTCGACAATTTTTATCACGTACAGTCAGCATCAAATAGTTCGTGACATCCAGAGTCGCCAAATAGTTAGGCACTCGCCTTTATTACAGTTGGAATAAGATTGCGCACCAAACTATTTGGCAACTTTGGATGTCACTATCTATTTGATGATCACTGTACGAGCGTAGATACCGTTTGATATTTCCAGTGCACGACATTGTTCCATTACTTCGCACCTTCAATCTTAATTCGTAGCAATACAGACGACAAACAGGGTGTCAATTATTGGATTAAAGCTCTAAAACATTGAGACGTTTACCTTTCATGTATGTTTGTGAATAAGTTGAATCGCATGCAAGGGAATACTTGCGAATATGAATGCGTTTTGAGCCGTCTTATAAAGTTTCATTACAAAAAAGCTGAAGCTCGTGTCCGTCTTGAAAGGTCTTGATGCCTTTTGCTACCCATTGATTCCACTCTAAACTATGCGTAGACTGTCATTACGAAGAATGCTAGTCTGAAACAGGACCTTCAATAATCACGATTTTTCTCCTTTACGCGTCGTTTATAAGCCTCGGTATTATTACACTATTACTCGGTCTTTCTGAACTACTTATTATGTGTTTACTTATACTATAGATTAGAATAATTCTTAAAGTGACATTCTTATGCTATCAGACTTTATCACCTGAGGAGGATGGGGTTGTTGGATGTTTAAGTCAATTTGTATAGGATTGGTAAAGCAATACATTTAAACTTAAAACGAAATACAGACTTGAATAGCCTAGCTTGAACTATATTCATTATTTTGACAAATGTATAATTGCGTAGATATAAACAGAAGCAAGTGGATTAAAATATGAATACTATTTATTGTACTACAAAGCCAAATTCATCACAAAAACAGATAATTTTATTTGTACAATACAATAGACATATTAACAAATGTTTAATAAATTGTTAATTCTACCCATGTAAAGTTCAAAGAAAATAATAAGCTGTAGGTACGATATATTATTATTTGGGACCGTTATAGAAAAAAAGAAGTGTATGAGTGACTACATTGTGACTATATTCTGTTCACTGTACGATGATAATAATACCAGTTGCAGGATTTAAATTTACGCTATCAACACGTTCACTGTCCTGTTATATCAGTTTGTTCCGATCTGTCCAAATCCAACTGTGCATCTAGGGTGGGAACGTGACTTCATAGTGGAAGGCAGTCGGTAGACTAATCACTGGGGCAACCAGGCAGGGAACGTGATAACAAATAGCTGGATATCAATGTTACTGTGAACGGACTATAGAGGTCGGATTAGGTAAGGGTGATGAAAGTCAACGTTAACTCATTAAATCTTTCAATAATATTTATAGAAAGAATTATTATGTCGTTTATAAATAGTGAAATTTTATTTGTAATATATTAAAATATTTATATCAAATGCATTGTAGATAATCAGTGATTATAAAGTGTCTCTCATAGCGACTACCGCTTACGTTTGTGTTGCGGGGTCCAGCCCCCGATAATATCAGTATTTCGACATTTGGTAAAGTAGCGTTACTGCGTGTACTAAGGGTAACGAGTAAACGCCGCTCGTATCTGTACCGGGCGGCTGGAACACAGACGAAATAAATAATACGACGTTAAATTACTTTTATTTCCCTATAGTTTGCATAACGGGGAGTGCTCCGAGGAATTGTTCAGAGTGATCCCTGCCGTATCTTTCCGCCATCATCAAACACGACAATATTTCGATCCTCACCACTTAGATGGTTGGCAGTCCACAACTGTGCGTTTTGCTAGAAATATCCTGCCTCGTGCGACTGAACTGTGGATTAAATTGTCGCCTGCAGTATTTCCGGACCGATGTGACCTTTGAAGCCTTCAAGAAAAGAGCGTACTCCCTGTAAGGCCGGCTTGTGACTCCTCTGGAGCTGCAAGTATCTATGGGCGGCGGTGATCGCTTACCATCAGGTGGTCCATCTCCTCCTTTGCCCCAATAACATAAGAAAAAGTATACATATATATTGCCCGCATTACCGAGAGTCAAAATTGCTATGGTTTTAATGATCGATTCCGTTTACAAATTAATCTTCCCCCCCCCCCCCCCCCCCCTTAAGAGATGATTTCCCGAATAAAAACTAGTTTGTCCTTCCCAGTCTTAAACTTCCTATCTCCATACCAAAGTTCATCTAAATAATATAATATTAGTATGGATAGTATACACACTCAAGGACAAAATTAGAGGAGCGTCCACAAAGCGTCGTCCTTTCACGTTCCTTTAATTTTGTCCCCGAGTATAGTATAGTAAGAAGTAAGTAAGTAAAGATTGGTATTTTCATTACTCCAAGTACTTTATTTTCCATCGATCAAATTAACCATATTTAATTCGGCGTCATCGTCATCATTTCAATCCGCAGGCATTATAATGTTGAACGAAGGTATACAAAAAACCGCAATTAATGGTTGCTCGGTTGCTGCATTCATCGGCTTACGGCCTTAACCTTTTGAGCGCCACAGTCGGCAAATAACGTCATCGAAAATTCGTGCCACTGACGCCAGCGTCGGTATACGCCGACCATATTTCATTGTTCAAAGATTCCAAATATAATATCAATACCTCGTTTTGCAATCACTATTTTATTATTAAAGGTTAATTTTATTTTATTGCTTTGGCGTCTGGTTCACTACGTATTATTTCGTTACTTGGCCAAATACTTAGACGGCCCTAAGAAGCAATGCCGGATCTGCAAAATAAATATTTTCTAGTTTATTAATTGCGGCGGAGAAAAAGTAATAAAACCTTATTTTCTGCACTACAGTTGGTTAAAAGTTATCCTATTACGATCTGTGGATACCCAGCTACCCATGTACCAAAAATAGTTGCAAACCGTTTAGCCGTTTTGGCGTCATGAAGCCACAACGACACATAGAAACACAAATATATATATATATATATATATATATATATATATATATATATATTCTGTGACCTTCAAATAGTCCGTTACAATTTTTTTAAATGTCATCAATGTACAGGCATTTCATTTTTACAACCTAAAAAAGTCACTCTGATATCGTAGGTTTTATAGAATTTATAGATTATCCGAGACAGAGAGTGTGGAGGTAATAGAGTAACGATGTCTAAGATACGTGTCTTTGGAAAAACTATCAATAGATGGCGTTACTATTGTCGGTTACACGCCATCTCTTGATCGCTTTACCCATAGACAATATCTTTCTTAGGCACTCTGATCTATATACTCTTTAATCCAAGACCAACCCCCTAATAGCATTTTTGAAATATCGTTTTTCAATATTTATGTGAGTATCAAATAGATGGCGTTCACATCACTACTTTGTTTACGTTTTAGTTGATTCAATTTTATCAGAGAGGGCAATACTACAATTAAATATTATTACTATGCTAGATTGCGAAATGTGCGAAATAAAATATTAAACATAATATTGAGGACTATTGTAAAAATGATTTTTACTTTCAAGATATTTTCGTAAAAATACGTGAAAGCATGTACAAATAAATCAAGAGGACCGACAATCGCTATACTTTGGATCGTACACAGACCGTAAGGAGATATCAAATAGTAAAAAAAAAGATTTCGACGAACTGCTCCTTTTTTGGGAGTCGGTTGAATTTAAATGGAGCATTAAAACTAGACATTAACCATGTTATATATGTACAAAGAAACATACTACAGTAGCAATTACTTTGTAAACAGCTACAATAGTAGAATGATTGTTAAAATATCGGGAACGGCTTTTTGTAAGGCCATTGCCAGACTACTTGTTTTTTAAGTCCATGGTGAAACGGACTATTCAAGAATAACTGAATCGAAAAATATTTCATTTTTTGTATGTAATACCTGCCTACGCTGAACCAAAAAGAGGGTTAAACATTTTTTTCCTCCATGAATAAAGTTGTAGGCGCCATCTACTAATAAAATAAACTTCTAATTTAATACAAATTGCATTAATTTGTTGAGAAAAATAAATAACTTATTTAAACAATGATGAATGATGTCATTAAAAAAACTTTAATATAAAGAGCGCGCGTGTTTCATGGGGTGGGCTGGCTTGTGTTGAAAAAATATTCCGAATAGATACATTTTATAGGCTATAAAATATATTAAATATTAAAAATTACATTATATGGCCACAAAATTTTCATCAACTTCAACGCAGTTAAACGCTGTCCTGAAATTGCTGCCGATTCTTGGAAATCGGCTATACAACACATAGATTTAAACTCACACGATCTTCACTCATTATCACAACACAACAAAACGGGGCGTATACATTTGATTTATTTAATTACCCTTCGTTGGTAATTCTTCGACGTTTCGAACGCCGCGTTACGTCCATGGTCTCGAAGGAAACTGGAGCGGCGAAATCAACGTCTTCTAGCCGCGCGAGTTTTTCGATCTACCCGCGCATGATGTTTATTATTATGTTGAACACTATGATCGTCACTAGACCGACACACTACACTCACGACGGCAGGCGATTTATCGGATGTTATATGATGTTGCTTACATTTACTAATTACTGCATTCCACGAAGATGAAAGCTTGAAACCATCTTCCTGGTTGAAATTTCGATGTTTCTTGATTTCAATTGCTTCACGCACGATTCTAGTATGGTAATTACGTTCCGTAGAAAGGATCTTCGGATTGTGAAGCTCAATCCAGTGGTTTGGTCCCGCTTCTAATAAATGTTCGGCAATAGCGGACTTATTCACCTGGCGGTTCTTAACAGCCGCGATATGTTCCTTGACTCTTTCAGCAATGGTGCGCTTCGTCTGTCCAATATAAGAACTGCAATCGATCATGTAAACGCCAGGTGATTGGAACCGAATAACATCCTTATGTGATCTTACATGCCCCTAGGTAACGGCTGGTACACAGTTTTTTATCGAGTACTTTTGCAGTACTGTGCCAATATTGTCCGCTATTCCTCTTACGTAAGGCATGAATGCTGGTTGCTTCCAAACGTCAGGGTGTTTACATTTCGGTTTTCGTCTGTGCTGCTGTGTGTTCATCTCATACCCATTTCACCTAAGGATCTTTTGAATATGCGAGACCTCACTCTCAAAGAATTCCGGGTCGCAAATTTCACGTGCCCTGTTATAGAGGGAACTCACAACAGCTTGGAGGTGACGAGGAGCAACGGAAGGTAATTAAATAAATCAAATTTATACGCGATTAAGCCCCGTTTCGGTTATACAAGCTTTGTACCCTTCCTCTTGGGCCACTGGAGAAACGGTTCGCGCATGATGGAATGTAAAATACGAGTAAATTTTGCCTGGACTACACGGAGAGAGTGCAAGGCAAGTTTTAGTAGTCATATTACACAGATATACTAACGAGTGTGAGCCGCTTACCAGATCGCGTGCATGTTCTTCGAGGTAACAATAGGGTATTTGGCAACTTTTTCCTGTGGCATGTTATAGAACGATGTCTTTATAATAGAAATATTGCCGAAAAAACTACTTCATCCTAATAAAAACTCCCCGAGATATAACAATATTAAAAGTACACGACGACACGTTTGGCTCAGTGGGTTGTACAACGGCCTACGAACCTGGCGGTCCCGGGTTCGAATCCCGGCCAGGGCAAGTGTTTGTGTGATGATCACGAATGTTTGTTCCTGGGTCTTGGATGTTTTCTATGTATTTAAGTATTATAATTTATAATATATATAATATGTATATCGTCGCCTAGTACCCATAGTACAAGCTTTGCTTAGTTTGGGACTAGGTCGATTTGTGTAAAATTGTCCCTGATATTTATTTATTTATTTACAATTTTGGACTTTCCCGAAAAACCCCTCGTACATTGTGACGTCACCCACCCCGTAAAACTTTGTTTGGGGAAATTAAGAACTTTGTTTTTCAGCTATGTTAAAACTTACGTTTATCAAAATGGTTTCATACCAAAAGTTACCTTACGTTTTATGGGTGATTCTATGGTATTATTCGTTTTTAATATTTTCATACTTTAATTATAAGTGCCTATAAAATTTGAGGATTGCCCTCGATTTCCCTGGGATCCCATCATCAGATCCCAACTTGGTGGCAATGGGACCACCTCGGGAGTATATCCTTTCAAATAAAAAACGAATTTTTAAAATCGGTCCTCAATTGGCGGAGTAATCGGTGAACATAAAAAAAAATACAAAGTATCGAACATATAACCTCCTCTTTTTTTGGAAGTCGGTTAAAAATGGACTTTCCCACCCCACTTTACATGCCCATAATACGAGCTACACGTAAGGTATCGAACTCATAATTTTTACTTGGTTCCTTATTTTGCTTTTTTTATCAGAATCTTATTTTTTTTTAAATTTGACACAAGTCAACAACCCTATTGTCTACAGGTAGTACTGGAAATATTCCTGTTTTGGTGTTTCGATTTCACAATTATTATAGAACAAATAGAACACTAATATGTTGAATGAAGGGTTAAAAATAACTATCTCTTATCATTACAATATTTACTGACTAAATATAAAGGGGCTGCAAGCTTTTTTATTTTATAATCATCATAAGCCGAGACCTAGAGGCCTGAAATGTTCTTATAGATTTCGGAAAATTACTAAAATTAAAGCGACGGTGCGATAAAGAGCGCTCCTCTGGGATTATGTTGCACCAAATAACGGGCTGCTCGACCGAATTTAGTAAATCGGTTATACAAGCTTTGTACCCTTTCCCCTAGGCCAATGGAGGTACGGTACGCGAACGATGGAATGTAAATAAATCTTCTATACATATAATAAAGCTGAAGAGGGTCGAAGTCTGTACATGGAAGATATTCGAAAAAAAGTTAGCCGGGGATACTTAAAATCGATAACAGAACACGTTCCAACAGTTTTTAGAATTTTTGTCTGTTTGTCTGTTTATCTGTTTATCTGTTTGTCTGTTTATTTGTACGCGCATCACGTGAAAACGGCTGAACAGATTTTGATGCAAACTTTACTAATCTGTCGAAAAAATCTCTGGTCAGGTATAAAAATTTAATCCTTAATAGGGGGGGCAGCCACTACACTTGATTGAGTTAAGTTTGCATCTGAATATTATGGCACTACTTAAAAAGGAGGTGCAAACCTTTCTCAAATATGTGCTCGAGCTTATGTTCTGTTATCGATTTTAAGTATCCCCGGCTAACTTTTTTTCGAATATCTTCCATGTACGACTATTGAGTACCTAGATAAACTAGCAGGTGGCGCTAAAATTAATCCCTTTTTGCCAAATGAACTCTTAAGTTTAGAAGAGGGGTACGGATAGCAACAAATTTAATTGCATAATTGATTTAATCATTCAACAAAATACGAGATAAGTGGCTCGGTGGTATCAACAAGGAGGAGGCTCACATGTGCTAGAATTCGCCCAGGTACTGCTTCAGGTTGTAGAAAGACTTCTGTAGGAAACCAACGGCCAGGTTCGATTATCAGAGACGTTATGCAGGATCGTTCCGTCCGTTGAAGACCATATTTGGAGCGTTTCTAGAACTCTTGGGTTTCTGAGAGAGCCATACTCACGCCGAAAATTGAACAGGCAGCGGCAGTTAATGCGCGGATATTGGCGAAAAAGGTGAACAGGCAGTATATAATTCCATTAACACTGTCTTGGATGAAGGCAACGTCACAACATACCCGATGAAGTTCCTAAATTCAATGAGCGCTTAAGGACACACATTAACCCTGAAAGTTGATGTTCCGATCATGCTTCTGCGGAATTTGTCACCTCCAAAGTTATGCAACGGAACTAGGCTAAAAGTAGTGCAGTTGCAGCGAAACCTCATCGCGGCGCAAATCCGGATGGGGTGCGGCGACGGAGAAGCCGTGTTCATCTCCCGCAACCCCCTCATCCCGAGCAACTTCCTGCTCCGCTTCAAGCGCCTACAGTTCCCCGTGAGCGTCTGCTTCGCCATGACCATCAACAAGTCGCAGGGGCAGACGCTGCTCGCCGCCGGCATGGACCTGCGCACGGGCTGCTTCTCGCACGGGCAGCTCTACGAGGCGTGCTTGCGCGTCACCAGCTGCACGAAGCTGTTCGTGCTGATGTCCGTCGGGACGACTCACAATGTGGTGTACAAAACAATATTGTAAAATGTCAATGTTATGTAAATATACTTTATATACTTACTGTTAGAGTACATATTTAGCTGTGCATACATAAACGTAACTGTAAATAAAATGTAAATACTTGGCCTCACGTTTTTGATATCTAGGTATGCTCATCTTTCCTCTAATCTTACTTCTAATTAATATTAGACCTATATTCGTAAGGTTGTTAGGAAGTATGGATTTCGATGTATATATTTCTTACCTTTTCATGCTTAGACTGATTTGACTGGAGGACCAATTTGGATGATATTTACCATGGACTTGATTTGGATAGGTACACTCAAAGAAGTAAAAAAAAAATAAGTAAAAAAAGAACCGACTTCAAAATAAACTAAAAAGCCATAAATAATCTTTTATGTACGGTACGTATCACATTTGAATTACCTTTTGAAATCGTTGCCAAACCATTCATTTATTACTATTAAGAACCGCGGCGGCGAGCCTTTAGTTATTATCTACCTACATATATATTTAGTCATAGTAATTCGTATTTTTGTTGAATAAAGAACTTTATTTACTTCAGGTTTGGCACCGCCTTCAAAAGGTCATTCAAATGTGATCCGTACCGTACATAAAAGATTATTTATGGCTTTTTAGTTTATTTTGAAGTCGGTTCTTCTTTTATTACATAAAAAAATTTTTTTGCTTTTTGTGATGGATCTTAGTAGTCATATAAAGTATTTTTTAGAGCCCAGTATGGGAAGATTGAGGAGGCATTTTGCACGCATCTCGAGTCTTTGGGAGTAAGAAATGTAAAAGTTAGTTACTTAATATTCATTTGTACCTTCCATCATGAGCTCAGTTTATTTGTCTGATGATGACAACCAGACGAAAACAACTGAAAAACTTTAGAAAATATATACAAAACATTTTTAGTGCCTATAATATTTGAGGGCTTTTCTCGATTTCCCTGGTGTTCCTTCATCAAATGCTGACTTGGTGATAAGGAGACTACCTCAGAGACACAATATAAAGAATATGACTCACAGCCTTATCGTACCTACCTATAATAGATGTTTTTTTTAAGAATTAGCCTCTTACTCTTAACCATTAAGGAGTAGTACCTTCCATAATCAGCTCAGCATGATGAGATGATGACTACTATATGCAAATACTTAAATAGCTTAAGGAAATATATGAAAAACGTTATAAGTGACTATAAAGTTTGAGGATTGCCCTCGATTTCCCTGGGATCCCATCATCAGATCCCAACTTGGTGGCAATGGGACCAACTCAGGAGTATATCCCTTCAAATAAAAAAATAATTCTTAAAATCTGTCCACAATTGGCGGAGTAATCGGTGAACATACTTAAAAAAAAATACAAACTGTCGAACATATAACCTCCTCCTTTTTTGGAAGTTGGTTAAAAATAGAAAAGTGGTACTGTATCGTCGGATATACACCTACTAAATATATACTCTATGTCTTTTAAATCACGTCAAAAATTTGAATAAGGATGAAAAACTTGATTTTAGTGTAGTTTTATTCAGTGGTAAATGTATTATATTTTATCTGGACTTTATTTCAAGTTTCGCCTACAGGGGGAGGGGTAAATTAGCCGCTTACTAACACAAACCGAATTCCACGCGGGCGGAGCCGCGGGCACAGCTAGTAATAAATATATTCAGAATATAAATCAGACTAACGGTACTAAAAAGTTACTGAAAAAATAATACAAAACTATAACATACCAGCTACTCCTCCAGTAACAACGCTCGTGTAAGCGAGGCTTTTATGCTGAATTACGAGAGCGTGGAATCGCGATTTAGAGAACAGGGTAAATTGAAAAAAGAAATCCACGTTGCGGGTGGATGTTTATCTGGATTATGTAAAGCATCGATTTGGAGCTCGACCAGGTTTTAAGGTTTTATGTTTTCGTTTTGGGAACTATTTCGAAGTCATGTTTTATTACAACAATTTAATGATGCATTAAACAGAACTTATACAAAATACCGTTTGTCCGGGTCCAGTTTTTTGGGTTTTGTACCTCAAAAGGAAAAAACGGAACCCTTACAGGATCACTTTGTTGGTCGTCTGTCCGTCTGTCACGACCCTTTTTCCCAAGAACGCGTGAAAGTATCAAGCTGATATTAATATTAGATACTGGCAGTCTGCAGTCCCTTAAAGCTGTGAAAAGATTAAACTTCGAAATCAACACAATCAAAAGATACAGTCATTAAAAACCTAGAGGAAACTCCCACTTTTCCTAGAAAGATGAAATTCGTCTTCAGTCTTAAATTGGTTGTCTGTCTATGACAAATCCAATTTAAAATGATCTCACCTTGCATACATTTTGCTTAGGAGCACGGCTCTGCTAACTCTGGGGTTACATAGGTACGGCCGTTTTTATCGTATATTTTATACGGCACCATCGGTGCTCGAGTCCAACTTACGTTTTACCAGTTATACAAGCTTTATATAAACTTGCACTATATACACCGTGACCGTTAATAACCCGAAAGATTTAAACCACATATTTTTGATGACTGTACGAGTAAATAATGTTATATCAACATGGGTCTAATTAGGTGTCTTAATTAAATTACTATTTCAGTACGAATTAAATCTTATTAATTGCCCGCTTCTTTGTGAACAAGCCTTTAGGTGAGAATCTCAAGTTGAAGAACAGAGAGCGAGCATGACACTTCACGAATCGCTCCGAAATCATACGATGAAAGGCGAATGGCGTGACTTGTATTCCATGAATGACAAGAAGTGTCAAGTTATGTCTAGCACGATGTTTGTGTTGAAATTATTTTTATTTATTGGCACCACAAAATACCACAAATACTTATATATCCAAACTTTATTAGGGTGCTGCGACATTAAAGTGCTCTTACATTATTATTGAAACTTTGTGTCTTAGGTATCTTTTTTTTGACTAACAATCACAACCATAAATTGTTAGGCATGATAATATTCGAAGCAAATCAAACTACTTATTTTTTTACATCATACTTACCTCTTACCTCATACAGGAAAGGGACTTTATTGTAACAGCGATCATGCTAACCTGTACCTACAGTAAAATAAACAACAACATGAAACAGTTACGCATTTTTATTACGAGTAATTTAATGAATTAGATTTTCTAAATGTGTACCACCGTTTTCAGCACAAATATTCAATCATGAACGGATTTCATGATTCAAGTTAACATAAGTGTTCTTGATTTCTTCTGAAACCGTTTGAATTCTTATTAACTCCTCTTTTTTGGAGTTCACAGGGGTTGAGTAAAACTTATCTTTCAGAGTTCCCCATAGAAAGAAATCTAGCGGAGTTAAATCCGGTGACCGGGCAGGCCATGCTAAAACTTCGCTCCCACGGCCGATCCATCTCTCGGGGTATTGTTGGTTCAGCCAATTACGAACATCCAAGCCGAAGTGGGCCGGGCATCCGTCGTGCTGGAACCACATAGTTCGTCGGGTTTCCAAATCGACATCTTCTAGCAGGTCGTTTAATTCATTATTTAGAAATAATAAATAGTTGTGAGAATTCAGTCTATTTGGAAATATACTGATACCAGCGCCACCTGTATTGATAACATTTTCACTGATATTTCTCCTTCTAAACAAAGTATAATCAGTAAATTAGAATCAGATCATTTAGGCCAATTAATGGAATTTGAGATATTAAGGGAAAATATAGTGAAAAAACAAAATACTTTTGTACCGGTAACCACAGACCGTGTGGAAAGAATGAAGCAACATTTGTTTCAGGCGCTACCCGTTCTGTCTTCTGAAATGAGTCCTAATCACATGTATGATTCATTCTTTACAACTTTTATGAAACATTATAATACAATATTTACTTCCAAATCGGTTGTGGCTGGCGGTGCACCAGTATTTAGCGAATGGGCTACTGCGGACTTACACAAACGTAGACAAGCACTGTATGCCATGTATGAGGAACGGCGGCTTAATACGAGTGATGAATTTAAATAACATGTAAAGCAATATTCGAAACAATTCAAAATTGATTGTCATATTGCCAAACGTAATTATTTATCCCAGAAAATCAAAAATAGTTCTAATATTATCAAAACCACCTGGAAAGTGATTAATGCGGAGACTGGTAGATCAAGGCACGCAATTAGTGATCTAGAATTAAAAAATGATGGCAAAATTATAGATTCTAGTTTAGATGTAGCAACAGAATTTGAAAATTTCTTCACCGCTATACCAGTATCCACAACAAAGTGTTTAAATTCATCACCTTCGTCTGCCGTTTTGTTGTTGAAAGAAAACGTCCCAGAATGTAGTAAGGACTTTTATTTTGAACATGTCAGTCCTTCAGATGTAGTAAAGGCATTTAAATCAATTAATGTCAAAAAAACCAATGACCTATGGGGGGTCTCAGTCCATGCTGTCAAATCCCTAATAGAAGTAATAGCGCCTGACTTGGCAGATATATTCAATAACAGTGTTGACTGCGGTGAGTTTCCTGATCTGATGAAACAGCAAAATAACTCCTTTATTTAAATCAGGTAGTACCTCTGACCCCACTAACTTTAGACCAATATCTGTACTACCTACATTTAGTAAAATTTTTGAAAAGCTAATTCTATATCAATTGTTAAAACATTTTAATTTGAATAATTTGATGCATAGTAAGCAATTCGGTTTTACGCGGGGTCGCTCGACATCCAACGCCGGAGTTGAGCTCGTAAAACACATTTTCGAGGCCTGGGAGGAATCGCGAGATGCTTTAGGCATCTTCTGTGATTTATCTAAGGCCTTCGATTGCGTTAATCATGAGACACTGATCAGGAAGCTACACCACTACGAAGTTAAAGGATCAGCACTAAATTTATTAGAGTCTTATTTAAATGCTAGAATACAAAAGGTTGACGTGAATGGAAAGCGTTAACCGGGGTCATTAGTCTCTATGGGTGAGCCGCAGGGATCAATATTGGGACCTTTCCTGTTCCTTATCTATATAAACGACTTGCCACACCTCGTAAAGACCCACCATGAGATAGTTTTGTTTGCAGATGATACGTCTCTAATATTCAGTCGTACGAAATCAACGATCCTACAATAACGTAAACAATGCTATCTGTGAAGTAGTAAATTGGTTTAATGTAAATAATTTATTGTTGAATGAGAAAAAGACTAAATGTGTTAAGTTTGTCACGAGTAACGTAAAACACGAGCAAGCAAGCGTTATGGTTAAGGGTGAGGAACTGGAACTAGTTAATAGTACAGTCTTTCTCGGTATAACATTAGATTCTAAGTTCCAATGGGGTCCCCATATCGCTAATCTCTCGAATAGACTGAGTTCTGCAGCTTTTTCAGTAAGTAAGATTCGTCAATTAACAAACGTGATAACGGCTCGATTAGTGTATTTCAGTTATTTCCACAGTATTATGTCGTATGGCATCTTACTATGGGGCAGTGCTTCCGACATTAATACTATATTTGTTCTGCAGAAGCGGGTTGTTCGTGCGATATATAAAATGAACTATAGAGACTCGCTTAGAGATAAGTTTAAGGACATTAATATAATGACAGTGCATTGTCAATATATTTATGAGAACATTATGTATGTACATACAAATATTACCGACTTTAAGAAGAACTGTGATATACATAATATTAATACTAGAAATAAGCATAGGCTCGCAGTGCCTGCTACTAGGCTCCATAAAATAAGGAGATCATTCATTGGTAACTGTGTGAGATTTTATAATAAACTTCCTAGCAGCATAACTGAGTTGTCTATTGGTAAATTAAAAAATATTGTGAAACGAAAATTATTTTCTAAAGCTTATTATAGCACACAAGACTACATGACTGATGAAGCCGCGTGGGATTAATGTAAATAGTAGCGTCATGTAGGTATAAGAATAATTATTTTAACGAATACCTAAGGTATTATTATTATTTTAATCTTAATAGTTTTATATACTCTGACATTTAGAATTTTATTCTAGACACATTTTAGATTATTTACTTTTTATTGACAATCCTTTTGGGATTTATCTTATTGATTATTTTAATTTTTAAAATGATGATTTTATCAATAATATTACACTTAAGTTCAATGATCTGATTAGTTTTTTCTGGGTTTCCCTAATCCTTGCAGCAAATGTTGGATCATATTGTATTTCTCCCAGCAAACATTCACTCTCATGTAACTGACATTTCGAAAGTGCTTGTAACTAGGCCTACTTGAATAAAGAATATTTTGATTTGATTTGATTTTGATATGACGGGACCTATTATTTTATTTCCAATAATGCCAGCCCAAAAGTTTACGGAAAATTTGTGCTGGTATGAATTTGCCCTTTTCACATGGGGATTTTCTTCTAACCACATATGCTGATTATGGGAATTAAAAACTCCCTCTCTCGTGAACAACGATTCATCTGTCCATAATATCTTATTTAGAAATCCAGGATCTTCCACTAATTTCTGATTCATCCTTTGGCAAAAGGCAACTCTAGCTGTGGTGAAAAGGATGCAGGCCGTACCTTTTCCATAGCCTTAATACGAGCTTATAGTTAACATTGACCATTCTTGCTACAGCTCTTGATGACAAAGTTGGGTCTTCTGTTATGATGTTTATTATTTTGTTCTCTGCTTGTTCATCTAGATTTATAGCCCTTTCTCTGTGAACTTTTGCAAGCCCTTTTTCGCGAAACTGTCGATGGACATCCGCAAAAGGTGAGTGGTGAGGTATACGACGGTTTGGGTATCGTCTTCGGTATTCGGCGACTGCCTGGAGTGAGTTCCCATCACAAAATCCGTACATCAAAGTGGATATCTGCTAAATAAGCCGAAGGATAATGCGGCATAGCGAATATTATTTATTACAGTCAATAAAATGTTCAATGTTATTTTATCTTGCGTGACAATTAGTTATCATTTGTAATGTGTCATTTTAGTGACAATCAATTTCAAACTAGCCAGTTATAAGAAGAACCACTCTCGCGACTTAGAACAGAAAAAACCTAATTATCTCTATTCTCAGTGATAACAAAAAAGCTACTTGAGATTGAAGTGTGTAAGATAAGATATTATAATTATTCGGATTAATACACTACACTGTATTTTAGTTGCATGTTATATCCTTTTATCTCGTGATGAAAATATTTTCCGTAGTAAAAACTTTTTGTAGATAGATACCAAACTTTTTTATGAAAACTAACAACCATACAGTTAGTGCATCTACGTGTAAAAGAAGTAGGTGGCTACGTCATGCTCACGCCCTTAAGGTGTGTTACACTGGAGATTTTTTAACTTTTGATTTGTTGTAAATAATTAATATCTCCTTAATTATGAGTATTTGGACTATTTGTTACATAACTGCATATACTTTAATTAGGCTCTAGTATCGTTAGCTTAAATCTTTCGGGTTATTAACGGTCACGGTGTATACATAGGTGTAGACGCTTACTCAAATAAAAATAATTCTTAATTACTTGCATGATTTTCATACACATCACAACAAAACGTGACTTTTATATTAATCGTAATGTTTCGGACGTGGCGTTACCATATAGCCGTTGTGGCCATTATACCTACGCAAATAAGTAATTTTTGATGTGAATATAATACAATTTGCTAAAGCAAATATTAAATTGAATCGTATCTCTATCCTACAAAAGTTACGCTACAAAATGATACCCAGTTCTAGCTACCGTCGCCAACTTCCATGTATAAGTTTGAGTTCAACGGGATGGAACGATACCTAATCCTCTCCCTAAGAGGACTTCAATGCTTCAAACTTGTTCAACGCAGACCAACTGGGAGACTTCTCTTTAAAGAATATTGAAAATATTTCCCAGTAAACTGAATAGCTTGAACATTTCTTGATGTTATACGAAGGTTATTTTGAAATTGGAATGAATGAAATTCAGCGCAAAGCTAATCTTTACAGTCTGGAATAGAAAAAATAAACTATCTTAATAATAGAGTTTTATTGTTTTCTCCGTGATAATAGATTCACTTTTGCATACGTTGAACCAATCTTTAAAGCACCCTTCCCACTCTGACTGAGGTATCTCCAAAACCTGCTGTTTGAACACGTCGACGGCGTCTTCACGGGTCGAAAATCGTTGACCGCCATAAGTTGTTCTTTACATTCGTAATAAATACATAAATAATTGGGTGCCAAATCAGGGCTGTACGGTGGATGACCAGTTAATTCTATA
Source organism: Hedya salicella (assembly GCA_905404275.2). NCBI lineage: Eukaryota > Metazoa > Arthropoda > Insecta > Lepidoptera > Tortricidae > Hedya > Hedya salicella. The sequence goes on along the minus strand of FR990100.1, from coordinate 15,233,423 downwards.
TTTTGACCTTCCAAAAATCAAGTTGCTTCGCATGATGCACGACAGCTAGTTTTTTCATAGTGAAGAATGATTCTGCGTCGCTGGGTGTACGCTGGTTTTACGTATTTCTTCGAATACTTCCGGCATACAAATATTCGTGTACCGCTCGGAATTAAGCGTGTTAAGGTGCGTCCACACTTGTATCATTTGCTCGTATCCGATCACCGTGCCGTGGCATGACTGCGTATCGTGCTGCTTGGACGCTTAATGTCAGCGCGCCGATCATGCCGTACTCGTCCGATATAACTGTGTGATACGCGTAGAAAAATGGTTTCGAGCGATCCATCGGCGCAACGTCCAAACGCGTGATCGTGACACGCGATCATGCCACGCGACGATGATCTGATACGGGCAAATGATACAAATGTGGACGCAGCTCTACGGGTCCCTAGTGGCACTGAAGCCACATGGCTAATAATACCGAAAAAGCAGGCCACCATTCGCTTGAAGGTGCTTTTTGCACGAGTTACCTTCATAGGGTTCGGCTCATTTTTAAACACCCACGTTATTGATTGTTGCTTAATTTGAGAATAATACGCATAGATCCAGGATTCGTCACCTGTATAGTTAAGCAGCTTTTGTTTCACCACGGTTATGTTTCTTCATCATTTTCTTGCACCATTCGATGCGAACCTCTTTTTGATACTTAGTTCAGTCGTACGGGATCCAACGCGAACAAATTATAGCTAAATGTTCATGTAAGGTATCTTAATACATATGCGCAGAGTCGCCTCTATCTCGCAATAGGTAATATGACGTATATCATACATTATAAGTGTTTGCACAGCTTCACTATTTTATGGAGCTTCCTTAACTTTGTCCGTGTGTATATACTAAGTCCACAATTGAACACACTAAACCTGTGATACACAGTTGTTTTCGATGGAGCTTCATCACCAAAAGTCGACATTAGTTGATGTGTGCACGGTTGTTGCATTAAACCAGGTAATCCATACTAATATTATAAATGTGAAAGTGTGTCTGTCTGTCTGTCTGTCTGTCTGTCTGTCTGTCTGCCTGTTACCTCTTCACGCTTAAACCGTTGAACCAATTGGAATGAAATTTGGTATGGAGATAGTTTGAGTCCAGGGGAAGGACATAGGCTACTTTTTATCCCGGAAAAATACCCTTATCCGCGATAAACGAATAAAAGGCGGACAAATCGTACGTGACACTGGTACGCAAAAACTACATAACAGATTTGCGTAAAATTCTGCAGTAATATAGCTTAGATATCAGAATAGGAGATAGGCTACAACTTTTGAGGGTATTCATTCATAAAACGGTTTTTTTTAACAATAAATGGAAAAACATGACCTTTTGTTCATTTGACATTGTGACATTTTCATTTCAAAACAATTAATAAACAATTGGTAACCTAGCAACAGTAACCTAGCAACTGGCTACACTACTAAGCAAAGAACACACCTTCCGTATGTGACGTATCATACAAATAAGAGTATATCTTATTATAGCCTATTAATAGCCCGCTGTACATTTTGGACTTGCGATCATCTCTCAATGATAAACATTTTGTTATAAAAATATGGTTTGTAAATAAGATAAATACATAAACCGAGTTTAAATGGAAAGCCATCACTTATTGTTAACTCTAAAATTTTTATTCCGAAGAATTAAAACGAAATGATTGCTTTGAAACCAATAGACGCGTTAGTACCTGTTTGCGTAATTGGGTGGCATTAGTTGTAATGCAGAAGTAATGAACTTAGAGACTTGAAAATTTTACAGTAGACACTGTATATAACGCAGGCAAAGAACAAAAAGGATTTGGAAATACTTCTCCTAACGGGGTTAAATTTGGGTTGAAAGTTTGTATGGAAAGTCTGTAATTATTTGAGTAACTGTTATAATATTTCGCGTATAGACTCTTCCTGTAAAACTAAGAAAACTAATTTCAGCATTCTTGGAATTTCATCCCTGAAAGGGTTAAAATAAGGGGTAACAGTCTGGGACAAAAGTACAATGGCGCAGGATGTTGTGAAGCGCTGAATAGAACTTTGAAAGATATTACAGGGAACGAAGTTATGATGGGTGGAATCACTATGTTGTTAGCTGGAGACTTTTGTCAGACTCTGCCCGTATTTTCGAAGGGAACTTGAGCTGATGAAGTTAAAACTTGCATTAAGGCTTCAAATTTTTGGCCTATAATCAAAAAACTCCACCTTAAGATAAATATGCGAGTGCACCCCAAGGGCGATATTTGCGCTGAAGAATTCTCCGACCTTCTTCTTAAAATATAAAATGAAGAATATCCCGAAACTGAGGAAAGGATTGCAATCGCATCGGATCTCGCCTTAGTTGTGCGGACCATTGATGACCTAATTTCTCAAATTTACCCATATGTGCAAAACCTACACAGCAAGTCAATGGAGTTGGTTGTATGAACGAGCGATTCTGCCACCTAAGAACGACCAGGCTCCCGTTATTAAAAATATTTTATTGAAGTCGTTCGAAGGTTCAGAATACGAATACAAGTCTGTAGACTCCATCTGTAGTGAACACGGATGATGCCATAAACTATCGCGTAGAGTTTTTAAATGCACTTAGCCCACTCAGCCTATCTTCTCACATACTTCTCTTAAAAGTGGGTGCTCGAGTAATATTGCTGCGAAATCTTAATCAGCCGAAGTTGTGCAATGGAACCAGGCTGCGTGTGAAAGCCTTACATAGAAACGTTATAGAAGCCATTGTAATTACTGGCTGTGCTTAAGGTGAATCTGTGTACATACCCCGGATACTATTAACACCCTCGGAATACCCATTCGAATTTAAAAGGCTGATGCAGCTCCCTAAGGTCTGTTTCGCGATGACGATCAATAAATCTCAGGGTGAGTCACTGAAAACAGCAGAAATATATCTTAGGGGGACTGCTTCTCGCACGGCCAGTTTTATTTACGTGACTTGCTGGAGAGCAAGCTATCCACGCAGCTTGATGGGGTTTGTTAATGTGGTCTATAAAGAAATACTGCAAAACCTACATAATGTTCAATATTATCAATATTTCAAACTCAATTGTCCAATTATATCTTTTTTTCAAATTACAGGCATATAACAAAGTAACGTGACTTATAACTATTGACATACAATACATAGCCTAAACTGCCGACGGTAGGAATACGAGAATTGAAACACGTACTCCGTTAGAAATGTATGTAGAGGCGCACTAAAGAAGACTTTTTTAAAATACGAGCTATACGCAGACGAAGTCGCGGGCAAAAGCTAGTAATTCATATTTTCACGAGTGTGTTCCATTCTTGCAGTGAGATACATTTTAAACGCGCCAAAAATAGACTTTGAGTACATATGATAAAACATAGCGGCCAGTATTAAAAAAAAACATATTTTACCACGGAGGTTAGATAAAGCGTCATAAAATAGTGGATCCCGGATTCCGGTTACATTAAGTATGAGCCCTCGTGAATAAAAATTAGTTAATTCAATGAATAAATACTTACCAACATTTTATATGAGTTTGAGGTAGTTGACGTCAGAACTCACTTTTTATTGTACTCGTAGGTATTCGGAAGTTGTAACGGGGTGCAATGCAGCTCTTTGCTTCTCAACTGACTGGTTAAGCTCAGGTTCTAAAATCCTGTCTCTTGACAACCGAATACAAATTATTTCCAAATTCCGCACTGGAACGCTCATAGATTTGAATAGTTTATTCCATTCAGAGCTTCCGAGCTAAACACATATCTGAATTATTCGACAAATATTCGTCATTCGCAATAACACCTTATAATTAATCATAATCTCTTAAGTACATATTTCTAACGAGCCTTCAAGCCTTCCATAAAGTTCTGTGTTCCTAAAGCTTCTTTAAAACATATGTAAGACCACGCTGCTTGCCCTGTCGCCGACAACATATTTATATTTACCTAATAGGCACGGAAAACGTGCCTTTTCCTATATTCTCGTGAGAAAGTCCTATTAGATTACGAAGGACGACATATGTGTCTTCTATAGTTTTAATGAAAATTAGAAAACGAACTTAATAAACACAAGTTGTTTATTCTACTTCGTTACACTCATGTAACGAGATAAGACTGCTACCACATACGAGCTTTTTGTAAAATCGTGTTCGCTGCACCATCTCTTTGTGTTATTTTTAACATTTAACATGATATCAGTTCATCCTCGGGAAATAAAATTACTTAAGAAAGAACATGTCAGAGATTAAAAAAAGATCACGATCGCGGCCCAACGGATGCGACTTAATCATACCCTCTTTATGAACAAAATTTGTTACTCTTTATCCGAAACTCATCGCTGAAGTTTAATCTATTGTTTTATCAGGTTTAGTATCTCCATTATTCTATTTTCTAAGCCACCGAGAAATCACGACTTATTTCATGGTTAGGTATTTTGAAAAAGTTTTTCAATTTAGCAACTCGCTATCGTGTCTTGTGAACTCATTTTAAAGTTTTTTCTTACGGTTGTTAGGGTAGTTGGCGAAGTCAAATGCCAGTAGACTGTGAAGTTTCCAATCAGTAGTTACTTGTTTAGTTTATTTTCTTTACTTGTTTCACTGGATGTATTATAAAATAAAGTTTGAGGATATTAAGTTGCTATTGTCTTAAAATATGGCGACGAATGTAACTAGTCCAGTAAATAAATGTGGTCAAATGCTCTAAGTTTCAATCTGATGTTTTTGTTTCTGCCTATAGACACACTTTAAATGTATATCTTATCACTTCATCATTTAAGTTCTTAGGAATTAGTGTACCGGCAAGTGGCACATTTCCCCAATAATTCTGCCCAGCAGAGCTGATTAAAATTCAACGTCCAAAATGGCGAAATGAACGTTCCGACCTAAATCGAGCCGCGGATTTAAATAAAAAGTTGCTTCGAGAATAAAGGGAATTCGAATGAGACCGGGGGACTCAAAGAAATTACTTTTAGATTTTTTTTACCTTTAAAATAGCGAAGTTGCAAAAAATGAGCGAGCGATTTTTTTGGACCTGTTAAGTTTCCACCGGATTTAGTTTTGTTGAAAGATTATTAGAAGTATCGATATTTACGATGATGAAAATTGTACCTTCATGAACGAAAATTCTAAAAGTAACTAATCCGGAATTCGTTGATAGGGTAAACATATACATAGGTATATCTTACATGCATATTACATATTACGTATGTGACCCAAACAGGTATTTTTGAATATGTAGCGTTAGGTAGCTGTGTATATATCTGTGTCTATATAACACAATTATAGATCGATGACTACACAGTACCACTTAAAGCGACCGTCATATGAAACTTTTCGTTTTATCATCCAAGAGAAAAAGGAACTTCATTAATAAATAGATGAGTCATGAAAACATCTATTAATAAATCAGATGCCGCTTTTCAAATAATCGATCCCATTATCGCGGGGACTGAATCAAAATTTGGCGGACTTTCATTTTAGTGAAATTATATTTCGGTTCTTCTAATAGGCAGCCCATTAAGGTAAATTATAGCTTTCCGCCAATTAATCCATTTACCGAGAGTCCGCTTTTGTTTAACCTTAGAGAAGGTTTCCAATTTTAAGTTTACGAAAGAAAAATAAACGTTTGATCGTCTTATTGAAAAAGGTACTCACAAAAATAGAAATTTTTACCATTTCAGATTAATCACAATTTAGAAAGATGGATTCAATCAAGAAAAACCATTGTCAAAATTTTTGCTTTTTGTCTTTGTGACTAAGCTCTAATTTAAAAATTTAGTCTAACATGGATTGGTCCTTATTCTCAAATCTACGTCAGTTATTGTATCTTTGAAAACAACAATTTTAAACGTCGTATCGTCGTATTTCATCGGCAGTATCTACCCTACTATAATGCAGCCTAAAATGTACCTACCTAATGCGAGCTGCAACGGCTGACTATCCACAATCTATATAAAATAAAACCTTATTCGATTATCAGCTCTGTAGCAATAATACGGTTTAAGAAAATCCAAAGAAAATATCTAAAGGCGGTATATAAAATTGGGACAATCCAACGCTCCGTAACTTCATCCGCGGCCGCGGGCAACCTCGCTCAATTATTTTCTCTCAGCCCTTTGTGCTCCTCTGTCTCGCAGAAATGTTTTTTTTTTTTTATCTTCGTCATATTATTTTGCCACTGAACCCTTTATCAATTCAGCTCTGCTAAGTGGCGTTTCGGAAATTTCGTATTGTGACGCGGTTGGTAGAATATAATTGGATTCGAACCACGCAGAGTTGTAATTAGATAATGCTTACATGATTTTTACGTAGATATATGTTTGCTTATTCACAAGATACCTACCAACGCAAAAAAACTTTTTTCTTATCGAATATATACAACCTACCTGGTTTTTTCCACGGCTTCGTTTGTATGGCAAAAGCATTTCGTTTATTCTTCGGAAAACGTATCTTTTCGGGGCTATTAATCGCTAATTGTAGGTACCTACATTACTCGTTCGTACGTATACGTACTATCGACAGCAAAATTGGATGGTCACCTTGCGGGCGATAATGGCTTGGCCGGTTGCAGGCTTTGCAAAAATTAACTAGATGGCGTCGTTGTGACCGAAACTGACGATTTTTATGACTTAATTAAATTTAATAGTCTTGTAGTTACAAAAATGTATGTTCGATATAATATGATTACTATTATTCATCTAATTGAAAAAAACTTACATCGAAATTACAACGACATCTATATTTAACAAGTGGTATACCCTTCTTTTAACAAATTGTGTAATGTTGCCACGCTAGCTAGTCTATTGCCCTCCTAAAGCAATTGGCGATATTTCAATGAAACTATCGTTACAAAATCTGTTGCCGCCATTGTATACAACTTAAGTATGAAGAATTTATCATCGAATTCACGGTTTTAAACTTATTCGAAAAACAGATCTTGAATGGATATGAATTTTATACAGTTGTAAACAACTAGTGTGATTAATTGAATACCAAAATCTAATTACAGAAAATAAAAAAAACTAAAGAATTAAATAAATAATTACAATAGGCGGGCTTATAGTTAAAGAATAACTTATGATTATTATTCCTGTCTTAAAATAGTATACGAGGACATGAGTATTGCAAGTGCGAACTATGTGGATTTTAAAAGAAATAATAAATAAATAAACTGGCTGTGATTAGGAATTAGAAAATAATTCATTTTACTTCCTGCATTTATTTTTATAAATTTTTCAAACCAAATAATACCTACCTATGTTATGGCTATGGGCTATCAATTAAAACACATGGTTGCTCTAAAAATATTATTTATTTATTTATTGTAGGAGAACCAACAGCTAATACAGTACAAATAGAAACTTAAATAAAAGTATAGAGCCAATTACAGGAACTTCAGTATAGATATTGCATATGAAACAGTTAAGTGACAACGCACATAACGACGCGCACACACAGCAAGTATACATAAAAACTATGAACATTTAAACTACATTATGTTATTACATTATGTTACATGTTTTCATAATGAAAATACAAATTTTAGGCATATATTCGTATGAAAATATTTAATGTTAAAACATTCAGAAATTTACAATTAATAATTTGAAACATGAATTCGTAGCTATGATAGGGATAGATCTATATTTCACTGTGTAGTGTCCATATTGTAGATAGTGCACGTTATTTGGACTCAGAATGAACGAACACTTTATTTTTAAGTCGTGTTGTTTTTTTGATAAACATATTTTTTTAACCTGATATGACATTTGTGCAGTTGTCTCGGTATACATTTTATTTTGGTGTATATAAATTAGTAGAAAAAAGTAAGGGTTTATGTGTAGAAAACCCCACTGAATAAGGAGTGTTTTTTTATTATTATTACTATGAAGTTAGAGAAATGGGTATGTGCGTAAAATTAACCTAAAAGACTAATAGATATACAATAATAAAACAATAAAAAAATTCAACAAACTTTATTACTCACACAGTACTTATTTTTAAAACATAATTCAAGTGAAAAACAAAAAGAAAACAATTTAAATACTTTGTTGAGGCTACAGCTTAATTATTCGTTTCTGAAATCAGAAAGAGGATTGAAGCTTCACCTTAACAAAACAATACTTGTCTTATTTTATTACTGAATACAATTCAGTATAAAATAAAACTGAGACCTGGATATAAATAACTAGTTAAGTATAATATTTAAATGTTGCTGTTTGATTCACTTTTGCTTATCATTTATCAATTAGTCAAAGTTGGCGTGATGAAAAAGATTGTAATAAACTGAATAACACAAAAGAAAGTTATTTATTGTAATAGTAGAAACTTAAAAAAAATTAATTATAATTTTCAATTTCAAACAATAAAAATAATGTAGTATTGTAGAATAGTTAAAAAGTTAGTAATGTAACCAATATATAGCTAATTATCACATTTTTATCTATAACTGCTTGCAAGCGCGGGAACGCATAAATTCTAAGAAATGTTGACACAGACCCAAACCACGAATACTATCCCAGATGGTAGCACAGTGTGTCTCCAATATTTCTGCGTTTTGCTCATCAAATTCAAATTCAAAAATACTTTATTCATAGGTAATTTCATTATTACACTTAAAACATGTCATTATTGAATATTCTGATGATGAGAACGTTCAACGATAACACCCCATACATTTTCTATGGAATTTAAGTCAAGTGATCTAGTAGGCCACGATATGACATTTATATTATTGTGCTGGTAAAACCACTCACGCACATTTTACGAACAATGTACCGGACAGTTATCTTAACAAACGTAGTTACTGATAATTATTCCTCTGGATAGACATTCCTAATAGTTGGTAACATGGTTTCTTCCAGCACATTATAATAGGTTCTCCTGGATCAGCACTCATCCAACCCCACATGTTCACAGTAATACGACCGGACTCCACATGTAAAATGTTTTTTTTTTCATCTGTAAACATGACATTGCTCCAATCGTCATTTAAGTGTTCCCGGGTGAACTAAAATATTTCTTCTTTGTGATGTGGTGTTAGTAAAAGTTTGACCGCATGCCTACAATGCTGCAATCATGCACTATGAAGGACACGGCGAATAGTGTCCACTTTTGTGTCATATAAACAGGCGTAGGTAATGGTTAGTTGTTTGAAAACCGTTTACTTCATACTCCCGGAGTAACGACGCTGCTGTGCGTCAATAAAACGTGGTCAATAGTTCTTTGGCGGTGCAATAACGACCCTTCTTCTCAGAATCGTTGCACCCATAAAGCAACCGCTTTTCTCTGCAATAATATATAGAAATATGGTATAATACAGATATCGTTTAAATATATTCATTATATTTGTATTATATATAAAACAATACTTACATTTACACCGGTTTCTCTGGCAATTTCTGCCATATTTTTGCCTTCATTATGCAAGGCATTATCTGTGACCTTTTCACTAAATCGATGTTGTGATGAGAATTCATTTTGAAACTTGATAAGTAATAAAAAGCAATCAAACAAGACAATCGAACCGACGGGAATAGCTTTTGCTAGCGGACGAGCTGTTTCTTTGCAATAAAAACTAGAACGGTATATTTATGTTTTAAGTCTACCCTCTAAGTATGAGTGTTAACCAATAAGTAATCGTTGCACTTTTCAACAACGAATACTAAGTGAAATTATTATTTGTTATTAATATTCGTGGAAAATTACAATTACTTTAAGATAAACCTAAAAAATAATCAATTAAAAAATATTCATAATAAACGCATTACTTGAATATCTTGTAAACTTACGTCATTCTGAATATGGTAATAAACTTCATTATCTTTCACCAAGTCTCAATGGCTGAGGGGCTAAATGCAGCTGTTTAAAACGTCTAAGGGTCCCAGAGTTCGAATCCCGGCGACAGTTATAGGAAAGATAGTGTTTTTGGATTTTTCGTAAATCATCATCGGTAGTAGATTAATATGATTCGTATTTAGACTGTCCTTAGAAACATTTAATAAATAATCGAAGATAGATTCTATAATTTCTGGATTTGGACAACACCGAAAATAAACAAACTGACTCCGCTTTCCGTTTAACAATGACCATCCACTTATGCAGCCCATAGTACATACGTTACATTTTTAATAAGAAATATAAGTCTTAAAAACGTTTTCAGCATAGTGCCCGGGTATAATCAATAACTTGTGCCAAAAATAAGTCAACATTGCTATATTCCCATATTATGAAACTTGTACTATGCCGGATTGTGACGTCCTATTTAATCATGTTCTGTTAGTCATTAGCGGTGGATTATGACCGTCGATGTCTAATATTTGACATGAGTAATCAACAGTTATCGAGCCATTATGAACATACAAAGCTTGGTATGATTGGACATAATCGTGGACCTACCTAATCGTGTAGACTAAAATTTTGCTAAACATTTAGTTAACATATAAGGGTAGGTCTACAGGTATTTTCACCGATACCTGTCACATATTTTGAAGAACGAGGTATAATGAGCGTAAAGATTTGGAAAACGATATACTATGTTTGCGTTACATACATATTTCTCTTCACTTCTTCAACCGACAGGAAACTCATAACGGTTTAAAATATATGTAAAAATACCAATTACATAAGTAATAGGGTAGTTGCAATGTAACGTACATGGAATCTGTGTTGATGAGTCATAATCGGGTCAACAAGTTCGCAGAGCGGCCCAATCTGATTGGAGTGCAGTCAGGCTTTGGCCTTCCTAACTTTGTTTTGTTAGTACGTTAATTACGCTTACTGCCAGGAATTAAACTGAACAAGTAAACTTTAAGTGGTTACTAGGCATATATGTGTAAACTGTTCTTATCTTATGTAGAACCTTTATATATAAGGAAGCAAAATTGAGTTATGCATACCTAGGTATTATCTGAAATATATGGTTATAATATTTTTATTAATTATCTATCTTTCTACGAGTAATACCTATAGAGTGGTTTATATTTCACTATTTCAGTATATTTTTAAGATATTCATCCGCTTGTATAGTTTTCTGATGATTCTAAAATTTTCTTGCCTCTATGTATACATTTCTACATATTTAAAACACTCGTAGGTCGTGTACCAAATCAAAACAAATGAATACTTCAGCTTAAGTATATGCAATAGTACATTACGGCAGAGACCAGTAAGTAAGCCATACTGCCCGAGTATGAAGTAGACGGACCGAGCCGCAGGCGAGGTCCGGCTATAATACGAGGCCAGGATGGCTCTTACGGTCGAAGCCAGTATAGTGCTTTTCTCAAAAAATTAATAAGAAAATAAATAAGATAAAAATATATTTATAGTATATTACGTTCTATTTGTTGAGTACTACAGAACGAAGGATATAATATACTGCCCATAAGCTTGACGGCTGCATTATTTGGCGCAGATTTTTGAAATAAGCCAGAAACACATTCTCTGACCAATTATTAGCTTTCTTCCTTTCACTTAATGAATTTCTCGTAATTCTTCAAATATCTGTCCTTGAAATTAGGCGGAAGTAAAATATTTTTGCTAACTCCGCCTCGGCTTTTAAGTGTGGAAAAGTGCCGTCTATTTCGGAATCAGACTCGTCTGAACTAATTTTTGCAGTTGTAATAAATCATACAAACGAATAATTATTGTCTATCAATTAAAATCCTACTTTCCTTAAAATCCTTCATTTAATTTCTTTTTCTTTATAAATACTACGTTTCGTTAATTGCACTGTCTTACGAATCTAATTTTTGATGATAACATTTTATTATTATTTTATTTTCTAATTAATGTTCATACTTTTAATATTAACTCAGAGGTTTTTTCTTAACAACACAGAAATGGAATTCCGTAATATCAACAATAATTTTAACTTTTTTCCACCATTTTACACAATACAATTATGAACTAAACGCATTTCCGCACTAACCTTGTCACTACTTTTTTTAATATGTATAATGAGAATGAGTTTCTTATACTGCCAACGTTTGTTCATAATGTAAATTGCAAGTGTACCTACGTAAAATTTAAACAATTAGTCGTCAAAAGTATTATAATTAATGAAACAAGAATATAATTGAAAAAAAAAAAAACGTTCAACATAATTAATTATCTTTTTAAATTCATATACAACCTCATCACTCGTACATCCTTACTTTTTTGATGGGTCGGTGACGATGTATAAACGTGTTTCGAAATTCAAGTATCTTAGGAGAAATATTGATTCCAAATTATAAACCTCGCGGTTTACTGGACACTTCTAATAAGTCATCGGTATGTTCGACTTAGTCTTTTTAGCGATGTTATGGCAACATTACATAGCATTTTTGAAAAAATCATTTTTCCGTGTCACTTTATTATGTATGTAGGATGGTCAACTTTCCTCTCACGAGTAGAACAATCCATAGTTTTTTCCTTGACTTTACTCTAAGCTCCGTATCGTACAACGAAATTGCCTGGCCCCTATTTCTTAAATTTACATTATACAGTTTCAAAGCCGTTCTAATGCTAAAGGGTTTATTTTATCTGGTCTTATGCTGAATATGTAATGGTATGTCAACCATGGCGGACGGCAATATCAGACGGAGCCGCCGGATGGTGTCGGCGTGCCGAGATATTACCGGCCGGAAATTGAAATTGGGCGGTCGCTCGCTCCATCAAAATATATTTAGCAAAAATATGCTCAACGGATCGATAGATGGATTTAGGTTCCGCCCATCAAAGATAGTGGTAGTTACAGTATATCTTTGCTCACTGCAATTTACTCGATTTTTGTTATTCAAAAGTTATTCAGACGGTTTTTTCTTGCAGGCACTAATAGTAAATTGCACTAATGTGGTTAATAAGAAACAGAGCTAAGGAAAGATATAGGTTATAAAATCCATTTCTACTAAAAGTATTCACTAGTTTTACGATTATCCCTTATTAAAAACAAAACAATTTAAACGAATAATATCGCGGATATTATCTCATTTATGAGTACCCGTCGTTTCCAAGAGTCTTTGTTTTTAAAATAATATATTTGTTAACGAGATAGTCTGGGAGTTTTTCTTTGCGGCGTTTCTTTCCCTTCAGTTTTGTGAAATGCTGACAATAAAAAAATACCCATTTGGCACACGTGTAACTAACTGTCTTTACACATTAGCCCCATCTGGCATGTATAACCTACACCTTTATTTGTTTTTCCAAAGTGGGTAGTATGCAGAAATTGTAGCTTTGACAGAGAGAAACATTTTTTTCTCAGTCTACCCCGTGAAAATTGACGCTGTAAAGCTTCCAAAATGTCGGGAACTCAAATGAGATATTATACGCGATATAATTCGTTTAAGTTGTTTTATTTAAAAATACTCCTTTAAACTGTTTATCAATTTTACTATCATAATAAAATTTAGCCAATAAATTTTTGACTGCAAGCCATCAGTATATTATAAATATGCTACTATTATTTACTGTTTAAAGATTCATCTTTTCTTCTTTCGTTTCTCTGTAAGAAAGTTTTTTTGTCTTACTTACTAGTTACTAGTTTAGTACTAATCTTTCCTGTCGTTATAGACATCCGAGGTTTCCCCTGGTTCAGACAGGCCATCATGCAGGTTTCCCCTAGTTCAGACACCAGTTTTCTCCATACAAGTTTCTGTACCCAGATATAAAAATGTTTGAAGTATTCTACTGTACTGTGGTGGGGTGAATAAATACTTATTATTATTATCTATACTATTATAAAGTTGTTACAATGAAATTCTTTATTGCACACACCAACAACAGAAACAGTACAATAGAGCCTTAACTTAAAATACGGTAGACAATAGGCGGTCTTATCGCTAAAGATATTTAATTGAAGATATTTAAAAAAATAATATTGTTACGGACTATTTGAAGGTCTGTACGATATTTTTTTATTACGTTTGTATGTGGCGTTGCGGCTTCATCACGCCAAATCGGCTACACTGATTTGCAACATTTTAGATACCTGTGTATTTACAGATTGTTATAGGATACTTTTTACCCGACTACGCTGACGAAAAAAAAAGGGTTATGACTTTTTCTCCTCCGCGAACGAAGTTGCGGGCGCCTTCTAGTTATTCATATTATAATTGCTTTATTTTGAGGGGCTCTTCTAGTATTTATACATAAATTCAGTATCCTATTACTATTATCTGATTTGGTGCGGGCTATTTTGTGCGACGTTCGGATAGTATTGGCGACGGCGGCGAGATGTCTCCGGCCATCACTTGCCGGACGTGGCGCTGCGTAGCGAAAGGGTACCAAATATTGATACTCAAATTATACACCGGCTTTTAAGGATGAAATGTGAAATATTCGAAGCAAGTTTGTTGCAGTTGTCCGACTGAAACTCTGTAGTGATCAAAGTAGGTACTTAGTAAATAATTTAGATTTTATGTTTAGTTTATAGGTATTTTTAAGTTTTTATTCGTGTATTGTTTTTTGATTGTTTTTGTACTATTTCTTAGTAAATGGAAAAAGAGAATAAGATGTAGTGCTTGAATGTTAATCGCAGACACTGCCTTGCCTCTAGTACTGTATTGTATTTTAAAATGATTTTTACCAAATTGCAGCAATTTGCCTATTATTATCTTCTGGTACGGTGCGGGTTATTTAAGGGCGATATTTATTTAGGTAATATCTATCCCGAGCCGGACGTGGGTGCTACGTTGCAAATTATTACTTAATATTCAAGTTCCCACTGTATACCACCAAGACGAGCTAAGCGAAGTGCAAGGGCACTACCTGTCTGTTCTCGAAGCGCTTCCTCGTTATTTTGAACCCTCATACCTTGGGTTTGGATTACACCAGATAAAGATTTTTTTGCGATATGATATCAATAGTGAACTTTCTAAACATGTAAAGTTTTAATTATGCATTTATTCAATCTCTAATACCTTAGATTTTATGAATATCTAAAAAACTCGATTTTGTCACTGACTCGCTGACTCACTGATGATCATCATACTTCTTACTCATCACAATTCTTAGGGTACATTCTGAAGTCCTAAAGAGCTATAATTTGATATGTAAGGTAATATTAGTACACAAAACCAAAAAATGTGAAAAATTTGAACTTGTACTCCCCAACCCCTCCCCAATATGTGGCCGTTTTATTACTTTAAGAACTATTGTAGAACAGAAAGGTAACGAACATACATTTTTCACCTTACACATGTTTTGAATAAAGGTGGAGAATTTGTGAAATTAGGATTTGTAGAGTTAGGGCGAGTAGGGTTTAAAACTTGGGTCTACATGAGATGTGATAACTTTTTGAGAGTGCAAACCATAATGATCTCGTCTTGGCAACACTTTATATGAAAATATTTTTGGTAGGATAGGCTTTTAAGGATAAAATGTGAGGTATTCGATGATAACTTCTTCGAATAATTGAACTGAAACTCTGTCGTGGACAAAGTAGGTAGGTTATTTACAGTTATAATTTTATAAATCGAATAAAGAATAATTGCTCGACTTGGAGAGGGCACTATTATGCCACTACATATGCTACTGTTTTGTTGTACAGTCGAGGTCATTTACATCTACACACTCACGGGAGCAAAAATATCTGAACAAGACCCTATTGTGAGGAGCATAAAAGCGTGTTCAGATATTTTTGTTCTCTTATATGTGTAGATGTAAATGAAATCGACGGTACTATTAATTATTATGGTCTAGTACGGTGCGGGCTATTCGGGCGACATACAGGTAATATCAACGGCGTCGACGTGCTTGCCCTATGCCCCGCCGGACATACCGCTACCTTGCCAAATGTTACAGATACTCGCTGCTTAAATTTGTTATTGGCTTTTCATCATCATCATAACCTTTTGATCATCATCATAATGATGAAACTAGCTATAAGTAGGAACAATGGTTCCTACTTATAGCTTGATGATCTGTTCTAGGTAAGTGTACTCCTGGACAACTTTGATGGTACATAACACAATCGACGGTGATTGGTACTGGGTCCACGAATGAATTGAACATGACTTTTGTCTTATCCAATTCATTCCTAGAAGAAACTCCTGAGAAGAAACCCGTCTATAAGAAACTCCTAAGCTCTGCAGCATCTCCGTCAAGTCCTCCAGCGATTCAGCCATGATGACTATGTCGTCTGCGAATCGAAGGTATGAAATGTATTCGCCATTTGTACTGATGCCCCGTCCGTTCCACTCCAGTGTTTTGAAGACGTCTTGGTGCGCGTTGGTGAACAGTTTCGGAGATATGACATCTCCCTGTTTCACTCCACGCTGTAATGGAATTGATTGGTGATTTGATTTGATTGATTTGGTCGTGTCTGGGCATCCTGGATTTGGACGGTCATCGTAGCGAATTTATACAAACACATCAGCATCTCAATGTAACGCCAATCGACTTGGGATCGCTGAAGGGTCACTTACAACAGCCCAGGTTTCGATGGAGTCGAAGGCTTTTTCGTAGTCCACAAATGCAAGAAAATTGTACTCCTCAGTCTTCTGTATAATCTGCCGCAAAGTGTGAATGTGGTCCACGGTACTGTAGCCTTTTCCAAACCCGGCCTGTTTTGATCCTACGTACTTATTTCTGTTGCTAAACGGTATTATAAGGCAGCTTATCCTAAGGCCTTCTTTACTTACGTAATTTCTATCTGCGTCTTACGAGTTATACCCTTCTTCAGTTCACTGCGACGGTAAGTTTTATCTTGTCGTGTCGTATTTCATGCAATTAATTATTGGTGGCGATTTTTTTTTAAATATTTTTGTTGAAACTTTTCTTATACCTTAATGTTACGTTATATACGTTTAACATTTAGTTATCAAGCTCACTAACCATTATTATAAACAGTGATTGTGGGTATGCTATTTGTTCAAATATCTAATGACGGAACATTAATTGCTCGAAGCTAGTTCGCTGAAAAACAGTTGGGTTTTCTGCTCGATTGCCAGCAGTTACGTCCACCCTTCGACTCAATGAAACTAATATTTCTCTTTGATTATCCAATAAATTGCGTGTCACCTTACCTCACGGTTAAAAATGAGCCGCTTTAGTTTCAATCATCCCGAACAATGGGCCCCAGTGGGAACTTCGAAAGGTTTTGACAAATGTGACTCTAAGTAGGTACTTAGCTTCATCTGAGCCACCGAGGGATTGACACGAACGAGATTTTAGCTCCAAAGCCGTTTCAGCTACTTAAGTAATGCACTTAGTACAAGCAAGTCCGTTTACAATATAAATTAGGTTAAGAGGAAGGGCGGGTGGAATGGCCGTTTTAGTAAATTAACGTAATTCTCTTCGGGGAGCCCGCGTTTGACAATTTACAGCGCCTCAGTCAGGGCGTATTTTTTAACCGACTTCAAAAAAAGGAGGAGGTTATCAATTCGGTTGCGTGTTTTTTTTATTATGTTTGTTACCTCAGAACTCCGTCATTTACACGACGATTTGAAAAAATATTTTTTGTTCATGAGTAGGTATATCCAAATTGGTCCCATAAAAATTTGGTGAAGATCTGATGCCGGGATCTATAAGGAATCGAAGGAATTCCTCGATTTTTATGAGCACATCTATGGCGATTTCGGTATTTATTACAGTAGTTTAAGCATTTACATTTGAAAATCACCATTTAGTGGAGAGAAACCAATGATGAAGACACCAGCCGTCAGTTACCACTGAGGGCTCTACCAGTGTTATTTAATTCGCGAATCGCGAGTCGATTTGTAAAATTATTTTTTTTTGTTAAGAGTACGAATCTCCAAGTCGGTCCCATAAAATTTTGGCGATGATCTAATGATGAGATCGATGAGGAATCGAAGGAATTCCTCAAATATTTTGGGCACACCTATGGCGATTTCGGTGTTTATTAAAGAAGAACAAGCATTTGCACTCGAAAATCATCATTTGGTGAAGAGAAACTGATGATGAAGACACAAGCCACCAGTCACTAATAAGGGCTCAACCAGTGTTATTTAATTCACTAATCGCAATATAATTCTTTATCATACTTTGCTTAGAGGCAGAAGTAAGTTAAGATCAGGGTAGCAAAGTGGAGATGGGTAATCTATCACTTTACAGAAAATCGATTCATCGAATATCTGTTCCCAGAACACTATTCGCAGAATGTCGTTATGACTTAGGAATCATTCATCGAACTTCAGTTGATCGCTGTTACATTTCTTCAAATTACCTTTTACACCGGAATCGAATCATCGAATTTTACTTCACTATTTTATTTGTTTATCACAATAGTTGTTCATCGAATCACGTTTGCTAAAATTTTAATTTAACGTAAGTTTGAGTTTCCAAATTTCTTATTACACAGAAAATCATTTCATCAGTGTTACTATACATTGTAATCACAACGCGCTCACGTAGTCCGAGGTAGGTTAGGGTTATTTTTTTTATGTCCTGGAAGCCCGACACGCTCACGGAGTCCGAGGTAGGTTAGGGTTTTTTTTTTTTTATGACCTGGAAGCCCGACACGCTCACGGAGTCCGAGGTAGGTTAGGGTTATTTTTTTTTATGACCTGGAAGCCCGACACGCTCACGGAGTCCGAGGTAGGTTAGGGTTATTTTTTTTTTATGACCTGGAAGCCCGACACGCTCACGGAGTCCGAGGTAGGTTAGGGTTATTTTTTTTTATGACCTGGAAGCCCGACACGCTCACGGAGTCCGAGGTAGGTTAGGGTTATTTTTTTTTATGTCCTGGAAGCCCGACACGCTCACGGAGTCCGAAGTAGGTTAGGGTTTTTTTTTTTTTATGACCTGGAAGCCCGACACGCTCACGGAGTCCGAGGTAGGTTAGGTAGGTTAGGGAAGTAAGTAAGATTTCCCATAAACGCTTGAATAAAAAATATATATAAGAAATAACAGTATATTTTTTTATTAAAGTACATTGTACACAGTACAGTTACAGTTTTAAATTTTTGGCGATTTCAATAAGAAATTGTTTTTTTGTCATAGTTTAATGCATCGTTCGATGAAACGTTACTACGATGAAATGTTGTTCGAGGTAGTTATAAAATATGAACGGTACCATTATTGAATCATGTTTCGATAAAAGGTAAATTCGATGAATAGTTACTGCGATGATTTGAGACATATTCGAAACAATTTATGATGAAAAGTTGTTCGACTATTTGAAAATCGATGAATTTAAAATTATGTGTATAGAAAATAAAACGTAATTACATTCGTGGAATAGTTTTCGTCGACATGAAAATCGATGTATTCAATTTCGATAAAGTGATAGACACCCCTAACAGTCTTAACGTACGTACCTATAATACATGTTTTTTTTAAGAACTATCCTGTAACTCTTAACCGTTAAGGAGTTCTCTACTATCATCTCCACGGGTGTCTATCACTTCTTAAAAAAAACATGTATTATAGGTACGTACGTTAAGACTGTTAGTCATATTCTTTATAGTGTGTCTCTGAGGTGACTCCTTATCACCAAGTTAGGGTCTGATGATGTGATCCCAGGAAAATCGCGAGAAACCCTCAAATATTATAAGCACTAACAATGTTTTGTATATATTTTTCTAAAGTTATTCAGGTATTTTCGTTTGCTTTTCATCATTTAATGATGCTGAGCTGATGATGGAAAGTACAAGTCCTTATTATCGGTCAATAGTTGCGAGATAATTCTTTAAATATTATGGGTAAGTTGAGATTGTACGTCGTATTCTTTTTTAACCAGCAAGCTACTGGACTTAACCATTTTGACCTAATATTTTCTTCTATTTCCGCGATTATTACTCATTGAAATAAAACAATTTAAAACGTCGGGAACTAAAATGAGATAATATACGCGATATAATCCGTTAAATTGTTTCATTTTGACCTAGCCAATTCTTCTAATTTCCATTTTTATTTAAAATCAAATCCTCCTCAATCTTCCCATTCTGGGCTGTAAAAAATAATTTATATCACTAAAATCCATCACTAAAAGGCAACAAATAAAAAAATAAAAAAGAACCGACTTCAAAATAAACTAAAAAGCAAGAAATAATCTTTTATGTACGGTACGGATCACATTTGAATCACCTTTTGAAGTCGGTGCCAAACCTGAAGTAAAGTTCTGTATTCAACAAAAATACGTATTACTATAACTAAATATACCTATAGGTAGGTAATAACTAAAGGCTCGCCGCCGCGGTTCTTGCGTGCCATCTCTGTTAATAGTAATAAATGAATGGCACCGACTTCAAAAGGTGATTCAAATGTGATCCGTACCGTACATAAAAGATTAATTTTGGCTTTTTAGTTTATTTTGAACTTCTTTATTTAATTTTTTTTATTTTAGAATATACTCACGAGGCAGATTTGGCTTGGAATTAATGAACGCTGTTTAGCTTTTCTGTGACGTACACATAAAAAATACTTATAGGTATCTCAGAAAATACTGCCAAGTGATGGAAAAATGTAACAAGAAAATAGTCCTATGCCTATGACAGCGTGTTTGATTAAAATGTACCTGCACATCTGCAAATTTTCAATTTATTAAGGATTGCCTTTCAAACGATATTTTTGCTGAAATCTCTAAATGGTGACGAATACAATAAGTATCCTCGTATCTACCAAACTCTTATAATGATAATTAGCCTTTATTCCCTTAAGACATTTTATTAACAGTATATTTATTATATCTATCTTAAACTTAATATAATATAAACTATCGAATTAGAAAGACTTATGCAAAATAAATTAATAGTGTATTAAACACTAGAAAAACACGCTGTACAAGACTTTTCTAACAAATCCAAACACAGCTATGATACGATGTTCCATCATGAAGTTCCAGTTCATATGTTCTGGCTCCATCATCAGATAAGTTCGACAGTACCATATTATTGTATTGTCATCAGAACTATATACAGCTGCCAATTTTCGTGACGCTACGATCCTTGGAAGATGGTTAAACTAGTTACCTTAGATTCCATTACATAGTTACATACAGGTCGACCTAATAAAAGCGTGTTAATTAAATCGCTCTCACCATTTCAGTTCCAACTATGTGACGTTAGTCGATCAAGATGTAGCATATTGTTACAAACTAAACAATTAGGTACTTTATTTAGGACTGTGGACTGCACAACAGTATACCTATTTGTAAACTTAACAGCTCAACACAACAGGCACAAAAATTTCACGTCAGATTCAGATTTCATTTGCTTCATAAATAGCCTCTGGCCGGACGGACGGTTAACTTGTTGAAAACAAATCTAGTTAAATGAAATTGACTTTGAACAACGTTACGGCGAACGCAATACGTAGCACGAAATATTTCAATTTACAAATGCCGGTGGTTTTGCCGTATGAAGGAAAATATTCTGAAATATTAATATGTAATGTAACTGTCGAGAGTAGATAATAAGTTGTAAATAGTATATTATGTGTAGGCTTAAAAAATCGAATTATTGTATAAATTTATCATAACGAATTATTGTAATATGAATAATTTTACTCTTGTTCATCATTTATTGTAATAGTTTTAAGTACATATTGATTTATATACCTCTTATATACTTTCTATATACAAATTGAACTTGTAATTATAATTAATAATATCATGTGTCTATTTACTATCTCGTACTAATCACATTGTAAAGGCAAGATAGCATATGTTGATTGAAATAAAGAATATCTCCATCTCCCTCTCATCAAAAGCTAATATAGTCGATACATACCACTAATTGCGCCCTGATCAAAAGATCAAGTACGGATTAGACTATAGGACGCTGTTCCGGTATAACAGAGACGCTGGTTCGATTCCGGCTTAGACTGCAGTGGATCGCAATTAATTTTTCTTTTCTACTTAGATCTTTGTATCAATATTGTATTATTTACCTAGTTGTGAAATCTATATTTTTATAAAGTTGTAAAAATGAAATGTCTGTAGATTGAAGATATTTAAAAAATATATATTATTACGAACTATTTGGATTTCACTAAAACGATAAAAAGTTTTTCTTTGATTTTGTTTGTATGTGTCCTTGTGGCTTCATCACGAAAAATCGGCTAAACCGATTTCCACTATTTTTGGCAAACGGGTAGCGGGGTATCTCCAGATGGTTATAGGATACTTTTTACCTGATTACTCTGAAGAAAAAAAAGAGGGTTATGACTTTTCCCCTCCGCGTACGAAGTTGCGGGCATCTTCTATTACATTACCTATTATTTTTCGTGGAAATCGATCACTCTACACACAAAACGAGTAAGGAAACACAAAGGACTCCGAACGAGTAAGGAAAGTGTGGTTTCAGTTAAATCGAATAGTTTTTTGATGATATAGGTCCTTTCTTAAGTATTCAGTCAGTTTATAATTTTAAGCTAGTACTGTAAACTAAGGTTTTGAGTTTCATTTTTGATTGGAATTTGGTATTATACATAAACACAAACATTTGTTTGAAGATGTTCAGGTCTTATCCTTCAGAACAGTACGACAGCAATATGCACATAAACTTTACAAACCTTCGCACCAAACTAAAACGTAACTCTTAAAACTGGTACACAATGTGTACTCGTATTGACATTTTTAATAAATTACCAGACAGTTTCAAACAAATTACTGATAATAGATTTAAGCAAGTAGTTAAGTCGTGGATCTCGGACAAGTGTTTCTATAATTAAAAGGAATACATGGAGCTTAAATAAATTGTATGAATCCTTTGACTTTGATACTCTATTTTATTTATATTTTTAATTGTTGACATGTTTTATCCATCGTTGAACATAACCATTCTGTAATTATTCATGTTATTATTTATTTATTTTATAATTAAAGCGTGCACACCTGAAAAGGTAGGGTTGGGTGAAACTGTAGTATGTAATAACTTCTGCAAATTGTAAACCTGAATTTCCATACACGCAATAAATTATTAATTCATTATTGTGACATAATTAAATATGTGTGGTTTAAGTTCATGAACAATGTCAAATATTGTGTTTATGTTCTTAATATCGTAGTATATAACAAAACGGTATATTATACTTGTTTTGACGTATTCGTTATGCACGCGTGTCAGGTGGCCATACTTACTTACGGTTTATCGTTTGACGTCTTTTTACGACGTTATAAGTCACTATTTTCGTGAAGTTTTCGTACACAAGTGTGTATTTGGATGAAGAACACGTAAGTAACGCTTATTCAAATTCATTTATTGGATTAAGGCATCTGTGGCCCATAGAAAGATTCATAATATAGATGTTACTTTGAAAGTTTTGAAACGTATTTACCTTCCAAACTAACATCCATGTACATTTTTATACTATTATAAAGTTGTAAAAATGAAATGTCTGTACATTGAAGATATGTTAAAAAAATATATTGTAACGGACTATTTGGAGGTCAGTGAATGGATTTTTTTTATAGATTTTTTTGAATGTTTGTATGTGTTGTTGTGGCTACATCATGCAAAATCGACTAAACGGATTTAAACTGTTTTTGGTACAAGGGTAGCTGGGTATCTCTAGATAGTTATAGGCTACTTTTTACCCGACTACGCTGAACAAAAAAATAGTACTATTCTAGTACTATTATTATATATTGTAAAATTGTGAAATGAAATGTCCGTACATTGAAGAAATTTTCATAAAATATATTGTAACGGACTATTTCGAGGTCACTAAATCGAAATATATATTATTTAGATTTTTTGTGTTTGTATGCGTCATTGTGGCTTCATCACGCCAAAACGGCTAAGGCTAATTTTTGAATATCCACAGATGGTTGCTGGATGCTTTTACTCGACTACAGTAAAAAAAAAAAGAGGGGTTATAACTTTTTCTTCTACGCGAACAAGGTTGCGGGCACCTCGTAGGTAACTACATATTATATATACTAGAACGAAAACATGGGTCTCCTTCGGAATCCCTAATGTCGATTGTCCTAATGTATTTTTATCAGAACCGTAAATTCTTAAGGGTTTTTTAAAAGATCATCGTATACATTAAGTTAGGTTGGGTTTATTTTATAACAATCCTGAATCGTTTACAATTTCATAAAAATGCTTTAGAACAAACGATACATCAGGACAAACGACGTTAAGGATTCCGATATAGATCGCAAAAACATAGACACACGGTTTAACAACTGGAGACGTGTGACGCCACTTCTAGGGGTCAACTAACAGGCCGTGGAAACGCCGGAACACGGCACCCTTCGAGCTCCTCTTTCATGACGGTCGGCAGCTCGGCAGTTGTCACTCTCACCACAAATGAATTGAAGTTCACGTTATGGTATGGCGGGACTGCAACCGTTGTACCCTCAAAGAATAGTTGGTCTTCACCCGCAAATACTCGACGATCTGCTCAGATTTCGTCGAGTACATACATGTACCTACTGATGTGCAAATTGCGGGAACTTTCCATAATGCTTAAAGAAGGTCTTAAGTTTAGTGTTAACGTACATGTTTATAAGACCTTTTTTAAGCATTTTTTAGTATATAAGAGGTCTTAAGTCTAGTGTTAACTTATTTGTTTAAAATACCTTTTTTAAGCATTTTGGAAAGTTTCCGCAATTTGCACATCAATTACATGTACCTACAGTGCATATATTATGTACTGCATCACTTAACACGTCTAAGTACCGAGTGAATGTCAAAACTAGTCGTAATAATTTAACTACCGTATCGCAGCGGGGTAATAATCCTGCGGCAGCTTGAATGTGTCAATGTGCTTAAAATGACAAGGTACCAGAATGTTCAGGTACTATTGACGATGAACCCGAAGGACCCGATGAATAATGTATGCGGACTCGGGTGTCGGTGAACGTGCCGCGACATGCCAGGTGCCTCGTCTGGACTTGTTCTACTCATCTTCGGGATCAACTGGCTTGAAGTTTCAGAATCTAATTTGACTTTTGTTAAGATTATTCGTTAACTTTCATATTAGGAACTGAGTAATTAACTTATTATTAAAAACTTTAACATCCCAAGCTTTACCATGAATTAAATAGACTGACTAAAACTTAAATACTTCTTCAAATATATAGTAAGCCCGAAAACAAATATGTTGAGGCTGTCTAGGTGACGGGCTGTCAGTCGTGACTCGTGACTCCCATGTAGTCTCTCATGGTTACTAATTATCCACTTCAAACATGGAAATGAAAAACATCCTTAACTGTCTAGAATTAGAGCCGGTTCTGCTGTTTGTATTTGTAGTTTCTCCATGGCTGCATCTCTTACATGCGTGTGTTATCATAAGAATGAGTAATTCTTTATTCTGAAGGCACTTTCTTAATTTTTTGGGGGTAATTTCTTTATCTTGGTTAGTTTTGAATAAAAATATAGCCTGCTTTAAACTCTCGTAACCAAAATTTGGCAACTACTGAGCAATTAGCGGAAAACTCTAAGAATGCAATTGGACATCTGTATAGTTGCCGCCTATAATATATTTTCATAAGCCACTATGTATAGGAGCTTACCATTACGTATATAGTTTACCGCGAATCATACAATATACCAATGTTTGCTTGTAATTTGGTGCCAAATCGATATACGATTACATAATCCAAATGAATCGCTTTTCACACCATAATGTAGTTTCGAGCAAAGCAAATAATAATTGGTAGGTAAGAGTTTAAACAAGTATTTTCAATGATAAATGTTTAATTAATATTTCTCTTTACACAGTCAAGCAAATGCAGGCGCTCGTATTTAATTTGCATTTTGATGTTTAAATAAATCCTGCTGGCATACTAATTCCGCAAGTTGATTTAAATATGAAAACGCCCATACACAGGAAGCGGTGTATGGAAACGACAATTCCATTAACGTGGTAATTACTCTGAAGGGCTTTATCTATTGTGGTAAGGGCGCTGTAAAAATGAAAACTTAAAAAAATATACAAAAATCTTTCAAAATTCATAGCAGATATAGAAAACCAAAGAAGACAGAACCAAAGTAAGACAAAAGTTTACGTTAGATTGTCATATATTTTTCACTTAAAGAGTCTTTTATTTACTTCTTAAAAGTAATGATATTGCTGTTGCACACGGTTTTATTAAGTTATATACTTCTATGTGCATTGATTGTTTCTTACATTAATATTTTTTCACTTCCCCTGCTCAAAAAAGAGACTAAAATAGTACATTTAGCCCGTAGAGTTTAAAAGAAAGCCATATAATCCCATACAAATTTCTAAGACACTGCAAAAAAGAGCTTTCGGCCAGTTACATACTCCTTACGAATAATTAAAAACAAACAAACCAACCCGATCAGAATGGCCAAACTTTCTGGTAGAATTGCTCAAACTGTACTTTTAGTTTTTCATGAAATATTATTTTCTGGCAGTCGAAGTGAAGAGCAGAGTGTTTAACACGTGGCTAAAAGCCATTATGACACTCAGACATATTTGTCCTCGCTCACTTCGTGAGCTCGTCCAAAAAATCAATTCGTGTCATAATGGCTTATTTTAACCCCTTGTCAAACAATCTACTATTGTAATCATTCTACGGATTGTTTCATTTTAAGTTGTTTGAAAATGAATGACTAGTTGACTGGAAAATATGACAATAGTTGCTCACTCCAACGTTGATTTTATAACTTTATATAATTGATGTGGGAGGTAGATACTAGGTACCTATATTGATTTACACTTCAATCTAATTCTAAAGATCATATTATAGATCCATCGAATGTAAATTATGAAAATTTAATTTATCACACATTTAGTAGCACAGAATCACTAAATTTTGAGATGAAAATTCATTCGAGGCGTCAATTGAGATATAGCGTTATCCATCGGTAGAACGTCGTGGAAGCTTGGCAGTGAAAACCAAGCTTTTTGTCAAATAACGAAGGAGCAAAATCGTCAATATTCAGGTTATGGTGGTGGTTTGTCGTTGATCGCGATTAGGTAAAACTATTGTATTCTCGAAATGTGTGTCAGCGCCAGCGTCGAACGCAGCGCTGACGCACATACTAGTTACTAATATGTCACCTAGACACGTGTCAACTATTCGTAATCATAGGTCTTTGACTTTGTTTTTAGGGTTCCATATCTCAAAAGGATAAAAACAGTACCATTATAGGATTACTTTGTTGTCCGTCTATCCGTCGGTCCAAAACCTTTTTCTGAGGAACGCGTGGTAACCTGCTGAAAATAATATCAAATACTCATCAAGTCTGCAGTCCCTTGAGGCATTAAAAAAAAACAATCATCGCAGTCGTCGCAATCAAAAGATAAAGTCATTAAAAATATATGTACCGGGTGCATTTCAACACTCATTTGGTTGAGATTTTTATTTTTATGGTTTGACTCAAAATTATATAACTAGAACTCCTCGATTTAAACATAAATCCATTATTTTATAGTAATTTGCAATCTGGCTTAACATACTTTGTGTTTAGTTTGCAGAAAGAAATATAAGATTTCAATAGAATTTGTTCGTTGTCGTTATAGTTCGTAATTATCAGCTTCGCCGCAAAATATTCTCGAATCACCCTTTCATAAAAAATGCCGTAAACTGAAAACCTTACCTTCCAGTTGTTCTAGAAAGTTGAAATTTGGTACGAAAGCATAGCACAAAATCAGATAATATTACATTTTTACGTCTGTCTGTCTACTTAAGTAACTAATACAAAATGAACCTCATCCTAAGCAAAATTGCGTACATTTGGCTTAGGATTAGGGTTTTGCTAACACTGGATTATCATAGATAAGGCCGTTTTTAGCGTATAATTTTGTACGGAACTCTCGGTGCGTGAATCCAACTCGTACTTAGCCGATTTTGTAAAATAATAATTGACTACCTGCTCGACAGACTATGTTTACGATACGATATTTTACAATGTATATTACATTACTTCTCATGTCTAGTTATATAATTAAGGGACAAACTCAGGCGGTTTAATGCGAATTTTCAGAGTGATACCACGGAACGTGTAGCGTTGAAAGAAAAATGTCATAAGTGTTTATAGATTCTAATTTGACTTGTGACAGTGTCCTTCTAGGGTGTGAATACATTATTCATGATCAGTCCGCTTCGACGCGCAATCAGCCCACATAATACATTTTACCGAAAGACAAGTTTCAGATACTACGCACTGGTTATGAATATCATCTACCTACGCACGCGGATTAACTTATATTTATACGTTAAATAGCGGTTGACTCGATTGGAAATCTAAATTTCGTTCGCGGAAGAGAAAAAACTCATAAAACCCTCCCACTCCCCTCTTTTTTAGTTTAGCGTAGTCGAGTAAAAAGCAACCTATCACCATCTGTGGATGGCAGCTGTGTGTATTGTGTAGTGTAACAGTTAAAACCCGTTTAGGCGTGATGGAGCCACAACGACACATACAATCCCACAAAAAGTAAAAAAAAATATATATTTCATTTTTACAACTTTATAATGGTATAGACATCAGACACCAAAATAAAATATTTTACATTTTGCAGACAAAGTTAAAAATGTTTTGAGGACAAAATACGAAAGACAAACATTAATCGATTATTAGGACCAGCTTTTGGGCGCCGCTTCGCCCACATACTCGTATATACGATTATTAGCTTCTGCCCGCGACTTCGTCCGCCTTAAATTCGTTTATCGCGGATAAGGGTATTTTTAAGGGATGAAAAGTAGCCTATGTCCTTCCCCGGGACTCAAACTATCTCCATAGCAAATTTCATCTAAATCGGTTCAGCGGTTTAAGCGTGAAGAGGTAACAGACAGACAGACTAATAATATAAATACTAATATTATAAATGCGAAAGTGTGTCTGTCTGCCTAGACACACTTTCGCATTTATAATATTAGTATGGATAATACGAATTTCAAAAATCCTTCCAGAGGGGTTACTCTTGTTCTTTAAATTTCGAAGTGAGTAACGTGCTATCCCTCACGCTCTCATGCCAAATTGTATTTAGTAAACGGGATGGCGCCATGCGAACTTCAAATTCCGAGTTTCAGTGTAGCCCCTCTGTAGTGTATGCTATTATGCGAGTAGCTCAAATAGTATACATACGCTGCCTCGTGTGTCTCTAAGTGGCGGCAAAAAACTGAGAAGGAACTGTCACTGACTATGGGAAGGTTGGAGGCCGAAATAAGAAAGTGAAGTGATTATACCTACTGGTTACATATCCGTGAGATTTTTTTGAAAGTGACTATATAAAATTCAAGTCACGGATAGATTTGGGCTCTCTGAAGACAATAATATTATTTTTGGATCACAATTAAAAAAAATGGATATTCAAATGGTTATCTGTAGACGGTACCACGGCGTCGGCACAGACCTAATTCCTTTGCTTTATATTTTTTTGGCAATTGTAAAATAAGTGTTAACGTGTCACATTGGCAATTTACATTTGTGTCGTAAGTAGTGGCAGGTTATAACAACGACACGATAATAAAATCACAGTGATCGGCCGGTGTCTAGACAAGTATTAACTGTGACTGGTCACGACTGAACATTACAAAATCACGTAGGTTATGTGAGCAACAAGTGTGATGAAATCACGGTAAAATTGTTATAATGATCTGAATACATTACAGTAAGTAACTTTAACTTTAACATTAAGAAGTCGTGGCGTAGGTAACAAAATCACAGTGATTATTTTACAACTGGTACGAGAGTCACGGTGATTGAAATTGAATTGTAACGCTTTTAACCATATCTAGTTATGACACTTGGCACAGTGAACCCACAGATGCAAAATATTTTTTAAGTACTTTTTAAATTTATTCCTCCTCGAACTGCGCTTAGGCTCTTATATAGAATGGGGTAGATTTGTTTTTATAAAAATCAGTGTCTAAATTAAAAATAATTTATAACTACAAAATACGTTCCTCCTAATTTTGAAAATGTTATTAGATAATTCGATAAAATTAGGGGGTAAAAAAATTACATGTTGTCTTTTGTCGGGCCAGTGTTTAAGAGGTTGTATAGTAACATAAGGACTAATCAAACACTATACCTACTTAGTCCACGTCTACGTCTCTAAAGTTATATGTGTTTAAAATTTAATGTTCTTGCGTTCAACGGTATAGATTGTGCGTAACGTTGTATTTCAATAGTTAAGTTACAATTACATTCATGTTTTATACGTTTTACATAAAAATGATAGGTACAATTAAAAGTAGGTATTCCTATGAAAGTAAGAAGTACGGCAAAATTTCCTACTTTTCTTTTTAATCTGGTAAATCGAGTCTTTCAAAGAGTTTTTAACTAGTCATCATCATCATCATCATCATCATCAGTTCAGCCATAGGACGTACACTACTGGTCACAGGCCTCCTCAGTAGACTTCCACATGGATCGGTTAGAGGTGACCCACATCCAGCGAGTTCCCAAAATCCTAACCAGGTCATCCTTGAGGATGGCCCTCGCACGCTGCACTTGCCGGTACGCGGTCTCCACTCCAAAACTTTTCTGCCCCAAAGAACATCAGTTCTTCGAACTACGTGCCCCGGCCATTGCCAATTCAGTTTGCTTACCCTGTTTGTTATGCCGGTGACCTCGGTTCGTCTACAAATCTCCTCATTTCTGATTTGATCTCGTAGAGAAATCCCGAGTATAGACCTTCATAGCTCGATAACCGACTCTAAGCTTTAAGAGGCCCATAGTCAGAGACCACATCTCGGCTCCGTAGGTCATAGCCGTCTAACTAGTGCGGGGTCTCTAATGTCAATGACGACCCTTATATGCAAACAATGACGATTTATATTTTTAGTATTATATTTAATAGTTCTACAAATTGGAACAATAATCTTTCCTTTAGAACTGTAATTTAGTTCTATAATATTATGTTCGCAATGGCCCTCATTTATTTCCGGCGGCAAACAATTCTGTTGTAACAAGTTTGTTTCGCATCTAATTGCCGAAGCTTCAACTATGCCCAACTTTGGGTAAATAAGAAATTATTAATAGGCATTAAGGATAAATAAAGGCAAGCTTTTCAGCGGAAGCTGCGCGACCGTGGTGATTGGTAAAACTTGTCGCTAAGATAAGAGCGAGTTTATTAAAGCTCTGTAGAAATAAAATTCAAGATTTAATATTAAAACGAACGGAACAAAAACAAATGTATTAGGTATTAAGGGAGCGTCCATTATTTACGTGAAGCATTTTTGGTGATTATCCTACCCTGCCTCCCCCCTGGTAAGATTTGGCACAACTCCTCCCCCCCGACCCCCAATATCACGTGTGATTTTTTAGATCTATCTTTCTAGGGTAAATGCGTTGGATTTATAAAAAAAAAAACATAATTTGCTTTATACTTCTATGTGTAAGATTTGGCCATACTTTAATGATAAAAGATGTTTTACTTTATTTTTTTGCAATTTGACACTGTTTCTTGCAGAAAATAAATTACGTGATATTTCCCAAAGTAAGATTAGATGAGATTCGGCTTGACCCCTTCCCCTAAACGGCTCACGTAACTAATGGATGCCCCCTAATTCCTTTTTCACCCCCGACAATAAATGTGTTGTTATAAGTTTGATGTGTGCATCTGTGTCGATATGTATCCGAGTGTATGTCTGTCTGTGTGATTGGAAGAGGACTTGCGGTTGTATCTAATCCTGACTGACAACCAATCAAAGCACTGTATGATTTGGTACAAGTTTTATAGAACTCCTTTTTAAGCCCTTGGGTCACTGCAAATTCTGCTAAGATATTTTAAGTTATTTAAATATAATGTGGTTTATTTGTGTACCAGTAATAGGACTTGATCGAGTGTGTTGTTAGCTACGATTAATTAAATATAACGGTTCAATTGTTTAAAGAACATCAACTTTTTCTACGTGTTTCTTTTTTATATCCTTACTAGATTCTGCCCGCGACTTCGTCCGCCTTAAATTCGTTTATCGCGGATAACGGTATTTTTACGGGATAAAAAGTAGCCTATGTCCTTCCCCGGGACTCAAACTATCTCCATACCAAATTTAATCCAAATCGGTTCAGCGGTTTAAGCGTGAAGAGGTAACAGACAGACAGACAGACAGATAGACAGACAGACAGACACACTTTCGCATTTATAATATTAGTATGGATGTCGATTACTTGTTTGAGTTCAGGATAAATATCTCGACTCAATACTCAACTGTCCAATTTTATAAACCTAGATCGATAACGTACTAAAAGTCTTCAATCGCTTGAAAAATAACAATCCATTTTAACATTGCCACCTTTATCTCATATATAACGGCGCCATTTCAATTCAAATGGTGGAAAAACAATAAGAAGGGGCGTCGCAGGGACGCGCGTCGTTTTATGCTGTCATGTTTGCCGAATATATCACTATTGAATTATAGTAAAATAAGGTATATTTCAATGCCATGGTTTTACGTAGTAGGGGTGTGGGTTTGTGATTGAGAAGCACCTTTAAAACCGATAAGAGTACTAGGAGTCAGCCTAACGCAACTAGGAACAAAAAAACTTTTATATGATATACGTTTGAAGAGGCGGGACTCTCATACTAGCCAATAGAATCAATTTGCATGGCACACTGATACCAACATGTAAGTCAAAGAACGGTCAAACAGCAGTAGTACCAATCTAACATACTAAAATAGTGTAGTAGGCTATACGCTTGCGATTTTTATCGATATCGATAAAATGGACTGGGTTGGAATATAGAGGCTCATGTCAACAATTTTTGTAATTGAAATTTGGTTTAGGATAGGTCCACGTTTAAGTCCTATGTTGTACAGTGGATATTTATTAAAATGTGATAATACAAGGTTGGACTTAAATGTGAACCCGAAATAAAATAACAAGCTTTTTCTTTTAATGTTATTATTCATTGTTTTACTAGCATTATTAGATCTTCTTTTGAGACTTGGCCCACTGTCTGCATCTGAAAATACTTTATAATTACAACAGAGATATTTACTTATATCTAAGATCAAAATATTAAATAATTACTACTCAACAAATAAATGTAAGCATCTTCTTATGTTCTGGTATGCATAACAGTAAACTTTTCAGTTGAAACGTAGGTACGAAGTATTTTTATGATCATATTTCATGCAAGTTTTCACGCAATTCGAATTATTTTGTGTAATTATTTCCACTGATAAACAAATAAGCCATCATCCCAGAGAAATTTCGTCATAAATATACTTTATCGCAATATTCATGACTAGCTTTATTTCCACAAATTTCACATTTGATAAACCGTCTTTTCGGTGGCATTTTCACAAAATGTATTCACTAAATAGTGTTCAATCACATTTCACTACTGTAGATTAAGAATAATTTAATTAGAAATCTAAAAGCAAACATACAAAACACGCGAGCCACAATGAGAAGCAAAGCAATATTGTTGACAATGTATGACATGACAGATAAACTGTACTGACGCACTGGTTCAGTGTCATGGCAACGGTTTGCCATGCAAAGTCCATATAACAGTTTTTTTTTTGTTCCTAGTTGCGGAAGACTGCTACTCACTACCCACAACACATGCGTACACCAGCTTTAAGTATTCTAGAAACTTACGTTCCTACACTATAGACACATTTGTATGCATTATTACTAGAAAGCGGATGTGAAGTAGCGATCTTAATATTAATATGGATATAACTGGTATAATTTATTATTTTTTCTACACACTAAAATAAAGTAACTTATCGGAACAAAAAAGTAAAAACAGGGCAAAAAATATAATGATAATAAATAAAAACATGGTTTTTAATTTTTTTTAATAGTTTATTTTTTAAGGTCTTATTCTTTAATATTTCTTCTGCGCCAAAACTCCGTTAAACTGTTGTTAATGAGTTCCACTATAGTTTGAATATAAGCTTTATCCAATAATTTTAATGATATTAAATTGCACGCATTGGAACCTCACGATCACGATCCATTCCACCAATTAATACGAGGCTTACTTTTTCTCCCCTATCGTTGGATGGTTCATGCCTGCTAATCAAAATATGTTCGTATCTTTGAATTGTACAAAACTCCCTTATTTAGAATAATAGTTATTTGTTATGCAAGGCTGCAAAGTTATTATTCGGGGCGAGTGCTTTAATTGAAAGCCAAGTAAGCGAACGAATCTAAAACTGAGCCACGAGCGAAGCGAGTGTTTTAAATCTAGATCCCTGTGCGAACGGGGCTTTCAATGCACGAGAAGCCAATTAATTTTGCTGCCGTGCGAAACACAGAACTTTTACACCTTACTACAGCGAGGAAAATGTATAATAATAACTATGAAATTATAACAAACCGATTATTTTTTCATTTAAAACTAGTGATAATGAACCTACGAAATACACTCATAACAAAACAAAAAAATATACATATAATACGAATGACTTTTCCACGCTAGGGAATAAAACGAACTTTGTGACTGACGAAATTCAGAATTTCAAGTCTGTAGGTTATTTAGTCCCGAAGTTAAGCGAAAGCAAAGTTTCGCATTTATGACACTCACACACTCATGATCATCAGAATAGAACTAGTACTTCCCATAAACTCAGAGAGCTGAAATTTGGTACAGAGTTAGGGTTTAATGGCCACATAAAAGGAAAACTATAAAACTAGGATAATCGAAGATCTGGAGTACTTGGTGACCCTGATTAGAAACAAGAGCCCAACCAAACTATTAGAGATCAACATACCGCCTTTACAAAAAATAATCAACTTGGTGGACCACTTCACGTGATGTCCAAATTCGAAGGGTTATGCCCACGTTTCTACAAAAAAAAGTGAAATCCCTCCAAAAACATTCTGTAAATAACTAGCTAAGTCTCGATGGAGCTGCTTGTTTATCTCTAAAAAGTAATGAAACATAGACAAATTCGTGCCAAGTCTAAGGTTCTTTATTGCGATTTTTTCATTATTATAGTTAATGTTGTGTGACTTGGCCGTTAAAGGGTACACAAGGGTACAAAACCAGGTGCTCCATGACACCATTGCATCAATCGTTGACGGTCGGACGTCGGACGGTGTCATGGAGCACCTGGTTTTGTACCCTTGTGTACCCTTCAACCTTAGACTTGGCACGACTTTGTCTAGATTTCATTACTTTTTACAGATAAACAAGCAGCTCCATCGAGACTTGGCTAGTTTTTTACAGAATGTTTTTGGTGGAATCTAATTATTTAGCCAAGATTGCGGTGTGCGGTGTAAATAATAGACCGTAAGACATGTATTTAACAAATTGCACTAGACATATTCGTATTAATATTGAGATCGCTATTTCAAATCCGCTCTCTAATTATTACATTAATACATAATAACGCTTTAAATTCAGAATATTTACACACATTTTTACAGATTTGTATGACACGTCTGAAATGTCAAAACGTTAAAGATAGGATCTAAAAATAAGGTAATACAGTTACATATGACGATATTTTTATTTCGCAAATCAGGTAATATGGCCAAGATTCCAAGAAACTGTATGAGTGCAGGTATTTGTCCAGCTAAGGACGTCTTTCAACTAAATAATGTCAATGATGATATTCAATAGTAAATGAGCGATATTTTCCACACTTTTTTTATTTCTTTTATTTTTTATGGCATAGGGGGCAAACGAGCAGACGGGTCGCCTGATGGTAAGCGATCACCGTCGCCCATAGACACTTGCATGACCAGAGGAGTCACAAGTGCGTTGCCGGCCTTTCAGGTGGGAGTACGCTCTTTTCTTGAAGGTTTGAAGATCGTATTGGTCCGGAAATACTGCATGCGGCAATTTATTCCACAGTTCAGTCCTGCGAGGCAGACATCAATTGGGAATAAGCACAATGAAAATGAATCTCCTACCAAGTTGGATTTATGAGCCTCTGAATGATGATGATGGTATAAAAGAAATTTAGATGAACGATGGGAAGAAAAAACAGTTTGACTTCAATAAAATATGGATAAAACGAATGTTCCGTTTATGAAGGCTTTCAGTTCGATAAGATGTGCTGGAACAGTCTCGTTTATTTTTGCGGGTCTTACGCGGCTTTTCTGAATTTTGGAATTCCTTAATGTGAGCTATAACAGTATACTTATACAACTATATATATTATTTCTATACACATAACGTATTATATTTTTTTTTGTTTTGTTTTTGCATGTATGATATGTATTTTATGATTTTTCCTCTTTTTCTTAATCCTTTTACCCGAAATACGAACCAATTTTCTCTTTTTAATAACAAAGTTTAGCAGTTTGGGTTGGGTTTTTGGAATATTTTGTCGAAATTCCGATAATGAGATTTTTAATCCTCTTTTAATGTTATTATTTGTACAAAATATAATTTAGTTCACGAATGTAATAATAAATGAAAATGTCAAATGTATTATCAAAAGTAGAGAGAATATGTTAGAAAGGCTAAAGTAATCGTGAATTTTCATTTATAATGTACTCGTAGATATCCATACTAATATTATAAATGCGAAAGTGTGTCTGTCTGTCTGTCTGTCGGTCTGTTACCTCTTCACGCTTAAACCGCTGAACCGATTTGGATGAAATTTGGTATGGAGATAGTTTGAATCCTGGGGAAGGACATAGGCTACTTTTTATCCCGGAAAAATACCTTTATCCGCGATAAACGAATTTAAGGCGGACGAAGTCGCGGGCAGAAGCTAATCTACCATAAAGAAACATCCACGCTTCATTTAAAATAATAATAGACCATTTTAATACCACTGAAATCGGTATCAAAGACAACGAATTAATTTCCTTTTGTTCGTCGTGGTCTTTTGTCTTAGCATAAAGCATCTTAATTTAGTCCGTCAAGATCACGCACGATGTAAAATTACATTATAATTTAGGAGTAATACTTGAAGTTCTATTTTGAAAAACAAATGCAATTGCGGATATATATTTCACCATAGCCGTATTTAAATATGTACCTACGTGCGCTATTTGATTAGAGTAGGTATAGGTACCATAAATACCGTAATATTCGAAACACTTCCTCCCCCACAACTCTCATGTACTGCTTTACAAATATTCAGTTTACTCTAGCTAGAGACGTAGCCGTGTGCATATTTAATACCCAATACCACATTAACGCTGGGTAGAACTATCTCGAAGGTGCTAATCTCGTGTGTTCAGCGTCTTTACAGTCGGGTTTAGTGTTCTGTCTCAATCGTGAGTAATGATTGTCGTCGTTTCCCCCCTAGTTTAAGATCCCACGGTAAATTTTTGCACCTATTTATTTTTAGGATTCTGTGGCTCAAAAGGAAAAAAAAACTTATAAGATCATTTTGTTGTCGATCCGTCTGTCCATCTGTTCGTCTGTCAAGACCTTTCTGCTCAAGCTGAAATTAATATCTAATAATTAATTCTGCAGTTCCTTGAAGCTGTGAAAAATCAAACTTTCAAGTCAACGCAACCAAAAAGCACAGCCATTAAAAAAGGTGTTGCGATATAAATAGTCATCAGCTGAAAATCTATTAAGGATATTCAGTTGTTCTAGAAACTTGAAATTTGGTATAAACGTATCTCAAAACACAATCAACGTGAAAAGATTGAAAATCTAAATTATTTGTCTCCATGTCAGTAATCTATATAAACTGATATCATGCTGCGCACATTTTGCTTAGCAGCTGGGCTCTGCTAACACTGTTTTTAGCGTTAATTTTGTAGGGAGCCCTTGGTACGCGAGTCCGAGTCGAAACATGCCGGTTTTTTCAAAAAAATCAGGCGCGATTACGCCGCGTATCAAAGAGTACCTACCAGCGGTCTCAGTCTTGAAGCCGCGTTTGTTGTACATCATATTAACGCGCATCTAACGTGGGAGGGGCTGAAACAACAAAATTTTTGGAAGGTCAAAATATAGATCATCCATCGCACAGCCCTGATTTGGCACCCAATGATTTTTATTCATTATCAAACGCAGGGGTGCATTTTGGAATTTGGCTAAAAGTTCTCATATACGCGCGCGGTTCGCCCTTTCCTCACACACGAGGCTGTCGGTAAAATCAAAAGAGAGTTTTACTATTCTTGGATTATTTTGCTGTAATATATTTTGTGATGAAATATGCTTGAAATGAGAGTTAACGCAAAGGGAAAGGAAAATGGTAGCAATAGGCAGCAATTCCTGGCAATTTTCTAGTTTAAAGTTTTCAGTGGACTAGGGAACATGTACGAGTATTGTATTATGTGTCATTCTTATACCAAATGGAAGTTTCTATCTAAACTAGATTCAATAAGGTTGCAGGCTCAACAGCGGCCGCTGCTGTAGGTTGCGTATTATGTTTATATGTTCACTATCAATAGGTATTAAGATTATTTTTTCCCGCTGTACCCACTTTACTTATATAATTTTCAATTTAGCCTTATGGTTAACTGATAGAATATGCCTTTACGCATTAAGTTGTCACTCTTGCTTTTTTTTAGTGATAAATATTAAACTAATAAACTAATCCAGTGCTATTCTGTTATTTTCTGATCGTACACTTTATTTGAACACTTCACTAAATAAATATATAGGTTCATAAAGGTTCCGCGGGGTCTTAACCTAATCTTGCTCAGTGATCGGAAGTGATATGGATACGTGACCTCGGAAGCCGCTCAGGCGCGATGCCTCCTTTCAGGGTGGAGATTTGACTGTATAGATTTTATATGTGAACATTCATTTAAGCCATAGTTTATTTTATTAGTGGACAGGTGAAGACATTTGCAGCGGGACCTCAAACTAATTTCTCGGGCTCAGTCAACGGAAGTGATACGTGAGCGCGGAAGACGCTTAGACGCGACGCCTCCTTGCAGGATGGAGACTTGGCTGTATAAGTAGGTTTTACAAGTGTACTCGTATGCATTGGACTTAGTTACAAGAAGCATTTGCATGTAAGGCAAATAAATGTCCCAATGCTTGATACCTTAATTCCAATAATAGACTCCACCAATTATGAGTATAGATGCAATATTACTATGTATTAAGGTAGAAAGTGCCTACTATGAGGACGGGGTTGAGCACTGAGATATTGTACCTTAAACGTTGTAAATAGACTAATTTATATTTTTATTCTTCACCATTTAAAAAAGCTTTCTTACATATGAAAAAAATAATAATCGGAGAGCATTGTATATTGCATTGTTATGATTATAGTGTCCTTAGTTTAGTGATACTTATACATATATATCCAGTTAATTTGTCGGCCAACAATCTCACGTGTGTATGCGTGTTTGTGTGTAAATGTACTGGAGACATACGATTCAGTCTGTCACTAGAAAAGCTACACAATATTAAAGCGAGCAGCGCCGTGTATTTTTTTAAATTTAAACAACTGACATAATTCAGAATACAGAACGTATTTCTCCATTCGCGTTGCCAGATGTGTCTACAAATGCAAGCCACATTTCCATGTTTATTCCCAAGGAGTCGCAACTGCATCCGTGCGATACAGGGTTATTTTTTAACCCTCTACCAAAATTTAACAATTCGGAGCAATAATAGAAAGTTGCAACATTTTTTTAAATCTTAATCATTATTTAATAGTAGCCTCACCCACTCATAAAATGCAAGGTGCGTTTGGTCACATGCTTAAATCATTCGACGGTGACCGCGAAATGGAAGAGGCACGCAGCTAGCCGCGTTATCAACGGTGCAATCGTTGCGTGCAATCAAGCAAAATTATTCAATATTTTAACTTTCTTTGTGAAAATATAAAGGAATATGTGTTAAAAGTCGATTTGTCAAATTTGGAAGGGGATTCGAAACTAACACTGTGTACGCAGGCAAGCAGGCATTAAAATTTATACGACTCGTTATAAACCGCCGCGATTGCATCGTCTTGGATCGAACAGAAATTGCGCGTCGACGCTCGAGATATATGGCGTCTGACTTTGTTTCAAATAACTACACATAAATCGTCTGTTCACGAAAACTTCTTTCATAAATTGCAGTATTTGGAGAATCGAGGGGAAATTTAGTGTGCATGTGTGTGTACCTGTGTTATCATAAACTTTGCTAGTTTTGTATTTTTTTTACTTTTCACATGTGTAGCTGTAATATAATTGGTACACTGGAAAATTACGCTTTGTCTAGCAATTTATGAAAGTTGAGTTTCTTTGACCTTTTCTATTAGGACCGGTTAATTTGAAACCGCCTGTCATCATCATAATGTACAGTCAACCAATTGAGACCCTAAGTCACCTTGGAACTATGTCAAAGTCACAGTATTAAATAAAATGTTTCTTATTACATAATATTAGATAAAATGTCACTTTGAGATAGTGGCCTAGGGCTGCAATTGGTTGGCTCTATAATACCTATGTTAGATCCTGTAGTATCGAGAAAACGACACGACTCTTTGATGATGAATTACTTAGTTGACCTTAAGCAGGTCGCATTGTTACAGCAAACAAGCGAAAAAAAATTCGAGTTCCAGTAAAACTGATATCTGTTTCAATCACAAGTTAATTCAAACTTGATTTAACTTGTAATGAACTAATTTAACGCAGTTCACTTATTGTACCTATCGCAACCAAAGGTCTTATTTGAAACTTGACAGCAATATATGTATTTTTTTCTGATATCTGTAATATCATTATTACAGATATCAGAAAATGGTTGCAGCAACCTATATATATGCTCTGGTGGAAACAAGTTTCTTGTTCGATTTAATCTGTTTTTTCCGTGTTATCATGCGAAAATAGGGTATTTGACTGACAGATCGTATGAGATTTATATACTTACAAGATTTTCCCTAAATTAATCAGAAATATAGCATGGTTAAGCTGTCAATTTCAATACATTTTTTTTTGTTTATAATTATAATGCTAGTAACGCAGTAGTCATTGATGTATGAAAATAAGGTATTTACCGCTGCCTTACCAGCGTTTTACGGCTATAATGATTAATGTATGACTTTTCGCTTATAAGAGGCCGTAAATTGTTTACCAAACTTTTTCCTAGCATGATAATTAAATATAGGGTTTCGGACGCCGGAGCCGGCTATAGTCTTGAAGAAACTAAAGACTGGATTGAGAATTTTAAATGCAAAGTAATTTATATGTACCTATAAATCATAATTATACGCGCCTATTTAAGCCCGGTTTTGTTGTGTTTTGGTAATGAGATCAAATTAGCTTCTTTTTACGAACTGACAAAACACTCAGAGAGTTTAAAATATCAACGAAAAGTAGCTTAATGAGTAGCCGTAATGATGGTCAATCTGCCTCCTTAATAAAGTTTTTGTTCATTTTAAAATGTTATTTTCAGAAATAGCATTTAACGGTAAGCGTGACGTAATATATACTGACTACAGGAAAGTAGGCACGTAGGTAAGTAAGTTTTCCATGCAATCATCAAATTTTATGTGTTTCGACGAATAATCGATAATTTTAAATTTTAAGTATCAGCGCTAAAACCATCTAGTTTCCTCAAATACTTTTTTATGAACTGTATAACACTGAAAGTTAAGTTAGTATGAAAATAAGAGAAATACAAACTTAATTATTTGTCTTCATATCTTAATTCACGTGTTCAAATGTCAACTGGAAGAAATCTTATATAGGGATAAGTTCGCCTTCGTAATTGTATCATCATCATCTACGTTTATTGTATTTGTAACTGGCTATTACGTACAATTTTTTTTAAACACATACATGTATACACACTACAACGTCACTGTGTGGCATAATCAAATAACTGTCTTTTGTTTTTTTGGTAACTTTAAAATATTCAAATGAGCAAAAATAACTGTACCTAATAAGATTGTTTCGTATACATTTTTAGGGTTCCGTACCAAAAAGGTAAAAATGGAACCATTATTGTGCGCCTCTGTCTGTTCTGTCTGTTTGTCTTTCCAACTATTAGATACAGCGCTATCTCTCAGGTACTTATACTATCTATTTTAAATTTGGAACAGTTAGAAATATGGCCAGTCCAAATGTACATATTGCAAATGATGTTTTTTTTTATTTTATTTTTTTCTATAATAATCTATACTATTATTAGAGGAACTGGTAAGGGTGAACCAATTTAAATATCTTGGTCACGTAATAACCTCAGACCTTAAAGACAACCTAGATATAGAAAGAGAAAGGAGAGCCTTATCTATCCGAGCCAATATGATCGCACGACGATTTGCACGTTGCTCTCCACAGGTTAAGATCACACTTTTCGGGGCCTTTTGTACGACATTCTATACCTGTAGCCTGTGGGAACGCTATACGCAAAAGGTATACGGGGCCCTCAGAGTTCAATATAATGACGCGTTCCGGGTGCTGATGGGGCTGCCCCGCCGCAGCAGCGCGTCGAGCATGTTTGCTGCGGCCCGAGAAGATTGTTTACGCGCCACCATGCGCGAGCGCGCAGCCACAGCCGTGCGCCGCGTGCGAGCCAGCCCCAACGCCATCCTTAAAATGACACACAATTTTTTTGAAATCCCCAAATTTCATTTTGGAATTAACCGGTTTGCTTAAGTTGGCCCCAAACAGATATTTACCAGAAACAAATTTAACCGGCCAGCTAAGTCGGAATAAGTGAAAGTTTGTACGGAACCCTCGGTGCGCGAGTCAGACTCGCATTTGTTCGGTTTTCGAAAAATATAACCATTTTATTCTGACAGGAAACTACTTAAATTGAATAATGAAAGGTCTGTTATAAACCTTCTTCATTACGCGCGGACAGCGTCCTCCATTGAATAATATTCTATTCTGTTACTCGTATTGCGCGAGCAATAACAGAATAGAATGTTCGTAAAAAATTTTGAAAGTGTATCGTTTCACTTCACGTTTTATGTTTTACTATAATTTAGCCGCGGGTTTGCCC
Source organism: Hedya salicella (assembly GCA_905404275.2). Classification (NCBI taxonomy): domain Eukaryota; kingdom Metazoa; phylum Arthropoda; class Insecta; order Lepidoptera; family Tortricidae; genus Hedya; species Hedya salicella. The sequence continues at coordinate 15,190,789 of FR990100.1, read as the reverse complement.
GATATACCGGCTGATCTATCTGTGTTTCAAGTTTCACCTATGTACAGTAAGGGAAATTGAAACACACAATGGACGGATGCACAGTGTAGGGTTCCGCAGAAGTTCATAGAAAAAATACACTACAGATGAAAAAAAAACAAAATGAGATACTTAATTTTGAAATCTTGTCCAGTCACTCGGTATCGATTTGTCGTCAGTCGAAATACAAAATACAAATATTCTATGAATATTATCAGTAGACAAATACTTCATCTATTTAGTCTATTAACTAATGAAAATGAATTTCAAGTATCTTTATGACAGTTAAAGTAATAGCAAGAGGTTGGCAAGATCACCTTCAGAGGTCTTTCCCTAATGACAAATGACACCGCATGCCGCGCCGGTACATTTATTATTTTCAATTCAATTATCTTAGCTGCGTATACCGTTTCCAATTTACGTGCTTCTATGTTATGGTTTAAATTTACAAATTAATTTAATTTTCACTTAAATGTCATAAATGAGCCGTATCAGTCAGAACAGTTAAAATTAGCGAAATAATTTCATAATGAATTTTCACATTACTCGTAGAATCAATGGCCGCTGGGGCATAAAGGCTTGATAGCGATCACGTGCAGGAAAACGCAGCATGTGAATAACATTGACCGACGTTCTGATCAATATGACGTTAGATGACGGCAGCGCACGAACAGTCGTTGTGGACATTCTTCGGAAAAGCATTCGTGCAAAAGTGAATGTCTTGGCACTGGATGGCTGACATTTTTAAATTTTCTCGGGGGTAGTGTGTGTAGTGATCAATGTTTTCGGTAATTGTAACTCCACTACCTATGTTCTAAGCTACGAGTATCTTGAGTTTCCTGATCTGATGAAACATAGCAAAATAACTCCTTTAGTTAAATCAGGTAGTACCTCTGACCCCACTAACTTTAGACCAATATCTGTACTACCTACATTTAGTAAAATTTTTGAAAAGCGAATTCTATATCAATTGTTAAAACATTTTAATTTGAATAATTTGATGCATAGTAAGCAATTCCGTTTTACGTGGGGTCGCTCGACATCCAACGCCGGAGTTGAGCTCGTAAAACACATTTTCGATGCCTGGGATGAATCGCGAGATGCTTTAGGCATCTTCTGTGATTTGTCTAAGGGCTTTGATTGCGTTAATCATGAGACACTGATCAGGAAGCTACACCACTACGGAGTTAAAGGATCAGCACTAAATTTATTAGAGTCTTATTTAAATGGTAGAATACAAAGGGTTGACGTGAATGGAAAGCGTACACCGGGGTCATTAGTCTCTATGGATGTACCGCAGGGATCAATATTGGGACCTTTCCTGTTCCTTATCTATATAAACGACTTGCCACACCTCCTAAAGACCCACCATGAGATAGTTTTGTTTGCAGATGATACGTCTCTAATTTTCAAAGTCGTACGAAATCAACGATTCTACAATGACGTAAACAATGCTATCTGTGAAGTAGTAAATTGGTTTAATGTAGATAATTTATTGTTGAATTAGAAAAAGACTAAATGTGTTAAGTTTGTCACGAGTAACGTAAAACACGAGCAAGCAAGCGTTATGGTTAAAGGTGAGGAACTGGAACTAGTTAATAGTACAGTCTTTCTCGGTATAACATTAGATTCTAAGCTCCAATGGGGTCCCCATATTGCTAATCTCTCGAATAGACTGAGTTCTGCAGCTTTTGCAGTAAGTAAGATTCGTCAATTAACGGACGTGATAACGGCTCGATTAGTATATTTCAGTTATTTCCACAGTATTATGTCGTATGGCATCTTACTATGGGGCAGTGTGTCCGACATTAATACTATATTTGTTCTGCAGAAACGGGCTGTTTGTGCGATATATAAAATGAACCATAGAGACTCGCTTAGAGATAAGTTTAAGGACATTAATATAATGACAGTGCATTGTCAATACATTTATGAGAATATTATGTATGTACATAAAAATATTACCGGCTTTAAGAAGAACTGTGATATACATAATATTAATACTAGAAATAAGCATAAGCTCGCAGTGCCTGCTACTAGGCTCCATAAAATAAGGAGATCATTCATGAGTAACTGTGTGAGATTTTATAATAAAGTTCCTAGCAGCATAACTGAGTTGTCTATTGGTAAATTCAAAAATATTGTGAAACGAAAATTATTTTCTAAAGCTTATTATAGCACACAAGACTACATGAATGATGAAGCCGCGTGGGATTAATGTAAATTATAGCGTCATGTAGGTATATGAATAATTATTTTAACGAATACCTAAGGTATTATTATTATTTTAATCTTAATAGTTTTATATACTCTGACATTTAGAATTTTATTCTAGACACATTCTAGATTATTTATTTTTTATTGATAATCCTTTTGGGATTTATCTTATTGATTATTTTAATTTTAAAAATGATGATTTTATCAACAATATTACATTTAAGTTAAATGATCTGATTAGGTTTTTCTGGGTTTCCCTAATCCATGCAGCAAATGTTGGATCATATTGTATTTCTCCCAGCAAACATTCACTCTCATGTAACTGACATTTCGAAAGTGCTTGTAACTAGGCCTACTTGAATAAAGAATATTTTGATTTGATTTGATTTGATAAGTATCAGAAGCAAGCAAACATATTGATGTATATTGACTATGAGACCATAAAAATAATTTAATATGATCAGTTAGCTAAACAAGGCAAGGAGAGAATGGTGCGCCGTTTTACAACTAGTATAATATCCCATGTTGTGCGGCAGGCAACTTACAATACGGCCTACCGATTGGATATAAATAATTCAGGATACTTCTCGCCACGGTGCGAGTTACGAGCGCTGAGCGATTCAATCAGAGATACACAATACGAGAAATATATGTATAGGGATAACAAAGTTAGATAATAAATATCAGAGACAATCTTACTCAAATCGACCTTAGTCCCAAACTAAGCAAAGCTTTGTACTACGAGTATGAGTATTCGGTAACGATGTACATAACAGTAGTTTTTGCAACTGTATACATAATGAGAGCCGTTAAGATACGAGTGTGGTTAAATATGATCACACGAGTGTTTTAAGGCCTAATTATGTCGTATTGGAGGGGGCACTGCGGTGCCCCCAGATACGCGCTTTACCGTAGGCGCTACCTATAAGTTAATAAGTAACTGAATTTCGATTGACGGACATGACGTTAGTTTTGGAAAATTTGATTTGCACGAGGTGACATCATATTGTGGCACAATGCCATGTTGATTGGGAATCTTAATGTTTCTCGGCAATAATCCCAAAAATAGAAAATTTTGCTATGTCACCATATTGTAATCACTAAGTAGGTGCTGTACATCTTTCTTGGACACTATAAATCTATTAAATCTATACACTCTGGTTTTAGTACTATATTCTTTTTGAGTATTTTTATCCGACTCCCGAAAAAGGAGGAGGTGCTCAATTCAGTTGAATGTTTTTTAAAGTTTGTTACCGCAGAGCTACGTAATTTATAAGGTGAATTAGAAAAGTATTATTTTGTTTGAAAGGAGATGCAGCAGTTGGTACCATATAATTGAAGTGAAGATCTGATGAGAATGATACCATCGAATTGATTTGATGATGGAATCGGAAGGTAGGTACCGTATCTCTTTAGTAAAATCACGTATCCTATCCGTGTTTGTGCTTGTTGGTATTATCACGCGATATAATTTTAAGTAATGATTAACTCAAAAGTGTGAAAAATACTATCATTTCAACAAAAAATTAAAACCACTCCAAAAAGAAAACACAAGAAAAGAGTTTTTTTTTTACTTTTTATTTTCTGTTTTTCGAAGCCGGTTTTATTTTTTGTTAATAAGTTAATTTTAGGGATCTCTATTCGCTCAAGTTTTGCGCCGCATCAAACGGCATTGAGCTGAATCATAAGCGTATACGGAGCAGTCCAAACTGTGATTTGATGCGAGATTGTAGGCGTTTTATTAGCTACTTGTTTCCCAAAGCAATATCAATAAATTATTTTGTTTACCTATGGAAGGAAGATACGTTCGCAATATTGGTTATTACATATTCGGGAGTGGATCTCTTTGTTACCTATAACTATTGAAAGTCTAAATGTAAATATGTCATAAAATCATTTGTTATGATTCTGAAACCGTAAAATTTTCAGCATGTTTACAAAGGTTACTCTGTGGAACCCATTCGGTTGGGTTAGCTTTGTTTTGTGACAATCCTGACAAGTTAACGGTTTAGTAGAAAAGTGGCATTATCCGTAACAATAAAAATCAATTATTAGTTTTGGTGGTTCTAACCACTTTAAATTAAGTCCTCCCGCGAAGTTTAAGGTAAATAGGCACTACCTAACTATTCCAACCTATGGTTAGTAAATTTGTGATTTCGAGGTGTTTGGTGGAGATCCCGGAATTTTGAATAAAAAAATGAAATCTACACTTAATACTACATTCGAGAAAATGGTGAATGAATTAATGAGCTTTATTTACGCAAATATGGTAGACGGTTACAAGATGTTCATTATAATCATTATAACTTAACTAGTCCCACATATTTGGCCACTGACGCGACGTGTAAAGTTTTCAATGACAAATGTAAAATAAAAATAAATTATTAAACTATAAAGCTCTCATCACCACAATGTCAATAATATTACATAAATATCGAATTCCATACAATAAGAATAAATTGTTAAGACGGTTTGATTATTAACCCTATTTAGTAAGTACTCTTGAACTGAATAAAAACAATTGTTCATTAGATAGTAGTAAATTTTCCGCTTGAACTCATAAATTTCACATTGCTTTATGGACTCTGGTAATTTATTGTAGATTTTAATGGACGGGTAAAAAAACGTTTCTTGTAAAAAGTGTCCACGTGATTCGTAACAAACGTTCAAATAATGATCCACTTCCCGATAACGATGCTCGAATCAATCAATTACGAAAACGGCCTGTTATTTACTCGATTACAAATTAAGCTTCCAGTCTAACAGTCGGAATTTTGCGCATAGCTGGTATAGAAAATAAGGCTTTGCGTATACAGTATTCAAGTATTTAAAGCATCATCAATATTCAACTATTAATTTTTATTCAGCTACTACCCATTTAGGAGCTTAACCTAACTGAATTACTTAATAATTTATATGTACCAAAAAATAACGAAGCTTCCATAAATACATAATACTTTTTATGCTTTTATGTGCCATAGGCGCCTACCGGTAATGGCTGAAATTCATTGAATTTGTCGCCTATCGCACCTCTACGAGAGGAATAATCGAGTTGGTTTGAGAGCCCTCTCACTCAAGTAAGTGCTTAGTGCAAAATTAAATTATACCACATGCTTGCGAGCACTTAGGCAAAATTAAGGACTGACCTACGAAATTATATTGCTAAACTTGACCGAAAATGTGTACGTAAGGAGTCGCAGCGGTTTTATATTTACAGAAAAAAATGTTTCTGTAGTCTTAAACAGTTACTTGAGCCGTAGAGATTATGATTTTTATTCGGTTGTAAAGCGATAGCTAAATTAAAAAGAGGAGGTATATAAATGCTAAAGTAAATATTTTGTTGGTTAACTCTGCTACTACACAACTCAGCATCGTAGTAACATATCGACCCTCCCACGGACGAAGTTGATGGTGGAAGTTTGTGTTTTTATACTACTCAAAACAAAATAGGGGCCACTTTTGCAGGGAGAATTTTTGTTTAGTTTTTATGTTACAATAAACTTATTTTATGCAATTAAAACAAATAAAACAAATGACTATTCAATTGATCGATTGCCTGAACAAGAACAAAAGCCTCTTTAGCTGGAGACTTTTAAAATATATTTACCGACTAATATATATAATATTTTCTTCTGTTTCCGCGATTATTACTCATTGAAATAAAACAATTTAACGGATTATATCGCGTATATTATCTCATTTTGTCCCACCATGTCCTCCCGTGACCATGGAAAGCTGGAAAGCTTCCGAAACGTCGGGAACTAAAATGAGATAATATACGCGATATAATCCGTTAAATTGTTTTATTTCAACGACTAATATATATTTTTACGTTACCATCAAAATTCTTAGTGGCTCCTATATTGTTTTGAGCAGTATATATATACCAATTTTTTAGGGTTCCATATGAAAACGGTAAAAAAGGAACCCGTATGGTGCGACTGTTATAGCGCTATATCACAGGAATTACGTATGCTAACCATTTGGAATAGTTATAAAGCTCACGTATATTACAAATGAAAAATCCAAAAATAGATCTTCATTTCCTATGAAAAATTACCAAGGAGGGCAAAAAAATCAAGTCTAGCTATTAGGTGCTTACCTAGGTTAAGTGAAAGTTTGTACGGAGTGGGTGCGCGAGTCAGCCTCACTATTGGCAGGTTTTTTGCATGGCTGTAATGCACTTCATTAAACACGCGTGTTTTTTACGTTACACAATCGAACTAGTGATTTTTCATTACAGTTGATTATTAAACGTCAACAAATTATGTAGAAAAACAGTAAAGGGTCTTTTAATACATCTTACGTGCTACTCATAAAAAACAATCAATTTTAAGATTTTTTTTTTGTAACAAAATAAAATGTATTCATTTTTAATTGACATTATTATTCAGTTTATTCTATTAATGAGTTGGCTTTGGTTTGGCGGCTGATTGGCGACTTAGAGCCCTTACCTGATCGCTTTTGTGCGCGCATAGACAATGCACCGGACACTTACCGGACATAGCGCGCCATTTTGATTTGATTTGACATATTAACAAATACTTCATATTGAATAAGGATTATTTTCTAAAAAAGACAAAGTTTTAATATACTAATTATAAAATATAAATTGTGTACGTACATTGAGGATACTGATAACAAATTTATGTAAATAACTTACGGACTAGCTACAGGATTAATATCCAAGTAAGTATAGCCTTGACGAAAATGTATTTACTTGATCTTTTTTGGTTTTTCCCTCGCAAAGGTGTTAAAAAATGTCGTACTGGTGTGTATTGGTCATTTACACTCTTGGCTTTGACAGCCCTCGTCTTCGACTCAAGCTGCAAGTTAGACTCGAGTGTAATTACCAACGTAGCACACTCGTATAATTAAAATGGCCTCGTATCGTGGTGTTAAATGAACTTCTCTCACGTTGTCTCATGTATAGCAAAATAATTACGTAACCTAGTGATGAGTCATGGCCGAAGGCTCACAAGACAGCCTCCGTAACGAAGCCAATTCATCAGTGCTGTTGTCTCTCGTTCGTTAGCACCCGACACTGCGCCGATGGTTACACGACGGACTACAGATGTTACGGAGACGATTGGGAAGTTTTATATGAAAAATCATTATTTTGCTTTTTTATAGTCTATATTTTTTTACTTTTATAAGTTTTGATATGTTTTCCCGAAGAACTACGCATTGAGTTTACACTCAAAACATATATTTAGGATAGGCTAAGTACAAATATTGTAATTGATATAAGAGTTATTTCGAAAAAATGTCTGACTGTTGAGTTTGTTTCGGCTTTCTTCTCGTCAGTGGTCTCCTCTTGGGAAACGCCGTAGAGTCAGACTTGTAAAAGTGCCCTCGCGGCCTACTTACAGAATAAAGATCATTATTTCATTATAAGGCTAAACTCGACTGCCATTTACTTAAAATGATAAATTTGAGACGCTCCTGATATAAATACAATTTTAAAATAAAAAGAAAGAAGTTTACAGTTAAAATTATATGACAATTAAAATCAAATAAATTATTGTGAATTTATTTTACATTATTAACAATTTAATAAAAAAATAATAGTTTAAAATTAATCTGGTTTTAATAAAGATTTAATTAACACCGAAAGAATGTAAATGTAATCCACCGTGTAATATTCCTGATTTTATCTTAACGTTACATCTTCTTTGATAATTATGATCTGGTAAGGGGGTTGGTGGAATTAAACCTGTAAAAACCCAGGACTAAAAGCCAAGCCACTCTACCGCTTTTCTGTATTTCGTATTTAGGAAAGCAAATACCCTCATAGACGACGTGTGAATGTGAAATGTAAACATACGCTTGAAATAGATTTTCAAAGCGACCTAGTCACAATCAGTGAGTCTGAATTATTTATTATAATCTCTGCTATTATTTTTTGTATCTATGGCTAAACGGACTTCAACTATTTTGGTACACGGGTAGCTAAGGTACCTCCAGTTGGTTACAGGATACTTTTTACTCGACTTCGTTGAAGAAAAAAAGATGGTTATGATTATTTTCTATCACGTTAATATTATATATTTTTTAGATAATACAAAATATGATAAAATCATGAAGATGTATACAAAAATGTGATAGATAAATATATCAAATTTGATAATATCAGTACATATTAGGTACTCGTACTGTGTAGGCCCGGAAGTCAACAAGTCTGAAAATAAAATTAATGAGGCGGAGACTTCCTTGTACGCATGTAAATACCTGTTTTAGGAACTCTCGCTCTTCTATAGGATTTTTTTTCGATGCAGTCAAGCAATATCAGTAATAAAAGCGTACAGTTACACAAACAAACCTTTATTCTTTTTAAGGGTTTATTCTTTTTATGGCAAAAATGGGACGGCTACGGACGGACGGGCATAGGCCCGTTTATCCGTTCGTAAGTCACAGGTATTTTAGTCAAGAATTACAAGATGTATATTGATAAAACTAGCTTTTGCCTACGGCTTAGCCCGCGTACTACACGTTATTTTTAACCGTCTACAGAAAAAGAGGTTTTCAGTTTGACCCTTATGTAGGAATGTATGTATTATCTCGCGTTTGGCTGAATCGATTTAGATTCAGTTTTCGAAAAAGTATTTGTTACCTTCTGGAGGTCTCGGTATACGACGCTTTGGTAAAGGCAGTTCTCTTTTAAAAGAAATGATTGCAATAATTGTTGAATAGTTACGCCGGCAATGACTTACTACTACTAAGAGATTATGATTAATGCAGATTTCTACTCTTGAATAAAAAATTTTGCCCGCGGCTTCGCTCGCGTCAAATTCGGGGTCAGTTTGAATTTAAAAATCAGCTAAGAGCATGTCGGTCCATGCTTAGTGTACGATTCCGCAGCCGTTACTACAATAATAAGCACTACAAATCAGCAAAAGAGCGTATCTTCATGCGGCTTACGTCCTTTTGTTAAGAAGCGCAGTTTTTCGGAAATATCTCAAAAACCGTGTATCCGATCTTATTGCACACAATTTTCGTTGAAAGTATTTATTAAATTTTACGTTTGTAGTTTTACAACTTACGGTTTAGAAAATAGAGGGAGGGGGGAAGGACATAAAATATTCCCTAACTCAATTTTTTTTTCTTAGAAACCTCAAATTATTTTCACTAGCTTGTCTGGAAGAGATCGCTGTTTAGCAATAAGACCGCTTGTTGTTTACCTCTCCTTGAAAGTATTGTAATTAACGTCCAAAAAAACCATAAAAACGACACCTATATTGATATTTTCACATTTCATCCCCATCGCATACCGACAGGGAGATGATATTTCGAGTCTGCTACGTTGGATTTCAAAATCAATGTCATTTTCGTAATTAACGTCCCTAAAAACCATAAAAACGACACCCATATTGATATTTTGATATTTCAACCCCATCGCGCACCAACACGGAGATGATGTTTCACGTCCACTAAATTGGATTTCAAAATTGATGCCATCTTCGTAATTAACGTCCCAAATAACCATAAAAACGACACCCATATTGATATTTTGACATTTCAACCCCATCGCACCCCGACAGGGGAGATAGCATTTCACGTCCGCCACGTCGGATTTTAAAATCGTTGTTGTTTTCGTAATCAGCGACCGGATAAACCAAAGAAACAATACCCATGTCGACTTTTCGACTTTGTAACCAAATTTCCCCTTTTTAGGGGTTGAATTTTCAAAAACCCTGAAACACGTATTTACTCATTTTTTGTTAAAAATACTCGTGTGAAGTTTAGAATTAAATAATCGAAACTGATCTGATTTCCCCATACAATCGTTGGACCCTCATTTCATCCTCTTAGGGGTTGAATTTTCAAAAACCCTGAAACACGTATTAACTAAATTATTGTTTAAAATACTCGCGTGAAGTTTAAAATTTAATAGTCGAAACTGATCTGATTTCCCCATACAAACTTTGGACCCTCATTTCATCCCCTAAGAAGTTGAATTATCAAAAAAACGTGTTTACGCATTTATTGTTAGGAATACTCCTGCGAAGTTTCGAATAAAATAGTCTATCTAATCTTGTTTCCCCATACAAACTTTGGACCCCCATTTCACCCCTTTAGGGGCTCAATTTTGAAAACCCCTTTTTAGTGGATACTAACGTTATAAAAGCTACCTACTGTGAAAAAATCAGCTCTCTAGGTTGAACGGTTTGGGCTGGGCGTTGATTTAAGTGAGTTAGTCAGTCAGGACTTTTACGTTTATATACAGGGTGTCCCAAGAAGTAGTGATATACTGAAGCTGGGAGGTAGAGGACCTAGAGGGCTATCTAAATCACCCCCATGTATGTTCCGCGATTTTTCGTATTTTCGGAGTTATGACTTTTTTTTATTTTTCACCTATCGCCGAGTACGATGAGATTTTTATTTATGGTGACGTGAATTATTGCGGTAGATGCTTGATTTTTTTTGTGTGCTAAGCTGATAGATAGGCCAATTCAGTATAGTAACATTTACTATCGTTAGATCTTTGAATGGAATAAAAAAAAAATTAAATGCCAAGAATGATAAAATTACCCAATATGTTCACAACTTCATGGGGCTTTAAAAAGATAAAATCAATTGAAATCTAAATGTGGTAAGTGCAAAATTTTAATTTACATGATGATTAATACAATCAAAGTAAAACCAATTACAAGGTGTTTAATTACAAGAAATCAAAATGGCCCCCCTGTTGCTCAATGCAAGTGCGACATCGCCGAAAAAAGTTGTCTTTTAAACGTCTGAATGCACTTCTATTATTTTTAATGGTTTCTTCTGCTACTTTCAATTTCCGGGTTAACTCGTCCAAATTTGCTGCATTCTCTTGAGTAGACGAGTCCACAAGATTTGGTTAAAAAAGTTTTCGTTTTCAGCTTGTCTCCTCAGCATTTCCTGACAGAATCAAATCTTGTGGACGGATGAATCTCACTTTAGACGCAATGGGATTTTTATTATGCACAATTCTCACTCATGGGCAATTGAAATTCAAAATTTAAAAAGGGAATCGACATTCCATGAACACTTTAGTGTTAACTTTTGGTCTGGCATACTTAACGGTCAGCTAATCGGGCCCTTTCAGCTGCCAGACCGCTTGGGCGGCAATCACTTTTTAAATTTTCTACGCGTCGATCTGCCCCTGCTGTTAGAAGATGTGGACTTGGAGACACTCAGAAGCATAGTACTGCAGTGTGATGGTGCACCATGCCATTTTGCCTTGGACATAAGAAACTATTTCAATCAAAGATACCCTGAAAGAAGGATTGGTCGTTGCGGCCGAGGTGACGCCTGCCTTATAGCCTGGCCTCCACGGTCCCCCGACCTAAACTCCATTGATTTTTTTGTATGGGGATACTACAAAGACCTCGTCTACTCAAGAGAATGCCGCAATTTGGACGAGTTAACCCGGAAATTGAGAGTAGCAGAAGAAACCATTAAAAATAATAGAAGTGCATTCAGACGTTTAAAAGACAACTTTTTTCGGCGATGTCGCACTTGCATTGAGCAACAGGGGGGGCCATTTTGAAAATTTCTTGTAATTAAACACCTTGTAATTGGTTTTACTTTGTTTGTATTAATCATCATGTAAATTAAAATTTTGCACTTACGATATTTAGATTTCAATTTTTTGATTGAAGCCTTGTGAAATTTTCAGGGTAGCTGATAGATAGAGCAAGTTTTTAAAAGCCAAACTGTAACGTTTTTATGTGTTTTTATCTTTTTAAACCCCTTGAAGTTGTGAACATATTGGGTAATTTTATCATTCATGGCATTTAATTTTTTTTTATTCCATACAAAGATCTAACGATAGTAAATGTTACCATACTGAATTGGCATATCTATCAGCTTAGCACACAAAAAAAATCAAGCATCTACCGCAATAATTCACGTCACCATAAATAAAAATCTCATCGTACTCGGCGATAGGTGAAAAATTAAAAATAAAGTCATAACTCCGAAAATACGAAAAATCGCGGAACATACATGGGGGTGATTTAGATAGCCCTCTAGGTCCTCTTCCTCCCAGCTTCAGTATATCACTACTTCTTGGGACACTCTGTATATAGATTTGGAGTATAGGTGGCTTGAATACTTACATACACATAGTTTAGTAATAATTAAATAACAAAAGTAAATATTTTATTCTAGGTAAGTAAATGTAACAGAAGCTGTTTTTTTCCAAACATCAAAGTAGCACATATTTCAACGATTATTTCAAAAATTATTTAATGCTTCTAAGAAAATGTTTTCTTCTGGATTCTGCGATTATTCCTCATGTAAATAAAACAATTTAACGGATTATGTCGCGTATACTTTCTCATCATTAACCCGTGACCATGGATAGCTGAAAAGCTTCCGAATCGTCGGGAACTCAAATGAGATAATATATACGCGATATAATCCGTTAAATCCGAGAAATATTTTTAACATATTTGAATAAACCGTTTTTGAGTTATTGCCAAAAAACAGCGCTTCTCAACAAAACGACGTAAGTACAATGAAGATACGCTCTTTAGCTGGTGTATTTATTTGCATGGTTCCGCAGCCGTTCATATAAAAAGGCACTTCAGATGAAACAATACGATGTGAAAAAGTGCACTTGCAAAAAAGCGCATCTCCATCGCTTTTGTTGAGAAGCACTGTTTTTCGGTAATAACTCAAAAACGGTATTATCCGATCATGTTCAACATAATGTTCGTTGAAAGTACTTATTAAAATTTAGCTTTGTAATTATTTTTCTATATTTTGAACACAAGGTTTAGAAAATAGAGGCCCCTCCCACAATTTATGCTATTGTCGGAGCGATTATTTCCGAAAATATCTACTAAATCATTTTTTTTTAAATCCTTAAAAGTCTTCTTAAAAGAACTGTTGTTACATGTATGGAGTTGTATGAACTATTAAACTAAGTAGCAGTGCACACAAAACATCTATTCTTCAAATTTCATCAACATATATGATGTTGACGACCGTTTTGGCTCAGAGGGAGTAACGTTGCCTGCGAAGCTGAGGTCCTGGGTTCAAAACCAGGTAAGGGCAGATATTTGTATGATGAGCATAAATATTTGTTCCTGAGTCTTGGATGTTTTCTATATATGTAAGTAATATATCTATTAAATATATCGTCGTCTAGTACCCATAACACAAGTCTTATTGAGCTTACCATGGGACTAGAGCGATTTGTGTAAAACTGTCCCGTAATTGTTGTGTAAAAAGTTTTTAAGTAGAGCCTGTGACATACGGCTGGACGGACGGACATGACGAAACTATGAGGGTTCCGTTTTTGTCATTTTGGCTACGGAACCCTAAATATTAGGTGGTCAGATACCAACGAGGGTAAGGCATTCCCACAAAAACAAAAAAAAAACCCATTCTATTCTCGGAAGTGGGAACACAATAAAATGCTATTATTTAGCTATAAACCAGTGAGTAAGTATGATATTTATTTTCCTGGGTTCCTAATTAAGAGGCGAATGAAGGAAACAATAGCCACAGAGTGCAATAAGGAATAATGATTGCGCCGAGAGCGGAAAAATAACAATTTGTCATTGTTCTGCTACATTCAGTCTGGGCGGAATATTCTTATTCATGTTTTCTTACATAATGGCCTCCGGGTCTACTTTCATGAGGACTTATTTTGTAATACGTTTTTGATCCTATTTATGTTGAAAAAGTAAGTATTTCGGACATCACGTACACGGTGCATGCATATAAGTAACAAGTATGCGCGTGAGTTATATCTATTTCATACTTTCAAAAAAGTTTCTACGTTTCTGGATTAGGTATAGCACCAGATATTATGATTATGATGCATTTTTTGTTCTTCGAAGTAGGTATATAAGCCCGCACTATTTGCATATTTTTGCATTCGTTGGAACCATTGTTTGAAGCAGTGGATCCAGTCTTTAGTAAGGACATCTTCAATGGCGTTGTGGAACGCATTCACTGCCGCTTCCGCGCTTGTAAGTTATAAATCTTTTTTATATTTTCGGAAATAAATAAAAATTGCACAGTGGAGGGTTACGGCTGTATGGCGTTATCAGTTCCACATATGAGATATTCAAATACGCATTCGTTATCTTACCGTTAAAATTTTAATGATGAACTAATAGCACATTATTAATCTTTTTTTCTTGCCCCTTTTGAATTTTGAGTATATCATTATATAAAACATTTAAATTATCATAAAATTTCATGTTACCAATATGTATCTAAAATTCCATTATAAACTTTATAGTTCCTCAAAAATCATTATTAAAACCTATCCTCTTAGCTAACTATCTTTTCAACTCAATCTTTCTTTCTCTCAGTTCTTCAATATTTTTTTTTACCAAAATAAGCAACAAATGTCGGATCATAGTGTATGTCTCCCAGCAAACACTTCTCTCAATGTAACTGACAATTCGAAAGTGCTTTTACCTAGGCCTACTTGAATAAAGCATATTTTGATTGATTGATTGATTTATAATGGTATAGGTTCACAAAAGTGTCTTTATAACTACTTAGTGTTACTATAGATCTCTACAGTCTTTTATGCTGCTAGCGTTAATTAAACGCTATAAATTAGATGTACGAGTATATCCGCTGCGGTGGGTTGTTATATATCACGCATTGGCTCCAATCGTGCTAGATATAACATCAGCGCTATTGCAGCGTCTTAGAAGCCACAGTACAGCGGTAACTTATCTATAAAAAAGCTCCGTTTTCATGTTTCCCGCCGCTATTATAAAACTTTATGGTTCCTCAACAAATCATAAATATTTTTTTTCACTTTTTAGTTAATCGTTACTTAAAAGTGTATCTTGTGACGATTCAAACAAGCCCACATACAGCTACGATACATTATTTTATGACAGAGATCTGGTGCCTACCTTCCGGCTCCATCATCAAATCAATTCGATGGTACCATTTTCATCAGGAACATTTAAGTTTGTGACTATGAAGGTACTTAACTAACTTAATCGAGATATCTTATCGCCATCCGTAAATCATTTGTCATTGAGGAGTTCCGATAGCATTCTGTGATCTTCTTCATCAGTTCCACTTGTACACTTTCTGAATGTAAATGCTTACTTTTTTACTATTTTGCTAACTATTATACCAAAATTGCCATATTATGTATGCCTACAATATTTATGGACTTTCTTCATTTCCTCATGTATTCTATCATCAGATCTTCACCAAAATTATATGGGACCAACTTGGAAGTACCTCCTATCAAACAAAAAAAATTGAAATCGGCCTAATAGTCTTCGAGTAATAATCGGTGAACATCTATAAAAACTAGACCACTACTTAAACTACAAAGGCAAAGCTGATTGAGAAAATAACGTATTTATATATTTAGTTTATTTAGTTTACATTGCGTTTACTGACAATATAAAAAAAATAGAGAAAAAAAACCGAGTACTGCCCGACATGTTTCGGTCCGTTACGAGGACCTTATATAGTTACTAGCTTTTGCCTGCGGCTTCGCCCGCGTACTACACGTAATTTTTAACCGTCTACAGAAAAAGAGGTTTTCAGTTTGACCGTAATGGTGGTTGTATGTTGAATGTATGTATTATCTCGCGTTTGGCTGAATCAATTTAGATTCGGTTTTCGAAAAAGTATTTGTTACCTTCTGAAGGTCTCGGTATACGACGCTTTGGTAAAGGCAGTTCTCTTTTTTTTTTAAAGAAATGATTGCAATAATTGTTGAATTGTTACGCCGGCAATGACTTACTACTACTAAGAAATTATGATTAATGCAGATTTCTACTCTTGAATAAAATTTTTTGCCCGCGGCTTCGCTCGCGTCTATTCGGGGTCAGTTTGAATTTAAAAATCAGCTAAGAGCATGTCGGTCCATGCTTAGTGTACGATTCCGCAGCCATTACTACAATTATAAGCACTACAGATTAGCAAAAGAGCGTATCTTCATGTGGCTTACGTCCTTTTGTTAAGAAGCGCAGTTTTTCGGCAATATCTCAAAAACCTTGAATCCGATCTTATTGCACACAATTTTTTTTGAAAGTATTTATTAAATTTTACGTTTGTAGTTTTACAACTTACGGTTTATAAAATAGAGGGAGAGGGGAAGGACATAAAATATTCCCTAACTCAATTTTTTTTTCTTAGAAACCTCAAATTGTTTTCACTACCCAAAGGTTGTCTGGAAGACATTGCTGTTTAGCGATAAAACCGCCTGTTGTTTACCTCTCCTCTCCTATATTGATATTTTCACATTTCATCCCCATCGCACACCGACAGGGAGGTGATATTTCGAGTCTGCTACGTTGGATTTCAAAATCAATGTCATTTTCGTAGTTAACATCGTTGTTGTTTTCGTAATCAGCGACCGGATAAACCAAAGTAACAATACCCATGTCGACTTTTCGACTTTGTAACCAAATTTCCCCTTTTTAGGGGTTGAATTTTCAAAAACCCTGAAACACGTATTTACTCATTTATTGTAAAAAATACTTGTGTGAAGTTTAGAATTAAATAGTCGAAACTGATCTGATTTCCCCATACAATCGTTGGACCCTCATTTCATCCTCTTAGGGGTTGAATTTTCAAAAACCCTGAAACACGTATTTACTCATTTATTGTAAAAAATACTTGTGTGAAGTTTAGAATTAAATAGTCGAAACTGATCTGATTTCCCCATACAATCGTTGGACCCTCATTTCATCCTCTAAGAAGTTGAATTCTCAAAATAACGTGTTTACGCATCTATTGTTAGGAATACTCCTGCGCAGTTTCGAATAAAATAGTCTATCTAATCTTGTTTCCCCGTACAAACTTTGGACCCCCATTTCACCCCTTTCGGGGCTGAATTTTGAAAAACCCCTTCTTAGTGGATACTAACGTTATAAAAGCTATCTACTGTGAAAATGCACAGTGCAAACGAAAAGTAAAATGTAATTTGTACCTACAGCTACGACCTCTCCTGTAAAGGAGCCAAACTGAAAATCAGCGCTGGACTTAAGGCCAGCATGTGCTGAGGTTGGTACCCATGGCCAACATGTTTTAAATTGTTATTTTTTTCCGATTATAGTTTATACACTTAGGATAGCATTTTGTAAAAAATTATATTATTCTCATGTATATTTGTTAAATGTGTCATGTTGTGTCAATAAAGCTAACTTGAATTTGAAAAAAAAAGCATTCCGAAGTATTGAGAACCTCCTCCTCCTTTTTCGGGAGTGGGTTAGCGAAATAAAAATAAAGATTCTGACGAATTGAGAACCTCCTTCTCCTCTTTTGGGAGTCGGATAAAAATAACATTGTACAAAGCCTATTCAGAGCTTCCATACTTGTCAGCTGTGGACGCGATATACGGGGCGTGCATTACAGTAGCATCAGGGTGCAATAATATTGATGCTTATCGTATCCTGATGAGATTACCGAGGCCCAGAGTATCACACTTTTTGCAATTGTGCGAACTAGGGTAGCGTCTTTTTGGAAAAATATCTGAAGCTCGCGTAGTAAAATATGAATGGCCGGGGATGACGAAATTAGTTTCTGTATGACCTTCTCATTACTGAGGGAATGCGAACCAATTTTTGTACGAACAGCAACCGATTTTTCTCAACTTTTCTGTTGAAAATCCTCGGATACAACAACTTTGCGTAATGCGATCCACCTTCCTAAAATATCTTATTGTCATAGGCTTGTTGCGTACAATGCGATGAAAAATGATGATTTATTATAAAGTTCGTGGAACCCAGGAGGCTAATGGTGCCGCTCGCGTTATAAATGGCGGTTGTGCTACGTGACGGCATAACTCACTACAATAATAAAGACTAAATTTATACCATTCGTTTTGTCCGTAATTAAATATGGACTTGGCTGGCTATTTTAGCACAAGGATCATCGGAAACATTTCGGCTAAGTTAATTTCAAACTTAATTAAAAATATTTTCTTTTAGCTATCAGGATTTCTTTTTAATACATGTTCTCTTTAGTGATAAGAATTACGGCAGATGGCTTGATCTTATTTTTAACCGACTTCCAAATAAGGAGTTCACCGATTACTCTGCCAATTATAAACCGAATTAAAAAATTCTTTTTTTATTTGAAAGGATATACTCCCGAGGTGGTCCCATTGCCACCAAGTTGGGATCTGATGATGGGATCCCAGGGAAATCGAGGGCAATCCTCAAATTTTATAGGCACTTATAACGTTTTTCATATATTTTCTTAAACTATTTAAGTATTTGCATATGGTAGTCATCATTTCATCATGCTGAGCTGATGACGAAAGGTACAACTCCTTAATAGTTAAGAGTTAGAGGATAATTCTTAAAAAAATCATCTATTATAGGTAGATACGTTAAAGCTATTTAGTCATATTCTTTTTAGTGTGTCCCTGAAGTAGTCTCCTTATCACCAAGTAAGCATTACATGATGGAATACCAGGGAAATTGAGAGAAACTCTCAAATATTATTAGGCACTAACAATGTTTTGCATATATTTTTCTAAAGTTATCAGTTGTTTTCCTCTGGTTGTCATCATTTCATGCTGAGCTGATGATGGAAGGTACAATGAACTAACCAACTTTTACATTTCTTACTTCCAAAGACTCGAGATGCGTGCAAAGTGCCTCCTCGATCTTCCCATTCTGGGCTCTACAAAATACTTTATATCACTACTAAAATCCATCACTAAAAAGAAAAAAATAAAAAAAATTAAATAAAAAAGAACCGACTTCAAAATGAACTAAAAAGTCATAAATAATCTTTTATGTACGGTACGGATCACATTTGAATCACCTTTTGAAGTCGGTGCCAAACCTGAAGTAAATAAAGTTCTTTATTCAACAAAAATACGAATTACTATGACTAAATATATATGTAGGTAAATAATAACTTAAAGCCTCGCCGCCGCGGTTCTTAATAGTAATAAATGAATGGTTTGGCACCGACTTCGAAAGGTGATTCAATTGTGATCCGTACCGTACATAAAAGATTATTTATGGCTTTTTAGTTTATTTTCAAGTTGGTTCTTGTTTTATTTAATTTTTTTTATTAACTATGAATAAAGTATTTTGTAAGTGACGGAATAGGCTGGCAGCTTCCTCACACAACGCATGAGCATTGCGAAAAAATGATGCCAGCATCTTCGGGACCATACCGCGGAAACACGTATTTTTTAGTTTTTTTAGTTTTAGTATATAATTAATTTAGCTTTGTTTATGTTTATAATTTAGTTAAGGACTATTTTTAATTAAAACATGTTATTTAAGACTGGATTCTAACTTACCTTATTTTCGTATCTAATCTGAATATAATAAGGAAGCCGATGATTGACGAGACGTTTATATGGCTACCCGGAACACAAAAGCACATCTAAATTTGTTTAGTCATTTTATACACATATAGGAATGTAATGACTTGAAAATCTCACTATTGTGTAGATATTTTAATAAACATACCTTGAATGAAAGTGTTTGTAATATTTATTTTATACAGGGTGGACTAGAACGAGGGACTTTTCTGCAAATATGGCATTGTTTAACCTTAGATTTTTTTTTTCTCCAAATAAACATTGCTTATATTTGTATACCATTTTAAAGTTATAGCTTGTTAAACTTTCATGCAAAAACTGCGTGATTCAACCCAGTTTAGATGTCAATGACCTCCACGGTTAATGACTCTTTTGTAAACAAACTACCCTCATGACGTAATGACGACTAAATTAATGTGACACATTGACAACCACGGAAATTTTCGTTATAAACAAAGAGATTCCAACTAGCAAAACTTACAATAATTATCGTCGAATTCCTTATTTTTTTGGCGAATTCGTTCATAATTTTAATTTTCAATAGCCTTTCCTTATCATTTAAAAAAATAACATGAACAACACTGTTTGAGTAATATAATAACAAACCTATTTAAGTACTGCGAGAAAACAGTAGGTTAGTTCTTAACTGACAATTTGACGTTCACGTTGACTTTTTGTGTCACATGCATAGAGTATATTTGTATAATATGAGATGATATGGTCACATGTTGTCAGCAAAAATGCCGGAATTACCTAGATACTAAAATATATTTTTTGCTTCTTTTATACGCGGAGTATAATTATAAACTGCGGAGACTTTGCACCTATTCCGAAACAGGTAAGCTCATCCAACAGGCCATAGGATGATAGTGTATGTGTGATAGTGTGTGTGGTGTATTATGTGCTCTTGGTCGTCTTGTCAACAAGTGTTCCATTGTGCCACAAACGGGCCAGGACGACCACCTCAGAGGACGCGTTATCCATTACATTCGAAACACAGAGTGCTGCAGTACCTACTTCAAATGGAATCCAAGAGCAAGTTTGAGACAGGCGGGCCGAATACAACTCATATCAAGCTACTCAAACTTCTTAAACGTGCGGGCGTTACCCTTATAGTACTGCTACCTAGAGACAGCCCTGTCCGTGAGGCATGTTATTGCCGGTGGCTGGAACAAAATGTGTTGAAGGCGACTTCATTAAACATTTTATTAGGACTGATGAAAGTCCGTTGACGCCTAATGATATGTGGAATACGGAAAACGAACATGTGTATGCCGAAGAGAATCCGTTCGCTTACCGTTACACGGGACACCAATATCGTTGTTCGGTTAATGATTGGGCAGCGATTCACTGAGAAATAATTTTAAGGCCTGTGTTTCTGGCTCCGACTCTCAACAGTGACTCATATATGACCCTGTTTGTTCAACAGGGTCATATATGAGCAAGGCCAAGCTTTACGACTAAGTCGATAATTTGTCACTGGCTGAAAGACATTTGGATTCAACAAGACGGAGCACCCGCTCATTATGTAGACAGAAGTGCACGAAAAGTTGAATAAAGTGTTTGAGGGTCGCTGCATAGGCTGTTTTGGGTCACACCGTTGGCCTCATAAGTCTCCAGACCTCATAACATTTAGATTTTTTTCTGTAGGACACTGTGAAGGAGTGGTATGCGAGACTGCAGACGATATGAAGCAAAGGTTGATAGTCACCTTTGCAAGCTTCCGCAGAAGAAATAACCGAGACCACATCTTGTCGAAGATACATCGTCAGACGCGTGCACTGGCGGCAGTAGACACGGCAGTACCTTCGACCGTCTGATGTAAAATGTAAATATTACCCACATCACCCACATGTCATTCTGCCATTTTGAAATGTAAACAATAGCGTAGATACACACTCACAAGCAGTTTGTACAAATATTATTTTGATAGTTATGTTTTTCTTTATTATTATATTATAATAATTTAACTATATCGCATCGATTGTACATGAAAAAAATGACACTATATTTTCTGGATATAGTTCCAAGTTGTACAATTATACTATTTATTTATTTTTGTATTTTACTCGGGCTTCATATCACGATACCTACAACAATTAATAACTTTATTCTAGCCAACCGTAATATATGCGCCAAAAATTAATAGTTAATAAAAACCTTATTACCATTTACAAATATTATTCCAATCTCAACTAATGCTAGATTAAATCATATAGGCACTACTATGAAGTTGTAAAAATGAATTGCCGGTAGTAAATATATTTGTAGGTCAATGAATGGAGGTTTTCTTTTTGTATATATGGTTGTATTTGCGGTTTTTCACGTCAAAACGGTTAAATGGATCTTATCCAGTGTTTGTACATAGGTAGCTGGTCATCCATTGCACAGATGGTTAATAATTAACTTTTTATCCTACTAAGTACAAAAAAACTAAAGAAAAAAGAAGGTTATGATTTTTTTATTCTCCGCTGACGAAATTGCCTTTTTTGCACCCTCTAGTAAACGAAGAAAGGTTTATGTGCGGTGTTTTTATATCTCGTTTCATATAGGTACGAGTTTTCCTGAGAGTTGAGGGCCCTCGTCACATGAACAGTGAAGGGCCTTAGAGTGCGCGTATAATTTTTCTACCCAGTACGTGCTCGCGTCGCAATAAAAACAGTACCAATAGTAAACATCACTTTATGTTGAATCGTTATAACCTAAAATTGACTTGTTTCACGCCTATCCCAGCCAGTGATGTCATCGTAATAGTAGATTATTTTAGATGGAGTTAAACCAAGCTATTGTGACTCCAATAAATTGCGAGAAAAGGATCCTGGAGCATGCTCACAGTGTTATTAGTGGTCAGCATCGATGTGGCGGCGATAGAGACGGGATAAAACAGTAACTTTCGCATAGCTATTAGCTATTATAATGGACTTTTCGAGCACGAGGAATGTTTTTTGTTTGTATATAATAAATCATGTCGGATCTATTGCTCCATTATTACATAAGGATATACCAACAATAGTAACTTATATTTACATATACTAAGTGAAAGATTGTGTTGAGGACATAGGTTGCCTTTATCTTGCATTATATCGATTTTCCGAAATACATTCCGCATAACAGTTATTGCAGGAACATTTTTAGCCCAATGATACTTTAGCATAATCGTATTAGCATAACTGTCATGTCGCATTGCACTCATTTGGCAGAATTTTAATTTGCAGAATAGTAATATGATCGACTATAATTTTCCAGCATTTAATGTAGCAGAATATATGTTCCACCGAATTCCTTGAAGCATAATACTAATATCGCTGACTTTATTTTTGCATAATTTAATATGGCAGATTAGAAAAGTTTCGCTGAATTTGCTATAGCATAATACTGGAGAAATATAAGAAGAACTGCGACAAAATGTAACATGGTTCATAAACCAAAAAATGTGTAGGTTAGGTTAGGTTATTTTATTTGTGTTTACTAGACAAAAAATCTTCGATCAAAGGACTATTATTCTAAACAAAATTATGCCAATGTACAATTCTGCCAAAGAACGTTATGCCAAATGACAGTATCCTAACTAAATATGCGATACAAATTTGTGTCACCGAAATTTATAATATTTTTAATATTTACTATACTGTAGGTTAGGTTAGGTTTGTATTGTGACCATGTATAGCGGAGTGTCAAAATGAGTGACAGGCCGAAAACTGTAGATTAGGTTAGGTTTGTCTTGTGTTTATTTAAGACAAGCAAAATAGTTTTTATTTTTACATACGAAGGTTTAGTTTGATACCTTTATGCCAATTAAAATAGTAAGCGATAAGAATTTCGGTGATACAATTATTCGATCATAGAACTATTATTCTAATAGTCATTATGCCAATGTACTATTGTGCTTAAGATAATTGTGGGAAATGACAATATGCTTTTAAAATTATGCGAAAAGTAATTCTGCGAAATGATGATAATCAATTTTATTTAAATAAAACAATTTAACGGATAATATACAAGATATAATCCGTTAAATTGTTTTATTTAAATGAGTAATAATCGCGGAAACAGAAGAAAATATTAATCAATTTTTTGCAACACATTAGTAAACCGTACCTAAATAGATACGTGAAGCTCTATGAATAAAGTCAATATGATTACTGATTATATTACCCTCTACTGTGTCAGTGTACCTATACGAACTAAACAAACTCCGAATATTGCGACTGAAATAAGTAGGGAGCAGTTTGGCGTGACTTAGTTTTTGTATTTGCAAGGGTATGTTTTTCATACATTGAATAGATGAGGGTCGGTAATGTCTGTCTGAAGGGTAGAGGTGAGGATATTACGCAATAAAAAATATTTGCGATGTAGAAAAATATCTGCTTAAAATCTAAAGAAGCATCAATCAATCGTTCACTTTCTTTGTTTCTTTGCTTCATCGAGTATAGATCGCCGCCAGGTTTGTTTGGGAGGACCACGTTTCCGCTTTCCTTGGGTGCTCCAATTTATAGCTTGTTTAGGAATATGCTCAGGTCAATTTTGCAGTCTATGGCCAATCCGCTTTCACTTGCGGCGCAGTATCCCAAATCAAAGGCGTCAATTGCTTGCTGTTGAGATGAGATAGAAAGTGAGCTGTAAGCATTTTCTCAGTTATAAGGTCGAGACCTGGCGCCTTTCCATTCTTCAGGGCACGCTTAGCTTTAGCTACTTCTTCAAATCCAGGTGGTGTTGATGTCGCAGGATGAGTTGATGAGGCAGCCGAGTTGTTGGTAAATTGTCTTGGATCTCGTCTGGTGGCGTTGTTACCGAGCTTCGGAAGACCTCCAAAAAGAAGTTACAATGAGATTGCCCTCATTTGATTGAAGAAGTTTCCTTAATCCTGCTTCCTGCCAAAGTTTTGGTAGCTACATAAAGTTCCCTAAAAATTGCTAGTATTAGCAGCGAATAGGGCTTGGTTAGAAATATCGTCACCCCACAACTTTCTGTACTCGCGTGAGACTCGGTAGATTATCCTGCGCATCTGGCGATATTGCTGTTTGAAGTGGGCTCTCGTTGCTTAATTTTGCGCTTCTAGCAGTTTGAAATGAAGATTTCTCCTGCTTGTCATCTAGCCTGTGAGATCCAGTAGTCACGTTTATGAGATTTGTGTCCCAAAACAAAATTGGGTTGCGTCAAGTGCCAATGGACAATAGATACTTTCCGGGCTCTGGTGTTGAAGCAGGCACACATGATAACGTCCCGAGACCAATTCCAGTCCAGTTTTCTTTTAGACCCTGAAAAATTAGGCTAACCTTATGTTCATGTACATCATCCTCAATATCCTTACGCGAGTAAATTAAATTTAAGTCTTTCGGCGTTCTCAGCTCACCAAAACCATTCCTCCGTACTTCGCTAAGAGCGAGTTTGCAGGCTGTACCTAAGCATTTCTGCTTCAGCTGGGGCTAGTCTACTGTTATTGCTGAGTTTTCGTACGTTCCAAAAAACAATGTCCGTATTTTCATGCCAAGGGTCGTCGGTCGTCGGTGAGAGATCGGTCCGGTTTGTCTCTGTTTCAGTTTCATTAATGGATGTCGATAACTTACTATACCGTACCTATTTGCACTATATAGGAATTTCGGAAACCCTGGCCTTATCAGTAGTCTACAGTCTACAATAAAGGAAACCCTTATGCAAATTTTTTGCTTGAGTAGGTTCCAGAGTTTGAGCTGGGTTGAATGAGTCAGGTCAGGTCCCCACTGTTTTTACTCGACTGCACTAGAAAAAGGGGTTATGTTTTCTAGTGTAGGTATGCATGTTATTACGTAAGTATTTCTATATATTTATTTGACACGCTCTGCAATTTTTACGGTTTAATGTGGTTGGATTTGGCTAATTGTTTTATTACGACACGTAGGTACTCTCTAATTTATTAGGAGGACGGGATGCTCTCGGGAAAACGGATGTCGCATTTCTCGGGGAAGTTGTTTATTCTGCCCGCTGTAGCTTCGTTTCCAGATTCTGTTTGACCACTTAAGAGGTCGAGTTTCTAGCCAAATATACTTTTGTATTATGTATTCTGCACCCATTTATACATTAGTGCTCTGTGAGCTGTAGATCTCGGAGCCTTTCAACTCCCATTTCTCCGCCATTTTGAAAAAAAATCCTAAATCGGAATCGACTAAAAAAACCCTTAATAAATTAGAAGCTGCTCAAAAAAATTACGAGAATCGGTTGAGAAATGTGACCTGTAGAGGAAGAGGAGAGTAGCTAGCCGGGCATCTGGATATACGAGAGCATTTTTGCCCAAGATAAAACGGAGACTTTCTTTCGCTGCGCTTGCTCGGTCAATGAGACCTTTGCTCATAGTAACTCCTCTCTCCTCTATTTATAGTGCAGTTAGCCACGAAAAACGTTTTTTTTTTTCATCATAACACTGTTACAGACAGACTTAAAGGCCATTGATTGATTATTTATAGTGTAGAGAAGTTATGGAAAAGTAATGTATTCTCAAGTATCGTAAACGCTACAATAGCATAGATTTGGTTCGAATGAGTATCGTTGCTTGGTATATATTTCAATGAATTTTATTACCTTAACGTATACTAAAACAAAATTTAGAATCAAGAACATAACGGCCAAGATTATAAAACCAATGGCAATCAAGCAATAATAAATCGATCAATGTAGATTAGCACTAGGATGACTGAAGTGTGGAATGAAAAGACTAATTACTAGGTAAGAGGATCGAGTACGCCGAAAAGTATCTATTTAAATTATTATTCATCAGCAGTCCCAGAACTGAATACCTGTTGAGAAGAATGGCACAAATGCATGAAAAGTAGGGCGGTATCATTAGGGAGACTCGAGGGCCGCCATACCGGGCAACATTCCGCGGGCATGCCGCTTGCCGGGACTTTTCAATAAGCACCTATCAATCTCGGGTTTAATTTCTACGTAATAGGATCGCATAAGACAAGAAATGATATGTAATAGTTTGAAGTGTGATTTATAAATCGTAGTCTATAATTTCTTTTTGTTAAATTTTGTATTATAAATATTTTTATCGCATCGTTGTAATAAGGGAGGCTCAAGTTGCCACTCCGTGCAACTTTCTGCGGGCACGCCGCTTGCCGGGACTTTTCAATAAGCGCCTATCAATCCCGGGCTCTTCACTTCATTTATTATACGTCTGACGCGGATTGAGCACCCAATCTTTATCCGTACGCGTAATAGGATTGTTGATTTATTAATCTATACCATTCATAAATCAACTACCATATCATGCGCTTTTTTGCAAAGAGATAGAATATACAGTGTGTGTCTACGACCCAGGCTTTTATAAAGACTGATGATAATATGCTTCGTTAACAAGTGTTTGCACGTATTAGTAAATAATAATTATGTTAATTAACGCCACAATTAAATTTTCAAAATCCGCAACTTAAATGTAGTAGACGTACTGTGTAATTGTCGTAATTCATGTCGTTTATTCACTTGGTACAAGGCATGTCGTGGTACGGGGGTTAAAAACTGTGATAGCTAGCGTAGAATGTATTGTCGTCCTTGTCAATGTATGGAGGTTTTAAATTAGTTGACCAGTTTTTTTATTAATTATTGACAAGTCTTTACGTCGGGTTGTCAAACTACAAAAGTAAATTATGTCAAATTTGATGTTCGTTTTTCTGCAAAATGGTTTACGATGCACGGGAATTGTCCGATATGCTTCTAATTTACGGCGAAGCACGCGGAAATGCAGCTCACGCCTTAAGACTTTATCGCGAACGCTTCCCAAACAGACAACATCCACACAATGCTCGAGTGATAACAGCGGCTCTACAGCGAGTGCGTGATAATAAGCCGATAGTCCCTGGTCAGCCTGAAGGGGCTATGAACGCAATTGTGCCAGTGCAACTTGAAGAAAGGATTCTCAGGCACTTTAGGCAAGTCCCAACGTCAAGTACTCGTGTTGCGGGCCGAATGTTCCGTAAGGGCAACAAAACTGTGCACAGGGTTTTAAAAAGGAATCGTAAACATCCTTTCAAGTTTTTAAAGGTACAAAAATTACTCCCTAGGGATTTGCCAATAAGGCAACATTACTGCGATTGGTTTTTACAAAAATGTGTCGATGAAAATGACTTTCAACAAAAAATAATATGGACCGACGAAAGTACTTTGAATTGTGTCGTAATCAGGGTGGCCGACACATTGAACACAGAATAAACAGAGTTTAGCTGAATTAAATTTAAATGATAGGTTCGTATTTAAGTTTTATTGAATTTGTAGATAATAAAGTTTTTATCAAACGTGTACAAGTGCTATTTATTTGCCGTAGTTATCTTAAGTGCAGTTATACTTGTATCGCTAACTCTTGAAATAGGTACTCTTCATAATGATCAAAGTTTCTGTTGACTGATATTTACACCTAGGTATTTATCAAATTACTGTGCTTTACATTGCTGGCAATTAAAATTTTGTTAGAAAATTAACAAAGTCTGAAATTTAGTTTATAAATTAAATTAATATCATGGTTACATTATAAATATACGTTATATTAACCTCCTATAAAAAAAGCCTGGGTTGTAGACACACACTGTAGAAGCGTACTCCCAGCATAACTGCAGCAGTTGTTTTTTCATGTAACAAATTCTATCTATAATTTTCCATCCAATACATCACCAGAACATGATAGAAGAAGTCGTTTAAGGTATTTACGGAACACTTTAAAGAAGGAACTCCGAAACTCTGAAACTTGAAAAAGCGAGTAAACAAATCATCTAAACAACGTATGTTTATTAAGTTCCTCTGGAATTGCACATATTCACGGCGCGACGATGACTACTTACTTCCTGTCTCATAAATCGTCTGCCCATTTGCCACTTATTAACGGGTTGGCTTAAAGTAATGAGAATTTTTATTTTCAAAAATATAAATGTAAACTCAACTGCTACAGGTCTATGGATTTTACTATGGTAAATTCAATCGTATTTTATGTTTTAAGTAAATATTACAATATAGCAAAAGGCCCCGCATCTTCGATATTCCGTAGCTTGCTTTTCACCGTTCGCATCATACTTTGGACGACATTCATGTCAATTTTTTTAAATTGACTTTGTATCCTCCGTCTCAATTGTTGCGGTGATTTTGCTTCCCACCCATCACTATACACGTGTCTACTCAAGATTGCCCAAAAATCTTCGATCGGTCTAGCTTTAGGGACGTTCGGAGGGTTGGCGTCCTTTGGTACGAAATGTACGCCATGGCCTTTCAACCAGTTCTTTGTGCTCGTAGCATAGTGAGAGCTAGCTAGATCGGGCCAAAAGATGTATTTACCATCAGAATGGTGCTTATTAACAAATTGGCGAACGATGGGCAAGCACTCACGTTGATACACTTCAGCGTTTATTGCTGGACCCGACGAGTCTCTGATCACTGCCCTCGAAATCCCTTTTTCCGAAATCACGACCCAGACGAGGATTTTTTTCTCAAACTTAAGTTTGCATTTAAACTTTAGATTTTCAGGAACGCATTTTTTATTGGCTGTGTAATACCCGTCGTTTCCAGGCATGTTATCATTGGTGAATGTAAAGTATTTTTCGTCATCCATAACTATTGAAGTGTTTTCACTTAAGTACTTTCGCCGCAACTTTCTGCATTTTTTTGGGATTTCCTCGAGTTGTTTTTCGGTGTACTTTGGTGCTTTTTCTCTCTTGAAATATTCGATGTTGTATTTTTTCAAAATATTTCTGATACAGCCACGGGAAACCTTATATTTCACGGCTAATTTATTTTGCGACACCCCAACCTTGTTTTGTGCAAATTTAGCCACTTTTTTTTTATTTGATGCATTAATGATAGGAGGTCTACCAGTTTTTGGTAAATCCTTAGTGCCAACACCAAGTTCCCATCGTTTGATCAAACGGTAAATAGTCGAAATGGGAACTTTTTCATTTTTGAAGTGAGCGATTACGTCTGATTTTTTCCTTTGTCCAAGCAGCCGATAGACACGTTCACGAAGAACTTGCCTTACAGACATTTTTTTACTAAATATGATAATTATTCGGATGATATTTAGAGCAACAGACGTTTTTGACAGATATTGGTGTAATTGTTTCTTTATTATGTTTTTTTTTCATGCTGCCAGTCTTATTTAAAAACATTCTCATTACTTTAAGCCAACCCGTTACATTAAAAATAAGGTTCGTGAACCATTATGCTACCTCCAGTAAAAATTACATGATAATATGACTACTTTTTATCCCAAAAACAAGCACGATTATTGAAAGCTAAATTTAAAATGTCCGCCACAGTCAAATCAGAAGATGAAAGTTTTTTAGAAAATTACCGTGAGACTCAGACGTATTTAGATTACATTACTCGGCTTTTACGACGCGAGTAACTGCGAATGTAATCTAAATAGGAGATGAATAGGTGATTGGAAATACCGTTCAGAATGCATAACCGTGCTCAGTGCATGTGAACAAAGTGCCCCACGTACCTATACGAGCTTAGATTTCCGCGCCAATTCAGCGCATTTCAGTAGTGATTATGAATGTAATCGGCTGTCGGAACAATAGCGCTCTTATGCCGGAAACAAAACTTGCTTCATGAATACATGGAACTTTTTGACTCAGGTAACTCTGCAGCATAGGGGAACGAGGGGTAATTAGAGCCCGCGTGTAATGGTAGCGGTGTCAAAACAGACTCTCTTAGTGCTCTTAGTATGAATATGACTCTGAGATGAGTTCGGGAATGCTCGATGAAGTTGACCTCCAACGGGCGCTCCCGAAGTTGGCCGGGTTCAGTTGTGAAAGGCAACCTGTTTTTTTTTCAATACAAAATTACTTCATCTTAAAAAGTCATTAACATTTAGAGATACTGTATTGTGTTTATATAATATACCATGTCAATATATTTATCAAATTAAAGGTAACTTCTCTAATTTAAATCTAAATATATACAATTTTATTATATTTTACTTATTATAATTCGGCTGATATGGGTACTCAGAGCTATCAACAGCATTTTTTTATACGTAAGTAAAAGCATGACAAATAAAAGCTTTTTAATCTGGTAATATACATAGAGACGAATGTATTAAGTCTGACAAAATATAACGACTCCCATTTTGAGATATGGGATTTCACGAAGGGTGGGGTAATGGGAGCAAATAACATATTTTTGTTTTCAATATAATATTTTATGTTATTATTTTAAATTTCCTTTCTGTGATTATAGAGCCCATATAACTAGTTCATAATTAATACTTACACACTAATTTTAATTGGGTATAAATTATGAGTTTCGTTATCAATTTGCCCTAGTAGGCTCCAAGTCGCCCACGCTCCCCTACCAAATTATTATTTAAAAAATCTGAGCAAGCCCTCAGCTATTTCCATAAATAATGATTAAATGCGTATATACTTAGCAATACAGCGAGGTAATATCGCCAGTATCTTTGAAACGAAGCCGAAGAGTCCGCTGTTAGACATTCTAGTAATCTATACATATAATAAAGCTGAAGAGGGTCGAAAGTCTGTACATGGAAGATATTCGAAAAAAAATGGCCGGGGTTACTTAAAATCGATAACACGTTCCAACAGTTTTTAGAATTTTTGTCTGTTTGTCTTTTTATTTGTGCGCGCATCACGTGAAAACGCCTCAACAGATTTTCATGCAAACTTTACTAATTGGTCGAAAAAATCCCCGGCCAGTTTATAGGCTATAAAAATTCAACTCTTGAAAGGGGGGGTAGCCACTACATTTGATTGAGTTAAGTTTGCACCTGAATCTTATCGCGCTACTTACGAAAGAGGTGCAAACTGCTCTCAAACATGTGTTACGAGCCCACGAGTATCGAGTACCTTGCTAAACTGGTGGCGCTAAAATTAATTCCTTTTTGCCAAATCCATACTCATATTATAAATGCGAAAGTGTGTCTGACTGTCTGTCTGTTACCTCTTCACGCTTAAACGTGGTATGGAGATAGTTTGAGTCCCGGGTTTGAGGCTACTTTTTATCCCGGAAAAATACCCTTATCCGCGATAAACGAATTTAAGGCGGACGAAGTCGCGGGCAGAATGAAAATAGTAGAAATATATTGTTTTGATACATTTTAAAAATATTCATTTAGATATCTGTTTGTTATGCATTCAACAGCATTAGTACTTCATATTTAAATTTACATATGGGTTACCCCAGTAAAAACGGGTACAAGACTGATTTTGGCTAAATACCTATTAAAATGCCAATATTTTAAGAACATTAATTTAAGTTTCACTTTTTAGAAATTATTTATTTTAACAAATACTAAACATAGCAACCTCCTCCTTTTTTGGAAGTGGGTTAAAAAACACGGGTGTCACCGACTCCAAAATAATATTGTAGGTATATATACATTTTTTATAGATATATTGAGTTGATAAAAAGGTTGGTTTAAAGTAAATTGAAAGAATGAAATAACTTTATTTTTAAATATTTAGTGATTTTTTGGAATCAGTATTTAGTTTTTGTTACAACAAATATCTATTTCTCACCTTTTTCGTGCATCGTTCCGTAAACGTTCGTTTCAAGTAGCCTAAACAGGGCTAGGTTACATAACTTTAAATTTTTAATTACTCATCACTGAGGAGTTCCCGGTGGCCTTTTTTGTTAGTTCTTTCATAAGTTTCACTTCACCAATTTATACTTTCTAAATGCAAATGTGTGGCTTGTTTTGGCTTATTTTTTAAATTTAATCAATCAATCAATCAAATAATGATTTATTCAAGTAGGCCTAGGTACAAGCACTTTCAAATTGTCAGGTACAGTAAGTACATTATAGAAAAGTTTGCTGGGAGAGATACAATATGATCCAACATTTGTTGCAAGGATTAGGGAAAACCCAGAAAAACCTAATCAGATCATTAAAATTAAGTATAATATTATTAATAAAATCATCATTTTAAAAATTTAAATAATTAATAAGATAAATCCCAAATGGATTGTCAATAAAAAAGAAATAACAATAATAATAATTTACAAAACGACCAGAACTGGTGGAGCTACTCAAAGTCACAGAAACATTCAGTAGTGCCATCAAAATGGAGTTTGGTGTAGACAAGTGTGCGACCATGCATGTACAGCGGGGGAAAGTCGTAAATTCAACGAATTTACAGCTTTCCGAGACAATGTCTCTCAAATCTCTCTCCGAAGTTGAAACCTACAAGTATCTCGGTATGTCACAGTCATTGAGTATTGCGGACGGAGACATTAAACAGGCAGTGAAGGAGCGTTGTTTTTGCCGCTTGACAAAAGTACTGAACAGTCTTTTGTCGGGTGGCAACAAGGCGCGCGCCTTCAACGCTTGGGTGATGCCCCTGCTCACTTACTCCTTTGACATACTAAGGTGGACCCAGACTGGACGCCCTGGATAGGAGGGTCCGTATGCTGCTCACTACACATAGCATGCTACACCCACGCTCGTCAGTAATGAGACTGTACATCCCGCGCAAGTGTGGGGGCCGTGGCTTTTTAAATGCCAAGGACCTCCATAACCGCGAGGTGTGCAGTCTCAGGGAGTATTTCCTAAACAATGAGTGTGGGATACATCGCGATGTAGTGGCAGTAGACAAAGGCCTCACCTCTCTATCCTTGGCAAACGAGAACTGGCGCAGACCAACGGTGCTTAGCACTGTAGACCGCAAGGACGTATGGAGGAGTAAAGAGCTACACGGGCGGTTCTACAAGGCCCTTACAGGGCCTGATGTAGATCTGCTCGCGTCGGTGAACTGGCTACGTTTCGGCGATCTCTTCGGGGAAACCGAAGGTTTTGCCTGTGTAATTACGGACAAAGTTATCATGACGAACAACTACCGGAAGTATATCCTGAAGGACGGTACGGTCGACATTTGTCGGGCATGCCGCCGTCCCGGAGAGTCACTCAGGCATATAATTTCCGGTTGTGCTCATCTTGCTAACAGCGAGTACTTGCACAGACATAACCAAGTAGCCAGGATTATTCACCAGCAACTTGCTGTTAAATACGGTCTTGTGGGGTCTGAGGTGCCGTACTATAAGTACGCACCGATGCCAGTTCTTGAAAATGGTCGTGCCACGCTTTATTGGGATCGATCTATCATCACGGACAGGACTATTGTAGCCAATAAGCCTGATATCGTGCTGGTAGATCGATCTAAGCGCCGGGCAATACTCATCGACATCACCATTCCACATGACGAGAACCTCGTGAAGGCTGAGAAGGACAAACTCAGCAAGTACCTCGACTTGGCTCACGAGGTGACCGCCATGTGGGATGTTGATTCGACGATAATTGTCCCGATAGTGGTTTCGGCAAACGGTCTTATAGCAAAGAGTCTCAACGAACATCTTAAGAGACTCTCGCTAGATGGCTGGGTCAAGGGTCAGATACAGAAGGCAGTAATCCTGGACACGGCCCGCATTGTCAGGAGATTCCTCTCTGTGCAGCCCTAACCACCGGTAGCTTGAGCCCTGCCCCGCTGCCGGCGGCACCCTAGGTTAGGTTTTTTATAATGTGTTTATATTTTGTATTTGCATTTTATATTTTACTTTTTTTATATATATATTGTAAAAAACCTACCCTAAGATTTTAAATAAATAAGTGAATAATAATCTAGAATGTCTCTAGAATAAAATTCTAAATTTCCGAATATATAAAATAATTAAGATTAAAATTATTATAATACCTCAGTAGGTATTCGTTACAATAATTATACATATACCTACATGACGCTATAATTTACATTAATCCCACGCGACTTTATCATTTATGTAGTCTTGTGTGCTATAATAAGCTTTAGAAATTAATTTACATTTTACAATATTTTTGAATTTACCAATAGACAACTCACTTATGCTGCTAGGAAGTTAATTATAAAACCTCACACAGTTACCTATAAATGATCTCCTTATTTTATGGAGCCTAGTATAAGTCACTGCGAGCTTATGCTTATTTCTAATATTAATATTATGTATATCACAGTTCCTCCTAAAGTAGGTAATATTTTTATGTACATACATAATATTCTCATAAATGTATTGACAATGCACTGTCATTATATTAATGTCCTTAAACTTATCTCTAAGCGAGTCTCTATGGTTAATTTTATATATCGCACAAACTGCGCGTTTCTGCAGAACAAATATAGTATTAATGTCGGACACACTGCCCCATAGTAAGATGCCATACGACATAATACTGTGGAAATAACTGAAATACACTAATCGACCCGTTATCACGTCTGTTAATTGACGAATCGTTATATAAATAGCTATAATATTTAAGGATTGCCCTCGATTACTCTGGGATCTCATCATTAGATCCAGATTTGGAGACAATGGTACTACAACAGAAGTATACTCTTTCGAATAAAAAAATACTTAATTTAGATAATTGGTTTACAACTGACACAGAACTGATGCATAAAAAATACATACAGTGGAAAATAGAACCTCCACCTTTTTTGTAGTCGATTATAATTATAAAAAAACCAGCCAATAGCATGTCGGATGATGCTCACGGTAGGGTTCCGCAGGAGTTCATACAAAAAAATGTACGACTACAGGTGAAAAAAATGCTATATGAAAAAGTGCTAGCACAAAACCGTATCTCCACGGCACTTACGTCCTTTTGTACCATTTTTCGGCAATAACTCAAAAACGGTATATCCGATTATGTTGAAGATAATTTCCGTTGAAAGTATTCATTAAGCTTCATCTTTGTAAATTTTATCATAGTTTTTGGACTTGAGGGACACAATTTATGCTACTTTAGGAGCGATTATTTCTGGAAACGTGCACTAAATCAAAAAAAAAATTTAGATACCTCAAAATGTTTTTAAAAGGTCAGTCGATGTATGTGCTACATAATGATATTGGGTGTTTTTTTTTCAATTATGGTTACATGTATGGAGTGCCTTTCCTAGATTTTTATTATTTTATTATTTAACTATTAATTTACTAACTAGCGGCTCACACCCTATTTACATTTACATACATTTTGTAGTTTTTGAGTAAAATGCCTGTGATCTACAGACAGACGGACGGACATGACGAAACTATATGGGTGCTTAAAACTAGTAAGCTATAAATTGCATGTAGACAAAGTTGCGGGCAACAGCAAGTAATTCATATTTTCGCATATACATGCCTCGTTAGACTTATGCGCCGTCGCAATTTAGTTTATATTTGCGCAGCAAGTATATTTTACGAGCACAAGAAACTCATGGGGCCTTCGTATTTTCCGTCACGGTTCGCAATCAGGTTAATCGTTTCACAGGAGTTCTCACAAACGTTCCGAGCAGAATGTTCATGTAAATTCATATACGCTCACTCGTTTGCGACAAACAAGCTTGCCCGGGCGAGTAAATATCGTAACAGAATTTATCTAACCTTTGATGTGAGCGCCGTCAATGAGTATGTCTGGAGAAATTTGCAAGTGGCTCCGAACGTGAAATGGGACGAAATGAGCTACATAAAGTTATAAAATTCGTGTTTGAGATGATGATTTTTGATACAAATTGGTTTTCTCGAGATCGTACGAGTTTATTTAATAGTTCATTGGTTCCGTGATATTAATCTACCGAAAGTAGAAAATCGCGTGTGTACCTTTACGTACATTTAGGCACGTAAGTCACAACATATTTAGGCACAATTCTTTTGATCATTTGCCTAAAAAGAATTTCCATTAATAACAGAGTTATGATCATAGGCATATGAAATTAGCCATTTTTATTTTCGCGTCTCTTGTGGCGAAACATAAATACTCGTAAAAAAATACCTGCGAATTTTAAACATACCAAATCCACCATCTACATCCTTGTCCCAGTAGTCACTAGCAAGTGATAGTGGGATCAATCGCTAGTCAGTTTATGAATTTAAAAAAAACATAAAAAAATACTTTCAATAGTTACAACGTTAGTCTTAGATACCATAACACGTTTTAAAATGCATTGATCACTTTGTACGCCAGTAAGAAGCTAGGCACGTATGAGGATGATCGGGAGACACGCCGGGGTAACGTTCTCGGAAGCCAACAAGGATGTACGAGATAAAAGGTGACGATAAATTAAAATGGATAGTTTGTCTTCACAAAATTAAGAAAAAAAAACCTAAATATTTTCTTCTGTTTCCGCGATTATTACTCATTTAAATAAAACAATTTAACGGATTATATCGCGTGTATTAT
This sequence comes from Hedya salicella, assembly GCA_905404275.2. NCBI lineage: Eukaryota > Metazoa > Arthropoda > Insecta > Lepidoptera > Tortricidae > Hedya > Hedya salicella. The sequence goes on along the minus strand of FR990100.1, from coordinate 15,154,118 downwards.
CTCATTTGAGTTCCTGACGTTTCGCATGCTTTTCACCCGTGACCAAATCTTTACATTTTTTATGTTCTCCAACATATATTAAAACAAGTAATTAACAAGCAGTTTGCTTGAACAAAACTCTATTCCGAAGCTAGAGGGTTTCGCCATTTTTCAGTACTTTGGAGGATAATATCTCCCGATAAGTTGAGTTTGGGCAGCTAAAAAAAATTACGTGTCGGTTATTTTAGACAACTCTATAACATACATAAAAATCATTGAAATCGGCGCCGGACAGTTGGGTATGTTTCCTTGTTACACATGGGGCTAAACCCAATAAGTGAGTAATGATGTTTACTTTAAACTTGTCATTTCATGGCATTTTTGTCCACATTTTCTTTAATAAAACGAAATTTAGCACAGTGATAAAAATTAAAGAATTGATCGAAAATGTACTGATCGAGCCCTTTTATATGATAACATTGATAACCTACTTGATCTAGTGACTAGACTTTTAACTTTTGGCCTCCCTCATATTAGTCGTTTTTTAGAAAATAAAAATATATTTTATAATGTTCCCTTCGCAATAGATGTGGGCTGAACATGTTTATAAATATTCCAAATTTCAAATAGCATCACAAAGTCCCACCATAATGGTTCCTTTTTTACCTTTTTGGTACAGAACCCTAAAAAGGCATGCGGTAGCCTCTGCCTACCCCAGTGGGATTCGAGCATGCTATCATGCTATGTATTTGTGTATGGTAGGTATGTGAGTCGTATAATGAATCTTAAATTAAAATAAACTGCATTTTTAGTTATTTATAAAAATAAATAAATTATGCTACTTACTCGTATTACCAAGAATTCAATAATAAAAATGCGTAGAAATAATGCATTCCGTATAGTTTGAAGAGTCTTAGACTTATTGGCTATTCTGAGACTGCTCATTTATTACAGATATGACTTTATTAGGATTGATGTTTTGATAAACGTAATGTCTGATAATTTGACAGGCCCTCGGGGACTCGTTGAACTTAAGTGTCAAAACGAGAAATGTGGGTATATCCAATGTGAATGACTTAATTGCCTGAAAGTTATTTGAGAGAACTTTATACGGCTCCCCTGGGTACTAGTTGTAAGTTTTAGTAGAAACTAGTTGTAAGTTTAAGAGAATATTTTCTTCTGGTTCCGCGATTATTACTCATTGAAATAAAACAATTTAACGGAGTATATCGCGTATATTATCTCTATGTTAAGAGAATTTAATAACAGTGAGTAGGTAGGTATAGGTATAATGGAGGGAATTTTTTCACGAGCATTTCCTTTCAGAATGAGAGCAAATAGAGAGTACCTAGTCGAAAACGCCATAAACCTTGTCTATCCTCTGGTATTCTGTGCCAATGGTCCCATATATATGTACCAATATGTGTAATGTGTTTTTTCTTGACAAAGATTAGCTTGAATAAGATCGCTTTTTTTTCATTCTGTCGTAGACCATAGGGCAAACTCAAATAAAGCGTAATCAAATTTTATTTAAACATTACTTAAATGTCCTTCGAGATAAAGGGTATTCTTTACCAGAGGCATGGCGACTGGAAGATGACAAGGGAACCCGAAGCGTATTCATTTACTCATATTTAAAGAAAAAGTTATAAGCCTTTCCTTGGGCAAGCGCGTGGGAATTATATGGACACCACGCCACTGTTCTTCACCCGTGATATTTCGGGCACCGCATCCATGGACGTTGACATCTCTGGCCCATCTCGACTACGCGATTATTGTCACAAAGGCGATCTCGCGTGGCCATTACAGTTGCCCAATGGCCTCTACGTGGCTCGACTGGGGATTGAGCGTCGAAAACGGTATAAAACTCGACAGCTATCATGGCCTGTGTGTAGTACCTGTAATGTATCTTCTTAACAAAAACTAATAATATTCCTGATAAATCCATTTTAAAAGAAAAAAATGTTCACTTGAATAGGCTATCAATAAATTATTACAACCGATTTCCTATCAAGAACTTATTCCGTCATATCTATACTATTATAAAGTTGTAAAAATTATGTATGTTTGTATGTGTCGTTGTGGCTTCATCACGCAAAATCGGCTAAACAGATTTCCACAATTTTTGGTACACGGGTAGCTGGGTATCTCCAGATGGTTATAAGATACTTTTTACGCGACTACGCTGAACAAAAACGATGGGTTATGACTTTTTCTCCTCCGCGAACGAAGTTGCGGGCATCTTCTAGTAAATAAATAATTTTAAAACTCGGTATTCGATATTATCATATTTAATAGTGGCCTTACATATAAATATGTACAGTGAGAATCAAATGAACTGCCTTTAGTGTTGCAATATTTGTTTTTCTCAAACAACGCGTGTATGAGAAAAGTGTATGAAATATATATTTTGAAAAGGCTAGACTGAACAAATATATTAATGCATATTGAATTAATTTTAGTCTCATTGGTTAGAATGACTATCTGTTGAAGACAAAAAGGACTCGATTCTATTTAGCTACTAAGTACATTCAGTTCAATGACCATTATACCATACCCCAGAGATGGTCATGTCTGAGATCTTCATACCTCATCTAATCTATGAATCTGCTACAAGTCATAGTTATTATTTAACGCAAACCGATCGTAACTTTAGGTGACTAACGGCTGTCCAACAAATTTCCCCCAGGTGTCATAATTCTGCTGACCCACCATCGCCATCGCATCTTCGCGCCAAATTCACAAGACCCCTATATGTTTATACTAACATGAGGATATCTGACCATTTGGTTCTAGGGCTTTGCATTACCTCTGCCATGCACTCGTGCTCCGATATGCCTACAATGTTTCTTGGTACACTTGATGCGGTATGTTGTTGTGTGTATGTTTCAGGTTTTTAAGAATTGCGGATTTTTCACCAGCTTTGTGAATGTTTTGAGCAAATATCAATGTGTGGCACATAATTCGACAGAACTTGTAAAAACACTTGGATGTTTCTAAAAAAAATTTTTTGATTTAGTGAATATTTTCGGAAATATTCGCTCCGAAAGTAGCAAAATTTGTGTCCTCCTCCTCTATTTTCTAAACGGTATGTTCAAAGAATATGATAAATTTTACAAATATAAAACTTAATAAATACTTCCAAGGAAAATTGTTTTCAATATGATCGGACTTACCGTTTTTAAGTTATTGCCAAAAAGCTGCGCTTCTCAGCAAAAGGACGGAAGTGCCGGGGAGATACGCTCTTTTGTTATTTTTTTTTTCATATCGTTTTTTTTCATCTGTAGTGCATTTTTTTGTATAAACAGCTGCGAAACCCTACATTGAGCATGGTCCGAGATGCTCTTGGCCGGTTTTGTTTTTTTATTTGCATGATTTATTGGGCAAACGGCTTGCACAAATTAGGTACCTCAAGTATAATATACGTCTGCAAAACGGTTATTCTGTACATACATTTGCTTTGCTACCTGCCAATCAGACGGTCCTGCTATCTGTCTATATCTGTTTATATGTCTGTATCTGCTATCGATCCTCCTATATAAATTTTCTCTAATAAATATATCGTAGTCAAATACTCAGACCACAAGCTTTATTACTATCCACAGGACTAGTTCCATTTTTGTAAAATTTTCCTCTTATATTTATTTATTTGCTATTTTCAAATACGCTGTCCTGGCCGAATGTTGACTTTCGGATAAATGTTTCTAAATTAGCCACAGTTAGGGCCTAAAATGCATTTTCATATAACTTCACTTTGCAAAAAACGCCATATTTAACTCTTGATTTGTAACCTCCTACGTGCCTCAGTAGTCTCAAACAGCTCAAAAAGCAATTCTCAAAATCGTCCAATGATTTCCAACGGGACGCCGTTTAATGTCCGCTCAAAATATCGTTTGCTGTTACTGACTGCATATTCCGATGCATCTCATTGCATATCGATCAATCTTGTGCACGTATCGGTGCGGTATGCATTAGCATCCCGTATCATCTGCCTACTCCAGGGGTTCTCAGCCTTTGCATACCTTTGCCCAATACGGTTGTTGGTTTAACCTGCTGTTACAAAACAATGGAACAGCAAATCGACTTGAACTGTTTGCACCAAAAAGAACGGAAGGTCGTAAAACGCAGTTTCCGAAATGTAAGTAAACCTTCATTGTCATTTGTCTGAAGCTGCGGGAACATCTAGTTTTCAAATGTAAGTTTTATTATCTGTATGTTTTGATTTGAAATTCCAATAAATCTAATAATACCATTAAGAAAACATTAGTTTCTGATTCACTTCACTTCATATAATATGATTTCTGCATCATATTGACACGATAATTTTAAGAAGTGAAACTCTGAAGGGCAATTCTTATGTAGCAGTATGTTAAAATCATTTCAGATCAATTCCACGTATGAGTAGTTAATAAGGAAATTTCTCATGGAAGAACGATCATAATAAAATCAAAATGACACTATGTAATATTAAAATCACTTGCTTTAACACTACTTTGTGCTTACCCTATTTTTTTCGAGGTACTCTGTTAACCATGGCCCAACATTAGTTTATAACCATTGAGTGCGATGCAATGTAAGTGAAAGGGAAAATTAAATACATCAGTCATTATTAAATTAATTGTCGAACCACAGGTTGGCCAGCCAATTCCTGTGTACGACGCCATATCTCACCTGCATATCAAGTTGTCAGTGGCGTGTCTGTCTACCTATTTGTCAAAGAGACTTTTATTACACACTTACGATATTGCCGGCTATCGACGTCAGTCGAGTAAGTTGACACGTGTTTTATTATATTATGCATTTTCACCGAGCCGTTTTCTATTGATATCAGTTAAATATGAGAAATATTCAGTATGTAAAAGTAGTGCTCTGAATAGAAAGTACGGCACCCTTATTTTATTTACTACTTTTTATTTATTTCGTTTACATTAGCGGTACATCGTAAAAGCCGAGCGTTTATTTAACTGGCAATTTATTTATGTACCTACTAAAAGGTGGGCATCTTCTTTGGCGGAGGAGAAAAAGTCATTTTTGTTAGTCTCTCTAAGTGTGATGAGTGCGACTGCAAAATATTATGCCTAATCTAGACGAGTCTAACGACCTCATACGTTAAAATCAATCGCGCCAAAGAAACATAACATACCTACACTCGGAAAAAATATCCCTTTTTCTGACACAGTCGGTTAAAAAGATCAGCTTATGTTTGATACTCAAAGGAGTACCTATACAGAAACGCAAATGATTACAACAGATAGTCAATTGGTTTGTTATTTGAAGTGCTTTGAACACGTCCGTGCGGGTCAATTGTATCAGAATTACTGTGGGCACGCCACAAACGTGCGGACGCTTTGTGGTTAGCCTCGACTATAAGCTGGTTTAAGATATATGTGAGCTTGGTTAACAAAAGATGTTCAGGGAAGGTCATTGCTGAAAATATCCTAGGAAGTTAATTAAGTTACTTTACCTTTTTTTAGGTGAAATGAATGAAAGTAATATAATTCTTCCTATTTGGTTTAGCAGAATATGAAATACATAATATACCGAGAGTCACGCTAATTACGCATTTCAACTCTCACCTAAGTGACAACGATTTTCCTCAAGTTTGATTTCTGAAAGATAGATTTCGTAACTCCAATCTATTGTATGTATAATAAGTTAAGGTAAAGGTTACCGTGTTTGTCACTGTAATAGCAATCGCTGTTTGACAACTGTATTGTAATGTATTACTGATAAAGGCCCCAGGGTCAAGCACTGAGATATTTACCGTATCTTATTTTACAAATGAAAGTATTGACAATATCGATCAAAGAAAGAATTAAAAAAAAAACACAAAGAATAACTAAAACCTACCTGTGGCTCAATCGTAACTAAATACATTTTAAATTACGGCAGTTAGGTGCATACTTTGACTTAAATTTTCGGCGCAGCAATTTCGCTGGCGATCGATACATTATCGGTTGTCATATCTCAAGCGATTGCCTGACAATTTAATTTCCGTGTAAAATAATCTACGGTGTGCTCCGTCGGACAAAATAACTGAAACTGGTGGCGGCGTTGTTTTTAATACTATGGTATTCCTTTTTGAGGGCTACATACGTCAGAAGAAAAAAATGGAACCATTATAGGATCCCTTTGTTACATGTCTGTCTGTCTGTCAAGACAATTTTTTCTCAAGAACTAGTGGTATCAAGTTGAAATTAACATCAAATACTTAAGTCTACGGACCCTTGAAGCTGTAAAAAAAACAAGTTTCTATGTAAACGCAATGACCCCACGCCGCACATAGGGGTGAATTACAAATTTAGGTGGCCAATACTCGTTTTTCAAAAGTTAGTCCTACATGAACAATAAAACCTTCCTGATAAGGTTGACTAGTCCTAAAACCATAAGCAATCCCGTCCCTAGCCCTTATCTAAGTACTTTCATCGGTACGTCACTCGGAACTTGATTGTTATCCGAAGTGCATAATTTATTCGAATTGTTCGTGAAAACGCAGTTTGTTTGGAGTTCAGTGTTTTTTTGTGTGTTCATATTTTGGAAAAGCTCATGATGGTTCTGAATACTAAAGGTAAGAGAGCATATTTTTCATTCAGTTGCATGTACAAATTTTGGATAAATCTTATTACTTTTTAAGATAGAAAACAGTATCAAAATGTTGGTAAAAATACCACGTGTAAGATATTCCAAAAGGTTTTTGTTATACTTCCAATCACGTCCAAGCAAGTATATTAATTTTTTCATAAAGGCAGGTTTCTATACTAGGTAAATGTATTAGTTTTAGGTGTGATTACCTGTGAATTTCCTTTTTGGAGGCAAAAAGGAAATTATTAAAAGCCATGATGCAAAAATCTCGTATTTTTAATTTTATTTTTTATGTACTTCAAAACGTTTTTTTTATGTTTTAGGATCAGAGGGAGTTGCAGAAACTCAAGAAGTAGCCTGAAAGATTCTATTTGAGAAAATGCAGTGGCTAGAAATTATCAAATTTGAGAAAAAGTTTGCACTCCTGGAAACATATCTTTTGTCGCAAGAAAATTATAGTGAAGATCAAATTTAAGAACTTAAACACAAAATCTGTCATTTGAAGTAAGGACCATTTAAACAAGAGGACTGACAGATGCCATACTTTGGATCGTGTTCCGATCGCAAGGAGATATTCTGGCAAAAACTAGATGGCACTTTAAAACTTAACATTTAACGATGTTATAATTGAATAAAGAAACATAGTATAGTAGCAATTAATTCGCAAATAGCTAATACTAAATAAATCGTAGATTCTAAACACTGTGCCACGCTTGCAAAGTTTAATGATTGTAAAAAATAATTATTATACATAGATGGCGTCGTACATATCGCGGAACGGCTTTTTGTATGGAAATGGTCAGTCCTCTTGTTTTAATTGTCCTTGATTTGAAGTATGACTCCGACAATGCACAAGATTTTGATCCATGGTGCAACTGTGATGAAAAAAGCCCTTTTACCCATTGTTTTATTATCCAAAGAAGCGGCACAGGCACGTAATGAGCACTTGCGGAAATACCGAAGACATTTTGCTCGAATGCTACATGATTTTTTTTCCAGAAAGGAGTGCAATATGGATATATTGAATAGGTTCAGATCCCGATATATCTAGTACAAGACCGAAACCGATCCACGAAGCATAGCAAAGAAGCGTTAGAACTGCTTATTCCTGGACCCACACAAAATGAAGGCTCCGCTGAAGAATTCTCTTCAGATGAAGGTGAAGAATAAGGAAGCTGTTAATATTTATTTATAGGGTTAAATGTAGGATATTGTTTTAAGACTATTATATTACATAATTCAACTTATGTATGAAAAATATATTTTTTTATATAAATTTGTAGTTTTTATTTAAGAATTTATTTTTCTTATAATATTTTCTTCTGTTTCCGCGATTATTACTCATTGAAATAAAACAATTTAACGGATTATATCGCGTATATTATCTCATTTTAGTTCCCGACGTTTCGGAAGCTTTCCAGCTGTCCATGGTCACGGGAGGACTGAGAAAAGATGTTTTTCCTCTGTCAAAGTTACAATTTGTGCAAACTACCCATTTTTTTTGAAAAAACACAAATTAAGGTGTACATACATGCCAGATGGGCCTAAGCTGTAAAGACAGTTAGCTAAGTTTGACAAGTTGAAATCAAAACGCACTAGGAATGAAACGCTCCGTGGAGGTAATCAAACGTCAACGTCAAATGCCGTTGCACCTGTAGTGAATATTAGCTCGAAAGATCTGTCGGACTCACAAACCTTGCTTCTTAAAAAAGGGCTTAATTATGTTGTTACTCCACGGAATATCCCTTTTGAACAGATTATAGTCGGTGTGGAAGATTGTTTGGTCCAAAATCATATGCGTAAGGAGGATTTGGAGGCCGTACGCCAGGATGTGTCTTCAATTTTAAGACGAGCGAAGTCTCCTAAAGTTAACTTACCCAGAACTGAATTCAACGCTTTGAAGAGCTTGCGTGAAGACCCAGACATCACCATTCTTCGAGCTGACAAGGGAAATGCGACGGTTGTTATGGATACTAGTGATTACAACCAGAAAGTGGAAGTACTTTTGTCAGACACTACAACATACAAGCTTGTTAAGCGAGATCCAACGGCGAAAGTAATAAAAACGACAGCCGATCTGATAAGTAAGCACTCTGAAAATCTTAATCTGGATGTGAAAAGTTTAGTGCCTTCTTGCCCGGTGCCACCAAAGTTGTACGGGTTACCAAAGATACATAAACCTGGTGCTCCGTTACGCCCTATAGTGAGTCAAATCGATGCTCCTACCTATCGATTAGCTCGGCACTTAGCAGGTGTGCTTTCTTTACTGCGAGGGAAGACGGAAGCATACACAAGGGATTCGTACCATTTTGTCAGTGAGATTAAGGATTTGAGACTAACTGATGATGAAGTTATGGTCAGTTTTGATGTCCAGTCTCTCTTCACATGCCTACCAGTTCAAGAATGTATCGAAATTGTGAAAAGAAGATTGGGTGAACAACAGATGGCAATAGAATATGCTGAGTTATTACAACACTGCCTTACATCTGGCTATATGCTATGGAATGGTGAATTCTACGTGCAAGTTGATGATGTGGCAATGGGGTCTCCGGTGTCTCCTGTCGTCGCCGATATTTTCATGGAAGACTTCGAGGAGAGAGCGCTTTCATTGGCACCTGTCAAGCCGAGGATCTTTAAAAGATACGTAGATGATACCTTTACTATTTTACCTAGATCTAGTGTTTCAGCTTTCTTAGACCATCTGAACTCCATGCATAGTAAAATTAAATTCACTATGGAGTTGGAAAATCAAAATTCACTTGCATTCTTAGATGTGCTAGTAATTAGAGGTCCTAACAATGACATAGGTCATACTGTATATAGGAAACCTACGCATACAGATAGGTATTTGAATGGCAAATCTCACCACCATCCCTGTCAACTTGCTACAGTGGGTAAATCTTTGTTTCAGAGAGCCAGGGGTATCTGCGACGATCAACATCTGACTGCTGAGTTGCAGAATGTCAAACGTGCGCTTCGAGCCAACGAGCTCCAGATACCACGTTCCAAGCAGAATCCCAGTATGAAGAAACCAACAGTCGAGCGTAAACCTGCCGTATTACCATATGTGAAAGGAGTCACAGACAAGATCGGAAACATCTTGAAGCGTGCTTCTATAAAAACATATTTCAAGCCGTTGAAGAAGGTGTCTCAATACCTTAGACCCGTGAAGAGTAGCACCCCTTTGCAGAGTGCAGGCATTTATAAGCTAGACTGCGAGTGTGGTCTTTCATACATTGGTCAAACGAAACGCAGTGTATCAACCCGGGTGAAGGAGCACATAGCAGATGTCAAGCACCGTCGGTGTAATAGGTCTGCAGTCTGTGAACATGTCATTGACAAACCAAACCACTCAATTAAGTTTGATAAACCTTCTATCCTTGCCAAAGAAAAAAGATATTTTCCCAGGATGCTACGCGAGGCTATTGAGATTAAAAAGCATCCTAATTTCAATAGAGAAGATGGATTGTCACTACCACCTGCTTGGGATCCTGTAATACATCTCATCAAGGAACAAGCGAGACACAGGACTGCAAAACCTTAATTTCCGAACGGTGTAAAATATCTTATCTGTTTAAAGTAGTTTAATAGTCTCTGTTTTTTAAAATATTATAATTAGTAATGAGGTAGCCTGGGAGTTTTTCTTTGCAGCGTTTCTTTTCTCCTCAGTACGCCTCATTGGTGAAATGCTGCTTGGTAAATTATTAGAATAAAATAATTAAGCCCTTCTGGCACATGTGTAACTGTCTTTACAGCTTAGGCCCATCTGGCATGTATGTACACCTTAATTTGTGTTTTTTCAAAAAAAAATGGGTAGTTTGCACAAATTGTAACTTTGACAGAGGAAAAACATCTTTTCTCAGTCCTCCCGTGACCATGGAAAGCTGGAAAGCTTCCGAAACGTCGGGAACTAAAATGAGATAATATACGCGATATAATCCGTTAAATTGTTTTATTTTTCTTATGTTTGTCAACTTTAAAAATAAACGATAATGTAATTTAATTACATTGGAGCGACAAAATATTTTTGACCGCCTAAATTTGTAACTCACCCCTATGTGCGCCGCGTACATTTTACTCAGGAGTAGGGCTCTGCCAGCACTGGATTTTCTGAAGGCCGTTTTTGGCGTATATTTTGCACAGAACCCTCGGTGCGCGAGTCTGACTTGCTCTTGGCCCGTGTTTTTTTAGCACTAGAATTTTACTTACACTACTGATTTATCCGCGTGACATGAGTGGAGTAGGTTTTAGAAAGTGCACTTTTTGGAATCGACCAGTCCTTAGTTTCATATACTCCTCTATGTCCACTTCTTTCGTTCTCTCTCCCACGCCATAAATCGGGTTGAACCAGTTCGACCTACCTCCACAATCCTTGTGCCTTACACACTACGTCACAACCTTACATTTCTATGGTCGATGGCATCTTGAATGGCATTTCCGTTTGTGAGTTTGCGCTCCCACCATTGAATCCGATTACTGCTTAGGAGGCCTAGCTGGACAGTTCAAAATTAGGTTTTAAAAAAATGCCTATAACCGGACCTCGTTATTTATGCAAAATTGTTGAATCGTCACATAGCAGAAAACTGTTGCTCTTTTAAAAAAGTGCAAACCAAGAAACAAACAAATTAACCAATATACTTTCGAATTATTATAAGGGTACGGTTCTATCTAAAGGATCTTATTATTTTTGTTTCCCTTTTTTCACAGCATTAATGATCCTGCTTGCATCAACTGTAGTTTCTGTTTGTTCTTATAGTTGAAAATAAGAGAATACCACAATTAGGCCATTTGTACAATCATGAATTGTGCATTACTAGAGTTGAAATATTCCTTTCTTTCACGCCATATTTATGCTGGGAAACATTAACGGTTCCCGAGGTATAAACTAAATAGAAAACCGCGCAAACGCTTCAGGAAAATCCTAGTAATTCAATAAATATACCTAGTGTAATTGGTATATGCATTGTTCTTCCACTCCAGCCTCTGGTGTAGCTCAATCATTTCTGCATATTTTCGGAAGGGGTCTCTAATAGTTAGTTCGTATGAAATAATGTAGCCAATGTAGTTATATTGTACAAATACCAACAGCGTTTATGTATAGCGCCTGTAGTATTCGTATTTGTTCGTTTGCGCGTTTTCGAACATTTCTAGTAATAATCGAATAAAAAATTACAAAACCTTAAATAACACTTCTGAAACGTTTTTCAGATTTTATTTTGGCACGAAATATGGATTGTTCTCACGGGATTTGAGGTAAAAATGGCAGGTCATTATTGTTAATATTTTAAAAGCTTCGGAAACGAGGAATTCCTTACGGACAATGTAGGAAGAACGATACATAATAATTATGTAAATATTTAGGTTCCCCGTGTTTACGCATTTGTTTTGTAATAATTATTAATGGCATAATCAGTAGACGCATTATTGTAATTGAGCACAAACAGAAGTCGCATAACCAAACTTCGCATATATGTATTACGCACAACCATTCTTTGCCCAATATTGTTTATGTATAATATGTGAATCCTGAATGGTTCAAATCTAATTTCGTCTTAATCTTCCTTTTATCCTCCTACATTTGGAACAATGTTTGTTTGGAATGTTTTTTTAATGCTGAGGCATGTGAGTGTGTCGTGAAAACCCCACCCCGCGGGGCTTCTTTTTGTGCTCTGAGGAATACAAGGTAACTAACAAACCTAGTCAGGCTAAAGGTGGAATGTTCCAGTTGTTTTAATGCGTTTTTTTAATTTCTCTATACCTACTTTCGTCGTAGCTTTTCATTTCGCATCCGATTCTGTCACAGTTAGATAAGATGTTTCAGACATGTTTGCGAATAATGTTTCGATCGAGTAAAACAATGCAAACTTACAAATATGCGAGACTAGTTTATTCGAAATGAAGCTCGGCCATAGTCCTCGGCCAAGTCTCGGCCAAGAATATTGTATTCGCTAATACTGACTAATATTAGCGAATACAATATTCGAACAAAATACAATTCTTTGAAGTAGAATTTATGTAAAAATAACATTCGACGTAAATTCAATTATGCCAAATACGTTTCGGCACAAAAAATACTCGAAGTAGATGGCATAAATTATCCAAAAAAAATGTAGGTAATAATTTTATTAGAAATACGTCGGTAAAATGGAAAAAGAGAAAACAAGGACTATTTCAGGTTGAGGGTCACGTAAACTTCCAATCTCGCTTCCAACTAGACCTTCCTAATAAATCTCTAATCTTTCCTTGGACCTTTTTCAATAAACGCCCGATCGAACGGAAAATCGGTCAGATGTGAAATTATCTCATAAGGCGGCCGTGTGGAGAAGCGAGTAGTTGCTCATATTAGTGGGGATCCCTTTGCCTTGCGAGAATATAGGGATAGACCCAACCTTCGTGATAAACGATGACACGATGACCGATATCTAAAACAGTGGCTTCAATTGACCATAAAAATATGGTCAAAATAGTAAAAAAAAATGTCTTTTCGGTCTCACATAATAGACAAAATAGTTTTTTGCACAGAACCCGATTATTTAGGTGCCGTAAAAAATAAAGTTAACACGTTTTATGTCTCCATTGGACCCTGACCCGTGGGGCGAAGGGTAACGAGGCTTGAAGCTGTCAAATCCAAGCGGATGAGAAAAACTGAAGGACACCTTTAGCTGGAATTGACATCACTGTAAATTGAACTGTGTTTTTGGAATTGCTTATAATTTAATTTATCTTGTAACATTAGGGTTCAGTTTGCCCTATTGATTTGTATAATTTGGTATATTTTTTTCTATTTATGACGCTGAACTTAAAATTCAGTTAGGTAAAATAGGAAGTACCTACATAAAGACATGTCGTCACATTGATTAAAACTGTCATAATAAAGACATATTCTTTTTTCTACTAGTTGATGTGACGGCAAACTAACACAATGATCTACTAGAAGTAAAATAGAGTAGATTTTGTAAACATACTGAGATCAATAAAAAAATCAGATCGATATTTGAGAATGTTTGGTCAATTATAAAAATCCATCTATGCAAGCACAACACAAATTTATCACCGTGGATATGGACACATCAGCAAAAATATGGAAATCCTAATTTATTATCCGAGCGTAAACGTTAATTAATTATAAGGGTGTAGAGTTGCGTACTTTGTAGGCGAACTGAGGTATATATAGATCATAACATAATTGTTACCTAGGATACACCCTTAGCGGGGTAGCATTTGTGATCTAGACTGTTCAAATGACAGCAGCTAAATATGTTATAGTTAAACAATACCACATTACTTTGATATAGACACAGGTACAAACGAAATTAAACAACGAGCCGAGACTAGACCCTTGTCATCTTGACGTAGGCGTTGGCCATTCCAGGTGTCTTGCTTATCAGCTTTGACGATCCGTTTGAAAGCATGATCGATGTGAATATACAAACCTAGATGACACTCTTTTGTATCAGTACGATCAGATTCAGAGAAATCGTACCTACAATAATGTATCTGTAAGCCAGGCTGCAATTTTTTCTCTCAGGTGAGTTAACCAGCCAGTTCTGGTAAATTGGTACAAAAAGTGCTAACACAGGGAAACGAACACTAGCAATACCAGTGAAACTATTGGATACTTTAAGTCAGTGTTAACAGTATCCAGCTGATCCATCGATTTCGCCATAATATGCATGTCCCAACCATCACCACCATCATCACGATGATGATGGATGTCATGTATATGTCATTGTCATAGATGATCATAATTTATGAACATATTTTGAACGAAAGAATCAAATGTGCTTTTCAATCCGATTAAATATTTAGTTCAACAATGAAATGGATTACTACTTGGCTTATAAAAACCCTCGAAATTCTTTTTCATTTTAAATCGGTTTTTCCATCCACGAAGTCATTCTTCTTTGCATTCTAGCATTATGTTCATTCGATTAATTCTCATTCCGTGATTGAGTGTTAGATTAAAATGGATACTTCAAATTATATATAATGTACGTAATAGGGTATTTGACAACTTTTTACTGAGGTATGTTATAGAACGATGTCTTTATAATAGAAATAAATTAAAAGTTTAAAAAACACTAGAAAAACACGCTTTACAAGACTTTTCTAACTAATCCAAACACAGCTATGATACGATGTTCCATCATGAAGTTCCAGTTCATATCTTCCGGCTCCATCATCAGATCAGTTCGACAGTACCATATTATTGCATTGTCACCAGAACTACATACAGCTGCCAATTTTCATGACACTACGATCTTTGAAAGATGGTTAAATTAGTTACCTTAGATTCCATTACATAGTTAGTTACATACAGGTCGACCTAATAAAAGCGTGTTAATATTGGTGAAAAAAGTACTTCAATCTGGTAAAAATTCCCCGAGATATAATAATAATAATAATAATAAGTATCTTCGCTCGACTCTGTTATCTGTCGATACAGTTGAGAGAATATGTTTTTGAACGGAATAATCGTGTTTTTTTTCAGCAGCTGACTGTACTCACTACCTTTTAATTATAAACTTTACTAAAGGTTAAATTAATGACATTTGTGGCTTACTGGACACTATATAAACTAATTGAATAGAATTTGCTAAAAGTCTAGTTATAAGAATTTACTTTATTTAGAACTAGAATCTTCTCGCAACTTCGTCAGCGGATGAGAATAAAAATGATAAACCTCTTTCTTTCCTATGACCATCTGTGGATGCTCAGTACCCGTGTACCAAAGTTAGTTGAATTCCGCTTAGCCGTTTAGCCATGATGAAGCCACAGCGACAAATACAAAAATAAATATTTTTCGATTCAGTGCACCTTCAAATAGTTCCCAATATTTTTGAAAATATCCTTAACTAGAAGGTGCCCAACTTCATCAGCGGAGGAGAAAAAAAACATAACCCTTTTTTTTCTTGTACGTATTCCGATGAAAAGTATCCTAAAACTATTCAAAATAAAGTTGAAATCCGTTTAGCTGTTTTGGCGTGATGAAGGCACAACGACACATGCAACTATACAAAAAATAATATAAAATGTTTTGCCATTCAGTGACTTTCAAATTTATAATCCATACTAATCCATACTGTCTGTCTGTCTGTCTGTCTGTCTGTCTGTCTGTCTGTCTGTCTGTCTGTCTGTCTGTCTGTCTGTCTGTCCGTCCGTCCGTCCGTCCGTCCGTCCGTCCGTCCGTCCGTCCGTCCGTCCGTCCGTCCGTCCGTCCGTCCGTCCGTCCGTCTGTCCGTCTGTCCGTCTGTCCGTCTGTCTGTCTGTCTGTCTGTCTGTCTGTCTGTCTGTCTGTTACCTTCACGCTTAAACCGCTGAACCGATTTGGATGAAATTTGGTATGGAGATAGTTTGAGTCCCGGGGAAGGATATAGGCTACTTTTTATTCCGGAAAAATACCCTTATCCGCGATAAACGAATTTAAGGCGGACGAAGTCGCAGGCAGAAGCTAGTACCATATAAAACCAAAAATGTATTCTAGTTTTAATTTTAGCTCCATCTGTTGTTAAGTGTTGAAGTAATATTATTTCCGCTGAACCTACCACTTTGTTCTAACTGAAAACAGTGTGGTCTGAGTCTAAATATGTGTATCATCATGCAGATTGTTAAATCTGACTGAATAAAATGAAGTGAAGGACGAAATATTTATATGATTTTAGGGCTCACATTATAACGGATATATTGTAACTGGAAGCCCCTGAAACCCGAAAAAGGGTACGAGAATCGCTTGAGTACGGGACATTTACATACGCGGCTACCTATGTGACGGCTTAGCACCACACGTAAGTAATCATGCCTTGTTCTTTTGGTTCAGATGCCGCACAAATCAGATCTCTCCAAAAACTTTACCCAAATACTCGCAAAGTGAAAACTCTAGTAAAATAGTGCACATAAGGCGGAACCTCTGTTCGAAGGCGGCCGAGATCGATGGGCGCCGGGGGACGCTCCATCATCGTTTGTTTGCGCATTCATCGTCCCCAAACGTCAAAACTTGAGGGCGAGCCGCCATTTCACGATATTTACCTGGTCGCTGCGAATAAAATGTATTGTTACTCGATCTTTGATGTTTTCTGTTAATCATACAATATGAAAAAAAAACATGATAAGGTTTTTTGGTTTTTTTAAGGTTTGTTAGGTAGTGATAATTTGACAATATACGTATATATTTTTATTTCTATTATAGATCCTGTTTTATTTTTTTAGTTCTAAAGTTTTCACTTTCTTCTTCGGTTATTAAAAGGCGTTAAATACAAGCAATATAAGTCTAGGACTTGACCACTGTGTGAAATTTAATTTAAATTTATTTTCAGTGTAATTAATACTAATTATTATATGTAATCGAAAATCGGAACGACAGATGCTAAATGGCGAGTGCAAGTAGTCAATATTTTGAAAAAAAAAATGGTAAAACAATTTCAGGAAAACGGCGACAAAATGAGATACCTACTTACGAGTTTTTTTTTAAAGCAGGACGATATCTCAGGTTAGTAGAAGCGATGTGTATTCTGCTCATAAAAATGTCTACCTAAATACCTATATTACCTATTTCTACTATTACATTAAATTTTCCGTATGAAGGTGTCGATCTCAAAATGTTGTGTAGGAATTCCTTAGCAAGTAGGTAATCAGCGCCAGCTTTCGGAAGAAAGGCAAATTCTAGTAAACTTATTTTTTTAAGAATGACTAACAGAAATTCAAACACACAATTAAAACTAGTGGAATTAAAAGATTCTTACATAACAGGTAAGAATTAAGAAAGGATCTTTCATTGTCATTCCCTAAATAGAGTACAAAATTTGTACGAAGGCTCGTTGCTAGATAAATGAACGACGCGGCGTAAAAAATAGGTAAAGAGCAATTAAACTGGAATTAATTTATATTGTTTGTAATTTAATTCCGATTATAATTTTAATTTATGTAAATTTATACAGTTGTACTTTATATTATAAACTAAAGAAATGGAATATAGCTAATCTAATCTCTGTATAGAAATTCCAAACAATTAGGCCTCGTTATTTTTGGCCTCTAGTGCAGTTTGTACATTAATAACCGACTGGTTAGCCAGAGGTTGTACTGATTGGCTATTACACTAAGAGGATGCGGGTTGGACCCCGCCAGGCTCAGATACTTCGTATCATACATATTTATAATTGGTTTAGGCAGTAGATGTTAAGAATCATAGTTCGAGCTAGGTCATACTTGAACCGTTACGGTTGCTTGGCAAATAACTTTAGAAAGACTAGAATGGCAAGTTGCCCAGAACGAGCAAAATGTATATACCTACATCCTCCATCTGGGCTGTATTAATGTTTTTCCCAGTAGGATGTCAGGCCCAAGATAGGCCGAGGTTGAGGCACAGGTACATTGGCGGTTAAAGTGCGAAATATGAGGAGCTAAAGACCACCAACGGTCATTTACTACAATTTAGTCTATGGTTTGGTAAACACCCGACCCCCAGCAGTCATTTACTACAATCTTGTCGATGGGGTGCTAAAGACCTGAAACGTGAGGAGCTAAAGACCCGACCAGCGGTCATTCACTAAAATTTTGTCGGTAAGGTGCTGACTTAAAGGCCGGAGTGTGTCTGCTATCACATTCGTTGCAAAAGTTGGCTATGTCAGCCTTCCGAAAGCTCCAAAGCGATGCTCTCGTTAACCAGATCACTTAGTCCAGTTGCCGAATCGTTTAATGTTTTACTAGGACAACATATGGCTGCTAATGCCTAAAATATTGATAGCTATGTAATATTCTCGATATTTGACTTGACAATTTAGGCCTGAAGTTGGTAACTGGAACAAACTACATCTTTGGATGTTGTTCAACAGACCAGGTCTGGGCGAGTCGGGAGCCCGAATGTATTTCGAAGAGATGAGTTTATAAGTAAACTTATCTCTTCCTTCTTACTAGATATAACGACAAAATTAATGATAATATCGTCATTTCTTCGAAAAAAGCATCGCAAACTTAGTTACTCCGGAAAAAATGCAGTGATATCTCTGTTTATATAAGTATTACAATAAAGTTGTAAATAGAAACATCTGTCCATTTAAGTAATTGCAGTCTGTAAATAGAAGATAACTTGATCAAAATAAGTGAAATTGGCAATTTAAAGGTTTCTGTATCGATTTCTTGGATGTATGTCAAAACGGCTGAACTGATTTTGTGATAATTTTCGGTATAAGGATAGCTGAACATTCAGCCATAGTCACAAGATTATTTTAACTTACGATAAAGCAAAAGAGAGGCTTATGCTTTTTTCGAATGAAGTTTTGGGCTCGTTTTAGTAATAAATAAGTATACCTTTAGTTGCTGCGCTTTTCTTAAAGCAAATTGAATTTAGTTCAAAGTTGGATTGTATACTCTAAGTACCAAATGCAACATCAAATGACATGTCATGACCATTTTTTAAGTCACTTAGAATAAAGAAGGTTTTCGATCTCTGCTCTAAGGTTTTCATTTCAGGAATAGGGTAATCGCTTTTTTTTAATATCAAAATACTATCAAAAGGATTACAAAATGTAAAATTTAAATTTAAATCAGCTAAGAAATACGCAATATATAGGCTTTTTAAACTAATAATTAGACAGAGAAGTCCGACGTGCACTGTTACGTCATAGTGCACTCCGGCCATATAAACTCATTAAATTCTGTTTTGATAGAAAGAGATATACTCGTAATGAAATGTTTGATGGCTTATATCTTGGTTAGTTTTACAGTTATTTGAAAAATTTTGTCTACTGCTCGTTACATGAATGAGCTTTTAATAAAGCAAAAATTAAAATTCATGAATATTCCCTATTATTTCACAATCCTGCCGCATATAAGACTATAATATGTAAGTTCAAGTTAAATGGGTTTCGAAACAAGCAAGCTGATGGGAACCGAGTTCTATGAATAATAAATTACTTAGCGCATAATATCCGGCCATCAGTGAGTTGCTTTATTATCACAAGAGCTTTAAAAGCATTTTTTTACGTGGAACAGTTACTGGTAAATAATAACTACTGCTCTTTATAAATTTAATTACAATGTTATGAAGACACTTAAATAATATATAATGTATGTGCCGTGTAAACCAACCACCATAAGAATACATAACACTATAGATTATTGTCGAAACAGTCTGAATTTAATTTATTTCAAAATTTTCAACGGATGTTTTTATCAAGTCTACATTAAGTTCTAATTGTCTGTCGCAGGGTCTATTAAACAAGATGGCGCTTTAAAATTAAGCATTAACGATGTATAATGTATAATTGGACAAAGAGAAGCATAGAACAGTACCAAATTGTCATACACTGTATCATGGTTCTATACCTAAAAAACTGTGTCACACTAACAAACTATAATGGCTGAAAATATATATTTTTATACATATATAGCGATGTTAATAGTGGCGTACGGCTTTTTATATGGCGATTGATATTCCTCTTGTTTTATTCATCCATGGGTGCGACAGAATCTTTCGTAAGTGAGTCCGTCTTACACCTGGCCGGTTTTATTGACATTTCAAAACTGAACTTTCCTAAGTCAATCATAGCTATCTCGGCTTAATTTACCTCCATCCCGTAACCTGTTGAGGCAGCTAAAAGATCTTGAAGATATCAGCGAAGCTTGTAAAAGGGATTACAAGAATAAAGGGACTGGAATGGCGAAAAGTTAGGGGGATGAAAGTTAGGGAATTAGCGCCTATTTCACCCTAGAGCCCATCACGAAGAAAAAATGGGGGCGGAGCCATAGATTTAGGGGAGAAAAAGTAGACTGGACAACTGTTGAATTTTTACTCAATTGTAAGTTTTTGACTTCGAACATAATTTAGATAATAAAAATTAACGAATTATATCACGTATATTATCTCATTTGAGTTCCCGACTTTCAGGAAGCTTTTCAGCTTTCCATGGTCACGGGTTGACTGAGAAAAGATATATTTTCCTCTGTCAAAGTTACAATTCGGTAAATTATTAAAATAAAATAATTAAGCCCTTCTGGCACATGTGTAACTGTTTTTACAGATTAGGCCCATCAGGCATGTATGTACACCTGTATTTGTTTTTTCAAAGTAGGTAGTTTGCACAAATTGTAACTTTGACAGAGGAAAATATATCTTTTCTCAGTCAACTCGTGACCATGGAAAGCTTCCGAATCGTCGGGAACTCAAATAAGATAATATACGCGATATAATCCGTTAAATTGATATATTTAAATGAGTAATAATCGCGGAAATGGAAGAAAATATTTAAACATAATTACCTAAGCTCGTCTGAAAGAGAATACTTCGATAAGATCACGGGGCTCTTGTAATTGTTTTATGTTATTTTCTTTCGATGTGCAATAAATGATACTGCTGCTGACGCTGTAATAGTGTCGTTCAGTAGTCTTGCTGTCAAATAAATTGGTAATTAACTTGTAAAATATTAATTTCATTACCATTATAGGTTACATATTTGGTATGATTTTAATAATTTTGGCTGGTGTAATTGAAAATTGAGACCTATCCAGTAGCTTCTTGCGCGATCCATTACTTCTATATCCGTGGGTACAACTTTTTAACAGTTTTGTGAGAAGCCCATTAAAGTCAGCACTTTGGTATTGTTCTCGTCGGTATCTTACGATCTGCCATAACAATGAAGGGAGATGAATTTCTATCTACACATTAACATAGAAATTCATCTCCCGATTGATATCAATACTACGAAACTAAACAATCCCGAAGAATACGTTAAAAAGGTTTTTTTTAAGTTATTTCCTATCAGCAAATACGAATCATTTAACTTTATAGCTACATTTATAAAAGAGAACTATTTTACAAAGCCTCCTGGAAAGTCCCTCAAGCGCGGTATTGTTTTCCAATGCAATCCAAACAAGAAAAGTTCGCCCGATAAAGAGATATGGTGCTTCTCTTTGTCCCGTGTAGTGTTTCCGAGTGCTCTCCACGGATCGCGTTCTAATCTTTAGAAGCTCAAGAGCTGCCATTTACCTCGCTCGATTGAAAGTTCGATATATCGAGGATTAAGTTCACAAAGTTTCAAATCTAGAACGTAGATCAGCCTATCACAATTTTTCTCCCATATCACATAATCAAGTAGTTGTTAGTTAGTTGGGTACTATCCTGTAGTTAATATAAATTATGCCACGTGTACAGTTAAACGTTATTCCTGTAAATTCACAGAAAACATACATGACCACATTTTTTTACGCTATAGCACAGAATAGATAATAGTACAAGTGCTATAGCCTAATTGAAAATAATCAAAAACTAAAAATGAGGTACTGGTATTTAATTTTGATATATACTCGTATAGCATTGCGACGTCACTCAATATAAGTTTTATTTAAGATTGGAACGGACCCGTATGATATGTTTTGAATACTAGAAGCAATCTGGCTGACTAAAAGACCTTCGCCGCGAACATTTTTGATCTATCACGATTTTAAATTTGGTTTAAGAGTCCTCCGCAAGCTCGGCCGAATTTCACCTTCCCATACAAACGGAGTTTCGTTGTCATTTTAAAACTACGTGATGGATTGTAACGAAAATTTGCATATACAATGATATGAGGTATATCTAGGCCAAAATAACTTAAGGTATATGCAGGCCTGTAATTAGTTCATATGGCTCCAGTTTATAAAACAAACGAATTACGGCAAAAACAAGTTTTGTATACATTCACTGTATTTTTTTTACTTAGCTATATAAACTAATTACAGGCCTGCATATACCTTAAGTTATTCTTAGTACAAAGTTTCAGAGCAAACTAGCTAGTCGTTTTAAAATGAGAGCGTAACTACGTTTGTATGTAGAACCGAGCTTGCTGGGGACTCTTAAGAGAACAGCTAAGTTTACAACGTTTACGATCAACATTAGAGATGAATATAGAATAAATGGAGTATTAATATGTTGCATTGTTTATGTCTCAAAACTTATCGAGCGACCTACGGAAAACTATTTATTTACCGACTCCCAAAATAAAGGAGGAGGGTCTTAATTCGTCGGGATCTTTTTTTAAATTTTTTTTTATGTACGTTCACCGATTATTCGAAGACTATTTGACCGATTTCAAATTTTTTGATTTTGTTTCATAGGAGGTATCTCAAAGTTGGTCCCATATAATTTTGGTGAAGATCTGATGATAAGAATCGAAGGAACTCCTCAAATATTGTAGGCAAACATATGGCGATTTTGAAATTATAAGAAACGTAATAAGAATTTGCATTCAGAAAGTGTAAATTGGTGAAGTGGAACTGGTGAAGAAGCAGAATGCCATTGGAACACCACAATGGTAAATGATTCACAGGTGGCGATAAGATATCTCGATTAAGTTAGTGAAGCTACACACTTACAACTTGAAGTTACAAAGTGAAGCTACGAACTTCATAGTTACATACTTACATTTTCGGAGCTGAGCTTCACTGAGCTGATTTCATGGTGGAGCCGGAAGGTAGGCACCGGATCTCCATAGTAAAATAATGTATCCTAGCCGTGTTTGGGCTTGTTGGAATCGCCACAAAATACACTTTTAAGTAACAAATAACTAAAAAGGATAAAATAAATTTAATTATTAACAAAAAATAAAACCGACTCCAAAAACAAAACTAAAAAGTAAAAAATAACTTAATAATTCAGTTTCTTCAATTTACTTCCAAGTAACCGTTTGTCTACTCAATCTATACAGTACATACAATTAATGTTATTTTGGAGTCGGTGCCATCGTGTCACAAGCATACTAAAATCGTCAGTTTTCAATATTTTATACATTCTTTATATGGCACCAACGCTACAATTTCACCATGTTCTGTTAGTTTGTAGCGGCTGGTTACGTCTATCTAATGTGCATTAATTTACATTGAAATTCATTATCATACTTATATACTAAGATTATGTAAGAAACCAATTTTAGACCCAAGTCTATCACGCATGAAATCTACCTGACTGCGCCAAATACTTCGTTGTTAAAAACTACGCGTATGAGACTAAAACTTATTAAAAGTTTGACCCACCCATAGACCCAGTAAAGCTTCATTGCCCTTTGTGGGTCAGTTGTAAACTCCACTTATCGCTCTTCAGACACATTTGCCGGATTTTTCCCGACGACGAAGCTTCAACTATTAACTAATCAAAAAAAAAATAACTCAATTATTCAGTATTTTTTTTACTTTTAGTTTTGTTTTTGGAGTCTGTTTTATTTTTTGTTAAAAAAATTCTTTGAAACTTTGCGTTTTGACAATTCATAAAGAAGCAAGGAGTATTTAAGAATACATACCTACATTACATGTCACAGTGTAATCCTAATCCCCAAAAAAGTCCCTTTAAATTCTCCAAAGCGAAACATTCGTCATTACAACGGCAATTATAAACACATTTTCAACGAACGTGTTGTTAATGGCAGATGCAATCTGATAAACATAAATGGACATTTGGTTATTAAATACACGTTCTGTATTTATATATTTCCCATCCCTCAAATACAGGTAGCGTTGTAGATAAACGCGCAACAAGGCGTAACTTGATATTCCTGATAACTTAGAAGTCGAAGTTCAACTCTCGTTTAACAATTTAAGTGCAATGTTTCCACTATACTGCATGCAAGACGTGGGTGACGCACGTCGGTATACGCACAGTTTTATGTTATACTGGAAATTTCCTTCGGAGAAAAAGAAATAACCTTTTTTTTGTTTCAACAACTATTCATGTATATCTTAATATGAAACACAGATTCTTGTGTTTCTGTGTTTTTAATGTGGGAAAATTGATACCACATTATTGTCTATTGTGATATAGATACAAGTCAAAGTGCAAAGAAAAATACGATTGCTCTCGGCTGAATGAGTGCTCGCTGGTGGAGGGGTGACACGCTCGACGCGTAATCGAGCGGTACCGGGTTCGAGTCCTGGTGTGACCACGTGCGAGAGCAATCGTATTGTACTTTGCGCTTTGACTTGTATCTATAACAGAATATTCTTGTATATCCAACTACCCTTAGACTAAAAATACATTAAGACAATTGGACGTAACGTGACAACGATATATACATACGTGACATACTTAGATATTTCCGTGCAAACAAGTGTTAGGACAGCGACCGAGTTGGATAAGTCGACTTTTGGCTAATGCGCTTAGCAATTACAATTTGTACCATCAAACAATAAACATAGAGAGGGCACTTGTGCTAGATTGCATTCAAAAAATTTATTCATGTAAGTGTACAGTTGCTGTAGCTGAGACGGTGAAACAGCACTTCTGCGCTAAAGAAGAAGTTGCAGGTTCAAGTGCTGCTTGGAATTTAATGTGTCGCATTGATTTGTTCCTTTGCAATCGAACTCTGTACTAACATTTAAAAGCACAGAAATTGGGATCCACAGTTATGAAAATCTGAATCAATACTGGTTAAATTTCTTCATTGTAAACATCGCCATCTCTCTCGCTGTCCTTACACAAGCTGAAAAGTACGTGGGACAGAAGCCGTAGCTTGGTAGGCATGTTTTAGAGTTTGGCTAATGCGCTTACCATTACAAAGAATATAAAAAATACAGAGGGCTCTTGGGCTCGATTGCATTGGAAATTTTCATGTAACGATGTATATGTACAGTTGCGGCAGCTTAGGGGTCGAATTCCACTTATTACTAAGGTGATATCGCTTAATTCTGAGATAAAAAATACATCATAGCGATATCACTGTAGTTTCGTATACAGCTTTGTCAAAATCGCAATTCAGCTGCTCAAAGAGAATTTCTGCACTACAGAAAAGGTTGCAGTATCAAGTCCTGCGCGCAACTTAGTATGCCGCATGTTTTTTTCCTTTTCAATCGAACTCTGTTTTAATGTTTATATTAAAAGAAGTTTAATTTTAAAGACTTTATAGTAGGAGTATAGAAGTTACATTGTACTTTCAAAAGTCTCCCCCGCGAGAAGCGTTACCAAGCGCTTGCTAACTTTTTGATGGATTGATTAATCTGAGTTAGTGATTAATGACGGTGTGCTACCTCACGTACATGTTGTGAAGAATTAAGAGCCCTATCACGAAACATGCTCGCGCAGTACTGAGGGTTTTGTACGCACGTGCAGCCGAATATTTATACAAATTTTGAATATTTGAAAGAAATAAAGCTTTTGAGCTTTCTATAGTCACCGGTGGACTGGCCATGGAATGCTGAAAAGCTTCCGAAATGTTGGAATCTCAAATGAGATAATATACGCGATATAATCCGTTAAATTGTTTTATTTAAATGAGTAATAATCGCGGAAACTGAAGAAAATATTAGAAATAAAATTGTTTAATAGTTTTGATGTTTTAACTGAATTGCGTTGCTACTTATTTATTATATTACATAATATTAATAATTCAACGATACCGAGAAAGACCGTTTCTTTATGTACAAAATAACGAAATTTTGAGGCCGCAGTGTAAGACAATAATATTGTTGTGAAAAAACACTTAAAGTTTTGAAGATGAAATGCTTTTAAATTTTAAACACCCAGCTAGGTGTTCGTATGGCATTACAAAGTTTCAAGGGCTCATACTTATGAATTCGCGCACTCATTAAAAAAACTACTGACGTTGATCGGGTAGTTAAGATATTGAGTGCTCAAATTTGAGGTCTCTGCATAAATAATTAGGAACTGACTTATGCAAATAACTGATCTTCTCTGTTTCTTAAAAACATGACGTCAAAAATCCGTTTGTGACGGGATTTTTTACCAATAATACGAACGAGCTCTTAAGAACGTTGCTTTAACGTTAAGGTATATAGGTTCATGCGTATACCTCATTTCACGGAGGCGGAGGATTAGGTAGGTATTTTGGGAAAAGCAATTATGGTTCTAAGTATACAGACTTATAGTAAAACGTACGTATTTCGTATTTGTTGTTTGTAATATTTTGAGATATTATTTACTGGCTAGTACTTTTGGTAACATATGAGAACTTAGCTCCTTTTTCGAGATTTATGGTTTGGGTGGGATATCATTTGTTTTTGCTAGGTAGGTTAATATCAAGTTAAAAGCCAAATTTTTCAAAGCAAGAAAGTTCTAAAGCTATCTTTTTCAGTGGCTTCTGACAAAATTATCTCTATCTAAATTGACCTTATTATTAAGTTTGTCTTCGAAAGCTATCAATTTTGAGATTACGTAGCTATCTCAAAAATGGCAAGGGGTTTTATAAAGTTTTACTGAACATATAACATTGCAAATTGTACCTATAGGTGTACTAGGTGATTAGGTCAAAATAATTTTGGAAATTGATCGTGGTTTGAAATAGTTCGTGTAACACTAAACTACGACTGGTATGTCACCGTTTTGCATTGCGGATTTAGCTGACACACAGCTGAATGTCTTGTGATGAATATTGATGGAATGAGTTATTGAATGTAGTGGAATCTCGAAATGAATAAGTATTACATATTTAGCTACATTTCTGTATACCTCTGCATCAATTAACCTATAAGAACGTAGGTACATACTACCATGTTGCTAGCTTAAATCTATCTCACCTGCAAGATATGTGTTCAAAGAATATATAAAAAGCATAAAAAGTATCATTCACGTTTAAAATATAACGTACATTCAACAATTGTTGTTAATCAGAAATTCATTGCTGTGCCTTAGGTCAACTACGACTCTTAGCAAACCCTCAGAGCAACGTCGTAAAATATAGCCACAATGGGTGGTCAGGTTGGTCGGCAGTAGGTCGAGCATTTCACGGAAACGCTTAGCCACAAAGGCTTTCAGGGTGTTTCAGGGCAACAAAAGAAACTTGCGGTCGGGTGTCTGGAAGGCAACCATCTTGCCGGTCTACGTCGGAAATTCTCAGTTACATTTGCTGGCGTATTTCTTGTTAAACGTTACAGTTAGGGTGTTTTAAACCATTTGAAGTCGTAAGGTGTAGGTAAAAACTTAAGAAAGGCCTTTCTTGTATGTAGTAGCAATGAATACTTTAGAAAAAACCGGCCAAGTGTGCGTTGGACTCGCGCACCGAGGGTTCCGTACAAAGCACATGCTACAAACGGCCGTATCTATGAAAATCCAGTGTGAGCAGAGTCCTACTCCTAAGCAATACGTACACGGTGTTTGATCATTTTATATTGTCTACTTACATAGATAGACAGACATAAAATTATACTGTTTTTTGTATATGTTATTATAGCGACAACAGAAATACATCATCTGTGAAAATTTCAACTGTCTAGCTATCACGGTTCATGAGATACAGCCTGGTGACAGACGGACAGACGGACGGACATCGTAGTATTAGTCATCCGTTTTACCTTTTAGGCACGAAACCCTAAAAATGACACAGGTCCTATATTATAGCAATTGTGTGCTTACTACAGGCAAGAAGGACATTTTGTTAAGTTTTTTAGCTTTATGTAGGAAGGTTAAATCCTTTAGTATCGAGATTGTGACGTTTCTCTATGATCAGCGACATTTTTAGTGCTAACCGTTCCTTTAAATGTGATCGATGCAACTCTGATTAGTACATTGATATGATGGTAGTTCTAGGATATTATAAAATAATTGGTGACGCAATATGTTTTGTTTTTTTTTGCTGTTTCTGGAGAATAAAGTGGGGTAAACAATCTAATTCATTTCATACCAACTAATGGTAGATGTTGCAACATTATGAGCCAGGACGTGCCAATAATAATTGTTGCCAATATGTTAAATTTTATGTTTTATTCACAGTATTAAATATTACCAACAGAATTATAAGAAAAATAGCAAACCCTATTATGTTTCATACTTAAATGTACTCCGAGAACATAGTGCTATTAGCTGTAAAAATATCCGCGACTTATTTGTTAGCACCTTATAATTAAAGGAATAAGTAATTAGTTAAAGAACATACAATCTGACAACTATTGCTAATTTATGCTAAAACTACAACTCTATTGGCTATATTGGGTGACTTTTTAATACTGGTAATTAGAGTTCAAAGTTTATAACAGCGTTAATTTATGAAAAATATTGGCTTATTGAAATTGGTACAATAACTTTTTCTAATCCCAAACGATGGTCACCCTAACAGTGCAGAATAATGGTTTTAGATTTTTACGTTAGAAAAAAGGTAAAAAGGTTTGAGAAGTGAGGTGCGGTTTTAAGAGGAAATAAGAGAGCTTTTATTCATAAAATACTGTACAGAGAAGAATTATACTAGCACAACTTCGGATCTGAGAGAAAAACCGGCCATAAAATAAAATTCATGAATAAGGCTTAAGGTAAAAATATAACGATGAATAATTTTCTGTCACTGAAACGCTTGCATGTAAAAGTAAGCAGTGAAGTAACGTTGTTCTAAATTGGATCCAGGTTTATGTTTAACGGAAATACGGACGGACGGACGGACGGACGGATGGACATGACGTCTTATATGGGTTTCGTTTTTGCCGTTTTGGCTACGCAACCCTAACCCCTGCGACATGCTACCGAAAATGATGGTTTACAAATGATCGTAAATATCGTAGAAATTTTCAAAAATATTAAACAATTATTTATGTTCTATCCGCTTTTTAGATGATTCCATGGTTTTGAGACCTTGCCAGATCTCACAACTGGAATGCCAGTTATCAAGTTGCATATCTATTAAGTCTATTGTTTTCAAAATTGGTACAGACACCAGCCTTAAAATTTTCGAAAACAAAGCGCGCATAATTATCTGACACGACTAGTTCTAGGCCCGTTAGGATATGTCATATGTTTTTATCCGCTTTGTTATGGCAAACATTGATGCTGGTGACAGTACCTATTTGAAAACGTGGGTATTGTTACAATACAGGCTTTAAAGTTGATGAATTAAGCATTTTAATACTACCAAATCGAGTCCCGCTACGACAAAATCAACAAAATTCGCTGATTGTTAAAATTAAGAAGTAATTAGTAGGCTGGTGGAGTACGGCGCTCCGTCGCAGGGGCTAAATTACAAGCCTTTTCATTTTTACGTCTTTTGGCAACAAGTCTCGTTAAAGTGGATTGAATTATGTCCAAGTCTTTGTGATCTTCGTCTACTTTTTCATGGTTTTATGTTTGATTGCGAATATAAATTGGCTTTCCGTTGTTAAGTATGCCATAGGATTGGATTTTTATCAGAGTTCAGTTTAAAAGCGTACGTACGTATTATGGGTATATTGTTAAGTTCTGAATCACTACCTAATACAAATAACGTCAACGTTTATCAATTACAGTAAAACAAGTTCATATATTTTTTCTCTTTAGTATATAATGTGTATTTCTCTAGATTTACCTGTATCTGAAAACAATTATTGTCAGTCTCTTTCGATATCGACCGTGTGAGATGAACACTTTGTACGTAATCTAACTCGATGAGACGGATCGACCCTTCAGCGACTAACTCAATTAAATTCTATTGAATCAATTTTCTTTTGATCCATTCGTTTTTTTGCACAAAATAACATGACGACACGTGCCTGAGTATTGCTTGATTCACTTTGATCATATCTAACTATCAGGTAGTACTGTTAGTACACACTTACAGTCAGCATCAAATAGTCACTATCTTAAATCTTATAGATCAGCTTAAGTTTTATGTGACGATATATATGGCGTTTTGTATGCCGAATAGAGTAATTGATGGTGACTGTACTATAATAATTAACCATCTGAACGCCAAGAGCCACTAAAGTGGTCGCGTGCTGTAGTGCCTACCACGCCAACGACCACTAAATGAATTAATAAAAAAAGTGGTCATGGCAGACGCTGTCAAAACAATTTTATTGTTGACAAATAAGGTTTAAATTCGTTTCTCACTAATTTATGTAGTTGCGGAAGCTTTTCCGTTTTCCATGGTCACGGGTTAAACGTCGGGAACTCAAATGAGATAATATACGCGATATAATTCGTTAAATTGTTTTATTTACATGAGTATCGCGGAAACAGAAGAAAATATTATCGTTTCTCACTAGTTGAGATGTTGGCGTGTATTCCTCATTGTGATGCGAAACAGAAAGCGTTCAAAAGGTTAATAAGTTCAGGTGTTACTTTACGGAATACCGTATGAAGTTAATATTAAAAGAACACAAAAATCGTAGGAAACTGGAATCTAAGCTTGCTGAAAATAAATAGAGGTTAGTTGAGCACTTTCAGGCAGATACCAATGAAAGCGAACGTATTTCGCCTACTTGCCTGTAAGCTTTCTCTACAAAATCTACCGATGATCCATCTATTAAGTATAGTTATTTGTGATTCACATAGTTGTTTATTAGTAAATAAAGTATGTAAATGAAGTAAACATATATTATTTATTCAAGGCATAGTTTCCCAAAGTAGTCCATACCGCCCCTCAGTGGGCGCTGAGGAGTTCCAGGGCGGGTGGTAGGGGCCACGAAAGTATTTGGGGGCGTTCATGCTGCCCAAGGGGATACTGCCATATGTGAGAAAAAACCCTAAAATATAAGTTAAGTAGTACGAATAAATTCAAAAATTCCTTTAAATAGAAATACCTAAAGCAAATATACAGTTTATTTGTGGTACCTACCTCTCTATCATTGATATTCTCGTATCGCAATTTATTTTAGTTTATTTGCTATAAAGATTTGGGCGCTGAATTTTTCTTTTTGATACTTAAGTGGACGGTGGCCTAACCTATGTTTTAAAGTGTATGAACATAAGGTTGAATGTTCTAAGTATTAGTGAATATCAAATAAAATCCTCTCTTTTCAGAGCAACTCAGTCTAGTTTTATTTCGCCGCTTCGTTAGGCCTACAAAGATTGTGTAAAATCACGTTATCTATATAATATACTTATGCATATGAATGTATGTGAGTGTTTATTTGTATGAATATTACTTATTGTGTTAGTTTAATATGTATGTAAAATATTTCAATTCCAAACTACTTTGCGCCACCTCCTTATACGTAAAAGATTGTTTTT
This sequence comes from Hedya salicella, assembly GCA_905404275.2. Classification (NCBI taxonomy): domain Eukaryota; kingdom Metazoa; phylum Arthropoda; class Insecta; order Lepidoptera; family Tortricidae; genus Hedya; species Hedya salicella. Next base: position 15,122,674 of record FR990100.1, on the reverse strand, counting down.
CTTAACGTCTCCAAATCACTACCCAAAGAGTGTCTGGAACAGATCTGGATCGATCGTTTAACGATAAGACCGCGTTTCCCTTTCCTCAAATGTATTGTTTTCTGTACTCTGTTTTACGAGGTATGCAATAGTGAGTTATTGTATTGTAATGTAAAGATACATCGTAGGAATGAAAAGTACATGCGGGCGTTACGCAATTAGGTAGAGGCAGCGTTCTCTATGTCAAAGCGGAAATTGATAATTACGTAAGCTGTAACTGAAGCATGAGGCGCTATATTATTAGGTTGAGTGCTCACAATTCAAAATTATTTGGTGCGAATTTTGAAGCGAGATGTGAAGTAAGCAGAATCAGACAACGAACCCGGCTGGTGCTGATAAAAATTTGAGTTACACCGGTTCGTTTTTAGGGTTCCGTAGCCAAAATGTAGTTTCCTCATGTTCGTATGTCAGAAATTTTACTCAAAAACTACAATATGTATATTGATGAAATTTGGAGTAAGTATAGGTGTCTAGAGTATAATCCGCTACTTAGTTTGGTAGTTAGTTAGATAAGAAAATAAAAGTATCGAGGGAGGAGTTCATATGTGTACAATGTTTTTTTTGCAATGTATGTGTGTATTTCGTCAATTCTTTTGAAAACATTTTAAGGTTTTTTAAACATTATGTTCAATTAAGTTATTATGTTCACGAGTAATCGATACGAAAGTAGCATAACTTGTTGGGATTAAAAAAATGAGGGGGTTATCTTTTAAATTGTATGTCCAATAATATGAAAAAAAATACGTTTAATAAATGCATTCAACGAAAATTATTTTCAATATGATCATATTGAATGTATACCATTTTTCAGTTATTACAGAAAACTGTGCTAGTGTAATGTAGTTTGTGTGTAGGACGTAAGTGCCATGAAGATGGGCTCTTTTACTAGTGCTCTTTTACAAGTTGTATTTTTTTCATCTGTAGTGCATTTCTTCGTAGTAACGAATAAGAACCTTACACTGAGAATGGTTCGACAAGCTCTTGTCCCGTTTTATTCATATATTGGAAAAACCAACAAAAGTTAGACCAGCTACGTATTCCATCAATGTAACATACCTATGTATAACAAAATAAATGTTATCTTATCTTATCTAATAACGATAGAAAACGGGCAGATTTGGAACTGCGACAACTTTTTCTTTATGCATTTCCTATACCAATTATAATTATAATTTATATAATTGTTTTATACACATTACTAAAATTACATACAATTCTCATATCATAATCATTAGAAGATAAAAATATACTCGTTATTTAAATGCGACATATAACCTAAACTTGGTACCTATTGGTATATCAGTATAAGTTTGAATACGTTTTTATGGACAGCCTGGTCGGCATGGACTAAAACTCGGATTTTTTCTGCAAAAATACTACACAAAAGGAAAACCAAACAAAAGTTAGACCAGCTGTAGATGACATGTGCCTGCTGATTGATGGACGGGCGGCCGTTTGTGGAGCGTGGGTTTATCATAGAACATGAAAGTAACATTGCCAATGCTCAAACCTTTGCAGCGCTTACTCAAAAAACTAGTTCTTTCACAGCTCCCAACATTTTACTGTATACATTTTGCAGGATACTAAATAGTATGTTATTCATCAGCCCGTATTCTACATGTATGTGTCTATGCAAAAAGGTCCTAACGTTTCGCACATTTTACAGCTTCCATGGTCACGGGTAAAACATAATCTAAATCGAGTTTATAAGGTACGCTTCGTTTCATTTGTAAAAGAATAATAAAATTGATACAGTAGATATCATGTTCGAGTAATGTAATCATGTAAATTTTGTAACAAAGCCATCTTAAATTACAGAGAGTTCACGTAATTTAAATATACATTTTTTTCTCTCAACTAACAATCTAAGGAATTTTACAACATAAATAATTCAGAAGGCGTCGAGACGACAGCAAGGGACGTCTTTCATGTCCGAACAACACTGACTATACTCGTAATTTACGACTTTTGGACCACATTTTTATTGAAAAACATCATGAAATTATTGACATCCAGTAAGTTTTTTTTATTTACACACATATAGTAAATTCACTGTCATGTGTTCAATTCTAAATAGAACATTCATATGTATAAGAGAACCGTTTCACAAAAGCTTGTAACTTGTATTACAAGTGTAAGTCTCTTTTTAACCGACTTCAAAAAAAGGAGAGGGTTCTCAATTCGGTTGTATGCTTTTTTAACCGACTTCCAAAAAAGGAGGAGGTTATATGTTCGATATTTGTATTTTTTATTTATGTGTGTTCACGGATTACTCCGCCAATTTTTTTATTTGAAAGGATATACTCCCGAGGTGGTCCCATTGCCACCAAGTTGGGATCTGATGATGGGATCCCAGGGAAATCGAGGGCAATCCTCAAATTTTATAGGCAATTATAACGTTTTTCATATATTTTCTTAAGCTATTTAAGTATTTGCATATGGTAGTCATCATCTCATCATGTTGAGCTGATGACGGAAGGTACAACTCCTTAATAGTTAAGAGTTAGAGGATAATTCTTAAAAAAATCATCTATTATAGGTATATACGTTAATACTGTTGGTCATGTTCTTTTTAGTGTGACCCTGAAGTCGTCTCCTTATCACCAAGTCAGGATCAGATGATGGAATACCAGGGAAATCGAGAGAAAACCTCAAATATTATAGGCACTAACAATGTTTTGTATATATTTTTCTAAAGTTATCAGTTCTTTTCCTCTGGTTGTCATCATTTCATGCTGAGCTGATGATGGAAGGTACAATGAACTAACCAACTTTTACATTTCTTACTTCCAAAGACTCGAAATGCGTGCAAAGTGCCTCCTCAATCTTCCCATTCTGGGCTCTACAAAATACTTTATATCACTACTAAAATCTATCACTAAAAAGCAAAAAATTAAAATTAATAAATAAAAAAAGAACCGACTTCAAAATAAACTAAAAAGCCTTAAATAATCTTTTATGTACGGTACGGATCACATTTGAATCACCTTTTGAAGTCGGTGCCAAACCTGAAGTAAATAAAGTTCTTCATTCAACAAAAATACGAATTACTATGACTAAATATATATGTAGGTAGATAATAACTAAAGGCTCGTCACCGCGGTTCTTAATAGTAATAAATCAATGGTTTGGCACCGACTTCAAAAGGTGATTTAAATGTGATCCGTACCGTACATAAAAGATTATTTATGGCTTTTTAGTTTATTTTGAAGTCGGTTTTTTTTATTTATATTTTTTTTTATTTCTTAATACATATTGTTGGAAAGAGATTTCCGCTTGTAATACAAGAAACAAGCGTTTATGAAACGGGTCCCTGGTATAACTTTAGGGCGCGCAGCGGGTTGTCTCCCGGTAAACATGGTCCCTGGCTCAATCGTTGAATATGAAACTCACGAAAGAGGATTTAATATATGGATGTAGATAAAGTAGTGTATGTAAGTGTACAACACTCGTGTGGTTTTATTATGAAACGAGCCGAAGGCAAGTTGTGAAAATGTCATAGTATTCTAGGTTTATTTATAATTTACTTACAAACTTTTCATTTGATAGCCCTGCATGGTACAAAACAAAATAAACATTTGCGCGCTTGTCATCTTATATATTTGTGTTTAGGACATCATCCTCCACGTGTTGATACCATATAGGCATATATCCGAGTTTACAAAATTATTTATTTATGTATTTATTATCCAAAAAGTTACACAGCATTACAATAAAAACCAAAGCACTGAGAACTACAAAAAAAATCATATAGAAAAAAAATAAAAACTAGTTCGATTTAGGCGACGTAACTCCATGGCTTTGTTGCGTCGTTTCGCTAATTATATTTAAGCGTCTTTTGGTAAATTTTCCGATCTACTAAAATATAGAGAGTGTCCCAAGAAGTAGTGATATACTGAAGCTGGGAGGTAGAGGACCTAGAGGGCTATCTAAATCACCCCCATGTATGTTCCGCGATTTTTCGTATTTTCGGAGTTATGACTTTTTTTTTTATTTTTCACCTATCGCCGAGTACGATGACATTTTTAATTATGGTGACGTGAATTATTGCGGTAGATGCTTGATTCTTTTTGTGTGCTAAGTTGATAGATATGTCAATTCAGTATGGTAACATTTACTATCGTTAGATCTTTGAATGGAATAAAAAAGAATTTAATGCCAAGAATGATAAAATTACCCAATATGTTAAACTTCAAGGGGCTTTAAAAAAATAAAAATCACAAAAAAAAATTACCGTTTGGCTTTTAAAAACTTGCTCTATCTATCAGGTAGCTACTCTGAAAATTTCATTTTATTATTCATAAGGCTTCAATCAAAAAATTTAAATCTAAATGTGGTAAGTGCAAAATTTTAATTTACATGATGATTAATACAATCAAAGTAAAACCAATTACAAGGTGTTTAATCGCAAGAAATTTTCAAAATGGCCCCCCTGTTGCTTAATGCAAGTGCGACTTCGCCGATAAAAGTTGTCTTTTAAACGTCTGAACGCATTCTATTATTTTTAATGGTTTCTTCTGCTACTCTCAATTTCCGGGTTAACTCGTCCAAATTGCGGCATTCTCTTGAGTAGACAAGGTCTTTTTAGTATCCCCATACAAAAAAATCAATGGGGTTTAGGTCGAGGGACCGTGGAGGCCAGGCTATAAGGCAGGCGTCACCCCGGCCGCAACGACCAATCCATCTTTCAGGGTATCTTTGATTGAAATAGTTTCTTACGTCCAAGGCAAAATGGCATGGTGCACCATCACACTGCAGTACTATGCTTCTGCGTGTCTCCAAGTCCACATCTTCTAACAGCAGGGGCAGATCGACGCGTAGAAAATTAGGTTAACACTAAAGTGTTCTTGGAATGTCGATTCCCTTTTTAAATTTGGATTTTCAATTGCCCATGAGTGAGAATTGTGCATATTAAAAATCCCATTGCGTCGAAAGTGGGATACATCCGTCCACAAGATTTGGTTAAAAAAAATTCGTTTTCAGCTTGTCTCCTCAGCATTTCCCGACAGAATTCAATTCGCCGATTGTAATCTTCCGGTTTCAACTGTTCTGACTTTTCTTATGTGAAACGGATGATATCCTACGCTCTGTAGTGTACGGTGTACCTGAGATTTAGAAAGTCCGGTACGACTTTCCATAACTCTCACACTGGTCGACGGGTCTCTTTCTACTTCTTCAACCACTGCATCTACTACATCAGGATCTGGCATAGTGGCCATACGGCCTGATCTGGTACCCGGTATGTAACCTTCCAAATACACATTATGTACTCTTAAGATCATGCGATAGTCAGGAAACGTTTCAGGTTGAGGCCCGCTTCTTCGTTCCACATGTTCCGGGTACAGCCTTGAAGCTTCCGCCGCATTCCCCCTAGCATAACCGTAATAGTAATGCATTTCTGCGTAGTCACGTGAAGTAAACATGATCACTTACACGCAAACTCAAGTCCAGTTAAATAATGCCAAGTCGTCGATTCCAGGTAATAACACAAATCCAAATCGTAATGCAAGTCAAAGTCCATATGAATAGCCAAAATGATTAGAGAAACGAACAATTAGCAGTATTACAACACAATTTTTAAATTTTTTCGGCGATGTCGCACTTGCATTGAGCAACAGGGGGGCCATTTTGAAAATTTCTTGTAATTAAACACCTTGTAATTGGTTTTACTTTGTTTGTATTAATCATCATGTAAATTAAAATTTTGCACTTACCACATTTAGATTTCAATTGATTTTATCTTTTTAAAGCCCCATGAAGTTGTGAACATATTGGGTAATTTTATCATTCTTGGCATTTAATTTTTTTTTATTCCATTCAAAGATCTAACGATAGTAAATGTTACCATACTGAATTGGCCTATCTATCAGCTTAGCACACAAAAAAAATCAAGCATCTACCGCAATAATTCACGTCACCATAAATAAAAATCTCATCGTACTCGGCGATAGGTAAAAATTAAAAAAAAAGTCATAACTCCGAAAATACGAAAAATCGCGGAACATACATGGGGGTAATTTAGATAGCCTTCTATGTCCTCTACCTCCCAGCTTCAGTATATCACTACTTCTTGGGACACCCTGTATACAGCGTTAATCGGGATAGCAACCAAACATCGCTCTGTTTGGTAAACCAAATAGTTTAGGAATAAGCAAACTGCTAAATAGAAGACTGCTTATCAAATAAGTTGTTTCTCATACGTATGTATCGTGCTTTAGCGATACGTAGTTGTGTAAGTAACTTAGGCGTTTCCAACCGCGGCCTCCTCCGCCGAACCTAATTCGTCGAACAAATATAGGAATTCCTAGAACATGTACCGTGCAATGTCAAAGGTACGATGAATATTTATTTGTAGCAATAAAATCCTTTTCGCAATTCTATTTCTTGTGAGGAAACTAATCTGAAAGCATTAGGGGTCCTGAGAATATTAAATTTACTATTCGTTTCGAACACAATGTGCTTCGTACCTATCGATATTCCGTTCCATTAATTCTGATACCTACATATAAAATTTTCGTTTGAGTTATTTTATGAGGAAACCCTTGCGTCTTAGAATATTATGAATAGTAACAACTCAATGTGAAGCATGACTGTGGCATAAAACGCTGAGTTTATCTTTTATCTAGAAGGCGACGAACTTCGTAGCTGCTTTTCCTCTGCCAAAAAATACCCAAAATCGTTTTACCGTGCTTACAACTCAATAAATCCAAAAAACAATTTTCACTCCAAATAACATAGGTAGGTTACCTTTATCTACGATATACAGGCCTTAATTTTTTGTGGTCGTGAGGAGGACTAAAGAGTGTCATGACGTCAGCGAAGCGTCACCTCGCGCTCACATATCTTAATCGACCACCGCGCCGCGCCTACATATTTACATACTTTACCGAACCTATTTACTGTATGAAAATAAAAAAAATAAGTACAAAATTAGCAGGAGTTTCAATTTGAAAGTTAGAAAATCCTCAGCTGTGCTGATCGTTGATAACAAACCCTGCATATCGACTGATTGTATACCTACTTTGTACAGATAGTAGATAGTTACATATTTTTAGTATCATAATATACGACAATTTTAATAATAAAATGTAACCTCACATTTTGTATCTGACAATGAGGCAATTTACAGAAGGCAGAAGTCAGGCACGCCACTATTCTCTAATGCAACAGCATTAGGACTTTGTGCTTTATAACTATAGTTCCATTTTCAGAAAGGTCACAAATGAATCACTATTACACCGTAAACCTTGACGCGAAAACAATAGCGTTGCGAATTGAAACTTAACGTAATACGAATGCAGTTAGCCTCATTACACTGAAAAGAAAGGGTTGACAATTTCTAAGCATCTAATGATCAGTTTTCCTTTGCCAACGTCGTCTGTGTTTTCATCTGGAATAAGATGTTCGCCGCAGGCTAGTCACGTACTAGCTTCACTAAACTCGACAACTTCTTAATATTTCAATTAAGGCGTCTTGAAGACAATTCAAATTTAATTTTCTATCCAATCATAAATAATTTATATTCAGGAGAGGTAATTTTGCAGCTGACTGTGTTCAGATGAGCGGTGTGCTGTCGAGTATTAGAATGTCCAATCAATCACTATTACCTGGGCTTTATATGCGTTTAGACTTACCTACTGGTTTCAAAAAGCCTTTTTCAGCCTGTATTTTAGTAGTAAATACTGCTTTTTCCTTAGAAAATTAGAATTCAGATTCAGATTTAAGTTACTAAAATATTTTGTAAGACTTTTTACAAAGATTCGCTAAGAAATTGTTTTTGTTAGTATCACTTAGTATTTATTATTTAAATAGGATGGATTTCAGTTATCCTTATCTTATTTGTCTTTTTCAGGACATTAATTCGTTAAGATCAGTTGTTTAACTTATAACGCCCTTCTTCTTAATAATCACTAACAAGCTAATACACATTTAAGAAAGCAAATAGGAAAGTTATAGATACTCGAAATTCAAACATGGGACACATTTGAATTAAATCTTTTTTAAGAGGTTATTTGTTTGATATTCTAACCTAGAAAACCAAAAAGTTAAAAATATACAAATAAAGGTTACTTTTCTTTTCGATTTCGCGGGCCTTTTTCGTCTACCATGGATTTTAAGCGAAAAAAAATCCGTGCGATGATTTTGTACGACTTTAAATTTGGATTAAGTGCGTGCGAGTTTCAGCAGCGTTTCAGATCAAAACTATGCATCTTCGCGAGAAACAATTTTCAAATAGTTTGCTCAATTAAACGAGGGATCTTCTGCTTAAACGATGCCGGAAGATGTGACCGTCCCGCAACTTTAGTTACGGTAGAAAAGATACTGGCTGTGAAAAATATTCTTAAGGAAGACCCAAAAGTGATAAATAGAAGAGATCCTTAAAATTTAATCGCCAGCTATTAATAAGATTTTACATAACAGACCCGGAGTCAGAAAATTATGTTCATGATGGGTGGGCTCATTTACTGTCTGCAGAAGAATAATATATTCAAATTCAAATTGTAAAAAAAAAATAGACCATGGAGATGGACGCACTATTTAACATTTTTATTTGAGATGAGAGCTGGATTTACCAATATTATCCACCGACTAAGCGACAGTCGGCAGTTTGGGTGTTTCCAGACGATGAACCCCCGACGAAGGTGAAACGTGGGCAAAGTACTGAAAAAACATGGTGGCCACTTTTTTCTGCGAGTGGTCATACGGCGACTACTATTTATTCCTTTAGATGTTCAAAAAAGTGTGAGTGGTCAGTGGTACACTGAAGTGTGTTTAACCGCTGTTTAAAATAAAACAATACTGCTAGTACAAATTAAAACAGAAACGACCTTAATCTGGTTTACGGTGGCTCTTTTTGCATCATGACAGTGCGTCGCCGCAGATGGCCACTCTTCCTAAAGATGTTTTGAAGACTGCAAACACCGAGGAATCTTATCATCTGTCCCGATTTAGCTACTTGTTCTTCCTCTTCCCAAGAATCAAACTCGGACTTCGAGATACGAGATTTAACAGCCTTGGGGATGCTCCCAATGCTTATGTGCAGGTCATAGAAGACCTTTCCAAATAAAAGTACCGGGAATGCTATAAATCATAGTTTAGGCTGATAAAGCGATGCATAGAGGCTAATGGAGAGTACCAGGTTTGAAAAAATAAAATACAAATTATTTTAATATTTTAAATATTTTTTAGTATCTCAAAACTTTCGTAGTGACCTAAGGTACCTTTATTTTGCTTTCATTTAGGCATAATATCATACGCCCGACCTGAAATCCATTTTGGCGCATGCTTTGTATTCAGGCAATCGCAATATTACTGTCGGAAATACAAATGCTAGCAGTGTCTGTGTCAAAGCCATGTAACACAATTGGCGCCCGAGGACTACGGGGCTGCAAGTATTGACATACTCAGACCAATACGAAGCTCAAAGGAACAGCCAATGATAAATACATCTAGATACGCCAGGTTGTACCTTGATTTATCAAAATACGTTTCATCGAATACTTTATTTAATCGAAAGCGTTTAGCTCTGAAACCGTTAATAATTTGGGGTTAAAACAACCCCAACCTAACGACTTTTATGGTATCATCTTAACAAAATTCATAATAATTTTATGGTTTCAGGGGGAAAAGTTGTCGATGAAATTAAAATTCTATGAAATAAAGCATTCTAGGGAACGTTTTGAGAACAAGTTTTAGGAGATTTTTTGTATTTTCCATTCCGTTACTGTTGAAAATCCTAAACAATAAAGGAACGGAATGGAACTAAAAAAGAACTTATTTTACTTTGTTGGTTTTGTATTCAAGCAATCGAAATATTAAGATAGCAAAGTCAAAGCTGATCGTGTCTGTATCAAAGCCATTTAATACAATTAGTGTCCGAGGACTCAGACGCTGCAAGTGTTGACATAACTCTAACTCAATAGGTAGGTACAGTCAAAGCAAAATATATTCACGCGTATACGTGATGAATAATATCTATTTAAAAGACGAAAAATGGGTCTTTTAAGTTTAACGTAAATATTTATCTTAGTGTGTTTGTAGCATCATAGCTCCTAAATGGATGACCTGATTTTGATTTAGTATTTTTGTTTGAAAGTTAACTTGATCGGGAGTGTTCTAATTATGATAAAAAAATTTGATGGTTCAGTGGTTTTGGATTTTTTTTACTTTTTCTAGTTTCAACAACCATTGCGATGGGTGAAAATCATAAAAAGTGTTCATGAAAATAGATCTCTGTTTTCTTCAGTATCTCAATATCCTGAAGAAAACAATATTTCGGCTTATCTTACTCAGTATCGTTTATAGATTTGAACCTCATACAAGGAAAAAACGTCCAAAATTTGGAATGTAAAAATGCTATTTAGTGTCGTTACGTTCATATAAATAATATTCTGAATAGAAAAAAATATATTTATGTACCTTTTTTTGATTTACACAGGTATTTGTTTCAGTTCGGAATTCGTGTGTTACTGAAAATTAATTTATAGACGAATAAACCGGGCAATGAAAATGGGTACGAAGATTTCTTTGACGTTTGTACGACATTCGACGCGGATAAAGTCGTGGGATGAAATTATTTATGAGGTAAGAGCACTCAGACGTGTAGGTAGGTAATTTTTTAGGAAATTGAAAGGTAGAAAATTCTAACTCTACTTAACGTGAACACAGCAAAGTATGATATTAAAGAAGCCAATATTTAAAACAATTTCATAACGGCAAACAAGCGGCCCTAAATTTTTAGTAACGTACCATGACATATTGATGATACCTACTTAAACAATCCAGAATTAACACAATGTTTTGCCATTATTAAGATTCAAGTAGTCAACTTTTACAGATAAGTGTTGACTGTAAAATTAAATTCAATTAAGTCAATTTATCATAGTACAGTCGTCTAACCGTGTGTTTTTAATTCACCTGTAACTCAAACCCCATCCAGACCGAACGTGAACACTTGAACGTGGCATAACAACCTGGTGCGGTTTACTAATTGCGTCAGGCCACGAGCTGAATTGCACTGAAATAGTCCGATGTGTGGTCGCGGCATTATGCCTTGGGCGGGCGGCTGCGGGCCTGCTTCCCCGCGTCTCCCCCCCACTCGCAGAGCAGGGGGGACGCCAGTCTACCTCCGGACGCCGGGCCTGCCGCTCCCCCTTTGACGCTCCCTGGCGTGCCTCCCGCGAAAACTCAAATACCAAAACATGAATTAAAACAGCCACGAAAAACTTAAATAATAGTTTCTGTCAGTGCTGTGCCGGTTTGTGCTGTGGTGATCGGTTTTCTTTTTTTTTATTGACTCGTGAATGGTTTTTGTTCTGTGACAATTTGAACTGATTTTTGTTTCGGATTTTCTTTTTATTTAATTAAGGTAAGTTTCTGGTTTTGAAATGACCCCGTTAAAAATAGTTTAAAATTAAATTTTTAATCTACTGAGAATTTTTAAATTAATAAAATAGTAGATATTTATCACTATTAGTTATCAAAATTTAGACACTAAGCCTTTCTGTATGACTAAGGCTAAATTAAGCGCAGAATCTGTTTGGTACAGAATGATATTCCAAGGAAGTACCTAACTCAAAATATAGCGACTAGCTATACTTTCCATTTTGCATAGAACTAGCTAAATCTCCCTTTTCTTCAAATTGACGTTTTTCGTAAAGTTTAAATTATTTTCTTATATTTTGCGCAATTAGCAAAACAAGTTTTATTGGTAGGCTGCAATGTAACAATAGGTCAGTTTCGGCAGATTAAAATAGCTACTTTTTATGAGGTGTCAAAAGAAATACAAACTATGACAACATTGTGCGGCTCGGTCCTTTTATTTGTTTTTCGCTAATTTCAAAATATTTAAATTGACAAAAACAACTATGACTTGAAAATATATATGTATATTTTTGAAAAATATTTATTTATCAGTTGTTGATGATTAATTTACATTAACTTCAGGAAAGTGCACAATAGCGTGGTTTAGTTATGAATCACGAATTTTAACGATTTCTTACAATTATGAAATTACTATAATTTCAACACTGCGTTTTTTAATTATATGATTACAGACACGTAACAATAACGGAACATAATTTAGGAGATTAGGAACAAAAACTATGCCGCCGAAAACAACATTTTATCTCTTATTTACACAAAACCCATCCTATCACTATCGTGTATAACATAATAACCTCCTAATCGGTACGACTCCGTGGGTATGAGAACTATTTTACGGTAAATAGGACAGCCAGATACGAAACGCGTCAAAAATTTCGTACGCTCGTACTGTCAGCAACAATAAACATTAACATGCGGCGGCCGCGATAAGCCTAACGTTACAACTGAAATAAAAGCGCTGCTATGTTATCAGCTCTTTATCTGGTTGTAAAGATATACTAGTAATTAGATGTATACGATACAACATGGTAGCATTAACAAATAGCATACCATTTTAAGAGCATTTTTTCAATACATATAATCTTACGTTTGCTACGGATTTTATATTACTTACTGTTTGTACTTTCTTGCTTGTCCTTACCTTTTTCCTGATTTTCCAAAGAGGACACCGTGGTACCTAGTTATCTATGATAATCAAAAAAAGATGGCCTTGGTTTGTTTCGTCTGTTTTTGGTAAGCTACTTGTAAATGATCTTCGAAAATATAACCTGGACGTACTTAGAACAAAATGTCGTTGGAAATTTCGTACATTTCTCATTCTAATTAATCCATTCCCTCTCATCCATGAGAGGAAGCCCGTGCTTAGCAGTGGGACGTATATAGACTGATGATGATGATGATGATGATGATGATGATGATACATTTTAAACGTAAGTCAACTGGACGTAGAAAAAATATCGTTAGGATTTCAGTTCAGTAGCATATTTATACGTTAACCGTCGGTCGATTGAAAGTAAGACATGTTCGTAGGTATTTTGTTTTTAGAAATTATGCTATGAACTCAAAAATCAAGGTATGAACTTCTCGTTTGTTTCATAGCAAATGCTTATGTAGGTAGTCCTTTGATTTAAAATTCCACCATTCCTTATTTCTGACGAATAATTTATTACTGTTAATAGATAAATATCTTGTAGCGTGTACAATAAAGTAAAACTTGCCAAATATCTATAAATCTTATAAAGATTATGGTCGCGATCGGTCTATACTATATAGATTACGCCTTATGCGTCTGAGAAGGGCAGCAACTGGATCCACTCGTGTCTCATGACTAAGGTCCTCGGAATGGACCGAAACACGTCGAGCAGTACTTGGGTTTTACGAAGTGAGTAACCGCTATTGTAATCTAAATATATCTTACACCTATTTCGTATCAGGGATTCCAACGTGCCTTAGTAATATTGAATGAAGCCACCGATTGCATTCCAACTGTAACTGGACTGTAAAACTACTGCATGCTAACCAGTCAGTCAGTGTGCAGTCGGGTTTTTCTTCTTTTTTACCGACAATGAATTTGTCCTCTCTATAATCATCTGAATTACGATACAAATTACGCAGTTTTTTATTTATTTTAAATGTTAAAAATTACCATGATAGGTTTATGTTGATTTTGCTTTGCATGTATATTCTTATTAGTTTTCTCAAAATGTTCGTGGCTGAGACGTCATCTACACCTCCGTCACACGTTTTTCTTTTTACCGACAATAGTAATTATAAAACTATTGTCGGTAAAAAGAAAAACGATCCAGTCCCAGTACAAGTTTATAACTGAAAATCATCTGGTTTGTTTAAACCTTATTCTGTGAAAGTCTTATATATATGGAAGCACCAATAAAAAAGGGACATTTAAAAAAAACTTGCTCAATATTCTGAAAAAGTTGATTTTTCTGAATATTGACTTTTTCGTTTTCTTACTCAAAATTGTTTGTATATTTCAACCTCGTACAAGAAAAAACGTAACCCAATATTTCCTATGCAATTTTTTTTGAAGTACGTGATATTTAAGGATATTCATACAAAAATGTGAACGTGTGAATTTTTAGTTCGAAGTTCGAAAGTCAAAACATTTCTGAGTAAAGCCGCGATCAAATATGCGGACAAAACTGCTTTAAACATTTTTTTTTTTCAAAATATTACACTAACAATCATTTTTTTTAAGTTTTCGGGTTTCTCAGATCGAAATGTATTTCCAGCTGCATCCGTCCTAAGCTACTGCTCTGGAGCCTGGGTTTATCAGCTTTCTAGCTCTTTCTCTTAAAGCTAGAATCCTTTCTTGGAAGACCGTCAGCATTAACGTCATTGACGATAGCTAGTATGTTTTGAGTCTACTCCTTATTCCGAGGCACGGCGGAGAGCATCATACATTTTCCACGTATTTGGCCAGTTTCCATTAAACATAGGTGTGACTACGTTTTAACCATCATGTCACAAACATGAATGTTGCCGAGAATGACGAAACTGATGCATTCCTTCTGCGATACCATGAACGCCCAGTGTAAAGGTGCGTCCACACTTGTATCATTTGTTCGTATCCGATCACCGTGCCGTGGCATGACTGCGTATCGCGCTGCTTGGACACTTACTGTCGGCGCGCCGAACATGCCGTACTCTTCCGATATAACTGTGTGATACGCGTAGCAAAATGGATTTCGAGCCATCCGATCGGCGCAACGTCCAAACGCGTGATCGTGATACGCGATCATGCCACGCGACGATGATCTGATACGGGCAAATGATACAAATGTGGACGCACCTTAACGCGCAGAGATATTCATTTCAAAAACAGCTTTTAAGTATATACATGTTTGGCACGAGTTATTCAAATACTATACTCGCACAGAAAGACAAGCCTAAAGATGAATTAATTAATAAATCATGACTGAAGGACTTGAATCTAATACGTAATCACCTGCACCGCCTGATGGAGACAGCATCCAGCAGTAGTTTTTACCCTGACAGGCATTTTGGAGTTACAATAGCAAAACCATTGCATAATCATAATCACTGAATATACCTCAAAATCAGAAGGCAATAGGTTTATTAAAAGCTCATTCATGTAACAAATAGTAGACAAAAATATTTTTTCGGATAACAATAATACAAAAATATGAACCATCAAATATTTCACTCCGTCTCTTTCTAGCAAAACAGAATTTAATATGAAGTTTATATGGCCGGAGTGCACTATGACGTAACCGTACATGTCGGACCTCTCTGTCATATCGCTATCTAATTAGCCGTTGAAAATGCGTATTTCTTGGCCGATTTTAATTTTAATTTCAGATTTTGAAATTGTTTTACGGTATTTTGATATTTTGTTAAGAAAAGCGATCAAAAAGATTCATGCATGTAACCTATTCAATTAATTTTTCCTCAAATTCAAGTAAAACGTGAATCGCAATCACCAATGCAATACGATAGGCGTGACGAATGATCATTAAAGTAAAGAGACAACGTGCAAACGAAGCGTAACTACAGGCATATAATTTTACCTAACCTTCAGCAACTCGATCCCTAACGATAATATACGTTCGCACTGAGTCGTGAACAAAAGGTACAAATAGCACGTCATTTATTGTGCAATACGATAACGAAAACAAATATAAAATCGTAAACATAAACAGTAAAGCCATGTTGTAAATCCCTGGTTACGAATTACGGTCGACCGGAAAAGTCGATACGTGTCAAAACAGGATTTTAAAAAATCCGTGTTTGTCGCGTTGAGGCGCAAAATCGAAACCAAAATCCTAAACCAACAGGCGGATCACAACGGAGCGGTTGATCAACATTAATCCATCATGAAAGCCGGAATCTGATCAAAGTTTTTAACCGAAATTTCGGAGAAAATATGGCAAACAGAAAATTATGAATGCGTTGTTCAAACATGATCATATAATTTTATTGAATGAAATAAACGAGAAACAATACATAAGAACTAATACTAAATTATGTTATAAATTAATAGGTGGAACTAATTCTTAATATTTATAAAATAAAATTCAAATTCAAATAAATCTAAAAAGTTGTGCCCCCGGCGGCATGGTGCCGAAGATGCTGGCAGCATTTCCACGCTGTATAGCAATACTAATACGTTGTGCAAGGTAGCTGCCAGCTCTTCGGTCACCAGTCGATTCAGACACTCTTTTTTGGAGGTCTTTAAATAGTTTGTGGGCACTGGGACCCCACCCCACGGACCAAGGTCTCGCCCTGAAAGTAGGAGTAAAATTATACTCTGGGCTGAGATTCCTATACTTGTGATTTTGTTGTTTATATTACAACTAATAATAACATCAGTATATCATTAGATGTTTGAATGCGATAGGTATGTGCAATGCAAAGGGCATGTCATTAGTATTATTAAATGTACCACAAGAAATAATTTAGCTCTGCATAAATGTACTGAATGAAGGTAGGTAAGTAGTTAGCACTAGACTCGGGGTTTTAATATTAATTTTGCCACAGCACACGAGGCCTGGACTATTCAACGTTATTTTATTATGTTTTAGTTCTGTCGCGTGAGTACAGTAAAAGCAATATCATTGCTCTACCTACAGCAATACGAGTATATTATATTTATAGCTATAAGAAACTACCAAAGAGACAGTACAAGTACTACGAGACGTATCCAATATATTGAGTGTAAGGTTGGGCGTTCTTATAAAATAGTCAGCAGACAGACAATTTATTACATCAGATCTCACAACTAACATTTATATCAAAGGGCCTCACCGGAATGCCATAGTAAAATCGCCCCTGGCTGAATATGAAACATTCTCATGGACGTTTTTTTGTCTTATTGTTAGCCAAAATTGTCTACCTCAAAAAACGTGAAGATGCAATTTTTTTAATGAAATGTATATTAAGTACGTGAATAAAATATCTGAAGATCAAGTCAATAAGTAACGTAGTTCGACTAAAAAAAAGATTTTTTTTTACAAACCGTAATCATTCAAGGCTTTATATTTGGTACAGATAGTACATCTAACAATAAGACAAATAAACATGCATAAGAATGCTTCTTCAGCCAGGGGCAATTTTACTGTGATATTCCGGCCAGGCTCTTCGATCGACTGATTAACTGCTTAACCGAATTGTCTCTAAAGCCAAAAGTTGGACTTGATCCTAGACAGACGAGTCTGATGTTTGGTAATTTCTCAATATATGTACATCTCTCATTAGATAAATAAGAGTGAATACTGTGAATAGTTACTGACTCCTCAATTATTTCAGTCTCTTGAGTTGGAGAACATTTTGCTGTTCCGCTACTGTTCCCTATGTATAATTATGACAGGCCCACAACTGGGACAGCACGAGCCGTGTTTAAGACGGCTCCCCGTGGATTAACTTCAAGTATAAATACGTACCTACTACCAAATTCTGTGATGAACGTCGTGGAAACTTACCAACATGCATTAAGAACACCGTCAAAAACAATAAGTCGAACTGTAAATGTCGACTTACTGTTGTTGATGAAGTGATTTTTTATAAAATCGTCGAGTACGTTTTAATATTCATGTAGCTGCGAAAGTGTTAGAAATTTTCTATTTTATTTTAAAGTCGAAATCGATCACCAATTTGACCCACTGCCTGGTTTCCGATTGAGCTAAAAATTGGCATACTTATGTCAATTAGGTGATAATACAAAATGATGACACCATGGAGGTGATCTGGTGCTGATGGAGCCGGATGGTGGTCATAGGAACTCTGTAATAAAATAACTCAATCCTGCCGAGTTTGGGGTCTTTAGAAGGGAGTCGATGAGTAGTTAACGGATTTTAAGAGTCCCCAGTAAGCTCGGCCGAATTTCACCTTCCCATACAAACGGAGTTTCGTTCTTATTTTATAATTATTTTAAATTTAAATTCGTTGTATTTTTTTTACAATGGCATCTGAAGCTACATAAACTAATTATAGGCCTGCATATACCTAAACTTATTCAAAGTACAAAGTTTCAGAGCAAACTAGCTAGTCGATTGAAAATGAGAGCGCAACTACGTTTGTATGGAGAACCGAGCTTACTGGGGAATCTTAACGCTTATCACAAAAATACAATTAACGACAGGAACTTATTTTATTCCATGTTCGTAACTTAACTAAAAACTTTGCATATTGCTTAGGTACAAGTCATTAAAAACGTCATTAATTCTGGCATACTTGTAATATCGCAGTTGTATAAGTTACCGATAGCTAATCTATAGAGTTTAAATGGTTCCAATTGCATATATACAATAAACATAATGGCAATTCAAACTCCGTCTGAGATAATATCGGTGAACAAAGGCCTTGTTAATACTTACGCACTTAATTCTGAGCAAGAAGGAATAATCTAAGGGCCGAAGTTCAGTCGACTTTGAATGGAATCCGATTATCTTGCTGAATACAATTTGCATCTGAATCACTGAATGTGTTTTCGGTGAGAGGCAATTCAAAACTCCGACTGAACTGTAACTTAAGCCTAAAGTTAGCGAATCTAATCTTAACTGTGGAATAGTGTTCAAGCGACTTCTAAGTCAACCTACCACGGAAGCGATTAACTGTACCAACGTAAGGTACAGTTAATCGCTTCAAGAATAATCTCTTTCTTGGAAAAAATCCCTATCTAACTAAATAGGATGATTTTAATTAGAACGATACTAGACAGGTAACCATACCTAAATATGGACTTCATCTTAGTATACATAACAGCATAGAATTAGATACACTTGAATTGTTATCTCACCACGTATAATAATAGGTAGTTTACCTGATCAAACCCTAGATAACTCTACCTAGAATGAAACAGACAAAAGAGAAGTACTTAAGATTATATATTTCCAAGTAAATCTTAAATCTCTCGTACAGTTAATATAATCAATCTACTAATTAATTCATCAGAATACAAGCGAGGTTGGTATTTTACAGTGAAATTAGTATCGAAAAACAATTTGAATACCCCTTGAATTATCATGACAAAAGGACAAAGCGCTGTCTTTGTCCAAGCAATTAAAACCACTAAATAAATGAATAATGCATCAATGAAACACAATCATCAAACAGAATAAGACTTAAGAAGATGGTTGTTCAATAAATTTCTCTCAAAAACATGATTTTAGTGACAAGCTTTTATTACCGACTGTATTTTCTGTGTAAATTCTGTACGATTGTGTTATTTTATTATAGTTTTCCCATGACCACCTTCCGCCTCTATCATCAGATCAGCTTAATGGTATCTTAATATTACATTTTCACCGAACTTACATAAATATTGCAAATTTCAGCTCAATCAGGAAGTGGTTTTTAAACAACAAGTACACACAACAACTCCATACATACGAAAAATACTTACATACAAACTTAAGTTAAATAAAAGCTTGTAAAAAGAGGAAAAGTAATTTTGTTGGCAAAATAACACAGTTACATATGTGGTAGTAGGTATTTTCGATACATTCGAATTCTTTTTACTTCTTTATCAAGGCGTAGTAAATATTTCAAAAAATACGAGTATTATCATAAACGTCTTATGTATAACTTAACTTATTGATTAATTACTGCCATACCATTTCCTTTTTTTAAGTTTAAAATAGCCGTGAACTTTGATAAACCTTAATAATAAATGGTTCACTGGCTCAATCAGTCAACGCAGGGCAGCTTGTGGAGAGCTGTTGGGGAGTACATGCCCCACGTATGTACCTGCGTGCTCCTGGGGGAACCTGACGGGGTTGTTGGGTCAGGGTCAGGACCCCCACCTCTCTCTTGCCTTAACCGGCCGGTCAGAGTGGAGTCGCAAGAGCTAACGGATCGAGGGTGGATGTGAAACGTAAGTGGCGGTTGGTTTAGGTAGTAGTTGCCTTCCGGCCACTATATGTGTAGCTATTAAAATAATAAATAATAATAAATAACACGGGACAATCTTCATTTACAAATCGATCTAGCCCCAAACTAAGCAAAGCTTGTATATACTGTGGGTACTGGACGATATACATAATAAGGTATATAGATAAATGATAATACTTAAATACATAGAACACATCCAACCCAGGAACAAATATTCGTGCTCTCATCACACACACACTTTTTTTAAAATCTTTATTTATTTGAAGAGGTTTTTACATACGCCACCCTCATCGTGGCTCTCTTACTCTAAACATTCCTTAATTTAATAATATGTTTAACTAATTTATACAGCAGCTCAGCCCCTTCCGAGGTTAGAGCTGCGAGGATACTATTTATCCTTCCGAGATCATATGTCTTTAGGCTGAGTAGGCGTCGCTGCGCTTCGCCCCGGCCACATCCATGCCGGTATCACACCTCCGCCGCGAAACTGTAGCAGCGAAACCGCTGAACGATCCGACCGAGTTGTCCTTTGTAGGGCGCGCGGAACTCTAGCGAACTTGCCTGTTCTAACGCGGAGATTTAACTATGGCGCTGTCTCTTTCGCGCGCTGATCCGTCGATCTGCTCATACTCAGACTACATCTCCGCGTTCGTTTCGCCTTTTTGCTTGTTTCGCATTTTGTTTCGCGCGCGATCTGTCTCAATCAGCAAATTTTGGAGGCGAAACGTGTAATTTTATTGAAATGTCAGTTGAATTTACCGAAAAATTAATCGAGGAGGTCCGCAATAGACCTATAATTTATTTGTAAAGTCATACTGACTATATAAATAACTCGTGACTCAGGTCTTTGCATAATCTGTTTTCTCCTAACTATTTCACTCTTCATTAATTTCATGCACCCAGATTTTTTGTCTTTTCCAATTTAATGACCAGAGTTAAATCTCTTCTTTCTCTGACGATGACGACATTTCACTAAGCTTGCCGCTTACGTACTGGCGATTTCGCTTACGACGAACGCGGCGTGTGTGGCCAGGTTTCGCTGCGAAACTCGCGTCGCGGTTTCGACATATTAGTTTCGCGGCGGAGGTGTGCTACCGGCATCAGTGTCACGTGATACACGTCTTCCACTATCCCACATTCGTTATAATTTGGTAATTCAACCTTTGCCCTGGCTGGGATTCGAATCCGAGACCGCCAGCTTTGTAGGCCGCTGTACTACCCACTGAGCTAAACGTTTACGGGGGCCCATCCAGCGGAGGGTAACCTATCATGTCTTGTCATTGCCGTTAGCCACGAGCCACGAGACACTTATTCCTGGTAGACGCTCGAATGTCTCAAGCAATAGCCTAGTATTTAGTTCATCATTTGCATCCTATAACCCAATATATGTAGATCCTATCAGTTTACAATAGTTCTTGCATCTAGAAGGTACTGTCTCTGTGCGAGTTCAATGATACGGGCAGAAACAGCACCCGCGCGGTATATCCCTTACATTTCATTAAATTTTCGAAAGGTCCGTGCACGCCTTTTAACGGACCGGGACACCACAATGTCCCGTGAGCGGGTGTGGCATACATGTTAGTAATAAAACACTCAAAAACCATTATTATAAGAAACATAAAGTAGGACACAAACGTCTTAATACCCAGAACTGAACGGTGAGCCCTTATATACAGAATCATAGTTGGAAACAAACTTGGGCAGCTTTTTGTTTTTGTTATTAATGTTCTTGTTAACAACTTGGATTCTCCTCGAGTTCTGATTTATACCGCTTCCATTTAGTCCACGATACAGTTCTTGTATAAAGCTGGAATATAGTGTAGTTCTACCTACAGTTGGTGACTATTCATTGTAAATGGACAATTTATTGTAGTTTTTTGTGTTTACTCAATCAAAATTATCATGTTTTAAATGATCTCTTTTTCTTGTGGTAATAGCCTAGTAATTATATTTTTCTGATGTCTTTCTTAATTACCTTTGGGTAGTTACTTGAGCCTCGTAAGAGCGCCAAGCAAAAATATAGGATTTTTCATGGTTTTTGTGGTGAATATAGTCCCTGATATGACAAGTTCAATTTCTATTTAACACATTCAGAAATTTGAATATATTTTTATGTATTTAAGTATGATTTTTAACAGAGAGATCTATAAATAAAAAAATTGCGTATCTAGTCTGTCAATAAACCATTAATAGACTCAAACCCTATGCCTATTTGTACATTATGAAAACAACTAACACGCTACGCAAGCCTTATCTTTAAAAAGCGTGTAAGTTTAAGAAAAGTAGCAAATCTCGTCATAAAAATAACATAGTTTGTTGGCGTTCATTGGCTCTTGAAGATGAACTGAAACAGTATATTAGTTAAAACGGTCGTTGTCAACACGGTGAGAAATAATATAACATGGAAAAGTAAAGAGCTATGGATTATACTTTATGCGTGATGTATACACGACCTCTCTATCTAACTCTTGAAAGCGAAACTCATCAATGTATTGCTGTTTTACAGCAAAAATAAATATGAGAACATGCGTACCCCTAACTTACCTCCTCGATGACTCTATGGAGGCTCTTCCTAAGCGCCCTAGGAAGAGCCTTCATAGAGTCATCGAAATATTTTTTAACATTTAAAACCAACAAAATAGGGTAGAGAGCATTTTAATAAATGATCTCAGTAGTGGAGGCCGCGCTTCATTATTAATGTACGGATGGGCTCGACAGTGTCGAATCGACACAAATGTCAACTATTTTAGGCATATGGCGCCAACACCAGATATTTTCGGTATCAAAATCCCCGCAATTTTATTATTCGACTACGGAAAAGCCAATAAAGGAAGGATTATGATTTTAGCAGCTTATGTATGTATGTTTGTGTTTTAAGTATGTTCCACTGTTGCGCTATTTATTTGACCAATTTTCATGAAAAGTTATCAATAGATTCGTTATTATGGTCTGGGAATAGGCTACATTTTAAGTCATCTATGTAAAAGGACATTTTCAATTTAGCGATGATTATTTTTTACGTGTGTAATTGGCAATGGCGGCTGACGTCTGCCATTTCGTTATGAAAACTTAAGATGGCTACTACATCTATTCAATTTTGAGAACATATTTACTTTCTTTAAATGTATGGAATTTTCTTGACTCATTATATACATTACTATTACTCTCTTTATATAATGTACCTAAATTTGATATGATGTGATATATCTCTAAATTTGATATGATATGTTATATTATGACGAAACAAAAATGTTAATTCAATTATGTTTAAAGGAAAATCATCGGTGACCGAGCTTTGCTCGCATCGTTTTTTGTGACCGAACCTAATGAGATTAATCACTAAACTTACGGTCTGGCAATAGGTAGGGTGCGTTAGGGTAATTGGAAAGTAGAGAGAAGTTCGAAAGATAAACTTTAATTCAATGCCTTTAAGAGCAATTTCGGAAAAGTTTTAGTTTTTCAAGTTCCGTCTTACCCGAACTCACCTTACCTACTTTGTCTACGCACAAAATTTCAACCAAATCGTTAGGGCCGTTTTGAAGAAACTATGGAGAAAAAGCTGACTATGGCCTTTCAAGGGGAGTTAAGTGTTTTATTTGTTTTCGTGTCTTTGCTACTAGCAGGGAATTAATTGAGAACTAGTACCCGATTTTTTTCATGTATTGTGTGACATCTTTGTGTGCCCGCATAAAATAGCAATATAGCATTAAAGCACGGCGTAAAAACTACAAATATACTATTCCATGACGATTCTTTCGTAGTTTTTCTAATGATTGGCAATTTCGTGAGATTACCGCTAGATCATAATCCACCGATAATTGTAAGCTGTCTTATCAGTCCTTTTCAACACTAATCCTCCAATATTTGCGTTACCTAACGGTCTAATCTGTTGCTCAATGTGTGCTTAGGCATGAACAAGGCATGTTTGATTATTACTATGGGAACGAATTATTAATCAGTTGGGATAGAAGCAAATTCAAGGGTTTAGAGTATTTCTCTAAATCAAGAAGCGAGAAATATGCAATCCGCCCGAAAAAGAAAAACAGCAGTTACCATACAATAGACTTTTGTCTTTAAAGTAATATCACATAAATATTTGCACTTACCGGGATTTGTACCCAGGACCTTCAGCTTCGCAGGCAACGTTACTCCCGCTGTGCTAAACCACTCGTCAAAACCCGGTTTGTATTTATTATTGATTTAATAATATATTTGAGTTCTGGTATCAGTAGATGTATACTTAGTTATTTTGTTACTATATAATTATGTTACATTATATATAGTATTTGCCGGTGTACTCTAAATAAACCTCTCAGTACTAATTATAATTTCTCTGTGCACCACATTTATGTATCTGTTTAAACCTTTGGTCGACTGGTACAAAATGCCATTTGGCATTAGTTTGCCATTGTAAGTACTTTTGTTTTGTGCAATAAAGTTTAAAAGTATAAATGAACGTCATGTAAACTTTTTTATGACACGTATATTAATTGACATAAAAAAACAAACTATAGCACATAAAACTACAAATAATAGAAGAAACAATATTGCAGTGTGAGTACTAAAAGATTGGATATTACAGATAATTATCACAATGTCTTTTTATATTATTTAATTATACAGTCACTGTGAAGTGATACGAGTGCCAAGAGGTTAGTTAAAACATTAGGAGTTTTTTAGAAAAGTATTTTAAAATACATGAAATACTAGGTCCTTAAAACCAAAACAAACTCAATATTTATATTTCAAATTGTAAGAGTCATTCGCCCTAACAAAGTTTGTTATAAATCACAAAGTTATACGAACCTTATTTCGTTGCAAAAATGAGGAAGCCAGCAAAATGGGAAAGAGTTTCCTTGATTGCCAGCACAATGGGGCTGGTTAGAACCAAAGACTATGACTAGTAACAGAGTAGTCAAATTCCTACATATCCTAAAACAAACCTAGCTAGGTTGAAATAAAACAATTTAACGGATTATATCGCGTATATTATCTCATTTTAGTTCCCGACGTTTCGGAAGCTTTCCAGCTTTCCATGGTCACGGGAGGACTGAGAAAAGATGTATTTTCCTCTGTCAAAGTTACAATTTGTGCAAACTACCCATTTTTTGAAAAAACACAAATAAAGGTGTACATACATGCCAGATGGGCCTAAGCTGTAAAGACAGTTACACATGTGCCAGAAGGGCTTAATTATTTTATTCTAATAATTTACCAAGCAGCATTTCACAAATGAGGCGTACTGAGGAGAAAAGAAACGCTGCAAAGAAAAACTCCCAGGCTACCTCATTACTAATTATAATATTTAAAAACAGAGACTATTAAACTACTTTTAAACAGATAAGATATTTTACACCGTTCGGAAATTAAGGTTTTGCAGTCCTGTGTCTCGCTTGTTCCTTGATGAGATGTATTACAGGATCCCAAGCTGGTGGTAGTGACAATCCATCTTCTCTATTGAAATTAGGATGCTTTTTAATCTCAATAGCCTCGCGTAGCATCCTGGGAAAATATATTTTTTCTTTGGCAAGGATAGAAGGTTTATCAAACTTAATTGAGAGGTTTGGTTTGTCAATGACATGTTCACAAACTGCAGATCTATTACACCGACGGTGCTTGACATCTGCTATGTGCTCCTTCACCCGGGTTGATACACTGCGTTTCGTTTGACCAATGTATGAAAGACCACACTCGCAGTCCAGCTTATAAATGCCTGCACTCTGCAAAGGGGTGCTACTCTTCACGGGTCTAAGGTATTGAGACACCTTCTTCAACGGCTTGAAATATGTTTTTATAGAAGCACGCTTAAAGATGTTTCCGATCTTGTCTGTGACCCCTTTCACATATGGTAATACGGCAGGTTTACGCTCGACTGTTGGTTTCTTCATACTGGGATTCTGCTTGGAACGTGGTATCTGGAGCTCGTTGGCTCGAAGCGCACGTTTGACATTCTGTAACTCAGCAGTCAGATGTTGATTGTCGCAGATACCCCTGGCTCTCTGAAACAAAGATTTACCCACTGTAGCAAGTTGACAGGGATGGTGGTGAGATTTGCCATTCAAATACCTATCTGTATGCGTAGGTTTCCTATATACAGTATGACCTATGTCATTTTTAGGACCTCTAATTACTAGCACATCTAAGAATGCAAGTGAATTTTGATTTTCCAACTCCATAGTGAATTTAATTTTACTATGCATGGAGTTCAGATGGTCTAAGAAAGCTGAAACACTAGATCTAGGTAAAATAGTAAAGGTATCATCTACGTATCTTTTAAAGATCCTCGGCTTGACAGGTGCCAATGAAAGCGCTCTCTCCTCGAAGTCTTCCATGAAAATATCGGCGACGACAGGAGACACCGGAGACCCCATTGCCACACCATCAACTTGCCCGTAGAATTCACCATTCCATAGCATATAGCCAGATGTAAGGCAGTGTTGTAATAACTCAGCATATTCTATTGCCATCTGTTGTTCACCCAATCTTCTTTTCACAATTTCGATACATTCTTGAACTGGTAGGCATGTGAAGAGAGACTGGACATCAAAACTGACCATAACTTCATCATCAGTTAGTCTCAAATCCTTAATCTCACTGACAAAATGGTATGAGTCCCTTGTGTATGCTTCCGTCTTCCCTCGCAGTAAAGAAAGTACACCTGCTAAGTGCCGAGCTAATCGATAGGTAGGAGCATCGATTTGACTCACTATAGGGCGTAACGGAGCACCAGGTTTATGTATCTTTGGTAACCCGTATAACTTTGGTGGCACCGGGCAAGGGTCTTACGGGTTACCAAAGATACATAAACCACAGACGGGTCACAGACAAGATCGGAAACATCTTGAAGCGTGCTTCTATAAAAACATATTTCAAGCCGATGAAGAAGGTGTCTCAATACCTTAGACCCGTGAAGAGTAGCACCCCTTTGCAGAGTGCAGGCATTTATAAGCTGGACTGCGAGTGTGGTCTTTCATACATTGGTCAAACGAAACGCAGTGTATCAACCCGGGTGAAGGAGCACATAGCAGATGTCAAGCACCGTCGGTGTAATAGATCTGCAGTTTGTGAACATGTCATTGACAAACCAAACCACTCAATTAAGTTTGATAAACCTTCTATCCTTGCCAAAGAAAAAATATATTTTCCCAGGATGCTACGCGAGGCTATTGAGATTAAAAAGCATCCTAATTTCAATAGAGAAGATCGATTGTCACTACCACCAGCTTGGGATCCTGTAATACATCTCATCAAGGAACAAGCGAGACACAGGACTGCAAAACCTTAATTTCCGAACGGTGTAAAATATCTTATCTGTTTAAAAGTAGTTTAATAGTCTCTGTTTTTAAATATTATAATTAGTAATGAGGTAGCCTGGGAGTTTTTCTTTGCAGCGTTTCTTTTCTCCTCAGTACGCCTCATTTGTGAAATGCTGCTTGGTAAATTATTAGAATAAAATAATTAAGCCCTTCTGGCACATGTGTAACTGTCTTTACAGCTTAGGCCCATCTGGCATGTATGTACACCTTTATTTGTGTTTTTTTCAAAAAATGGGTAGTTTGCACAAATTGTAACTTTGACAGAGGAAAATACATCTTTTCTCAGTCCTCCCGTGACCATGGAAAGCTGGAAAGCTTCCGAAACGTCGGGAACTAAAATGAGATAATATACGCGATATAATCCGTTAAATTGTTTTATTTCAATGAGTAATAATCGCGGAAACAGAAGAAAATATTATAAACCTAGCTAGGTGTTATTTTTCCTACTATAATTTATTCAGGTCGATTATTTACGTTTATGTGTATCTCTTTGTCTGTCTGTGGCATCGTTTTTTTTTCAAATGATTGACTATTTTTATTGTTTATGTGTGAACGACGATATTCTCTACCTCGATGTGTTCGTGGCTATAATTCACGATAAACGGTTCAGCCATTGGAATATTATTAGTTCTCTAGGTGTTTCGGGTTTTTTATTGTAAAACGACAACTTGGTATTCAGTAATTTCTATGTAAATGTAAAAATAACACAATTCAGCTGGAGATCCTTGGACTAAATAACTGGGTCGATAGCCGAAAATGAGCTCTTTGGCAGCCATTGTCTGTAAACTTTTAGCTTGTTACATTACTTCTAAAGGACATTTATCTAGAAACAGCTGTGATACGAAATATAGTAACATTATAAAATTCTAAGTTTGCATTGCAAAGTGTCTTATTTTCATACAAACTTATTACCTCCCGCATTTCACCCCCTTAAGGGTTGCATTTCACAAAATCTTTCCATAATGTCCCTAACCTATAAATATGTGTCTCAGATAAGAATATGGGTTTAAAAAATCTTTTTCCTAATTTTATCAGTTTTGGCATTTTCTGTATTATTTGTGGCTACAGTGGCCAGAGTAATAAGCATTCTGTGAAAATTGCAATGATTATCCTTTACTCTGAAATAAAAGGTCTTTCTACATTTATGTTTCCTATATAACCTGTAGGATCGGTTATGTTAGTTCCATAAAATCTGAATAGTTTATAGCTACAAAAAAAAAAAAACTTACTTATGGAGAAATGAAGCATTTTGAGAAATATAACTATCCCATACGTTAGTTCCCATTATGTAAAACAGTAAATGATAGATTATATTGCCAATGACCGCTAGCCGCACCCCCGCTGCTTAACCTCGCCCAAATAAATTGAACGGTCATAACGTTAATGGTTATGAAAGTTAAGATAAAAAGCTTTTCATTTTTAATATTTTTTATTATATTATATATTTATTTATTTTATTTCAAAGTTAAAGGGTGAAAATTCAAGAAAAACGCGTAATAACTTTGGACAAGCGAAATTAACGACGTATAATTTTATAATCGCAAATATAAATATTTCAAAGGATCAGACTCAAAATATTTCAATTTCGATTACTTTCCAAGAAGAACTTTATTTATGTTTCTAATAATTATTGTTAATCTTGTACGTCATGTTCCTTGGAGAATTACGAGCTTAAAGTACCTCGAAACTCGTTGCAGACATCTGCACGGGTGAGATGCTAACTTAAAACTTCACTTTTATTACTTTCGTTCTTGTAATAAATAAAAGTTTTGATTTATTGCTTTCTCCGCCGAAATTCATAAAATAACTCGAGCAATAAAGCCTAAAGGATTACCTTAACAGAAGATTCTCGTCTTTTGATAGACATCTATTACAATGGAAAGATTTCCTTTATTCGAAATAGGTACGAACTTCAAGACAGTGTTAATCTCGGCTCGCTGTTAAACTCTTATAATTAGTTGGAGTTACGATCAATTCTTAAGTGGTTTTTGTGTAGAAGTTTAGAAACAAATTCCTTGGACCCGTTCTCGGTTGATTGATTATCAAGGGTCAGATAATGTGCGCCATTAAAGTTGGGAGATCCGTGGACCGGCTAAGTAGGACTGCGGCAGTGCGGTCGTGACCCTTGTTTTCTATAGTTTTTGCTCGATATGTGTAGCTTTAGCGCGATTCGTTCACTTTGTTCCTAGCTCATGTATTGTTATAAAAAAGCTGACATTAATGAGCGGTCTACACGGTTTTCTTTCTTATGTGGCTTGTTTAAGCTCATTAAATACGGCGATACCGTAGATATATAAAAGTATTAATATAAACCACGTTTTTTTTCTTGTTCTTATTACTTCTAATGTGACTTATATTGAAATTATAATGCATGAATATAAATCAGCAACAATTTCGAGACGGTCGATTTAATATGCCATTATATATGTATACGGCAGCCTTGCTTAACAATAAATTGCTGAAACAAAGTATTGCGTTTATTGACCCCTTGTTTTGCAATGCGATAAAAATATGCCGGGACGTAACATTGTTAATGTCCTGACCTTTTAAATGGAGCTTACAATGGTACGTTCACTTTATACATGATAACAATAAAAGCCACATTTTCTAGCGGATACATGTTTTTTCAGTAATACAAATAGCTTACAATAGTCATCAGTCTTATGTTGATGTTATTTTTCAGAAATAGTTTACTATTTTTGAAATAATTATATATTAATCTGTGAATATAATTGGGATGTTGACAGTTTTTTTCTGTGGTATGGACTTTCCCAAAAACGTTCCGTTCAAAAGCCTAGGGACAAGTGACGTGACACGTTTCTACCGTGTATGGGGAATTTAAGATTTTTTCCTTGTGCAGCTATCTTAAAACTTGCATTTTTCGAAATGGTTTTATAAAAGAAGTTACTAAACATTTCATGGGTTTCAGGATTCAGTGATAATTTTTAGTTATAATTATTTTCATACTTTAAAAATGGCCTTACCCATCCAACTTTAAGGGCTCATAAAATAAGCCACAAGTAAAGTATCGAACGCATTTTTTTTTATTTATATCATAGAAACTACTTTATTTCAGTACAGTCAACACCCCAATTATCATGCTTGATGTTAAAAAGCTAGTAGGCCGAACATATTTTTGGTTGATTTGACTGGTTGTATTTTATTAACTATACAATTTATTAGACCTGTTGAAATCGTCGTTTATAAGAACTACACACAATTGATATAAGTGTTAAAACTATTATTTACTGGTCAAGCCTCGACTTCTATATACAAAACTAGGCACAAAATAGGTACCGATAGAAATCCTGGGTACAACAGAAAGCCGAAAGCAGGCTAGGACAGAAATTGTGATGTATGACGTAACGCCCCCCGGCGCGGCTAAGTGAGAGCATAACTCTCTGGTTCCAGGAAAGTTCGGCTAGCTAGTAAACTTTTAACCCCAATGCCAACATGTTTCTAAAAAAATAGGTAAAGAGATAAAAACAAAAAGAGAAAGATACGTACGTCACCACCATACAAATATCTATACTACTCCAAGAAAAATCTTAACAGCCCGATACAACTGAACATTGATTAAAGCGTCAGCTCTCGGAAGAGTCTCAGTATTTCTCAGTATTTTGGCGGCCACATCACGTAAAAACGGCTGGAAAGAATGTACTTATATCCTTATTTTTGCTTCAGAATCATCACGTTAAAATTTAATTATCTTATAACAGTTATAACATCAGCTATCCATTAGAAGTGTACATAAGTATACCGAAAATAATTGAAATTTAATTTTTGACGTGATGAGCGCATTCTTCTTCTTCGTCGTTCCTTCACTGATGAGGATCGCGACCACATATTTGTTTCCATTCAGTGCGGTTATATGCTGCGTGGACCGCCCGGTGCATGCTGCCGCCGACTGCCTTCCTCAGTGCATCAGACCATCTAGTAAGTGCCCTTCCTTGCGCACGTCTGCCATCAATTTGCCCTACAATGATCTGCTTCTCCAGACAGTGCTTTGAGGACCGCTAATATGTCCGAAGAAGTTCAGGGTTCGTTGACTGCATATCGTAGAGTCGCGCCGTGATGTTGAGCTCTTTTAAAATCAACTCGTTAGTTTGCATTGCAGTCCAAGGTATACGTAGCAACCTTCGCCAACACCACATCTCGAAAGCATCGATTTTACTGCTATCGCGGCGTCTCAAACTCCAAGTTTCGGCACCGTAGGTAAAAATTGAGAACACCAGGGCTCGAACCAAGTGCACCTTAGTTGTGCGTCGAATACCACGGTTTTTCCAAACTTTATCGAGGTTAGCCATTGCACTTTTTGCCATACCGGCCCTACGGCGTATTTCGTCAGTACAGCCGCCGTCGCAAGTTATCAAAGACCCAAGATACCTTTTCGCACCCGTCGAGTGCGCGTATGACTGGGAGTACTTGTGCTCTATCCACCACCATTATTTTAGTCTTAGAATGGTTGATCTTAAGACCGAGCTTGGCACTCTCTACTTCAATTTTCTTCAGAAGAGTTGCCATTTCTAATTCTTCCAACGCAAGTATTGTCGTGTCGTCTGCGTATCTGAGGTTGCTGACCCTGCGGTCGCCAACCGTTACACCACCGTTCCAGCCATCTAGTGCCTTCCTCATGATGTACTCGCCATACAGGTTGAATAACTTAGGAGACAGAATACAGCCTTGGCGTACGCCTCGAACGCGGAAAGCTTTGGACTTCTGGTTTTCCAATTTCACGAAGCTTGAGCCATTGAGGTACAGGTTCTGGATCAGGAAAGCTAGATGTTGCGGCACGCCCATCGTCACAAGTACATCCAACATAGTTCACCACTGCACACAGTCAAACGCCTTAGCATAATCTATGAAACATAAGACCAGCGGTTTGTTAAATTCACGACATTTCTCGATGAGCACACGAACATTCAAGATCTGTTCACGAGTACCCTTTCTGATCACGAAACCGGATTGTTCACTCGGTATCTGGTAGTCAACAAATGATGAGAGACGGGTGTTAATAATGCGCAGGAGAATTTTACTAGCATGTGACATGAGTGACAAGGTACGGTAGTTTTCACATTTTCGTGTGGAGCCCTTCTTGTGCAATGGAACAACAGCGGACTGTGTCCAGTCTTCCGGTCATTGACCTGTTCTCCAGACCTTGATGCATATCTGGTGGACGATCTTAATTCCTCTATAGCTCAGATGTTGAAGCATAGCTGCAGAAATACCGTCCGGACCCACAGCCTTGTGTTTCAGTTTCTTGATTGCGTCTTGCTCATCTCGTTTCTACACTGTGTCCCACTTCATCCCGCTAAAGCTGATAACAGTAGTCTCTCCATCTATCTAGAACGGTTTCCAGCTCTGTCAAGGTGTTACCTCTATTGTCATCAATTACCCAGCACTTTGGTTTAAAGGTGCCAGTCAACTGCTTTACTTTCAAAAACAGATCTTTTGTTTGCACTTTGTCAGCATGCCCTTCAATCTCACTGCAAATGTTGTTGATGTACCTGTCTTTGTCCCTCCGCGTGGACCTCTGGACGTCTGCATGCAACTGATTGTAGCGATCCAACTTACATTTAGTCTCAAGTCCTTCACATTTAAGCATTTTCCTCTCTTCAATCAGCTCCCATGATTCTTTGCTTATCTCTTCTTTTTTCGTGACAATTTTGAACAAATCTCTACTCTCCTTTGCGGTTTCTAAAACTACCGCTTTGAGACTGTTCCAATCTGCTTCGCTAGAATCAAAAGGCTCCCATTCTAGTGAATTGATTCTGGTGTCAACTGCTTGATGGAAATGGTCTAGAGCTGGTTTATTAAGCAGAATGAGCTTTTTGGGATTCGGTCGAGTACTTTTTAGGCGAAGTCTGAAGTCGGCTATTAAAAGTTGGTGATCACTGCCACAGTCCGCGCCAGGGAGTGTTTTGGCATTAGTAACCGATGATCGTCATCTAGACTTAATTGCGATAAAATCAATCTGGTTTCTATGGCCTTGAGGAGAAGTCCATGCATACAATCTCCTTGGAGGGTTTTCAAACCAGGTGTTCATTACAGTCAGCTGATTTTCTACGCAGTATTGGAGAATTTTTTCACCTCTGTCATTTCGTACTCCTAGACCATATCCACCGACGACAGAGCCTTTGAGTGCTGCCAACTTTCGCATTCCAGTCACCTTGCACGATGGTTACTTCCCTAACCGGTATAGTGCGTATCAAGGTATCAAGATCGGCGTAGAATTGATCTGCAATTTCTTCATCAAACAGAGAAGTAGGCGCATATATCTGAATGATGTTGATGGGAGCAGGGCTTGCATCAAGTTTTATGGCGATCATTCTATCGTTTGGAGTCGAGTATCCTATGACAGTGTTCTGTAGTTTCCTTGGTATAATAAATGCCACTCCATTATTACTGTGATCATCGGCACCGGTATAGTATATAGTATTGCCGTTACTAGTGATAAAATGGCCGCTTCCCCGTCGATGCACTTCACTGAGCCCTAAGATGTCAATGTTGCATTTGTCCATCTCTTTCTCTACAATATCCAATTTCCCGGGCTTTAACAGCCCTCTAACATACCACGTCCCCATGCGAAGATGTATACCTTATGGGGCTTTCTTCATGCCTGTACCTTGACCAGTGAGAAAAAGAGGGTTATGACTTTTTTCTCCTCCCCTGACGAAATTGCGAGCACCTTCTAGTCAATACTATTATAAAGTTGTAAAAAAGAAATGTCTGTACATTGCAAATATTAAAAAAGAAAAAAAGATTGTAACCGACTATTTGGAGGGCACTGAATCGATTTTTTAATTTTTTTGTATCTTTGTATGTGTCTTTGTGGCTTCATCACGCCAAATCGGCTAAACGGATTTCAACTATTTTAGGTACACGGGGTAGTTGGGTATCCACGATGGTTACCTATAGGATACGAAAAAGAGAGGGGTAATGATTTTTTTCACCTCCGCGAATCTTCTAGTGTAATATAAATATGTAAGTGGTAATTTATCTTATTTCCAGTAATCTTTAATAGTCATTTCATTTAGCACTTAATGTGAAATTATTTATTAGACTTGAATCAAATATCGGGAAAAATTTCAGTGGACTATCATTAGCCAATATCAGCCGCTTGGAACCGGCGGTTGAATTTACTTATTCTATCAGAGACAAGATAACGCCAACTGGCTGTTTCAATGTCTTCAAATATTGACAAAGGCGCGTTTGCCTTGTGATTGCGGTTTTCATTTTGCAGCTAATCGATATCTTTGACACTAGTTTTGAAGAAGCCATACGTTGAATATAGCCAATTGTTATGATTGTAGGGGCGGCTTGCACCATGGCGCTAAATAGTATTTAAATCCTATTTAAATATAAAATTACGTTTAACGCCTTGCACCACGTTAAATAGATCGCTACACATGTTTAGGGAGCTGTCAAAATTAAACACCCATCAATGGCTATTTAACTCGGCTAAGTACGTTTAGTGCCATATTTAAAATTAATTTGACATTTACTTTGACAGATTATGTTTGTAACATTTGGCGCCGATTGTTAAAAATTTGGTGCAACTATTAATTAATAACAGATATTTCGAGTATTTATTCTGACGGCGAGGAGCAAATAATAGAGTTCATAGATAGACCAGTTATACTACGGGAATAATTAATACAAGCAAAAAAAATCATAAAAAGGTTCCGACTACGAAAACATACCTTACAAAAACTCTAATAATAACTAAAGAACACGAACACACACAGCACCGCACTCAGCAGTACGTTATAGTGATGGCAGCAGGAGTCGGTTTATTTACTTTACTTTAGTTGGTTGTTAAATTTACCGGCAATACTTTGCTATATTTGTTTTTAATTTGATTTTACAATGACAACCAACAAATAAAATTATGAAATGCGCGCGCATGTCACTTTGTGTCAAAATTAAACGGCCCGTTCCTATTTACGCATACTCGTCGCGTGGAAATGATTAATTTTGGTTAAAAAGATGGCGTATTTCGCCATTTACGTACAACGAAACGTAAGAAAACTGTTTTACCGACACATTAAACGCGTTTAGTTAAATAATCTTCAAAACAGCTTGGTGCAAGATGTCACTAAACGCAATTATGTTAATCGCATTTAACGATTTAAACGTGTTTAGTTAAATTTGTTTAGAATATATTTAAACGAAATTTGGTGCAAGTCGCCCTAAGTATAGATTTGATTTATGTGATTATTTTAACACTACTCTGATACTCCGTTTATATCCATGTGTATGTTAAC
The DNA here is from genome assembly GCA_905404275.2 of Hedya salicella. Lineage (NCBI taxonomy): Eukaryota > Metazoa > Arthropoda > Insecta > Lepidoptera > Tortricidae > Hedya > Hedya salicella. Next base: position 15,087,297 of record FR990100.1, on the reverse strand, counting down.
TGGGATAAGAAGATACCGAGAAACTGTTTTAGGAACCATTCGATTTTTTTAATGAATTATTTTGTATAATGTGTGCGAAGCGCGAGTTGTCTATAATAGTTTCAATTTTCTCCATTATTAAAACACACTATTCTTAAGTTTGATCAGGTGATTATTCCGTAACTATTACAAATATCATAAATCTTTAAACTGATATCGAAACTAATTTAATAAGTAAAAAACCATCAATAACGTTTTAAAATCTGTAATAGCTACGGAATAATCTCCTGCTCACACTTAACTATTACACCCTGTATATGTAGGTATTGTAGGTCATTCTAAAAGTACCTAGATCAATGGATTATATTAGGTGTGGATTTTGCCTATAATTATTTAAGTACAAACATTCTGTTGAATCCTAGTGAAAATAGAAAATGTAGGTACGAGTACACCTGCTTAAAATATATGTACTTAAATTATTCAAAATAACTATTTACAACGTGGGGGGTAATTGAAACCAAGTGCTTATTACTTCAGAAACTGTTAAAGTGTCGAGTTTGAAAGCCCTTCAAACCGTTTACAAAGTTATGCAATAATCATTTGTCGCGGCCGTTGCCCTCGTAAATCGTATTAAGTATTTCTATTTAAAGTTACGGAGAGTATAGAGGTAAGTGAATGATATTATCTATGAACGATACGTGTATATAGGAAAAGGGGAGAAGCTGTAACAGTTGATGGCCCTCCTATTATATATTTAACGAATGTATGTATGTACTGTGAACAACGATAGTAACGTCATCTATTTATATGTTCGTTTCCAATGGCACGTATTTATCTTAGACATACGAAAGCAGCTACGGGCGTTCAAATCCTACTATTTAATTAATAAAATGCAAAAATTTTGTGAGGATATTTGATAGGTACTAAATAAATACCGCGTAAACCGTTGCAGGGATGGCTTAGAAAGACAAAACTTGACACACATATTAGACGAAATCATGGATTATAATTTCCAACTTTGCACAATCACACAGGTATGCTTCTGCTATATGTAATAAATAGTTCTATAACGTTTCATGTGAGTCTCACTCAACTTATGCGCTATTCTTATCTGCGAGTTTTGTCGTATCCAGCCAGGAACGAGCATCATTAAGACCGAAACAGGAAATAACAGTAATATGGTAGACGTCACCATTACTAGGATGCGTACACTCCGGCGCACTTACGTAATGCTATATTCATTCATTCATTCAATCATTCATAGAATAACGATATTTGTACAGAAAGATTACTATTTAAAATGATTAAATATTTTCTGTTCTAACGGAATCTTAAAGGTAGGTGTAAGATTTTAAAAAATAAGTTTCACTTTAACATAGCGTTTATGCGACAAGCTTTTATTTTGCCGACTGTATTTTTCTTATTAGACGATTCTAAAGAGCCTAAACTCGGTAGGATTGCGTTATTTTACTACCGAATATCTATGACCACCTTCCGGTTCCATCATTAGATCAACTCGATGGTATCATAATATTATATTGTCACATAACTTACATCAATAATCCAAATTTTAGCTCAATCGTAAACCGGGAAGTGGGTCTACCTACATTAAAGATATTTCCAAAAAAAATAGTGAAACACGCCATTTGAAGGTCACTGAAGCTAAAAAATATAATTCAATTTTTTCTTTGTATGTATGTGTGCCTGTTTGTTTCAACATTCACGCCAAAACAACTGGTCAGATTTCAACTTTTTTTGGTACACGGACGGTTCAGAGACGTTTATAGGATGATTGACCCGACTACGCTAAAGCAAAAAGAGGTTTATGGCTTTTTTCACTGTTGCGAACAAAGTTCTAGTTAGTCATAAATGCATAATGATTCTCATATAACGACAAGTAATTGGTGAACCGATAACCGATAAAACCAATTTTTTGTACCATAGCTATGATTTTTTTGATGTAGTCACCTTTCAGATAAAGGAAAACTAAATCCAAATCGAACAATTCATTTAGGAGTTACTTTGCCACAAAAAAACACAGATACATACACACGTCAAACTTATATCACCCCTAATTTTCGCCGGGGGTTAAAAACGGCTAATTGTGTACCACTGTGTAATCTCATCTTTATCCCAGCTTTTGATTGGCAAAACAATACGTCGTACCGTCTTGCAAACGTTCAAAGATATTATTTATCCTACTGTACCTACACTTATCTCAGCATAATATCGGCGGAAATAATGACACTTCTTTGTTCCTTTTCCGCTAGTTGCCTTCACGTCTTTTATCTAATGATGTAAAGACGGGGATAGCATGTCGAGCGGGGACTGATAGCCTATTTACAAGTAGTTCATTTGCGTTCCAATGATCAGTCATAATCTGGCTCTAAGGATGGGCATTGGGTTTATTCAACTTATGGTTATCGAGAATACCACTAATTTAAATAAGAGAATAAAATCACCGCTATTCTCTATACAAATAGGGATGTTGACTGTACTCAAATAATGACTAACTTTAATGTAAAATAGCAGTTTTTATGATGTAAATCTTAAAAAAAATTGAGTTCGATACCTTACGTGTAGCTTGTTTTATAAGCCTTTAAAGTTAGGTGGAAAAGTGCATTTTTAAAGTATTAAAATATTAATAAATAATAATACCATTAAATAACCGATGGTATGGTAACTTTTGTTATGAGACCGTTTCGATAAACGCAAGTTTTAACATGCACACACTGCAGAACAATGATCTTAATTTCCCCATACAAGGTGGGACGGTGTGAGTATGGAGCGTTTTTGGGTATGTCCAAAAGTGTGATACTAACGTTGTTGTATCTCGTGGAGTTTTTATGACATTGATGTAGCTTTTTCACCAGTATTTCTATTATTGAAAGGTTGTTTTATAACATACCATGGAATAAAGTTGTCAACATTCCTATTGTGATAGTGTAAAGTAATGTACACATAAAACATTAGAATAGACAGTGCTTTATGATTCCGAGTCCAAACTTTCTATATTATAACAATGTGAATTTTGTCTATGCTGCCTCCTTTTTGAGGTTTTAATATGGATTTTAATCATAGACAATTGTAAAGTTACATGTAACTGAATTCAATTTTTCCAGCACAACATGAAATCGAGGATAAAGAACTAACGTAGTTGTCGTACCTGAACGAGTGAACGAAAAATGTCTTTGCTAAAAATTACTAGCAACTAATACTTTTTTTAAAATTAAAAACAGTGAGTTTCGGTTTACATTGGGGCACCAGATATCGCCAACGGTAATCAACAACCCCCACCTAATTTTTAATAAGTTTAGCAATTCTTTAGTTGCAGGTGACTTACTTAGGACCCAGTCATAGTGGCGTTTTATGAAATAGTACTAGTTCATATTTAGTTTTACATAGTCCTATCTTGCTCCCTTTGTTCTCTATGTTCACTTCGCATAATGTTTACACTTTGTACGATGTAAGTTCGCATATATATGAACACTACGTACATATATAACTTACTCGTACGTATTCAGGCTCAGTACCATTAGCCTAAGTGATTCGACAGCAGCACGTAGCCTAAGGCAACGGTTCAATGAATTCATCATTGAATCCAATCCGTGGTTGCAATACCGCTGGGGTTACGATCCATTTGGCTAATTACAGAACTAGAGTTACGTCTAAACACTTAGGAGCATCGAATTTGAACTATCTTCTGAGTACCATAATTTCAGGTTAGTCGAGAAGTTACGAAGTTTGTTACGTTGCATTGCAGATTTCTGTGTAACAAGATGCGGTTACATTATATGATTTAAAAATTATATAGAATAATTTGTTTTGTGATAATTATTCAAACATTATAAGCAAGAAAACTTCTATAACATAGAAATAATACACAACGTAATATTAATTTACCTAGTGGAGTTATATTGAGTTAGAAATACACAGCTGTTTCATAAAAAGATTAAAGTATGTTTAAATTATTAAAAGAAAATACGAGCAACCGATAAGCTGTTTCGCTTAAATGTCAAAGGTATGAAAGCAAAATAAATCTCCATATCCTTTGGGCTACAGACAAAACAAATAATCATTCAAAGAAATCGAATGCCCCGCTCTCGTTTACAAAGCAAACTTACCCGTTATATTGGGAATCCTGAAGCTTTCTGTTTGTTTGTCCCGCTCTCGAGAAGAGCTGAAGTTGGTCAAATACGAAACCGAAGAAGATTAGCATTTTGTTTGTGACCTGAAAAACTACAGCCGTATTCAGTACAAACAATATCCCGGACACACTATTTCTGAAGTACCACGCAGATATTTACAGAAACAATGTTTCAGCTTACATGTTTTGGCTAGTATTAGACACAATGTTTTAGAAACAGAAATACGTAGGTCACTCGATAAGTTTTGGGATGCTCGAAATTTGAAAATGGAACGCACCTGAATTATATGTTTTTAAAAAGCAAATTTATTTAAAAATAGAACACAAGTGGCCGATTCGCTCCAATTTAAAAAATGAATATGTTACTGTCATTTTCTAAAACGGTTCCCGCTTAACCGCGAACATTTGCGTGCTATGATATTTTATGATTTTAAATTTGGTTTATCTGAACAATTGTGTTTGCAACGATTGCCGTCAGCGTTAGGAGATTCTGCTCCTTCACCGGCAAGAGTTTTTAGATGGTTCAACGAATTTAAAAGGGGTAAAACCAGCCTCGGAGATGGCCACCGAAGTGGTCGCCCGCAAACAGCAGTAACTGCAGAAAACGTGTCGACTACTGAAATGTTGGTGCGAGATGATCCACGAATAACATACAAAGACATAGAGAATATCTTAGGCGTCAGTTCGGGGGAGCGTTAGCATCATTCTTCATCAACATCTTGGAGTAAGGAAGCTCTGTTGTCGTTGGATACCACGTTTTCTCTCCGATACTGAGAAACAGGCTCGTGTAGATTGGTGTCGTGAGATGCGTCTACGATTCGACAACGAGACATCGCGGCGTGTATCGGAAATAATTACAGGTGAAGAAACATGGATTTACCAATATGACCCGGAATACAAGCGGCAATCGTCAGTATGGGTCTCCTCAGAGGGAAGTTACCAACAAAACTACAAAGACCTCGTAACGTCGGTAAAAAAATGGTAGCTAGTTTCTTTTCACAGGGTAGACATTTATCAACATCAATGCTGGAAAATTATTGGTCAGTCAACTCTGATTGATATACTACAGTAGCATTGCCGCAAGTTTTCAAAGCAGTGCGAGAGAGGAGACCAAAGACTGGACTTCGGGGAATCTTGCTGCATCACGATACCGCCTCTTCACATACGTCCCTCAGAACAAAGGCGTTTATTGAGAAAACTGGGATAGAAACCTTACCATATCCACCCTACAGTCCTGACTTAGTTCCCTGCGATTTCTTTTTGTTCCCGGTGGTGAAAGAAAAAATAAAAGGGAAGTTTTTTTCGAGTGCTGAAGAAGCCGTCGCTGCATATGAAGAAGCAATTTCGGACCTATCTGATGAAGACTGGCAGTGCTTCCAAAGTTGGTTCAGACGAATGGAACTTTGTATTGAGAGTAATGGAGAGTATTTAAAAAAAATGAAAAATAAATAATACTAATATCTTCAATAGTTTTTTTATCTCAAAATTATCGAGTGACCTACGTAATGAAAAATTCAACGCATTAAATAAATAATGTTTTGCACTGCTGTAGAAAAAGAATGCGGCTAAGTCGAGGTATAAAGCTGACAGTACTGATAAGAATAAAGACCGCTATCATGTATTGCGCAATCACTGCAGTACTATTTGCCGTGACACTCAAAGACGCCACATCCACCAGTCCGTGGAACATGGGGACCCTGCGAAAGTCTGGAAATTTCTCAAATCAGTCGGAGTTGGAAAGTCTCGTCAAAGTTCTTGTACCAATGATGTTAATTTCGATTTACTTAATCAACATTTCTCCACTTCTGCTACATTTAGTGGCCCTGCTAAAGTCAATACTCTTGAATTTCTATCATCACTTTCCACTCCAGGCTCGCTTCCTTTTTCTTTTGTGCAATTTACAGACAGTGATGTTAAGAAGAACATATTATCCATAACCTCTAATGATGTTGGTACTGATTGCGTTAGTCGTAATATGATCCTTCCTCTCCTTGACTTACTTGTTCCCATAATTTGCAGCATCTTTAACAGTTCTATCTCCTCTGGTGTTTTTCCGACACTTTGGAGGGATGCAAATATTGTTCCAATTCCTAAAAAAAATAGCCCCTCCTTATTTACTGATTATCGTCCAATCTCCATCCTCCCATTTCTTTCTAAAGTACTTGAACGTCTGGTACAGCAACAGTTGACGTCCTATTTAAATAGGAATGATCTTCTGAATCCATTTCAGTCTGGCTCTCGTCCTGGTCATAGTACGGCGACCGCACTCGTTAAAATTACAGATGACATTCGGGCAGGCATGGACAATCGGAAACTAATGGTTTTAACGCTGCTTGATTTTAGCAATGCGTTCAACACTGTTGATTTTGTAATACTAAGTTCTCTTAACATATCTCCTGCAGTAATTGACTGGTTTCGTAGTTACTTAAATGATCGTCGGCAACGAATTAAGGTGGATGATTCCTGTTCCTCTTGGTGCAGCACGCTCGCCGGGGTTCCTCAGGGTGGAGTGCTGTCCCCTTTGCTGTTTTCAATATTTATAAATTCTATTTCGCATAACCTTTCATCACATTATCACCTTTATGCTGACGATCTTCAAATTTATTCGCAGGGGGTACTCGGTGATCTTGCGTCTGTTATAAGTGAAGTAAATAACGATTTGGAGCACATCCTAAACTGGAGTCGTAGCTTTGGTCTTAAGGTCAATCCTGCTAAGACTCAAGCTATAATTATTGGCAGTTCTAAGCTGATCTCCAGGGTTGACTTCGATAATGTCCTACCCATATGCTTTAATAGCATATATACCCTTTTCGCAGCAAGTCAAGAACCTCGGTATTATCTTCGATCGCACTTTATCTTGGGTGCCACAGGTTAATGAGGTTAGCAGGAAGATGTTTGCGGCAGTAGGTTCTCTTAGAAGACTTAGTAATTTTCTCCCCATCGCCACTAAAATTTAGCTTTCTCAAACATTACTTCCCCCTATTTTGGATTGTGCTGATATTTCCTATCTTGATCTCACAGAAGAACAGCTCAATAAGCTTGAGCGCATCCAAAACATCTGCATTCGGTTCATATTTGGGTTACGCAAGTATGACCATGTTTCCATCTTCAGGTCTCAGCTTTATTGGCTTCGAATCCGCTCTCGTCGTAACTCACATATCCTGTCTCTTTTGTATAGCGTACTTTTTAAACCCGCAACTCCCTGCTACCAGAGCGTTTCAGTTATTTGCGATCTGTTAGGTCCGCTCAAAATTTCCTTCTTGTTGTCCCCTCTGCATCCTCCAAATTTTTCAATAGTTCTTTCACATTCCAGGCAACTCTACTGTGGAACTCTCTACCCCATGACATGAAGCGTGCCCAGTCCCTTGCAACATTTAAGTCACACCTTAAAAAACATTACCTGTCTCTCCCTTAACACACTGCTATTGAAATCACTTTCTCAACTTTGCGGCTGACACTGTTATGGTTATTTATTTATTAACTTGGCATATGTATGTTTATTTACGCAATCTTATGTGTGTATGTTTATTGCGTATACATGTGTCTATATGAGTTTTTTGTTTTGCTTCATAACTGTTTCTCGCCACCTACTTAACTAAAATTGTTGTCTTTTAAACACTCCGCTACCCGAAGGTTGTCTGGAAGAGATCGCTATTTAGCGATAAGACCGCCTGTTGTTTACCTCTGCTAATTCGAATGTTACCGTCATGTTCTGTATTTCTGTGTATCTGATGTGCAATAAAGAGTATTTGTATTTGTATTTCTAATGTTTTGGAAACTTGAAGTGTACTCGTACTTTAACACCAGTTGTTGGGATATCGCTTGAGGAGATAGTGTTATTGTGTACAGCTGTATACCATTTTTTTTGAGGCAAGGCGTGTCTAGTCGAAAGAAAATAAAAAAATGTGGTTTTTGGAACTATTTGTTAAGAACTCAAATATAGTAAATGCTCTATTAAATATAGTAAATGCTCTATCACTTTAAAAACCTTATCATCGTCCCACACAATTGGGAACATTAAGTTTCTCAGCGTTTGCTTTTCTCTATAGTGTGCATTATGGAAACTCTGAATATACAAATAGTTTATTATAACACCGTATTGTATTCTAGATATAACTTTTTTAACATTCGTACAGTTCCCTTGTATGAATACATTTTACTTTGGCCTACATAGATATGTAAGATTTTTTTTAAACAAAACGTGATAGCTAGCTTTTTTACTTTTTCTTACCAGATTGAAAATGTATTCATACGAGGGAACTGTACAAATGTCACATAGGGTGCTTAAAAAATGATGATCAAAAATCAATTCGATATAAAAATATGATATTAGTAGAATGAGTTCACATAGTGTATTCCTACTTTCGGGAATAAATATAAACCTTTGAGAAACTTACTGTTTCCCAATTGACAATGGTACAAACGCTTGCTCCCCTACTTCCAGCGGGGAGCACAGAAACAGATTAGTTTACAGCAACATTTGTTTCTGAAATACCTGTTTCTGAAACCATGTTCATAAGCAAAATGTTTTTAGTGGATAGCTGGCTTAAAGTCTCATATAGACAGCGCGTATGAGAAAAACCGAAATCCCGGTAATGACTTTACAAAATACCTGCTTCTGTTCAGAGAAATGCTTACATATTGAGGCAAATGATGTTTATGATGGGAATGGAAGACCTAGCATTTTGACAAGACAATATACAATAGTCAGAGCAATAAATGCTTTATATGTCGATATAATTTTTGTGTACCTACTTTTTAGGTTTATAAACTTATCCCTCAGTTAATGTAGCTGAAAACAGTTTTTTCTTTGGTGATAACAACACACGTGTTAATGTGTAATTGTTAAGCAAAATAAGGTAAATATATTTTCTCCAACTTGCTGGGAAATGTTCCCATTAATGTAGTAAATGCACACCGCGAAGTCCATTGTTATACGTTGATACGATAATCAATTTAAAAAAAAAGTGGCATTACTTCCCGGACAGGCCCGGAAAGTGTATATTATTGTGCAGGTTTTTACTTTTAATTTCATCCAATACTTTGAAAATTCACCATACAGCCAATAGTAACGTATACAAAAACCGAGATTTAAAAATACTTTAATTGTTTTCTGCATTTAGTTAATGCATGGTTAATGCTAATAATAATAGAAAAAAAAACAATAATTATTGTGTCCAAATCATAATACAATTTATTTAGTCTTAATGATCTTCAGGGACTGATAAATATTTTGTAGCAAAGGTATGTTTTTTTAAATGTTGTGCGTTTAGAATTTGCCGATTCAACTAAAAGTAAAAATGCATATATTTATTTTAAGTATTGCTATGGGTTTTCTTTTTATTTATTTTCATTACTATATTTCAAGTGGAACCAAATATACAATTCAGACCCTAAACTTTAATATACTTAAAAAAATTAAGGCGGGAACGTGAATTTCATTTTGTCAAAGATTGTCTGTCGAGTTCTAGGTCGTGTTATTTTTACGAAAATAAGTTACATAAACATGTGTAAAATTTCCTCGCATATTTGGAGGAAAGCAGTATACATGCCTCGGCAGGAATGTCATTTCGTGGATTCGTATCTATTGAAAACTGTACTCATCCACGGAATGACTTTTCCCGGGCTCTACAGTAATATACTAATAACCAAAAATGTTGTACAGTCGACATCTAAGTTATGCATGTACTGTTTGAATTTATAGCCGAATATAATATTCGCTTTTGTCATTTGTACCTAGAATTGCGCTGAATTGTTTATGACAAGAGAATATCTTAACAAAGCTCCACAAAATCAACACGAAAATGAGCGACGTTATTATAAATTCAAATTCCTATATTTGTTAATTATCTTAATGTGGGATTCGCGGCGGGAAAGTCAGACTTCGTCGGGGGGTTCAAAATCGCATTACTAACGCTTACTTAAGCGGGTAACGCGCCTTTGTGGAGCGAGATGCGCAGTCGACTGAAGCGATGGCTGTCGGGGACTTTTAAATTGACACGTTACAACGATTAAAGAAATGCAGTTTGGGTAGTTCCTTTCGTTTGACCAATGTATCAAAGACCACACTCGTAGTCCGCACAAGATGCTGACAAGCTGGACCGGACAAGAACATGGATTGCGTTACCACTAGCTGGTATAACAGGATCATACATTTCATGAAGAAACAGTACTGCAAAACATAATTTTTTGTGTAAACGGTCTGTAAATGATTTTATAATAATTTAACTAAGCCCTTCTGGCACACGCGTAACTACCTTTACACATTAGGCCCATCTGGCATGTACGTACACCTTAATTTGTATTCTCAAAGTTGTAAAAATCGTAAAATTGACAGAGAAAAAAATATTTTTTCTCAGTCGACGTCGTGAACACGGAAGCTGTAACACTTCCAAAATATCGGGAACTCCAAATGAGATAATATAAGCGATAATAGTGATAATCGCGGAAACACAAGAGAATATTATAAGCTATCATAGTAAAAAAAAACCGGCCAAGAGCATGTCGGACTATGCTGCTCAGTGTAGGGTTCCAAAGCTGTTTATACATAAAAAAATGCACTACAGATGAAAAAAATACGATATGACAAAAAGTTTAAAGTTTTTTTTTGTTTCATTTTTAACTCTCTAAATAGGTTCTCTAAAGGTTGGTAGTGTAATGGTAAACACAAGCAGTAGCATGAAATAATTCTGCAAAGTTTCTATTTGCCCAAATGACATTTGACGATTTGTTATTTGCCTAAGTAAATCATTTGCTTCATAATAATTTGCCATATAAAAGTTTCTTGAAGTAAAATTTTGCGATTTAAAAAGTTGCCAAATAAGAAAAGAGTGTCGTAAAGTTATGCCAACGATTGTTTTGCGAAATGAAACTTCTGAGAAAAGTTGGTTGGGAAGTAAAATTTGGCGAAACATTTTTCGCCGAAAAGGCAGTATACCCGACAGCTTGTGTATACATGTTATAGTTACCTTCTGAAGTAATAAAATTTACGTGAAACAAGCAACATACAATTCTTTAAGTTGGATATTTTTACTGGTCATCTTAAAATTATGGCTATCTTCTAATCTCGAACTTTTACAACGAACTGTAAACAGCGATGGTTGGCCTTTTTAGAAATATTTACTTGAAATCTGTCAAATTGACATCCACAGTTGAATTTAAACAGCAGAGCAATCAAGTCAGAGCCAAAATAAACTTTTAACCATATTTGCGAAAACACTTTCTTGCAGTGGCATTTGGTCTTTGGTCTCATTTATTTAAATAAAACAATTGAACGGATTATATCGCCTATATTATCTCATTATAGTTCCCGACGCTTCGGAACAATATATTATGTGTTACAATAATTATGTTTCTGTGTCTTGCTATAAAACCACCTTAAATCGCTTTACTCCCTACGTCGCAGTCTGTTGTTTGAAACGTTTGCCTATTTTTAAACAGAATAAACAGAATTCCGCCGCTAACTACCGGTTTACAATTACAAAGGCGATGGCTTATAAAGAATTTTAATTTGGCCTGAAGGTGGAATAACTTTCGGCATGGAATGTTTTGTGTTATAAAGAGGTAGGTAGCTGATTTTTTTCCATGTTATTGCTTATAACAACGTATCTGTTACTATAATAAAAATCTAAAAACAACTGATCGTGCGTCAGGTTCATAACTGCAAGGAAAAATATTGGTGCGATAAAAGTCTCTTTTATAAGTAAACACATACTATGTACTCGTACATGTATCCTAATTGCATTGATAACAATACTTCTAACGGATGCTCTAGAAAGCTGGCATTTGCACGATTTGGTTACTTTATGTGCATACCCTATTTCGTTCACTTAAAAAGCATTTTCCTGAAACTGATGATGATGGATGGATTGACGATGTACTTACTCGTAAAACTCACTGAACCTAATTAGCATACTTATCAAATGTTTTTTTCATCTGCATAAGGATAAAAAAGTATGTTCTACAAAACATAGTAGATTGTTTGACAAGGTGCTAAAATAAGCCATTATGACACGAAGTGATTGTCTGAGTGTCATCATGGTTTTTAGCCACGTGTTAAACACTCTGCTTTTCACTTCGACTGCGAGAAAATAAAAAGGCTTAGCATTAAAGTTGTATATGTCATGAAAAATTAAAAGTGCAGATTGAGCAATTCGATCAGAAAGTGGCCAATCTGATCAGGTTGGTATTTTTTTGTTTTTTATTATTCGTAAGTAGTATGTAGCTGCCCGCAATTTTTTTTTTCAGTGTCTTAGAAATTTGTATGGGATTATATGGCTTCCTTTTAAACCCTAGGGGCTAAATGTACTATTTTAATCTCGGTTCGCGAAGCTAATATGACGTAGTTTTTGAGCAGGAAAAGTGAAAAATACTTTACATTACTATTATCAAGTATCACAACACCACAAAAAAACGGAACTCAATCGCGTATACTTAAAAATACTAACGTAAGATAATGAAATAAATTATTTTTATACGCAAGTAAATCCGGTTTGTTGTGTTATGATAATGAGTGAAAATCGTGTAAGTTTAAATCAATATATTCTCAAATAGTTTGATATTCTACAACATATCGTCAAATATCAAAACAACACCATTTCACGTATCTGCAAATTAGAGATGAATCAAATTCAACGTTTGATGTACACTGAATTATTCCCAATGTTCTGAACATCCCGCGATGACACCCTCTATACAGAGCGGTATATGTACCAAAATGAAGACATTAATTTTGATCGGCATGTTTGATACTGAATTAATTAACTGGTTGATTGTAACCAACGGTTTGTGGTTTACTAAGATTGAAATTCGTGTGATTGAAACTGGCAATATAAATCAATATTTAGATTTTAACCTACATGTAATTGATCTAAAACACAAATAGATATGCATTCAACTGAACGGATCAGCGTGTAAATAGTTTTGTGCTAAATAACTCACTTGATAAAACCTGCGTTGGATGTATTTTCTGTAATTGTACGAAATTTGCGCTTTGCATTTTATTGACTATTACATTCATAAACAAATTTACTCATTTGTAGTTACCTAAAGGTGCGTCCACACTTGTATCATTTTCTCGTACACGATCACTGTCGGCGCGGCGATCATCGCCGCGCTTGTCCGATCTAAGTGTGTGATACGCGTAGCAACATGTATTTCGAGCGATCGGATCGGCGCAACGTCCAAACGCGTGATCGTGACACGCGAGCATGCCACGGAACGAAGATCTGATCGGGCAAATGATACAAATGTGGACGAACCATAAGATAACTCACTTCTTCAGTTGAATCATGCTGACCTGACGGTAAACTTGTAAAATTATTTAAAAATCTATCATTTTCTTGAAACTATTCCATTTTACTTGATTTAATATTAGGAATATGCAAAAATATAAAGTACCTATATTAAAGCAGAATCATTAGTTATTAAAATAAATAAAATATTATTACAATACAACACAAACAATCTTTATTACACACCTCAAATACTAAGAAATACAGAAACATGATAGTTACAATTAAATTGTATAAAGCGAATTCTTCCTGAGAACCTTTGGGCAGCGGAGTGTTTAGCAGTAAGCTCGGTTCTCCATAAAAACGTAGTTACGCTCTCATTTTCAAAAACTAGCTAGTTTGCTCTGGAACTTTGTACTTAGAATAAGTTTAGGTAAATGCAGGCCTGTAATTAGTTTATGTAGCTTTAGATACCAAAGTAATAAAAATACAGCGAATTTAAGTTTTTCATACAAAACTGGTTTTTGCAGGCATATAAACTAGTTTCCGGCCTACATATACCTCATGACATTGTATATGCAAATTTTCCTAACAATCCAACATGAAGTTTTAAAATAAGAACGAAACTCCGTTTGTATGGGAAGGTGAAATTCGGTTGTTTAAATTGTTTTAAGTAAATGGCGAAAAACAGTTAGTTTCATAACTTATGACGCAAAAAAACACATATACAAACTGCGCAGATATACATACATAAATACTTAGACATAATAACCATTGTAAGCCTAAAGTGTCTCACTAATTCAAAACCATCCCGTCCTTCGGTATTTGCCAGACAAAAGTAAAACAATGATAAAATATTTTTTTTACTGTAAAATGTTTCACAAATCACAAAAAATAATGAAAGCGAGAAGCGGAACAATTACCTCGTAACCTATAATCGGGTAACACTGTTTGTAGCTATTTCGGACTTTATAGCGGCACGGTAGTCCAGCTTTGTTTTGATAAGGAACGTTTTTGTGAGCAAAATCTGGATCAGATAGTTGTCACAGGCGAAGCAGTTACTTGCCAACTGCAGTGTACTACTACTGTTATGTTAAGAGTCTATAATTTTTATCTAATCTATATACATATAGGAAGAAGTCCTGACTGATTCATCAACGTATTTAGAGCCGAAACGACTAAGTCTAGTTTTTTTTTACCGTATGATATTTGTATAACGTATGCAAACAATGAGAAGGGATTCCCCGAGGTGGTTAAATTGGGCTTGTAAGTTAGAATGGAGAACATTGATATATTTTAAAGTAGCAGATTGAAACAGCGTGAATGAAGTCCTATTAAAAGTTAAGAAAAGTGATTTCACTATGGGTTGAAAAGCAAGAGTTGAAAGTTTGCATAGGAAAAAATCGGATGTTTGAACATAGAGAGCCGAGTTGAAAAGCCAAGAAAGTTAATTTTAATTATAATAATATGCCTTAAAACCTATGGGTTTGGGGGATTGAAAATTGATATAAGATTTTTTTTTACTGAGAATTTGCAAATGATATTTTTAAATACCAGCTACGAAAACCAACGTTACAGACTTCATTATTTCTAAAGGTACAAATCCATACTTTAATGCAAACTGTCTGTCTGCTACTTCTTCACGCTTAAACCGTTGAACCGATTTAGATGAAATTGGATATGGAGATAGTTTGAGTCCCCGGGAAGGACATAGGCTACTTTTTATCCCGAAAAAATACTTTTATTCGCGATAAAGGAATTTAAGGCGGACGAAGTCGCGGGCAGAATATTGTACATTTAATTATTCCAAATAAAATAAAATTCAGCTCTTAAATGGAAATTGCACACCAAAGATTGACGATAAATTGCCAAATAGTCGCCGGCAGACTTGCGAACATAAGATAGTCGCCTCTAAATCTAAATATTTTGATTATTATATCGATTCCAATACAAAAAGCAGTCATTATCATATCATCATCACTTTATAGATTTAAATCTACTTACAAAATGTTGTTCACGAACGATTCGGCTGCATTGTGTTAGCATAATTACAATAAAGTAGTTGTGTGAAGACACTATAAATTCATCAAATCGTTTTTTGCATGCGGTACTTCCTGTCACTTCAAACGGAAACTTTTTGAGACGTAAATTAAATTAAAAACAGAACAACTCTGCGGTCGTTTCGAGAATTCGTTTCGTAATGTTTAATTAAATACCCGTGTACGCAACATGATTTGCGGAAAATGTTGTGTTATTTTTGGGAATTTAAAAACGTAAATACCTACAGTAACATAAATATAATCACCTAACATATCTCATTCACACTTATTCACATTACAACGTTTCTTCACAGTTTCATGTTGTAATTATTGTGAAGTTCACGGCAAACTACAGGGTAATTCCTAGAACCTGTCACGAATTTTAGTATTAGATACAGGCTACCAAATACTTGTGTCCAATGCCATTAGATTTTTCGTGAATTGCGCAACTATTGCCAAACATTGCATTAACGAGTTGAATTATAAAATTTATGTATAAAAGTTTGACTATTTAAGCTATTAGTTTCCATGTCAAATAGTATTAAACTCACTGTTTCATATTACTCTTATTGTATATATACATGTATATATACATTTTCAAAAAAATGTATCACCATAGTAACCAATGTGATTTTTTCATAATTTTGCAATTAAGTAAATTTCATTCCACATCCTTAATTATTATTGTAATTAATATTTAGGCTTAATAAATAACATTTCTATGTAATAATTAAGAACCAGTAAACGAAGAAATTGGGATTACAGTAAGAAAAAAAGAATTTATAACGTAAAATCTTCGTAACCATCTGCAGATTCAAAGTTGCTAAACAGCATAAAATCACCGCTGCGTGCAAATACACCTATTGATTTCCATGAGATTTTCAAATGATTTCTGTGTGAAATCTCTGTTTATTGTGTTATCTGCGCCATTTGTGTCAACCTTAAAACAATTGCTGGAGTGAATGATCTAATTTCGATGTACCTCGTATTCAGAAGATAACGTTGGATTGGGTTCGAAGTGTGTAGTCTGTTCGGTTGAATTCAGACGACCAAACTAGGTCGTGCATGCGCAGCATCTGTGGTAATCCACAGATGCTGCCAATCCATCAATAGATTCTGGCGGTGCGGAAAAGGAAAACATAGGATTGCACTTTACTTCGAATGCTAGACAAGATCAGTTAAAACTATAGATATTAGAAAACTACCTCAATTTCTAACATACTTTTTCGTTGATAGCTACATGAATTTGCTGGTTATTGGATCTAAGTAAAAAAATATATATATTGCGATCTACTACAGTCTGAATCGGAATCGAACCAGTGTCTGTGTTTAACCGTAATAACAATACAATACAAATACTTTTTATTGCACACCTCATATACACAGAAATACAGAACATGACAGTAACATTCGAATTAGCAGAGGTAAACAACAGGTGGTCTTTCGCTAAATAGCGATCTCTTCCAGACAACCTTTGGGTAGCGGAGTGTTTCAAAGACAACAATTTTAGTTGTAGTAGTATAACATTCTGAACCATTACACTATCAAGCCGCTTGAGATTCGCAACGAATTAATCCTCTACCGTCGGTAACGGTAGCTCACGACCTATGTACCATTTTATAATGTTGTTATTTCTTTTAAAGATTTAGTTCCTTGCAGCACCACTCTAAGAACATGCGTTCATGCAGTATTTTTTAAGCTGGACTGATGTAGTGTCAGGTCTGTCAATCTGGTTTTGATTGTTTGTGTGCCTTGGCAGATGCAATAAGGGAGCAAATAGATGTTTTTGCACATTTAAGAATAAATGCTTGACACACTAGTAAAGAAGTGAAAAAATGTCTCAAAGTCCTGATTAACTGACTAATCAACGCCCAGCCTAAGCGCTTGGATCTAGAAAGCTGTATATTATCCATTGGTAACCTGTGAAAATTCAAGAATGGTTCAACTTAACATGTAAGTATGATCAGAACTCTGAAAAAGTGGACAGCTAAATAGCAGAATGTTATTGTATTTAGTCTATATTATTCCTAGAACCAAGACGTATATAACGATACCTCGTAGATCAAAATCCATCAAGCCGTTTAGGCTGAGAGCGTGCCAAAGAAATGTACACCCCCATAAATACATATGTACACTCGAAAAATATAACCCTCCTTCTGACGCAATCGGGTAATAATACTTAATGATAACGTTTATTAACATAACGGTCATGCTACTCTTGTTAAGGAACAATAATTTACCTCGGAAAAAAGAATCCAACATGATGTGCTTGAATTATTAATGCCCCACTTTAAGTGGGTATTCTACTGGCCTAATTTCAGTGGTTGTAATTATCTAGATATATTAATAAAATATGTAGTAGGTCGGCTTGTTTCAACGATTAGGTAAAATACATATTTATGTAGGTACCACAAACTTCAAACCCAAAGTATACTTGAAGCTTGGTGTTTAATGTATCCTTACCTTTTTGTTTTCATTTTAGGTTTACTTAGACACACATTGCTCACATTGCTCGTAGAACCGATAGCCGAAAAGGTTCGTGATTGGTGACCGCGTACAGAACGAGACAGCGTAGGGAGATCCCCCACAAGATGGAATGACCAAATACAATAGGGAACATGCATGAAATTTTTTCATCGCTTTTCGTAAAGAAATATCAAAATACCGTAAAAACTATACCAAAAAGTGAAATTAAAATTAAAATCGGCCAAGAAATACGTACGATATAAGCATTTTAAACTACTAATTGGACAGCGATTTGACAGAGAGGTCCGACATAGACTCTTACGTCACAGTCTACTACGGTCATATAAACTCCGTTCTGCTAGAAAGAGATAGAATGAAATGTTTGATGGCTTATATCTTGGGTATTTTTATAGTTATTTGAAAAAATCTTTTTGTCTACTGTTTGTTACATGAATAAGGTTTTAATAAACCAAAAATTAAAATTCATGCATGTTCCCTATTGCGGGAAGGGCTAGAGGCGTAATATTTTTATCACTGCTATTCAAAATCTCGGTACTAAATCGATAGTCCTATGGACTGTATGGCTGAGTAATATTAGTACAGCTATTAATGTTTTATATAGTTATATGTATATATTTGTATACTTAAGTATCGTGTTTGCTTAATATATAAGGACCATACTTCAATTTCAAATTGCGTTGCGCCACCTACTTAACTTATACGTAGCTACGTACAGATTCTTTTTCTCAACGTCTCTCACTACCAAAAGATTATCTGAAAGAGATCGCTGTTAAGCGATAAGACCGCCTGTTGTTTAACTCTCCTCGAATGTATTGATTTCTGTACTCTGTTTTGTGAGGTGTGCAATAAAAAGTTATTGTAAATCGATACAGCGATACGAGCTATCTTTTAACTAGGTATTTATGAGTTAGTGAGTTTGGGTTCTCAACCGACGAATGTGCAGTGTCAATAACGAAGAGAATTAATTAGAAATGAAAGACACATACAAAGGTACATAATATTTATTGATTTAATTTTTTCAACGCTTTTCTTTGTCATAGCGCTTGGCCCTTTTATTTCATCTGATTTTATTTTATATAATATGCAAGCAGATCAAGAAATTTGCACCCGCGAATCGATTTCCAGCTGCGCGATTATACTAAGTATTATGGACCATTTTCTTTCATTGAAATCAAACAATTTAATGGATTATATCGCGTATATTATCTCATTTTAGTTCCCAACGTTTCGGAAGCTTTCCAGCTTTCCATGGTCACGGGTGGACTGAGAAAAGATGTATTTTCCTCTGTCAAAGTTACAATTTGTGCAATCTACCCATTTTTGAAAAAACAAATAAAGGTGTACATACATGCCAGGTGGGCCTAAGCTGTAAAGACACACACATGCCAGAAGGGCTTAATTATTTTATTCTAATAATTTACCAAGCAGCATTTCACAAATGAGGCGTACTGAGGAGAAAAGAAACGCTGCAAAGAAAAACTGCCAGGCTACCTCATTACTAATTATAATATTTTAAAAAGAGAGACTATTAAACTTCTTTTTAATCAGATAAGATATTTTACACCGTTCGGAAATTAAGGTTTTGCAGCCCTGTGTCTCGCTTGATGAGAGATGTATTACAGGATCCCAAGCTGGTGGTAGTGACAATCCATCTTCTCTATAGAAATTAGGATGCTTTTTAATCTCAATAGCCTTGCGTAGCATTCTGGGAAAATATCTTTTTTCTTTGGCAAGGATTTATCAAGGTTTATCAAACTTAATTGAGTTGTTTGGTTTGTCAATGGCATGTTCACAGACTGCAGACCTATTACACCGACGGTGCTTGACATCTGCTATATGCTCCTTCACCCGGGTTGATACACTGCGTTCCGTTTGACAAATGTATGAAAGACCACACTCGCAGTCCAGCTTATAAATGCCTGCACTCTGCAAAGGGGTGCTACTCTTCACGGGTCTAAGGTATTGAGACACCTTCTTCAACGGTTTGAAATATGTTTTTATAGAAGCACGCTTCAAGATGTTTCTGATCTTGTCTGTGACCCCTTTCACATATGGTAATACGGCAGGTTTACGCTCGACTGTTGGTTTCTTCATACTGGGATTCTGCTTGGAACGTGGTATCTGGAACTAAAATGAGATAATATACGCGATATAATCCGTTAAATTGTTTTATTTCAATGAGTAATAATCGCGGAAACAGAAGAAAATATTATTTTGTTTCATTGTTCATTCTTTTCCTAATCAACAATAAAGTAAATTTCCTTCCTAATTGACACTAGACATTCGTCTGTGCCATGTTAACGGGTGGCGTGCAACAATGCGCGTGTGTTTTGTTTTGTGTCAATTAGAGATAGAATTGGGTCATCTACGGTTGCTATTTTACTTTCGTAGGATAACATAAAAGAAGAACATAGTTATGTACGTATCACTAAATTTAGCTGTTGGCTTCTAACTTCAATCGTCGCGAATTTTACCAAAATAGTGCAGTTTTTGCAAAACATATTAACAACGAACTGTGAAGGTGTTAATCCTTCAGGATGAATACGAGACAGTCAGGCCGTATGTAAAAGTAATATGTATTTAAATTAAGAACAACAGCTGTCTCGTAACAGCGTGTCAGTAGGACCTTGGTCGTAAGACAGACGTTGAATACAAAAGTATCAAACCGTACCAGTTATTTTTATTATTCCACCATCTGAGCTCATCCCCCACAGGACCGTATTATGTAAGATCTTTATTTGGCTATTTTGTTTCTTTTAATTTATACAAGCTCTATATTACTCGTAGTACTGTACCTGTAACTAAGTATGTCAGTAACTATTTAAACAAATCTTTCAAGTTAAATTTGACCCACTTCCCGGTTTCCGATTGAGCTAAAATTTGACATACTTAAGTAAGTTAGGTGACAAATCTTAGTTTTATCCTCCTATTTTTTGTCCGAGTTTGAGCTCTTTAGAATTGTCTCGGTGAGTATTTGATAAATGTTTAATGAAAAGTGCAGTCAGAAATAAAAGTTTGTCATAAAAATTCAACTTTTCACAGCATTTTTTTTTTGTTAGATTTAGGCAGGTACTCGTACACAAGTTAATACACGAGTAGATTAACTAATTTCCTCATGCTAGCCAATATCCAGCCGTGCAGTTATTATGCAGGCGTAACGCTATATTCATGGACGGCATGCAACAATGCGCATGTGTGTAATCTCAATTAAAGAGGGAACTGACAATGAAAGATAATGAATGGTGATGTTGATGTTGTTATTTCCATGCGTTCTTTGCCAAAGCTCTGGTTATTCTATTTTTCATCCACGTTATGCAAACAAATTTGCATCCGCTAGCAAATATCCAGGTAAGCAGTTATTATGCAGGCGTAATGCCGTGTTAACGGGCGGGGTGCAACAATGCGCATGTGTCTAGTGTCAATTAGGGCGGGAATTGGGTCATCAGCAGGTTACTCTCTAATACTGCGGCCGGCTCCATGAGCTTGTGTGAATAAATTGTAGGTGGAAAGATCACGACCGATGTTATACCTATTTGGGCCATCTAGGTAGATATAAATGAGAGAGACATATGGGATTCGGCAGGATCGTTTTGTCAGTTTCCTAAAATGTTTATTTTTCAAAATGGTGTACTCCTTATATAGTCTGTTTCCTAAATCATCTGCTTCTCAAAATGGCCTTCTTCCGACATAGTGGAAACTGACAATGTGGGAAGCAGACCATTATGATGATAATGAGATAATATGATGATTCTTAAAGTGTCCGTTTCTCAATTCGGCGGGATCTTTTTTCGTATGTACCAATATGTTCAAAGGTCGTACCTTCGAATTGGTCCTTACTTTAATTTGGTTCAGTACTAATGATGGGATACATGATTTAGACATCATAATAAGCGGAAATTATAGGAAGCTGGTCATTTTTGAAAGTGGACGTAATACAAAGCGAGCATTTTAGGAAAGTGCCATCATATGAAACAAATAGACATTATAGGGTATAAATGTTCGTTAGAAGGAGGCCATTTTGAAAAACAGTCATTTTAAAAAATGGACTTAACGAGCCTGCACGACGTATGATTATTTTTTATTTATTTACGAGGCCGAAATGATTTCCATACAAATTTTATACGGTCTATATAAAACTTTTGCGAAAATTGTATTCTACTATTTTCTACTTATTATTTCCATGGACTTAGCCCCGATTTTACCATCTTCCATTAGCTGTTAACGTTTGATAACGCCTGTCAAATAGTCGACATTGATAAGTGTAATCAACCGTTCATAATTAACAGAACATGGGGAAATACAACCTTCTTTTGTACATTGTGTCAGTAACTGCTTATGTACTGTCAGCTACAGAGAAACATGATCCCCCATATATGTTTGTATGGGAGAGGGGTCAATTGACTCTGCAGTTGGCTATGTATATTTTAGACGTATTTTATTCATTTCAACAGGTGTGCACCTAAATGATAATTATGTTTCTGACTTTCACGTGATTTACTATACCTGTATACCTTCTACGCAAACAAAGTTAACTCGTAAATAAAAATACCTTGTATCAGGTTCCCTTGACCAGATGCCAAAGTGAGCGAGTCAAGTTAATAAAACGTAATTGTATAATTGTTTCCAACTATCCCGGTAGGGGTGAGCAAGCAGAATTAATCAACTATAAACATCCCGAAGTGGCCGGTGGCGGTCGATATTTAGGCGAGTAGAAGGGCCAAATTTCGACAAGGCATTTCAATATTCCCAATCAATATCCGCTATATCACGGACATAGTACAGCCATATAATTAGATAGATTTTTGCTATTCGAGCTACGTTAAGTGCGTATTGTCATTTATAGAAGACTACAATTTTCTCGTGACTCCGCCTTTCGTTTATCTCTGGGTAGACGTCCGGAATTATAAACAGCATATTTCACTTCTACTGCAACTATCTTATCTCCCTGTGCAAAAAAATCACGTTGATTCCCCACCCCCGTTATCTTATGAAAGGTATGCACCAAAAACACACTTTCGATTTATGTATTGAAATATGAATCAAAATCGAGATAAAGATAAGATTATGACATAAAGACGTTACTTATTTACTTATGTATTAGTAAGGAAGTAAGTCTAACGAAAAAGATAACGCATTCCTATTGCATTAGGCCGACATAGCCCATACAATCTAGATTCTCATACCTTAATTCTGTTTTCTAAAAATAGTTCCAACATCTGCTGGGACCTGGAGCCCGTTTCTCAAAAGCTTGTAACTTGTATTACAAGCGAAAGTCTCTTTCTAACTATATGAATTAAAAAAGGATTTCCACTTGTAATACAAGTTACAAGCGTTTATGAAACGAGCCGTAAGTATTTCCTCATTGATAAGCTCAGGAGCGGGTCCCAGTAAGAGTACAGCCACAGCCATCTTCTTAAAGAACCTCGACGTGTTGAGTCCATATCCACTCGCAAGCTTCCCATAAATCCAAGGCGTACAAGCCCGAGACACTATGACGATAAGGTAGGTAGTATGGTCTTTTAAATATAATAAAATGACTTTGGCGATACAATTGGCCATAAGAAAAAAAATCATAACGGTTACTAGAATAAAATATTAATATAGCATAACATTATAATATATTAGCATATCAAAGACATATCCCGGACAAATGTCATTTCCGACGCGAAATTAAGCACCTGAACGCCAGGACCCTGCCTTGGCCGGTGACGCGGGAATTTAATATCACATCTCGGCGCAGTGCGATGGGAATACTGCAACTAAGCCGATTCAAAGTATGACGAAACTTTCATTAAAATCTGACTTCTAAATATTTTACAATTTACAAATGCTTTTAACATAAAGAGTATGGAAATGTTTTTCTATTATATATTTTTTTTAATGTGAAAACTTCACACAATCTTTTTTAAATTACTATATTTATACAAAGATTTAAGTAGAAAGAAAAAAATATTGTCATCCACTGTAGTCTAAGCCGGAGTCAAACCAGCGTCTACAAGAACAGCATATAAAAGAAAAGTAATACGCAGTGAATACATTTTTCACCTTACGCCCTGTGACGGTAGCGAAACAGCCAAGCCACAAATTTTGACTAAGGAGTATAGATAAACCTACATACTTTAGACACTTCTTCAATTATGGGTAAGATCATCCTTATTTTTCTATAATATAGTTATGATGATAATCTTGAATTACGAAATAAGGAACCGATGTTGGTGATTTTTTGGTGCCATATTATTCCTCATAAATAATTGCTTTTTTTAGCCGCAGCCAGCGTTGCACATAGAAAACATGTTGCGGTGGACGAATAAACTCTGTGCGAAAAATCACACGACCCGGTACCACATTTCGAAGTGAAAAAAAAAATAGCGCGGGGTTTTTATAATTGTGCTGAATAACTTATTAATTTTTAAGTAACGTTTTTATTTAATTTAAGTCATAAAATAAATAATCTAAAATGTTTAAGGTATACTTAAAAATAATGGGAGTACTAAACATTTTATTATTTACGACTTTTTCATTGCTATTGAAACGAGCCAATAGAGGTATTTGCAGTTTGAATTGAATACGAAATTGCGTTAGTCTGCAAAAAAAGTTTGTTTCAACGTTATGAATTGTTTTAATTATTTCAGTTGATATACAAATCTAAAGAGCACTTTGTTTTGCATAAAATATCAAATTATTGGTAAAATGCCGGGTAAAATTCGGACAAGCAGCATTTTAGGTTAATTAGTAGTGATAATACGGATAATAGGATTCAAGAAATGCAAAGCTTATTTTTCGGAATACGATAAAATGTGAGTTCCAGAGAAAATAAAGACCGCTGAGCTATGCAGGGAAAACGGGCATCGCGAAGTGAGGGGCCGTGGTTTATTCCTAATTCCTTTATCGAGCTGACAAAATTTTATTTGGCTTATTCGGAATTTGCTTTTAATTCTTTGCGTTTATGGAACAAGCCAGAATATGCAGACGTATTCAGAAAGAGAATATAATTTTCACACATTTATTGAATAACCAAAAACTGTTTGTTCATGGTATGAATTTGGATGACACTAGTTACAATATAATTACTTACATTTAAAGTTATTATATAAATCCCTTTAACCTATTTACTTGGCATTTTATTATTTACTTGAATATATAATTTATGTTTGACGTTTAGGTGGTGAGTGAAATAAAAGGTTTCGTATGTTTGTAGTCTGGCTGTTTATTTATTACTTAGACAAACACTTGCCTATGTAATGAGGCGTCAAGTTCTTGCTTCATATATTATATAAACAAGATTTACCAATATTTGGTTACAAAGTGCTGAAAGTGTTATATTTTTTTATTCCGTGACCGTGTTGTAACCGCTTTTCAAAGCTTCCTCTTCCAGGTGATCCGGTTGCCTTACCGCCAATATTACTTGAAAGGATTTTTGTGTGTTTTAGCGGCAGCTATTTTCCGGTTACCGCCCCCAGCACATAAAGGTTACTTTCACGCCTGTGTTTATATTTCATGTCTCTGACAGGGTTTCATAAAATTCACAAATATTTTCGTACTCGTGCACACGGCTACATAATAAACTAGCGACATAAAAGGAAAACCCGGTGACGCCTCTAGGCAATATTAGTCCCAGAACTAGCAATATTCGAGACGTGGGAAACCACATGGCTACTAATTTGTCAAGAATCTTGCGTGTCTTTTTTACACCCGTTATACGTAAGAGGGATTTTGCAGCATCAACAATTTTTCACGTAAAACTTCCATAAAGTGTTAGAGTCCAGAATTCTCAGCAGAAATACAAAGTTACGGATATATACTACTAGCAGATGCCCGCAACTTGGTACACGGAGGAGAAAAAGTCATAATCCCTCTTTTTTCTTGAGCGTAGTCGGATAAAAAGTATCCTATAATATAACCATCTGGAGATACCCAGCTACCCGTGTACCAAAAATTAGTTGAAATCCGTTTAGCCGATTTTCCGTGATGAAGCCACAACGACACATACAAACATACAAAAAATCCAAAAAAAATATTTTTCGGTTTAGTGACCCCTAAATAGTCCGTAACAATGATATATTTTTTTACATATCTTCAATGTACAGACTTTTCACTTTTACAACTTTATAATAGTATAGATAAGAATATCACAAGACCCATCCTTATGTATGGCTGTGAGGTGTGGTCAAGAACAATGAAAGAAGAAAGTCAGCTACGGTAGCGGAGAGAAAAGTTTTCCGTTAAGATCGTGGACCTGTCAAGAGAGATGACGGCACTTGGAGGATTCGAAGGAATGCAGAAATCGAGGAGTTGAAGAGGAATGTATGAAGATCGGGCTGCCACTTGGAACGACCGTCTGGTCTCCGTCCGGTGGGCGGCCCAGGTATCGCTGGGGGATAGTGCAATGTGATAGGATCGGGACAGGTGGCGTACTCTCGTTTCGGTGTGAATCATTTTGGTTCACTGAGCCACAATACTTTGACCAGTATAAAACGACAGCAGGCCATTTATTAGTTAAAAACGGTATTTAAAAAGTCGATACGGTGTTTGAGAACTGTCATACAACAAATTAGCTTAGATACTTTTTGATACAGCGTTTTTTGACTACTTAATAACTCATTGCTTTATTTTCTAGACCCCTAATCTAACCAAATAATTTTAATGTACATATTAACTATTATTTCATAAACTTACTTAACTTTGATCCATTAATTCATGCAGATTCCTAATCACCGCATCGATGACTTAGATACAAGAAATTTGACATACACACATAAAGAAAGAGAGAGAAAGAGAGAGAGAGATAAATCTATTTGTTTTTATTTAGAAAGACGAGTATTAAGCTATGAATACACCCTACGAAAAAATGCGCACGAAATAAAATTGCTTCTGCATCGTCGGAAGCTTCAGAGGTTCGTCGCAGTCGTAGTCATAGCGATGACAAGAAAAATCCCACATTTTTATGATCGAATGGACCATAGAATATAGATCATATAAATAACAGTACCCAAAAATATTTGGATTGAATAAGTTTACGCCCGATGCATCGTTCTTTACTTATCAGTTGATTTGATGATGATAATAAAGACCATGACAAAAAACTGCCAAGCATAATACACTCCCATGCGAAAAATTCCAATAACCTTATAAATACTTATAGACTTATGGCGTCCTTTTGGAAACAGCGTCCGGGGTAGATGAGGATCGATTGAGAGCTGTGGTGGAGCCGGAGTCCGGAGCTTGGCTGCACGCATTACCATCGTCACACTTAGGTACACTTCTGGATAATGAGTCTTTAAGAGTGGGGGTAGCACCTAGGTTAGGTTAGGATGTTCGGTGTGCGAGCATCACCAATGTATTTGTGGGGCATCGGTTGAGGCGAATGGCCATCATGGCTTAAGTTGCGTTTGGAGTGCTGGTAGGTTTTCAAGGCATTACGCAATTAATGACATCATACGGCGCGCAACGGTCTCCGCCAATATGCCTTGTATACTGGAGCCTCAAGGTCTTAGTAGGACTGATGGCAGGAGACCGGACGGGTTGACACTGGCTCCATGGGCAAAAAGTCGAAGCCTTATTTGGGATGCGACGTGTGTCAGCACATTCGCTCCCTCTCACCTTGGGCACACTATTAGCAAAGCGGTAACTGCGGCTGAAATTGCAGCTAAGCATAAGCATGCGAAATACTCAAATTTGGAGCCAATTAATGACTTTGTTCCGGTAGCTGTAGAGACGAGTGGTCCATGGTGCTCTGAGGCCAAGGTATTCATAAAAAAATTGGGCAACGTTTGAGGGAAAGAGGTTGCGACCCCAGGTCTGGCTCGTACCTGGTTCAGCAAATATCGATAGCGATACAGCGGGGCAATGCTGCTAGCATCTTTGGAACGTTTGCCCCAGGTGCTGGTCAGGCCGGAGTTTGATTATTACTTGTTATTGACGAAGCGTGTTGCGGATTACTGTAATGTATCATTTGGACGAAGCTGCTTATCGCTGATAAATAGTTGTATATAATTTTGACGAAGGTTGTAACGGATGCTCATTTTGTATTTAGGACGAATCCTGCGCTGTGGATATAATATTTGGATGCATGCATTTAACTATTACTTCAATATGTTACTTGTATCAATAAAGTTTCTATGATAATTAGTAATATACGCGATATAACCTTATAAATGATGTTGAAGTGAGACAAAGCAACCCAAAACTTTCAGGTTCATATTTGTTTTGAGCAAGTTTTATGTTTACTCGACTGGGATTTAAACGTTAGCTTCAGTCAACATATATTTAGTAGTAGGAGACATTTAGTCACCGTTTCCTATGACCTTCCAATTTAACATAGAGTATTAAAATTTGAGAACATTATATTACAGTCATTACACTCAAACTTCTGACCTTGCGTAAACATTATGGACTTCGCCTTTTCTGGGCTCTGATATGGCTGGCTATAGTCATATGTAGACATGTTGCAGTAATAATAACATTTTAATGGACCACATTGCTTTTTTCCTTTGCAATTGATCTTTGTATCTATATAGTCTGTGTCCATAGACGTCTACTGCTGAACATATATAGTTCGCTCCGAAGACTTCCATAACGATTTCGGTAAGTAAAATTGTTCGTTCGGTATGGGTTGAGTAAAATTGTACGTTCATTTAATTAGTTAGTATTTTTTTGTAATATTAAAGTAATAATATATTGTTTCTCTTTTAACAGGTAATTCCGATAATGACGCGGCGTCGCATGTTAATCGGGTCGAAGTAATTGGTATGGCGTCATAAATTATATTGGTTAATACGTTAAAGAAAACCTGACACGAGAATGGTTATTCACGTTCATTATATTAATTAATATTTGACATAAAAGTATTTTTTTTACATAAAAGTAATATGATGAGTCATTAATAGTTATGAGTAACTGTATTTCTGCAGCGGAGGTGTTAGTAAATAATTATATTTTTGTTTTGTTTAAAATACGATTTTAACCAATAAATATTATAAATTTCAAACCAATGGCATTAGCAATGATCCCAAGCAAAAGGTGAAAGATGGCCTGCAATGTGTGCTCCAAGGAGAATCAAACACGAACGATTATCATTATCATCATCATTTCAACCTATAAACATCAACTGCAGAACCTATGTTCAGTACCTAGAAGACATATCTTCCTTAAAGATTTCCACGACGAACGGTCAAACTATGATACTAAGATAACAACAATGATGATCAAACGACATGGTAGTTAAATAAAATAAAGCCTTTTCTTCCACTAAACAGAGCTTAACAAACAAAACTAATCTGCACCTCAACAACAAAACTTGTTTTCTATTCGGTCGCTATTTTCTTGCCCAGAGCAAAACGCAATGTAACAGTAATATGGGCAGCGAGGACCACTTTCAGTCGGTGACAGAGGATTACGCTCCCAAACTACTAGTAATCTCACACGATGTGCGTACATAAAAAATAACATTATAGCAATATCCACGTTTTGAGGGCGAAAATGTTCTCTGAAAATATCACGGCACATTGAATTTATATACGGAATACAGATAATGAAACCAGTATGCCTGCTACAGTCCGACTATTAAATTGACTTTGCCTTATGTAGGTAAGAGAGAAGCGAGGGGGGCGGTTTGACGGGTATCGAGCGGAAGACGACCTGCCGCGCGCTCACCTTTCAACCACTTTGGGTCCATTCAGACGTACCACAACCACACGACCACCACAACGACAACAACGTGGATGGGCAATAGTTTCATACGCACACGATCCACATTTCGCCGTCAAACTTCACCGTGTGGACGATACGGACCACATCGCAACCACTAACGACACCACGTTCTAGCGGACGGTTTCGTCGCAAAAAAACGTTGTGCTTACGCAAAGACGTGCAAGGACAGTGCCAAATTGTCTGTCTGCAATCACTAGCCACAAAGTAACCACAACGCAACCACATCAAACATTTCTTTGAACTTCGAGATATACGCGGATGAAGTCGCGGGCAAAAGCTAGTCAGAAATAAAAGACACAGAGGACGCTACTAGCGCTAACTAGGTTGTGTTCGAAAATTTCAAGCCACGTAAGTAAAGTTCCGATAGCTCAGTTGTTCTGAGCACTTCTGCGTTAAAGAAGAGGTCGCAGGTTAAATCCTGCTTGCAATTTAGTAGGTCGCATTGATTTTTCCATTACGCTCGAACTCTGTGTTATAATAATAAAACAAATTGCAAAAAGCTGCAGCTATACTATTCACATGTAACCACTGCTTCACCACTTTTTGCCGCTGTGTTGTAGTCCGTGTGAATATACACATTGTCACCACGCCCCGCGCTTCGCTCTTCCCGAAGGCGACGTCTGACGTCTCGGTTAATACGTATGAGTATGTACTTATGTACATAAACCTACCGCAGGTTTTTAGTTGTATTTTAGTTAAGAATGGACCAATATACAGGTTGACTGTCTTATCTTTCCATAATTGATGATACTAATATAGTGGCTGCAATTCCGCATACCAAAAGCTCTTTTTGAGTCCCACACTGATACAACAAGAGGAAAAAGTACGAGTACGTTAAATATGGTAGATAGGATATTTTGCCGAATGGAGACAATAGTTAAACAAACAAGCGAAACAAGCGAAGGCACGCCTCTTTCGTTGAGTAAAATGTAACTTTCCATTGCAAAAGTTGGATTAGTGATACCTTTTGACGGATTAAACTATACATAGAGAACAAAACTGCGATTACAAAAAAAAATACTAAGTAAAATGTACAAAATATACATTATTTAAAGCATGTGCCCAAGAATTATCCAGATTGATTACTGATTGTTTTCTTATAAATTTTCTTTATTTTTGGTCAATTTCTTTATATATAAATATCTTGATTATCCTAGGTAATACAACAGATAAACATAGACAAGACACAGAAAGAGCAATCGCCTGGTTGTGATAAATACGTGATAACAAGGTACATATTACTTATTTAACTTTCGGAGCGATAAGCATGCGAGCAAGCCTACTGCCTCCCTAATGTGAGCACGAAGCGATCCCAAGGCCCTCATTTCATACTAGCTTTGTAATCTTTAGATACAGGTATCGCTCGTGACAAAAATATAATTTTAGGCAAGATTATGACGTCCTTCAATTCCGATGACATTTCCGATATTCGAAACGCATCGTCACTTAAATTTAATTTAACGTTACATAAAAGCCGTGAAAGTTATCAGAGTAGGCCTACGAGGGTTTCCATTTATCACACGATACATACCTAAATGATAAATTCGTCACTGCAATTGTCCGAAAGTGGTGGTTGCTTTATGCGCAGTGCCTACTCAATGTTATTATGTATGTGGCTTCCACAACCAAGGCGAATGTGTGATGACATCTCGTGCGTTAAAAAAAACATATTCAGCGCCGAGCCGTTTAGGTAAGAAATAGACACACCTACCTATTATAGCTATCTAGTATGTACATCATTATAAATTTGACAAAATTAAAGGTCTGTTTGACATATTAAAAACAGGAATGAACTTTATTAGAAGGTAATTTAATCGTTTTTTTTAATGTTTATGTGTCTTTGCAGATATATCACGCCAAAATTTCAAATATTTTTTGGATATGGGTAGTTGGACATCCACAGATGGTTAAAGGATAATTACTACCCTAATAAGCTGAAGTAAAAAACCGGGTTATGACTTTTTTCTCTTTCGCGAACGAAGGTGCTCACCTTTTACTAAGTATACACCATATTAAAACCCTCCTTGTGACGCAGTTACAAGCGTAAAATCGCTGATATTCAGCGAAAGCTGAATACGGACTGAGGCAGAGCGGGTCGATACAAACGTGTCTGCAACAGGTGCTCGCGATACGCCCAACATACGCGCCCGTTCGTAGCCTTTGTCTGGGCATGGTGGAATCACAAACTATTATGCCTGAAAAAAG
This sequence comes from Hedya salicella, assembly GCA_905404275.2. NCBI lineage: Eukaryota > Metazoa > Arthropoda > Insecta > Lepidoptera > Tortricidae > Hedya > Hedya salicella. The sequence goes on along the minus strand of FR990100.1, from coordinate 15,055,498 downwards.
GCAGCTTCACGGCTTTAGAAAGCTAAACTAAAGTGGATGATACGGATATTGGTGATGAACAAACATTTTCTATATTTAGGACTTTACCAAGTGTACAAACAATAAACAAAAATTAAAAAGTACTAAGTATACATCTTAGATAAGAAAGCGGAGAAAATAAAAACCGACAAATGTTATTTTATTATTGATTCCTGTAGGTACGCAAAATAGATATATTATAATGTTTATAAAAGTCCAGCTTTGTAACATTAATTAGGTAGTTTCGAAGATAAAATAAGTGTGATATACAGAAAGATAAACTAGAGTTCTGCCTGAAATGGGTTCAATATTGTTACAGAACAAAGTGTTTAAGAACTCAAATTACTCTGTGTTGTAAGAGATATTTGATTGTGTCGCTTCGATGAAAGTAAAGTTGCGGGCACCTAGGTACTAGTATTTCAAATTGACGCTGGGAAATAAAGCATGTATTTATTATACTCAATCTTTGCTGAATACTTTACAAACACTGATTCTAATATCCGATATTAATGGATTTTCAATTCTGGATAAACCAAATTGGATTTTGCGATTCTCATGCAATATTTGCGAAATATAGAGTAGAATATTTTAGGTTAAACCTTTGTTTTTCTTCTGTGTGTATTATATTTGCGCCATTGTAGCTCTAAAAACGATGGCCTATTTATTTGTAGCTTTTATCGAATGTTTGTATTTGCAGTTCGTTAGGATGCATATTTTGTGAAAATAGTAAGCAGCCATTTCCTTCATATTAAAACATAGGTACTTTGTATAAAGTTTATCGTTTTTCTTCCCGACTAACCCGTCTCTGGTATAGGTTTTTACGGCCAGATTTTTTGAAAAACTGTGTATGAATTAGTAGAGAGTTTTACTTACTTATACATAAAAGCCAACACCATTGGTAGAATTGATTTCGTAATGTGTAATTTTGTCGTCTTACTCTACGCAACCAAATATCATAATTAATATTTTACTTGTTGTTTTATCCTTAAATTGACCAGTGATGGTTCAGTATCTTATACCTAATGGTTAGGTTAGGTTTCGCTAGTTCAGCAACAGCCTATTCACTTCGGCCTGTAACTACGTCTGTCTCTGTTAACTTATGTTACGCGATGTGCTTTGAGTCTATACGTACGTTAAAGATTGTCATTGATTTGTTTAATTTGTGAATGGCAATAATTTTCAGTTTAGGTTTGTTCATAAAATTACACAGTAGTAAATACCTACTAATGCTAAATAGTCTTTGTATTACATTTTCTTAAATTATTTGTCAGGTCTAATTAGTAAAGAAAATAATAATTAATTTCTATATTTCACCTGTTCACTTTTGATATTCTGAACGTTTATTTGCGGCTGGCAACATGTTGTATGTAATGTTCGATTACCTGTTTAATTAGCTTAAAATTAATTTATTCCAATGATAATTTGAATATAATTACCGATATTAAGTAAGTTAAAATCATTCATGATTATAATGATCATTTAATCTACTTATAAACACATAATTGATGTATGTAAATTTAAGTAGTAGTTGGCTTGTTAAAACATTCCAATGTCTATAAATAGAACTGTCTTGTTAGACTCGCTCTCTTTTCCCGCTGGTTTTTTCACGAATAAACGTCTGAAGCTGTGCTGAGTTTTGTCTCTGTTCTGCTGCTGCTCTTCTGCAAAACTTATCACGCTAAAAACCGATCAATCGATTTAAATGAACCATTAAAACAAGAGGGCTGTAAAACTCCGTACAAAGCTATCTAGGAATAAGAATTATAATGTATAATTATTTAACTTTGTAAGTGTGACACATTATTGAAGAGTCCCCGGTAAGCTCAGTTCTCCATACAAACGTAGTTACGCTCTCATTTTAAAACAACTAGCTAGTTTGCTCGGAAACTATTTTGTTTTCTTTAGATAAGTTAAATAATATTACGACTTACTTAAAATTTCGTTACCCACTTCCTTTGATTCGCATACTTATTGCTAATACATAAATCTAAAGTGCTGTCGTATCTTATCTAAGTATTCGTGGCTACACTATCTATAATTGTTGTGAGCTAATATTGATGTAAGAACTCGTGAGCGCCACTGTTGACTTTGCATTTAGTAGTTTGAAATGTAAATTACAGTTAATATCTTGTGCAAGATATACTGAACTGTTATTCAAAATGTTCCATTGCGTAATTTATGATATTTGTTGTAATTTTGGAAAAGATTAAATACTTAAAGTAAAGTCCTTTCAAAACCACTGAAATTGTTACGTTGACACTTTACTGAGAAAAATTATAATAAATAAAGTCACCTTTCAAAAAAAATATCAACTAAATCGGTCTCCCTGTTTAGGAGATACGATGTACACAGACATATGTACAGATACACGTGATGCATTCATATTACCACTTTTTTCTCCGGTGTACAAAAAGATAATTACCTACTTAAACGAAAAAAGATAACCTGACCCTGCCTTTGTGCTTTGTGCAAGTTTTGAATTAAATTTTGCTCGGACCTTATAGATTTCGATCAACGTTATAAAATTGTATAACATGTTATATGTGATTTTATATACAAAATACTACCGGTATTATAGTATCGGCAGTTGGAGTTTATGTAAGTCGGTAAAATACGAGTACATATGTTACATTTTCTTCTGTTTCTGCGATTATTATTCAATTAAATAAAAAAATACGGATTATATCCACCAGCAGCACCAGCTTGGAATCCTGTTATACATGTCATCATGGAACAAGCAGGATACAGGACTGCAAACCCTTAATTTCCGAACGGTGTAAAAATATCTTATCTGTTAAAAAGTAGTCTTTGTTTTTAAAATATTATAATCACTAATCAGTAATGAGGTAGTCTCGGAGTTTTTCTTTGCAGCGTTTCTTTTCCCCTCAGTACGGCACATTTGTGAAATGCTGCTTAGTAAATTATTAAAATAAAACAATTAAGCCCTTCTGTCACATGTGTAACTGTTTTTACATATTAGGCACATCTGGCATGTATGGCACCTTTATTTGTTTGCTCAAAGTGAGTAGTTTGCACAAATTGTAATTTTGACAGCGAAAAATATATCTTTTCTTAGTCAACCCGTGACCATGCAAAGCTGAAAAGCTTCCAAAGCGTCGGGAACTCAAATGAGATAATATACGCGATATAATCCGTTAAATTGTTTTATTTAAAAGACATAGGTTATTTAAAAAAAAACGCAGTCCCTAAGGGATATTTCTCAACGAGCCAAGTCACAGGTAACTACTCGTTAAATACGTTATATTACAAACTTCTGTTGTCGGTTTCTACCGTTCTTTGAATATGTCACCTAGTAGGTATATAAACCAAAAGCATTATTAATTAATGTACCTCCTTTTATTTCACGGTTAAACGCCCCAGTTCACATAAATTATGTCATCGGGTCACGCACACGTATGTACATACAAATTACAACGCCATATAAATTATAAAACATTTCCTTCACCTGAGCTATTTTCTGATATCGTGGTTTATTTAATGGGTTCATATTTCATTCAATTATGTTTTCTGTGCTGTTAGGGGAGCTGATTATGATGTACGTAGCGTAACGAGGAAGTTTTACGAGTCTGTATATAGATTGATAGGAAACAGATGTATTACGAACAAACACCTACCAACGAGTGTATGGAACTTATTTATTGTACACGATAACAAGGAAAACTTATACCTATAACGAATTTTTCTAGTTGATCATCGAAGAAGTGAGTGATATTCATATGTACTTATTTTTACATTAAAATTAAATTGTTTTTTTACCGGGGTCCCAGTGACTAAGGAATAATTAAATGATCACTTTCCTTAGCACGTTGTTTGTGTATCTTCCAGGTCAGATCATGTTTGAGCGACGTTAGGTTTCTATGACAGAAAAACCTACCAATTAACTAACGCAGGCTAGATTACCTCAATGTGCATGTTTCCTTTCAATGTTTTCCATCTACCGTTCAGGCGGTACGTTACAAAAACAATCTGGCGACTCACATACGAGTAATAGCTAGGCCATCAGGCGATGGTTCACCAAGAGATGCAGTTAAGAATATTGCTATGTACCGGTAACGGTAGGGCTTATGCCCTAGGACGGTACCTTGAATTTTAGAGAACTACATAGTTTTCTAAAAAAATATTATCCGTATTTAGCCTGCTAGTTAATAACCAACCAGTACAATTTGTAGCTATAAACAACGTTACTTAAAAATAGAGTGACGATTGATCCAGCTAGTGACGGATGTTAGATAAACATTTGAAATGAGAACATTGATAAGTAACTCTTTGAAAATGAGAAATTACGTATTACGAATATTATGGTAATTGGCGTTTTAACCGTCCGTCTAGTTAGGGCAAGATTTAGGATCATTTAAAGTTTAACCCGTAAAAAAGTATGTAAAACAGCCAGTGCATTGTAAATTCACATATTACTTATACTTACATAGTGACGGCATCAGTAATGGACAAACATGCCCAATTATGTTTTCTTCTTTGTAAATCCAAATTTTAAGTATTGGACAATACATTTCTAAATTAAGAACACTGTATGTTCAGATAACTGAATGTCAGTTTCTGGTAGTCCATGCAGCTATAAATTACTGAATCTATGTTGTCCGTAATTGGTTACTTAACATATCCATGATAGATGCCGTCACCTAGTAGAATTTTTTTTCAACTTTGATGCAAGATAACACCATGTTTCCATTTATAAATTTGCTAGCAACATTTATGATACAGCACCCGAGGGATTAAAAATATATGCTACAACCCGAAAAATTTACATATATACTAAATTGTGAGCGTAGTCAGACCGGAAGAGCAAATAAATTCAGATTAAGATTGGCACGTGTTTCATGTAATTTGGCTGCCTGTTGCTATAGCAAATTACTCGCATTTCAGATCATTAACTTCCAAACGTGGTATCAAAGTTTTAATGACCACGAAAAGATATACGTGTCTCCTGATACTGCGCTCATTAGAACCCCTCATTGTGAGCAGAGCCTCGAAATAAGTCATGAACAAAAAATAACTTCCATGTGCGACCCGGAGTATCGCACAGAGGGTTTCGTACAAAACGTACGCAAGAAAACACCTAGAACAAAACGTTTATATGACAGTGGCCTTTCATATTTAAATCAATTTCTATTACTTAAATGTTATTTTAACGGTTGTGGTAATGCGTATTCTGTAGAACCCTGTGACAGCTAGACAAATAGCGGCGGCTTCGTAATAGGGTTCCTTTGACGCCGTTTGGGTCCGAACCCAAATGATCTACAAAAAATGTTTACTGATACAATTATAAGCTAAATTGACCTAAAAAATATTAACATATAAGTACGTTGAATGAATACTTTTTGTCGTATTTTTAATTATTCTTTTGGAATTTCTTTCCGTTTCAAAATATCACGAACTGACAAAGAAATACATATCACGTGAAGCTTAATTTTGCTTGATATTTATTTGAAGCATGAAGCTCAGTGTAGTTCTTTATATTGTTGGTCACGTAATATTTTCATTTATTCTTAGGTAGCAGACAATTTATCAAATGAAGTCCTGTCACAATCCAAAATAAAACGTAAGAAGGTGTGAAATATTAGTTGAAAATAAGGCCCATTTTACGTTCATTTCCAACGCAGGTAATCTTTCTTAGATGTGCCGCAATTTCGGCATTTTATAGGATTATGGGTATAAAGTCTTCTCACTGTGATAATCTGGGATCTGCCTGAATTAGAGCTAGGTCGGTGCCGCGCCGCGAAAACTTTCGTCATGCATAAAATATGCGGCAAATTTGGGTCGAATACTTTCGGTCCGAGGTATACATTGCTTAAATATTTTATACAGGTCGATGCTTCTACGAAATTGTAAGAATATTCATATTCTATGTCCGATTTTGCGAGGTCTCACAAAATGTTGAATAATTTGGCAATGACATATTGTTATTCAATTATACATTGTACTTTTGAAGTTTATCGTGAGTTTGTCAAATTATTTTTATGCAGACTTAGGAACTTTTGACCCTGTAGTACTGAAAAGTAAGCAGCTCCTTATAAATATAATAGAATATCTTTTAGAGAATACAAATTGTAGTTTACTTTTGACCATTACAAAATAAAAGTATGTATTTTTCCCTATGTTTCACTTAGGTTGATGTAAAATTTGCTCGTTCTTCTCTCTCTCTTGTTGTTCCCTAAAATGACTGAAGATCGTTGTCATCATCGGTAGTAGTTTACCCTTAGAGTGGACAATTTGCCTTCATCTGGTTTTATCCATTGCATCCCTTACGACCAGAGGTCGGACAAATGGGCGTCATTACTCGCAATAACATGGACATGACTCAAAAGTTTGATTGATTGATCAATGAATTAAATTAATTATTGATGATATAATAATAATTTATAAGATTTCAATGGTATACTAAAATTAAGATATTATACCTTCTTTGATTTCCTTTTAGCAAAACAGAACAATCTACTTTTTGACATTGACTTTACTATTCTGCAATTCATTCCTATTAATGCTATATTAATGTATTTACCTTGTGATTCTTTCATAAGCTCTATATCACCAAAAATATAAAACCATAATAAAACAAGCTATGGCAAATTTTTAATTGTCGTCAATTTAATATCATCAATTTACCAGCGAGCTCATGGCGAAAATTGAAGCAAATAGAATACGACTAGGAAATGGTATGTTTCATTTATTATGGCTTATCTTAAGCAATTTGAATGAAAATTAAATTATATAGCCTCTTATATATAGGCAACAAAGAATCATGCTTGTGCCGCTGTTATTTCAATTTTAAAGAAATCCCGCACGTAATAGAGAGTTTGCAATCTAATTCAAATAATATTGAATTTTCATTAAGTAAAATACGATGTATATTGAATAATCTGGAAAGCATTCAAGGTGAAATAGGAATCAGTTTGCGAGGAAAAATGAAAGCAGTACTTAAAAGAAATCCAGATTTTGAAACTTTTATTCAATACATAGAAGGCAAAATAGACTCTGAATCCTATTGGCAAGTATTCCTATAAAAGTACTGAAGTTTGCTCCGTTAACTTCAGTAGATTGCGAACGGAGTTTTTCAGCTCATAAGTATATTTTGGATGTAAAAAAGAATAAACTTACCACGGAAAATTTAGAAAAAATACTGTTTATTTACTTTAATAAATCTACAAAATAAGAAGTCTCTGTTTTTATTTACAGCGTTTACAAATAAAATTACAAGTAAGAAATTAATCAATCAAACTTATGAGTCATGACCATGTTATTGCGAGCAACGACGCCCATTTGACCGACCTCTGCTTACGACTGAGCATAACTTGCTGTACTTGTACTGTGCTTGAGATTTTACAAAAGTCGTGTGTTTATACATTCTTACATGTAAAATGTATCAACTCCGGGAGCACTCAGTTCCCCAGTGCACTCACTAGTCTTAATTAATTTTACAAAGCAAGTAGCGAGGACTGCGAATTAGCACATTTTCATATTAATAATGTGTCTTTTTACTGTTAGCTGCATATTTTACTCAGATAATGGCAGGAAAATCAAGAAACGCCCGATTAATATATATTGTATACTAGCTTCTGCCCGCGACTTTGTCCGCCTTAAATTCGTTTATCGCGGATAAGGGCATTTTTCCGGGATAAAAAGTAGCCTATGTTCTTCCCCGGGACTTAAACTATCTCCATACCAAATTTCATCCAAATCGGTTCAGCGGTTTAAGCGTGAAGAGGTAACAGACAGACAGACAGACAGACAGACAGACACACTTTCGCATTTATAATATTAGTATGGATTGCTCTACCTATAGATAGATTTTGCATAAGTTCAATGTAAACAGTTATTAGCAGTTTTTGTATTGACATACTTGTTTGCTTTTCGATGTAACAAAATCGTACACGCATATAATACCTAACGATCAAAATCTTATAATCAATAAAAAAGCTGTATATATTCATATTCATTTATCACAGTATAATTTGCCTTACTCAAAATTATAAGTATTTGGAACATGGTCGTCATCTGAAACAATAAAATTAAAATAACCGGAATAAAGTCAAACATAAAAGAAATAAATTAATAAAACGATTTAAAATATTATATTAACACATTATAAAGTCATTTGTGAAATGCTGCTTGGTAAATTATTAGAATAAAATAATTAAGCCCTTCTGGCACATGTGTAACTGTCTTTACAGCTTAGGCCCATCTGGCATGTATGTACACCTTTATTGGTGTTTTTTCAAAAAAATTGGTAGTTTGCACAAATTGTAACTTTGACAGAGGAAAATACATCTTTTTCTCAGTCCTCCCGTGACCATGGAAAGCTGGAAAGCTTCCGAAACGTCGGGAACTAAATTGAGATAATATACGCGATATAATCCGTTAAATTGTTTTATTTCAATGAGTAATAATCGCGGAAACAGAAGAAAATATTATATTATAAAGTGTAAATAATAAACTGCCAAAGATATCATATATCACTCGATATAATAAACTTAGCAAAAAACCAATACATTTCGTAGTTGAGAACAGCCAAGCTATAGTCCAAACCTTGCAAGAGCTATCAATTAATTAATGCCACTTTAATGTTTTTTAATAACCCAGGTATGTCATAAATTTTCTTTTGTTGACGCGGCAGTAAACTACCACATTGGTGTAATAATACGGGCCACAACCTATACTTACCGGTCTACGGTACGGAAAAATGTCCATGACGCAGTAACATGGAACACGCGATTTTGCAATGATCAAAATTACGTTACTAAAGCGTATATTTATAGCTCCGTACCTTACAGATCAAATGATCTTATTAATACAAAAAGTAATTAATGAAAATGACGTAACAAGTCTAGTTGCCGTTCACAGCTGAGTGGCTCCCTATCCGTCTTCGTCGTAACAATACTTTCTCTTCTCTATAATACACTCTTTCATCTTACAACTCCCCGCTATCTCAAAGAACGTTTTAGTTATCTTCTATCAGCAAGGTCCGCTCAAAACTTTCTTCTAGCTGTTCAATCATCAAAGTCAAAGTTTTATACAAATAATTTTACATTCTGGGCTACTGTGTTGTGGAACTCTCTTCCGCTCGATTTAAGGCAAGCGAAGTCATTGCCAGTTTTTAAAACTAAGTTAAAGGATCATTATTTATTTATCACTCCAATAATTTCTCTTTTTAATCAGTTATTTTTTATGAACTGTCAAAACGGTCAGAAAGTATGAAGTTTGAATGGAAAAAAGGTTTATGACGTCATAATTCTATACGGTCAAATTGCCTCCATATTTTTAGTTTTTGATCATTTTTAAATCTCCAAACCCTTAAAAATAAGTATTAATTAATGTTGTCTGCGTATTTTTAGAAATAACATTTAACTGCCAGCGTGACATCATTTATGTTGACTACAGGAAAGTACCTAATTCTGCTGCTGGTTTTCTAATCACTTTGATGTCAACTGTATCATAGTTTTCTTTAATATTTAAATATATGTATATATATATACATATATAGTCGTATATATCTATGTTCCTTTTTGTATTATTCATATTCATATTTGTATTATTTATAATCTTATCTTACCTCCTACTCATTCCGAGCTATTCTGTGACATTTCCGCTTCCCAAAGGCTGCCTGGAAGAGATCGCGCTTTAGGGATAAGACCGCCTATTGTCTGTATTTTATGTTAAGGCTCTATTGTACTGTTTCTCTTGTTGGTGTGCAATAAAGAATTGTTGTATTGTATTGTATTGAATTGTAACAAGTGATATTGGCTGCAAAGCTTTTCACCCGAATGATGTCCTCCTGGAAAAATGCCTTCCTCAAGGATTAAAACCATGACCAGTCTTCACTGCGCTAATAATGGCTTCCCATGATACCCCAATCGCTATCGCTTCGTCTTATTACATTCTTATTATATTTTGACGAAGCATTCATAATAATTTCCTTTTATTTGGTTTCGTATAAATAAGTTGTTTCAATATTCTTTTCCCTCAATTTTTTTATTGCGTCGTTGTAATATTACGCCAATATGTACTGATTTATTTAAACGGGATCACCTTTATATGAGCGGTTAGTAATTAAATCGTATTAAATATGATAAAAGTTATGAATATGAGCGAAAATTATGCAGACCTAAATTATTATGTAATAATCTTTCACATTTTATGAAACTTTCTTAAGGTCAGGATTTCCACGGGGCATTTGCAAATTAGTTTTGTCTTGACAGGCAGTCTTGGATTTCCCTCAGAGCCCACGGAGTCGGTCGGAAACGAAAATTGCTTAAATTATTGTAAATTGTTTTTATTTATTCATCACAGCTTTAAAAGGACTTTTTAAACATTTTCTGTTATTATTTTTGCTTTTGCTTCGTGTATTTCACAGAGACTGAAAAATTTATGGATTATTACAAACTTTACTGTCAATGAATTTCAACTTTGATTTACCTACCTTTATCTCAAAGTACCTATTATAGATTTTCATGATTTACAGAAAATTTAAATCAACATATTGACACAAACAATCATAAAAACAGCTTGACATTATTATGATTGTATGTATGCATGTACATATCCATACTAATATTATATATGCGAAAGTGTGTCTGTCTGTCTGTCTGTCTGTCTGTGTGTTATCTCTTCACGCTTAAATCGCTGAACCGATTTGGATGAAATTTGGTATGAAGATAGTTTGAGTCCCGGGGAAGGACATGGGCTACTTTTTATCCCGGAAAAATACCTTTATCCGCGATAAACGAATTTAAGGCGGACGAAGTCGCGGGCAGAAGCTTGTGTATTAATATTATTTTAATTATGAATTAAACTATTTAATGGGTAATCCAATTATTGTATGTAATGAAATCAATACAATTACTCATATGCATAGCGCCATATAATAAATTATTGTGAAAATATTTGCATGCCATAATCGGCTAAACATGTGAAACGAACAATTATAATCCATAGAATGACAACCTACATTTACTTACAATATAAAAAAAAAATCTATCGTTACAAATTATAAAAGAAGCATTCTTTACCGACAATGGCTCTATACTAAAAATGTGTGCCGGAAGTGTATAAGATGTCAGACAAATTTTGAGAAAATAATAAAAAAAATAACTCAGTTGCTTGCAGAACGGCCTGCGAATCTGTATTTGAAGCTTTTTTATATCGGTATAATGTTGAAGAAGAATTCTGTGTTTCTGTTTTTTCACTCTACCAACATCTGACAATACCCTCTTCTGCCTTCAAGGCAGTTTATCTTTTGACAAGATTGACACTCGAAACTCCGCAGTCCTTTAAAATTAACTTGGTAAGACCTCGTTAAAATTTGTCTATACAAATCTTGGAACGTCTAAAGAAAAAGCCATTTCAATAGGCCGTAAGGTCCTAACATTCAAAGTTAAACATTTGGGGAGAGTGGATTTATGTAATGGAAGCTAAGTAAAGATAGTAGCGAAGTAAATCATATGAGGATTATTTTCCGTTGGGCAATGCGATGTCAAATAAAATGATTAGTGTATTTCATTTATAGGAAAGTTTTAAATTCAAGATATTTAGTTTTTTTATCCCAACAAGTGACAAATAAGTAACTGTAGCCATATAATAGTCATAAAAATAAAAGGGCTTTCTTCAAATTACAAAGGATTATTTTATGCTTAAAACGATTTCCACCTTTATCACTCAGCGGTTTCCATGTGAAACGCCTATAAAACATGTCTGTCTGGAGATCCTTTACCGCTTCCAGCATTCGCTCAGCCCAGATTTATTCCTTTTCACACTGCAGGATGTGAACTAATGTTAGGATAGTCTTTTTTGGTAAACCATCCGTGCACTTAGCATACATCAAATGGATAGATACTAAAAGTTTTTAACCAAATAGGAATAAGATTTAAGATTTGCATCGATTGCAGCGCTTCTATACGATGCAGTAGGGATGTTTCCTAATCTAAAAATTTGAAAAAATATATAATATCATGATAAAACAAGCGAAATAAGGAACTATGTACGTTAAAATTTTGAGTACGATATCTTACATGGAGCTTTTATTTTAAGCCCATAAAGTTGGGTGGAAAAGTTCATTCATTAAATATGAATATATTTATAACTAATAATACCATTGAATAACCCAGAAAATGTTTTGTAACTTTTACAACAATACAACAATTCTTTATTGCACACCAACAACAGAAACAGTACAATAGAGCCTTAACATAAAATACGGTAAACAATAGGCGGTCTTATCGCTAAAGATCGATCTCTTCGAGACAACCTTTTGTTATGAAACCGTTTCGATAAACGCAAGTTGTAATATAGCTGCCTGCAGAACAAAGTTTTAATTTCCCCATACAAGGTACTAACCGAGTGACGTCACTAAGCTTTTGTACGCAGGATGTTTTTCGGAAAGTCCTATAATGTGATTCTAACATTGTTGTATCTTGGTGAATTTTTATGACATTAAAGTAGTTTTTTAACCAATATTTATATTATTCAGAGGTCATTCTATAACATACCACTGAAAAACGTTGTTAAATAGCCTATTCATGCACTTTGTTTTTGCAGGTTTGAGATAACTACCTCAAATTATCGCAATATCAATTAAAGCGAACATCGAATACAAAATAGAGGGACATACTTATTAGGCAACCACACTGTGGTGGTTTCAAAGTGTACATTTACAAATCGTCCCCTTGTTGGGAGGGATAATGACGGGTGGGGCTTTTGTGGGTACGGTGAGCGACAGAGGTTAATATTTTTGAACCTTATAGCGCTACACACGCAAAGGTGGAAAAGTTCGCCGCTGGTTGTACACAGGTGGGGATGTATAATTCACGTATTTAGAAATAACAGCCCCCTTAACCTGGTTTGCGCGGGTGAGTACATATAACACATTTACTGGGTATGCGGTCACTTCAAATTGTGGGTCGAGACATTCATCATATGGAAACGCAGATAAAGTGCGCTTGTTTGATGCGTGAATAGTGAATGAAACTCGATATGCGGGTCTCTTTTCAGTTGATGTTCCTCCACGCTATAAAGATGAAAGCAACCAAGGTGGTAATTAACTATATTGTTTATAAAGTAAGATATTTTTTTTCCCGTGTCTTAAGTATCCGAAGTCGAAGAGTGTGTGTCAAGTTTCATCTAGATTCAAACGCATCGAAATATCGAAACTCGATCACAAGCTTTTTTAGCCTATTTATATGACGGGAAAAGTCCTCCCTTCTATTCTCCTCTCGACCCTAATGTATAATTCTGCCAGTTTTCAAACAGCATTTCTCTTACACCTCCGATCTCCTTCGTAGACTGACAACTTAGACCTTTGGAGAGACGATTGATGCAACCTACGTGGGCGACAGTGTACGTTACCATATCATTCATATTCACCCCGATGCATAAGTTTTCGCCTAATAGTCAGAGCTGTTTTTTAGGTTCTCCCATTTGTAACGATATATGTAATGTTTTCGATAACAATTACCTTTTAATACTAGTGTTATAATACTTCCATTTTGCATGAAATTATTCCACTGTAATAAAATGAAAATATAAGGATACACTTTTATGTTTAGTTTTTATGAGCAGAAGTATTTTTTTTATTTCGCTTATGAATACAGTTAATGCGAAACAGGCGTAAAGAGGGTTATTACTAGGACAAGCGACACGTCATAGCTATTGCTCTATGCTAACAGTTCTGCTTCGAGACCGTGAGTCGAGATAGGTTGAGACCACAATTTTACTTGGACGAATTTATATTAATCATTGAAAGTAAACTACACTTAACATTCATTAATTACTGTTATTGTTCATATTACTTAAGTCTTCTGATTTAAGCATGAATTTAATATCAAAATAATGTAAAAGTTGTTTAGTACTGGATACCTATTCGCCATAGCTCTAGCATATGGCTATTTTTGCGGCAAAATCGGTTTCTATTATAATTTTACCGATGTAATAAATAAATAAATATTACGGGACAATTTTACACAGATCAAACTAGTCCCATGGTAAGCTCAATAAGGCTTGTGTTATGGGTACTAGACGACAATATATTTAATATATAAATTACATATATACATAGAAAACATCCAAGACTCAGGAACATTTATGTTCATCACACAAATATTCGCCCTTACCGGGATTTGAACCCAGGACCTCAGCTTCGCAGGCAACGTTACTCCCACTGAGCTAAACCGGTCATCAAAATAATAAGACTGGTAAATAAGTGACTGGTAATAAGACTGATAAATTTTAATTTCTGGGAACTTTTGTGCCTTTATTTATGGAAATCTAGTAAAAATGTAAATCACGCAATCATTTTGTCAGTAAAATGGCATTTTTGACAACCCATCTGCTTCTAATGTCTAAAGCTAAAGAACCATATCGCCTTTAGCTTCATGTTGCTTAATGACGCAGACCTTGGACAAAGGTCTAATATAAAGCTAAGTTGAAGATACGCAATGCCTCGTTGAATTCGGGCATATTAGCTGAGCAGTGAGAGTAATTTCATGACACGACGATACAGGTGCGGCCAGTCACGTGCCACGCGTCCCCTACGCGGGGCCCCAGACTCCTGTCGTCTTGTCATGGAGAATATAGGGGTGAGGAAGCCAATCCCATATAGAAAAACAAATGAAAAAGTGTCCAGCGAAAGCAGTAAATAGGTATTAGTTTCAAATCGAGTAAACAACCAATTGCAAAACATTTTTATCGAAATGTTACGTAATCCTTCGTTCGTCTGTGTCGTTGTGGCCTCATTACGCCAAAATGGCTTCAGGGATTTCAACTATTGTTGGTATATTGTCACATTTTCGTTGGATATATAGTGATTGTTCTTAGTTTTCTACGACCCATGGTCTCCGCGTGTGCTCTGCGTTGCTTAAACTTGGAATTCTAATCAATTTTAAATACGGTAGTGAGACTACCTAGTGAGTTTATTTAGATGTTTTTCTTTTTCCTTTACTATGTGATGGAAATTGGAGTCGTAAATTATAGGCTCAGAAATAGATATAAAATGACTTTAATCCAAGTATACACCCTGATATTGAATTTAAATGTAAGTATGTCACTCGTATTAACTAAACTGTGAGCGCGATTTTATGAGACGACAAAAGTGTGATCGTCATGTCCCCTACGTCAGCCCGTGGCTTCGATAGTCTTCGAGTGTCCTCTGAGTTGCTATAACTCAGAATTCGAAGCAATTATGTATGTGGAAGTAGTTGTCCTATTATCTATTCTGTGGTGGAAGTAATTTTATTTGAGTGTTTTTGTTTCTCTTACAATGCGACGGGAAATCATAGTTGTAAATGATAGGTGCAGAAATTGATATAAACTACCTTTTGTCCAAGTATAACTTTGATATTCGACCTCGATGTAAATACGGTATTCGTATTAAATGAGCCATCATCGCAATTTCATGAGACGGCACAGGTGTGTCTCGTCACGTGACACGCGTCCCCTACGCGGGTCCTCTGATAAACTCGGAATTCTAACTAATTATAATAAAATGAAACTAACTTTTACGTAAAGTATTTGACAGTTTTTCTTTCGACTAGATAACGTCTTGTAAATCGATGAACACCGGCTACATGCACGGAAAAGAATGAGTCATTGTCACGTACCGCCTGAGCCGAGCGTGCAAGCGAGAGCGCGGATCAAGTGATAGAGTAGTACGATTGGTCTACGCCTTCGGCTTGTGAATTCATAAATGTATGCAATTTTTCACCAATGTTTTCTAATGACGTTGTCACGTAAAATTTTAGTCCGTAAACCGATTTTACAGAATATCGTATTTATAGAGAAAAATATATTTGAATAAAAAAAATATAATCTAGGAATAGAATAGATTTTTTTTGACGTGATAATGTCTTATAAAGCGATGACCACTGGCTGCACGCACGAACAAGTGTCACGTTCCGCGCATTGAGACGAGCCGAGCGTTCAGCTTGTGTCCTAAAAAAATATAATTAGTCGATCAGTTAAATTATCAGAAAATATTGGACACGTATTTTTTCTTTTGTCAATTAAACAAACAATGTTGAACATATAGCCTGTTAAAGTTCCCCGTGACGTCATGCGCCACTCCCAAACTTTGACGCGCGTTATCTTTTTTTGTTAGATTGACAAAAGAAAAAATACGTTTCCAATATTTTTTGATAATCTAACTGACGGACTAATTAGAATAATATTGTTTTTACCAGGAACTACCCTATTGTCGTCCGTAAGCCAATTTTACAGATAACCATTTTTTTTCCTTTACAATGCGATGGAAAATCATAGTTTTAAATGATAGGCGCAGAAATTGCTATAAACTACCTTTTGTCCAAGTATAGGTACGCCTTATTAGCTGAGCCGTCTACGCAATACCATGAGACGACACAGGTGTGGCCCGTCACGTGACACGTGGCCCCTACGCGTGTCTCCATACAAACACTCACCAATCCATACTAATATTATAAATGCGAAAGTGTGTCTGTCTGTCTGTCTGTTACCTCTTCACGCTTAAACCGATTAGGATGAAATTTGGTATGGAGACAGTTTGAGTCCCGGGGAAGGACATAGGCTACTTTTTATCCCGGAAACATACGCTTATCCTACATAAACGAATATAAGGCGGATGAAGTTGCGGGCAGAAGCTAGTTAATTATAAATGTGAAAGTAAGTTTATTTCGGTGTTTTTCTGTTTTCTTCACTTCATAAAGTCCAAGCTCTAAGCTCACTGATATATTAATCATAATATCCGATAACAAGGACCAGTTTTTAAATATTTAGGCACATGAAAGTGAAACCATGGGCAAAAGTTAGTCGTAATTCACTCGTTGATGAATACAATTTTGCCACAAAAAAATGAAAAGCGCTCTACCAAGTTTGTCTCCAATATTTGCTAATATCCTAAAACTAACATTCTTATCTATATGGATTATAAAATTATAACAAAGAGATGTCTGTACACTGAAAATATTTTCAAAAAATAAGTTATAAGGCAGAGTATTTGGAAGCCAATGAATCGAAAAATATTTATTATTTAAATATTTATTTCTTATATGCTTGTATGTGGCAAAATGGCTAAACAGAATTCAACTATTTCTGGCACACGAGTTGCTGATGGACATCCAGCGATGGTTATAGAATACTTTTTACTCGACTACGCTGCATAAAAAAGAGGGTTATAATGTTTTTCTCCTCCAATGACAAAGTGCGGGCATCTACTGGGAATATTATAATCGTGATAGTTGATGCCGATGTATGTATGTACGTTCTTGTTCATTTTAAAACTACTAAACGATTCTCAACGAAACTTTCCAGTTATATTGTGAAGACAACAAGTTCAAAATAACAAATAATTTGCATCTCTATGCGAACACAGTCGCAGGCAACAGCTCAGCTATGCTATTCTCTAATATATGCGTATGTGTGATCGTTGGTTTGTCCTTGTTTTACGCAATAACGGGCCCAAGGATTGACGTGACGGTTCTCGAGCGTTTACAAAACAGTACGCCACACGGGCAAAATTTGTATTGAATCAACAAAATGGTTTATTTGTCACGTATCCCTTACTCGTGTCTATGAATTATTCTGGCTCCAAATAATGAATAATTCTCGGAATAATCGCACGCCGGTAACGACGCACGGAGTTATGGATGTGTTTTACGTGAGCCGCGATAAACAAATGGGATAACTGCTGCCGCATTATTTATGACGGTAACTTTAATACCTAATTTAATCATAGTTGCTGTTTGACGACTAGTTAAGCTCAGGCAAATATTTGTGTGATGAGCATATAAATATTTGTTCCTAGCCTAAGTTTTGGATGTTTCCTACGTATAATGTATATATTTATTATTAGACCCCGGTTTGAGGTTTGAGCACTTAGTACTACTAAATCTGATAATTTGAATACGTAAGTCATAAGGAATGAAGAAAAGTTTTTATATTTATATTAGTATATCGCAATAATTTTGAGCAGAAGGCGCTTATTTATACAAATAGATTAAAATTATTTATTATATTGTATGGAAAGAATACCGGTATTCAGGCTCTGATTTAAAGTAGACTGTTCCATTTACCCCCCAACATGCCCTATTGTGACGTCATCGCGACAAAAATCCGGGATATATTTATTATATGTATATCATCGTCTAGCTCTTACAACACAAAACTCTTTGAGCCCTGCAGCTTACCATCCGATTACTTCGATTTGTGTGAAATTGTCCCATTATATTTATTTTAATAAATAACAGTTACATACTTAATATAAGTAAAATATTCACTAAATTATATCGATGGAGCACGGGGCAGTTCCCCACGGCATGCACCCGCAATGGATTCCCGCTCAACGCAGCGGACGCCCTAAGAGTTTATTCAGATGACGCACAGTAATTTTTTTTTTGCCAAAATTCGGACACGTTAATTTTATAGTGATTTATTACAGATTAGACGTATCACATTATTTATTTCAGGTCAGTATTAAATTTTAATGGTTTCCGTCCAGGACAATTTTGACAGCGTTAAGATTTAAAGTCAAGGTACCGTTTTGCATATAAAATATTAAATAATGATAATATTTTCGACATTAATTCATGTCGCACATTCAAAATGGATAACACGGATCCAATTATTTATTTTATTTATCATGGATTAGCTTAGTACACGCCTGTCAAATAATGGACATTGACAGGCGTCGGCAACTGTTAAAACGAAGGGTGTGTTTCCACTGAAACAGAGCGGAGTGGAGCTGTGTGAAATAAATCATTCACATCCAGCAGATTTAAATTTATCCGTGTCAGTTTCTACAGCGACACAGCATGATTTACCTCTTTCCCACAATTCCGCTCCTTTCCGCTTGATGGGAAACAGTTCATGCTTAAATTGGGCATACACAGGGCATACGTCTGTATTCGACAGGGCATTTGAAAGAAGAAAGAAAGAATACATTATTGAAAAGGCTGGAATGTAAGCAATAGATGGACGAGTGATGCAGGTTAGACCCTCGACAATACGGATCCATCTAACATTGTGCTCTTTTCACAACTACTGCGAGGAAAAAAAACCATCTCGTGTTAATACATTTCTCATTAAAGTTAATATATAATATACCTACGAATGTGTCTTTAAGCAATTATTAACGGGATGTTCTACTCGGGAACCCAAATTATGTTCATATTTTATATCATACGGGCAAAGCATCTTTTAAGATGGCTGATATCAGATTTTGCGCAAAGAAAGTAGTTTTTTTTTAATATGGCAGATAATATCACTTTTTCGAAAAAAAAAACATTATCATGGGTGTCCTTTTTTTATGTTATCACGGGTGCAAATATCATAATGGCAGCTATCTTTAAGAAAGATAAACGCTCGTCATGTTGTAATTAAATGTACACCCCCAACAAGTATAGAAAACGACACCCATGACATTTTTTTGAAAAAAGAGACGACCGTCATCTTAAAAGCAATATGCAATTTTCTGACCTGGATTTAAACCATCTATTGCCACAATACTGAGCAGTGTCGTGAAAAAACACATTTATTCGACGGCATACAAAATAATTAAAATATAAAATTAAAATATAAATAACTATTTTATAAGGTTTGCCTAGATAAGGAACATTCGCATGCTAACTTGACAGCCAGCGCTGATCTTCCGGTGAGATCTTAGGTGACGTCATGGAGAGCTTGTATACGCACACCTGTATTTTTATCTTGAACATAGCGTTAAGCAAGCGACAGGTACGAGTACTGTCAAACGGCAAACAAGTACACGAATATATAAATATATATATATTCGTATGTTTGGAATATTATTAATAGAGAAACTGGTAAAACAAAAACTCGCAATAGTCAAGTCAACATTATGACAGGAAATGGTCAGAACGATGTTGCCTCGGCATTCGAGGATTATTTTTCCAACATTGCAATTAATACTACAAGATATCTTCAATCATCTGCGACTGAAGCCCATTTGTTACTTAATGTTAATTTTAACAAATGCAATGTAAGCTTTGAATTTAGTCAAGTAAATTCAATAGACGTTATTAAAACATTTAAGTCACTGAATTTAAAGAAAACAGAGGATTTATGGGGAACTTCAGTAAAAATTGTTCATAATATCATAGACTCAATTGCACCCTATCTAGCCTTGATTTATAATAATTGCATATCAGAGGGCGTGTTTCCAGATCTTATGAAACTTAGTAAAGTCATACCTCTTTTTAAATCAGGTGACTTGAGTGACTTGACTAATTTCCGTCCGATATCTATACTACCTGTATTAAGTAAAGTTTTCGAAAAGTTAATGTTGATGGATCTGCTGGGACACTTCAATAGAAATAAACTACTTAGTAGTAAACAGTTCGGTTTCACAAGGGGACGTTCCACGGCTGATGCGGCATCTGTACTCATTAAATATATTTACAACATCTGGGAGAAATCTTGTGATGCAATTGGAGTTTTTTGTGACCTTTCTAAGGCATTTGATTGCGTTGATCATGGAACACTCATTTTGAAATTAGAACATTATGGCCTGTCTATAAATGCCTTAAGCCTTATGTCTTCATATCTCAGCAATAGAACACAAACAGTTGTTGTAAATGGAACCCAATCCAGTGGAGCTGCAGTTAAGCTAGGAGTGCCACAGGGCTCTATCTTAGGTCCATTTCTATTTTTAGTTTATATAAATGACTTACCATCTATAGTAGAAAATCTTTCTGATATAGTACTATTTGCTGATGATACATCATTAATTTTCAAAGTTGACCGGAAAGCAACAGACTATTCCGAAATTAATAGTGTATTAGTTAAAGTACTTGACTGGTTTAATATTAATAATCTGGTATTGAATGCTAAGAAAACGAAATGTGTTAGATTTGCTTTACCGAATGTTAGAGCAGTGGATTCTGCTATATCGCTCAATGGTGAATGTTTAGAAATGGTGGATAGGGCATTATTCTTAGGTATAACACTGGACAAGAACTTGCAATGGAGTCCCCATTTAGCAGTACTTGCAGGTAAATTAAGTTCAGCAGCTTACGCTATTAGAAAAATTAGACAATTGACCAATGTTGATACTGCTCGCTTAGTATATCATAGTTATTTTCATAGTATCATGTCATACGGTATTCTGGTTTGAGTCTTTTACTAGAAATTCAGATATCCACAATTTTAATACTAGAAATAAAAACAAAATCGCTATTACAAAGTTCCGCGTTCGTAAAGTAGCCAAATCATTCGTAGGCCAATGTATACATTTTTATAATAAGCTACCAGATGATGCTTTGAAATTATCGTTTCCAGCTCTCAAAAAGTACTTAAAAGAGTCCCTAATGGCAAAGGCTTATTATAGGGTAGAGGACTATTTAACAGACAAAAATGCATGGCCCAAAACAGAAACCAAATAATTTACTTTTACCGGGACACGGTTCTTATGAGGTGGCATATCAAACGTATGTAAGTTGTTTTAAATAAAAATCACTATTTTGCTTTTTTATATTCTAGATTTTTTTTTTACTTTTATAAGTTTTGATATGTTTCTTTGAAGAACTACGCATTGAGTTTATACTCAAAACATATATTTAGGTTAGGCTAAGCACGAATATTGTAATAGATATAAGAGTTATTTCGAAAAAATGACTGACTGTTGAGTTTGTTTCGGCTTTCTTCTCTTCAGTGGTCTCCTCTTGGGAAACGCCGTAGAGTCAGACTTGTAAAAGTGCCCTTGTGGCCTACTTACAGAATAAAGATCATTATTTCATTAGATCATTATTTCATTATAAAGGGTATATAGAAACGAACGAATATGTAAAGGATTATTGTCACAGGTAGATATAGATTTGAGCTTATCGTGGTTATTACACTTATAGCTAATAGCTTGATGCAAGCCATGTCGTTTTTTTAGGTACATTTTCCTCGTATTTATTTGACGAAATTCAAGACCTGTGTGCGGTAACCCTAGTTTTGGGTCTAGGCCTACACTTCGAATCTCTTTCAAAGATCGTATTGTGCCGTATCTCTTTATATTTCACAGATGAAAGAAATAATGTAAAGGAAGGAGGAATATCAAAATGTAGATCTTCTTATATTACCCTTAGTAAGTAAGTTCGGGTAAACATTTTTATATATTGTTTTTTTTACAAAAATCTTGATGTTTTACCACCACGATCTTCGTGATTTTTAAAGTGAATTTCATCACTAAGAATCTATATTCTTGAAACACAAAGATCCAAATATTTAAGAAATTTCAAGACTCCAATCGGATTTGAGCCAGTGCCTTGTGCCTTGCCGGGGCGCACGCTCTGCCATTTGCACACCTGACTCGATTCTGTATTATTTTCATTATTTTTTTCATTATTTGGATCTTTGTGTTTCAAGAATTTTTATTTATTTTTTATACATTCCGATTCAAATTCATCTATTTCCTTGAAATAAAACAATTTAACGGATTATATCGCGTATATTATCTCATTTTAGTTCCCGACGTTTCGGAAGCTTTCCAGCTTTCCATGGTCACGGGTGGACTGAGTTCATGAGAAAATAACGTATAAATTTACCTTAATCAAAGTTACACATCACGTTCTTCATGTTTGCATTTACAGTTTGGTTTTATTTTACAGTTGCTTTTCAGCTGAATGCCCTGAAGTCTGAATTGAAACCCAACAATATGAATTGAAATAAACTGTGCTCTATCGAAACTCGTCGAAACATTGCTTTATAATATAAAATAAAAAGCAAGTAAACTGAAATGGTAGAAAGCTCACATTTTATAAGAACAATGCACAGAATGTTCCGAATATTGATTTTGTAAAGGTGCGTCTGTATGGCTGCGTATCGCGCTGATTGGACGCTCACTGTCGGCGCAGCGATTACGCCGCGCTTGTCCATATCGAGTGTGTGATACGCGTAGCAACATGGATTTCGAGCGATCGGATCGGTGCAACGTCCAAACGCCGTGACACGCGATCATGCCACGCGCCGAAGATACCTGATCGGGCAAATGATACAAATATGGACGCACCTTTACGCATTTACACGTTAAATTTAATACCTGTCGACCGTTCTCTATTTACATTCACATTCATTCATTACAACCATTATAGACATGCACATCAAAGACCATTAAAGCAAGGGGACTGTCAATTACCATACTTTGGATTGTGCTCCGATCGTAGGAAGATATTGAGGCAAAAACTAAATGGCGCTTTAAAACTAAATATATAACGATATTATAATTAAACATAGGAACATAGTACATTAACAATGAGTTCGTAAACAGCTAATCACCTGCAAAGTTGAACAATTGTAAATAATAATTCTTATGCATAGACGGCGTTGTACATATCGGTGAACGGTTTTTGTATGGAGATTGATTGTCCTCTTGTTCTAATGGTCCTTGATGCACATATAATAAAATAATAGTAAACGTAAAGTTAATACAAAACACGACCGCCACCTTCGCTCCGGCAAGAGTATAAAGAAAAAATTACGCTCAAGGTACAAGTGAAATAAGAGCAGTATTTCAAAAGTTTAAGAGCACTAAGGACACGTGCTAGTAATAAAAGAGCAGCCGCGTAGCGTCATTAAACCCGCCTTAAGTATATTGCATGGCGTATAAATTTCGTAGTAAGGTTGTAAAGTATGTCTCTATGTGAGCAGCGGCTTTGCGTCAAAATTCTAGCTCATCTCAAATCGTGTTTCGACATACATATTAGCTAATGGATATGGAGACTAAGCATCTATGAGAACTTACCCAGTTATTACTCAAATGGGAATTTAACTTAATGGCACTAAGAACCCGTACTAATAATAAAAGCACTTTCTGCGTGGTGCCATTAAAACCAGCTTAAGAATATTGTATGGCTTATGAATCTCGGCTGAACAGTCTCTACAGGGAAATATAATGGACACTCGGCGTGTCGCCTTTGATTAGACGGCCTTTGTGTTGAACCAGCTGCGGAAAACTGTAATCACTTTCTGTAATATAGGTCGATCTACTTTTTCATTAAAAACATTTGAAATTACTTTTTTTATCTGATCAAAGCCGGCATAGGTATCGAGAATATAATTTCTTGTAGTTGACAGTCTTAAGGCCGATTTTTTTTAAACTGTCTGTTATTGTAAGTTAGCCGTTTCAAAGAACAAGGGCACCGTGCATTGACGTGATTTTTGCATACATTTGGGCATGAGCTTACTCTAAATTGTACCGTTCGAGAACTTTCCTAGATTTGTATGGACTGTTGAACGTTCTCAAGAATATTTGCCATACAAAACCGAGAGCGTTTCCAGAAATTTTCTACTTTACTTCCGATCCCGTTGGTCCCGATTACTGATGTGCAAATTGCGGAAACTTTCCGAAATGTTTAAAAAAGGTATTTTAAACAGGTAAGTTAACACTAGAGTTTAGACCTTTTATATACTAAAAAGGGCTTTTAAACAGTTAAGTTAACACTAGAGTTTAGACCTTTTATATACTAAAAAGGTCTTATAAACATGTAAGTTAACACTAGACTTAAGACCTTTTTTAAGCATTTCGGAAAGTCGCCTCAATTTGCACATCAGTAGTTCCGATGATGAGCGTTAGTCACGCGAGCAAAGCAGGAGGGAAGAAACTTGTGTAATCCCTATAACTAGTGCAGCTTACTTATAATGTCGATTCAATAACATTATTATGATAGAAAACCCCGACGTATCTAAAAAATAATATTTTTTTTACTACTGAACCAATTATCTTGAACCATAACTGAGAACACTCGCGATGAAGATCTTATTTTTCAGGCATCACACAAAAAAACTAAATGAAAATTGGTCCGTCATTTCTATAGCTACAATACCACACAGATACTTGTACGTCGATGTTATAAAACACCCCTTTTTTGCCAGGGGTTAAATAAAATCTGCAGGTAAGTTCAAAAGGAAATTGTAAATAAAATAACAAAAATTGGTCCACAATTGACAGAGAAATCGGTGAATATATATCCTTAATAAAAATTCATAAAGTGGAATATAGAACCTCCTCTTTTATGAAGTCGATTAAAGACACGCTCAAGACGAGTAAAATTCCATATTTGAAGAATAGGACATTAGAATATACATTTTACGCCACTACAGTTTTTATTTCCCATGGATTCAATAAATCAATTCAACTGATTTAGGCAACGAATTGTAAATATGCTACAATCAGTGCATCTGGCCCGATCCGCGTGTGATTTACATAAACGGCCCTGATTTTTGGTTCTCGTATTGTTGAGTTAGAAAGGAAATCGGAACAGCTGCTGCTTTTGTCCCTTTTGTTGATTTGCAAGTAAATCTAAATTGTTTTCATTTATATGTTTTTTTTTAGTCTTGCGCAATAATTATCTGCAAATTCTGAAACTTAATAAGTGATGGCAGGATGAGCAGAAAATTTTAAAAGGAATAGCAACCTCGGGCTTTCTTTTTTTATGACATAGGAGGCAAACGAGCAGTCGGGACGCGATGGTAAGCGATCACCGTCGCCCATAGACATTTACATCACCAGAGGAGTCACAAGTGCGTTGCTGGACTTTCAGGTGGGAGTACGCTCTTTTCTTGATGACTTGAAGGTCGTATCAGTCCGGAAATACTGCAGGCGGCAATTTATTCCACAGTTCAATCGTGCGAGGCAGTAAATTTCTAGAAAAACGCAAAGTTATGGACTGCCAACCATCTAAGACCTTTTGTCCAACAGTAGGGATCTAAATCCATAATTCCATATCCATAATCCATAATTCCATAATAATATTATAAATTCGAAAGTGTGTAAACGAATTCAAGGCGGACGAAGTCGCGGGCAGAAGCTAGTAGGTAAACTATATAAAAAATAAGCTGTTAAAAACCTATTCATATATAAAATCTATATGTACTTTAAAAAACTTCAGTGAAAGATTATCTTCAGGTATTATTCGATTCCATATATTTTTATAACCACGCATAGTTAGAAATCATTGTCTCTGATTTATTTTCATCCATTGGAAGAAAAATCTCTGGTGTACATTTACTATGCATGGAAATAATAAAGTTTCAGCTCCATCTAACTATTAAATGTAATAAGTTACAAAGTCCTGAAACTTTGAAAGTAAATTGAATTCAAATGAGACAATCTTTCATACTTCGATGGAAACTAATGCATCATACCAGAGTTATTACGTTGTTCGGAACATAAATAAGGTTTTGCTGCGTGATTTATTTGTTAACGATGATAATCTGAAAGCTTGTCGAAACGCGGATGGTGCCCACGAAATCTCAAGATTTAATCACAACATAATGTTAAAGTTTGATGCAAATCTGCATTTAGTAACTCATTCAACTATGGGGATCTACAATAATACACTGACCAAAAAATCTGGGCATTCCTGATCTCTTGCATTTTTGTAGTAAACTCTAATCAAAGACTTCCATAAAAGATCAACACTGGTGAAAGCGACGTAAATAAAAGCCAAAATACAACGATTAATTTATTTTATAATAAATAAATGCACGCGTGTTGACTAATGCTGAAGTATTTCTTATGTATCTCTCTCTACCTATACTTCGAATGGACGCGTCTCACTTAAGTTACAAATGTGTTGATTTAAATATTATGTATAAGAACTTCACACGCATCAGCGTAGAGCATGGTGAAAAGGAAAGCCTACAAATGCGTGGATACGGATTTGCCAACGTTGCTCTAGGTAATTATTTATTTACAGCATTCTTTCAAATTCAAAAATGTCAAGAAAGATATTCATTTTAATATATAATGCAAGGTAATTTGGTTCATACCTTCAACCTAAATTTACAGCAATAGGACAAAACATGGTATCAACGGTATCAAACATTACCTTAAATCAGGGGTAGCCAACCGTCAATCGCGGCTATTCGTCCTGTCGATCGTGTCTTTAAACCAAAAAAAAGATAGCACAGAGTTTCGTTAGTAAACAGTAGATCTTGAGTTAAATTAAGTTGTTCGCCCCTGCCTTAGATCATTATTGTATAATGGAAAGTTCGAAATATAATGATGGCATATAAATACCTACGTTAAAATTTAATGAAACACGAAACTGTGTTCAACTTATAATGTAAGTAAATATTTAGTTATATTGACATCTATATGCTCCAGTCATAGTTTCTTCAGCATACTGAATTCATTCACTTGTAAGGCCTATTTTCCGTGAATATTTTCCCCGCTTGGAATTCAATTCGCTACAAAAACAGACCCCAGGCGGAGTCCCTCGTAGTAATAAGTTACGATTTCGTTCCCAATAAGGAGGGTGAATTGATATCTTTATTATAGAAGTTATCTTTCTTTCGCACGTAATACATACAAAAGGCCTGATGTAACATTGTTCGGAGGTGACTTTCTATTGGTCAGTACAGCTATCTGTAGTAGTGTTCATTATTAATAGATAGGTTTCTTTTGAAGTGTTAGCGTTGTTAAAATGCATTTTGAGAACCGTGTCTGATAATCTTACACTCACAAAGTGCTTAGGTACTATACGCAAAAAACACATATACCCGCGGAAATCGCAGACGCCGCAATATGTACGTAACTGGCGCACCCCTTCGTACTGAACTACAGTATGCAAAACCGACGAAAAAAACCGCATTTCTCTTTGGATCCTATAATGTTATTTAACCATTTTATTTTGATTTCATTATTTGTTGCTAGAATACTTAAAGTAAATATTTGTAATAATCTGGCAACATCACACCTTGATATCACATTTCTTCGGAAAAAATTGGGATTTTGACATAGCTGAATACGAAACTAAAGTTACATGTATTTTTTAGCTAACAATTTGGTGAATAAATGAGGCTTTAATATGAAGGCGTGTTCTGGGCCACTATATCTATTTAGTATTTACATTGTGTATAACCATAAGAGGAGTTAAATATTGAAGCGAATTATGTCGTGTAATATAAATTATTTTAAAGTGCAGTAAAATTGTTCAGCGACTATGGATACATTTAAATTCAGTAATAAGTCCTTAAAAATTATCCAACATAAAAACATCCAAGATCCACATGCGCCCCGGTGTTGTGCTGTGTATCCTTACTATATTATTATCGTGAAAGTATGTATGTACGTTCCACTTAATCTCAAAAACTACTAAACGAATTATTATGAAACTTTCCAGTTATGTACCTTATTTATCAGAATACGACATAGGCTATAATGTATGTCAAATATCATCCCTTTTAGGGACGAAAAAGGGGATGAAAATTTGTATGGAGAAATATATATTTTTTTACGCTAGGAACTTGAAATCTTGGTAATATGCTTCACATTTAAATAAGAAAAAAAAAATCGACTTTTGAGGAAATACATAAGCTAATTTTTATCCCGGAAAAATACCTTTAATCCGCGGTAAACGAATCTAAGGCGGACGAAGTCGCGGGCGGCCGCTAGTATACACATACATATTGTAAATATATAGAGGTACTGCGATTGACGTCGTGTGCACGACTAGAAACGAATTTTAATTAATTTTCGAACAGATTTATGACCCTGAAAGAATGTAAAAAATGTTTAACGGTTTTATTGAAAAGTACTGGAATATTTTAATGATATAGATAAGACCCCCATATATCTCTAATCCTCAAATTCGATAAACAAAATGCCTTATACTCACAACGATGAACTTGATCATAATACTTCTTCGGATTTCTCAGGGTTCTATATTGTTATATTTATGTTATGGGCAGGTCTATCCTGAATTAGGGCTTCTGATAACCGTGCTATAGGGCGAATCATAGCCCATGTACTTAACCCCGGCGGTACTAAGGTCCCGAATTACACGAACACGCCAGGATACGTTGCCGTGTTCGTGTCCGGATACACGGGTAATGTATCAGATCCGCTACATGGTATTGAATACTCTGCCCATTGGAGTTAAAACAAATAAGAACTATTATTAAATGACAGATTGTTACTATATTGAGTACGGGACGAACGGGGTTTATTTCTATCTGAATTAAACTTAAGTTATATTTTGTGCATTGATTTGGGTTGTAATGGTTCTATAAAAATAAATAAATAAATAAATATTACAGGACAACTTTTACACAAATCAAACTAGTCCCATGGTAAGCTCAATAAGTGTTATGGGTACTAGACGACGATATATTTAATAGATATATTACTTACTAGCTGTGCCCGCGGCTCCGCCCGCGTGAAATTCTGTCTGTGTCAGTAAGCGGCTAATTCACTCCTCTCCCCTGGAGGTGAAACTTGAAGTAAAGTCCAGATAAATATATTACCACTTAGTAAAGTTTTATTCAGTGGTAATTGTATAATCCGCTCCAACATTTTTGACGTTATTTAAAAGACATAGAGTATATACTTAGTGGGTGTATATCGGACGATAAAGTACCACTTTTTAACCGACTTCCAAAAATGGAGGAGGTTCTATGTTCGACAGTTTGTATTTTTTTTTGTATGTTCACCGATTATACTCCGCCAATTGTGGACCGATTTTAAAAATTATTTTTTTATTTGAAAGGATATACTCTTGAGGTGGTCCCATTCCCACCAATTTGGGATCTGATGATGGGATCCCAGGGAAATCGAGGTCAATCCTCAAATTTTATAGGCACTTTTAACGTTTTTCATTATTTTTCTTAAGCTATTTAAGTATTTGCATATGGTAGTCATCATCTCATCATGCTGAGCTGATGACGGAAGGTACAACTCCTTAATGGTTAAGAGTTAGAGAATAATTCTTTAATAAAACATCTATTATAGGTAGGTACGTTAATACTGTTAGTCATATTCTTTATGGTGTATCCCTGAGGTAGTTTCCTTATCACCAAGTCAGGATCATATGATGGAATACCAGGGAAATCGAGAGAAACCCACAAATATTATAGGCACTAACAATGTTTTGTATATATTTTTCTAAAGTTATTCAGTTGTTTTCGTCTGGTTGTCATCATCAGACAAACAAACTGAGCTGATGATGGAAGGTACAAATGAATATGAACCAACCAACTTTTACATTTCTTACTTCCAAAGACTCGAGATGCGTGCAAAGTGCCTCCTCAATCTTCCAATTCTGGGCTCTAAAAAATACTTTATAACACTACTAAAATCCATCAGTAAAAAGTAAAAGATAAAAAAAATTAAATAATAAAAGAACCGACTTCAAAATAAACTAAAAAGCCATAAATAATCTTTTATGTACGGTACGGATCACATTTGAATCACCTTCTGAAGTTCTTGACTGTACCTTTCCAAATCAAGTCCATAGCAAATATCATCCAAATCGGCCCTCCAATCAAATCAGTTTAAGCATGAAAAGATAAGAAATATACACATAGGAATCCATACTTCCTAACAAACTTTCAAATTTAGGTCTAATATTATTTAGAAGTAAAATTAGAGGAAAGGTGAACATAGATATCAAAACGTGAGGCCAAGTATTTACATTTCATTTACAGTTACGTTTATGTATGCACAGCTAAATATGTACATATAATTAATTATATCTACAGTTACATTCTCCAAAAGTACGTATGTAAAGATTGATATTTTACAATATTTTTTTGTACACCACATCGTGAGTCTTCCCGACGGGCATCAGCACCAACAGCTCCGTACAGAAGCGCGAGCACGCCACGTAGCGAGCTGCTACCCGTGCGAGAAGCGCGCAGAGTCTGCCTCTGCGACTTGTTGATGGTTATGGCGAAGCAGACGCTCACGGGGAACTGTAGGCGCTTGAAGCGGAACGGGAAGTTGCTCGGGATGAGGGGGATGCGGTGGATAAACACGGCTTCTCCATCGCCGCACCCCATCAGGATTTGCGCCTCGATGAGGTTTCGCTGCAGCTGCACTACTTTTAGCTGGGTTCCGTTGCATAACTTTCGAGGTGTCAAATTCCGAAGAAGCATGATCGGAACTCCAACTTTCAGCGTTAATGTGTGTGCTGGGAGTCCTGAAGCGCTCATTGAGTTTAGGAACTATATCGGGTATGTTGTGACGTTACCTTCATCCAAGACAGTGTTGATGGAATTATGTACGGCCTGTTCACCTTTTTCGCCAACATCCGCGCATTAAATGCCGCTTTCTGTTCAATTTTCGGCATGCGTATGGCTCTCTTACAAACCCAAGAGTTGTCACGTCGCGTCACTTGGCTCAGGTCTCCGTCCGTATACGCTCCGAATGTGGTATTCAACGGACGGAACGATCCTGCATAACGTCTCTGGTAATCAAACCAGGCCGTTGGTTTCCTCCAGAGGTCCTTCTCCAACCTTAAGCATTGCCTAGGCGAATTGTTGCACATGTGAGCCTCGTCCTTGTTGATACCACCGAGCCACTTATTTCGTATTTTGTTGTATAATTAAATCAATTATGCAACTAAATTTGTTGATATCCGTATCTTCCAAACTTAGAGTTAATTTGGCAAAATGGTAGTAATTTTAGCGCCACCTATTAGTTTCGCAAGGTACTCGATACTCGTAGGCTCCTAGCACATGTTTGAGAAAAGTTTGCACCTCCTTCCTAAGTAGCGCGATAAGATTCAGGTGCAAACTTAACTCAATCAAGTGTAGTGGCTACCCCCCCCTTTTAAAAGTTGAATTTTTATAGCCTATAACCTGGCCGGGGATTTTCTCGACAGATTAGTAAAGTTTGCATCAAAATCAGTTCAACCGTTTTCACGTGATGCGCGTACAAATAAACAGATAAACAAAACTGTTGGAACGTGTTCTGTTATCGATTTTAAGTATCCCCGGTCAACTTTGTTTCGAATATCTCCCATGTACGGACTTTCGACCCTCTTCAGCTTTATTATATGTATAGATAGATATGCATAGAAAACAGCCAATATATACTCAGGAACAAATATTCATGCTCATCACACAAATATTTGCCCTTACCGGGATTTGAACCCAGGACCTCAGCTTCGCAGGCAACGTTACTCGCACTGAGCTAAACCGGTCGTCTTCTATTTAAGTAATGAATAGCGTTATTTTGTTTTCCATATTACCAGCAACTGTAATTTTAGACAAAACTAGTGACCCGCCTGTGTATTACATGATTGCAATATGAATATAAATAAATAGATGTATTTCTATAATATGAGACTGAAAAACCAGGTAGACTGACGAAACCGGGTGGTTTTGTATTAAATCCGTTGATGACATTTTATTATACATAGTGATAAAGATGCTTAGTGTTTGTTAATCTTTTATTTACGACTCACAAAATATTTATACCTACTCTAGGAAATGAATTTAAATGCAAAAGCAAAAAAACTGAAATTAACACTAAAACATTCTACTCATGTGAAGCCAATAAATGCTTTTAATGTTAACTAAACCAAAGAAAGTAACTGAAGAAGTCTGTATCTCAATTTTATTTGGGTCTGAGATTAGTATTACCCACAAAAACAAGTACAACATTTCTAGAATACATATTGCACATCATTTGGTATAATCATATTTTAATGACGTTTTCATTTTATTATTAATATTGTAAACAGAATGCGGTGGGTCGTCGCAAGCGGCGGATAGAGCGTCGCGATGAGCGCGCCGGAGCCGGCCGTGCTCCAGGCGCTGCAGGGCCACACGCAGCAGTGCGCCAAGTGGCCCGGCCCGCGAGCCTGCAAGATATTCCTCGCCTCCGTCTACAATGGTACAGTACACGTCATCTATCGGGCGTGGGTCGTGTGCAGGCGCTGCAGGGCCACACGCAGTAGTGCGCCAAGTGGCACGGCCCGCGAGCCTGCAAGATATTCGTCGCCTCCGTCTACAATGGTACAGTACACGTCATCTATCGAGCGTGGGTCGTGTGCAGGCGCTGCAGGGCCACACGCAGCAGTGCGCCAAGTGGTCCGGCCCGCGAGTCTGGAAGATATTCGTCGCCTCCGTCTACAATGGTACAGTACACGTCATCTATCGAGCGTGCGTCGTGTGCAGGCGCTGCAGGGCCACACGCAGTAGTGCGCCAAGTGGCACGGCCCGCGAGCCTGCAAGATATTCGTCGCCTCCGTCTACAATGGTACAGTACACGTCATCTATCGAGCGTGGGTCGTGTGCAGGCGCTGCAGGGCCACACGCAGTAGTGCGCCAAGTGGCACGGCCCGCGAGCCTGCAAGATATTCGTCGCCTCCGTCTACAATGGTACAGTACACGTCATCTATCGAGCGTGGGTCGTGTGCAGGCGCTGCAGGGCCACACGCAGCAGTGCGCCAAGTAGCCCGGCCCGCGAGTCTGCAAGATATTCGTCGCCTCCGCCTACAATGGTACAGTACACGTCATCTATCGAGCATGGGTCGTGTGCAGGCACTGCAGGGCCACACGCAGTAGTGCGCCAAGTGGCCCGCCCCGCGAGCCTGCAAGATATTCCTCGCCTCCGTCTACCATGGTCTGCACTAAATACTGTGTACGGTACAGAGAACAATTAATTCTGCATAATAATTACTTTACGTAATAGCGTATCTTTTGGATACAATTTCACAGTTATTTTAATTATTGTATGGTCATTCCTTATGTACACCTATCTACCTACTTATTATCTAGTATATTTTGACCTTCTTTTTCTTTTTCAGACTTTCGCGAAGAAAGACGACAAATACTGGAGATGGTGGGACCGGAGCTACAAGTGACGTACGACGATCGACACATCGAGGTACCAAAAACATAGTATATTCGTTTTCTCGTAACGTTACTATCGTTATTATTTTATTACTGATTCAAGGAGGTGTATTTGTGTATGTATTACAGACAAATTCACTTCTTAGAATCGGCCGTCTCTTATAGAAAATATTACGTGTGTTTCCTTGATTCAGTAAAATAAATAAATATTTATGTATAAATACAAAGTTCGCGGCTCGTGTAAGGTAACCAACATAAGTGCTGGTCAGAAAAAGGTGGGGCACGAAAACACGGGCATACATAAATGTATAAGCCTCCTCCATATTTTAGCAAGTTCTCGAGTCCCATAGCATTTATTTAGGCATCAGCTAAGCCCGAACAAGTTGGGAACTCGGTAGGTTTACCTACACAAATAACTTTGTCTGCGGGTGTCTTCTGCTAACTTATTTGGCACAAGTAGCCGCGCTGAGTAGGGAATGTCAAATAATACTGAACTAAATGTCAGAACTAAAATGTTGAAAAGTACATTGTGTAGGGCATGTTTATGTTGTTGAAGTTTCTAATATTGATGTTATTCATAGTCAAAATACTTGGAAGATAAATTATGTTGTGGTATTTGATGCTAATGACGTGCACGTGACGGTCCCAAGGCTTGACGTGTCAAAGAGGAAATATTTATTTAAATCGCGATATTATGATATGTTTATGTTCATCTTCACAGATAGATTTATTGTTTACTGGCAGATGGGACCTTTGCCTTCGTTAATTGGAAATTATAAATGGCGACCACGAGGTTTCTCAACATAACGAGAAACGTTATATAGTCAACCCACGGTATACGCATGATTTTTTTATCGTTTTTCTTAACACAATATCAAAACACCGTAAAAATTATTTCAAAAAGTGGAATTAATATTAAAATCGGCCAAGAAATACGTATGATATAGGCATTTTAAACGAGTAATTAGCGATTTGACAGAGAGTTCTGACATGTACCTAATGTTACGTCATAGTCCACGCCGGCCATATAAACTCCATATTACTGTTTTGCTAGAATGAGATAAAATGAAATGTTCGATGGCTTATATCTTGGTTATTTTTATAGTTATTCGAAAAAATATTTTTGTCTACTGTTTGTCACATGAATGAGCATTTAATAAAGCAAAAATAAAACTACATGCATATTCCCTATTGTACTATGGTTGCCATTTCGGTATAATTTAGGAGAAACACCTAAAAGCATCTGTTTTATGATAAACCGGATTATGAAATTAAACGTTTACCGATAAAAAATACCTTAAATCAATTATATCCTTGTATTTGTACCTACTGATTATAAAATAAATCTGCTCAACTTTTCGAGCAAAATACATCATGGAGTAACCTAAAATAAGAATAATCCCTAGAAAACTGAACTCTACATAGATATTCTGGAGTTATTTGCGGGCTCCGCTTCCTCATCTCTTAAATTGATGATATTTGGAAGCACCGTGAAAAACAGATCTAGGAAAATGTGACGCCGTAAACTGAGGGTGGCAAACATTTATTTTACTTTGTGCGCCTTCAAAAATAAAACTAGTTATTGGCGGAAGTGAGCGAGTACCAGATATTGACGATAAGAGTTTAAGGGATAATTCTTTACTTATGGAAGTTGAGTTGCGAAAGACACAGTGTCACACACACACTAGTAAAAGAAATTATACAGAAATGTATACTCTGTCGAAGGTAGAAATATATTAGTAAAAACCATAAAAGAAAGCAAAAAGTTGTTGACACACATTGGGCCATAGGAGTTAACTGAAAGTTCTAATGAATGTCGGCTCTGACGAAAACTAAGATTTGCGACAATTTTAGTCGCATTAGATGACCGGCTTGTTTTGTTTATCGAAGTCAAATGAACGAAATGTACATTTTGAAACAAAAGTACCAATTTCCAGTACAGTTTGGCATCAATGCCATTATAAAATATATGTATAACTTGCCGTAAAAGTATTTTTAATAAATCTCTAAAATTCAAAATAACGGTTGTTTATGTCAATGTCAAAACAAACATTTTCATAAATTGAAAATAAATTATTTATTTCGGAATTGGTGTTTGAAATATCATAGCCACAATAATTTCTCATCGTTTAAATGAAATTGTGATAAAAGTAATTGTAGTGTATGCGATTATGCAAGGAGCCCGAATAGCAATATATGCTGTCATCGCACATACGCTGTCTCGTGTGTCACGGATTGGCGGCAAATACCGAACTGTCGCTGTCTAGTCTTTGTCGGCGGAAGGCCGGAGGCTGATATATAAAAGTGAGGTGGTTACCGGTTACCAAACCGTGGGCATTGCCGAGCCAGTGTTAAAAGGTTGTAACATAAGGACTGATGAAACACTATAGTAATGTTATTTTTATCTTATTTATCGCAAAAGTATGGATGACAAGCACTAAAACAGTGACGAAGACTGGGACATTTGTATGTAATATGTAGATAGGGCAAAAAGGCGGAAATTGGTATTGGACGAACGTAAAATCTTTCTCGCAACCGAATGTGACCAAAGATATCAGCTCGGCACTTGTTCACCGCGCCCCAGCCGTTCTTTACTATGCCTGTGGTCGAGTGTGCCGCTCCTATATTGGCTTACTTAGCCATGAACAATCGTTGTCTTTTTTCATAACAGTGTTTTTTATAGTCTGTAATATACTTAAAATAACATTGATTGATTGATCGTATGGAAGTCTGGAAATTTATAAACATTCTATGAGTTATAGTTATATCAATGTAATGTTTCAAACCTGTTAAATTTAGCACGAAATAGCGAATTCAATGTGACATAAAAATATATATTAATAATGCTGCAACACAATTAATCTATTTGGTTGGATTTAACCAGTAATACATATAAAAACGTAACAAGGGTCTGTTTATGATCGCCAAATCTCCTCAACATTATTTTCTAGTTTTTGGTACATTAAAAAGCAAACCGTGTTTTACTTAATTTTATTAGAATTATTATGCGCGCCAACACCGAATACGTTCATGATTCAAAATAGCCTTCTATCGCGTGAACCCAGATCAACAGATCACGAGATGTCTGGAATTCTCGCATCGCGAGTGTGATCTGTAATTTCCGTGCCTGAGCTTCCGTTGTCGACTAATACTCGTAATAGACCCGGTCGCGGAATTAGTACCTAATCTATAATGCAATGAGTTTACGTTAAACAAGATATAATAATAGACTAGTCTGTAAAAGTGCATAAAATATATATGACTCGCCAAAACTCAGTTTGTTCTAAAAGCTCCAGTCACACCATGCTCACTGAAATTGATCACGGTTTTTGTAAGTGTATGTGTACGTTGATTTCGAACGCATCCCACTGGTTGAAGTTGATGGCACCGTTATAGGACACGATATTAGAAAAATCATGGCTCCTTTAAAAAACATGTATAAGAGATAAAACATTCGTAAGCATAACCGCAAGTATTCATAGTAACCCATTTTTATTTCAAGCCGAATAACTAATATTAATCGGTTATATTTATTACACATTATCTACAGGATATAAAGGTTGCCTCCACGCAAAAATAATCAGGAGACTTTCACTAACTTAAAAAAAAATGGTGCTTAAAGGTTTTTGGATAAGTGTCGTGTACTCGTACATACGGGTACCTATTAAGGTTACATTCAATTATGCAGACTATGGAATAGTACATTACTGCAGAGGCTGCGAAGTCGGAGATTGCCGGCCGAGTAGTTATAGATGGCCGAGTGTAAACGAGACCATTTACACATACGAGACCGACAAACCCTGTTCGCGCCGAGGCTTGTATAATGCTTTTCTCAAACATACAATAAAATAAAAAACCTATATTTTTTTATATATTAAATATTTTGTTCCCAGTATAACGTTATTTTAATATACAATTAGTTATATCGCATCCGCGGCGCGGCGCGACCCGGTGCGCACGGCGCTCGGAGCGAATTGAAACAAAAGAAGGTCGCTTTGCAGGCCATGGCCCGTAA
This sequence comes from Hedya salicella, assembly GCA_905404275.2. Taxonomy (NCBI): domain Eukaryota; kingdom Metazoa; phylum Arthropoda; class Insecta; order Lepidoptera; family Tortricidae; genus Hedya; species Hedya salicella. Next base: position 15,017,883 of record FR990100.1, on the reverse strand, counting down.
TTTCCTATGAAATTATCATTATGTGCCCCTCGTCGCGCCGCACTCGAAATGTGACGCTTCGGGGTCTATTATATGGAGCACAACGTCGATATTTCATAGCATGTTTGAGAAAAAACTGTTATTGCTCGTATCTAGATGGTACGTAATCACAAAAAAACTTATCGTGAACAATGCTCTCAGAGAATATTGGTTGAAATAAATTAAGTCGCCAAATACAAGTAAATACTTTCAGCAACTGAGTGTTAATTCAAGCACGTTCCGAAGCTCGAAACAAAAGTTATACTGGTAAAAGCATGTTTGGGTCGAGCCTTATTTGCCGTTGAATTTTGGAGCACAGACACTCGACATTGACTCATAGAGATAGGGAAAATTGTAACATTTCAGTCGCCGTGACTGCCGTTCCGGTCCCTAAAATTAACTGCGAAACATCACTGCGACTTTGTCGCGGTTGTTATTTCGGCCAAGTGCAAGTTACTTACTGTAATGTTATCTGATCCTTACAGTGATAAATACTTTGATTTTGTCGCACTTGTTGCTCACATCTCTAAAAGCGTTTTAGATGGTGTAGTTTGACATCTGCCAAAAATACAGTAAATAGTGAGTGCAGAGATGCAACCTACGTTATTTTGTAACATTGTTCCTTACGGCAAATTGGTGATATTTTTCGATGGCCGATCACTGTGATTTTTTCATCATGACGTTATTACCCACCTCTTGCGACTGTTGAATTCGGTAAACTTCCCCGTCGTAACTGAATTGACGCGTTGCGCCGAATACTGCAGTGAATTGCATTTAGTGGTTTCTGTGTAGGGATTTGGAGTGCGAGAAGGACATTTCATATGTGTGTATAGTAACTATATAACTTTGGAAACCGATCCAATTTATTAGAGTCCGTATTTTAAAACTTTATCAAAGAGATTGTTATATGATTTGACTTTCCTTTGTGCTATTATAATAGATATATTATGGTGTATCTTGGTATACATAGAAAATAGGTTTTAAGTTGCTTCAGCGATTTTAATATTATAAAATTTTTTGGTAACCTTATATTTTTCCGGGATCAAATGTATGTACCTATGTGACTTCTTAGCCCCCATTGTTTCTCAATATCAAGCCTCATGTCAATCTGTCACTTGCTGGTGTCTCGAACACTGGTCTCAAAAGAAAGACAAAGAAACAAACCGCTGAACCGATTTGGATGACATTTGGTATGTAGATGGTTTGATTCCGGGGGAAGGACATGGGCTACTTTTTATCCCGGAAAAATACCCTTATCTGCGATAAACGAATTTAAGTCGGACTAAGTCGCGGGCAGAAGCTAGTCTATGATAAGGGTGCTTCTTTGTTTAATACATATGTGTCCCAAAGTTTGACACAGTAATTCCAATGAATTTATCCTGTTTTTAACCGACTTCAAAAAAGGAGGAGGTTCTCAACTCGAACTTATTTTTTTTGTATGTATATGTTACTCGATATCTCCGAGAACCGTGAACCGATTTTCAATTTTTTTTTATCGAAAGGGTATAACTCCGAGTTGGTCCCGTTGGCACTAAGTCGGGATCTGATGATGGAATCTGATGGAATCTTGGAGAAATCGAGGGAACTCTTCAAATGTTATAGGGACATGTACGGCGCTTTCGGTAATTTATTGATAAAGTCTAGAATTTACATTCAGTAAATAGGATTTGGTGTAAGGAAACTGATGATGAACACCACAGATGGCTACTAGAACTTTACTTCTAAACGGCCAGTGTTTCAAAGGTAGCGATTAGATGTGCCGATTCGATAGTTAAATTACTAGGAGGAAACAAATGTACATGGTGCTATTGAATACGGTACCATAAAACTTTTCTGATGCTGGAACCGAAAAGTACCCTACCCTTTTTGATGTTACTGGAATTGTCCTGATAAGCATTCTGCGTACAGAAGACTTATTTTTTAATCGACTTCTTAATCGATATTTATTACATAATAACAATACAATATCTATATAACAGTTCTGGTGCTTAGACGAAAGTATAACAATTTAACACGTACCTAATTATGTTTTATTTATTTACAATCATTATTTATGCTTCTCTGTTAATTATAGAAGGCATCTCCTTAATAATAATACCTATGTCACCTATGTTATATTTATATAATGTTTCAATATTTAACAATAATGTTTTATACGCGAAATGTTATGTACCTACACTAAAGATATAATATCCTACCGACTACTTTTGTTTGTTTATCGATAAACACGTGAATCAAATATTATGTACGTACGCTAAATTATTACTTGCCTAAAAGATGTATTTACAATATTTACGTAACAGTTCGATTATTTAGCTAAGCAACTTCATAGTCACAAACTTAAATGTTCCGGATGAGAATGGTACAATCGAATTGATTTGATGATGGAACCGGAAGGTAGGCACCAGATTTATGTAATAAAATAATGTATCCTAGCCGTGTTTGGGCTTGTCACGAGATACACTTTTAAGTAACGAGTAACTAAAAAGTGTAATATAAATAAACTGTTTAACAAAAATATTAAACCGACTCCAAAAAAAACTAAAAAGATAAAAATAACGCCATAATTCAGTTTCTACAATTTACTTACAAGTAACCGTTTGTATACTCAATCTATACAGTATATACAATTAATGTTATTTTGGAGTCGGTGCCATCGTGTCACAACTTACTAAAATCGTAAATTTTCAATATTTTACACATTCTTTATATGGCACCGACGCCTAAATAAGATTAATTGTATATACTGTATAGATTGAGTATAGAAACGGTTACTTGTAAGTAAATTGAAGAAACTGAATTAAGGCGTTATTTTTTTATTTTTTTTGGAGTCGGTTTTATTTTTTTGTTAAAAAGTTTATTTATTACCTCTGTTGTTGATAATTAAGATCAAAGTTGTTATAACTAATAGGTCTTGCAATAAGTGTCTAGAACTGGGGCAAGGGGCATTTACCTTACGCTTACCAAGCGCTTTCGGAAATCAGCAAAGAAATTTAGTAGAAACAAACTGTGAGCTAACCGGCGGCGGCGCGACACGGGTTCAGCGACGCAGTAAAAATAATGGCCTCTGAAAATAAATGCATCTACGTACAGTTGATTGTAACTGGTGCTCCGGTGGGGTTCAAGGGGTTTTTATTAATAGCATTGCCAACATGGCCCGAAAAATGAATTTGTATTTCCAGACCGTAGCGCGTCAGTGATGCTGTAAATTGTGTGAAAGGCTCTTGTTTCATTTCCTTTGTTGATGTAACTTATAGCAAAATGTATTATTAACCGACTTCAATAAAAGGAGGAGGTTCTCAATTCATCGGCATCTTTATTTTTTGAACGGTCAATTTATACAAAGCATGACAAAACTGTACGTTAAACTTAGTTTACTTTGTAAAATATAAACTAAACCGTTTTTGTTACGTGATTTGGTGTCGTTTCTTAGAAATCTTTATTTTAATGGGTGGCCTTTAGCTATTATATATATAATTTGATATTAGGTTACTTGGAAGATATTTCTGATGAGTCTTTGAAAATATCAATTTAAGCCCAAGGTATTCCTGACGAGGCTTTAAGAATATCAATCGAAGCTTGGAATATGTATAAATATATTTATTACTTGAGGGTGCTCGCGACTGCGATCGCGGAGAAGAGAAAAGTCATAACCCTCTTTTTGCTTCAATATACACTCGAGAGCAAAAATTTCGGGTCGGTAAAATACCGTCATATTTCCTAAAATAGTGCAGGATTGTACAGTTTTTTAATTCTGTCATAATGTTTATTAAATTTTTCATCTAAACTGAAAAAATAAAAGTTAAAAAAAAATTAATTATTAGGCATAAATCAAAATATTAAAAACCCATGAAAGAAAAGTCGTTAACGGAGCGAGATATTGCAAAAATCTAAATTTTTAGACATTGTTATTTTTACCATAATATCGCGGAAATTGCTAATACAGTTGGGTATTGCAAATGTATGTATGTATGTATGTATGTATGTAAACACTTTATTGTTCATAGTAACCAGTTACAAAAGCTATAAACTTAAAAGATATAAGTATAAAGGCGAATTTATCGCTATTAGGGATCTCTTCCAGTTAACCTTTGAGCAAGTGAGTGAAGATATAAGGAAGATAGACAAACTAACACCCTGTACAAATTATATGTATATGAATAAAAAATATAAATAAATAGATATATATCTACATAATATATATTATGTATAACAAAATAAAATATAACAATAATATTTAATACATATAAATAATATTCAACCATTTTACAAATCACTGGAAAGCCACAACTTATTCAATTTACTCTTGAGTGATGCCACAGACTGCAAATAACAGTATATTATGTAACTAAAACTAGTGTTTAATAATTATAAAAATCTTTTGCTGTTATTTTAAGCGTAAAATTTCAACGAGTGACTTTTAAGTGACAAAAATGATTAATTTACGTTATAGTATTAATGTGAGCGACTGACTGCGAGTGCCGAGAAATCAACAGAACAGCAACTTACAAATTATATTAATTTGATTGAAATAAAACAATTTAACGGATTATATCGCGTATATTATCTCATTTTAGTTCCCGACGTTTCGGAAGCTTTCCAGCTTTCCATGGTCACGGGAGGACCATGTCCGTCCTAAGAAAATATTATATATTAACTTGAGTTACCTAAAATACAAAATGAGAAGCTTCATAATATTTAAGCGAACCTAATATTTGCTGGAGTGTCAACATCACGTCCTGCATTTTTTCAGTATTTGGCAAATGATTTATTTATACTGACACTTTGCTCGCTTCGCTCACTCCGCTATACATGGCCACAAACCTAACCTAAACATTTTCGGTTTTTGACCCATTTTGATAAAGCAACTTACAAAACGTTGCTTAAAGTGAACTTTTTAGTAGTCCGTTATGTAAAACCTCAATTGGAAAATTCGTCTCTATCTTAATATTGAAGTTGCCCTCTCTCTATTTCTAGTCGCTCACTTAGTAATTTAGTCGCACGGCTAGAATTTTAATATCTGAATTGGATTAATCACAACCCACTTTTTGTAAGCTCGTTCTTGATTTTATTATTAATCAAAATCCGTTGTTAGTTTAGTAAAATTTTTGCTTACTCAAATTCAACCGATCAAGTTATTAAAACAGTATCTCATCGTCAGTCTCATCTCAGTTTTATAATTCCCCTTATTTTAATTAGGGTGACCCGAAACTTTTGCTTTCGAGTGTAGTCGGAAAAAAAGTATCCTAGTTTAACCATCCTCGAATAGCCTTGCACCAAAAATGTTTAAAATCAGTCCAGTCATTTTGACGTGATGAGCCCGCAAAGATTCGTTAAACAAGAAAATTATAATTCAGTGATCTTGAAATAGCCTGTCACTGTTCTCTGTTCTCAAAATATCTACGAAGTACAGGCATTCCATCTTTACAACTTTATAATAGTAAACATAAACATAATCAAAGTCGCTTTTGTAATGTACTTTCATAGAAATCATTATTTTATAAAATAGTTTTTTCTGCGTGGGATAAGCCTTGGGCTAAAGTAGGTAATTCGATTTAGCGGAACTTCAAAGGCATTTCTGACGAGTATTTTTTTACGTCATTTGATAATGTCAATCTAAGCTGGGTTGTGATATTTATTAAGGTACATTTATTTTTATTATAAATAGTAGACTGAATTAAGGTTATGTTCTAGATCGAGTTCCTGGATATGCACTACGGCTCTGACGGCGGTGACGAGACCAGTCCGGCGATGCTGCGGCACCACTTAGAGGAGATCCGCTGCTGCAACGACACGTCCAAGGCTGGATATTTCCTGGTAAGTACCGCTCCGAAGCAAGTTTCTAGAGACATTACACTATTACTCCAATGGCAGCACTATGGCTTCACAACGGCGATTACATCAGTTCGGTGTTGGTGTGACGCCACTTAGAGGAGATTCGCGTTGCAACTACACGTCCAGGCTTGGTACTTCCTGGTGAGTACCACTCTGAAGCACGTTCCGAGACATTGTACTATCACTCCGATAGCGGCGATTCCACCAGTTCCGTGTTGGTGTGACGCAACTTTGAGGAGATTTGTTGCTGCAATAACACGTTTAAGGCTGGTTATTCTTTGATGAGATGAGTACCGCTCTGAAGCGAGATCCTAAGCAAGCAGTATGGCTCCACAGCGGCAATCAGTGCAGTGCAGTTTTTCTACGACGCTACTTAAAGAAAATTCGCTGCTGGAACTACACTACCTACTATACTTCCAATGCAGTGTGTAAGTGATACTGCATTTAACTTTTTTCTAAAGATTGCTTGCTTCGTCTAGGAATCGAACGGTCGGTTCATACATTAAAAAAAAACAGCTCATATATTTATGATGCCAATTGAAAGGACAAACAATAAAAATAAATCCTCTGAGTAAATACAATTTTAAGAAAATTATTTACTTACGTCTTGTCAGTACAAGCAACTTTTTGGAAATCTTTGAATGGTATCCTTTGTTAGCAGTATATTTAAGATACTTTCCCACCATGTCGCATAACATAGCCAGTATTATTTTTTTTAAAAACAAGGTTTAGTCGCATATTCTCTCCTTTGAGCTTCCTTTAAATTGTAGAGTCTAATAAACGAGATCCATTAGTTTACTCCAATATAGTTCACCATTCACACTCGTCTGACTTCAAGTAGGTAGTTGGTTACCGAAGTACGCCTCCGCGCAAAGTTTATTGGAGTGCAGAAGCGCGCTGATAGTAGATTCAGTTCGTGTTTGAATTTTGAATCCTTAATACCACTGATATATTGAAGTTACTCGAGGTTTAACATTCCTGAATTTAATATTTAAGCGCTATGTAACTAGGAATTAAAGTACCAAAACCACTTACTAGTTATAAAATTAAACATATTTATAAAACAAACTCTTACTTTATAGTGGGAGGAAGCGGAAGTGCGGCTTTTTTGATTACTGCAAAACAAATACTTACATTAGTCAACTGTCTGTCAAAGTCTAACAAAGTCCATCAGGTTACACTACTGATCACTATTTATTAAAGGAACTAACAATTTTTAAGAAACTCCCAAATTACAGTTTTTATAATTTTACCACCTATTAACTACATCAAGACAAGTGCTATTTTTCTCTTAAGTATTTTATTTACTTAGGTAGGTACTTTTAGTTTAGTTTGATTGTATTGTTGTCAACCAATAAGCGTTTTATTCTATATAATTTGCGAGCTTAAATATGATGGTTTGCCGCATGGTTTGGCAGGATAAAATGTCACTCTCTCAAAAAAAGTCTATACTTTCTCGTTATGCCGTGAAAAAAGGACAAATCAACAAACCATTGGTTTTGTACTTCTGCATTTATAATATTAGTACGAAATATGAATATGATGAAGTGTGCTAAACGCGACCGTCACAGGCACGTTGGTGTTTTTTTTTATATGGGCCTTTGCTGGCCTGCTATGCGGCCTGTTATTGCACATCGACTATTCTCCCGCTAGCGTTCGATATACTAAATGTGTAAATGTTCACAATTCTAAAGCATCCCGCTGATTTAGATATCGTATAACTCCCACAACAGGGCGGAAACCATTACACACGCATATACATTATTGTTGACTTATGGACTACGATTTTACGAAATCTTCATAATAATGAAATAATAATCTTTATTCTGTAAGTAGGCCGCAAGGGTACTTTTACAAGTCTCGTACGGCGTTTTCTAAGAGGTGACCTCTGTTGAGAAAAAAGCCGAAATAAACTCAACAGTCAGTCATTTTTTCGATAAGTCGATAAAATGACTGACTGTGTGTGAAACACACACTAGTAATTAAATACGAGCACTACTAGTGTAAAATGTGAGAAAAAAAAAATGTAAATTGCCTGTAAATATATTTGTAAATTGCCTTTTAAATAAATTAGATTTACTAAAATAAATGCTATCAAAAACGACATAAAACAAATCGAGTTGCCGTGACCGCAATAAAAGTCAACAAAATAAAAGTAATTTTAATTTATTGCATTCTCCCTGCTTTAAAGCCTATAACAAAAGAAGGCCAGCCCTGTTATTTGAGCCCCGCTTTGCAAAAATAAGATTAATTTAAATGAGGCAGACTAAGCTGAACGAGTCAGTTTTTCCTGCTCTTTTTTGGGAAATTATAGAATAACAAAGGGTTTTTCCAATTCAAGTAACATTTTCAAATTCATTGCTACAATAATATTCTTGGGACACCCTCTTGTTTAAGCGACTCATTATATAGACAGAAGAAGTGAAACCAGCCGTTAATCAAATAAGACACTTTTAAATACTACGAATTTACAGATTTCAAATAGATATTCTACTTTTGTTTTATTTCATTTGTTATTCTTTCACGGCAGATTTCAGCAGTGAGACAGCAAAAAAGGCTACTTTTGGCGGCCTACATTTTGCACATTTTGACACATCTGGCAGGTGTTCTGCGGGCCACTTCGTAAAAGAAAAACCGCAATTAAACTACATTTTTGTATGAAACCTGTACAAATATGGTATATTTATGAATCACAGCAAAATACACTATCAAATTCTTTACACATAATATTATGTTTAGGGTTTTTAAATAAAATAACATTTCACGTAATATATATTTTCCCAATTTTCGATATAAAAACTTCCAGAGACTCATTAAATAACAGAATGTTTCGTTCGGATTTGGGTTTTATTTTTTGCACTATATTTAAAAACATCGACTAAAAAACTAATATTATTCCATACGTTTGCCTGTCAGTAGAAAGTTCACAAAATTTTGTTTGCTCACACCAATGAATGAAGTTTCCATGAACTTTGTTGACGATACTGACCAACTGTACCTAACTGTGTTAGAGCAGTGAAGAACTAGTTTTAGGCACTCAAATTCACATCAAAACAGAGTACCTACCTAAACATTGTCCTGCAGTAGGAGACTACCAGATGCGGCATATTTTTGCCTGATAGCAGCAGGAATTTGCCACATAAGCAGAAATGTGTAAAATAGCGGCCGCCACACGAAGGGATAAACCAAAAAGCTTATATTCTTAATAGCACTGGAGATTCCGTTGTAATATGAGTTAAGACAAGCGGTTATCTCTTTTTATACAGAAGCTTATATTATATAACAAGAGATAAAATAACTGTCGAATTTCTAACACCGTGCAAAATCTGATGATTTAATATTGGTTTTCGCTATTTTGTCACAATAGACGTGATAAAGAAAGTTTATAACGCATGGCTAAAGGTGCGTCCACACTTGTATCATTTGCTCGTGGTATGATCGTGGCGTGGCATGACTGCATATCGCGCTGCTTGGACGCTCACTGTCGGCGCGGCGATCATGCCTTGCTTTTCCGATCTAAGTGTGTGATACGCGTAGCAACATGGATTCGAGCGATCGGATCGGCGCAACGTCCAAACACGTGATCGTGACACGCGATCATGCCACGGGACGAAGATCTGATCGGGCAAATGATACAAGTGTGGATGCACCTTAAGACATTACGACACTCTGATATATTTGTTGCTGTAATAATGGAATATTTTAGCCGTTTGTCATAAAAAATATTATTACGCGCGGTGTATATTTTTCCCTTTAGTTCCATTTAGTTGTGATACTATTATCACAACTAAATGGAAATAAAGGGAAAAAATATTTACACGATCTTAGTACGTAAGATCGTGTGTAAAAAACAAGCAATCAATGCAATTATTATTCCTTTCTTTAGTGCCTCATCGGCGGTGATGCGTCCTCTTACTTGCCTGTGCTCCCGTTCACGATTAAAGAGGAGACGTTCGAAAAGCTGGTCAAGTCTGACTCTCCCCAAGCAGCGCTGGTGCAGGCCTGCTACCGGCTTCACATAGATGGCTTTTACCAGTTGGAAGGTGATAACAAGTGGTGAGTATTTCATTAGAAGTAATTCAGTCAGCCAGGCTTTGCACGAGGTAGATGTCCCAAATTTGGCGCGTGTCTGCAGCAGGAATTAGACCATAGACAATCTATAAACGTCTTTCCTTAATTTTAGAGGCGCAAATCCGGCGCCATTCGTCTAAAATCCGCAAATAAAGATGTAGCAAAAATCACGATTATACTGCAGCAAAAAATTTACTACAAGTTTGGCTTAGTTAGTGGGTTACACGACGGCCTACGAAGCTAGCGGTCCCGGGTTGAATGCCCTGCCGGGGCAAGTGTTTTTGTGATGAGCATGAATGTTTATTTCTGGGTCTTGGATGGTGTCTATGTATTTAAATATTATAATTTATCTATATATGGTGTATATCCTATGTACCCATAGTACAAGCTTAGCTTAGTTTGGGACTAGGTCGATTTATATAAGTATTTTTAATTTTATTTTTTAATATTATATACTTAAAAAAATCGGATATATTAAATATCACTATGTGGTAAACAGGAATTATATTATATAATATACCAAATATTGTCAAATCTACTTTTGTAGTTATGGAATTATTTAAAGGTGCGTCCACACTTGTATCATTTGCTTGTATCCGATCACCGTGCCGTGGCATGACTGCGTATCGCGCTGCTTGGACGCTCACTGTCGGCGCGCCGATCATGCCGCACTCTTCCGATATAAGTGTGTGATACGCGTAGCAAATAGATTTCGAGCGATCGGATCGGCGCAACGTCCAAACGCGTGATCGTGACACGCGATCATGCCACGCGACGATGATCTGATACGGGCAAATGATACAAATGTGGACGCACCTTAGTAGTGAGAGTCTAAATAATTTTTTAAATATTTTTAGAAGAAACAACCGCTGGCCAGTTAAAACGACAAGAGCAAGCTATTAAAAAGAAATAAACATTTTTTCTTTCGGTTTCTTAATGGCAGCTGTTAAAACTTTTCGCGCTAATTTAGAAACATTTTTAATGTAGAGATTTAGTGGAAGATTATGGTTTTAATGTACTTTTTAATGGTTAATCATTACGATTTTTTTATAAATTAGGGAAATTTAAAATATTTCACAAAAAATACGTTTCTACTTATGTTAATTGCAATAGAGTATTAAGTGCCCGTAACTTCGTTCGCGGAAAAGAAAAAAGTCATAGACCTCTTTTTTACTTCCGTACTCGGGTAAAAAGTATCATATAACTGTCTGGGGATGCCAAGCTACCCGTCTACCAAGAATAGTCGAAATCCGTTAAACCGCTTTAACGTGATGAAACTGCCACGACCCATACAAACACATAAAATCCAAAATAAGTAGTTTTCGATCCAGTTACCTTCAAACAGTCCATGTCACTTAGTTTTCTAAAAATATCTACTTTGTACAGGCATTTAACGTACGTGTAATTGTGCTCAACTGTTTTACTTTTAGGGCACATAGTTTGTATCTTTTTGTACTATTTTAGTAGTGAATAAGAATTAATTTGTAGTATAGTTTGAATATTTTAGTTAAATTACGCGAGCCCTATACCGCCTGAAACACAGGGAATCCTAGTTCAGGCATATTCTATTGTTGTCCATATGTATGATTTAGTTTATTAGTTTTGTTTGTTGTATTTAAATGGTCTTTATTTCAACAATAACAATATAAAAAATACACGGTATTTGACTGTTAACATACGACAGTCCGATACAAATCGTGCGTGAACAAATACTTTGTGAGACTGCAGCGCCTATAAAAATTTATCACTTAATATTTCTGTTAGTACAAATTTAACATATATTTAGAATATAAGCATTAATTATACACATAAAATACATACTGTGAATCTATTAGTTGTAAATTGACTTCCGGCATTGAATAATTCACTATTTACACAAAGCAGTAAGACTATTCGACACTATTTCGATTTGCGGGTGGACGTATAAAATCGCGCTTGCGCACTGTCCATGTTAATGAGAGCCTTTAGTTTTAGTTTATTAGTAATAATTACTGTAATATGTCTTTTGAATATAAAATATTATTATTATGTTTGTATCTCACATTGAGTCCACGGGCTCGTAGGATTTTTGAGAGGCTTGCGTGGGGATATGGATCCAACACGTAGAGGCCCTTTCGAGAAGTGTGCTGTGGCTGTACTTCTACTGGGACTCGTTCCTGATCATATCAATAAGAGAATACGTTCATTATTATTATTATTTACAACTTTATACGAATGTTAGTTTTTTGTTTTAACAAAACGTACATATTTAAGATATAATACAGTATCCCCGCGGGGCGTTTATTCTCAAACTGCTTTGAAGTTCACTTTGAATGACTAGAAAGTTTGTGGTTTAACTATTCATAATTTAAAATTTGAGGCAAGAGGGCATAATCAGGGCTATTCACTCGGGGATGGTTAGAAACCTATTGTGCTCAAATTGTTCAGATCTGAAGACTGATACTGAAAACTTTATGAAATCCTGGGAGTACAATAGAATGTTTAGTTTTAGCGATTTCCAGTCACATTCGGTCTTAAAATTGTAGATTTTTTGATAAAACATATCATCATGACACAAATATATCTGAATATCCTAATAGATTTTAGCCACGAGTTATAAACTCTGCTTTTCATATCGATAGCAACAAAATATTATAACACACATTTAAACCAGGTTCGAACAAATAACCTACTGTAACATTACCTCTAAATCATACAACGAATAATTTTTTCATACTATTTCTCACTTAAAAAGAGTTATCCGAGTAACATCCTACATTGCACAAAGAATATAGCGCATTCGCGCAGTTTAAAAAATACAACGTAGCGCCGCAGTCGCCCTATTTTTAATTGACCCTACGAATTATTAGGTTTTGTGTCATTCATTATTCTAGTTCAAAAGGCTGTTATACTTCTCAATTATCTGCTTAAAAAGATTTTAGGTTTACTTCAGCCACTAAAGTGATCGGTTTAGCTGCCTAAATGGAAACCATATAATAATTTTCAAGGTAGATTAAAAAGGAAAACTGTTCGTATCATCTTTAAGATTCACTTAATCCACATTCCCATTTTGTCAACTTCCTAGCTGGTTAACCATCCCATTTCGTCCAGTGTCCTATCTTGTCAACCTTCTCAAATCGTCGACTTCCTATATTGTCAACAATCTCAAATAGTCCACTTTCTATATCGCCCACATTCCTAACTTGTCCATTTTCCCAACTCGTCCACATTTTGAGCTTGTTCACGTTCTCAGCATTGTTTTACCAAAACAGATCCACGGTTTTTGGCATTTGGTGGGCACTCGTTTTTTATGTTCGTTTAACCACGTGAACTGGATTAAAAAAAATTTTTGCTTAAGTCATTAACTCAAAAGGAATATGCATTATTTTGTTAGCATCGTGTTTTTTATCAATAATCTGCTAATCTAGTTTCTAAGTTTGATTGTGGTCGAATTGGAAACATCGGAAGCCGCCCCACTTGGGAATGTAGACGAGTTAAGATTGTGGACCAGTTGAGACTGTTGACAAGATAGAAAGTTTATGATTTGGGAATGTTAACACGGTAGGAAGTGGACGATTTGGGAATTGAATGTGGACAAAATGGTATTTTTGGAGAGCTAGGTAGTTGACAAAAAGGGAATCTGGACGAAGTAAACCTAAACGATAGCATACTTAAAATATTTTAGATATCAGGAAATAAAGTCACTTATCTCAAAACGGTTGATTATTAAAAAAATACCTAATACTTATATTTCATACATTTTATTTAAAAACCAGTTTGAAAACGGATTCCTACAAAAAGAAAACTGTAAATTGTGAATTGATTCACAGTTAGCGAAAACGAAAAGTGTACACACAATATTTTTTATGAAGTTCTTATTTCGACTAATAATTAAAGCTCATATTCGTCATTTTGCTTCCCACGATTTTATTAATTGTTTTCAGGTATATTCTGTTTATGTTTCCATAATCCGAAAGTTGTGTGTTCATATTAAAGTTACGCAGTTTATTCATCTGGCACCGTCATATTAGTAATATATGAGATCCCTTTATAGGTAAAGTATTTACACTTCAAAGTTAAAGTTTTACAACCATCCAAAAACATCAACAGGTTCCAACGACCTGACAATAAAATATCTCATTCGGCTCCTTCCCCGAGGAATATATTCCTTAAGGGCGGCTGAGGAAAAACCTTTATTCTACGTTATCTAGGCTATGACAATTTATGGTTGTTTCCTTGAAACGAGATCCGGACACTCAGTAGGCTCGTAAAATAAATAATTTAACGGATGGAAAGAGGCTTCCTTACACATAAATATTGCTCCACCTGAAAGGGCCTGCAGGTTATCGTTTGGAGAGGGACCGCTAAGGGTATTGATGAAATGAGTACGTCTATTCAATTTATATCCATTATTGGGGAACGTTTTTCGGAAATTGGGAGACCTTCCAATCCTTTGTCGCTTTTATCAGAAAAGTTTCAGATACAAATTTGAACGTTTTTTTTTAATACAATTTATGTGGATATAAAATATTTGGCTAGTACCTCCCGCCTTAATTCGTTGAGATTTCAAAAAGTCCAACTGTATTCCGAAGCTAAACATTTGGTTTTAAGCTGGGAGTTACTTATGCTATTAACAAATCAGATTTTTTCAAATTACGGAATAAAATTATGCTTGACAATCCAGCAACAGAAAAAATAAGGTGTTTCTATTTATCATAACACGACAAAAGATAAAAAGTCATGCTTTCTGACTTCAGACAAGCAGAAAAGCAATAGACATTACATCTCCGAGAACGTAGTAGTGTTAAAAAAAATAGCATTTTGTAAGTCTTCCGACCATCTTCATGTATAAAAATTACTTCACAAAAAGCTCTTTTGATGAGTGAAAAAACTAACCAACACTTTGCACGCAATGATAAAGGTTTATAAAAACAAAATGGTATGCTATAAGTTGTGTATAAGCGTGTTTGTGGTGTGGTAATTTAATTTTTACCGCTGCGCTCGTTAAACAAAACCGTGCATCTTAGTGGGGGAAACCTTATTAAATGTGTGTTCGTGTGCCTCTTAAGTAATATAAAATATTAATTAGACAAGGAAAACAAGAAATTTAATTAAGATTTTTCGACGGCCTATATAAGTGTCACTGCTGGGCAAATGACTCTCTCGTAAATTTCCAATTAGATGCTTCTTCCGGTCAATTCTTGAGGAAAACGTTTAAATCTTACCGCCATCTTCGTTTAAGTCTGCCTCGTCTGCACTGCCCGTCTTGAGCTTGAAACCGACAATTCTTTAGAGACCACACTTACCTTCCTTTCCGGATACATGCGACAGACATGTCCAAACCAGTCCCACTTTGTCCTTAATTAAGAATGAGAAACAAAAATTTGCTATGCTATGGTGTTGCTATCGTGGAATGTTAAAGACGTATATATGTACTTACGTTTACTCTTACTGTATCATGATAAGGTATATTCACTTAAGTAAAGACAAAGCTATACAGAAAGAACGTATTTTGTATGCACAAATATTTACAAATATACCGACGTAAAGTAGATAATTAAATAAATTAAGTTTGTACGCGATTAAATCAAATTTTCGTTTCAATCAAATTTTATATTCATCAGGTACAGCAATTTGGTGGAAAGAGATGAGGAACGAGGCCGGCTCATCGAGGTGCAAAAAGCGTTCACCTCATTGGCGTTAGAGGCGCACTCCAACGGCGCAGACGTCGCCGACCTACTGCGGAGCCCCGTCGAGATCCAGTGTGAACTAGCTTTAGGCAAGTTACGTAACAGTATTATAGAGGGGAGAGGAGTCAAAAAACCTTTGTAGAACTTTTGTAATACGCTTAGCATTCTAAATAGAAAGATACAGAGGGGATTGTCCGCCTAGGATTGCAGACATTAAATTTAATGGGGTGTACGAAACAATGTGGCAGCTCAGTTGGAAAAAGTGCACTGTTGCGTATTGGTAAATCATTACAATTTCTTATCATTTCTTCTATTAATGAAGGTAATGCACAATGGGGGGGGGGGGGGGTCTTATGCAAAAGTTTGGGATTCCTCGCTTTAAGCCGGGCATTGATAAAAACATAAACTTAAAGGTTTTTATACTACCTCCTGGGCACTGAAATAATCTGGCAGTGGCCGATATGTTAAGACTGTAGAGATGAAATCCGGCACCTAGCGGTGGTCACTTTTAAGTGTCTAACTAGTTTATGTCTCCACTTATGAACCCAACACATTTATATGTTGCGTATCTTACTATTCTTCTCGATTTCATGAAGATAATAACAAACTCAAACATACAAGTGCGTCAAGCTTAACAAGGGTACAAAACTTGGATTTGAAATAATAATGAATATCGTAATAATTGTGTTTTTTGGGTGTTTAATTTTTCGGAATGATGAAATTGAACATACCTATTGGCGCAGGTTTTAACACGCCTAGTCAACCAATCCCAATTGTTCATGTCTGACTTGTTCGCGTTCCTTATTTTATATTTCTTCGTTCCACTTTCACTCATCAAAGTTTTAATTACTTTGATCCGTTTGCCGTAAAATATTTTTACATATAAATTATTCCTACGTATTTAAAGAAAGTAACTATTATAAAGTTACTTCGGTGAAAATAATATGACTATGTATGCATATTATAAAGCTGAAGAGGGTCGAAAGTCTATATTCGAAAAAGTTGGCTGGGGTTAGTATGTAAGAATAGAATCGATAACAGAACACATTCCAACAGTTATTAGAATGTTTGTCTGTTTGTTTGTTTATTAGGACGCGCATCACGTGAAAACGGCTGAACTGATTTTGATGCAAACTCTACTAATCTGTCGAGAAAAACCCCGGCCAGATTAAAGGTTAAAATTCAACCTCTAAAAGAGGGGGTAGCCACTACACTTGATTGAGTTAAGTTTGCACCTGAATTTTATCGCGCTACTTAAGAAGGAGGTGCAAACTTCTTTGAAATGTGTGCTACGACTATAAGACTATCGGGTACCCTGCGAAACTAACAGAAGAAAATAAAATTAATACGTTTTGACATAAATAAGCCACTAAGGAAGGATTTTGCCAAATTAACTCTAAGTTTAGAAGAGGGGGTACGGATATCAACATATTTAATTTAATGATTACAACAAAAAACGATAATAAATTAACTGTCACACATTGCACAGTGCCATCTTCCGGCCAAATGCGAGTCGGACTCGCGCACCGAGAGTTCCGTACAACGCTGGTAAAAGCAATACACACTTCTATACATATACGAGTAAAAGGAAAAGTCCTGACTGACTGGCATATCAACGCAGAGCCGAAACTACTGAGCATAGAGACTTGAAATTTTCACAGTAGATATTATTTATAACGTAAGCAAGGAATAAGAAAGGATTTTTGGAAATTCATCCCCTAACGGCTGAAATTGGGGTTGAAATTTTGTATGTAAAACCTCTTATTATTTGCGTTACTGTTATAATATTTCGTCTATAGACTCAGTTAAAACTAAAAAAACTAATTTCAGCATTTTTGGAAATTCATCCCTTAACGGGGTTAAATTGGGATTGAAAGTTTGTATGGAAAACCTGTAATTACATGAGTAACTATTATTATACTTCGCCTATAAACTTCTCATTTAAAACTAAGAAAACTGATTTAAGCATTTTTGGAAACTCATTCTCTAACGTTGTTAAATTGGGGTTGAAAGTTTGTATGGAAAACCTGTAATTATTTGAGGAACTGTTATAATATTTCGCGTAGTGGGTGAGAAGCGTGTGATTCTTGAGTGTACATTTAAAATTAAGAAAACTAATTTCGTTGATAATTTCGTTTCCTAAATAGTTTAAATAGGAAGTGCTGGGGGTTGGAAATTTTCATTTTTTCGTTAGAAGCCATTTGTTTTAGTTAGTGGTATATAAAGAAGTACTGCAATATTTTCTTCAGTAGGTATATATAAAAAGTACCTAATTTTCAATATTGTCAATAGTTAAATATATATTGTCCAATTAATTACCTACGTCTGTTTTTTTTTTCAAATTACAAGTATATAAAGAAGTAATACGAGAATTGAAACACATATTCCGTTAGAGGTGTATGTAGAGGCGCACCAAAGAAGGATTCTTTGAAATTCGAGCGATACGTGAACGAAGTCGCGGGCGAAAGCTAGTTATCAAATATTGTTTTACTTGCCACTTTAGTATTCAAAAGCTTTTAAACGAATCCTTTTATTATTTACAGTCGTAAACTGAAGAATATTCTCTTAAACTAGTTAATATTTCTCGTTACAAAAGTTTGTTCATAAATTATGATCTATTAATTCAAAAATATTATATGCCTGAGTTTTACGGCGTAATAGTAAAACTTTTATAAGAGATTAACCGACTTTTAAGACTGGAAATTGCAGCATTTATTATTGTTTACAGTTGAAAAATTTTACGACCTATAAAAGTCTTTGCTTGTTGGCATAAGATATTTATCTAAACTTTGACTTTTTAGAAGTTTTCTAACACGTTTCCTTAGTGATACTTGTCTAATGTCTATATACACACCCAAGTTTGCAAATTCCTGGTGAGAAAAGTTTATAATGATCAGTATCGGTGAATTATAAAAAAACGTCCAAGTATTATAAATTCGAATGTTTCTGAAGATCCTTGTTAGCACGGACTTGTAAGGAACAGGGATATACCAAATAAGCGTGGCATGCTTTTCAGCTATAAGCACAGGCTAATAATTGATAACATTTCATATTTTTATCCAGGTTACTTCCTATATTAAAAGAAAGATTAATCATAAGTATCATTCATTACCATACCGATTATATATTTAAAAAAAAAACAATTTAAAGTTTCTCATTCGAAAAGTGCGTACAACTATGACGACTGTATGTATGACAAGCAACTGGTAAGAGCGTAGAAAATCTTACAGAAAAAATATTACAAAGGTGGATTTACTATGTATAGTATAAACGTTTAATTTATTCTGAAGAAGTAAAACATTAAAACGGTATTTTTTACGCTTATTTAATCAACAATATTTAATTAAAAATATTTTTATAAACCGCCCATTATGGGAATGCTGTTGCACGCCTGTAATTGAGACACAGGCTGTACGTGATACCTATTTTTTTGTAACTTTTACTGTATTAAGTAAGCCTGTGTTTTGTTGGTGTGTCTAATAATAAATAAATAAACAAAAGTTTACGAGGGCAACTAAGTAGTTGTTAGCGTTGACATAATCCTCTCTTTATATGATAAATAATGCAGGTATTGGATTGGTAAGTGCCACTGCGATGTTTTGTAATATGTTTTTTTTTAATAATGTTTTAGGTCCTACTAGGTTAAGCTTCTTTTTAGTTTATAATGCGTTCTTGTTAGTTTATAATATTTGCACCTAATACATTAAAAAGGACAAACGTATATAAGAAAAGTAAATAAAACTCTTTATAATACATGCAATAATGCACTATAATCCTGTTTCGATGTCGGCCCGTAAAAGGATTAGTGGCCAGTACGAAATACGGTTTTAATGAAGCAACATTATAACAGTATTACCTGATAAATGAGGACGCTTTATAGCTTGGGTCGATACTTATTTTTAATGAAGGTGGAAAATAATCAATGCTCGTTAGATCGGAAATTATGGCTTGCATTTTAAATTAATGAAAATCTTCTGTTAGGGGGTCCTTAGGCTATGAAATTCCCTGCGGGCCTATGATGGTTGCGTTTGTCACGCGATAAATAAGTGACATAGCTGCCGTCACCTTCTGACACGTATGTGAGTGCGAGAGTGACAGGTGCGTTATCATATAATTTATCGCGTGATAAACGCGACCATCATAGGCCCGCTATACTGGTATCAAATTTTGCGAGTTTTCTACAACCTGTACTAGGTTTAAACATTGATTTAAATTTACACGGCTTTCAAACATTACCACATAGTAAACGGGACATAATCGAGAATAATAAGGATTTATTTAATTACTTTTAATTGTTTAATTTCAACGTGGTGAACGTCTCGTTACATTCCTTATTTAATAAGTTTGAGTCTCTATTTAACAATTAAGTACTTGCTCGCTAGTTCGTCCACGACAGATAGGTTAGTTTTTTTTTAATTCTTCGTCGATGTTTTCTTTAATGAAGAATATTAACTTCTCAATACGTCTGAATTGGTTTTGAATCATAAAATTTATAGAAATCAACAAATGTGTTTTTAAAAAGTATTTATTATCTGTTAAATATATATGTGTAAATATGCAGTATATATTTGAAAATGTTAAAACAAAACCAGCCACGTCAGACCACACACAATTAAGGGTTCCGTACCCGATCGGGGTGCGTAGTACGTATCTTCGCGGCACATATGTCCTTTTGTAACTTTAAAACTTATATGTTTCCCATACTAATTATAAACACAATTTATACCCTTTACCTACCACCTTTAGGTTTGAGTTTAAAGTACACGAATACACGTCTATTACGGTTCAAAGATTCAAATTATTACGCCAAAACGCCTAAAACAAGTTTCTTTTAATAGTATTTTAATCTTATTATTTGATATTATAGCGGCGACAATAATACACTTTTTGTGAATATTTCAAGCTACCAGTTAGTCAGTTAGTTTTTCTATTACCGTTCAATTACGGGTAGAGCCCTCTAACAGATAGATAGACCGACAGATATACCCTATGAACGGTAAAACTACTAATTTTCGTTTTTGTAAATAGTCAATTCGTGAAGTAGTAGGTACCATAGCCACATGCTAACTTTCAACCCCTTTCGAATGCCTCCAAAGGATGAAAAATTACGTTTCTAAGCTTTTAATGAAGATCCCACTAAAGAAGCTATCGATTTCCTACTTATAAAAAGAAGTTTCCCATGCTAAATTTTAATCCCAATTTTAACCTCTTAGGAGATGAATTATTTATAACATTGAAATTACTCTTCATAACTTCAAATTAAAATTCTGTTTGTAAAGTTTCAGACGTCCTCCTTTAAAAAATATATATATTCCCCATACTTAATTTCAATCCCAATATAACTCGTTTAGGGGATAAATTTTGAAATAATTTATAGCTTATGTGTCATTCTAATGTATAAACAACATTACTGGAAAGTTTTGTTAAGATCTGTTCAGTAGTTGTTAAAATCATGGGGAACTTACATACATCGGGACCGGCACAAACTTTCATGTTTACAATATTATTAGGACAATAAGTTTCATGAATAATAAGCAGAGTCTGATTGATGAATTGCTAGAAAGATAAGACCTTACCATATATGTTGGTACACTTTAGTAAAATTCATTGATTGGATCTTACGTAAATAAGATCCAATCAATGAATCTGAGCGAAGCTAGGAAATTTAAGAATAAATAAGAAATAATACATTCTTTATACAACCATAATTGAAAATCATAACAGAGTAAGCGTAAAAAAATATTTTCATTGTGACCGCTATCATGAAAGACGATTTTCCAATATGAACTTTGGGTCGAGCAGCCAATAGCCATATCGTAAAAAGTGCATAAAATCTCGATCTAATATCACTAAAAACTTTGTGACATCGTCAAACAATACCCATTTAAGCCTTTCATTTGTAGTAAACTTTTTAAAACGGTCTTTATTTTGTTTGTTTTTTTTAATCATAACTAAAATATGGGCTAAATATTAATGGAAAATCCAATTTAATATAAAATACCTATTAAAAAGGTATAATAAGAAAAGCCGTCTAAATTGTAAACATTGTTAATATCCCTCCTCCGGCTTTCATTGAAACCGTGTTAGCCACTATTATGTAGCTGCGATATAAAAGAAAAATTGTTTCGCTTTCGACTGTGAATAGATTTTGGCACTTCGTGTAGGTGATTAATTAATACTTATTATGTAGATTATATGAAATCAAATCATATAACAGTTGGCAATTTACCAAATTCGAACCAATGAAATTCCGCACTAAAAATATATTTTTTATGCTTAACGTTTATAAACACAGACACTTACTTAACCTAACATGAAAAAATGCCCATACATCATGACATCGGTTATTTGTTTTTAGGGTTCCGTACCAAAAATGATAAAAAAGGAACCTTTATGGTGCGACTTTCTCTGTCTGTCTGTCTGTCCGACTATTTGAGCGCCATATCTAAAAAAATACTTATGCTATCTATTTGAAATTTGGAATATTTATAAACATAGTCAGCCCACATGTATTGCAAAGGAAACATTTTAAAATATTTTATTATTTTCTAAAAAAGCGACGTCTGTGAGGGGGGGCAAAAATTTAAAGTCTAGCTCCTAGGTCAAGTAGGGTATCATATGAAAGAGCTTGATCTGTATATTATTGAACATTTTTTTTTTGTGTAAGTAGATTTTGTTTTATTAAGGAAAGTGTGAAAAGAAAACACCATCCCCCCCCCCCCCCTTTATCTCCGAAGTAGAATGTTCCGGAATTATGTAATTTAATATGAATATTACACGAAAACTATATTCATATATCTATCTGTCTTGCTTTTTTTTATCAACAATAATAATTTTTGAATGACCCGGTTTGATTAAGTTTGCCCCTCATTTATATGTGACGCCAAAGCTACCAGCACCTCTAGCACACGCGACTTATTGTCGCTTGACAAAGATTGTCTGTCTCATCCTTTTAAATACAATGCGAGGGAGACGGGTGATGCTATGTCGCGTGACAAGCGTAGTTGCGGAGAGTTGTGCTAGACCGGTTGAGGCAAACTTAACTCAAGCGGCAAGTTAAGTCGGAATAAGTGAAAGTTTGTACGGGACCCTCGGTGCGCGAGTCACACTCGCACTTGAACGATTTTTTTTAAATAAGCACATCATACAAATACTTAATTTACCAATGGTGGACCTAACTTAACGCCAAAAGGCATTTTGCCTGCCAAACAAAAATGCGAGTTTCCGGTTTATAGGTTGCACGTATCCCATAATCAACATGTGTAAAGGTTGTCGGTTAATGTTTTTTTATTCTTTCAGATCTTTTATCAACTGGCAACCACCCAAAAGGTGTAATAGCAGTGTTCAGAGACTGCACCGCGCTAGAAGCGGACGACTCAAAGCTAGCAGTTCTAGCCAATTATAGATTAAAAACCCTCAAGAGAAGATTAGAAGATGCTTTGCCTCAGGGCCATATCATAAGACTCGAGTAAGTTTTTACTTTAACTATTTTCATTGATATACTGCCATCACGAACTGTTATTGACGCATACTTAAGTCAATGAATATCTGAGTGACTTGATAATCTCGTCATGATTCACGTCAATCGTCATGAGTTCGCTCGCTGATTTGTATTAAATATTTTTGTGCTTTTTTTAATAGAAAATTCAGGAGTAAGATTTTGCGCCACCATCTATCGCGATTAATTAGTGATAGAACGGTACATATACTTATTTGTCACAATACGAGGGCAATGGCCGGCTTGTTTGTGGTGGTAGAACCAGGTTTTATTGCGCTTGGCCTTTGTGTTGTATGATGACTATTACAAAAATAGGTCGACATCAGCGGAATCTTCTCGAACGGACGCGGCGTCTGACAATGAGGAGCGACTGGCACCGCTGCGAGAGGGCGTGCAGGCGTGCGTGAGTGCACTGCTAGATGAGAGCCTGAGCACCGAGCCTGACCAGGGCAAGGGAAGGAAGAAGACTGTCCAGGTGAGCCCTTACATATTTTATATTATATTAGACCAACTTCTGGAGTCGTCCCGGAGATTAGCGCCGCTGCGAAAGGTTGTGCAGGCTTGCGCGAGCATCTTAGCACTAAGTCCAACCAAGGCAAGGGACAAAAGAAGACTATCCAGGTGAGCCTCTGAGCACCTGGACCCTGAGATAAGAACAAGAGATAGAAAAACACTTTCCATGTGAGTCTGTCAAATATTTGTTTTTAAGTATGTTATTGGAAATGATCATGATTAAATACATTGTATTTCGTAGTATTTTGACTGCCCCTCTGAAACTGTTCGTTACTGTAAAAAAAAACATATTCGTCTGGTATAAAAAAGTACTATTAGAATTATTTTGATTATCACGTTTGAATTGCGAGATATAAATCAAAATATAGAAAAAAAAGCCTGTTTTAAGGTAACTTTCAGCTCATATGAGTTTTATTGTATTTGTCGTTGTTCTGGACTGATGTTACGTAATGATGAAGTTAAACAACTACAACAACTGATCTCTTAACCTTACGTTACCTGACTCTACAGAAAGGTTTCGATTCATTTAAGGCTGCATTTCTTTTTAAAAGAAAATCACCATTGCTGTCTCGATATGATATGATAGAAAGTTTACGGTGCGAAAACTGCTCCTTTAAAAAAAATACCGTAACTACACGAGTGAAAAAAAAAACTGTCACGCAAGAGTGACGGGCCATACATTTTATTACTGGTAGCTTAATTTATTGTTATTATACTTCTAGCAGATATTGATACATTACGTGTACACATACTTATATATATAAAGACCTTATTTAAAATGTTAAATTTTTGCGGTTTTGTTCTTAAACACGTAGCCTAACTCTATTTAAACAAAGAATTGATTACCGCCGAACATAAACAAATTGATAAAGTTTGAGTCAAACTCTCTCCAATTTGAACTTCTTTAAAAGTCTCGCGGGATCATTAATCAAACATTTCAGCACGTCGTTTTTCTTTCAGGAAGTTTTCCTGGAACACATCACTCATCTTAGGATATGTATAGAGCATAGGCGTCAGTATAAGGTAAACGTTAAGCAAATCGAGGATGCAGCGAAAAGTATACTAAGCAACGCAAAAGAAAACTACGAAAATCGGACGCGACACCCTCCAATTCTAATATATGGACCGGACGCCTCAGGGAAAAGTACTTTATTGACACATTTGTATTATAAATGCGAGGAAGTCTTTCCCAAGCCTGTTTTGAGGATAATAAGGTTTTCGGCTTCTACTCCGAGATCGGCCTACAATTTGGAACTTTTGAGAGTTATGTGCCAACAGATGTCTATTATCTTGAACATTCCCGAGGGTTATTTGCCAAAGGACGCTAGTTTTGATCCTTTGTACATTAATAATTGGTTTCAAAGTCTCTTGAGGAGGTGCGAAGAAATGGAGAATGAGATTTTGCTTATATTTATTGACAACGTGCATAGAGTGAATCCACTCGAGTGTGATATAGTGACGGGGTTGTCATGGCTACCGATGTCATTGCCAAGGAACGTGTTCCTGGTGTGTACGAGCGCTATGCCGCTTGAACAACTGCAGTTGACGCCGGCGCAGAAGGAGAAGTTCAAAGTACAGCAATGCTACTATCTCCTTGACTCAGTCGCGGAAACCCCCGAAAACAACAGCTACGGAGACTACATCGACAGTGCCTTTGATAACTTAGAAGCCGTTTTCGGATCTAAAGCCTTTAGTAAATTAGCTGGTACGTACTTTTCTACTTTTACAATTATTATTTGTTTTAAAAACGCCATGTCTGTACCGTACA
This sequence comes from Hedya salicella, assembly GCA_905404275.2. Taxonomy (NCBI): domain Eukaryota; kingdom Metazoa; phylum Arthropoda; class Insecta; order Lepidoptera; family Tortricidae; genus Hedya; species Hedya salicella. Next base: position 14,992,511 of record FR990100.1, on the reverse strand, counting down.
TGAAAGGTATTGAACTAAAAACATACTGGATGGTCACATAATCGAAAAATATTCTTATATTTGCATGTCTATATTTGTTTCTGAAGTAATATTACGTCAAAATATATGTACAAAATATCGTAATAATACGTCCGACCGGGACGAATTTTGTAAATTTTTGAGGTTGATATCTAATTTCGCGAGGCTGGTTACAGTAAAGCTTTTTACTCGACTACGATAAAAACGAGGATTTTGATTATGACTTTGTTCGCGGACGAAATTGGGGGGCATCCTCTAGTAGTTTACTAAACTTATAATTCGTCGTTACTTTGATTTGTCGAGACGCGATTAACTCTGCTTCTGATTTAGGTTACATAACTTGTTCGGAGTTCGGCCTCACGGAGCTTGAGTTACTGGAACTTCTTATGCCGACGAGCAACAGCGACGCAGTGATAAGTCTGAAGGATGCCAACTTTAACTTCTCTACTTTATGTGTCGCCAAATATATGATGAGTAAGTGACAATTTGACATTAACTTTCCTGTACACTACGAAATCAAGTTGTATCTTCTGTACCAGAAGTTTTGGGATCCTGTGAAACTTTATGAAATATATACTAGGGGTTAGAACGTGAGGGAACTTCGTAATAAGTCTGCAACAGCGATACGGCGATGTTCATTTACATTTTAGTAGTAAGAGCATAAAATTGTCAGTAACATCTGACGCAACTTAAGGATTTAATTAACAATGCGAATTGCCCCAGCAGTAATATTGATAATTCATTCGAAATAGGATTTCACAAATAGATTACACTGCTCTTTATTATCAATAGTGTGATATCGCACCGTGGGCCTGTTCGTATGCCGTATAGCGACCGTAATATTTTTTGGTTTAGATGCATAGTAACGTAACGTGACTTTGGTTTCATGAATTTTACCTGTATAGATACACTTTACGACAAATATCTATGGCAGAATTTGTATTTCGTTTAAGCCGTAGGTGGATAGGAGGTGACCCCTTGAGAGAATGACCCCTTTCAACTACTACTAGAGCATTCAATTGACAATATTTCATATTTTTGAGTGATACTTTTTATTGTCCAACTCGAAACAACGCAAAAGCTTAAGATACACGTATTTTTTATATTTGCGGATATCTCATTTTTTAATGCAAAAATCCATGAATATTGTTAGATTGATAAAAAAGATCGTATGTAACAAACCTCTAACTGTCAGCTAAATGACGTCACAGCTCTGTTTCACACACTTAAAAAAACGTTGTAAACACCAACAAAATGTAATGCGAATTTTGACATTTTAGTGCACTCAAACAGTTTTACAGTGACCGTAGTTGTCACGGCGGCGTCAAGACAAACGTCAAAACTTGAAAACGATACGCAGTGGTGTGAATTATTAAGTAACAATGTAGAAAATATTGTTTTAAGAAAACTTAAACCCACGCATAAAATATTGTTTTAAGAAAACTAGTATGAACAACACTCGTATATCGCCTATTCTCTTATATCTATATTTGCGGATAGGTACTTGGTATATTTTGATCGGCACTCTGTGCTCCGGCATTATGCGGCATTTAACAAAAAATATACAATGTTGACACTTTATTTCTACATAGCCCATAGCATTTGCAACATAAGACGTCCGCGAAGACAGTGAACTTGTGGCACCTCTGATGCCGGCCAAATTATACTTATCCGAGCTTTGCATAAACTCCATCATTATAGTCTCCACTCGAGGCAAATTATTAGTGTTATAAGCTTATACAAATCCCTCCGCGTTTCGCATGTCCGATGTCCGGTCTTAATAGCCGAGTCGTAGAAAATTAAAGGAACCGAGCAGTAAATGAGTCAAATCAAAGTTGAGAAGTGCAGTCGTTGTTAAAGAAATTATCCAACAGGATGCCAGTCTTCATTATAGAGAGCAGGTATCCGTCGGTCCTGTGGCAATGCCAAGTCGTTGAAAAGCTCGAAACCAAAGGCACGAAACATACGAAAATTTCAAGACGATATTCGTGTAAAATTAACTGCCAATAGTGTCATGCGTCGAAAAATGTCAAACGGATAACCGGAAGAAGACTATTTTGATAGTGGCAATATTGGATCAGCTGCGTGACGTCAGTTTCCGTTTTAGCTATATAGGTAGTTTTTGGCAAAAGTATTGAAAAAAAAATTCTTTAAAATATTTTTTTGTGTTCTAGAAGCGTTTTTTCCCAAAAGGTTTTCGATTTAGGGAAATCGAAAAAAAATAAAATTCACATTTTACTAAATTACCCGATTTTTTCTCAGAGGCTCTCATATCAGAGAACGTAGTATCGGGCCGGAGCACTTGGCGGTGGCGCGCAGCGGCGGCTGGCGCGCGTGCCCGAAGAAGATATGTGCGCGTTCAGAGCGCGCTCAGAGACGCGCATTCCGATCTGGCGGCACTGCACTTTGCCACCTTCCTACAGGACCCCGACGACACGGATACCTCGGAGACCCAGGAACCGGGTAAGCGCATATTACGTTCTTCACCCATAGCTTAATTGTCACCATCATTATTTCAGTCCAGTGCTGTTATAGGCTCGCTAAGTTCTGCTCATCTAGTTCTTCCTAGCCACCTTTTCCAGATCGTGACTTAACCTTAGTTCCAATGCATCTCAGATACGTTTGACGATTACCCAGTTTCTTAAAGTGGCTGCCATATTTTATTTGCACTTGGAAAACCGATTTACAACAGATTAAAAAGTAAGATAGTGTAAAATAGATAATATTACAATACATGACATATTTAAAGATATTATTGTAATTAGTCTGAGTAAAAACCGGCCATGAGCAAGTTGGGACATGATCAGTGTAGGTTCCGTATATAGCCGTTGCTACAAAAAATGCTCTACAAATGAAAACATAAAGATCATAAAACTTGCCTAGAATCCTTAGTGCTTTAAAAATGAATGTTAAAATATGTGTCACACATTGATACATCAGAAATATTTATTATTGTTATTTAAAAACCAAGCTAAGTAGTGGTTTATACAGGGCACCTATGTATACTCCAAATATAACCCTAAAAATGGGTAAAATTAAAAGTGTCTATCACCGGCATTTTAGCATTCAACGTAATATAACCTGAATTACATTACATACGCAGAACTTGATTCACTCATGATACCTAGACTGACTGTCGGGAGAAATCCGATATCAGCAAATTGTCCTGAAAGTTTGCGACACAATCGCATATTGGATTAGCTGCTCTAGATTTCGCTCCAGCTTTTTATGCACTAGTGCATAACATCGTGTTGTAGTTATATATATCAATGAATTTATGCAGTAACATGTTCTAGTTTGTGGGAACGTTTTACGTAAAATAAATTGTTTCGTTAAGTAAACGCTATTGTATTAAAGCTAATTCAAAGAATAAGGAGCAATTGAAATGCTTAAAACGTAGTAACTTGTCAATTATATATTGCCATTGATGGTGGTCGCGTAATTGCTATAAACCACTATTGAGCAGTTTATTAGGTAATATTTTGTTCTATTTCCGCGATTATTACTCATTATAATAAAACAACTTAACGGATTATATCACGTATATTACTCATTTGAGTTCCCGACGTTTTGGAAGCTTATGGTCACGTGTGGGTAAGTCCACCCTTGACCGTGGAAAGCTGAAAAGCTTCCGAAACGTCGGGATTATACGTGATATAATCCGTTAAATTGTTTTATTTAAATCAGTTTATTAGGTGTTATTTTATTACATATTAGGGAAAAAGCACATGAGCCCACCTGAAGAGATGTGAGGACTATGAGCGACCGCAATATATAACTGAACTAAACTAAACCTTTCCTTACTGTCAGCTGGAACGTATTTACCCTAGGTGGCCCTAGGGTAAATACGTTAGAGGGGGGCTATGGCACGGAGCAGCAAACAGCTAGGGGCGGTGTAGCAACACTTGGCCGGTTTTTCTTCTTTTACTTCTGGGGTGGCGAAACATTTTGACATTAAATTTCAAAATAAGCCCCTGACCATCAGGCGGTCAGTTTGCTCGTTTGCCCCCTATGAGATGAAAATCCCGAGAGAAGACGTAAAATTATGTACGGTCAGCTGCAGGGAAACGTGTCATGTTTCCCTGACATATATTTGTGTATGGCAGAGGGGTCACTTTATTCTGCAGCTGACTATACGTACACATCGCGGGTGGGTACACAGTACAGTGACTTGTATCTGAGACGTTATTTATTTTACTACCTGGAGTGTTTAATGTACTATTTTCCGAGTATGAAAGTAAAAGTGTAGATATTTTTCGCAGGTTGCGCGGATGATGACGATGCGCTTCTGGACTCGACGCCGTTCCACTCTGGCAGCCGGACGGCGGCCGCGTTCACGCAGCGGCATGTCGAGGAGTCCTGGCTGCATCTGCTACTGGCTGGGGACTTCTCCAAGCTCAAAGACCTGACTGTCTGCAACTTCGATTTTTTGTTGGCTGCGGTAACTATCTCATCCCGGTGTTTGTGGCAAGCAGGGATTTGGTTATACCAGTAATTGTCTTCTAAGCATTTGTCAAAGATATCGTTGCATAATCTGAAACAGATATATATGATAAGGGTTTGGAAGCCTACCTATTGTCTTTTGATTTAGATTTGCGCAATTTCGAAGGTATAGAAAAGGCGGCATTAACTATTCACGTTTCTACTATAAGTTTCGTGTGTATTGTACTAATTGGTTCGTTCGCTCATAGTATCGATCTGTTATTAATTTTCTTAATCCTTTGTACGCCTCGAGTTGTAGTTATACAAATACGCTACTACTTTATACAAGAGGCGCTTTACTTAGTTCTTTGGCTATAACTGTTTAAAAATTTATAATTGCATAAGCATACAAAAGGACTCGATAGTCAAAAATATTGCAGTTTACAAAAGAAATTACCGTATTAAGACTGTAATGTTCAAATTCTATAGAAAGTGATACAACATTATGCTTGTTCAGGTGCAAACGGTGACGGTGTCGTATCTCCGCTGCATTCTTGAGCACGTCCGCTGCTACATCCTCGACCGCGACGTTGAACTCGTGTATGGTGCTGTGAAGAAGTCCAGCGACATCCTTACACGGGACCCGATGCAGTTGGGCGCACAGGTACAAAAGATATCCATCCAGCCATTGATAAGGTGGTACATTTAAATAAGTATGGACGAAGTTCATCGACAGAACTATGTGGCATGAGGCATTGTGATATATTGATATCACAGATTTATATACAATTATCTCTATGAATGATTCAATTAAAATGGAATTAACCATATATCAGGCAAAAGATGAATTGTTTGTAGGATTTCTCAACGTTAACTACCTACCTAAACGTAGCGGGAAATTCTAACCACAAAATTGGTCGCTAATTAGTTAATATTATTCCGAAACCTGACAAATACTTACCCTTTTTCTTAAGTTAAGCAAATGCCCATGTACACGAGTAGATATCACCCTACGTTACGGTATACATTTTAATATCAATCTTAATAAAGTGGTGACTCATTCCTTCCTACTTCCATCAAATCTTGTAATTACACATTAATCTCGTTTAACCGGAAAGAAACCCTTAATTAACTTCCATACAAACTCAAATATCAATCAAAATAGAAAGGACGGACGTTAACAAAGACATTAATTCCATCAACGGGTTTGTTGAAAGGAAAACTTTGGGAGCTGTCAAAATTAGGTTTGAGGAAGCCCGCCGGCAATAACAAAATATAAACAGTAGCTTTTGAACGCGGCCCGAGTGTGTCAAAGTCATATACTCATTTAATTTATATACCATTATAAAGTTTGAAAAGAAAATCCCGGCAAGTCACAAGGCACTGGTTCAAATTCAGTCATAGTTTTGATTTTTTTTATTATTTACATCTTTGTATGTATAAGAATATAGTTTCTATGAGAAGAAATTAATTTTAAAAATCACGAAGATCGTGATGGCAAAACATCAAGGTTTTCGTAAAAAAAAAACAATATTATAAACCTGTAAAAATCAATAGGCAATATGCATGAATTGTAATTTATGCTTTATTAAAAGATCATTCATGTAAATCTATGACGTAACAGTGCATGTAGGACCTTTCTGCGTAATTAGTAGCTTAAAATGCCTACATCTTGCGTATTTCTTGGCCGATTAAAATTTTAATTTTACATTTTGAAATATAGTTCTTACGTTATTTTGATATTCAGTTAAGATAGGCGATAAAAAAAATGTATGCATGTACGCTATTGTCAGTGTTTTTATATTGACTGCCATAATACTGAAAGTTTTTCGTTAAGTATTTCGTTAGTCATAATCACATATTTCTATGAAACCGTAAAAAAAGCACGATTTATATAAAACAGGACTGACCTGACGGGGTTCCTACAGTATATCAGATTCAAAGATCTGGAAATTTAACGGTTTCAGAATTGTACAAATGATTTTATGACTTACATTACAATATTGGCTATGGTAAACAAAGATATCCGATTATCTGTACATTGAAAATAAAAATAAAATATAAGTATAACAGACTATTTGAAAGTCACTGAGCCTAATTTCTCTTTTATTTTTTATATGTTAGTATTTCTTATGTTTGTATGTTTATGTGTATTTGCGGCTTCATTGCGCCCAAACAGCTATACGGATTTCAACTATTTTTGGTACATGGGGAACTGAACATTCACAGATGGTTATATATAAGATACTTTTTACACGACGAAAGCAAAAAAGAATGATTCTTCCTTCGCGAACAAAGGTGACACCTTCTAGTATTTTTATAAATTTCTATTATCAAATTTCAATTCATTTATCACTACGCCTGCAGAAAATCCTTCAAGAGGGATCAAGCCACATATTAAAGGTCGCCCGTTTAACTAAGACGGTTCCCGCAGTAAAAGAAAGGGGTGGGGTTTTGGCGGCGCGGGTATGCTCTTTTTTTTAGAACCCGACTTTGAACTGGTTAGGTCTGGCTATGCCTTCTTACCAGTAATCGCAGCGAGCGCAAACCGACAAACGGGAATGTCAACGGGCAGCCACTTAGATCTGGGACGCAGTGCGCAAGGCACAAGAACTGCGGAAGTGGCCGCGCACTCGCCTTCCAACCTTTTCATCGCCACACCTCGTACTTTTATCTTCCGCACATCGAGACCCAGGAACAAACATTCGTGCTCATCACACAAACACTTGGCCTGACCGGGATTCGAACCGGGGACTGCCAGCTTCGTAGGCCTTTGTGCAACCCACTGAGCCAAACGTGTCGTCAAATACAAATAAATACAATGCATATATTTAAGTACGGCTTTAAAGTTATTTCTGGCTGTGTAAAATAAAACAGATGCTAGAATTTATATGTGTCACGTAAGTAAAAGGTAAATAAAGAAACTTAATTTATCTACTAGCGCGTGCCCAGATATAAGACGCTACTTTATTTCAGACGCGAGACAAACATCGCGTCTAAAGCTCAGTGAAGTGTAAAGAGAACTTTCTTTACAACACTTTATTCACGACAACCAGGCTTTTTATTTTCTCCCTTGTGCGGAAAAATATGAGATAAATGCAGCATACATTTTCAGTTATTCCACTGTAAATCCTGTAAATATGATTTGGTTTTGCTAGAAAAGTCTTTGTTGCATTAAATGACTTAAAAATTGAAACATTTTTAGATAACTTTACTCTGCTTGATAGGAATATTTTGTCGACTGACCGTCGCCAAAAAGTCTACAGCATCGAACATTAAACGTTTACTATAACGCCGATATAAAAATGTCGTAAAAAAATCGATCAGATTAAGGCGTCCGATTGATTTAGCGGCAAATGAGTTACTTACTTTTATGTTATACATATAAATATATTGCTTTTTACCTCGTACGTATATTCAACTTAGTATGAAAATAATGTTTCTGAAAAAATGTAATATTCACAAAAACGAGGACGGATAAATTGTAATGGCGCCTAAATAAGAAAACGCGCGATATTGAAAAACATCTTGCAATCTTGACCTGGGTAACGCAGACTCCTTATGCTTCAAGATGTGCTGCAGGTGCAAACGAAACAGTGCTGCATATCTCTAGAACCCTAGAGAGAACAATAGGCTAGAGTGGAGCAACTGTTAGCTAACAACAGAGATTAAGAGAAAATAATGCTCCAACATGGGTATCAAGCGTGATCTAATAAAATCCCGACTATTTGCGGCTGTAACGTATAATTAAGCAAATGAGTCCACAATGTTCCTGATTTTTTTTCTAACAGATAGTCACGCTAGCTACACGCAAGCACACCGGTAGCATTAGGAGCTTGACAGTAGTCGCCATGACCCAAACTAGCTGTAGAGGTTAATTATTTTACGTAATTTATATTAGCTTAAAAATAATCAAATGAGTATTAACTTGAACTATAAGTTGACCTTATACAGTTCTCCCTGTGCTAAGAGACAAGCGTCAGAGGAAGGCGACAGAAGGGTTAGAAGATGATGGGGTGGCAGGTGGGATGCAGAGCGCTGTTCCATTTATTACCTGTCCACAACAACACGCGACCAGCGCATTGGTATGGCGAGCGCGTCCTCTCTCATTGCGCGATCGAAACGCTCATCGCACAGCAGTTGATTGGCATTATAAGCAAAGAAGGCGCCTGCAACTTCGTTCGCGAAGGAGAAAAAGTCATAACCCATCTTTTTTCTTTAGCATAGTTGGGTAAAAAGTATCCTATAACCATCTGGAGATACCCAGCTACCCGAGTACCAAAACATTAAATCCGTTTAGCCGATTTGGCGTGATGAAGCCACAACGACACATATAAACATTTCATTTTTACAACTTTATAATACTACTAGCTGTTGCCCACGACTTCGTAGACATTTTATTTATAGCCTACAAAGTTTCATCCCCTTTTTCGTCCCTAAAAGGGATTAAATTTGACATAAATTGTAGCCTAGGTCTTATTCTCATGTATAAGGTACATAACTGGAAAGTTTCATAAAAAATCGTCCTAGTAGTTTTTGAGATTAAGTGGAACGTACATACATACTTTCACGTGTATAATATAGTAAGGATAAGGATAAGGAAGTAAGGAAGTAAGGAAGTAAGGATGAGGATAGATTTTCTAAGAATTCGCTTGCTTGTGCGTTTGTTTGACTGGGCCCTTATAGTGAGGAGGTGAGATTAGTATAAATAATAAGTATTTATTTGTCTGTTCAGATCATAGCGTGGTTGCGACCCGCGGTTGCACGGCGAGGCGTGCTCGCGACACTAGTCACTTCTGCCATGGCGTGGTGTGACGGGTACGATAAGCCACTTCTCGTCCCGCTCAACGGATGGTAAGAACAAACTTTTTCACAGATCCTCCCCGTATGCTATTCCGCCATATTTTCCGTGCAACAATGCAAAGGTTCGCTCACAGCTAGGACAACTCAGGGATTCCACCAGAAAGTCTCTTACCTAACGGTTAAGACTGCTGTATAAAGCGCTGGAATACGCTGTCATGCAAAAGGCCAGTTATCAAATAGTAGGTATGATACCAACAATTGGTGTTCTATAGTATTGAAAAAGTTCATAGACATTCTGGTGGTAACCCAGCCACATAAAATAACAATATTATTTTTCATTATAATATCAAAAGTGAATTCTGTGAAAATTTGATACTTGATTTTAATGTAATGCTGTTTTAGTTTGAGTTGTGTGTGTATCTGTCAGTCACTGTTAATATCTGTATTACATAGACTAAAATGCTACTTCCTTTCATTATTATTAGTTATCAAATCCCAAGGACTTTTTACTCCTGTATCTTGACAGAATTTTTGTAAAGATATTCTAAAAAGTAACTGTTTTAATAAATCCTTAGGAACATATTTTTCCTTCGTCATTATGAATAAACTTTAACGTTTTTGTTAACGCACCTACTTTTTTATGAGTTTCGCCTTTAAAGAAAATATGTATTTTTAATTATGTTCCGAGCACCTATATTGAGCTTTACGCATTTGTTCATTTTCTTCACACAGGCAAAATAAAATGATAGGAATGTCGTTATACTTCTACCCTTCTTTTCATTGCACCTGAGAAATTTATATTATTGGTACCATTTTGCCTTGTAGATATTTGAGTGTAAATTTTCATCGATCATCATAACAACACCGTTAATCTCATGAATTGATGAAGTTTTAATTTTATTATAACTTTATAACACCAACTATACAATTATAAGAAATCCCACTCCACTCTGAGAGCCATGATCAGAATAACGAATATTCAACGACCAAAAATCATATGTTGTAAAATTGGCGCTTAAAAGCACAGCTTAGAAACATGAGTCGGATTGGTTGACGAGTTCTGACGTCTGGAATGCTCATTCGAATTTACCCAATCAGAACGCATTTTAAATGTTGCCAGCATAAAATAGTCAAAATTACTATACCTGCCGTATAAAATAATAAAAATCATAACAGGATTAACGTATCGCTAGTGTAGATAATAAAGATCGCTACATTTAATTATTCCGCGGGCCGTTTTATTCAATTAGCCAACAAGAGTGCCGTGCGCACCCAGTACACGACACGCGTAATTGGGTTACGCTGTGTACCTGGGAAACGCAATAATTGTTTTGCGGATGTATTTTATGTTCTCTTGGGAATTTGTTCTTTGGAACTTGTTTTCAGGTAAGGTGCCGATTCCATAAATAGTACTATATATCTAAGTTGATATCAGACCAAAAAAAAGATCCTCGCTCACTTCGTGAGCTCGTCCAAATAAGCACTTCGTGTCATAATGGCTTATTTTAGCCCCTTGCCAAACAATCTACTATTAAACGCATCTAACAAGATTACTCATTTGCATTTACGCAATAAGTCTTGACCAATTTACTATTTTTGGATATTTATATTGCAACATTTCCAATCGATGACTAAAATAATACCAAAACCCCCACAAACTAGTTGGGACATGGGTGTAAAGATCGCCCTGTTATTAATTCCGCAGCGCCATTTTATTCGATTAGCCGACAAGAGCGCCGCGGGGCACCTAGCATACGACATGCGTAATCGGGTTACGCTGTATTGTGTTGTGTACCTGGGAAATGCAATCATGATGCTTTATGTTCCACCGGGAAATCGTTTTGGAATCGATTTTATAGCTACCGGCTTAGAAACGAGAACTATATTCATTTTCTTTTGTTGTCTCGTTCGGAGTAAGCTTTTGTGTATGATCCAGCATCTGGCAGGAAGATATTCTACCTCGAAGCTATCTCCGTGATCCATTTGAGAACAGACCGGCCGTAAGTTCTTTAGAATTTACTATTTTATTAACGTGTTATTGAAAAGTCCGTATCCAAAATTGAGAAACAATACCTTAATTTTGGATTGATATGTTTCATTACTTTTGTAGGTTTATAACATTAATGAATCTCATCTAACGGGATTAAACACATTTATATAAATAAAGTTGGTTTATATATGTAATCCCAGTGGAACTGAAGTATCAAGTTTTAAAACGTCTGCAAACCAAACGTGTGTTTCAAAAACATTAAAATATATAACGTTCCACGACCCAAGGCGTAAAAGGATAACAATCACAGAAAACGGCCGAGATTGCGTACACAGAATTTAGTGTTCATTAGCCGTCCGTATCCCTGTTTACTGATCGTTGTGTTTATTTACCCCATTAACTTCCCGACGATATATTATTGCGATGTGTCGAGGCTCTGCACCGCTGGGACCTGCCGAATGTTATCTCTAATGAGGAAATCCGAGAAATGTCCCAGCTAATCGGACTTTCTTATTCACATAATGTCCTTTGTGGGATTATCAATTTGTAGAACGGATATTTGGAAATGATGTTGCAGACATTTTAGACGGCAATAGAGGATTTTAATCTTAATATATGAAATATATAATTATGAATGACTACGATACTTGTTTCGTTCGGAGTAATATTTTGTTCATGATCCAGGATTTAAAGAATATAGCTACCATAATAATACCAAAAAAGTCCATTATGCTGCAAGAAAAATCATTCTGAATACGATTATATTTTAACATCAGAAGAAAAAATAAGGATTAAGTACTATTTCCATTAAAACATTTTAAAGTGGTTGAAGCCAATTCACACTATCCTGACTATACTTACATGATATATGCACATACTTCCCATTTGTAAACTGTTTGTAGCCATACTATCCCAGGGTCGTACCGTAACTTGTCAGGCTATCAGTGGCGTCCATATAAGCCGATTCCTACAGGGTTGCCCAATAAAGCTTATAACCGTCTTTAAATATGAATACGCTTCGGCTTCCCTTGTAATTTTCCTGACGCCACGCCTCCGCAAGCTATACCTAATATCTTCTACGTCAGGGGCTTCGCTTTCATAGTAAATTTTATAGCCCGATTGTGAGATTATCTACTTGATTCAGGAAACTTCTGCGCAAATTCAATCATATTTTTCATTTTCCTGGATCGAACAATCTCAATCGAAAGATAAAAGATGTATCAGTTATAGTCAGTTTTGTCATACCATGGCTAATTATTACTATTACGGTGCATCCAGGCTCCAACCACCCATAGCATCAACAGTGCGGGTGGTATCAGTGGGTGCCACCAGCCCAGGCACGGGCGCCAGGTTACTCCAGCTGGCGCCTTCAGGACAGCATCTGGTGCTCGCGCCGTCCACCGGCGACCCGCAGCTATGGCACGTCATGTCCAACTCTAAAGTACACACGTTTAAAGGTTTGTAGTAATAGTAGCATATTTACACCTCCATGGCTCTGTTTTTCGCTATAATATATACCTACCTAGAGTACCTAGTACCCACTTGATACGCATGGAGTTAAAGCACGGATGTTGCGCGCGCATCAAGCGCGCACGAAGGTTTGTTACAGGTTAACAAATTATTCACCTTTATTAATCCCTATTTAATTAACTGATCGATCTGAGTACACCCGTAGTAGTAGGATTAAACTTGAGCAGTGTGTCGGAAGGTAACTATATTTTTGAAACTATAAATTAGGGGTCAAACATACAATGAACTTAAATTGGTCGCTTGCCACTCAGAATTTCTGACCCAATAGACTAGTCGCTCTATATACTTGTGGGAATACCATCCACACTAGCACTTAAGGTATATTGCAGTATATACCTTAAGGGCTTATTAAAAACCACCCCAGTTTGGTGGTGGAGCAATCAATAGTCATTTCTAACCTATGTCCTTTCCCATTTTTGCCTTGTACTTAATCTTCTTTATTTGCGGGTTGGATAATGTTTAAGAAATTATCCACGTATGTGATCAAGTATGTTTATATTAAATCTCATTTAAATTAACCGTATTTTTCATTACTTAAGTGCAAATGTATCAAAAACTAGTAACTTTTTTTTCCTTAATAGATTTATAGCGGTTGTGCTGACTCAGATTCCATTTCGCAGCAGGATTATCTTTTAATACTACGTGTTGTGTTAGCAATCCACCTACGCGAGTCTTGATTGATAGGCATTTTATAGCTGGGCTCGATTGGCGTTTAACACCCCTACCCTTTATAACCTCGCCATCCTTTATTTACCCGTTGGTACTAAAGTAGAAATTTTTGTGAAAGATTTACGATATATTTTGTCTTATCACTCGATTACATTCGCGCGGCAGGTAAAGTGAAATTAAATGAATATTACTGGCTTACCTGAGCGGAAAGGCGTAAAGATTGAGTAAATCTTCGTTTTAAATCAACTGAGAAATACAGAGTAGCGCAAAGAGCGGTGGAGGGATCCGCCTTGGAATCACTTTGTGAACCGAAGACGTAACGAATAGATAAAGATAAGGAACAGAAGCAGAAATAAAGAGTAACGTGGTAGAGCTACCATTGCGATGCGAAAGTGGACTTGAGCTGGGTATTATATCCAGGAGTGGAGACCTCTTGCAAAGACATGAGCTCAAAGCATACCGCCCATCCCCTGGGTGGACGATATCAGACGGCAGGGAAGATGTGACTGAAGAGACGAGAAATGGAGATGATGTGGTTCCCATGCGTTTAGTAGAATGTACAATCAGCATAAAATAATCGGTACCATCCAAATGTGCCAAATATATCGCAACACATCACAACACATTATGATAAGCATAAAGAATATGACGATATTATATGGAGCTTAGGATGCTATAGCCTATTAATTTGGTGCTGACTGTACTCCTGTAGTGCAAGTAGAAGAAGTCCTACAAGTATTAGCGTAAAAAAATCAGGCAATGTAAGATATAAAAGAGGCTCTTTCGTTTGGATTTACATTTTTAAGTTGAACTCTAACATTTTTGATTTATATTTTTGATCAACGACGGTCCTTTGAAAAACGAAACAATAGGCCCGAATGACAGCACTCATCACTCATATTATAATGAAAGCCCTATTGAAAGGGGAGTAACGAAGCAGTTTTCATTACTTAGCAAGTTTCAGTACTTTGACAACAAAAGGTCAACATAAGCCTGTCGCCTCGTCGTCCGTTGTACCGGCAGCAAGACAATTTCTGGACAGGAATAAGTGGTGGGTGTAATACCTCCGTGTAATATAATAAGCCCTTAATGCCTAAAAAAAGTAGTTACACACGTTTTTAGGTTACTTTATACGACCTAGATATCCCTACAGAGGCATGAAGGCAAAAGAATCTGCGACATTTTTACATAGCGCCTGTGATGTGAACAATTTCATATCTGCTTATGGTCAGGAAGTGTGTACCGGGCAATCTGAGGTGTGGGAGAAATAAAAACCAGCGTTCTTCCCGATAGCTAGTGCAAGACAATTTATTGTTATTAACATGCGGTTCTAATGCATTTCAGGACGCGTAGCGACACCTGTCGGCAGGAATGTGTTTTAATATCGCCAATCCATACTAATATTATAAATGCGAAAGTGTGTCTGTCTGTGTGTTTGTCTGTCTGTCTGTCTGTCTGTCTGTCTGTCTGTCTGTCTGTTACCTCTTCACGCTTAAACCGCTGAGCCGATTTGGATGAAATTTGGTATGGAGATAGTTTGAGTCCCGGGGAAGGACATAGGCTACTCTTTATCCCGGAAAAATACCCTTATCCGCGATAAACGAATTTAACGCGGACGAAGTCGCGGGCAGAAGCGAGTATACTATAAACATGCAAATTTTGACTTATTTTATATTAAAGATGAATTTAGGGGACAAATGATGAATAATTAACTTAAACAAAGTGGAATTTTCTGCCCGCGGGGTTTAAACGCTACTTACGGCTCGGGGTGACGTAAAATATGAAATGATTTACATATCAGAAACATGTTTCGAATTCATTAGCAGTTCTTCAGGGTTTAAGGAATTGAGTTCACGGTTGCTGTAAGTTTCACACTAACGAAAGTTCAAGAATGTTTATTATTACGAACGGGAACTACGGGAAGTAATCTAAAAATAGAAAATATAGATAACAATCTAGTAAGTTTATTCCGAGCATATACGTCACATAAACTTGTCATGTAAATACATATTTAGTAATTTTAATATGTACTGTTTTTTAAACTCCGTTTTGTGAGGTGTGCAATATAGAGTTATTGTATTGCATTGTTTTATTTGAAAAAAATTAAAAGTTATCGGTCGGTGAATTCATAGGATTACAGTTACAGTAAGCATGGATATCTCTGGCAATATTTAAAAATATTACTACTTATGCTGCTATGTCAAAATAATAAAAAACTTACGCATTTTTCAAAATGTATACAGACCCTTTAAATCTATGGTATGCCTAAGGAGAATAACAATAGGTAATCTTATACGTACATTCATATGCTTTAACGGTTAAATACGCTAAAATAATTTTGTAATATTAGGCACGTCTTCATGTTCTCGATACCTTCACAGAAATGACATTAAGATTCCAGAGCGGTAGTGAATCCTCAAGCATGATTTATATTTCCATGCCGCCCGCTGATGTTGATTAATGGTGGTAGCGAACATCGAGGTTAGATTAGAATTAGCCTGATTGCCGAATTTCGCCAAATAACAGGAAACGACATGGTAATAATTATAACAGAGACCGTTTATTTTAATAATAGTTTACAATGTCCAGTTAAGGTTGAAAGATTTTGCAGCGTATCCGCTGCGTCTTTGCATTTGCTCTATCCTCACTAAACTAATGTCTGTATGAGTAGTCGCGTCATATACATAGCCATTTATAGATTCGCGACTAGGTAGGAGTGAGATACAAGATAACTGTCACTTTGGAAAAAATTCTATGACTTTTAGGTATAGCGATTACAATCTCTTTAAATCTAAAGTGACATGTTTACAAGTTCTCTATTATTTTCATAATAGAAGTATAAGCTACCTATATGCATGCTTTGTTTATTCCGGTATAGACATAAAAACGAGCGGAAACGGCGGACTTCTTGATTTCGACTTTATATTGAATTGGTCAGGACAGGGCTTTCCATATTCAACGATAAATTACACGGGAACAAATGATGGAATCTTTGATTAGATACACTCGAGCCATACTTTTTCTAGTGCGCGCATAGTGTTTATTTTATTTGTCATTCCGATACGCTGCTGTTTACAATAGAATAATGGATTGTAATTCAAATAAATATATTTCTAATACGCATTACTGCAGGTCAAAGGGAAAACCTTTTTTTATGGAGCGTGCAAGGCTTTGTTCGTAATTCTCTTTTTTGTATGTTTCTTGTTTATTTTATTATGTACTAGCTTCTGCCCGCGACTTCGTCCGCCTTAAATTCGTTTATCGCGGATAAGGTTACTTTTCCGGGATAAAAAGTAGCCTATGTCCTTCCCCGGGACTCAAACTATCTCCATTCCAAATTTCATCCAAATCGGTTTAGCGGTTTAAGCGTGAAGAGGTAACAGACAGACAGACAGACAGACAGACAGACAGACAGACAGACAGACACACTTTCGTATTTATAATATTAGTATGGATACAATAAAAAGTGTACAAAATATTTACAGTGGAAACATTTAAATCGCAACTTTGTCGGTTGTTCTCCTAAACAAATCACATTTGTCACCCGTTTCTCGTGACATATTGTGAGCAGGTTTGATAATTATGTGTTTTTTTCTCTGTGGATTTAGTTTTCGGATTTTTTCAAAATGGCAGAGATATGGAGATTGACGCACTTTTTAATGGCCAACATAAGAAAATTCTCGTACACTTCTCACTCCTCTTACATAGGTACACTTGCGAGATGACTGACGTCACACATGTGACAATGACATTTTCAGGCCTAGCCGAAATGACTGACTTTGAATCTCGATTCTAATGTTACAGTGTTTTATTTTCAATTGATAGTGAATAGAAGTATATATTCTTTAGTTATAAGAAACCAGATCAATCGGTATCATTGAAGACATAATGCATCTTCTCTATTGTTTTATAATTGAACAGAGCTGGGAATGACAACCGCTGCTCGCCGGTATCGCGACCCGGCCACTTCACAAAAGCTGCAGATCGCAGTAATTGCACGAATCAATGGAATTGGATGCGTATTGCTAATTGGATTTACTCGTATTTTCTCGTTAATGTTTTCCAATAGACTGGCATTGTTGAAGCTCAGTGAGCGTCAAAATGCCCGTGGATAGAACGGTCGAGTTATTTGTGAAGATGTAACAAGCGTTTGTTGTTTTATAATTGTCCTCACGATAATCATTTCATGCTTAGCAATTATTCACCAATCTTTTATTATATTTGTGTAGATAATAATATTTTTCACCGTTTGAAATAATACATTTAGTATATTACTTGTAGTTTATTTATGAGTAGGTATTTCAATTTAATATCCTCAGAAGTCTGTTCAGTAACGTAAATGGCAAAACTGACGTTTTCATTATTAAATATTTCCAATCTTTGATTGTTTTTTTTCCAAAATATCTATTTCAAATTAATTGACCTGTGATACCATTTCGGTGAATAATATGATTAATAAGTAATAATATGGGTACATCAATATAAAAGTGGCAGCAAATATGATACAAAAGTAATTATCGAGAATCAGTAACAACACTGTATAGGTATTTTATTTTATTTTTTCAACAGCATTACAGAAAAAGAAAACATTGTTATATTGTATGATATAAAACGTCACCTGTAGTGATAATAATCGGTATAAAATTGGAGCAGGGAGCGGTCGGGGCGCAGGATCAATGTTCACCCGACCCGACCCAGCGTAACGACTTTTAATTTGTCAAGACCTCGCCTTCATATCTGAAGTGCTCGGATTAATATGAGGGTACAGAAACACTTTAGATTCAAATAAGTGTAGGACGCACTTTAATCCAGGCAAACGTCCCCATTTACAAGTTGTTATCTAGTGTTATCGCCTTATGAAAGTGTTAAATATATGTTATTTCATGTCCCGTTTGCATAAAAAATTTACTTACGTTCGTTTTTGTTTATAACTAGAAAATGCCCCGCAACTTCGTTCGTGGAAGAGTAAATAGTCATATCTCTTTGCTGTTTCAGCATAATCGGGTAAAGAGTATTTAAAAACCACAAGTGAATGCCCAGCTACGGATGTGCCAAATAATAGTTGAAGTCCGTTTAGCCGTTTTGGCGTGGTGAGGCTGCAAAGACACAAATTTACATACAAATATACGTAATAATTCCAAAATATATATTTAAGTGATCTTTAAATAGTCCGTTTCACTAGTTTTTTGATATCTTCGATACACTAACATTTCATTTTTGCAGTTTTGTAAGAGTGGGTATAGATTTGAATTTGACCTCAAGTGTTCGTTTTCATGCACTTACAAATTACATAGCTCTTTATTTACATACCTCATAAAACAATTAACATATGTTTTCTTATAAACATAAGCCCGGCATCATAATTTAAGTTTACCGTTTTATGATATTATCCTAATATTTTATTGTACATGTTTATAAGACCTAGTTCTTATCTCATTTGATAGATAGATAAGAACATTCAGTTCCACTTCCTGGTTTCAATTAGGTAAATGAATAAGCGAAGCTATCCCCGCGCGCATAGTTGTTGCGCTAGTAGTAGATACTGCTTTAAACGGGTTCTTTTTAAACAAACTGTGTAGGGGCTCTTCTGATCGGTGGTGGATTGTTCTAGCATTTCGTAGCAACATGCGCAAAACTGCCACGAAACACCGCCGTACCGTGTCGAGGGCATATGAGCCGGAGCGCCTGTCTTTCGTGCGCGCGTGAAAATATTAGCTTAGAGAAGAGATACGGAGATTGTCGTTCCGTAATCACTTAAAACAAGATTGAAGCAAAGTGATATGCTCGAAGAGCCTCCATCTTAAGTAGCCACGTTTAAGAATGGCGTGATGTAAGCTAGAGGAGAGAGTTTGTAACAAAATCTGACGCAGGCATTTTGAAGAAGTTGAATGAGCCTCTTTGTTCGTGATAGTAAGCACTATCCTAAAACTGGATCAGCGTAGTTCAGTTTTAAAGGAATTAACGAGTCGCATAATTTGATGAACACTTTCTGACTTGGTATCAGACTTTCCAACGGAAAAAGTAGTTACGGACAGTCTTGGCAACATGGTTTTCAAAATGCAGCATACCATTCATATGGACACCTAGGTTACGAGCCTCTGTTACATATTCCAACTTGCCGACGTTTTTGATCCCAAAACTAGAAATTTTGATTTGAATGCGTCGAGAATTTTGAGTGCACCAACGAGTGATTTGATCTGGGTCCTGACTTAAGTTATTAACTACTAGACTATCGCCTAGCTATAACGCAGTAGGGAATGAATATGAATGTTATCAGTATACTGAGAAACTTAACGCAGCAGCGCAGTTCGACATGATTTTGACAGACATTTGGAAAGTTGGTTGAGTACATACGCTACTTTTAATCCGAAAATAAAAACTATTTACAATGTCCTACGCTCTACGAATAACATGAGTGAAGCCACAAAAACCTGAATTCGTATTTTTATATTCAATTATAAATTTAACAAGCGATTATATTAAAACTTTAACGGCTCCTTAGACGGTTAAGTTACAGTTGATATTAAACAACAAAAACAGTCGCTACAAAAATGTTTCTTACACCGAAAACATATCATACGTTATTAATAAAATCCATCACGGCGACATTTCATTAGAAGCTAGGTGGAAGCATGAATATGTATGAGGGCAATTTTCCAGGTCACTCCGGGCGGATCCTTTGCATGTGCGTCACAAGGGAGTCACAGTACCTCCTCACCGGCTCTGAAGACACCAGCGTCATTGTGTGGGATCTACACACGCTGGCTGTGAAGGCCAAGATGACGTAAGTTTTAGATGTGAAATTAGTCGACATTTTTTTTTGGGTTCCGTAGGCATCAAAGAACAATTACAGTTTCGCTATCTGTCAGCTCGCAGCTTTGCTCAGAGATTAATACCTACTAGAAAGTACGAAGAGTAATGTGGAACGAGTGAGACGAGTATACATATATATACTAATCACGCCTTTTGTAAATCCTATGGTATGGGGCATTTAGAGCACTTAAATAGATTGTTAATTAGAATAAATATTGCGTTTGATTCACAATTGGTTTTAATTTAGCAACAGGTTACTACATTTTTATACTAGAATAGAAACACAAAGCAGGTACAGAAGGCTAAAGTTCTTAGACTGCGCAGTAGATCGCAATTATTTGCCCTGTGCTTGCTCTTTATTAATATTCTAACAGTGCAAGTATTGTTATATTATTTTGATCGTGTTTGCTTCAAGCTAAAAGTAAGTAAGGTAAACATTCCAATGTTTTGCATATTAATGAACACCCTTTTGTCACCTCTATTACAATGCATTAAGGTTCAAGGTATCAAATAATGGAACAATCTGAAGCTGGAACATTTATAACATAATTATCAAGTCTACTCTGAAAACCGCATGAGTGTGAAATATATTTGAGCGCTTAGTCTAGTTAGTGATTATTGCTGATGTTTATAACATAACTTTTGGTTCTTGACTGGATCTAACAGATTTTATACGATTTTGTATTTATTGTTGGGTGACATATTTAGATCGGTCAGTATGGGAAAGTCTGAAACTATAAGAAGTACGAAAATCTCGTCTTAGGAACCATGTCATCGATTTAAGTAATAAGAAATAATCTATCATCATCATCGTCATCATTATCATGAGCATCATGGTTATGATTGTTTTTATTCATTTTAGACATCCTGTTTCATAGTAACATTTACTGCTTAAGACCTAAACAATCGATATCTAAATAGAAATAGTGTTAATTTATTTTTGAAAACATCCGGGTTCAATTCCTGACCTGAGTTTTTTTAATGTATGAATGTAGTTTGTCTTATTACTAAAATCGATGACATGGTTCCTAAGAAGACATTTTCGTATGTCTTATAGTTTCAGACTTTCCCATACTGATCGATCTAAATGTGCCACCCTGTATATGTAAGTTGAAAGGGGATTTCTGCAAATTCAACTCATGAAACACACGAAAGGTTTAATTATAAAAATAAAACAGTAGACACGTTTTCGGGTCATATTTAGTAGGTATATACCTATCACTTAAGAGCTTTTATTAATTCGCGCATTTCACGCTTAAATTGTATTAGTGCTCTAGTAATTAAATAACTGCTACAGTAAATATACTGCCCCAAATAATTAACATTACTAAGAAACAGGTTATGTTTTACTGAGTTTTTTTATGAAGCTGGCACCAGAGAAGTCAGTTGCTGGCTACACGCTTTCCCGTCAGCAAACACTGGCACGTTCGTAAGGCACACTTCAAATTTCGACTTGCTTGCGACTGGGGGTATCTATTTGTGTACCTCATAGGTGCCTCTGTAGCTGTGGGGTCAATGAGCAGGGAAACCCACGGACTTTCGTGCCAAAAAAGCGCGAGCCGCCTCTCTCGAAACGCCGCTCTCAATGACATCATCCGCCGCTCTCTTACCACCGTCAACGGGCCGGCGGCGGTACTATCGCCAGGGACGATGGTAAGAGACCGGACGGTATGTCTTTTACTGTGTGGAAGTTAGCATGGGTGCTGAAGTGGGATGCCACCTGCGTCGACACACTGGCACACCTCCGGGCAACATCTTGAAGAGCGGGAGCGGCAGCAGAGGTGGCGGAAAAATCGAAAATAGTGAAATATAACTGTCACGGTCCCGAATACAATTTTGTAGCTTACGGGGTCAAGATCTTAGGCTGGTGGGGTCCCAGCGCCAACAGACTTTACAAAGAAAAGTCCAAAGGATAAATAGACACCACTGGGAACCAATGAGCTGGCATCTTCCTCGCGTCAACGTATTAGCATTGCTGGACAGCGAGGAAATGCTGCCAGCATCTTCGGGACTATGCCGAAGAAGGGGTGCACTTTTTTACATTTGTTTTAGTTTTAGCTCTAGTTTTTGTTAACATCTAATAACTTTGTTTAAAATAAATGTATTTACTCGTTACTCGTACAATGTTATTAGAACATGTACATCGGATATGTTATAAACATATTGTGATTAGAAGCTTCGTTTGACAAAAAGAGGTATTAGCTTGACTGCATACGGCTCTGAATAAAGTAAAAGAATAAACTAAACGTCAACTATTGAATTGAATCTTAATTGTTGCTTTTTGGCTTAAACACGAGTAGAAGCCAATATTACCGCAAGCACTTAAGCTAAATGCTGCACGATCATAATTGTACGCCGGTGTACAATAGCGTAATCCAATGCAATCCGGATTACGCTATTGTGTAATCGGTTTAACTGTCGGTTATTTTCGGTTGCTCGTATTCAAGCCGAATTTACGGCGCCCTAAAAATATAACCTTTATGATATTTCCCCGTAGTTATTACTAATTGCATCTACGAATTTCATTACACATTTTTAAAATATATGTTAGGTACTTTGAATTGTAAAATGTACAAATGTTTTACTCCTACTGACAATGGTTGTTTACCTGAAGTTTAGTTCATAATAGTTAAAATATTACAATAACAGTTTTTTTGCAGGAGAAATCATTATTCGGCAATTTAGTTCCCTAAAATACTCATTTATTGTGAATATTGCCACTTTTTGACTGCAAAATATGTAGTGTAATAAAAAGTATGATGTTTTAATAATAAGGAATGAAGAATTTTGCATATAAAATATATAAGTATACATTCAGTAAAACACAACTACCCTTTAAATTTTACTCAAACACTGGATGTTTCATGTTGTATTTTAGTTAGTTGCAGTAAAATGAAGCTGTTTAGACTTGTATGTTTGCTGTTTGTATTTGCGCAGGGAACACATCGCACCTGTGTTGTGTGTGGCCGCAGTGGTGAGCCGATCGCTTGTCATCAGCGGCGGGGAGGATTCGGCCGTCATTGTGGCCTCATTGGTGGACGGCTCACTTGTACGTATATAGTATCTATCCAGATTACTGTTTGTACTGACAAAGCAATACAGCGCACCTGTGTCGTGTGTGGCCGCTGTGGTGAGCCACTCGCTTGTCATCAGCGGCGGGGGGGGACTCGGCCGTCATTGTGGCCTCGTTGGTGGACGGCTCACTAGTACGTATATAGTATCTATCCAGATTACTGCTTGTACTGACAAAGGCAATACAGCGCACCTTTGTCGTGTGTGGCCGCTGTGGTGAGCCCACTCGCTTGTCATCAGCGGCGGGGGGAACTCGGCCGTCATTGTGGCCTCGTCGGTGGACGGCTCACTTGTACGTATATTGTAGGTATCTATCCAGGTTACTGCTTGTACTGACCAAGGGAATACAGCGCGCCTGTATTGTGTGTGACCGCTGTGGTGAGCCGCTCGCTGGTCGTCAGCCAGCGGGGTGGAGGGGTCACTTATATATTGTCTATCCGGGTTACTACTTGGACTGACGCTGGGACCAGATCGTACTTGTGTTGTGCGTGGTAACTGGGGGGGGGGGGGGGGGGGGGGTTATTGCCTAGCGAAGTTTTAAAAATTGACCAAGGCAAAAGGGGGGCCGGTCACTTGTACGTTGTACGTATATTTTGATTATAGTATCCAACAAATTTTAAGACCAATAAATTTTCTAATACCTGGGATCTCTGACTAATATTACTTCGTCTGTATAATGATTTAAACGGTAATAGTTATATGTTTGTTGGAATCAGATTCAATCATGCTCGCATTAATTACCGGGGACGGTAAAGCCCTATCAGTCTGATTGTTAATCTGTTACTCATTAAACTGTAGTAGTAATACGGGTATAGCGGTATATTTATAGGTACTAAAGTAGTCTAACTTTCGTAGGTACTACAATTTAATTTAAATTAAAACACGCTGTTAAGTAACTGGTATCGAGCCCTATCAAAAGCAGTGTAACAAACAAACAAATTAAACAATCAGTACTGAATGATAGACATCTTAGTATTCAGTAATTGGACATTATTACCTTACATATGAAATTGGCGTTTTTTTTATGAAACTATTTTTTTATTTAGTCAAAGTATGTACCATGGCTATCTATGCACTTTTGCCATCTCGAAGGTAGTTCATTGATTCCTTTACTAAAAAAAATGATTGAGCGAGAATCAATAAAATCTTTGAAGGCCGTTAGGACAGCCTCGTGAGAATTGATTTTATTTTCCTTGCATAAAGTTGGAGCAAGGTCCGGGAAGTATGGTGGGTGTCGAAGACATTCCAGTCGCAGCTCCCTTAGTTTTGCGGTCGTAAAACGTGCCGTATGTGGTCGAACGTTGTCCTGAAGCAGCAGTGGGCTAGATCGATTGACCAGTCTGGGTTGTTTAATGGCTAGCTTTTCCATCATTGTTTGCCATTGTTGACAATACACATCAGCCGTGATTGTTTGCCCAGATCTTAAGAAGCTGTAATGGATGACACCGGCACTAGTCCACCAGACACTTACCAGTACCTTTTTCTGAGCTAACTTTCGTTTCAGGCGAATTGGCTGAATAGTATTTGGCTGGTTCACCTGGGTTCAGCCATTGTGAAGAACGTTTCCGGTTGTCATACAGGATCCATTTTTCATCACAAGTAACGATACGATTCAAAATGCCTTCATTATTGTGCCGGTTGAGAAGTGAAACGCAACACTCGACGCGTGTTTCTTTGTTTGTGTCGCTCAATTCATGCGGTACCCATTTTTCAAGATTTTTCACTTTTCCAATTTGTTTCATGTGAATCAAAATGGTTTTATCGCTCACACCGAAGCCTGCCGCTAAACTCTGACATGGTTTGCGATGGATCTGCATCCACAATTGCAATTTAATTCTTCATTGTCAACTTGTGTCTCCGGCCGTCCACGGGGCTTCTTCTGTAGGTCAAAATTTTCTAGAACGGAAACGTTGGAACCAATAACGTACCGTATTTTCTTTTGCAGTAGCTTCCCCATACGCATTATTAATCCTACGAGCCGTTTCTGCAGCACTGGTGCCGAGGTGTAACTCATATTCGTAAATATAGCGATATTTTAAGTTCTCCATATTGTGAACGGAACGATGTGAAAGAAAAACAAATAACGCAATAACAAATAAATTTCGAAATTCGAAGAGAGAAATACATGGTCTTAAATTTGAAATAAATTTGAATTTGGAATTCCTAACCGAACACTACATATTTTGAACAAAAGTTGCCAGTTCGCCAAACGTCAATTTCATATGTAAGGACCTAATATTATATAACTAAAGAGTAATAAAATAAGACTAAGTGTAGCCAGTGTTATACGGTTATTCTACTACTCGTATATGAAATCTCGGAGTCTACCTACTTTAAAATGTTTATTGTGTTTTTCAAAAAATTATACTGAGATAAAATGTATTCAATACATTTTGCTTCGTATTCAGAATCTTCTTTATTAAAATTTCTATGTATTGTTACATTTCCTGTGCTGGATAAATATTTTCAATCCAACAATGTAAAAGAGAAAATACGACAAGCATTCTCAGCAAAAATAAAAGCTAAACCAATTCCACTCTAAAATGATACAGCTATGACAAAGCAAAAGCGCGTTTTTGCTGACCAGGGTCCCTGCGGACTGATTTCAATTTACTCCATTTTGTGTTCTCACAAAATCCATTCCAAACTGGTAAAATTAAGGGGATTGCTTTCCTACTTTGTTACGCTACACTAATAATTGTTAACAAATTAATTTGATGTTATGTATTTATTTACAAACAGTTATTTATTATCTTAACAGATCTGGCGTTCAATTATATCTATACTGTTATGAAATTATAGTTGCCTTATCGCGCTCGGGATTCCAAGAGAAACTTAACATCGTGATATATACAACCTTCTTAAAAATATACCTTTGTACATTAATTAATACCCGATATCGTTATGATCTTCATGACAAGGCAACTAGATGAACTTTTGCACTTTTTGGTACAGGGATAAGTGGGACATACTTATAAGGATGCTAAGATAGTTTTTACTCCTTGTTTTTCATCGCGGACGAAGATTTTAGTAGAGATATAAAAACGGGAGTTTGAACTAACTGGCTGACTCTTCAAAGTCGAGCCCAAACCCTTGCTTTTAGAAAGCTGAATTTTTTATAGTGTAAAAATCAAGAAATCGAAGTACCCGTCCTTCTTCAAATATCCCAAGGGAGCAAAGTCACGAGCAAAAGCTCGTATACAATAATCGTATTAAGACAATGAGACTTACATTATTTATTCAATTTGCTACACTTTCTTAATCAAGTTACATCGTGTTTACTTTCGAGAAATTCTCAGATCAATTTATGCACTGCAAGCTGAGAACTTATCACTCAATTAAAACTGTGTTGACTCTGAAAGTAGCAGTTGATTCATCATTAGTTGTTTATTCCCTCTTTTTCCCTCTCGTATAATTGTTTAATCACACTGCTGGTTATAAGCCAAATTCGTACATGTCCTAAGCAACGTTTAAAATAGATGAGAATTTATCTTATACTGCATCCCGATACCCATCTGGCAAAGAAAAACTGTCCCTTGAACCTGAGGCAGACTATAGACAGTTACCTGAATAATAGGGAGGTAGTAGTAAGATATGCCGGAGACGAGTACGCCAAGGGTACTTATAAAGGCTGTGTACAGATTTCCATTGGGGGCCTGATATTGTGGAATCTTTATCAATGCAGACTATGCATAAAAGTAAATGTTTTTTTTATTGCTCAGGTGACAAAACTAGACCACCACCGCGGCTCCGTTACAGGGGTGAAAGTGCTCCAAGATGGCGAGATCGTCGTCACGTGCTCCCAGGACGGGACGGTCTGCACGTGGAACGTGGACAACTTCACGCTGCTCAGCACGGTCACCGCCGGCATGCCTGTGCACGCCATGGAAGTGACAGATGATAACGTGTTCCTTGTCACGCTGCAAGGGGAAAATGAGCTTCACGTCCGAACGTTTATCACTGGGACGTATCTGCATATGTTGAAGAGGCATAAGACGAAGGTAAGACACGTGTATTTTAAATGTCGTTTATTTCTAAAGGTTTAAAATTCAAAATTTGCTGTTAATTGTAGCATAGAATCTTGGGTGTCATCAAGTGCGAAACCAACAAGATAGCATAGGTACCTAATATTAGTTATTGTTGGTATCAGATCTGTCCGCCTCTTTTTGCCCTCGTGCTATTTTTTACCTCGTCTCGTTAGTCGTACCTGTGCGTATAAAGCATAACATATTTATTAATATAAAAGTGTTTGGGAATTAACATGGACAAACCTTGCATCCGATTTGATTTATATACTAACTTTCATAAATCCTTTCTATCTCACCTATGTTATACTTTGAGATATTGTATATCAAATAGCAGAAAGCAATGGCTGTTACTCCACCGACTAGAGCGTAGTGTTTTTCAGATAGATTTGTACACCACAATAAAGTTTAAATATTACACTTCAAAACTTCAAAGTACGTAGGCAACGGTTCTTTGTTTTATTATGTAATTTGGCTGCACGCGAGCTGTAAAATAATTGCTTCATCTCGACGGCTTATTTGATTAAATCGCAAACCTGCTATTGTTACCCCCAAAGGCTTTGTTTGAAATATCTGCGCCCAAATCCCGGATAACGTCCGTTCCTCGCTAATTAATTAATTACAACGCTTTACCTTTCAAAATAAGTAAACCCCATGATTGAAATTCCACATAAACCAAATTTATTCTGTGGACTGCTCAAACACTTTGAGTTTATCATCGTTCCCCAAAATCCTACTTGCAGCTAGCAAATATACTCAATTCGTTGTTGTATGAGTATTTTTATTGTACAGAAAGTTACTTAGGTTCGAAACATCATTTTGATACTTTCTTCCAGCAATACTAGGACGCCAATTTTTGATATGATAGAATTTCACAACTCTTGGCTTATAATATTTTACAAAGGTAGCTGCTGTAGTTTTCATAACCTTAAGGGCATATATTTCAGTTTTTTTTTACAGACTTCGTTAACTAGACAAATTCATCACTTTTATTACCAACTTTTGCTGACTTTTAATAACATCTCGTGGGATGAATAATACGCATTAATGCAACAACTTTACTGGTTGAGGTGCCTTGTCAATTCTCGCTTGATTGTAATGTATGATTATAACGCTGTACTAGCTAAAACTTAAATTCTTTGGCCTTAATTTAATATTATAAAACAATTTAAACGGATTATATCGCGTATCTCATTTCAGTTCCGAAACGCCAGGAACTCAAATTAAATAATATACGTAGGCGATATAATCTATTAAAATCGTTTTATTATAAAGGACTCATTTATAATCGCGAAAACTGACGAGAGTATTGTTTCTTTGGCGTTAAATTCATAAAACTTTTAACTGACCATATATCAAATTTACAATAAATCTAACCTCAATCTAAGTTAGCTTCACCCTTTCAACATAACAAAAATAAATGGCGCGTTCCATTTCGTAAAGATCACCGTCTGCGAGGACCGCCCTCTATCTTGTCTGGAAACAACTGCCCAACAATTATACCCCAAAAGTTACCTCACACCGTAAATTCTGGCACTAGGACTAACTGTAGAATTGAGTGCATCTACATAATAGGTACGTTAATTAAGTCTAGTAACCGGATAGCGCAACAGCCAGCGATAATTTCCAGTAGAAATGTCGCTTATTCAGATATATTTCTTGCAATGTTTCCATCTGCCGCTCTACGTTTGTTTGAGACTAGGTACATTATTGCTTTGATATTTCTCACAATGCTACGACACCTATTTAAAATAAACATACTCAAATATCCACCAGCTTCCACTATTTTGTCTACAGTTAATATAACTCTCCGTCAAATATACCTACACTGAATCAAACTCTGGTTCAAGTTAACTTTATCCACTTTCAACATAACAAGAGAAACGGCACGGTCCATTTCGTAAAGAGAAGCCTCTGAGAGGAGCGCCCTTTAACTTGTCTGGATACAACTTTCCAACAATTAAGTCATGAAAGTTACCTCATACTGTAAATTCTGGCACTAGGACTAAGTTCAGAATTGAATGCATCTACATAATAGGTACGTTAATTAAGTCTGGTAAACAGATAGCGCTACAGCCGGCGACCATTTCCAGTTAAAATGTTGCTTATTCAGGTTAATGGCTCGTACTTTATAGTTTCTTTTGAGATTTGATACAATGTTCTCATTTGCAATTATCGTAAGCATTGATTATCCCAAGCAGCGAGAGAGATTGTACTGTCACTGATTTTTAGTATTAATCAAAACAACGCTGCCTTGACTTAGTGTAACGCAGATTAGACGGGAGTCATCAGAGCAGATATTTCTGTCTCTCAAATATAGTATAGGTCTTGAACCAAACATGACAGCAGATATACCCGCCCAATGCCTGCTTGATTGTGATATGCACCTCATTCGTCTACTATTTTGCATCAAGTTCATATAATAACCTTCAGTCAAATATACAATGAATCAAACTCCGGTCTAAGTGAATTCAACCTGCTTTGAACATTACAAGATAAACGGCGTGGTATATTTCGAAAAAATAAGCCTCAGTGAGGACCGGACTTTAACTTGTCTGAAAACAGCTGCCCAACAATTACGCCCCGAAAGTAACCTCATGTCGTAAATTCTGGCACTAGGACTAACTGTAGAATTGAGTGCATCTACATATTAGGTAGGTATTTTAATTAAGTCTACTACACCTGATATTGCTACAGCCGGCGACCATTTCTCTTTAAAATGTTGCTTATCCAAGTTAATGACTTATGCTTCATAGTTTCTTTGGAGATTTGATACAATGTTCTAATTTACAGCGTTATTAATTGGCCATAATCTTAAGCAATGAAGTGTTCGTGTATGTTAATTATTTGTAAAATGCATAAAAGTTAAGATTTAGGAAGATCATAAAACGTATATTTATATCTTAATAACCGTAGTAAGGTAATTCTTAAATAGATTGTGAGATTTGTCACCACCATGTACAAAGGCTTTCTAGGAAGTTAGCTATTCTAGTTAATATTTGTTTATATATTAGCTGTGTTGTCAAGCGTTTGATTGAAAATGACCCAGTAGGCAACCGCACTTTGCACCTTACCCTATATCTTGGTATGATACATGGGACTATTTTTATTTACTGCAAACACCCAATCGCATCTTGTCAATCAAAAGTTCTGAAACAGCTTATTAGTTACTAGATGAATTTTACGCAACCAAATGAAATTGTAGTAACTCTTCCGTTGAGATCCGAAAAAAGCGGGCTATAAACAACAAAAGGACTGTATCGCGTATCTAACTTCTCCGGTCGAGGTAATTGAGGGTCTCTAAATTGCTTTAGCTAGCCCTTAGCTATTCTCGACTAGTGGAAATAAAATACAGCTGATTTGTTGTAAGTGGCTCTGGAGCTCTGCCTTATTGCATTATCCGGAACGTTGTGTTAACTACCCACATTTACAGAACAATCAGTTTATTCGTAAGAGGTGAATATTTATGTTTTTGGATTTAGATTAGATTGTGTAATATTTTCTTCTGTTTCCGCGATTATTACTCATTCAAATAAAACAATTTAACGGATTATATCGCGTATATTATCTCATTTTAGTTCCCGACGTTTCGGAAGCTTTCCAGCTTTCCATGGTCACGGGTGGCCTGAGAATAGATGTATTTTCCTCTGTCAAAGTTACAAACAAATAAAGGTGTACATACATGCCAGATGGGCCTAAGCTGTAAAGACAGTTAGACATGTGCCAGAAGGGCTTAATTATTTTATTCTAATAATTTACCAAGCAGCATTTCACAAATGAGGCGTACTGAGGAGAAAAGAAACGCTGCAAAGAAAAACTCCCAGGCTACCTCATTACTAATTATAATATTTAAAAAACAGAGACTATTAAACTACTTTTTAAACAGATAAGATATTTTACACCGTTCAGAAATTAAGGTTTTGCAGTCCTGTGTCTCGCTTGTTCCTTGATGAGATGTATTACAGGATCCCAAGCTGGTGGTAGTGACAATCCATTGAAATTAGGATGCTTTTTAATCTCAATAGCCTCGCGTAGCACTCTGGGAAAATATATTTTTTCTTTGGCAAGGATAGAAGGTTTATCAAACTTAATTGAGTAGATTGTGTATGTTTTTTTTCTCTTTCTCTATGATAGTTAAGTACTTTATGACTGAAGATTTATTTTAGGGTAGGAAGACTCACTTACATAGCATTTTGAGGGTTGACACACGCACCATGTCACATACAAGTAGCTTGATATTATTTTACTCTCTTACTGATATATAAAAAATAGCTACCACGTTTTACGGAGTCTTTGTCCTCATATCTTATAAAAATTATAAACATGAAGTGACCTCCTCTCCATGAAGAGCCCTTGTACGTCCTTCAATCTGGCCTGACTAAGCAACCTTTGAATGATTTCAATATCCTCCGAAATAAAAGAATGATGGAAGACTGCTTAACAAGGGCTTTATGGTTTATATATAACGTGTCAGACTTAATTAATGTTATTGTACTATAATAAAATCATTGGTTTCCCGATTTTGGTACTTGTATTAGCTAAAAATGTGAACACTGACAGCACTGACCAAAATTGGCTGAAGTGACTTATGAATATGTTTTTGTTCATTACCACATTTCGATCTTCACTTTTTGATGCTAAAGTAAACTATTTAATGAATTTCATTAATATTTGGCTATGGGTCGAATATTGTTTAACGATTTACAATCACTGGCAGTAATTTGCATTATATTAATAACCGTTTTTCTATCAGATCAACTGTTGTTATCTCTAATTAACCTTACACGCATATTTTTACTTGTAACAGTTGAAATGTTTCTGCGTGGCCCACGACTCGTCTCGCGCTGCGGTTGGTTGCTCCGACCAGCGCATTTACGTGTACAGTCTACACACGGCTCAGTTACTCCGCACTTTGGCCGTGGCACACGACTTATCTGCCCTAGCTGTGGCAGACAGAGACCACTTTCTTTTGGCAGCCGGTAAGAGAGTAAATACTCCACAGTTTGTTTTTGTTCGAGTGGCACATTACTCGTCTCGCGTTGCTGTTGGTTGCTTCGACTACCGTATCTACGTCTACAGTCTGCATACCGCACACTTAAATACTTCGCACTATGGTAGTAGAGCACGACTTATAACAGATAGAGACCACTTCGTTCCGGCAGCTGGTAAGAGCCCCACAGTATTTTTTTGTGTTTGAGTGGCACATGATTAATCTCTCGTTCCTATTCGTCGCTCCGACTAGTGCAACTATAGCCTACACACGGCTCAGTTACTCCGCACTTTGGCCGTGGCACACGACCTATCTGCCCTAGCTGTGGCAGACAGAGACCACTTTCTTTTGGCAGCCGGTAAGAGAGTAAATATTCCACAGTTTGTTTTTGTTCGAGTGGCACATTACTCGTCTCGCGTTGCTATTGGTTGCTTCGACCACCGTATCTACGTCTACAGTCTGCATACCGCACAGTTAAGTACTTCGCACTATGGTAGTAGAGCATGACTTATAACAGATAGAGACCACTTCTTTCCGGCAGCTGGTAAGAGCCCCACAGTATTTTTTTGTGTTTGAGTGGCACATGACTCATCTCGCGTTCCTGTTCGTCGCTTCGACTAGTGCAACTATAGCCTACACACGGCCCAGTTACTCCGTTCTCTGGCCGGGGACAAGATCTATCAGTTTTAGGTGTGGCAGATATACATAAATTACTTCCTTATTTACAGCCTGGTAAGAGTGCTCCACAGTTTGTTTTGTGTTTGAGTGGCATATAACTCATCTCGCGCTCCTGTTTGTTGCTGCGCGCTACTGGTGGCACACGCCCTGTCAGCCCTAGCTGTAACAGATAGAAATCACTGCCTACTGACACCCGCCCTCCTATTGCCTAACGCATTTGACGCTCGCAATCAGAATAAAGTGTCATGATTTTGTATGGGCTATGACAGTTGATTCCGATACCAAGTGTCAAAATTTCGTTAGGCAATAACCCCTCCGGTAAGAGAGTGTTCGATAATTTGTTTTGTATTTGCGGTGCGAACCGATGAAATTTGGTATGGACATAGTTTGAGTCCCGGGGAAGGACATAGGCTACTTTTTATCCCGGAAAAATACCCTTATCCGCGGTAAACGAATTTAAGGCGGACGAAGCCCCGGGCAGAAGCTAGTTGATAATAAATTCGAAACACACGTGTAATTTTAAAGAAAAAAGTTGAAATCGATGAGTGGTTAATACATCACAGACCTTTTATGCAATGTATAAAAATGCGACAAACATGCCCATGCACTATTTTTATTTGCAGGTGGAAACAGAGTGACTATATATTCATTCCATACAGAGGATAATCTGACCAACTTTCGCCCGACGAAACAGCTAAAGAGACGACAGACAAAATCTAAAACGAACATCAGTTTGTTACAGGTATGTTTCTTACTTTCATGCTTACATTGGATTGTCTAATATATACTACTCAATACAAAATAGGCGCCACTTTTGCGCGGAGAATTTCTGTTCAGTTTCAGTAGTTAAAATA
Organism: Hedya salicella; assembly: GCA_905404275.2. Lineage (NCBI taxonomy): Eukaryota > Metazoa > Arthropoda > Insecta > Lepidoptera > Tortricidae > Hedya > Hedya salicella. The sequence continues at coordinate 14,958,647 of FR990100.1, read as the reverse complement.
AACTGATTTTATCTCAATTAAAACAAATAAAACAATTGACTATTTAATTCATCGATTGTTACCCTAAAGAAAAAGAAAAGCCCCTTAACTGGAGACTTTTTAAAATATGTTTTACTAACTAATATATATTTTCACGTTACGATCAAAATTCTTAGTTGTCCCTATATTGTTGTAAGCAGTATATGATAATGATGCTTTATTTTTTATTTATTTTTCTTTATGATGGTATTTTGGATAATCCGCAATTTTTATTTTAATTATCTTCCAATTACGTCGCGAAATTTTAAGTTGTCAGCTACTTTCATTCCTTTTAGAAACATTGAAGGAAATTCCGCTTTATATCTGAAGTTTAAAATTAACTGTCAGCAGATTTTCCGCCAAACCAAGCAGCTTAATAGTGAATGATTAACCGATCCCTAACTCTGATAATTTTCCTTTGTTTTATAATTGGATAACCTGAAGTTTTAAAACGCCAATTTAGTAATTTTGTTATAATTTTTGAAAATATAACTGTTTGCTGATAGTCACCGCCTTTGCTCCGTAGCAAAAAATTAAGAATGTTTAAGTTTTCGTTACCAGATAAGTAGGTATAAACGAGAAAGTGGATTTGTTTGTTAATGGTAACAAAGTTTACACATAGAATTTATGATTTAGTTGAGCAAATGATGGATTATCTACGAAGATCTTTTTAAAAACTTGAAAACCTGATGGTTTCAGCAATAATTAGTTAATCGTGAATAAATAACTAATTTCTTTCATAAAACATAATTTGTTGTAGAACATTTAATAAAAAAATGTTTGCTTTACAATGTCAAACAATTAGTGATACTCGTAGTTATATTGTACAATAATTAATTTTAATATATATAAAATAATTCTTATGCCTTTTAAAGGACATATTTTGTGTTAATGACAATATTTTGTATCGTAACACATTATGCTTGCACCATATATTACGTGAATAAAAAATATCATGAAATTACATACATACATACATAAAATCACGCCTTTTTCCCATTACGGGGTAGGCAGAGACTACCTCCTTCTACTTGCTACTATCCTGGCATACAACTGCCGCTTCATCAACATTCATTAATCTCTCTATTTCTCGCATCCATCATCTGACATACTTCATCTATTTTATCATTAATTCCTCCCCTTACATTTAACGTAGCAAAGCGGCTCTCCATAGCCCACTCTTCTTTCTCGAATAAATTACCTCTCTACCTAACCAGGCAGAACAAAGCGAGTTGATACCGATCAGCTGTCTAGAAGTGTCCCGGGACGGACAACTAGCCGCCAGTGGGTGCGCGCGCGGCCTCGTCCGCGTGTGGCAGCTCTCCACCCACAGGCTGCAGGCCACGCTCAACGGGCACATGGGCCACGTGACCTGCGTGACGTTCTCACCGAACAACCTGCTCGTTCTCAGTGGTTCTGAGGACAGAACGATCGTCGTGTGGCAACTGGGGGATAACTCAGCTACGTTGACTTATAAGGTATGAAAAAAAAAAACACTGTAAAGTCGGAATACGGACGATAATTTGACGTGATAACGTCATAAGAAGACATTGATGAAAAATTGTATACTTTTATGAATTCACAAGCCGAACGCTTAGGTCTCGCTTGCACGCTCGGCTCATGCGGAACGTGACAATGAGTCCTGCTTTCTCGTGCGTGTAGCCGGCGTTCATCGATTTAGAATATACAAGGTGCTCGTGAGCATTGCGAGAGATTTTAACTACTAATTCCTGAGGCTATAAGACGTAATAAATGTTATATGAACTTAGGTCGAAACACGTTTTTTTTTTTTATTATTTTCATACGTAATAATTGCTAACGTAGTATAAACGTGCCTTTAGGACGAGCTGGCAACGTCTGATATTGCTATCTCTTTTTTACAATAGACAGTGTCATATGCTTTTTTCTTTTGGGCATAGATTATTCAAATTACGATTTAGCTTCTTCTTTTTCGAGTTAGCTGTACTACATTGAATGAAAGTAAAAGGTTGGTACACAAAATACAATGTCCCTTACCTATCACTCTCAGTTATCATTATCAACAATCTCAAGTGCTGCAAAGTACGACTCCATAATTAACTTGATATTGATATTTACATACATACGCACACGTTCATATTCCCAAAAAGGCAGAAAACATAAAACATAGGTTTTAGTGCCACTTTGACATTATTGTGGGTTTAAACTAAAGCACGACAAAATGGCGTGAGATACTTAACTATTTAATTTATAAATTGAATGTACAGTCAGCAATACAGAATCGTAACCACCGTAGCATACAAATTACTATGCAGGGTTAGATACGCCTGTTGAACATAATAACGAAAAAAAAATTGTTTCGTTTTGTACTTTTTTAAAATACATTTGGCATTAAAACACAAGTTAAAAAAAGTAAATTCATTTAATCATTTCATCTTAAAAAAAATTCAGAATGCGATCCATCTTTTTCAAGACATAAATTTAATCGTTTACGTATTTGGTCCGTAAGTGGGGCAGGCCTGAGATTCAATTGCTCAGCAGCTTCCATAATCTTTTCAACCAATTGTTCTCTGGAACGAATAGGTTTTGAATAAACTATATTTTTCAACGTACCCCAAAGATAAAAATCCAATGGCGTAAGATCCGGAGACCTCGGTGGCCATTGGATTGCTGGAGACGCTCTACCAATCTATCGATTTGGAAACTCTCGGTCCAGGTGGTTCCTAACAATTAGACCATAGTGTGGAGGTGCTCCATCATGTTGGTACCACATATCCCGCCTAGTTTCCAAATCGATGTCTTCCAAGAGATCATTTAAATCATTGCGCAAAAAATTTAGATACATGTCCGAATTCAGTCTAGCCGGAAACTCTATCGGCCCTATCAATTGGTCATTTATTATGCCTGCCCACATGTTCACCGAAAACTGGTGTGGGTGAGAGAAAACCCAGGTTTTATGTGGATTTTCTTCCATCCAGTTGTGGAAATTGTGGGAATTAAATATCCCCGTTCTCGTGAACTGAGCTTCGACGGTCCATAATATTTTTCTTGAAAAATTTGGATCTTGATCAAGTTTTCCATTTATCCGTTCACAAAACACTACCCTAGAAAACCCGTCATTTTCTATTAGCCCCTGCACCTTCCTATAATAGAAAGGATGGAGGTTATGTTTCTTCCAACACCTCCAAACAGCTTCACTACTAACGCCGCAAATAATACCCACACCACGGGTTGATAGAGTTGGATCCTCGGTAATTAGGTTAAGAATTCTGTTTTCAGTCACGATGTCCAATCCTATAGCTCGCTCAGACTTGTTCGCTTGAATGCCCCTTTCACGTAACTGTCTGAACATGTCCACAAAAGTGGTATGATGGGGCACAGGTCTATTTGGATATTTACGTCTATACTCTTCCACAGCTTGCACAGAGTTCCCATTACAGAAACCGTATGTAAAAATTATGTCTGCCACGTGTTCCGGTGGGTATGTACGCGGACGAGGCATTTTCGTTGTAGCATACAATAATTATTTTTACCGAATGAAAAATGTATAACATGACTTGTCAACCGACATAGACTAGCTCAATAAATAACACACCTTTTCCACTTGTCAGAATCTACTATTAGACAACAGAGGTAGTTTAATGTATTCAAGAGTATCGTTATCGGTACTTTAGTAGCTACGATAAAAGCAACTGGCCACTTGAAAATATTCTACCTGAACTAAATTTCCTCTTTCATAATGACATTTATGACTTTCATACGAGTGATTGATATTATTGGTATTAATTTTAGCGTTAAAACTGTAAATACTGTAATCTAAAATTAAAAAAGAAAAATCTAAAACTAAAATATCTAAGCATGTTTAATAAAATTGTTCTAAAGTATCACCGAAACCAAATTCTTAATAATAAGAAATTGAGGACCAGTTTAATGTGACGGCCGGTAGGTCGTTTAATAACGAAAGCTAAAGAAATGTTATGTCGATTGCTTTGTGGTCCCACTTATTACAACATCAGTGTGCCTTGAGTATTTGATGCTGCAGACGGCGTTTTATCAGCTGCGACGGCTTAATAAAAAAGGATATGACTGCTATTAAGCAGTAGTAAGCAGCAGTAGATATTAATCTAGATAGTAATGTTTTGATAAAATGTGATGTGTAATGTGTAATGAGATTTATTAATAAAAAGCTGAGTAAATAAATTTAACTAAATACTTCATATTTTATTTATGTAGGGACTGTAATAACATGTTACTTTTACGTTTTTAACTTAAACTTTCTTATGTGGATGGAACCTAGGGTCTAGGACACTAGGTATGTTTTGTAAGATTGTCCCTGATATTTACTGTCCATATGATACAAAATCAACTGAGTACGGTCATCTGCAGAAAAACGTGAAACCCTTTGAGTGCACAAAGTAGTTTTCTTTGTGGCTGACTGAAAGTGAAACTGAAACCCAAACCCAACACCATGAATGCCCAGTAAGGAATATTCCTTACTGAGCATTCATGGTGTTAATAGCTGTATCACTATGAATGAAGTCTTGATAAGAGTTAATCTTTATTAACCTTTTCTAACTATTGTAACAGTAACAGAATACACATAATTAGTAAGTATTACATTTATTAGTCCAATAATTACGTCAATAGGATTTACTAGTAGTTTTCGCTACTCCCAGTCGTATTTTACGAGCCTTCTCAATATCCTCTGGAAAGCATGTGCAACAACAGACGATGGGGAACAGTGCACAATCACTCTTTTTTGTTACTTGCCCCCTGGCATCAGTGAAAGCTTTCAATAGTAAACACGTGAAATTTCATTCAAAAAATCATTTGCGAAACCATTCTTAGCATCAGATGTATTTTTTTTACTAAAAATAACACGGCGATATTTCTGTTGATAAACACTCATAGTGACAACTGGATTTGACGTTTACAGTCAAATTAGATTGTTAAGTCTCGCAACGTTGCTATCATAAAGGTGTTTCATACTGGAGATTTAATTAAAACGTATTTACAGGAAAATGGAAATATCTCGAAACCCGAGCCGAATTTAGCCGAAGTTAATTAAGATTTTTAACTTAAAATATGGTCAGGAACATGCTGTTAAAATCTCTCGCAATGCTCACGAGCACCCTGTAGATAGGATGTTATCTCGTCAAAATGCTTCTTTTTAACTAAGTATATTCGGCCTAGGAGTGTCTCAGCAGATCAAGTAAATGATTATCGATGAAAAATGGTAAGCAATTGTGTTTTGTTTACTGTGGCCTTCAACACACCCAAATCTTGTGTGGTATTCTGTACAATGTGCACTAGATATACCATACCTAATAATGTGTCATATAAATTTATGAGACAAGGTAGCCTAAGTTTTCAGCAGGTCAGCATTTCATGAAAACCGTGTGCTTCAACTCCTTCGCTTCCCATCTCGCATGTTACAACCATTTTTTTTTTTGCCTCTGCAGGGTCACTCAGCCGCTCTCCAGTCGTTACTGATGATGTCTGACAACCGGCGCGCGATGTCGGGCGACAGAGCGCGCAACGTCCACGTGTGGCTCGTGGACTCCGGGATAGTCCTGCATTCCACCACCGGACCCTCAGCGAGTTTTGAGGTCACCCTAAACATGAAGTTTGCTGTAAGTATTTTTGTTTCTTAAGTTGTGTTTTTATTGTCAGGGTAAAAAACATGAAATATGCACAATATTGTTCAATCTGCACTTGTACACGAAACCACAAAAATTAAGTTTTGTTTTTGTATAGATAACAATTCACATATTTGTAATACATATAACAAGAGATAGATTTAAAGCCGATTTCCGATGGCGTTACTTGATATTCAACGCTTAATCTGAAAATACCCATGAAACTAATTAAAACAGCTTAATCCAGTTAGCGCGTTTACAAAAAATACCTAGGTTATTAGGGAACACAAAAAGGGTTCTTCCCAAACTCGATTAATTAACCCAAAAACGGATTAATCAAAAATATACCACGATGCTTTAACCTAAATTCGCTGAACAACTATACAGAAATAGTAAAAACGAATGAAAAGCATTAAAGCATTTATTTGCGAACACGTTATATCACTTAAGCCGACCGAGGCATCGAACGAACTTATGTTATTGAGTCCAACTTGGCTTTTACAACTTTCGACCTGTCGATTATTGTTAGAGGCCTAACATTCTGACATTTAATTGACGTTAAAAATAGCCAGCGGAACTACGGAAGTTTCAGTTTGTTTCAAATAATGTTGTAAATGATTTCTCGCTATTCAGATGCATAAAAAATAATCCTTGAAAAAACAGGCCAAGTGCATGTCGGACCATGCTCAAAAAATGCCATGCTCACTATGCTCAGCTACTACAAACTCATTTGGGCGCCTGTAGTCCCAATAAATGTAATTTTGATACAGGGCCCGTCTAATGCACGCTTTTTTTATCAATTTAGACGACCTACATATTTGTATCTTGTGTGTGACGTTTCCAATAAGATATAAGGCATGTTGCCCATAAGCTGTACAGACCGAGTGACCAATGTCGAAGTTCTGTGTCGACTTGGGAGGAAACGCGAACTGATGCAGACCATCAAGAGGACAAATACAAGTTGACTATCTAGGTCGTGGCATAGGCACTTAAGATATCAACTTCTACAATTAATAATCACGGGCAAAGTGGCTGGAAGAAGAGCTGTCGGGTGCAGGAAGAGATCGTGGCTGCGAAACATCCGGGAATGGACTGAAGTCACAAGTGCATCAGAGCTTTTCAACCTCGCCAAAGACCACGATAAATATGGAGATGACTGCCAACCTTCGCTAGTCGGAGAGGCACTATAAGAAGATCAACAGTGTAAACCACTAAAGACTGCGCAAATGAGAGGCTTCATTGTTTCCCAGGTCCTTTCTGACGGGGACAACTCCGTGCGAATCTGGGCTTTAACCGGCGGTGAGAGCGGTGAGGAGCGCCGGTCGGTGTCACACGCCGAGCGTATCACATGCTTCGCGGTAACTGCGGACTTACAACACGTCGTCACCGGCTCCATGGACATGTCGCTCAAAGTGTGGAAGCTGGATGGAGGGAAACTCTCACAGGTAACTATGTTTTATCACACTTCAACTGTGTGAGCAGTGTGGTGCGCCGGTCGGTGTCGCACACCGAGCGTATCACATGCTTCACGGTTACTGCGGACTTGCAGCACGTCGTCACCGGCTTCATGGACACGTCACTCAAAGTGTGGCAGCTAGATGAAAGGAAACTAGTGGCGTGCGGCCCATATAGGCACAAAGGCACTGCCTACCCTGAAGGTCATTGGCTCCATATAGCCGTAGAGAAACTGCCTACCTGTGTGATCAAAACTTTTAACTGCCTACCTTGAGCAAAACTTCGCTGCACCCCAATGTCTCTCAGGTAACTACCAGGTGTCACACTTTAACTGGCCAGGATGCTAAGAGCGGCGGGTGATATCGGGCTTCGAGCGTATCGCCTGCTTTGGGGTCACTGCGGATCTGCTCATCGTCATTAGGTCCATGGATATGACGCTTTAACTGTGTGGACAGTAAAGTGCACCGGTCAGTCTCACATGCAAATCGTATCACTTGCTTGCTTGCTTTGATTCTATTCTATTCTAAGCGGGAAAACTAAACGGAAACTCACAACTTTACAGAATAAAGTATTTTTTTAATATTTTATAGTACCTCCAATGTAGCTTGTCTCAACGAAGTGACGTTATTTTCTAAGTACTTTAACGCTTTTATGTAATTTTTTTACTATGGTATATTCACTCCACCATATTCGCATTATATCACATAAATAATGGCCTCGTCTTTTCAGCTTTATATAAAAATTGTAGACATTATTTTAAGAGTTAACTTTGTACCGTATGAATACCAGGAAATTGCAATAAAGAGCGATTTCATAAGTTTGCGGTAAGTTGCGTATTTCTGTCAAGCCTGATAACTTTAAGATATTTTCCTTCTATAGGTCCTTGTAGGTCACTCGGATATAGTGACCTGCGTGGCGGTGGCTATCACAAACAAGACCCAAGTCGTGTCAGGGTCCTGGGACTGCAATCTCATTGTTTGGGATATGAACACCGGCGCGGACTTGCACCTGCTTTCCGGACATCTCGGCAAAGTCACATGCGTCAAAGTTACTGGAGACGGATCTATTGCTGTATCCAGTAAGTGTACATATAGTTGATGGGATGAACTAATAACTTTTTTTCGTCTAAAATCATCTTTTTGTTATTATTATTATTTTTTGTCTTGTCTGTGCCACGTGAATAAACAAGCACGATAAAGTTTATTAGGTTCTGTTTGGTCATGTTAAAATAAGACATAGCCTTACGCCTACTTTGTACGAAATGTTACATTTAGTTAAAATATCGAACATTGAGCATTGGTTATTGGTTAACCTTTAGTATGTTACTCGTACATTTCAAAAAACGCCTTATTGAGGAAAATCATATCTGTACAATAAAAGCAAAATGATGTCCTAGAAGTGTGTGCAGAATCCTAAACGGACACAGACGAAAGGTTAATCAACTAATTGATAAGACCCTATTATTTAGTAAAATGTTACGTTCTTTTTTTTGCATTAATAAAATATCTGGTGTGAAGGTGCTGAGGACAAGACGCTGATAATTTGGGAAACAAAACGCGGGCTGGCTCTGACTTCCCTGGCCATGCATGTGCCGATCCTAGGGCTGCAGATCACAAGCGACTGTGCGCGTATAGTTATACACCTTCTGGATAGAGGTATAGTACACAATTACTCTCCAAAATGTAATGGGGCAACGTTACTACAATGTTTAAATTAAATTGCATTTGTTATACCCTAGTTAATACGTACATAGGAGTATGCAGATACCACTTGTTTCCACTTGCGACTTACGACACTTGCTTCTTTTGCTCCAGCAAATTTCATTAAATTCCTCATATTTGCTTGTCAGTTTAGAGTACTCTTAGCCTGGCCATTTTTTAGAAATCATCCTAATTAAACTTATACATTTACGCAAATTCTAACGAGATATTGCTTATTTATCTTGATTTATTTTTATGTTACGACACAGCTTCATGTACCAAAGGGGTGCAGAAACTGTGTCGAAACGTACAATATTAGGTTTAAAAACCGTGAGGGTATGAAGTTGTGAGCCCTGAGAGTATGAGCCATAGTTGGGAAATTTGGCGACCTTATCATTAAAACTAATATTGCTGCCCCGGTATAATATAAAACTCCCGTAGATAAATGTTTTAGGCGGCTTTTAAATGTTTTAGTAAATAGGCCCTTTTTTTTATAAGCTACCCATATATTGTGGACTTTTTGTGTTGAGTAACAACATTCTGATTACATTGGCCTACTATTCGTTTGAATATCATAATTTTACAAGTAGTACTTGCTGTCAAAAAAGTAATATATATTGAATAAACTCAATTTCAATACACATATTTATAGATAAGCGCTTGTTCTGCTAACTAAGTTGAACTATTCATAGCGAAATTAAAAATAATAATTTGCTAGTATTCAGTTGTTCCCTGCATAATCTTAGGTAGCAACAAAATGTGTGTTCCTTTTCCCAAAGCCACAGTAAATTGCTCTCGGCTGCCACGCGCGAACATATTTCTTCGGCTAAAGTCTAAAGTTGTTGAAAGTTCTTTCATTTTCCTTCTCTAAATGAAAGAAATTTGTGAACAAAAACATCGTTAATATATTATTCGAACACTAACCTTCTTTTTATGCTGCTAATTACTACGATCTGCCGTGATACAGCTATTACATGCATGCATAGTTTATTTATAGTATATTAATTATATTATAGTAGCACCTCGGCAAATCATTAAACGAATAATATTTCTTTATAAACAACATATCTCAGGTCGTAACTTTTCCACCCAAAAAACATATAAATACGAGTATCTTATCCTTGAAAATTAGAAGAGACCTGAATACTGACTTAGTAGAAACCAATAAAATAAATTGATTTATAGAAGATTTTGAAAAAAAAAGGAAATTTAATATTTATAAAAATGATTCAATAAACGAATAATATTTCTTTATAAACAACATATTTCAGGTCGTAACTTTTCCACCCAAAAACATATAAATACGAGTATCTTATCCTTGAAACTTAGAAGAGACCTGAATACTGACTTAGTACAAACCAAAAAAATAAATTGATTTATACAAGATTTTGAAAAAAAAAGGAAAATGAATAATATTTTAAATGAAAAGTCTTCTGACGTTGGAGATTTCCCACGTTTCTGTTCACAAAATACTTTACGTTTTCTAGATAATTTTGTATTAAAATGACAAGGGGGAAATGTTTTCACTTTGTAATGAGGATAATCACATCAAGCAAAATATTTATTTTTCTATTTTTTATGTAAACAGGCTGTCTTCCAATAATATGTCTACACAACACACCTGCAACGTACGTGAAGATCCCAACGTACGCCGCCCCCACGAAGAATACAGATGGTAAGTGAAACTTTTCATCCTATACGGGGTAGAGCCTAGACGGCTATATTGTAGTATGCGATATCAACGCAACTACTTCAACGATAACTTTTTGTCAGTAACCGAATAAAACATGGAAGCGTTTTGTCCGCTCTACAATAGCGCAACTAAAACTAAACCGCGGTGGGCAGGCTCAGGCCGATATGTCCGTTTTCCTAAAAAGTCCTAATCCCAAAATGTCTGCTTTTTCCATAATGTCAGCGCGTCTGTGGTATAATTTGTGCTGGACATTGTGCGAATGCAGACATTTTGGTAATAGAACATGTTAGGAAAACGTTCATTTCAGACCTAAGCCGGTGGGCAGTCCCTAAAAAATGTACCGCACACAACTTCAATAGGCATGATGAATAAATTAAATGAAGAATAAGCCCGTCATGTAGATTAATAAAAAATATTCGAGTCGTACATGCTTTATTTTTTTTCGTTATTATTAAATAAAGGTGATTACATTGAGTCAAAATAAAGCCACTCCTGATCTTTAATGCGATTTATTCGATTATTTTGAAAAAGCAAAAAATACTTCCAATTGTTTTTTTATTATTTAACTTGCGGACTAATTAGAATTATGATTTTCATATCCCGTCATCATGCCATTGCACGGAGTCATCGTGTCAAACGGTCGATGTTTGTCGGACGAAAACACGACGAAAATAAATGAATGAGAATGGATTAATCGCCGTAGATGCTGTTGTAATAATCCCTATGGCACTATTAACTGTTGTAGGATCCACATGAACCCACTTAACGGCGAAATTCTATTTTATTACTAAATTAATGAAATTAAAATATGTCCATACTGAAGTCTCGTGGTCAGTGTTATGTAATATAAGTTTTTGAAACAGGTGAATCAATTACTACGAAAGAAACACATTTTTATTTCATGGAGTTTTAATAGATTTTCAATCGCTACTTTACTCTTTGCTTTACTATCTACTAAGATGACCAAACCTGAATTAAAAGATTATATTGTAAATATTTATGTCAACTCTCTACTTTTTGAATTTTGCTATGAATTAAGAACTACAGTACAGTTTTCTTGGATGTCACGTCGAAAAGATTCGATCTAAATTCGGATTCACAGCAATCTTTCATTTCGAAGACTTTCAGTTGTTCACTTAAATAAATTCATTTCAAGTGTTAAGTTGAGTTCATGATTCAAATCACAAATACTCGTCGGTTTTGGAGATTACCAATAATTTAAGTAGAACTACGGATTTTTATATGCAACACATTTTTTTTGTGTTCCTGTGTTTTTAATGTGGAAAAATTGAAAACACATTATTGTCATTGTATATCGATATCACAAAACTACGGATTACCAGGTCATGCCAGTCCTCGCACTGTCCAAATAGCTGGCACCTTTAATCTTAATTCAAAGTAATAGAGTTAAAGAACGGGGTGTCAAATATTGAAATTCCACTTTCTACATTGGGAGATTAATTAGGTAACCTAATCATGTATATTATTTACTAGCTTTTGCCCGCGACTTCGTCCGCGTATAGATAGAATTTCAATAAATCCTTCTTTAGTGCGCCTCTACATACATCTCTAACGGAATTTGTGTTTCAATTCTCGTATTCCTAACGTCGGCAGTTTAGGCTATGCATTGTCTGTCAATAGTTATAAGATACGTTACTTTGTTATATATCTGTAATTTGAAATTAAAAAAAAACATGTAATTGGACAATTGAGATTGAACTATTGATAATATTGAACATGAGGTAGCTTTTGCAGTATTTCTTTATATACCACATTAACAGACCCGACCAAGCTTCGTGAAGAGCTTGCTCTCGAGCAAGTCACGTAAAAGTGGCCGTGCGAGAAGCAAGTCCCCCCTAAGATCTATTCCTGCTGTTTACAGTGACTAACCTTGAGACTTATTGATCGTCATCGCGAAACAGACCTTAAGGGGGAGCTGCAGCTTTTTAAATTCGAATGAGTATTCCGAGGGTATAAATGGTATCCGGGGTATGTACATAGATTCACCTTGAGCACAGCCAGTAATTACGATGGCTTCTATAACGTTTTTATGTGAGGCTCTCACATGCAGCCTGGTTCCATTGCACAACTTCGGCTGATTCTCATTTCGCAGCAATATTAACCGAGCACCCACTTTTAAGATAAGTATGTGATAAGGTAGGCCGGGTGGGTTAAGTGCATTTAAAAACTCTACGCGATAGTTTATAGCATCATCCTTGTTCACTACAGATCGAGTCTACAGACTTGTATTCGTATTCTGAACCTTCGAACGACTTCACTAAAATGTTATTAATAACGGAAGCCTGATCGTTCTCAGGTGTCAGAATCGCTCATCCACACATCCACTCTATGGACTTGCTGAGCAGATTTTGAACATCTGGGTAAATTTAAGAGATTAGGTTGACAACGGTCCGCACAACTAAGGCGAGATCCGATGGAATTGTAATCCTTCCCTCAGTTTCGGGATATTCTTCATTTCCTAATTTAAGAAGAATGTCGGAGAATTCTCCAGCGCAAATATCGCCCTTGAGGTGCACTTGTATATTTATCTTAAGGTGGAAATTTTTGATTATAGGCCAAATATTTGCCTTAACGCAAGTTTTAACTTCATCAGCTCGAGTTCCCCTCGTAAATACGGGCAGACTGACGAAAGTCAGCAGCTAACAACATAGTGATTCCACCCATCATAACTTCGTTCCCTCTTATATCTTTCAAAGTTCTATTCAGCGCTTCACAACACCCTTTATGCGCCATTGTACTTTCGTCCCAGAGTGTTACCCCTTATTTCACCCTTTTCAGGGATGAATTTCCAAGAATGATGAAATTGTTAGTTTTAAATGAAGAGTCTATACGTGAAATATTGTAACAGTTACTCAAATTATTACGGGTTCTTCATACCAACTTTCAACCCCAATTTAACCCCGTTGAGGGATGAATTTCCAAAAATGCTCAAATTAGTTTTCTTAGTTTTTTATAAAGAGTCTATACGCGAAATATTATAACAGTTACTCAAATAATTGCAGATTTTCCATACAAACTTGCAACCTCAATTCAACAACGTTAAGGGATGAATTTTCGAAAATGCTGAAATTAGTTTTCTAAGTTTATAATGAAGAGTTTATACCCGAAATATAATAACAGTTATTAAAATAATTACAGATTTTCAATACAAACTTTCAACCCCAATTTCACCCCTTTAGGAGATAAACTTTCAAAAATCCTTTCTTATTTCTTGCCTACGTTATAAATTGTGTCTAGTATAAAAATTTGAAGTCTCTAAGTTCAGTAGTTTCGGCTCTGCGTTGATATGTCAGTCAGGACTGGTCCTTTTATATATCGATACCTTAGAGCACAATCGTAATAACTGTTTGAGAAAAATGCTTGTAATTAGTACGTGAGTGCACAAATACGTAAACTTGAAATTCCATGGGCAAAAATATTGTAATTAGTTCAAGTGTGAACTAAGGTATCGATATATAGATAAAGAACGAAAAAGCTTTTTTACAACTAACGCCATCCAGTTACGCAAACTCGTACTAACGTGTCATATTGGTTTCAAAGCAATTATTTCTTTATAATTCTTCGGAATAAAAACTGAGATTTTACAAAAAGTGATGATTTTCCATTTATTGTTAAAAAGAACTCGTTTTATATATTTATCTTATTTATAAACCATATTTTTGTAACAAAATGTTTATCTTTCAAAGATGATCGCAAGTCCAAAATGTACAATGGTCTATGTATAATACGGCTACATTAAGATATACTCTTATTTGTACGATATGTCATATACGGAAGGTGTATTCTTTGCCTAATCGTATAGGTAGTATTACTGTTGCTAGGTTACCAATTGTTTATTCTTGAACGTCACAATGCAGGAATAAACGCTAAATGTCACAATGAACAAAAGGTCATATTTTTCCATTTGTTGTTAAAAAAATACCCTTTTATGAATGAATACCCTCAAAAGTTGTAGCCTATATCCTCTTCTGGTATCTAAGGTGAAGAATTTTACGCAAATCTGTTTTGTAGTTTTTGCATACCGGCGTAACGTACGATTTGTCCACCTTAAATTCATTTATCGTGGATAAGGGTATTTTTCCGGGATAAAAAGTAGCCTATGTCCTTCCCCTGGACTCAAACTATCTCCATACTAAATTTCATTCCAATTGGTTCAGCGGTTTAAGCGTGAAGAGGTAACAGACAGACAAACAGACAGACAGACAGACAGACAGACAGACACACTTTCACATTTATAATATTAGTATGGATATTTTCAGATTATTTATAAGAAACCGGAGTGTTAATATTTCTGATTCATACTAATTTTAATAACGTTCACTAGTTTCGTCGAGCTCACTTGTGGTTTACTTTGTGCAGAGCTGAGACCTTTGGCACCAAAGCGACCAATGAGGAGGCTCCTCAAGAAGGAAGTATCTCTGGACACGTACACGTGGCAGAAGAAGTATGGCCACCTGACCTCCGCCGCCATGATGGCGCAGGTTGATGAGCGACTAAAGAGAAGGTAAGAAGACTTAATTTGTGTCCCACTAAATGGTACGAGTACTCGCTACTTCGTCCGTGATGAAGAAAAAGTCATAACATAATAATTAGGAACATTAAATATTAAACGGGCATTTAAGTTAAAAAAGATTGTAACGGACTATTTGAAAGTCACGTCAGAATTGAAAAAAAAAAAATCTGGAACATCCAAGAAAATGTCGTTCTTATCGTCGCCATAACGGGTCCCGAAACGCTACATTTCATGGTACTCAATGAAAATTTGTTCGAATTTCAAAATCATGATGAAACATACAACATTGGTGGCCTAGGCAGGCAATGTGATCATCTTTTGTTTCAATTTATTTTTTCTCTCTCTGTCTATGGCATTCTGCCAACATTTGTATATGTATTCCTGCATGTGTGTGTTTATGTATGTCTGTCTGTATTTATATATGTCCAAATGTACGTATATACGTATAACTGTAAGTATATATGTACGTCTGTATGTACCTATAGTCCGTATGTATCTTTGTCTGCCTCGCCTTGTGCCGAGCTGTCGGTGTGTCGGTCGATTCGTCCGTCCGTACGGCTGGCTGTCTATCCGTTCGTCTGTCTGTCTAGCTGTCTGTCTATCTACCTACATGTCTGTATGTCTATTTGTCTGATCTTAAAATGTATACATATCTCCTTGGATTTATTTGAAAAGAGCACTATACATACATACCTTGGCGTGAAAAGGAATTGCCAGCCTCGTATCTCTATCCGGCTTCGCAAATTTTCCCTAACTCTGCAGTAATATACAATTATTTTTTGTAGGTTTGTATGTGTCGTTGCGGGTTCATCACGCCAAAACAGCTAAACGGATTTGAACTATTTTTGGTACGCGGGTAGCTGGGCCTCCACAGATGGTCATAGGTCATATTACGGTTATTTTTTTTTCCTCCGCTGACCAAGATCTACCACCTTGCAGCCTCTAGTTTATTATTATTTGTTTAGATACAGTTTTAACGTCAAAAGTTGCTAAGTTTTAGAATTTTTGGCACTTGAACAAGGTAGACACATTAATGATGTTTTTTCATCATTATTGTGCTATTAAGATTATTTGCCATAATAAATTAAAACCTCCTAAGTAGAAGTTCATTAAGAAGTTTTACATAAAAGTTTGATTATACGACTAAACCTTGTAATTCCATTAGTAACTTTAGTTAATTCTAAAAACGAAGCAAAGATAAGTCTGAAGTTACTAATAAAGCTGATACCAGACAACTTTGTGTTGAGGAATACAATATTAAAGTACGCTGCGAAACCCAAATTTTAAACTTATTACTAAGTTTAAAAGCTCTGTTAGTAGGTACTTATATACAGCTAGCATTATTAGCCTATTATTATTAGCCTGTAACACCCAGAGTGCCAAATTTATAGTCGCTGCTTTTATGATTATAGGATTAAAGATTATTTTCGATGCTGACTGTACGTATTGACTAAGCCTTATTTGAAATCAAATATTATAATGGAATGTGTCCGCAACTACGTCAGTGGAGCAGAAAAAAAAATGTAATCCTCATTTTTTCGTGATGAATCTGGATCTCAAAAGATAAGAAAACCTCTAAGATAATAATTGCAATGCAAACTTTTAGTTGCTTGAGCGTTAATTAGAAACTCCTAATTTTGTACATTAATTATTCTTCCAAAAACATTTAACCAAATGACAAAAAGAAGCTAAGCAGATTCTTTGAAAGGTTTTAAATTGTTCAAAAAATGGGTGGCAGGAAAACTTTTATAAAGTTACCTTTCATCTTGCACGATTAATTAAAAACGTTTTTGCAAAAGCCGAAACTAACTTTTGCTTATTTCTAGGTTTTCCGTATCAGCGTCCATGGAAGAAATCTCTAAAATACAAGAGGCGAAAAATAAGGACTTGGGCTCGCAGGTAAACTCAACACATACAAATATTGTAATTACGAATGGTGAGATCAAGGTGAAAGAGCAAACCACAGAAAGAAGAACAAGTATTTTCATACACAATCGAAAAAGTCAATTATCAGCCGAGTCATTCCATCTGTTCAAGTTAACTAGATAAGTACTGGATCAATTTGGAGTGCTACTCGTAAAGTGTAACTCTATCATTCGGAGAGATTTTAGTTTGTAATTTCGTCTTTTGACATCCAAAACTCTTGAATATTCCGTATCTATGTATTGAGATACAAAACGTTTGTTAAATTTACGAGGGCTGTTTCGAAAGTTTTTAGCTGGTGTCACTCTATTTACGCGACATATTTATTGCTACCATTACGTGGGTAATTTCAATACGTATGGGCTGAGATAAAGTAGTTAATAAACAGCAAGTATTGTTTTCACTAAATTTTATTACCTAATTCTTTTGTATGGGCTTTCGAAATTTTACGAGACAAGTACTATTTTTCAAACTTAAAATTGGTTTTGGCCATCAAATCCTCAACAACCTGTAGTCGAAAATACCCGTGATATCGTATGTGCTTAGCTTAGTTTTACTATTTTTCAAGTAAAAAATCACTTAATGATTTTATCTACAGCAACCTTTTTTTGTAATGATGTGCAGTCTCTATAGTACCGTCTCTTCTTGTACTTATAGCCATTTTAAGTTCTGGGATAATAATGCAGCTTAATAATGTGTAGGTGAGCTTGGGTCCTGAGGAGGCGGCGATCGCGCAGTCGCAGCACTTCGACCAACTCGAGGCGCTTTGGAACAAGGTGTCTCCGCCGCGACGGCGATCCAACAAGGTAAAACTCGACCTAGAGATATAGGTATAGGTTATACACTTAATCTTGCAGTGGTGTTGGTGGACATTCCACCTGAATATCGCTTACGTAATGGTTAGTCAATGCGAAAACCACGTTATTGGCGAGGCGGGGTAGTGACGGAATGGCGGACGAGTATAAGCTTGCTAGGTATAAACGAGTCAGATAATTCTCTTTCCCGCCGCCGAGGCATATATAGTGCTTTTGGCACAAATGGCAAAAATAAAATAAAATGCAAATATATTAATAAAATATTTTTACCATCCCGTGGTTTCTTAAATTATAACTAGACAATAAAGAATCTGACGTTCTTAAAGAAGCAAGATACATGGTGGTCCGGTCAAGGTTAAAGAAAATCTTAGCAACGGCAGTGCTGTCATGCTTATTTCCTAATCTTACCCCTATATAACATGTGCCCGTAGTACATATGGTTATAGATCATGATACATTATTTTTATTGTTTATTATTTGACCGTCTATAACTTTTATACTGCTCTTTTTTGCTAATATAGAGCAAATGCGGTCTGTAAAACGGGCATTTAAGTTCATGTCCTAATTAATTTCAATTTTCATTTTCAATTCTCATTTTCAATTTTATATTTTCAATTTGATATTTTATTTTTAATTTAAGATTGAAATTCAGACGAAGCGATTGAAATTGGCCAAGGTACATATCACTTACAGAGGAGTCTCATCTCAACACGTCATACTCGTACAGACTATTTATTTTAAAAATAAAAACAATAAGGCACCTGTGGGCATGTCGACAACTGTTTACACCATTTTAGGATATAAATAGGTAAGCTTCTAGCAATTATTAGTATAATGATAGATAACAGATGGCCAAATAATATTTCGTAAACTATACAACCAAACGCAATTAAGACATCTTACATTTGTGCATGTCTTCCAGCGTTTATACGCGATGACGTGACATACCCGGCACGATTTTAGCGCATACCTACGTTAGGGAATACCGTGCGTTTCCACGACTGAATGCATGAAGAACACGTGCGTGACGCAATAAGATACGTCAATGCATATACGATGCGTTAGCGCATTTGGAGTAGCGGTGTGGTCGATGCTTTAAGGGCGCCAAGATATCCGAATGTCCTGAAATTTGCACATAATATTGATTATTTATTTGATAGTCTCATTCGAAGCTTTTTATCGCCGCGCCGATCGCTCATTTGTTTACATAACCTAATATTCTCCTCGTTGTTACAGTCACTATCGAAACAAAGTTCACTGATCGAGAGACTAGACTCTTCAGACGAAGAGCATACGCCTGTTGAAGAACAAGGTTAGTCGTAGCCCGTGGAACTCAACTACATTTATAATAAATTATAATTATATAGTTGTTTATAAAAGGGAAATCGAGTATTTTGGATATAGGAGTTGAATGTAGTCAGGATATAAAATAAAGGGTTGCCATCTTAGAATCGATAAATCAAAAGCTGGCATTGCTGTGAGCTCAGGTCTATTTGACAAACTGTGTCAAGATATGCTCCTCCTACTCCTCCTGTCGTTTTAAGATAGATCTGATTTCACAATGGTACGAGCTAGTGATTTTTTGACTTCAGAAACCTTTTCTTACGACTTCACTCAACTCGTGCAGCTCAGTAGTTTTACTTTGGCGTAATGAGATGTAGTTTAAAAAATACACTTTGAGCAAAATGCATAAATTGTACACTGTTTCCATTTGTTTCTGTAGTCGGACTCACTTCCACGATTTAACCACAGTCTATTCCGCCCACAGAACACATGGTGGAATGAAGAAACGGTGTAATGCACTGGCTTAGTCAACTTCTAGTCAACTGTAGCACAAATATTTCCTTTATTTTACCTATTTTATTTGAGAGCTATTTGTTTTACATGAGCTGGTCTCGTTATGGAAAACTATGTTATCAATTATCATCTTATTTTTAGCAAATTACACTTTTTCTTTCTTCTGTATTTATATTGTTGTGTGTTTTACCGTAAAATTATTTTTGTTTTTGGCAAAATGTTTTGAGATATCGAAACGCGTATCATTCGATAAATATAGGTAACTATTTAGTATGTAGAACTCCTGCCTCTTGCAATGTGATCTTCTAGGTGTGTAGCTTGTGTTGTTTCTGGACCAGTTTCAGTTATAAATCGAATTAAGGAACATATACATGTTATGATCATACCTACATGCAATATATTTTTGGTTGTTACTTATTCACTGAGGAACGTGATTATCGGAAGTCTTATTTTGGTGAGGACTTTTGCTTCCAGTAATTCTGTTCATCCTAGTAACGATTACATACCAGTTTTAAGAAACGTGAACGTTAAGCCATCGACTACTACACGTCATCGTGAGCAAGTTTTTCTCATTGCACAAATACTAATAAAATGGGCACAAAAATAATTATTCAATTTCTTCCTTTTTATATTCCGGGATAAAATAAATTAACGTTTATAAGGATGACGCTTTGTAAAGGTGCCTCTAATTTAATCCTTGAATATCGATAATTACATGAATAATCATATCTTACAAGCATATTCATAAACAATACATCAGTAAATTTAATGAACTTCAAATCAAAATGAAACTGGTTCATATTAGTTAAGCGTATCGTAAAGTAATCTAACAATGAGAAGGAGCGCAGCATCGCGCCCCGGTACGACTAGGGTAGAGGTCATTTCCCGTTGTGATATTTTCTGTTGTTAATGTGTAGCAAATGATTATATTTAAGTGCTGTAGAATTCGCTTATACAATTCTTTGATCGAAAATTTAATAAGACATTGTAACTTTTGACGTATAGAAAATGGCTTCTTTGTGTGAATTTCTTTAAAAGAGTATCATAATATAGACATGCATAATATTAATTTATGTTACGATTTACGAGTACATATACTAAAATCGCACGTTAAGATAGAAATTGTTGTAAGTAAAGATTAGCTCTTATAGAATACAAATGTACTCTACCCTTCAATTATATGGCCGTTGATCGAAGGAAGTTATTGCAATGGAAATACATAATTTAATCAACATCGGATTTGTAATTTATTTCAAATTATATGTCATTAAAAGTCGTCTGAAAACCTTGAAATAAGTACTTTTATTCATACTTTCACTTCATAAACTACGTTGCCATAATTCCATCGATCAATGTAGAACTAGTGTTTTCCAAGCTGTGATCCCTTATAAAGACTTCTACATAAGTACACATAATATTCAACATACAATATATATATTTAACGTGTATTTGCGTAACATAGAATATTTAGTGTACTTTGCTATCATATAAGCACCTTGTCCGTACGGGACGAAATTTACAGCGGGAGTAAAGTAACGTTTATCGTCTTAAACAAAGAATCCTTTTAACTAAGAAAATAAAAGAAAAAACGATTTCGAAGACTATAAATGCTAGCGCATCTGTGCTATTGATCTTTTTACACATCTCTGCAGCTAAATTTAGCTGCAACTACACATTTAAGTGCTAATTTTGTACTCCTGTCCACCACTGCACACACAACAAAGCTTGCAAACAAAATGAGATGATAAGGTTAAACGAACAAAGCTTGTAAGACGGAATATACTTAAGCCTGCTGCGTAAGAAGATTTGCGTCATCGCGACGTTGTGACGCATGGCGCTTTCGCAAAATGAGTCGTGCACAGGATCTTATCTTCCAAAATGTATGCTGTGTTTTGGAAATATTTATGACTGTAATTTACGATAAAGGTTTTTAATTGACGTATACAATCTGTCTTCGGATTGAAGCACGCATTTAAATACGCTTGGCACTATTTCTCGTGGCTCAGGTGTTAAATATATCCGATGATAACTTATTTCAGGCTTTCACTAAAATTACTTACACACTATTAAATTCCAGAAGACGCCTTAAAAATCATTTAAAGTACCGATTATTTCCGGCGGATGCTCATAATTTGCAGGTCATTTCATTTGCCTACAACAACACTGTTTGAGCTAGCCCGTCTGAAATTTAAATAGATCTAGCAAATGGCCTGAAAACTGTAATAGGCGTCACATGAAGCCTGAATATCTGACAGTTGGTTTCTTTTGAATTTGAATACTGGTAGTTGTTGTTGTCCTAAATTAATATATTTTCTTCGCGCTTGTTAATTTGAAACATTAGCATACATATTTCTTGAGAACGAATGTATTTACGATTTGATTTGTAACTAGATCTTTTGCAGAAATCTTACATTAGATTAAATTATGGATAGGCTTAGTTGCATTTAAATAAATGTGTAGTGGTTAATATATAGTATTTCTACAATTAATTAGAAAACGCAATAATAACTTATAAGTAGCTGCACTTATTTGTAGAGAAAACTTAGACTACCTATTTTAAGAACTGATTCTTCAGCAATGTGCAATACCATGTGTGGTGAAAGTCATTCATTAATACTTATTTTAAATTACAAAATCTTCTGCATACTTAAAATAATAATAACTTTGAACTGTATCTAGTCAAACAAACCTAATGGAAAACCATAAACTCGTGTTAAAATTGGCGGCAAAGTGGCAGCAATCAAAACAATTTACAAGACGTTAAACTTTTCTGCAAGAAGCATAATCTCGAATGTGCGCTACGCAATAATATAATAAATATAGAGATCGTTGGACACTGTCACCTTGTTGACTATTTGTATAAAATTTTATATATTTATTGTTTCTTATTCCTCCTATATGAATTTTATTTTTGACCTGTCGTGGTGTTATATCTGAAAATATATTCTCTGTGTTTCTTACTTGCATTTTCAATGACCTACCCGAACCCACAAGAAAACCCACATCTTAACAGATGAACATCGATTGTTTTTTTTTTATATATATATATAGAAAAGGCGGAATTCGTTGTAAACAGTTTTAGTTAAATGTATACAACCTATCAAAATATTATCGAGCGTCCACTTGAAGCCCCTCATAATTAAATGACAAATCTAATCGTCATTTTACGATAATCCGCACTTTATCACACTATCGCCTATCATAACAAATTACGGATGATAAACTCAAAAAACACATCAGTACACAGAATTCATTGCTACTGAAGAGTATTCTTATATTAATGGTCGAGATATATAATTAAATGCATCGCGATAGTGATACCTATCAGTAGTTCAGTTATGTATTGTTTAAAAAGTAAGATAGCACATACAAGAAGACTGGCAAAAGATACGTAAGGAAATAAAAGGAAATCATCAAGAACGACGACAACGGTGAAAACAAAACCAAAGTGGCGATCGTGAATGTGCTGGAAAATGGAACCTTATTTCACGGGAACTTGAATCTGTGGGACTTAGACCATGGACAAGTAATATATGCTCCACAGAATGAAACTACGGTCGGAACTATTATAACGTTGGTAGCGAGTAGCCTGGGGATCGGATTATCTGCCGTAGCCCTGTTGCTATTATTCCTGACAGCCCTACTATTTCCAGAGTGGAGGCATAGTTACAAGAACCAAGTACTGATTCACTTCCTTACGGCACGGTTCATCTATACTTTTCTGAGGTACTTCAACAGTGTGCGGGAAGTTTTTGGACTTTTCGTGTTGGAAGACGGTCATATTTATTACAAGATGTATATACTCTTCTATACGGAAATGGTATTCGTGTTGTGGATGTTCATTTTTAGCAAGCAATTATATAAAAGCATGGTGAAAGTATTCGATGTTAACAACGGTAGCATCATAAAGAATGTTTTGCTGGCGTGGATTATACCGGCAATAGTAGCATTTATTGTCAATTTTTTCGTATTTAGATTTGAGAATGCATTCTTGACAGTACTCTGTTTGTATTTCTTTTTTATAAAGTGGCCGGTTCTATTTGCTAACGGTATTCTTTTATTTACGAGTTTACGTACAGTTTTAAAAACGAACACGCGGGCTGAGAATAATCGAAGAATAGTAATCGTTATGATTTGGTTAATAATTGTGTTTTGTTTTCAAGAACTAATTAAGGATATCTACAAGATTGTTTGCGTCGTGCTCCTTCGAAAGAAGGTTCAAATACCGAACAGTGTAAATGGTTTGTACGTGGCGGCAAACATTTTCCCGCTATACCAGGTCGGCTTGTCCGCTATGTTTTGGGTATTCGGGAATGCTAAGACTAGACATCATTGGAAGTTCGCTCCAAAGAACCAAAGAGTTATAAGTCAAATAAGTAATAGTGCAAGGACTTCTACAAAATGTTAAATAAAAACAGTTCCTAGGTACTGAAAATCATTCGGCATGAATCTTAATCCCAAATTTTATTATTAAAATATTGTGGTTGAAAATGCATTTTTTTTTATCCTAAGTAGGTTCCTACACAAGTAATAGAACAACGTGTCATGCATCTATAGTAAGGGTGAATGCAGTGCTGTGAAAATAAGTCTGAATGAAAATTTAATAATTCAGCCCATGTAAACCATTTTGTTTATAGACATTATTTAAATATTTAATCACATTGACACTTCAAAGATAGCATTTTAATCAGAGAGAAATATTAATCATGCATAATCTACCGATAAATTATTTTATAACCTTCAAGAAAAAACTAACATCTACAGCTTACATTTTTTACCGAGTCTCTGGTTCTCAATTCGTCGTAATGTTTGTTGCCTTTTAAGGTCCCGTACCAAAAAAGGTAAAAAAGTGCCCTTATTTCGGGACTCTTTCTGTCTGTCCAACTATTTTAACGCTATAGGTACCTATCTCAAGAACTACACACCTCAAAAGTGTACAGAGATCCAGTAAATTTTAAGCAATAAAATTATATCTAAGCAATCATTATGTACCAAATCTAGTCTTCCAGATTGACTTTTTATTTTAATTCCTTTATTTAAGTTAACAACATGCATGGGATATTTTGTAAAAAAAATGCAGTTTTTGCTTACTTCTGAGAAATAAAGGTTAATTTTCCAGAAGTTAATGGTGTCAATTAAATGGCAAAAAAGGCAAAATGAAGATTAGATATATAGATACAGATACATTTTTAAAGCACCGATAAAAAAAAACTGTGTTTCCACTATGAACACGAGTCACAGACGTAGCAATTCGGTATGCAATAAAATCAGTTCATCAAAATCACTTTGAGGAATGGCTGCCACGTATATGATGCATAGCATCCATACTCGGTGGAGCCCTTCTTTGAAGCATATCCCATGCGTGCTTAATTGGGTTGAGGTTTGGAGATTCAGCGGGCCGCCTGCTGCGGCAGAAGGTTGATATGAGTTGTGGCAAGAGTGCGAGTTACGACTTTAGCGGAGTGTGGACGTACATTGTCATGCATTAGTTGAAACAATTCTCCCAACCGGCCTCGCAAAGGGATGGTTACATCTAAAACAATCCTGACCGCGTAAATCTGAGCAATGAATTGCCCCTGATCCAAATGAGAACGGTTCGTCCACCAATTCAAGTACCGGCTCATATTATTATTGTTCCCCCACCATATGGATGAACTTCCTGGCAGAATCTCAGACATTCTTGACATCAAGAGGCTCTACGATTGCGTGGTGCTATAAGTGGGACTCTCGGCGGCCTTCGGGAAAGCAGACCCACTTCACGTAAACAATTTCGAGTTGTTTGATCCCTTAGTAGTTAATAAGCCTGTAGAGCTGTGGAGCCTGGTAACCAACATTATGGCGGTCATAGTACAATTCCGTCAAGCAGTATTTGTATGTAACGTTCCTGTCTGTGAGTGCAGATGCAAGATCATCCTCCATGCCGCTCAGCCACGCTGCCCCTGATACGATAGCGTGTCCAGAGGCGGCTTATAGCGCTGTGTGTTGTATCAAGAGCGATAGCCACAGTTGCCTGGAACCAGCTTCCAATATTCCGACGACTCTCATCATCTCTTCTTGGGTTAAGTGACGTCGTTGCTCTATATGAAAGCATTTTTTTTTTCAGTTCCGATGCTGAAATTGGAATAATTTTGTCTAAATGAGATTTCAAACTTTTATAAAAATCCTAATTGAAAGTTGATTTTATTTTCATGATCAAAATTTAAACATTTTCTAAAATTACAATGGTGAAATTCACTAAATAGAGTCGATGACGATCCAAAAAAGTTACTAGAACAAACCTCAATTGTAGGGTAAGTACTTGAAGTATATATTTGAAAGTTAGGTAAAGATTGATCCTAATTTATATGCGGCGCCATAAACACCAGTGGAAACTTAACTCAACCGTCCAGTTTAGACGGAATAAGTGAAAGTTCATACGGAACCCTTGGTGTGTGAGACAGACTCGCACCCTGATTGCACCCGCGTTCCCTGATTGCTCAAAAGAGACTTAGCCTATGTTGAAAATTTCTTTTGTTTTTGGAGATACCTCCAAGTTAATCGCTTAAAATTGTAGTGAAGATCAAATCCATGAGGAGTCGAAAGAACTCCTCTAATATTATAGGCATCGGTATAGTGGTATATGTAGAAACAAGTTAAGTATTTGCATTCAGAAAGTATAATTTGATAAGTGGAACTCATGAAAAAGACCGCAGAAGTAAATAAAGAAATAAAGTTTTTATCAATATACAAGTATCTTCCCGGCTCTGTCTGGTGCTTGCAATGTATAATTTAAACGTCATTACCTAACCTCTAAATCTATAGATAGGTATATATATTTCTAATGCACGACGTGTTCAACACTCGGAGGTTTCTGCAGCTCGTCACGTTTGATTGCTCAAAGGCTCGTAAAACGCAGGAAATGTGCCAAAAATGCGTAACTTTTTGCGACTTGTGAAGGTTTTTCAACACACTTGCCACTAAAATGGCCCTAATTAACACTGTTTTTAGAGCCGCAATTCACCTTATTAAACACGTGTGCTTTTTACATTACATAATTACACTCGTGCGTTTTCATTACAGTTTTTTTTAATTTCAGCAACTGTTCTTATGTACAAATATATGTGAAATTATATTTTTACAACTTTGTAATAAGATGCACATTGGATCTAAATTACGTACACAAAGCTGTGAAAAGCTAAATAACTGTAATGCAATTTGGAATCATATAAAATAATTCGGTAGATACATACATTGATATATTATTAATTACGAACTCTGGTAAGATTTAAAATGTCCTTAAAATAACCACTACAGAAGCCTCGGACTTGCTACCGACATAGCAGCGTTTCTTAGCTCTTGAATATAACTTAACGGCACGATCAAGGAGCTTAATTCAGTTTTACGTGTAGTAGTGCGAAAGTTCACTGTTGGTATTTACACTGAAATAAATTTACTTATAGATACATTGGTCTAATTTATATTACAGAATTATATAATTGAGGATGAAATCGTCCGAGCATTAAAATGTAAGGACAGTGGGGCACGACATGTTTTATTTGGTTCCGTACCGAAAGGGTAAAACGGGACCCTATTTCTAAGACTCCGCTGTCCTCCTGTCTGTCTCTATGTTTGTCTATCTGTCCGTCTGTCACCATACACAGTTGAAATTTTCACGGATGATATATTGCCGATATAACAACAAATACCAAAAACACTACAATTTTATGTATGTCTGTCTCTGCTAAGACTGGATGTTCATAGATACGGCCGTTTGTAGGGTATATTTTCTACGGAACCCTCGGTGCACGAGTCCAACTTGCACTTGGCTGGTTTTAGAAGATGAAACCTATTTTTATTAACTTGGAAGACAAAACTTAGTCTAACCTCATACCAAATATATAGTTATATCCAAAAGATCTATTACACATATCTATGTATATACTATATTTTACTACTTTTCTACTTTAAACATACATTTCAAGTAATAGCTTTCCATATTGTTGCGTAAGGTGAGTAGGCGTAGGTGAGATGTAGCCTATATCTACGACCCCGCATTACATGTAATACATTTGTGCTCATATAGTGGACAGTGAAATATCAAGTACGTTTCATTTAGTACATCCATCCTTATAAAATACCCACGTTTTCAATCACGTTTATACCTTTTCTTCAGTTCCTTGCTTACGAAGAAAAAGGAACTTTTCTGCATAGCAATAGAGTGTATAAGGAGCAGATAAGGATCGTACATATCTTTGCAGATCATAGTTGAAGTTCTCTTAATGAAACATCAATGCTGGATTATGGCTCGTAAAAATAATGATGAGGCATAAAATCCGAAGGCGCTTACAATACGAGTATAGACCATTTACAGATTTTCCTTCATGGGACTCTCGATTTTATGGCGAAAGAAAGGCAAGAAGGCGGGAAACTTTTACGCGGAAATGGTATCTCCGTAGTCCGCGCGTTTATTATAAAATGATAGAAGGAACTTTTTCAGTAAAAACTTACTTTCTAAGTGTCGCAGGAGAAAAATAACGGTAGGTTTTTTTGAATAGATAATACTGAACGAGTATTTACAATATTTATCGTAAATGCAAGAGTGTGTTTGTTAGTTGGTAGACAAAAGGTTGGTTGGGCGGTTTATCTCATTTTGAAAAACAACGGAGTAATGGATCGAAGTAATAGTTTGCATAGAAGTAGAATATGCCGAAGGATAGGGAAAAAAGTATTCACCACTACATGATAAAAGAACCAAATAAAAATATATATTTCATAACATAGATACACTTCATTATGACCTAAAAAGTGGAGCCGAGCCGGCCAATAAGCAAACAGTTGCATTTGTGGAAAGAATTACCTGTGTCGAGAGGAATTAATGTGCTAGTAATGCTATACTTTAGGTAAGCGAGCTTTTGATAAACAAAATATATGAGATAGTTTGAGGAGTCAACGTTCAGAGAACTCAGTAACACACTGTCGGCTCTCAGCAAGGTTGAGATGACGATATAAATATTTTTAGGTATTTAAGACATATTTCATCCCAGGATCCAAAACCAGAAGTAAAAAAGATGTGGAAGAAGAAAACAAAGAAAGCAGACGGCCAGCTGTGTAACACTTGGGAGTAAATATAAGTAAGGTAAGTGGCAGTAGTTATAAATCCGTGCAAAATTTTGTATAACTTACTTGAATAAAATAAGCATTCAGTGAATTGTTACTGATTTTATTTTCAGTGCCTTACAAAAAATATAATGCCAAAAAATATAATACACTCTGACGATACAATATGGTTAGCTACTTTTTAACACGCTTTTATTAGGTCGACCTGTATGTAACTAACTATGTAATGGAATCTACGGTACCTAATTTAACCGTCTTCCAAGAATCGTAGCGTCATGAAATTGGCAGCTATAAGTAGTTTGGACCATACAATAATATGGTATTGTCGAACTGATCTGATGATGAAGCCGGAAGATATGAACTGGAACTTCATGATGGAACATCGTATCATAGCTGTGTTTGGATTTGTTAGAAAAGTCTTGTATAGCGTGTTTTAAACTATTAATTTATTTCATAACGTTACTAAACTAACCGGAGATTTTGCGATTACTTTGGCAGATAAGTAAGTATTCGTATGGCAATTCTATTGGTTAAATGCTCTAAGCGTTAACGGTTAAAACGATTCGTTAGTATGAAGTTTATACAAAAATACCTCTCCCAGTTGTTACAAAATGCGGTAGCCAAGCTACCTCCTCTTTTATGATTCATTCAAAAACATTAAAGTAGGTGGTATATTTTTATTCCCAGGAAATAACTTATATACTTACTCCGATGGCTCAGCGGCCCGAAGTGGATCTTAGCCTCCGATACCAGTTGACACCACTGCGCCGTATCTTGTGCGATCTCCTCCCAGTTTTCTGAGTTCAGGGCGTTTAGGTCCTTCTCCACTTCGTCTTTCCATTGGTACTTCGGTCGGCCGACCGGTCGGCAACCACTTTGCTGCCCCAAATACGCCCTCTTCACCGCCCTCTCTGCTGGCATTCTTTCGAGATGTCCAAGCCATCGGAGTCTAGCAGATTTAATTTCTACACAATATCCTCCAGTTCCTGGTTTTTCGCGCTGTACTGGTCCCAAAATCTTACGGAAGACCTTGCGTCTGGCAACAAGAAGCTTGTTTTCTTCCCTCAGTGATAGTGTCCACGATTCACACACGTACATTAAGATCGGTCTAATGACTGTTTTATAAATGCGGATGACCGCGTTTCCGATGCATAATTTTAGACACCAACACCTTGTGAAGATCTGCTGCACATCTTAGAGCTTTGGATGCGAAATTCGATCTCCTGCTCTCTGCTGTAGGTATCCGTAATCACGCAGCCTAGATATTTGATTTTCTCTACTCCTGTGTATGAGACATTATTTTACACCGTGAAATTATTTTAGTAATTTCACCTAGCTGTAATGTTTAATTCACAATCAGTGATCCCGAGTTACGGCTGCTGCTAAAATCCAATTAACGTTTCACTTGACGATTCTGATTTTCATTCTGACGTATCGGCCACTCGAGACTCGTTGATGTGTTAAGTGGATGATGGCGTTGATCGGGGAGTGCGAGTCGGGACCACTCCGTTTTTGAAATAGGTATGGAAATGGTTTTTATGTCAATCACGTGTAGGGTTGCCATCCGTCCGGGATTCCCCGGATTTGTCCTAGTTTGCAGGCCGGCCGGGGACCGTCCGGGCAGGTTTTTAAAATGAGTCCGGAAATATTTTTCTACGCTGTCACTTGCACTATATAAATGTAAGTCTCCCAGTATAACCACCTTAGAACTGTCGTGTTGTAGACATATACTTTCTCAACACTGTCAAACCACTGGAAGTACTGTTCATCGGGCGAACCAGGAGGTATATAAACCAAACATAGATAAACATATCGTCCAAATGTAGCAAATCATGCCCAAATGTCTTCTCAGTATGTTGTCTCGGAGTCCGTCAGCCGCTCGAGGCACACCACGGCTTTTGCAGCTACTAGCACGCCACCGCCGCCGCGCGCTCCACCTCAGTCCCGCCGCAACACGCACCACTCGCCGCCGGCACACCTCAGCATCATAGACTGAGTCGTCGAGGTTCGATTCCGTAACAGCCATTAAATCAATATTATCAGATGCTAGGAGATTATTCCGCCATACATCTAATTTACTTTTCAACCATCGCACATTCTGGTAATATACGTTTAGCACGAACGTCTTGTGCGCTGGACGCGTTCATCGTTTCCTGGAATCGCTTGTATTTCCGAAATAACCACTCTTTAACACGAGCATTATCAGGCCAACATTCCGCAGATAGACACTTCGCATACAGCTCCGGCGGAACACCAATTACCACCATCATCATCCACTTATCATCATAATCATATGCTAAGAGCTAGACTCTTTGTGTGGGAACTCATTTCCGGCTCGGGCCGAAACATGTCGAGCAGAACTCTGTTTTTACAACGTAAGTAAAAGCAGAG
Organism: Hedya salicella; assembly: GCA_905404275.2. Taxonomy (NCBI): domain Eukaryota; kingdom Metazoa; phylum Arthropoda; class Insecta; order Lepidoptera; family Tortricidae; genus Hedya; species Hedya salicella. Next base: position 14,927,607 of record FR990100.1, on the reverse strand, counting down.
TTCTGCTCGATTGTAATCTAAAATATTGACGGCAAAAAGCGGAAACGTAGTAACCGCCAACTAAATCCATTGGCGGTTACTACGTTGTCGATTTTTGCCGTCGATATATTCGAGTCTCATGGTAGTTTTCTAACTAAAATTGAAATAGCAGCATTGATATGAACTCTTAGGGTAGTACCAAAAGAGCATTTCTGCATTCATTAGGCGCGCAATTTCCAAAGCGCGAAAGGCATCATAGTATTACACTTTTAGTTAGAGAACGCTACTTGGAATCGAGCTCCATTCCAAAAAAATAATATTTAGTTGGGCTAATTTTCATAAAAGTGCATACCTATTAACGAACCTAAAACTTCTTTCATTTTGTCACGAATCATTTTAATAATGAGATTCTTAATTTAAGCATGAATTGTTGATTATTTTTCCTAAATATCATAATTAAGAAAATATTTACTCGACAGAATTCATGAAAAATAATTAAAAATGTATAGAGATAGTAGACATGACGCATGTTTTTTTTAATACAAAATCTTTCCAGTGGAAACTGGTACATGAATGAGATATATTAAAATAACCAAGATATAATACATCAAATATTTAATTCTATTTCTTTCTAGCAAAACAGAATTTAATACATACATCATATAATCACGACTACAGAAATACGTCTAAAGAATACAGAATTTAATATGGAGTTTATATGGGCGTAGTGTCGTTCATGTCGGACCTCTTTCTCAAATCGCTGCCTAATTAGGTATTTAATGAAGTAGCAGTTTAAAATGCCTATATCATTCGTATTTCTTGGCGGATTTAAATTTTAATTTCACTTTTTGACATCTTTTTAAGGTTTGTTCGTATTTTGATAAGAAAAGTGATATTAAAAATTCATGTAGGTATGTACCGTAAAAACATGTGGTAAACAACAAAATAGGAAAGTCAACTGCTTTTTTGAATGCTAACGCGATTATACAAATTGACGTACAAACCTTTTTAGTAATTCTCAAAACTAATTGAATGCTTAAAATAAAACAATTTAAACGGATTATATGGCGAATATTATCTCATTTGAGTCCCCGACCTTTCGGAAGCTTTTCAGCCTTGACACATGATGCTGAAATGCGTCAGTAATGTAAAATAAGATAATATACTTACGCGATATAATCCGTTTAAAGTGTTTTATTTAAATGTGAGTGATAATCGCGGAAACAGAAGAAAATATTAATTTAATGCTTTTTTCAGTAGGGTAAATTATCTGTTACACATATATAGCCCGGATCTATGTGCTAAATTTAGATATTTTTAATTACATATTGTCATAAATACACTAGGAGTATTTTTACTAACCGCGTGGTAAAAGCCGATAATCTGGCCAATTATTGGTGACCTAACCTGATAAATTAAATAATTGTTAAAACGAAACACCGTTTTAAGATTAATCTATAATTATTCATTCACGGAACATTTGATAACTGCACAGAACTTGTGTGGTGTATAAGTACCTATCAGATAAAAAAAACTGGCAAAGTACGAGTCTGACTCGCAGACCGAGACTTGCATACAACCATTCAGTTATCCCTGTACATAACAGGCTGGTTAAGATATAAATCAATGTAAAAAAAAATGTTTGGCAATGTGCAAAACAAGCCCTTTCATTTGGACCTATCATTGGTCAGTTTTCATAGGAAATAAAAATATATTTTAAATATTGCACTTGCAATAATACTTGAGCTAGCCATGCTTGTAACTATTACAAACAAACGGATAATATAAATAGTTCCTGAGATATAGCGCTGTAACAGTCGGATAGACAGACAGACAGACAGACAGACAGACAGACAGAGACGCACCCTAATTCCTTTTGTACCTTTTTGCTACGGAACCCTAAAAACATAGCATGCTGCAACAGATTATATATCGTCTCTTTATTTCAGTAGGCCACAAAACCAGCAACTGATATTATTTCTATACAAACTTCCGGACCGTGGTTAAACTTCTTAATGGGTTTGCCATCTCGTCGACATGTGCAATTAGTGTCTAACTCGAAAGCTGGCGAGTCAGTAGATATGGTATACACTCGTCTGTACGTGCGAGGTACTTAATGGCATTATATCGCTCATGCAAGTGAGCGACTTCATTAGAGGATACAGTCACAGCAACTCCAAACAGGGAGCAGTATAGATGTAGTCGTGTACTTGCAGCATTAGTGCACAGTCAGCATCAAACAGATAGTAACACCCAAAGTCGCCATATAGTTTGGTACACAATCTTATTCCAAGTGTCATTAAGACTGTACCGAACTATTTGGCGGCTTTGGGTATCACGAACTATTTGATGCTGAGTGTACAGTAAGTTGAAGAGAATAGCCTTCTATTCTATCAAATAAGTGAGCGGTCCGTGGCGTTAGAGCCGTCTTTTCCGTGTGTCATGCATTTTAAATGCCTTTGTTGCTTTAACGAAATTAACTATAAGTGTTTTTGGTTGAGCTCTGCAAATATTATACTCAGAATAATGAAGCAGAAGGTAAAGTTTGTTTGCTTCTGTATCACTGTAGCATTGTATCTTCTATCATCTACTTAGTTTACACATATTTAAACAATATGCATGACCTTCCTATCTATATCTAATAGGCAAGATCTCACGGGAAGATCACATTTTTATAGTCATAAAAAACGATTACGTCGATCTTCAGTTTATATTTAAGCCAAAGCAGACTAAAGCAATAACGCGAGACTCTTGGGACTTATATGAAAAGATATCCAGGGTACCCCATAGATATATGTAGCGAAAATGAAACGTTATCTTACCGCATCCCTATTAAGATTCAAAGTCGCGCTAATGTGCATTTGGATGGAAAATTGCGGTTACGTTTACTGAATTCCGAGAAGCTCGCATAGACGTCAGTTTCAACCAAGTGTAGGAAACTGCTTTATCATTGTTAAAGATAATAAAGTAAAAAAATGGTGACGCCACAGTCTTAAGTATTAAAGAAATAGGCCTGCCTGTGTAGGCGTTAGATTTGAAAATTAAATATGAAAGAACTATGATCTATCGATGGATGAAAGTCTGGTGCTTGGAGTAGCTCATTCTTTCAATATTTATGACAAGCGACTGACGGCGGCAGTTGAAACTCCTTGCCCGTGGAATCACCCAAATACCTACTAAATCTTAACAAATTTTGTGCATAGACAAATCCTACTTTGTGAATGTCGATGGTTTGTAACTATGCATCACTTTAATTTCGATGAAACAACTTTATTCAATACAATGTTCTTGTTTTTTTATTCTTTAATTATTGCTGCGTCATGTTAATAATATTATGTCTTAAGTTCTACCGTGCAAAGCGCAGCTTACTTTGTAATTAAAGATTTATTACAATACAGTTAACCCAATTCAATCAATAAGTATAGTCAAGAACAAAGATAAGTAAGTACACACCAAAAAAAAATCTAAATGAGTACACACCAACTTTACTGTCATAGTAATAAGGTTTGGATATATGTTTATGAGATAATGTGGTGTTTCCTTATCTTCGCGAAAAATATTTAGGGGCCCTAAAGGGAAACCTTAAGATAGCTAATTTAACATAGAGGAAAGATTCCTTTAATCCCCCTAAGATGTATAAGTGCATTCACCGATTTTATAAAAAGCCTTACGTAAACTGGGAATCAAACTAACGTAAAATATAAACAATAAACACTCACTAAAAATTTATATATCCATGAAATCTCACATTCACTTTACTTAAACATCAATATACTTACTTAATTTAGTTTAAAGGCATTGTTAAGTATAGTTTTTTTTTTGTCGTTAAACCAATTTTTTTTAAAAAACAGATAAGTCGTCTATAATTTACTTCCTTATAAAATTATTAGTCATAACAAAAGGTAATAAACGTAAAGACGAATTCAAAACCCTCCTCTGTTTTCGGAGTTGGTTAATAAATTAAACATTGCCGGTAGGTGTCCACTACTTACGTACATATATGTATTTTTAGCAGGTACCTATGACATGAAACATTTGTAAAGCTACATAGAACTCCCAATTAAATGCCACTATAACTTCCTAACTTTTCAAACTAATTGACAAAGCAAAAATGATAATATTTACGTTACGTACATGTTAATCCTGGCCCTCAGACAATCCTATTTGGACAACAATATGATTAAACAGCTGTAAATGTCATGCTAATCTTCTGCACGAGTTTTTTGAGTTGAAAGTAGAAGCAGTAAAGCTTCTTCTTCGTCTGACAAACTGCTATTGAGCATAATGAAAAGACTACGCAAAACATAATGGCTGCTAGTCACGCAACGGTGCTGCAGCGTGTGCCACCGTTGCGTGCACAGCTCTGCAGCACGCGTGCGCAGCTCTGCGTGCGCAGCTCTCGGTTTGACAAGGGTGCTGTGCACGCCACGCACACGCGCACGTGCACGTGCTGCGCACGCATCCGGTGTGGCTTGGCCTTTACAATGCTCGCGTAAGCCTCGAAAGGTTCACTTAAACAACAATGTTATGATTATGACAACAAAAGTTTATCGAGTCGTTACGTTTCCAGTTTAATAAGAAAAGTTGTCCGATGAAAAAAAAATCTGTCTTAAGTAAATTTTTTGTGACAAGCTTTTATTGCCGACTGTACTTTTCTTTGAACATCCATTAACTACTCACCGAGGCGATTCTAGAAAGCCCAAACTCTGAAGGATTGCGTACTTTTATTACAGAGTTCCTATGGCCACCTTACCTTGACTGCATGTCATAATAATATTGCATTGTCATTCAATTTAGGTACACATGTATGCAAATTTTCAGCTTCATCGAAAACTGGGAAATGGGCAAGTTTACTTTACAATATTTGACCCGTAGAAACATACTAGTACATTGCAAGTCAAATAAAGCTTGTAAAAAGGCGTGTTATATGTTTGACGTGTGTATCTATGTAGCTCAGTAAATATGTACCTGTATATCTATGTATCTCTGTGTGTGTAGCTCTTGAATGGATGGGCCAATTTGTGCGTTTAAAAGGTGACTTTATCGAGAGTGTTCTTTGCTATACCTACTCGTAGTTCAAGATTATCAGTTCAGCCTTTTGAAAGGTAGCTATCAGTTATTATATTTTGAAAACGAAACTACCATGCATAAGATGTAATTTATTAGAATCATGGTGTCAAACATTACATCGTTTACCTTCATGCCGTTAGGAATCGCGTTTTATGAATGCTTCGCCACCGTCGCATCGTATAAAGTATTTTGCCCCAGTGTCGCAAAGTAAACAACGAGCATTGAACGACGCTCGAAATAAGCGAGTCCCAAAGAGTTCCTGGCGACCTGATTATGGCCGTGTTGACCTAAGCCGACCTGCTGCGTCTGCCAGTCAACGGGGTCGAGGTGCAGATGAAGTGTATAATTACGACATCGGAAAATCTCGGAAAATACGCCATTATGAGCGATGCCACGTCATGGTGTGTGTTTTTTTGCCGTGTGCGGACTTTTTAAATCGAAGATACCGGCCAAGTGCGAGACTGACTCGCGCACCGCGGCTTCCGTGCAAATTTATCTTATAACCGTTTGCACCTGTGGGGCCCGTTTCTCAAAAGCTTGTAACTTGTATTATAAGCGGAAGTCTCTTTCCAACAATATGAATTAAAAAGGGACTTCCACTTGTAATATAATTAACAAGCGTTTATGAAACGGGCTCCTGCCGGTCTAGCACAACTCTCTGCAACTATGCTTGTCGCGCGACGTAGCATCACCCGTCTTTCTCACGTTGTATTGAAAGGAAAGAGGCAGACAATCTTTGTCGCGCGAAAAAGAGTCGCGTATCACTGTTGTGGTAGACGTGCTGGTATCTATAGCGATGGATACAAATGAGGTGCAAACATAACGTAGCTGGAGTATTTCAAACTGATTTTCAAAAATAAAACCCATGTCTACGCGGCGCTTAGACATGGGACTAAAACCAATAAGTGAGTAATCATGTTCATTTTAAAATTGCCTAGGTACTGGTTTTTCAATAGGTTCTATAGTTTTTAAGAAAAGTAGCAAAACTGATTTTTTGTCGTTAAATTACTAATATAGATAGCGCTTATCTTGGTTTCGGTGACTTGTGTAGATAAACTGAAACAGTACAGTAGCAACGGTGGTTTTCAACACGATGAGACATATACAACACAGAAAAGTGATAAGCTACGGATCGACGGACATTTGCGTATTGGAGCCCCTTAAAATTGCTTGTTAAACTTCGGAGATAAGGGATTTTATTCATAAATCAAGATTTTTGCAAAAAAATATATATTTTTTTGGGGTTTTGCATGTTAAGCCATATTTAACATAGTAGCTTAGGCTTTAAGTTTTTGCCCTCTCACAATGGTCATTTATTATAGAAAATACTTTATATATTGAAATTTGTCATGTGCAATATATGTCGGCTAGCTATTTCTATAGGTAACTATTCCAAAATTCAAATTGATAGCATAAGTTGTTTCTGAGATATAATGCTGTAACAGTTGGACAGACAGACAGACTACAATTTAGTTTGAAACTACTTAAAAAAAGTTGGTTATTAGGTTCTACGCACAAGTTGTCAACGGGTGTGTATTTAATGATCGGTATAACAATTTTAGATATAATGTATGTTCACTGGTTATAACAACATTTTATATAATTTCAGAGAATATAATCACTTAAGGGACATAATCATCATCACAGGGCTTCATACATCTTGACATGTGATTTAAACAGCGTCTGATTGCGAGATGCAACGCCCCTGACGACCCTAATAATAAATGGGGCATAATAAACTTTTGATATTATAACATTTTTTTTTAATTTCATGGTGTATAATAGGACGTTTCATATAACGTTTACCAAATATAATAAATATATTTTATCAGTATTAGTTGTATAATTTGTTGTACACTGGACAGCATAATTGCATGGACATTTGTCAGAAAGTTTGCTTTGCAGCGAAACGAGACGCCATCTATCCGGTAACTACATTGGTTGCATAAGATCTTACTAGATGGCGTTGATAACATAAAATATTTAAAAAAAATCTCGGCTGAACGATTGCCAAACACACACGGCAAGTCACTCAAATATTCAATTTAAATTATGGAACGTATTTTCAGAATCCAGGATTTATGAATGCACCGTCAATTAAATATTACGTAGATTCACCGTCATAACCAAAGCCCTCGATGATTTTGCTAATTCAAACACAAAATACAAAAACGCTCTTTTCCTATACCGTGTTCAAGAGAACTTGAACCCGGAACATTCGTCGTATAGACCAACTCATTAAACGCCTTAGCCATCAAGCCATATTCAACGTGGATGAAATTTATAACCGTATTTCTAATCACTAATCACCTACGTTTGCAAGGCATGCGTTTAGTGTTACTAATTTTTTTTTTTTTTTACTGAGATTAATTAACAGCTGCTTAAACAAAACATTTTTATTTAAACAAATAAATATTTATAATTAAGTCACATGTTGAATAGTTGTTGAATAGTGCAACAATTGTATAAAAGTAACCGCACATACTATGAGGGTAATTTTAAAAAAATTAAAAAATAAAATAAAATCTTAAGTCTAAGATTATGAATATACCGTAATAGTTTTATACAAAGAAACTGTTCGTTCGTTCCCTTGCGGCTGCTGTCCGTTCGATTGGATTTTTGATCGAGTTTAAGTATTTATTTTGTAATAATGGGTTCCCGTTGCAATATTGACGTAGCCACAATGTTACAAATAATTGCTTTGCATAGTCAAGGCAAAAATTTGTCAGAAATTTCCATAGAAATCGGTGTAAGCGTAAGTATTATTGTTTAAATTTCTTTCTAGATTTGTTATATTAGTGATATCTGTATGCTAATTTAATAATGATTATACATTTCTGAAAACTGTAACAGAGGAAAACAGTCGTGTTATGGGTGCGACAATTCACAGAGGAAGGATCATATAGGATCTGCACCGCCAAAGGACCGGTAGACCTCGACTTATAAGCGCACAGCGGCGTCAAAGCATGGTCCAGGAATATGAAGAAAATGGTTTTCCACCAACACCCCATTACACCCGTTTATTTAACACAGGCGTGGACACTGTTCGCCGTGTTCTCCACACAGTGAGGGTTTACATCCTTGCAAGCATGCAGTCAAACCCTCGCTGACTCCACAGCACAAAGAAGCGAGATTAAAGTTTGCTCGAGAATACTAAAATGCCGATTGAAGTAATGTCATTTTCACTGACGAAAAAATGTTTCTCTAGTCAACACGGACGTTTAAGCTTGTAGCGTTGAACTAATACGCGTTATAATAATTTGATCACGTAGTGCCCAATGTGCAATCTGGTTACAGTGAATATGTGGAGTTGGATGAGCGGGGCTGACCCGGGAGAACTCGTCAGAGTGCCCAGTCCAGAGTGTTTTCGCCGGCGTTATAATAAATGTCATTTCGTGGCCTGCTAGATCACAAGATTTAAATCCCATTGAAAACCTGTGGCTATACCAATTAAGGACAGAAGTAAGTGGAGATAGAGTTACACTGATGTTTATTAGTAGTTAAACAGGGCGTCATTGCCTTAAGTATATTTTATTTTTTTATTTTACTATACTATGATACTAAATAACTACATTTTTATACTGCAAAACGGAAATCAATCACGTATTGCTTTTTTTTGCATATACGCAATTTTGTGACAGTATTTTACGATATTTTTTTCATCATTCAGTCTTCGAATTGTGAAGAAATGATAATGTTAGTAAAACAGTATAAGGAAAATGTTAGAGTGCGTTCGCCTACAATCATAACCAGTCTCAGATTTGTAATTAATTGTATTTGCTTAATACTGTTTTGTTGAAGGGAAGCTTCAATCCTCTTTCCAATTATGGAAATAAATACTTAAGCTATATCCTAAACAAAATCTTGAGAAGAGATTTTACTTAAATTATCTATTATTAAATTGTGTTATTTATCTTAAATAAAAATTGTGTAAGAAATAAAGTTTTTTTTCATTTCAAAGTTGTATTATTTCTAGTTGTAAGTGTAGATAGTTATGGTTATAATAAAAAAATAAAAAAACTTTACTTTTGAGGAGTGTCATTATAAGAGAACTTGTGACTATTTTTCTTTTACCTTACCTTTTATGAATACACACAGTCAATTGTGAATTTTCTTGTAATAACTATATAATTTAATAATACTAATATTGAATCAGTATCTCGATTGCTATAAGTGTAAACATAGTCTATGTCTATGTGTGTGCATAGTCAATATTCAGGCAAAGATCCAGGCTCAAACAATGATTATTTTGTTTCAGCCTAGTCTATGTATCAATTGACTATCTCTTCATATTATATGATATTATAATAGATTTTTATCCTTGATGACTTTCAAACAACTAGCAACGCAAGTTTTTACGGAAATTTGCATCCAAAGTAGAGTACTTTCCAAAGGAGGGTGTACACTGTAGACACTGGCTCGAGGAAGGAAACACGTATGAATTTGCTAAGTAGGTTTATTCTGTAAGAGTATACAGATTAGCCGCCGTGTGGCTCGCGGTTGACAGCGGACTAACGGTCCGCCGTTCACAAAACCCAAGAGTGGGTGAATCAATTTTTTACTTAATCTACCTTATTCTTGAAACTATGGCTAGCACTGCCCTAACTGTGTAAAAGGTCGTAAGTGACATGATTTATCCGGCGACATACGTTCCTTTTATGCAAGCAGGGCAAAATGATACACAACTCTAATTCGACTGGCTGTTTTTGATATTGCACAATTTAAATGAGTACATATGACAGACTTAAAGTATCTAAATCTTCTAACAGTCAACCAAAGAGCCAAGTAAAATATTTTTTAGCAACTTATGACATTATAATAATTAAAACCGTGAGCGCGTCGCTAACAGAGGGTATTATAAAATTCCACCTTACTTATTATATTATTTTTATTAAAGTATAGTGCCGTAATATTCACGTCATCACATATGTTATTAAAGTGAAGATGAAGTTAAGTATGCTTAAAAACCTCGTAGTTTCATGAAGAAACAAAGTGTGATTCTGTTCTGTTACGATAGTAGCAAAACGCTTGAAAGATAAATTTTAAAACAACCTTACTAAAAAAAACATTCCGATGAATTGAGAACCTCCTCCTTTTTCTGGAAGTCGGTTAAAAAGAAGCGTGTTCCAAAAGTTAAATGCAGGTGCCGTTTTAATTTCAGTGGAAGCTTTTATTAAATAGTAATTATATTTCATCCATGTAGTAGATTATTCTATTACAGAAGAATTTTAGTACTTGTGAGACTTAGATATCAACAAACAAAGCATTAAATTCTTTGTTCGTTTTGATAACAACGCCATCTAGTTTATTTTCTTGTAACCATCATGCAATGCTGAGAGCTACGCGCTCTCAGCATCTTAAGACAGACTTATCGTCTTTGCCATGTGCATGCAATTATGCTGTTGATAGTACGATATAAAAAATTTCCTATAAAATAAATGTTTGTCTTTGTATTTGATCAATAATAAAAGCAAATGTCTGCACTTATTTTTGTTTCTATAATTAGGTCGTTGGAGTCGCAGAGAGAGGCGAACCGCGTGCCGAAGTTTTTCTTTATTCATCCTTATAAATATATACTAACGAAGACCTGCCTTAGAATAGAATAGGTAGGTTATTATAATAGTAGTACGTATTACAAATTATATTAGTACCTACTACATTATATCCACTGAGCGTTATATCAAACACAGCTTAGTTATATCACAAATATATTATAGCATATTACTGTTAGATGAATAGTTCTTATACTACAAGTTAATTATACGTGATGATAGTTAGAGCTTATCATAATATATATCAAATATTTTTATAACAAAAGTGCATTATATCCCTTAATCGTTATTATTGGTCGATAATAATCCTCGTTATCAAAAGTTATTGTGACTATTACGCGCCCGTTTTCAATAAATAGCACACCTAAAAAAAGCAATGGATAACTAAGTACACGAATACTCAATTTCAGTATGTAATGTGTAGGTATTTAGTAAAAACGGTAAAGAAGGAAAACGTTTGGGCAAAAACTTCCTAAGAACACCAGAAGATTCTGACAGCGATATCAACCCAAAAGATAACACATTTCAGATTGTCACATTACTGGAATTGAATTTATATTATCAGACTTATACGGGCTTATATCTCTTTGTGATAATAATAAATTAATTAACACTTGATTGATACTTGCAAAATGTGGTACACATGGTGGCTACACATGTTACATCATCATCATCATTTCAGCCAAAGGACGTTCACTGCTGGACAAAGGCCTCCTCAATTGGCTTCCACATGGGCCGCGACCCGCATCCAGCGAGTCCGCGCAGTCCTAACCAGGTGTCTGTCTACCCTGCGGGTGGCCATTCCACGCTGCGCTTGCCGGTACGCGGTCTCCTCTCGAAAACCTTTCTGCCCTAACGGCCATCAGTTCTTCGAACATGCCCTGCCCATTGTCACTTCAGGTTGCTTACCCTGTATGCTATGTCGGTTAACTTGGTTCGTCTAGAATATCCGCATTTTGGATTCGATCTCGTAGAGAGATCCCGAGCATAGCCCTTTCCATAGCTCGCTGAGTGACTCAAAGTGGATGGGCAGAGTTTGGGAAACTGCGAAGTCTCTTTTCGTCCAGGATAATTCAGTGCTTGAAGACGAAAATCTTCAATCTGTGCGTTTATACCGGTGTATGGGCCTCTTAAGAAAGCTCAGAGTCACATGTTACATATCTGTGATTATTTATGTTTTAGTAGTATGCGATTACTTTTGGAAGTATATACTTAAATTATGAATTTGTCATCAGATTCAAATATTGTCTTCTTAAATAAAACAGTATAAACGGATTATGTCTCGTATACCTACTACTCTCATTTGAGTTCATGATGTTTCGATAGCTTTACAGCTCTTATTATTTGTACCGACATATTCCTTAATGAATCAAAAATTTTACCACAGTAAAAAAACATAAAAAATTGTTTGAGAATGTGAAAATTAAGCCTTTTCATATGAAACCCTATGTGACATAGTGGCTAGACTTTTAAAGTTTGCCCTCTCATAATAGTCATTATGTATAAAATATAAAAATATATGTGGGCTACGAGTAGCCTATGCCTATAACTATTGAAATTTGAAATGGATAGCATAAGTAGTTCCACACATATAACGCTAACAGTTAGACAGGCAGAGTCACACAATAAGGGTGGGTTCCTTTTTCTACGGCTGCGGAACCCTACACTGAGCATGGTCCGACATGCTCTTGGCCGGTTTTGTTTATTTAGCAGTTTGTTTATGCTATTATTTCTATTTCATTTTAAAATGCCGTATATGAATAGAAAACTGGAAATAGTTTATCCATACAAACAATATTATAAAAGCAAACAATTATAGACGATGATTTAATTAAAGACTTATAGTAAAGCGGGCTCCAGAGTCCACTAAACACCTAGTTAATATAATAAGCACCTGCGACAGCGGGCTGGTGGGGCCCTGCATTCATTATGCAAAACGAGGGTACAACAAACGGCCCCACAAATCCTTGGGCAGAAATATGAATAATATTTTATTTTACAAGCGTTCTATGGGTACAGTAATACAATGTGTACGTGAAGAAAATCGTTTAACATATCTACGATAAGCAAGAGGTCGGAATCATCGCGGCAAAACATAAGACTGTCGCAATCTAACTAGTTAGAAGCATTATTTATCGATATCGATAAATTAATGGTTATTTACTCCTATCACAAAACAGATAAAATTTCATGTGCTGTGTGTAGTGACGTGGACTTAGACTTGTTTCTACATAGTTTTATTTAAAAAAAATATAACGACCAATCACGTAATTATTTATATTACATGTATTTTATCATTTGGTGGACCGTTTTTTCTTTTATTTCACAAGCATCGATATCGATAAAAAATGCTTCTAACACCAGTTAGATTGCTACAGTCTTATGTTTTGCCGCAAAAAATTCGACCTCCAATGATAAGAATGATACTACCACGAACGAGTGATACTCGTATTAACCTGGCAGCTGTATTGGCAGTGGAGCTACCAACTTAGCTAAACGTGTTGACTGACTGTTGTAGGTACTGTCGAACATCACTTACGATACTGTTGTATTTATGACAATTGTACGGGGTGTCATTCTTAAATTTCGAACTCGACCGCCTTAAGTTTGTCCCCAACATAACTAGACACGTGTAGTAGTGGTACATGTTCCAGATCACAGGTCAAAATATAGTGGTCCGTCAAGCAGGTTATCAAAACTGACTTAAAAAAAACGGAGTCAAGAGCGAGACCTATGAAAACAAATAATTTGTACGTGTCCAGGAGTTATATTACAGTAGAGACAAGTCCGTCAGCGCTGCGTTCGACGCTGACGCACATTTTGTGAATGATATTGCTGTACCTTAGTTCATTCAGTGTGAAATCGGTAGCTTTGCGCACTCAATATAATCACGCAAGTTATTTCAGCGCACGACTGCCTATTGTTATTGAACAGCTCCAACGTTCGCGCCGCCTTCGTTCCACAGCGCATTGGTACTTCTAATAAAGCAGGCGGAAATGGGTGTCTGTGTATCTATACTATGCTTCAATAGTGCATGGAGCCTACTTATTGCGTATGTATGAATGTTTTAATACATCGTGTAACAAGCGGGGTGGTATAAATGGAATTACAAACAAGAATTTACTAGAAAAGATGTTTGAAAGATAAGGTATGGTTAATTTCATGGAATTATTAATATCATTATAATCCATTTTTCTTTTAAAGTGTTAACTTTTTGGAATAGCTAATAAACAAACCTAATATGATGACTACTTATCTCAAAAGATCATGAAAAAGTTACGGCATCAGGGAAAAAGCTTATCAGCTAAATGATCATTTTGTGAAATAAATAAACTATCTATGAAACATTTTGTTTGTGATATAAGACAAGGATCCTACTAAAAAAAGTTGTGACCTTTCGAGTGAAGGAAGTATGCCACATAGTCACCAGTGTCACCACCAACCACCAAGCAGCATTATGACCAAATAAATCCACCTCTGAAGATTCTTACAAGATTTACTCTGTTCAAATGTTACCTACATATGTAGTATGTACACTTAATTACACTTAATTATACCTATTTTAGTGTAGAAGCATTAACCTCTCTAGACCGTATAACGTGCGAGTAGGTAAGCAAATTAAGAACTGTCTTGACAAGAACTATAAGTAAATCCCATCTTTGGTTCTGGGACTTTATATCTGCTTATCTACATCCATTAAGAAAGCTAGTACGTGGTTAAAATTAATCCGCCATTGATGCTGCCACTTAATATTTCCATCTACAACCTCTACAACCCATTCAGTTGAATCACAACCGCAGCCTGCGGTAGCGGAAATATGTACCTATATGCCCCACAATGCACGTTGATAACACAAACGGTGGCATGCGAAGTCTTTTCCCTGCGTGGTGAATGTTTACAATTTCTCTTATTTTTATGAAACTGTCTGCGGTATGAAATGTGGCACATGTCACTCTCGAACTCGCATCAAATCAATCAAAAGCGCTTCCTTTCGTTTCTCCGTTATTACGCTAAAGAATAACAAACCATCACATACATTAGGTGATGTTCTGCGTAACTAACCTTTTTGAAAGACAATTATAACAAATCTGTTACTGAACTATCGAGCTACATCCTCGACCCGTAGTCACTTACCATCAGGTAAATACTGGAGTCAATCACAGGTCAACTTATAAATAAAAAATAAAAACCGGCACAAGTACGAGTCGGACTTGCGCACCGAGGATTCCGTACAAAATTATCGCTACAAACGGCCCTATCTACGATTATCCAGTGTTAGCAGAGCCCTACTCCTAAGCAAAATTTACGCTGTGTTCGGACATTAATTTATGACGGCACCACTAACCTAGGAAACCAAAGTTTTACTGACATAGACAGACAGACATAAAACTATTCTGTTTTTAGTATTTGTTGTTATATTGGCAACAGAAATACATCATCTGTGAAAATTTCAATTGTCCAACTATCATGGTTCACGGTTCATGAGATACAGCCTGGTGCTGGATAGTGAAGTCTTACGGAACCCTAAAAAAGAACATGGCACGCGGCGGCTAACGCTTATCTTATCTATGGGCGGGGAAGAATGACGAAGCAAAGGTAAAGAAAGTTGCCAACCAGCCTTAACAATACAAAAGTTAAAAGTTATTAAAATTTTTGAAATGCGTTTTATTAACAACTACTTACTTCTGGGTCGAAAGTTTTTCGAACTCATGAATATAGTGTTTTTGAAAATCAAAAAAAAATGTCGACGTTGGAATTGATGTTTTGCGAAACCGTATAATGACTGGAGTACGTTAATTTGAGGTAAACTGTGCGCCTACCATGAATTCAACACGAGCGAGTATCCAGCGCTCGATGACGGTCTGTCTCTTTTGCACCAATTGCGCGTGCGAGAGAGGTGCACTGACTCTCGATACGAGATAATCGCTAGCGCCATTCATAAACTCAACTCATGGTAGGCACACTATTGATGTCGTATTAATGTAAAACTTACGGACTATAGGGTTGTTTACTTTTGTTTATAGCTGAAATGAAATTTTATAGATTATTATTCATAACTTATTGGTAGATGGGTATGGTTATTAATATATAAGAAATAAATAGAGTAAGTTGTATTTGATTCTCGTTCGGTCCTTATTTTTCCATGTGTCAAACGGTACAATGCCAATTTTGTTCCACTGCCTCACGTCCTGTAAATAGTTTCCATCCCACTGACCTGTTTGTGCCGGCGCTAGCGGCCGATGGCTGGACGTTCCCTCGACGCCGTCGTTTTGTGCAGATTGCATGGCCGTTAAATGGTACACAAAAGGCAGCGCCCAGACGTTACGTGCTTGTAATAGTTTCCAAGTATCTCTTATATAACTTCGAAAATGTAACGAAAAATTCAGAGCTGCTAGAGCACTTAAACCCGTTCTACACCTTCCAATCCGATCCTTATTATCGGATATAATCTCTAAATTGAACTAGTTTTAAGTTTTTCTATATGTTTTTGTAGTTCACAGTGCCTTGGTTTTTACTGTAATGTTTTGAATGATAAATAAATAAATGATCTGTAATTTTTGAAAGCTCGTTTATGTAGACGAGAAGCTAGTACACAAACTAAGACTATTTTACGTCAAATTTAAAGGCTTTTAATACTAATAAGGTATTCAATTTCTACATATTGTTGACCTCATGTCAAATACGACCTCATCCAGTTTATTACTATGGTAGAGCTCAAAACAGTACAGTTGAAGTATTGCATTTCGTTCAAAATCTAAATATAAATAGAAGAAACACAAACGCAATAAATAGTTTCATTATTAATTAACTATACACATACATAAATATAAAACAAATTCGGTGTAACTCTTCTTGCAGATATATAAAATTTATTGAAATACATTTTTCATTTAAAGCAGATGGCTATTTTAAAAGCGGGATAGATATGCTAAAAAGACTTAAGAGTTCCCCAATGGCTAGGGTTCCTTTCAAGCATTCTTTTTTAAAGTTTATTAATTTGTTGAACTCATCAAAAGAGATAATCCGGCTGAAGTGCCGAAGGAAATGAGAAAAGTTCACAATTACCGTGTAAGCACCCGCAGTGCGCGTCGAACTTTTAATTGATCAGCGGGCCTATGATGGTTGCGTTTGTCACGCGATAAATAAATGATATAACTGCCGTCACCTTCTGACAAGTATGACAGGCGCGTTATCATATCATTTATCGCGTGATAAACGCGATCATCATAGGCCCGCGGGTCTTTACTAAGCCTTGAGGTAAAAAAGCACGCTAGACGTAGCAGCCTAACGATACTTTGCTTACTGAAGCCGACAGAGCACGCAAACATAATTTAATTGGTATACTCTTACCTGACAGAATTTCATTTGCCCGAATTTCAGCTGCCATAAGTTTCAAGTACCATAATATTGTTTTCTTATAATTTCATATGTTATACTCATTGTTTACCATATTAATCATATTCCAGAATCTTCGTTTCCCATAATACTATTCCAATAATCTCAATTTCCATAATTATCACATGACATAATGTCATTTGCCATCTATCGTAACTGTTTGAATCGGATAAGCAGGTTTGGTTATAAGACTAACCTTAATCAACCTATACTATATCTTCCTACTAGTACAGCTCTAAGTGAGAACTAGCGGGGAAAGACAGGCTAAGGCAAGTCGGTGTAGGTACAACGGCGAGTGAAGCGAGGACGTGTTAGAAATAATATTGACCTATACTAGGCGTTATTCTCAGCGTGAAGGTAGAAAGATTATCTATTTCATTTTAAGGCAGGTCCGACTTGGGTCAGATTAGGTACGACGACGAGCGAAGCGAGGAGGAGTGTTAGGTTGAATTGCTACCCTAACGAGCGAGTGAACCGAGCGAGCCGCGGAGGTCTATATCGAGTGTTAAAAAAATTCTAAAATCTTATTTATATTTATGCATGCAGAATGCTTGCATACTGGCTTGCTTGCATGCTTGCTTGTATGTACACTCGTAAATAGCCTTATATTACATCAAAATGCTTGCAGGCTTGCTTGCATGTACACTCGATAATAGTCTAGGTACTATTGCATGCAAAAATGCTTCTAAGTATTCGATATTTTTGAGCGCCTACAGAAATTCAATAAGGAAATGCATAGCCAAGATGGATTCGGAAAGAACAGCATTTAGTATGGTGTTTAAATATTCTATGAAATAATATTATTGCACTTAATAATATGGAAAACAATACGTACTGCATTCGTTTCTTTATGAAATCTAATATTCGGGAATACAAGAGTATGTCAAATGACTTTTGTATTAGTAAATGAATATTATTTTATATAAATGTCGGTCCAACAATAGATAACCAATTTAATTAGATAATGGAGCATCATTTCACGTATTATCACAGAAAAAATAATATAAATATTATAGTGCAGGTACAGAATACCCTCGTTTGATTTTAGCGAAAGCCGTGCGTCGCCACACATGAGCAAGAGAGCGTGGGCGTGAGCGAGAGCAACTAATTTTATTTAGCAACCATTGCGGCTTTCAAAAGTAAACGTTTGTTTATTACGTACGAAATGAGTCAACGACTGAGGCCGCCGAGCCGGTAGGTACTTTTTGTTGCGGGGCGTAATAGCGGAGTGCGCCGCGCCTGAGAAGTTACTCTGAAATTCGAAATCCGATCTTCGTATAGTACCGTCCCTCACGCCGCCCAGATAAACAATATTTGGATGAGCGGGACGGCACGACACGACTCGAATTTTTTGAGCACCGGAGTAACCCTGATACTCCTGAAACATGCATTTTATCATGCGATTCATATAAAAAGGCCTTATATGATTATAGGCTCTTATTAATTTTTCAAGTTTTCCTTGGTTTTTGTCCGAGCTTGCCTCCTCTCAACCGATTCTCGTCAAATTTTGTGAGCAGGTTCGCTGATTTTATGTTTTTTTTTGTCTATTCAGTTTTTGGAAATATTCAGTTTAGTGGGTTTTTTTTGTATGTAGGTCCTGAGGTCTTAGCTCACCGAGCCACTAGTTTTATGCGTAGAGACCCTGTTTTTTTCAGCGGTTCAATAGAGTTAATGCATTGTGTTGCATTTAGCAATGCTTCTTTATACTTGCAATTTAAGAACATGCGTAAACTGTGCTGGAGTATAAAAAAATACCTAAATACCACTGGATTAACGTACCTACTTAGAATTAGACATCTTCAAGTAAACAACAACCGATATTTAATAAATTACCAAACGATCTCAAGGATCTAAAATCTAAATCTAATCTAAAATTAAATCAGACATATTATTCAGTTAAGGATTATTTAAATTATTGATTATTGACTTGTATTGATTATTGTAATTCATTGTTCATTTTATGTAAATTGTTTTAATTTGGTAGTGTGTATATTTATTATAATTTAATTGAAAATTTAATGTCAATATAATGTTTGACATGTTGAAATAATTATCTTAATATAATAATCGATACTGACATATTAATCAAGTAAAACTAATACATTATGTTATAAATTAATAAGTGGAATAAATTATTAGTAAATTAAATTAAAACTAAAATAAATCTAAAAAGTTGTGCCCCCACGGCATGGTGCCGAAGATGCTGGCAGCATTTCCACGCTGTATAGCAATACTAATACGTTGTGCAAGGTAGCTGCCAGCTCTTCGGTCACCAGTCGATTCGGACACTCTTTTTTGAAGATCTTTAAATAGTTTGTGGGCGCTGGGACCCCACGGACCTAAGGTCTCGACCCCGAAAGGAGTAAAATTATACTCGGGGCCGAGATCCCTGTACTTATTTTTCTTAAGTTTTTCGGCCGCCTCTGCTGCCGCCCCTGCTCTGCACGATGTTCCGTGGAGATGAGACGGGGCCAGTGTATCGACGCAGGTCGCGTCCCACACTAGCACCCAGCCCAACTTCCACGGAATCAGCGACATTCCGTCAGGTCTCTTGCCGTCATCACGCGCAATGCCCGGTGGCTCTAGGATGGCCGGTACGTTGACGGTGGCAAGAGACCGGCGGATTATGTCGTTAAGGGCGGCGTGTCTGGAGAAACGGCCGGCGCTTCTCTGACAGAAAAGTCCGTGGTGTCCCAGCGAATCCACCTCACTGCCACAGGGGCATCTATGTGGACCACAAATCTGAACTCCTAGCCGCAGGCAGGTCGCTATCCGGAAGGTGTCGGGTTCCATAAAGGTTCCAGTATTGGTAGACGGGTATGCCTGAAGCCAATGACCTGATTCCTTGGAGCCAGCCGCTAGAAGTCTGGCTCGTTCTGGACCTGTGCTGTGGCTTAGAAGGGAATCGTAAGTTAATTTAGAAATAACCTCGTCCCAGGCCCTTTGGGATTTTAAATTTTGGGGGAGATCATTACCCGGGCAAGCAATGGACCAAGCATTCTTGGCCTCCGTTAAGCCCGCAGTCTCATAGTTTAAAGGAGTGGCCTTTAGTATTTTACCTATGAGATCTGCCGAGCTGTGGACGGATGACAAGAAGGCTGGTGCGGATATGGATGAAATTTTGCGCGTCCCTAACCCACCAAAGCGAATAGGAAGGGACGCTTGAGTCCAGGATTTTTCGCTGAGCTGAATATTGATGGATTCCAGGATCGCTTTGATTAAATCGTCCATTTCAACTAATGCATTTTGGAATTTGGTAAAGGGACAGCAGCGAAGTACGTAAGTAAATTTTGGGACGAAAAGACAGAATTTTAAAATTGAAAATATGTAATGAGGGCTAATTTCGAGAAGACGACTTTCGTGATTTTTGAATTTAGAAATGGACTCAGAAAAATAGTTCGAAAAGGATTCTTCAAAAATAGGGGACCCTAGGAGGAAAAGGGAATTTCTATCGACAATTTTAATGTCGGGTGTAAGAGCATCAAATTTTTGTTTTGTACCGAGACAATTAAGTGCAGGGTTTTGAATAAAAAGTTCGCACTTACTGAAATTTAGGTCTAAGCCAATTGATTGAAATTTCGATTTAATTGTTGCAAGGTCAGACAGTACAGTGTTTAAGTCACCTCCTAGGGTTCCGTCGTCGAGATACCAAGCATTAAATTTTGATTTTAAATTTAGTATGACCGAATTAATGGCTAAGCTGAAAATTGCTGGCCCGAGAGGATCGCCCTGCTGGCAGCCTACTTCGGAAGAAAGAACATTATCGCGGTAAATAAAATTTGAAGGCTCTGCATAACAATGGAGGAGGTAATTGTAAAGTTCGGGAATATTATTCTTAATTTCTGCCAGCAGAGCGTCTCTGTTTATGGAATTGAAGGCGTTTTTTACATCAATTTTGACCAAAACATCGCAAGGTTCGTGGGAGAGGTATGAACGCAAGGCATGAACGGCTGCCTCGCACCCTCCTTTTGTGCCAAATCCGAGTTGAATTGGTTCGAAAAGTGTTTATAAACTGGAGACTATATATCTAACTGCAATTTTGGAAGCGAGACGTCTGAGTGTTGATCCAACGGCAATGGGCCTCACTCCTCCGTCCTTTTTAGTAAGGGCGATGAGGTTTGCGCCATATAAAATTGGAACTATCGATGGATTGACGTTACCTAGATACATTTCATTTACCAATTTTGTAAGGGACTCAACTAGGCGCAAGCCAGCATCGCCCACGGAGTGAGAGGTTAAGTCCTTCAAATGCTGGGGTGAGAGCCCATCCAGGCCTGCGGAGGAACCGGTTTTGAATGAAACAATTGCTTTGATGACGTCTCTGTTTCTAATTTGTAGGCAGGCCTGGTTTGACGCTGGTGGGTCGAAAAAATATGGTATTGAAGGACCTGAGGGGTGTTTCAATTGTAGCGCCGAAAGTGTGTCGGGGGTATAGGGTGACAGCACGTCGCTAGAGTATAAAAGACGGGCGGCCCCTTTTAGGTCACCGTCACTGATTTTTGATTCAACGGATTTGCGGCGGTTAAAAGATGAAATGGGTGTTTTATTAACTATGGTGGGGAATGGCGGTTACAGTTATTTTTAATTTTTTGAGTGAGTGATGTTGATGAGTGATCATCGTGAGCATGGAGAATGTTGAACGAGAAAAGAAAAAGATTGTGCCAGTCTTCTACGCCGTTCACCTCTGTACACTTATCTATTAGATGTGATAGATGTGTCGCGACAGTGATTCTGGCACCTCGTGGAACTCTTTTTACCA
The DNA here is from genome assembly GCA_905404275.2 of Hedya salicella. Lineage (NCBI taxonomy): Eukaryota > Metazoa > Arthropoda > Insecta > Lepidoptera > Tortricidae > Hedya > Hedya salicella. The sequence continues at coordinate 14,905,851 of FR990100.1, read as the reverse complement.
CCGAGGTGTTGTTTTTAAGGTGGCTGAGGTGAATATGAAAAGGTGTGGTTGGTTGGGTGGAGGCAGGAAAGGTGGGAGAAAGAGTGACTGGATTGTCACCTGTAGGTACAGCATTTTGGCTGTGACATCGACGGTGAGTTTTAGTGAAATGAATGTTTAGGCCTTTGGCCGATTGAAACGATTTATGGCATGTTTGCATATATGGCAGGACGACGTGCTGTCAAGCGGTTGAGACATAGATTGCATCCACACGTAAGGAAAAAAAAGAAAAATAAACTTAAAGTAAAATTATCTAGAAACACAAATAATAAAGGATATAAAAAGACATTGCAATGATATTGATGAAAAAAGACTGCTATTTCACTGGAGCACAGGGAATATATATCTATTATCACTCAACTGATGCACTGGTATTATTACACCGTGAAAACTTTCTCAGACTGCAAAAAATCTTCATGAAAACAGAAAAAAATGATTTGTTTATACAAATAGTGACTTGACATCTGTCAGGTGTAAAGGGCCGCTGCGGCACAGTACGCAGCGCAGGCCTGTGGTGCCGTCTCCTTGTAGAAAAATGATGTGTACAGGTTGTCTATATGCGTATATTTATTTATGTAACGCTTAGAACACCGAAAATTTATAAATATTTAATTTCATTTGAAAATGTAGGAGAGCTTCATAAAAATAAAAATAATAATAATTTAATTGTGTATTTTTGCACGCCAGTGTTACTGGTTAGATATGTTAAGGGCTATACGTGTTTTTGACCATCTTTTGTATGTACCATATCTAAAGCAAATAAATAATTTCATTTCATTTCATAAATCGTACTATTCGTGCTCTATTCATATTTGTATGCCGGCCTTGTTACTGAAATATTTACTGATTTCAATAGAATATATGTAAAGTTCATCGTTATCAGAATTATTTTTCATTAATACCTCAATCAGCATCTGGCAATAATTAATATCTTCAATGTCAAATTACTCGCTGCCGTTAGAAAACTGAAAGAACACGGGCAATGAATAAGACGTTATATACAGATTTTTTGTATTTCTTTTGATTGCGTACCTTCCGTCGTATTACCATATCGATGTAGCTAAGCCTTAGAGAATTAAACCACTGGAAATGGCAAAGGGACTAGCGCATTCCCCTCTGTCAATGTATATACAAACAAATGTCATGTCTATATGATAAACTGCCTTTTTTTTGTGTGTATATTTTTTATTGTGTGGGTTTGTAGAAATAGCAATAGTAGTGTATTTATTTACGCAGTTGCTTTTTTGTGTTTACCTCGCCTACCGCTACAAGTAACAATTTTTCAAATGTTAAAAGTAAGAGAAATAATAGTTCGGTAAAGCTTGCAGTTTCACGGCGGCTTCCAGTGGTTCAACGCTCTAAGTTGTACACCAGCATGATGAAAGTAATTTATTTCCCTTTCATTCATCTCGGTAAGGGGATCGAAGCTTCTCTTTATGATGTGCCTTTGTTAGATAATGCAAGTCAGTCTCTATTCAGCGGCCGGACCCAAAGATCTGAGCGGTAAATGATATAACTTATCATTCAAATCTTTGAAAACCGAGGAAAAATATAACCTTTACATTTAAACCGGCGTTTGAGGCAGCGATATGGGATTATTTCGACAGGAGTGCGGATTAAAGCAGCTTAAAATGGGGAACCGCATATTTACTTCGCTAAATAAAACAATTTAAATTAATTACGCCGGTTAATCGAAGTTAATTGCGCCATTTCAATAATAAAGATATTCATTTTTAATCTTTCGGAATCGGAAACGATTTGGACGTTACTTATAGGATACGTTTAGGTTTACTTTTCAAGTTTATCTAGGATTTATCCTCAAAAAATAAAAAATAATGCGCCCACCGAGTAAAGCTCGGTCACCCAGGATGTATACATCTTTAATAGGTTGTAGCCCGGCTAGACGTCAAGAATAAAAGATAAGACGTGGTAATGTATAAAATATAATAAAAATAGACTATATACAAATAAAAAACATAAACTAAACGGGATTCAGTTAGTACGCGGCAATAATCGGAAATCACTGGCCTTATCTAAGCAGGGAGGTATAGGTCGGTTGTGATTAAATTTCCCTTCCAGTTTTTTAATCCAGCTATCCGAGAAGGCATTTCATGCAATGGTCGGCCGAGGTGCGACTGAAGTCTGGAGATAGGTTTTCAGGGGGAAACTTCAGCGGAGAAGAAAGGGCTGTAACAATGTTCCACTTAATGTTTGCTTTAAATCAACCCAAACCTCATTTCTAACATGGTTCAAACCAGTGAAAACGAAATAAGACTTGGATTGAGTTGAACAGGACACTACAGGAAAATAAAGAAAAATAACTATATACAAAATGTACCTGCGAAGTGGCAGCCCTTGTAGATATTTAATCCAACACAATATTGCAAAATACTATACAATTTTTACAGTTTCAGAGTTTAGCAACAGCACATTAATTAAATATATATTTAAAATCTTAGATATTTCATCACTTACGCAGCAGAAGTTCAAGCCAAACAAGCTGGGACCTTTTTTTTTTTTTTTGTAGTGGCTTTACAATGATGAGCCAATGTCGAGTTATAGATGAAAAAGTTAGGGAAACTATATACAATAACAAATTACAGAAAGGAAATTAGGAAATGAAAGGATTGGGATTCAGGATTAATATCATACATAGTTAGATAAATATATAATACTCTAAATTTTAATATCATTTTTTTCTAAATAGAGCGATAATATCTTATATACATCATACGAGTTAAAATATAATAAGCAAATTACGGATGTAGGAAATGGGATTCGGATGCCATGAAGTTGGGATAAGAAGTCAGACCGATCGTAAAGCGAGCATTTGAAAATTAAATGATTAAGATCCCCATATTCCCCACAAGAACATTGAGGATTAGCCACAATATTCATTTTGTGCAAATGCGCCGGGGTACTAACATGTCCCAGGCGCATTCTACAGAGGATGGAAGTAATCGTTTTTGAGAAAGTTAATTTACTAAACCAAGGTTTTATTGGAATAGACTCCTGTAATGATCTGTAATGTTTACCTTTGGATGTATTGCTAGACCATAATTCATTCCATGTCTCGTATAAATATATTTTTGATAAATTTATCAGATCATGACAGTAGTTGGTATAAGGAAAAATATCCCCGCTATGAATGGCCTCATTTGCCAGCTGATCGGCTTTTTCATTTCCAGAGATACCCACATGGGATGGGACCCAAGCCAAGACCACTCTACAACTCTTTTGGGAGCAATTCAATAAAAGTTCTCTAATTTGAAAAACTGACGGCACCTGTTTATGAGACTTAAAAGGAAACCTTGTAACAGCTTCTAGGGCACTACGTGAATCAGAAAAGATTATTACTTTTGGTAGCTTCATGAGAATAATATATTCTAAAGCTTTTAATAGACCAAAACATTCACCTGTATAGACAGATGTTTCCGGTGGTAATTTAATTTTTTGAAGAATTTTGTATTGAGAGTGGTAAACCCCAATACCAACACAACTTTTATCTGCATGTTTTGAAGCATCGGTGAAAATACAATGCCAATCAGGCCACTCATTATCGATGAGGTTACGGAATGTTACGTTTGGGTTGGGGTCATTTTTCGAAATTCCTATATCCAATTTTATTTCTGGTTCTAAAATAAGGCTTTTATAGTTACATTGATACAGAGGTAGAATGGGGCTACGGTAGGTGGGAGCTTCTAATCCTTCATACTTCTTGTAACTTTTTACTAAGCATGGTGAATCTCTATGAGCCCAGTAACTACAGTTGTCAATCCGATATGCAAGATCTTTAATTTTGGAAAACAAAGGATGGGAATCTAATTGTAGTACACGGAAAAAGAATTTGTCACAAAGAAACTGCCGTCTTAGATTTAGCGGTGGTTCACAGCATTCTATTTGTAAACAGTTTATTGGGCTCGATTTCATCGCGCCAGTAATAAGCCTTAAAGCTTTCGACTGAACGGTATCTAATTTCTTATATGCACTTGCGTTACCTGGGTGCAATAAAAAGGTCCCATAATCTATGACGCTTCTAATTAAGGCATTATATAGGAGTCTCATTGTATAAGGATGAGCACCCCACCAGACACCCGAAAGGCATCTCAAAATATTTAAATTCCGCTCACACCTTAACAAGATATATTCAAAGTGAGGCACACCGGTGAGTTTAGAATCCAATATCACACCTAGGAATTTAGTTTGATTTTTGATTGGCAGAGGTATGTCATTGTACTTAATATTGAGAGGTGGTAGTACTCGTCTTCTAGAGAATAAGACAACAGAACTCTTAGATGGTGATAACTCAAGGCCATTTTTATCCAGCCAAGTCTTTAAATCTTTTAACGCCATTGATAATAACTCACTGATATCATTAATTGAAGGGCCAGACACGTAAAGCAGTAAGTCATCAGCATACTGAAGGACATTTGCACATTGTCTAATTGACGCTTCTAAGTCAAAAGTATAGATATTATATAAAATAGGACTCAGGACAGATCCTTGCGGTAGGCCTTTCCATACGGTTCTAGTAATGAACCGGTTTTCAGACTGATCTATAGGATACTTTATAAATCTTTCTTTCAGCATATTTATAATGAACTTTGTAAGATAGATTGGAATATTTAATTGCAATAATTTGTGTTTTAGAACTAAAATGTTAACATTATCGTAAGCAGCATTTATATCTAGGAAGGCAGCTACCAACGAGTCATTTTTGGAAAAACTTAAGCGTATATCTGTAGTAAAGATGCTCAGACTGTCAAAAGTACATTTACCTTTCCTGAAACCAAACTGACTATCTGATAATAACTGGTTAGACTCCATAAACCATTCTAGACGATTTTTTACTAGGTGTTCAGCAATTTTAGCTAAAACGGATGACAATGCTATAGGTCTGTACGATGTTGGGTCAGAAATCGGTTTATTTGGCTTTTGTATTAGAATTAACGTTTGTGTTCTCCATGATTGAGGAACGCTACCCGTGATAATTATGTTGTTAATTAGAGAAAGGTAGTAGCTGAGGCTATTGCTGTCAAGGTTTGATAGGAATAAATAAGTAATCGCGTCTTCTCCCGGGGCCGAATCCTTGACTGATGAAAGAACACCTTTCAACTCGCCAAGTGTAAAAGGAGAATTCAAATTGACATTAGTATTGTGACTAATCGGTAGTGCATCAAGACCTGTAGGAGCTTCTATAATTACTTGTTCAGTTACAGAAGGAGGTCCCAAGCGGTCCATAACTTTCTCTGCTAGAGTTGAGGAAATTTTGTTCTGAGAATTGTCATTAAATGCAGATCTAAACTTCCTAATATTTTGCCACACAACTGAGGGAGAAACATTAGGGTTCAAAGATTTACAGAATGTGTGCCATCCTTCAAATTTCTTTTTTTTTAAGTAGCTCCTTGGTTGAATTAGCAATCTCTAAATAATGGTCAAAATTATCATTTGTCATATTTTGACAATATTGCTTTTCAGCCTCCTTTCTCTGTTTAACAGCAGCAGTGCATTCTGAGTCCCACCATGGTGGAGACGGGATGTTATCAGGTCCACATTTTTTAAGGGAAAGGTTTCATTTGCAGCTTCAATCAGTGCTGTAGCTAACAGTTCAGAGCAATCCTGTATATTAGTATGAATTATCTCTGGTAAATCATGTATTTTTTTTTCAACTGTTTGTCTGTACAAGGGCCATTTATCATCGGAGAGTTTATGTTTTATACGTGGTTGTCTTATATAATCATGGGGTTTCGGAAATGGAAAACTGATAAACAGAGGGAAGTGGTCACTACCATATGTGGATTTTGCACATGTCCAAGATAGAGATGGAGCAAGATCAGGAGTACAAATAGATAAATCTAGTGCACTTGGGGTGCGTGCCAGTCGTGTTGGAGATCCAGTATTTAAAATGCATAGCTTATGTGAGTTAATTAACTCCAACAGCTGCTCTCCATGATGGTTAGTAGTTTCACAACCCCATAATTCATGGTGAGAATTAAAGTCACCTAAACATACAAAAGGCTTTGGTAACAGCTTGAAAAACTGATCAATTTCATGAAACACATCATCATTGGGACGTGGGTAATAAAGCGACACATAGCATATACCATTTACATTAACAGCAACAATAGACAAATTATTACTGTGAGCAGGAAGCGTAATGGTAGAGTAAGTAAGAGATTTTTTTATGAGTATGGCTACTCCACCATACCCATCATGCCTGTCTTCTCTGAGACAGACATATCCTGGTATTTTAAATAATGAATCCTTTTTCAACCATGTCTCTTGGAGACAGATGAGAAAAGGATTATTTTTGTTAATTAGATGTATTAAATCTGGTTTCCTAATTGTGGCACTGAGACAATTCCACTGAATTGCTAGGGCTCTGTGATCCATTATTGTTGGAGATTTGAATTAAAGCATTAATAACTGCTGCAACGTTGGACGGTGATACTGCATTTGACTGGGATAATAATTGAATAAGAGCTTTAATAATATCAGATATATTCAGGTCATCAGTGTTCTCATTATTAATAATAGGTTTTTGTTTAGGTAACGATGGGTCCCTAACAATTTCTGCGTGGGAAATGTGGTCATACCCCTTAAGGGACTTGGTCGTTATCCTTGGTTTTAAAAAGACAGTTTTTTTGTGAGATCGAAGTCCTGTATTTGGTAGAGATGGTGATGTTATATTAGGCAAACGAGTATTGTGTGTTGGAGTCAATGGTGTAGGCGATGCAAGCAAGGCCTCAGCATAAGAGACCTTAGTCACAGGTGGGTGCATTTTTATTGCTTCCATATATGAAATACAACTTTTACTCATAGTTTCTTTAATTGATTTTTGTCTACTGTATTCCAAGCATTTTTTGCTGGTTGCTTGATGAGAGCCTTTACACAAACAACACCAATAATCATCCTCCTCAACATTGCAAGTATCACCAGAGTGACCTTGGCCACACTTGTAACATTTTGGTACTGACCGACACTGATTCTTTACATGACCAAATCTACAACAGTTGAAACATTGTACTGTAGGGTAGATATAAAGCTCAACTGGCAAGGCGGTATAAAACATGTATACCCGAGTTGGAAGGACTTGACCATCAAAGGTTATGATTACAGTACCTGTATTTACAAATTCGGTGGTCTGGTTAACAACTGCTTTTCTTTTAATGCGTCTTACCTTTAAAATCGGCCCACAGCCGACATGGACATTTATACTTGACAGCACCTCTTCCTCTGACCATTTATTTGGGACTCCCTTCACTACCCCCATACGTGTAATATTAAATGTAGGAATAAATGCTTTTAAATTTTCTTTTTTAAGGTTATCATGGCCAAGAAACCAGTTGGCTTCACTGTAAGTAGCGAAGGACAAACTAATTCGGTTTCTGCCCACTCGCTTGATACTACCATTTACTATACCATTTATGTTGTTGTATTTAAGGAAGCGTCCAAAAGTAACTGGATGGAGAGTAGTTGCATTGCTGTCAGTTTCCTTTTGTACATGAATGACATATGGCGCGTTGTCCGTCTGTTGGTAGCAAGAGCGCCCAACAGGCATACGAGGCGCATCCTTAATGGCGGTGGAACTGGTGGTGTTTTGATTAAGATTAGGACTTGAACCCAAGCTGGTTTGTGTTTGGGTAACCATTGTTTCGCATTTACAGTCAGTCTGTCTACCTTCTTGGCCCTGCTTCCTCTTTCTTTTATTGCAATAAGAGCAAACGCGGGAAAGCAGTTTTCTTTTTAACTTTGGATCAGCTGAAGTCGATGTATCGGTGTCCATGGATGACTCCAAGACACTGACTAGCACATCTATTGGCGATGGGGCTGATATTTCATTATTTTGTGGCCCTGGAGGAATCGTTCCCCCAGGGTCACGGGGTCGATCGCCCATATACTTATTAAACTTAAAAAATATACAACTTACCTATTATATACACACCTAACTACAAATAATTAAATTAATATAAAGAATATATACAAGAAGTACTTAAAAACCAATCCTTTCAATAATTTTTCAAAAAAGTTCAGAAAACCGCGTCCGCCACCTTCAAAGTTTCCCGCCCTTTTCAAGCTGGGACCTATCTCCCATGAACAACACACAATCTTGGAACTATTTTTTTCCGATGCAGTTTATTACTAGCCAGTATTGTGCCAAGGAGGCTATATTCTGTAACTTGGCTCTTATTTATTTCTGCTCTTTTTGGTTATCGAGAAAATACGATCAGAAATTTGATTTGATTTTGTAATGATCTATGCTTGAAACAACATTATATTAAAACGGCTAGACGGTTTTCAACTGTTTTTACATTTATGGATACCAGGTTATTATAAAGCTTTACCGTTTTTCTGTACACATTGAAAAAGAGTGGAGGATTACGACATGAAATTACGAAACATTCGTTCGTTTCATCAACTCAAGATATTTTATCAAATCACTAAACAAAACTGGTGAAAAGAAACAACGAGATGCCTTTTTTGGCTGATTTCAAATCTCTGTTTTGGCTATTTCCCTGCGTTACGCTGAATATATTAAACTTAATTTTAGACCAATGTCTATGCGACATACTCGTATTAGTAACTGCTGATAAGGGAGGCTCCGAGCGATCGCTCACCGCCGTCACGCTACGTCGCCCCAGAGGCAAACCTGTCACGCTGTCAAGCAGATTGCCCTTTTTTGCCATACACGAGTACGAGTACCTACAACACATTGCATCACAAGTTTTGAACACGCTTGCTCGTAAACTAGTTCTTATTACACCGTTCTTAGTGCCGTAATTCACCCTAATAACCACGCGTCATTTTGACATTACACTATCGAACTAGTGTATTTTCATTTAAGTAAAGAGTTTTCATGTACAAAAAACAGTAAACCTTTTTTGAATTAAGAGATAGTGAATAAAAAAACACTATATTTCAATAATTGATTTATCGAACTCTGTAATTTACTTATTATTTCATGTGTCTGTCTCGTAAATTTAAAACATTAGTAGATTATTAATATTTTCTTCTGTTTCCGCGATTATTACTCATTGAAATAAAACAATTTAACGGATTATATCGCGTATATTATCTCATTTTAGTTCCCGACGTTTCGGAAGCTTTCTAGCTTTCCATGGTCATGGGTGGACTGAGAAAAGATGTATTTTCCTCTGTCAAAGTTACAATTTGTGCAAACTACCCATTTTTTGAAAAAACACAAATAAAGGTGTACATACATGCCAGATGGGCCTAAGCTGTAAAGACAGTTACACATGTGCCAGAAGGGCTTAATTATTTTATTCTAATAATTTACCAAGCAGCATTTCATGAATGACTCGTACTGAGGAGAAAAGAAACGCTGCAAAGAAAAACTCCCAGGCTACCTCATTACAAATTATAATATTTTAAAAAACAGATACTTTTAACAGATAAGATATTTTACACCGTTCGGAAATTAAGGTTTTGCAGTCCTGTGTCTCGCTTGTTCCTTGATGAGATGTATTACAGGATCCCTAGCTGGTGGTAGTGACAATCCATCTTCTCTATTGAAATTAGGATGCTTTTTAATCTCAATAGCCTCGCGTAGGATCCTGGGAAAATATCTTTTTTCTTTGGCAAGGATAGAAGGTTTATCAAACTTAATTGAGTGGTTTGGTTTGTCAATGGCATGTTCACAGACTGCAGACCTATTACACCGACGGTGCTTGACATCTGCTATGTGCTCCTTCACCCGGGTTGATACACTGCGTTTTTGTTTGACCAATGTATGAAAGACCACACTCGCAGTCCAGCTTATAAATGCCTGCACTCTGCAAAGGGGTGCTACTCTTCACGGGTCTAAGGTATTGAGACACCTTTTTCAACGGCTTGAAATATGTTTTTATAGAAGCACGCTTCAAGATGTTTCCGATCTTGTCTGTGACCCCTTTCACATATGGTAATACGGCAGGTTTACGCTCGACTGTTGGTTTCTTCATACTGGGATTCTGCTTGGAACGTGGTATCTGGAGCTCGTTGGCTCGAAGCGCACGTTTGACATTCTGCAACTCAGCAGTCAGATGTTGATTGTCGCAGATACCCCTGGCTCTCTGAAACAAAGATTTACCCACTGTAGCAAGTTGACAGGGGAAGCTGGAAAGCTTCCGAAACGTCGGGAACTAAAATGAGGTAATATACGCGATAATTATATCATCGTTAAATTGTTTTATTTCATTAGTAGATTATTGTCAAAAAAATAATGCACACGTGATGTATCTTGTTCATTAATTCATTGTTATATTAATGATGTCTGTCATTAACTGAGTTGGATAACACTCGTTTAAATTGAAACCTTCAGTACATTATTTTCACTATGTCTATTGCAAATAAATATACTTACTTCATATTCATTTATGCAATAGTGTGTAGATATTACTCTAAATAGTGTTTCGTATTTATTAACTATATACGTATTAAATGTCGTTTAAATGCCAATTTTATACAAAAAAGTTATGAAATAGTCAAAATAAGTAGGTTAAGGTACCTGTTAGTGATCCCGATCCCGTCAGCTTGATTAATATCTAAAATAGAAATTAGAGCAACAAAACATACCTACCTATACCTCTCGGAAAAGCGAGCAATTTACGCAAAACAATAAGCTTCGCTACTACTCTCTACCTATAAGGCTTATGCTCACTTGTATTTGTGGTATGGAGTTATAGTGTTGGGCAAGCTTATGCAGCATAACTAGCCTTATCACGCGACCTTGCTCTTGGTTATCTAGGCAACCTTCAGGCTACATTTCAGATAGGTCTAGGTGTAAGGTACCTAGGTGTAAGCTTTGTACAACAACTCAAACGAGGCAATAAATATACATCCTACAGGATTCTATATGGTTTGTTTGAGGACCGAACAAAATGGGATCTACTCTATCAACAAGACTCAAGCTCTAAAATTATGATGACGATCTAAGGATTTGAGCTGGGAGCACATCAACACCCAGCTCAAATCCTTAGAGTCAGTGACTAAATTTATTAGTCGTTCAGACAAATAAAACTTGCTTGTATTATATAAGAAACTAGCTTCTGCCCGCGACTCCGTCCGCCTTAAATTCGTTTATCGCAGATAAGGGCATTTTTCCGGGATAAAAAGTAGCCTATGTCCTTCCCCGGGACTCAAATTATCTCCATACCAAATTTTATCCTAATCGGTTCAGCGGTTTAAGCGTGACGAGGTAACAGACAGACAGACAGACAGACAGACAGGCAGACAGACACACTTTCGCATTTATAATATTAGTATGGATTGATATATAATTTTTCTACTCGTGAATAATAATCTGTGAATAAGAACTCCGCGAATGATTATATTATATGCCACTGAGCTATATTATACAACTCTACACAGAACTAAAATGAATCCCAAAAAGAGAACGCACTGTTTTTGCAAGTACTTTTTTTAGCTATGTTTCATTTACTGTAGTTTATGGGTTACTCGTAGAAAAAGTATTGTAAACAATAGTTATATAATTAGCTTTTTAAGTCTCGTAGCTTCCTGGCCTAAACGCGGTACTCGACTGAAAAAACATACATTATATAACGATTGCATAATAGTAGATTGTTTAACAAGGGGCGGGGCTAAAACAAGCCATTATGACACGAAGTGATTATTTGTACGAGCTCACTAAGTGAGCAAGGACAAATATGTCTGAGTGTCATAATGGCTTTTAGCCACGTGTTAAATACTCTTGTTTTCACTTCGACTGCGAGAGAATAAAAAAAACTTCTAAATGTACAGTTTGAGCAATTCTATCAAAAAGTATGGCCAATCTGATTATGTTAGTTTGTTTGTGTTTAATTATTTGTAAAGACTAAGGAGTATGTAGCTGGCCGCAAGTTTTTTTTTCAGTGTCATAGAAATTTGTATGGGATATATGACTTTCTTTTAAACCTTAGGGGCTAAATGTACTATTTTAGTCTCGCTTCGAAGCTAATATGACTTATTTTTTGAGCAGGAGAAGTGAAAATCACTATTATATTATAAAGGACTGTCATTTATGTCGTTAGGTAGTAAAGACAAGGAAATTTCACGGCAGAGTACGCTAAGTGCTACTCGCTGCAGTAAAACTGATCAAGCGGTTGCTACACGCGGATCCTTTTACCTCGTCTGCCGCAGTAGATATTGTAGTATCCGTATTATTTATACCTATCAAAAACATTAATGTGAAAATAAGAGCCATGTTTTCATATGCCAATCAAAAGTATTACTTATCTCAAAAAGTGACAAGTTTGGTTGGTTACTGCTTTGTGCACGCATTACCCAGCTGAAAGCCAAATATCAAGTTACTATAGGACATCTGGAAGTGGGTTCGGTTTTAATGATCAGTAACTAAAATGGTAATTTGGTTATCAATTCTTACATCAAAAACTAGACATAAACCTGAAAAGGTAGCAACGGAAACCTATTACTTTGCCTCCACGGTATGTCTGTTGGTCACCTGGCTCTAGCCCTTGAACCGTATTCTCAATAATTGTGGCTGCGGTTGTGTATAATTGCCGTAACCTTTTACATAGATTTTATATGGAGTCGCGGTAATTAGACGTAGACACAAATCTGGAGAATGGTCACAGAATATTTGTTACTGCGGCCGCTAAGTAGGCATAGCAATATATATAAAAATATAATTAGATTCATTATAAAAGGGGGTCCTGATATAAGAAACGTGTTTTTTCGGTATTTTCGGCTTCAAAATTTGATATCTTTTGAACTGTAACAAGAATACCTTTAAAATAGGAAGTATCACAAACCATAACAACAAATTATAAAAATAAAAAAAACTGGCTAAGTGCGAGTCCGACCCTAACATTATTTTATCACCCGGTTCTGGTTGAGTTAAGTTTGCACCTGATATCTACAGCATTGCATACAAGTGAGATGCAAACTTAACGCAAACGGGCTATCCAAATATGTTTTTTGAAAAAGACTATATTTTTTATGATCTAACTATGAATGTATAGTTTTCAGCTTCTTGTACATATTTGTAGTATGTTACGATATTATTTGCCAAATTTCATTGTTCTATTTCAACGGGAAATACCCTATCATTTTGATTGAAATATACGTTTTTGCGGCATAAATGGCCGTATCTTTTTTTTACGTTAATGTAGAAGTTTGATTTTTTCACAGCTTCAAAGGACCGTCGTAGATTTGAGTAAATGGTGTTAATTTCAACTCGATAACTCTACGCGTTCTCGAGATAAAGGGTCTTGACAGACAGACAGACGGACGGACAGACGGACAACAAAGTGATCCTATAAGAGTTCCGTTTTTTTCCGATTGAGGTACGGAACCCTAAAAATGAACTTCAAAATTAAAGGGTAACAGGTAACAGTATTTCTACATTATACATTATTTTGACATTACAGCGCAAGTCAATGCATATGTTAAAAATATATTTGTCAAAATAAAAAAAACGACCTTATACGTGTAATAATTGCAATGAGTCCGCTACTCTAAATCTACGCACTGTTTTTCAACAGCATTACTTCTAGTAGACCATTAGACTCTTAAAAGCTTTTATGGCCTTGTGCTGAAGCGGTAGTGATAATCTTGCAAAGGAAAATCTTTACAATAATAGGTTAAGGCTAACCTCATACATACATGTGTTCAACCGTTATAAAATCAGCACATATGTAGCTACTTCCGTAGGAAATTAATATAAACCATAAATATAATACAAATTGTATGCAAGAAATCGCTTTAGTCTTTTTCTGAAACTGTAAACTTTTTAATACGAAAAACCTAACGTAATGTAGCATACAATTTATAAAGTATAATATTTTAAGAACATTCTAGAACACATTATTTACGAGAGATGAAATGTATTAGAGACATTTTTTTGTTATTTTGTAATAAATATCATTGTAATGGTGACAGTATAGTTTTATTACATATACCCATATGCAACCATATCTACATATACTATTATTAAGTTGTAAAAGGTGTCTATATGTACATAGACAGCATAAAAAAATATGTTATGGGTTATTTGAAGGCTATTTAATCGAAAAGTATATATATATATATAGCTGGGTATGTCCAGATGGTTTTAACATACATTTTATCCGACTACGCTGAAGAAAAATAGGGGGGGTTATGACTTTGTCTCCCCCACAAATGAAGTTGTGGCCACCTTTTAATAAGATATATGTTGTACCGTTTCATCAAACGTAATCGTTTCTTTTATACCTACTTATTTAGAAGCTCTGTCTGTGGATGAAATGGCAAATCTAAAAACTTGTCAGATCTATTTATTTGTCCTCAGCCTGTAAATGATGGGCATAGTTAGCATTTAAATTGGATGCCATGGCAAACTCAAATCAAAGCTGAACAATCCAGCGAAACATTCAGGCCGCTCTCAATCTTCGCTTCCGATCTGTGTAAATTGCAAACTTCGCTCATAACGGTAAATACCATTGAGAACACGAACTAAAATCATTTGAACGGGACTTTGAAATGTTCTTTACTTAAAGTATTCAGTAGTTTGTGCCAGCCAGCAATGGTAGAAATTTTCATTTAAAATTTCAATGTTTTTTTGTAAAAGCAACCCTTTTGAGGATTTGTAAAATGTTTCAATTCGTATGATTGGATTTTGTAAGCAAAACAATCATCTAGAAAATTAATCAGCTCTATGAATTACTGATTACATTTCTTATTTTTAACCGACTCCCAAAAAAAGAGGAGGTTCTTAATTCGTCGGGACCTTTTTTTTGTTTGTATACAGTGCAGTAGTTTTGTATATACATAACAAATTTGATACAGCGTTTTATACAGCGCGACTAAGATTATTTTTTTACTAGTGAGATATAACTATTAATGAATGTTGTACTGTCCAAAGAAACAATAACATTTGGATGAAATTTGGTATGTAGATCAAGGATATAGAGATTTCATCTTCTAAATAACAAAACTAACAATAAGGAGGCAATTTGACCGTATAGAATTATGACGTCATAAACCTTTTTTCATCGAGCACAGCTCGATCACGCAGGTTCGTTCGTATTTTAATAAACATACTCTAAGGTAGCCATAGTTAACTATAGTATAGGTAACTATAGTTACCTAAGGCCGGTTAAATGACGTTATAATTTTGTTAGAAATGTATTCATTGGCTGTTTCCCGTGACGTCGGGTCACCTGGCCCAAAGACACGGCCCGTTTGATTGGGCCCCGTAATTAGTACAATAAATTCCGTTAATTTGCAATTAGCGTCGGCTCCACCGATTTCCAGTGATTAACGCTTCCATTTGCCTTCGCGTTTGTTAGCAAAATCGGACTGTTAACACGTTCCGCGCGATTCTGAACAACGCTAAATGTGTATAATTAGACTCGTAAATTCATCCTTATTCGCTACAATTTCCATCTATCGGATTAAGAAGCGACCACACTGTTACATAAAATACGCGCACCACAAGCTGTTTATGCGTCACGTTTCTAACGCAAACCTTCCGTAACGGAGCTCAAAAAATGCTTCAACGCTCCGTTCATTCTTCATTCTGCTTATGTCGGTAACTTTGATTCTTCTGCGAGTCCCCTCATTTTATTCGATTTAACTCGTAGTCAAATATGGATATTATAGTTAAGAATAACAAGTTACGGTGGTTGAATAATAGTATTGATAGAGAAGATTGTTTGATAAGGTGCTAAAATAAGCCATTATGACACGAAGTGATTATTTGGACGAGCTCACGAAGTGATCGAGGACAAATATGTCTGAGTGTCATAATGGCTTTTAGCCACGTGTTACATACTCCGCTTTTCACTTCGACTTCGAGAAAGTAAAAAAGACTTAACATTAAAATTGTATATTTTATGAAAAACTAAAAGTACAGCAGTTCTATCGTTGAGCAATTCTATCAGAAAATTTGGCCAATCTGGTCAGGTTTGTTTGTTTTTAATTATTCGTAAGGAATATGTAGCTGGCAGCAAGTTTTTTTTTCAGTGTCATTGAAATTTGTATGGGATTATATGGCTTTCTTTTAAACCCTACGGGCTAAATGTACTATTTTAGTCTCGCTTCACGAAGCTAATATGACGTACTTTTTGAGCAGGAGAAGTGAAAATAGTTAATTTGTCTTAATATTTCCTCGGTTTACGAAATATTAAGACTTTTATTTGCTGCTGACCAAGGACAATTAAACAAGAGGATTGTCAATCACCATACAAACAGCTGTTAGAATTAGACTGATCATTAACAATTGAATAATTGTTAATAATCATTCAAACTTTGCAAGCGTGACTTAGTTGCTAGCTATTTAAATATTACTATTTATTTATTATTAGCTCTTTACGAACTAATTGTTACTTTACTTTATTGTTATTTGTCCAATTATAACATCGTTAAATATTTAAATTAAAAGCGCCATCTAGATTTGGCAAAGTATAGAGATTGATAGTCCTCTTGTTTTAATGACCCTTGATCCTGACTATAGAATCTTATTTGAAGAAGTGGTTGCTTCATTACTGCACAGTATCAGCCCAATATATCCACACTGGCCGACAAGGTGCTGTAACGTGATATGACGTCAGGTGCACGTACACTGATTACGTTTTATACTGTTTATTTTAATTAATTTAAAGGTTGCATGTATCATATTTCAACTTTATGAACTTCTTTTTTTTGATTGATAGAGAATAGATAAAATGTCACAAATATAAATCAAACCATCATTACTAGAGCTTCCTTTTTAGGGTTCCGTACCAAAAATATTAAAAAGGAACCCTTATCTCGTCGTCTGTCTGTCTGTATGTCTGTCTTCCCGACTATTAAAGCGCAATATCTCAAAAACTACTTATGGTATCTAAACTTCGTTTTCTTAAGGAAATGTGGAAAAAAATACCAAATAGCCTTTATATCCGAAGTTTCCAAACGAAAATTCTGAAATTTTCTGGAATTATGTAATTTAATAATTACGAATATTACACGAAAATTATAACCTTATATCAATCTGTCTTACTTTTGTTTTAATCACCAATAATCATTTTTGAATACCCCTCATTTGTATGTGACGTCATAGATAGGCAAACTTAACTGCAGCGGCAACTTAATTAAGTCGGAATAAGTGAAAGTTTGTGCGAAATCCTCGGTGCGCGACTCCGATTTTTCCAACTGTTTTTTTTTTAAAAGGCCTCCGCCGCATGATTCCAAATGGTGATGTTGCTAGCAGCTTTGGTATGATGCGATGACGTCTAGGGCTAGGTAGAATTCATAAGTCATAAAAAAAATTTAATCCCCTATTTGATCTAATATATTAGTCATGCATGCATGAATTTTTATTTTAGCTTTATTAAAAGTTCATTCATGTGACAAACGTTGGACAAACATAATTTTTCGAATGACGATAAAAATAACCAAGATATAAGCCATCAAACATTTCATTTTATCTCTTTCTAGCAAAACACTGGACACAGGACTATGATGTAACAGTACATGTTGTAACCAACCTAAACCCCCCCTTGTATTTTTAAGGTCTCTACGGCTTTATACTATGACTAACCCTACCTGATTTAATTTTTCTACCTGGAGACCCACTAAAACACTTTAATTATATTTCTGAATGTTTTGTAACCTGAATAAAAAGTATCCTTACTGAATGTTTGTTGTTTTACTCTGTATTAAAAATATATTTATGGCCAAATAGTGTGATTCGTCTAGTGTAGTACCCTAATAATGTTGTGAGTAATAACCACAGAGTCTTTTAATTAGGAGAGAACATGGAATCAGAGATAAAATGATGACAGCCCGAATAACTTAAACATTTCTAAAAAAATCCCTTTTACAATGTAATATGCAAGGTAATGATGTATATAGCCTAATAGGATGATAGAGAAGAATATTATTTATCACTAACATAGCCTAGATCCCACAAAATAGCAACATGAATATCTTAATTTTAATTACAGTACAGTTTCTCTATGTTATGAATTAATGTCTCCTAGATAACGCTGAAGAAATATGCTTGTAAATGTTAAATATATTTGGTCCTAAGACAGGTTAATATTAAAAGTTACATAGTTGCCATTGAATTGCTTAAAGAATATAGAGTAAGTATGTCAAGTCACGTCAAGTCTACAGCTTGTAAGACCGCACAAAAGGTATTAATTTGTGTGGGCCACCTGGCCGGCGCCCCTCCGCCGCGACGACAATCCTCTTCAACATCCAGACTGGGCAGAAGTCTTCCCACACTCAGAATGAGTTTATCATTTTGTCAGTCTTACAGTAGTTTGCAAAACTACAGCTGTTTTTTAAGAGTAATTTGCAAAGGGACCAACCTTTGCTACAAGGTCTCAAATCACACACATTTTCAAGGATAGATTTAAGCTCTTGTAGACTTACTTTACGAGATATTCTACTTATATAATATATTACGATTTGCGATGGGCTCTGCCAGCTCGCAAATATTGACTCTACCACACTTATACAATGCCAGGACGTTTCTAATGATTGTCAAGTGACACCAATCATATGTCGGAGTCCAATTACAGTAAGTCCAGTCTGTCTTTGTATACGAGGATTTTCACATATTCAGTAGTCTGTCAGTAATTCTTTTGGTAGAAACGTTCCATGATTAAACGATACCAAAACAGATAGATCGTAATCTATAAATATTTGATTTGACAAAAGCTCTGTGGCTTCTATAATAGACTAGGAGATTAGAGTATGCGATGTCTTCTCGACTCATAACTCCGAAACCATAGTTTCAGTCTCCAGTCTTGAATTAAATGAAAAACGTCAGAGTCTAGCCATCTCGATACCATCTTTCAACGAAATGTAGTCCTCACAACTTAGAGAATTCGACCTGGATTTAAAGATGCGAAATCTTGTTCCGGCTTAGACTGAGACCGTAGTCTTAATCCAAGATCGTTATCTGTGCGTGGCCTACACTTGCCGAACGATAAAGTCACTCGATAACCAAGGCTCTCTAAAACTGTTCTAAGTTACAAGTTCTTTATAATTAGGAATAAAGTCCTCATTACTGAAACAAAATCATTAGGTATTGTGTCCAAATAACACATCTTCGTCTTAGAGAAATTATTCCCTTCAAATTGTCTATCTGTCATGACATCTTAACATCAAGAGCATCTGAATCTACCTCTGATCGTTCAGAAATATATTCTTAAGTCCATTCATAGAACTACGAATACACTTAAAATTAATAAGATAATAGTTGAAGATAAAACTATAATTTGGCGTAATTTATACGAGTATTAATTACATTTACCCTATCTCTGTAAAGTATTGTGAAAAATATAAAAGTTTAAACATAAGTACGTGGTCCAAACTCTCGGACTTAGAACATTCCTAACTCTAAAATTTAACACAAAAATGTATACGTTAATAACCCTTAGATTAAAAATAATACACAGTCTTAATATTTCCCTACCTCTGAAAAATACATGAAAATTTTATAAGTTAATAAGGTTTGCTTAAACTAACACACTCGATTCTATAATAATTCTATCTTTCTGAAAGACAGAAAATTTCAACCAGTCTTAAACACAACATATTTGCCTAAGATATTATAGAACGCATTTTAAAGATAAAATAAATCTCTGAAAATGACACAAGTTAATATTATAGATTAGAACGTAATAAACACTTAGCATTTAATCAGTTTCAAAACCAATCAAATTTGTCTAAGTCAAAACCGAACGTATGTTTAAAGATAATAAATCTGCAAATAACACAAGTTAATATTAAAGATTAGGACGTAATAAACATTTAGGATTTAATCAGTTTCAAAACCAATCAAATCTGTCTAAGTCAAAACCGAACGTATGTATAAAGATAACAAATCTCTGAAAATAACACAAGTCCATATTAAAGATTCAAAATTAAGAAGTTCTCCGTAAATAACACTTAGAGTTTGATCAGCATTAAAACCAATCAAATTTGTCTAAGTTAATATTGAACGCATTTTTAAAGGGAAAATAGATCTCTGGAAAAAAAACACAAGTTATTTAATATACAAATAAGAACTTAAAAAACTAAAATGAGATAATATACGCGATATAATCCGTTAAATTGTTTTATTTCAAAGAACTTAAAGAGTTTTTAACTCACCCCAAAATCGGCTATCTTTTTTAAGACTTTACCAAAATTTTTATAAGTTCCTTTGTCCTTTTATTTTTAATGTATTTTTGGCCTGGGATTCGCCTTTGGATTATTTATTTTTTCTTGTTGGTTTCCGAGCAGAGTTTCTTCTTGGTTCTGGTACTGTAGACTGAATGTCTCTCCGAAGGGTTTGTATTGGCTTTTATACCCCGAAATTATTTAAATTTCGAATGCATTTTCATTTTTAATTACTTTTCCAAGAAATGCTTAAATTTGATTTCAGAATAACTTGACCTTCGATATTTTTCGTCTAACCTGCCAGTATCATTAGGGGTTCCATAATTATACCGACCCCTTATCGTTTTTAATTATTTTTTATATATTATAATAACGAGCTATTTAGGTACATTATTATCTAGTAATTATATATTTATTTAACTACATGGGGTTCCAAACAAATACTTTTGGCTAAATTCCCGAGAATGCATGTCTTAAAACTCCCTCGCACTTCCACCCTGGGTTCTGTAGCCTTTTGGAACCCTAAGAGATTGTCCCAAACTGATTTTATAAAAGTAGTTAATCAATAATTATATGATTTTTAAAAATATTAATAATCATTTTATGTTAATCAACTTAAAATTACCATGTTCAGTATATTATCTGTATTTGTCGAATAGAGAAAAAAGAAAATTAAAAAAATATATCAAAACAATAACAAACATTTATAGTAGCTTTTCTATCATGAATCTCTTTTAATATATAAGTTTTACCAAAAGGACCTACTTGCTATGAAATTATCTACTACTTCAACTTCCTCGGAGTGCAAAATACCCTTTATTGAAGAAAATAATGTTTCATAACAATCGAGCAACCTAGAAAAGTATGAACAACATTCGACAACCCATTTTACCTTCTTGTATCCTTTATTGAATATGTTTTATTTGAGGAAACTGTTGCATTACGAAAGTTCCTAATTCTGGGATTCCTTCTGACTAAAAAATAGCTTTTATTGAAGAAAATAATGTTTCTCAACATCCAAGTAACCTATAAATGCATGAAAAACATTTGACGAACTATTTTACCCTTTTGTATTCTTTAATATATATGTTTTACTTGAAGAAAGTCATTCACTATGAAAGTTCCTAACTCTAGATATCTTCCCGCTTACAAAATACTTAGTATTGGAGAAATGCAGACACAATATTTTGGACAACCTAGAAAGGTATGTACAATGTATATTAAGAATCTTTTTATCATGAATCTCTTTAGTATATTTATTTTTTACTTGAAAAGATTTATTCGTTATGACAAATGTTTGATTCTAAATCCCTTCTCAGACTATAACTTATTCTTTATGAGGAAGAGAATCATTTAACCTATAAAGCATGTTCTGGTTTTTTCCACGATCTATTTTCTTAGCAAAACAAATGTTGTTTTTAATCGTTATGATAGTAGATTATGAGTCCTCTTGTTATAATTATAATATGTTTTGATTTCAGCAGACAATTCACACAAATGGAAATCTTGACCATCAAGCATCAGCTATGTGAAATCATATTAACAAACTTGTTCCCGAAATAAAATAATGCAAGACAAAAGTCTGTATATTATGTTTTAACATATACATCGAGAATTTAAAGCATGAGGTGAGTTAATCACAACAAAAAAATTAACAAAGGCACAGTATACATTCCTCAGTTTTATTAAGAGAACGGTGGGATGGGACACCTTTGGACCTTGTCACGGTTTCAATGTCGGACCTCTCTGTCAAATCGCTGTCTAATTAGTTCTTTAAAATGCATATATCATACGTATTTCTTGGCCGATTATAATTTCAATTCCACTGTTTGAAATATTTTTTACGATTTTTTGATATTTTGTTAAGAAAAACGATAAAAAAAGATCATGTATATACCCTATTGAACACCGGCTTCTTCACTGTTGCATTAATCATGAATGGACATACGATTTACGTACATACAATCACGCCTTTTTTGCATTACGGGGTAGGCAGAGACTACCTCCTTCCACTTGCTACGGTCCTGGCATACAACTATCGCTTCATCAACATTCATTAATCTCTTTATTTTGTGCTGTCACAACCCTTTCGCTTTGTCTCATTCACACACAGAATATCAATATTTCTCGCATCCATCATCTGACATACTTCTTCTATTTTATCATTCATTCCTCCCCTTACATTCAACGTAGCAAAGCGGCTCTCCATAGCCCACTCTTCGCTCTCGCTGGGACCGAGACGTGATGGGTTGCGAACCACATCGCCGCCATTTGCGTTACCATGAGCAGTTAGGGATAAAATATTCGAACCCAGCAGACCATGCGGGGCTCAGATAAGGGTTAAGCCTTATTCTGGGGTCACCAGTCCCAGGGCAATTCGGCACGCTAACGACTAGACTCGCCTCTAGCCACGCATCCATCGGCACGGCATACCTTGGATTGGCGGAATAGGAGAAAGGATAACAGGGTAAAGAAAGGAATTCTACGAATTTAAACAGGACAAAGGGTTAAAGGATACTACTATCCCGAAAGACTATGTATGAGCCAGTAGCAGCTCGGGGAGCCGGGGTCGCATACCCGTATACCATAACAAAAATATCGGAAAGGCAACTTCGTATGAGTAATCCCTGACTTAAATGGACACTTGTCCATATATGTCGAAAGCAATAAAGCCTTTCTAAATAATACACAATGTCTTCTTAATTACGTTCCTTCTAGTGTCATAGATTGACCAGTTAATCGATTAATCGATAAACCAATAAACCGGCAATAACCATACACATATTTCAGATTTAGGTTACTATTTGTAATAAGCTACATAATATAATTTATCTTTATAATCTACGAGTAATTTAGGATTCATTGTTTCGTTTATAATGTAATTATCTTGATTCTATACTATTACAAAATTGAAAAATTGAAATGCATTATTTGAAGATCACTGAATTTTTTAGGATTTTTTGTATATTTGTAATAATGAAATAATGAAATAATGATCTTTATTCTGTAAGTAGGCCACAAGGGCACTTTTACAAATCTGACTCTACGGCGTTTCCCAAGAGGAGACCACTGAAGAGAAGAAAGCCGAAACAAACTCAACAGTCAGTCATTTTTTCGAAATAACTCTTATATCTATTACAATATTCGTGCTTAGCCTAACCTAAATATATGTTTTGAGTATAAACTCAATGCGTAGTTATTCAAGGAAACATATCAAAACTTATAAAGGTAAAAAAAAATAATGTAGAATATAAAAAAGCAAAATAGTGATTTTTATTTAAAACAACTTACATACGTTTGATATGCCACCTCATAGGAACCGTGTCCCGGTAAAAGTAAATTATTTGGTTTCTGTTTTGGGCCATGCATTTTTGTCTGTTAAATAGTCCTCTACCCTATAATAAGCCTTTGCCATTAGGGACTCTTTTAAGTACTTTTTGAGAGCTGGAAACGATAATTTCAAAGCATCATCTGGTAGCTTATTATAAAAATGTATACATTGGCCTACGAATGATTTGGCTACTTTACGAACGCGGAAGTTTCTAATAGCGATTTTGTTTTTATTTCTAGTATTAAAATTGTGGATATCTGAATTCCTAGTAAAAGACTCTAGGTTCTTAATAACATAAATAATATTCTCATAAATATATTGGGACGCTACGGTTAATATGTTGATGTCTTTAAAAAGTTCTCTTAAGGAGTCACGGGAGTTCAAGTTATATATAGAACGAATCGCTCTTTTTTGTAACACAAATATAGTCTGTATGTCAGCTGCTTTGCCCCAAACCAGAATACCGTATGACATGATACTATGAAAATAACTATGATGTACTAAGCGAGCAGTATCAACATTGGTCAATTGTCTAATTTTTCTAATAGCGTAAGCTGCTGAACTTAATTTACCTGCGAGTACTGCTAAATGGGGACTCCATTGCAAGTTCTTGTCCAGTGTTATACCTAAGAATAATGCCCTATCCACCATTTCTAAACATTCACCATTGAGCGATATAGCAGAATCCACTGCTCTAACATTCGGTAAAGCAAATCTACCACATTTCGTTTTCTTAGCATTCAATACCAGATTATTAATATTAAACCAGTCAAGTACTTTAACTAGTACACAATTAATTTCGGAATAGTCTGTTGCTTTCCGGTCAACTTTGAAAATTAATGATGTATCATCAGCAAATAGTACTATATCAGAAAGATTTTCTACTATAGATGGTAAGTCATTTATATAAACTAAAAATAGAAATGGCCCTAAGATAGAGCCCTGTGGCACTCCTAGCTTAACTGCAGCTCCACTGGATTGGGTTCCATTTACAACAACTGTTTGTGTTCTATTGCTGAGATATGAAGACATAAGGCTTAAGGCATGTATAGACAGGCCATAATGTTCTAATTTCAAAATGATGTTCCATGATCAACGCAATCAAATGCCTTAGAAAGGTCACAAAAAACTCCAATTGCATCACAAGATTTCTCCCAGATGTTGTACATATATTTAATGAGTACAGATGCCGCATCAGCCGTGGAACGTCCCCTTGTGAAACCGAACTGTTTACTACTAAGTAGTTTATTTCTATTGAAGTTTCCCAGCAGATCCATCAACATTAACTTTTCGAAAACTTTACTTAATACAGGTAGTATAGATATCGGACGGAAATTAGTCAAGTCACTCAAGTCACCTGATTTAAAAAGAGGTATGACTTTACTAAGTTTCATAAGATCTGGAAACACGCCCTCTGATATGCAATTATTATAAATCAAGGCTAGATAGGGTGCAATTGAGTCTATGATATGATGAACAGTTTTTACAAAAGTTCCCCATAAGTCCTCTGTTTTCTTTAAATTCAGTGACTTAAATATTTTAATAACGTCTATTGAATTTACTTGACTAAATTCAAAGCTTACATTGCATTTGTTAAAATTAACATTAAGTAACAAATGGGCTTCGGTCGCAGATGATTGAAGATATCTTGTAGTATTAATTGCAATGTTGGAAAAATAATCCTCGAATGCCGAGACAACATCGTTCTGACCATTTCCTGTCATAATGTTGACTTGACTATTGCGAGTTTTTGTTTTACCAGTTTCTCTATTAATAATATTCCAAACAGTTTTCACTTTATTGTCAAACATTTTGAGTTTAGAACTAATATAATTTGCCTTAGCGGCTATGCACACCTTCTTAAACATTTTTGAATAATTCTTGACATAGTCCAGGAAAGCAGTATTCTTGTTTACCTCTTTCTCTCCATATAATTCATAAAGCCTATTTCTACTTCTATGAATGCCGACAGTAGCCCATTCACTAAACTTGTATTATATTATTGTATGTGTCGATGCGGCTTCATCACGCCAAAACGGCTAAACGGATTTCAACTATTTTTGGTACACGAGTAGCTGGCCATTCACATATGGTTATACGGTATTTGACTGTGCTGAAGAAAGAAAGAGAGTTATGATTTTTCTCTCCGCTGACGAAGTTTCGGACACCTTCTAGTATTATATTACTATACTATAAAGGTAAAACTAGGTGAACGTCATCTCAGGGGTTAATTAAATCTGTAGCTACGAGCTGCGAACGCGGCAAATTAAAGGAGCGAAGCCATCAATATGTATAAACATGCCGCGGCCAAGGATCGAAAGTACCTACGCAAATCTAAAGAGTAATTGGCACAAAAATTAAGAAAAAATTATCGCCCCGTAAATTAAAACCAGAAATTAAAAGTCAGGACGTGACGATTATAGTAATTATTTACGTATTATTTCCTTTCCTTTACTTGCTACAAATACTACCAGTTATGATAAATTAACAATAAATTTCCGCGCAGGGTATACAATGTATGAGCTCCAATTGCTCTAAATCTATAGTGTACCCATTGGAAACTCGATACGTCGTGACACATAGAGGATTGTCATTGTCAGACCCGCCACTGCCTTATCAGTTGAAACTTCGCCTGACGTGTCTAACCACTAACCACTTACAATTAAATATAATTTTATGTTAACATTTCTTCTTCTTCTTCGTAGTTTCACTCTTGACTGAGTGGTGGTGATCATTAATTCAGGTGCTGGTAGTAAGCTTTATAACAAGCTTCCATTCGTCTCTAACAGCCGCCTTCCTTAGGTTAAGCGTATGCTGAGATGCAGGTGACGCAGCACAGCACAGGACAGCATTTGCAGGGCAGGGTAGTTGAGGCAGACATTGGCCCTCAGCGCATGATGCGACGCTGGCTTTACACAGAGTACAGACGATTCGCGTCCTAGCTAGTACAAGGAATAGACGTTTGACGACCAAAATGAGTTCAGAGTCAGAGTCTGATAATGAAATTAACGAGTTGTTGCTACAATACAGTTTTTAAAACTATGTAAATACTGGTAAAATACACGTTACGATTACGACGTGCACGCGTCGCGCAGAAATCTGTGCCGGCACTACAACGAGACGCAAAGCAGGACAGACATGTCTGCGTCGCACGTACAGCATCCGCAGCGTACGTAGCTCAAGGACTTTCAATGTTTTACAAAAACTGCTCTGCCCTGCGCTGCTTGGAACTGCGTTGCCTGCGTCTCAGCATAGGTACGCTTAGCCATATGCTTGCGTGAAGTGGTCCACCTACTGCAGCTCTAATCTGGTCTGAAAGACGAGAAAAATCGTTTATCTTATACAAAATGTATAAGAAAGTAACATAAAGAAAACGTATCAAATACCTAAATACATTTATTTCGTTAGGTTATTGTACGTAGATTACGGAGCCATCAATAACTCCATACGAACAACAAGGTCGGCTTCCATGTAGAAACACCACAATACACGAGTTTAAATATATTTGGCCCCGCTACTGGCTGCGCGATATGTCGCGCCACATACAGGCCTGTCACTGTCAGACCCGTCCGCCGCAATGTGGGACTAAAATCGGCTTTCATAGACATAGAAATCGAAGTTCTCATATTTTAATTTTTTTGATTGAAATGGGTTTTACTAATAGTTGTTATGCTAAAATATGATTATGGGATGATTTGGTTTGGAAACTGATGAGTTATAATTTTTGTTCGAAAATAATGTATGGAGCAAGTATAAAAAATCCAAATATCTCTTAAACCGCAAAAAATACCGTTATATCCTCGCAAGTTGTTATAAAAGAAATTATTTATGATTTTTGGATATAGTCCATATATCAGTCATAGCTGCGATTCTTTTTTTAAATCAACATTTGTTTTTTTTTTTTTTATTAACTAGATGTATTTTTAGCCCATTATGGATGAAGGGCTAATTAAAAACTATCCGGCGATCATTTAAAACAAATTTTAATAAAAGAAACAAAAAATAATTCAATTTATAGTCATAGCACAGATTTTTTTCACTTTAATACAAAAAAATAATACGTTAGCCTATCTATTATGTACAACAAACAATGAAAGATTTACAAAATACTTAAAATTACTTTAACTAAATTAACTAATCATTTATACCAGTGTCTGATGCGGAGTCATTCTCTGTATCATATGGATCTAAAACATCTTGTGGCGCTTCCTGAACTTTAAATTATGCTATAGCTTCGGGAGAATATGTTTGCTTTGTTTTCTTATCCAGACAAGGCCTTAATGATGTAATGTAGGGGTCCGAGGATAATATAAGCATATTCAGTATATCCTCATTGCAGGCTTGCCTACTCGATTTCCTAGTATGATGCTCTCTGAACCTCCTAAAATCTTTATTTCTCGCTTCTGAAGCCTCATCTGAGAGACTTCCGATAGGTACAATGGCATTGCTGGCGATGATATCTGCGCCATGGATCAGAAGTTTATGCACAGTTGATGGCATATAGTACCAATCGTATAATGATACGTACTTCTGAGCAGTCTCAAAGGCATAATTTTTGAAGTTTGATACTTCAATTTCTTTACCAGATGTTATTACTTGCAGTATTACTGCAAATCGACGAACAAGCTCTTCATCTAGTCCAGTTATAGCTGCTGTTTTTTCTGGAAACTCGAAGAATCTTCTTGCAGTATTTCCATTATTCGTCGTACCTGATCCTTGCTTCACATTATCGATTAAAAGGTTAAGTTCTTCCTTGAATCGATCCTGAACCGTTTTTTTCATCTCGTTCATTATCTTCATATCTTCATCGCCTCTTGCAGCCCATTTCTTGAACTTCAGTCTGTATGAAATGTGTAGAAGGCATTCCATTAAATTGATGCGGGCATGTAGCGAAGATAGCCCAAATTCATACAGTTCAGTCGAAATCAGCTTTAATACAACAGAATCCAACTTGTTCATTTCTGCAGGTTTAGCCAAACACAAATAACATGTAGCATTTGACTTAGCTGCAGAAAGACACGTACAAATCTTACCATGGTCATCTTCAGAATGTGCTTTGTTCTACTTTTATTATATTCCGTAGGGAGTAGAGCCTTTATTTCTTCTTCAATCTTCGTTCTTCGCTCAAGAACAACGGCTTCACTCTCTTTCACAAAACGAAACATCAATGGGCGACAATAATGAGGTGAACAGGGTTTCGGATTTGTCCATAAAATGTCTTCTCCACAAACCAATTCGAGTGGCATTACTGATGCCATAAATATGCTCGAGTCGTCATTTTCGCCATCCATCTTTTGTTTATATCTACTTTGGCTGGAAGCACCATGAAAACCCCATTTTGAAATTAGCGTCAATTCCTTGTCTTCAACATTGGTTTGTAATCCTTGTAGAATCCTCTTCGTTGTCAAATCCATTAAATCTTGAAATTTAATCTCAGCCGATGAATCTGTTATGGTTATAGCTGACTTTGGAGGATAGCTTCGTAATTTCGCTAATTGAAGCTTGTAATACGATGGATAAAGGTCTTGGGCTCCTGCTTGGATTGCTGACTCCCTTAAGGCTGTATATTTCCATTTACTTCACTTCAATGATACGAAAAGACTGAGTGCTTCATCGGGGGAATATATAGCCGAAAAACTTGGTTCCTTAATATTTTTTAAAATTTGCTGCTGCTTCTGGATTTTCTAGCATGTCCTCAATCAAAAATGCTTCATCTTCACGACCGTCTTCTTTCAAAAGCTTTGCCGCTGCAAATGACACTTCAGTTGAATTTTCTCCGGTATAAGTGTCGGATTTCTCTTCTTCTGCTTGGTCGATAGGTCTTGAAATGCTTTTCTGGGTCTTTTTGTCATGGTTACAGTTGAAGTTGATGCTGTTTGGTGATCCAAAATCGGTGTTAGTTGACAATTCCAAAGGCTCGGAACTGGTGTGTCCGTGAAGTTGGTCAGGGATAAGTAGATCCGATTGTACACAGCTCGGCCAATCAACATCCGCTTGAAGCCAACTTTCGTTGCTTTTCCTGAAGGTCTTAGCATTCCGGTAACATTTTTGCCATCTCTCAACAGCAGATCGAGTAAATCTTTGACAAAATGTTCTTAGAGTTCCACTGTCATATTCAGATAAAGTGGAAAGTAAGCGTAGCATCTCTGCTTCGAATAACACCTTATAACTAAAAGACGGGTCCTTGCTTTGTAGTATGACAAATAAGTCCAAGTTGTTAGAAAAACTTGCCATTGTTAGGCTTCAGTAGGAGTATAGATGTTAACAGTTACACAGAATAATTCAGATTGTCTCTGTCAGAGAAACGTCTGATCTATTTATTGCTGAGTACTAATGATGGTTGCTTTATCACAATTCGTTAAGTTTTCACTTAATTATCAATTGCTTACCTATCAGTAGTAATTACTGAATGTCATTAGGACTTATTACTAATTACTCTAGTAATCAATAAACATCATTTACGATTTAAAGAAGCTGATATGAACTTCATTATTGAATATACTTTGCAAATCATTTATAGTAATCCTCTCATTACCGAAAAAAATATCTAATTACAAATATTGTACCCGGTCATAGATCATTAATAATTCGGGTCGAACTTAATTGAAGCAAATAAGACGAAAAATATACATATTTAAGTATTTAATCGTCAAAATAATACGTGTAAACAAAAAAAACATACGTATACATATATCGATTTAAAAAAAACGCAGCTATAACTGATAAATGGACTATACCAAAAAATCATAAATTATTACTTTTATAACAGGCTGCGAGAATATAACGGTATTTTTTTTGCGGTTTAAGAGATATTTGGTTTTTTTCATCTGGCTCCATACATTATTTTCGAAAAAAAATTATAACTCATCAGTTTCCAATCCAAATCATCTCATAATCATATTTTAGCATAACAACTATAAGTAAAACCCATTTCAATCAAAAAAATCAAAATATGAGAACTTCGATATCTATGTCTATGAAAGCCGATTTTAAGCGTTTATCTTATATTATCGTTTTATAACACAAAAAAAACGTTTACAACGCCTAAGAAGAAGAAAGTCATAACCCTCTTTTTTAATTTACCTTTTTCGTGAAATACGGTATCGTTATTTGTGTAGCTACCCGTGTACCAAAAATAATTGACGTGATGGTGACAAAAAAACACATACGTACAAAACATTCAAAGTAAGAATCATATTTCCGATTCAATGATCTTTGAATTGCCCGTCTAACTTATTTTTTTGAAAATATTTTTAATGTGCAGACTTTTTTATTAATAATAATTTTAATTTTTAAATAATTTTGACGTTATTTCTGTCTGTCAGACCGTGCTCAGTGTTGATGGTAGCCGTTACTACAAAGAAATGCACTACAGATGAAATAAAACCGGTCAAGTGCGAGTGTGACTCGCGAACGGAGGGTTCCAAACAAACTTTCACTTATTCCGACTTAACTTGCCGCTTGAGTTAAGTTTACCTCTGGTATACATGGCGTCACATACAAATGAGAGGCAAACTTAATGAAACCGGGTTATTCAAAAAATATTTTTGGTGATTAAAAAAAAAAGTAAGACAGATAAATATATGGTTACAATTTTCAATCTGCTGGGACCTGCTCATGGACGTATTCTCTCATTGATATGGTCAGGAGCGGGTCCCAGCAGGAGTACAGCCACAGCATACTTCTCGAAAGGGCCTCTACGTGTTGGATCCATATGCCCACGCAAGCCTCCCAAAATCAGGAACTTTTTTAAATTATAAAATAGATGAGCATTTGACCGCAATCACACCTGTTGTTAAGTGAGGATGCGGTCAAGGATGTATAATGCCCGTCTAGAAACGTTGCCCGTGACTAACGGTGAGATACAATAATGATAATAATCATAAATCATTATTTATTTAGGTTTAACCCATTGATAGAATACATTAACACACACTATCAAACATTATTATATTATAAATAGAATTAAATTCAATTAACTTGAGATTAGGATTCAATACATACTACCTAAAATACATTTAAATTGTCAGGACCGAGACCGAAATAGATAGTATAAGTAAATTTTGAGATATAGCGCTCTAATAGTCGGACAGATAGACAGACAGACAAAGTCGCACCATAAGGGTTCCTTTTTTACCATTTTTGGCACGGAACCCTAAAAAGACACCTATTCTTTAAATTTCAGCAATATACGTCTGGTAGTTTTTGAGTAAAATGCCTGTGACATATGGACGGACGGACATGACAAAACTATAAGGATTCCGTCTTCGCCATTTTGGCTACGGAACCCTAAAAACGTAGCGAACTATATTTTTTAAAGTTTGGTGTGTTCATAAACCGTTGGTGATTTATAAGTGAACGCAGTCAGTGTAACCTTTTATTTGATTTATTTTATTAAAAATAAGTACTAATAATTGCTCGTAAAATAATTACCTTTAACCTTAAAATCGACAGACATCAAAAATGTCATTAAACGAGAGCTAAACCCATCCGTAAAATTTAAATTACATTTACGGCACGTGCCGCGTTTTCGTGAAATATTAAATTCGGCCTGTCTCGTTCCCCGGGACGGTGGAATAAGCAAAATGCCAAAACCGCTTTGTATCGCTGCAAGCATGTTTATATTTGTTTAGGACACAATAGAAAATGTGCCAGCAAAAAGCTACGTGCCTCTCGCGACCGGGTAAACTCCTTTGAAGACAACTCTGGGTTACTTGTGTACTTTTATTAGCAAACCGAGTAATTGAAGATATGTACATTGTATGACTGACGTTTGCAAAAGGGACTTTGTATGTTAGTATCGAAAAAGCGCTTGATCCATAATTAATAGGCGGTTAATTATAAATTATGCGGATGTATTTGAAGAAAGGGGCATTAGTTACTGTATTTATTTAACGCAAGGACATTATAAAATTGTACATCAATAAAATAATACAACAGATGGCGCTGAAAGGGGTCACTCAGCAATCTAAGCATATTGCCACTGCGAGATGCGACGCTTATTTTCAGTTATGTCCTGTTACTAAAAAGTAATTTAGACCTAATAGGTTACAACATACACTGAAAAAAATATGAGAGAATATGAGCATATCAAGTGGCTTTTTAGCTTGATTGGAAATCTCTTAATATATTCAACACAACATGAACAAACTCATTAGTTAACACATGATTGCAGTAGTACGACTTAAAATGATTAAGCATTTGAACAACTGCAACCATTGCACTTGATATGCTCTGGTGGAAACAAGTGTCTTGTTTGATTCAATCTGTTTTTTTTTTCAGTGAAGCCACAGACGTTACTTACTTACTTATTCGATAATGTAAGCGGTGAAAATGGAAACGTGAAATATGATGATGACTCATATTCGACGTCTAAAAATTATCCTCCTCGTATAAGCACGAATAAGGCCAGAATAAATAAGGCTAACTTTGTCTTTTCAATCCATACTAATATTATAAATGTGAAAGTGTGTCTGTCTGTCTGTTACCTCTTCACGCTTAAACCGCTGAACTGATTGGAGTGAAATTTGGTGTGGAGATAGCTTG
The DNA here is from genome assembly GCA_905404275.2 of Hedya salicella. Lineage (NCBI taxonomy): Eukaryota > Metazoa > Arthropoda > Insecta > Lepidoptera > Tortricidae > Hedya > Hedya salicella. The sequence goes on along the minus strand of FR990100.1, from coordinate 14,872,841 downwards.
AGTCCAGGGGAAGCACATAGCCTCCTTTTTGTCACGGATACACGGACAAAATACCCTTATTCACGTTAAATGAGTTTAAGGCGGACAAATCGTACGTTACGCTGGAATGCAAAAACTACATAACAGATTTGCGTAAAGTTCTGCAGTAATATAGCTTAGATATCAGAATAGGACATAGGCTACAACGTTTGAGGGTATTCATTCATAAAAGGGTATTTTTTATCAATAAATGGAAAACATGACCTTTTATTCATTGACGTTTTCTTTTCTTGATAACGAATAAATAATTGGTAACCTAGCAACAGTCATCCTATCAACACGATTAAGCAAGGAACACACCTTTTGTATATGACGTATCATACAAATAAGAGTATTTCTTTATATAGCCGTATAATAGCCCGGTGTACATTTTGGATTTGCGATCATCTCTGAATGATAAACATTTTGTTGCAAAAATATGGTTTATGAATAAGATAAATAACATAAAACGAGTTCTTTTTAACAATAAATGGAAAATAATCATCTTTTTGTTATCTGAAAATTTTATTCCGAAGAATTTTAAAGAAATAATTGCTTTGAAGCCAATATGACACGTTAGTACCTGTTTGCGTAACTGGATGGCGTTTGTTGTAATCGGTTTTCGTTCTTTATCTAGATAAAAGGACAAGTCCTGACTGATATATCAACGCAGAGCCAAAACTACTGACCTTAGAGACATAAATTTTTTACAGTAGACACTATTTGTAACGTAGGCAAGGTACAAGTAAGGATTTTTGGAAATTTATCCCCTAACGGGGTTAAATTGGGGTTGAAAGTTTGTATTAAATATCTGTAATTATTTGAATTACTGTTATTATATTTCTGATATAAATTCTTCACTTCAAACAAAGAAAACCAAATTTCATCTTTTTTGGAAATCCATCCCTTAACGGTGTTAAATTGGGGTTGCAAGTTTGTATGGAATATCTGTAATTATTTGAGTAACAGTTAGAATATTTCGCGTATAGACTCTTCATTTAAAACTAAGAAAACTAATTTCAGCATTCTTGGAAATTCATCCCTGAAAGGGGTGAAATAAGGGACGAAAGTACAATGGCGCGTAAAGGGTGTTGTGAAGCGCTGAATTGAACTTTGAACGATGTTAGAGGGAACGAAGTTATGATGGGTGGAGTCACTATGTTGTTAGTTGGAGACTTTCGTCATACTTCCGCGGGGAACTCAAGCTGATGAAGTTAAAACTTGCATTAAGGCTTCAAATATTTGGCTTATAATCAAAAAACTAAACCATAAAATAAATATGCGAGTGTACCTCAAGGGCGATATTTCCGGTGGAGAATTCTCCGACCTTCATCTTAAAGAATGATATGGAGAATACCCGAAACTGAGGGAAGGATTACAATTCCATCGGATCTCGTCGTAGTTGTCCGGACCGTTGACGACCGAATCTCTCAAATTTACCCAGATGTTCAAAATCTACACAGCAAGTCCATGAAGTGATTGTGTGAATGAGCAATTCTGAAACCTATGAACCACCAGGCTTCCGTTATTAATAAAATGTTATTGGAGTCGTTCGAAGGTTTAGAATACGAACACAAGTCTGTAGACTCGATATGTAGTGGACACAGATGATGGCATTAAACTACCGCGTAGAGTTTTTAAATGCACTTAACCCACCCGGCCTACGTTCGCACATAAGGGGTACTCGAGTAATGTTGTTGCGAAATCTCAATCAGCCGAAGTTGTGCAATGGAATCAGGCTGCGTGTGAAAGCTTTACATAAAAACGTTATAGAAGCCATCGTTATTACTGGCTGTGCTCAAGGTGAACCTGTGTACATACCCTGGATACCATTTATTCCCTCGAAATACCCATTCGAATTTAAATGGGTGCAGCTCCCCCTTTAGGTCTGTTTCGCGATGACGATCAATAAGTCTCAGGATCAGTCACTGAAAACAGCAGGAATAGATCTTATGGGGGAATGCTTCTCGCACGGCCAGTTTTACGTAGCTTGCTTGAAAGCAAGTTCTCCACGCAGCTTGGTCGGATCTGTTAATGTGGTATATATAAAAATACTGCAAAACCTACCAAAAGTTCCATATTATCAATAGTTCCATCTCAATTGTCCAATTACATCTGTATTTTTTTTTTTCAAATTACAGCTGTATAACAAAATAACGTGACATAACCTATTGACAGACAATGCATAGCCCAAACTGCCGACGGTAGGAATACGAGCATTGAAACACATATTCCGTTAGAGATGTTAGTAGAGGCGCATTAAAGAAGGATTTTTTGAAATTCGAGCTATATGCGGACGAAGTCACGGGCAAAAGCTAGTAAACAAATAAATGTATTAAAATTAGGCCATCTGTGAATATTGCGTTATAACTAAAGGTCATTGTAATGTAAGTTACTAATAGTGTTTAGCCAGAAATTGCGTTTTATTCGTGCTCAAGCACGTAAGTATAACTTTGGTACTTTAAGTAATCAATAATTTATTTAAAATCTATTTATTATTACATGAAAACAATACAAAATTATAACAGCTTTGTAAACATAAGAAATCCCATAGGTTGTACTAGGTTGTACTAGGGAAGTAAAGCTTATGTTTCGAGCATATTGTACCTCCCTATACACGTGCAGCTTATGGAGATATTTTACACAGCGGGCCCATGGGGCTCTCCGGGACCAATATAATAATATGTTCCAGGTGCTAGTGGGGCTGCCTCGCTTCTGCAGCGCATCAGGAATGTTCGCGGAAGCGGGCATTGACTGCTTCTATGCGACCATGCGAAAAAGATGCACGTCCCTGGTGCGCCGGGTGCGAGCCAGCCCCAACCCCATCCTACGCTCGATAGGGGATAGGCTTGACTGCCCCTACATGAGGCACTGCTGTGAACAGCATGTGCCAAGAAGCATGTATTTTGTGTGAGTTTTGTGTATGTGTGTATTTACTAACATTAGAGCTATAGGTATTTCATTTTACTAACAAACTATATGAGTTCTTGTTACTCGAAATAAATGTTTTTCATTTCATTAATTTCATTTAATTTCATAGGTACCTGAATCAGGGTAATTCCGTGGGAGATGGCTATAAGTTTAAGATGGCTTGTCGAAAAATCACTAACCAAAAGAATGTTAAAGTCGCTTGTATCACATAAATCTTATTCGCTCAAAAGATAACACTTGATGTAAATGTAAAAACAAAATAAAAAAAACGAATGAAAAATAACTTAAATTGAAAATGACTTAAATGAGCTCAAGAGCTTTTTTATCCGTTGGGCCAAAGAACCTACTACATCGGGATAGATAGCCATTTGTTTTAGTACTAGATAAATGTGAACTGATATGTCAGATAATGGAGAAATAGATGTTATATGTTATAGTCTTTTATGCAACTGTTGTATAAGAAGGGTCTTAAAACGTGAGTGGCGTGGGTTGTTCGCAAGTAAAGACACCACGAGCGTTTTTAAACCAGTTATACACCGTTGCATACAATACTTTTTCTACGACTACTTTTAAATAAAACAAAATAATGCTATGTAGGTACAGTTTCTTGTTTATTTATGGAAGTAATGCTTTATCTGGTTAAGTACAATATTTAATTAGCTTTTATTGTCTGTTCTTTCTCAAATAGAAACTTGGAAGTTAAAAAGTTAACACTTTTGCCCACGCTTGTCTATGGTTTGTTATCCTTCTAATTTGTTTGCACTCGCTAGTAATACCAACTGTCTAGTTAAATAAAGATATCTTAAATTAATAAGAAATGTTAATTAAGACCTAATTGATGCCTACTTTTTTTACATTGTAAATAACATAATAATAATACAATGTTTGTAAATCTGAGTTTATTTTGTGTAATATTGATTTAATAAGTTGGTACCGCCGTAATTACTTTATAAATAATAGGTCTGACGCCTTACTTAAAAACAAGTTATTGTTATTATCATGGTAAACAGTGCTTTTATGAAAAATGTATGAACTATAAAAGCACACTAAACAGTGCTTTTATGAAAAATTTATGAACTATAAAAGTGCGCTAAACAGTGTTTTATTGGACCATAGAGCATAGAGTTTTCGCCGACTTATTATCGGTGTCATTGTATATGACTTAGCGACTATGTAAATGACAGATAAAAGTATAGGAGTAAAAAAAAATCATAACAGGACTAATAAGATAACAAGTACATTACCCAGAATAGTGAAGAATTAACTATTATGTACAAATATCTTCTGTGGGTTAATTAAAATTGTACCGAATTTTAAATTTAGATAACATTGCCAAAAAGGAGGTTGGTTTACTTTGGATAGAAAATCTAAGTTTCATTTTCAACTAAAATCAAAATTCTGCTGTGCATAGTTTGTGTATAAATCGTCTTTGAAAAAACTATGATATTCAAAACTTGCACACGAAATATAAAAAACTAAATTTATATTACTTTAAATTAAAAATATTACGAATAATAACATGATAATACCTTAACATTTTGCCAAATTAAATATAGAAATTCGTACCCCGCGGCTTTGAGAAGATACTTTCAGCATTTACGCACTGTATCCTTGTATCTTTAAGTAAGGTCTTTGTATAGGCTCTGGACGCTGGGACCCCAGGATCTAAGGTCTCCACTATGACAGGAACAATATTATAATAATCTTTACAAGCTCAATTTAATTTTTTTGACAGCACCTGCTGCCACTCCCAAATAACAGATATTTCAACGAGAAAAGTCTTCTTTACATATTTTCCTAACGTCATCTATGCTTACCGTTAATACTTAAATGCTAATTTGAATGTTCATTGCCAGGGTGTATGGGTCACAGGTCACACCGCCCTGAGCGCGGTACATATCGCTTGGTTACCGTTATTACCATAGTAATGGCCGTTACCTGGGAAATTACGCCTCCCGCGGAGTTAACAGCTATTCTAGTGACACTTAATCACACGCCCTGGAATAATCACCTCCAACGAGCCCCTAAAAGCTTAAACCTTGAGCAGGTCGTTACAATCGGGAACTATTATTTTAGCGGTAAATTTGGAGCTCTTTTGGGAGGATATAAACGCTACATATGTTTTATTCATACAATCGCATCGCTTTGGCCATACATTATTTTTAGCCATAAGTAGGTTGGTACTGGTCGTTTCACAAGAGCTGGCGCGGATTTAATATGAAATAAGTACTCGTTGCATACAAAATCCGCCCCAGCTCTTGTGAAACGAACTGTAGGGGAGACCGGGGTTGGAGGTCACACGGGTTGGTTGTCACAGCGGCAATAGCTAACAACTAAACGCACGAATCAGTTTACCGACCTATGTGCAAGGATCGCGACGGCTAAACCCCCCTCCGTACTTTACCTCAGTCCGGTCCGGTATGTCGTGACGGAGCCACTTTCGTTTACTTTTTTCCGCCAGAAAAGCATTTTTCTGTGCATCTGTGTTAAATCTTCTAAGTAAACTTTTATTTTGCATATTAATCTGCTTCTTCGTGTATTGTTGAAGTGGAATTAGTGTGTAATCATATTCTTATAAGGTTTTAAGTGGAAACATGCATTTGAATTTAATTTGTAAAGTTATTTTCTAAAAGGTGTTTTGGGGCAGGTAGTCTCAAGTCGATGAGGGCTGGTAGTCACATGTGACAACCCTGAGATGATTTATATGAAGTTATCAGCTGAAAGCGAATGTAGTTTTTGGGTGTTTTTATTAATTATGAATAAGTGTTTCGTTACTGTGCGGGCTCGCACCTATGCACTGGGTTGCGATTGATCGTCAGAATAAAACGCCGGTAAACTTGGTACAGCGAGATTGAGTCAGGAATTGTAGCAGGGCAGGAGCTTCTTGTTTCTTTTAGCTTGTTTCGGGAACTGTGGCTCGGACGGAACTGTAGTATGGGAGGCCTGTGCGTCTTTTATATCATTGGGTTATCCCCACTACTGCACAGTACCTCCCCCGCCACACGTTCCCCCGCGCGCACATTTTCCCCACCACCGGGCCATGCGCGCGCGGCTTTTCGCCATACTAAATTCCCTTCCGCATCTCGTAATCTTTATTTTATTAAATCACAATATATTTACAAAACAAACAATTATCTTAGTGTAAAATACGAGATGTTACCTCTATAATAAATGACCTCGCCCGCACTCATTATTTTCTATGAGCCGGCAAATCTAGGACCCAATAGGAAATCTATTAGGTCTTATAGACCATTGTTTATCGAATTATGGTTCCTATTGGGTTCTAGGTAAAGAAAACAACCGTAATTTAAATCTTTATTGGATAACAAGGTTATTACGCAGGTAAGTAAATATTAAGATCACATAAGGAATCATAATAAGAACATAAAAACATATAAACAAAAAACGAAACAAAATAACACAATCTTCTTATAAAACATTCAGTAGCTATTCAGGAGTCTCCGTCTCGAACAGTTACTTTCCTGGTTACAGTGACTTATATACAACGTTTAAGTATATAGAAGTAAATAGCTGAAAGCTAAATTTGGATTTTGATTTTTTTATTAATTACGAATATATCTTAAGTTATTTCCCGTTACAATTACTTACATAAAACATTATAATCTTGAATAAAAAAAAACTCGTTTGATATAAATGTATGTATTATTGTATATCCCTCTAATTTTACTATGTGACTACCTAACCTACCACAGCACCTGTGACAACCATCCCTGACACAGGGTTAAATGTCACACTTTTCTTTTTCATAAGATTAAAAATATTTTCTCCGTACATCATGTTAGAAAAAAAGTATTGATATAATTTTAAACTAAAATAAATACACTATCCATTAAATTATCAATTATCATCCTCAACTAAAAACAATAGTACTAAAAATGCAATAGAAATAAAATGTGTCTTCCAACCCCGGTCTCCTCTACGTACACATTTGTCGGCTGAGATGATATGGATTATGATACGAGATAGGGATACCTATTTTGTCAGGAGAAAAAAGTCATAACCCTCTTTTTTGTTTCAACGTAGTCGGGTTAAAAGTATTTTATAACCATCCTCGGATGTGCAGGAATCATCCTACAAAAAATGGTTAAAAGCCGTTTTGACGTGATGAAGCCGCAAAGATATATATATATATACAATTACATACATTTATACATGCATATAATATTATTTTTCGACTGAATGAGCTTCAAATAGCCCATTTTGAAGCTCATTCAGTCGATAAAAATGTTTGAAAATATCTTCAATGTACCGATATTTAATTTATTTACAGCTTTAAAATAGTATAGATTTCATGTCTCCTGATACCGGCGTTAAGAGCCTATTTGTATTGTGGCGCTGTGGCTGCCTTCCAGGAATATTTAATTATAAATTATAAACACATTGCGAGGAGCAATTTTTAAAGGTCTAATTGGAGCCAGTCACACAAAAGGGGCAAATCGTAAATCTTAATTTCTTTAGAAATAATTTGAAATGCCCAACCCGTTGGATTTTAATAAAATATTTAGCCTTTTGTTTCCTACTAGGAACCCCTTAAAATAACCAACTTAATGTTTTCCTGTTAATTCTAAAATAATATTTCTTAAATATTGTATTATAGAGATCGTAAATTACGAGAGTTTATTTAGGCCCATCTGCTCAAATAATAGATGCGAGCGTGTGAAACGATCCAGTTTGACCAACCCTCAAGGCATGTCGTCTTGGGATGGATAGTCAGACTTTACTCATCCGCGCACTAGGCTAGTCGAATCATTATCGCTCCTAGGTGATTATTATATATGGGGAGATAGTTTACTTTAATATTAGTATTTGTCACTTAGTTTTACATCAGGTTAATATAGTTTTTATTCGCGTTTGAACTTTCATTTATATGTCTATCCTAACACTTATCTAATACCCAATATTGCAAAAGTATTATTTGGTAAAAAAGTGACAAACGGATTTTTGTCGTTGTATTTCTAAGAAAAAGAAAATGCATTCTAAATTATGAGTGCATTCTAAATTTGCATAATCAAAATTTTGCATTATGTAGAGGCCTCAAATTTAAGAAGCACAGAATATTTTAACTAAATTTACCCGATTACCGACAGTAGTTTTCTGAAGAGCACCCGGAATGATAACTTTGGGCCCTTGAAACTTTATGATAACAAACCTATTGAAATAAAACAATTTAACGGATTATATCGCGTATATTATCTCATTTTAGTTCCCGACGTTTCGGAAGCTTTCCAGCTTTCCATGGTCACGGGAGGACCATCCCTCCTGTGTCCTCCCGTGACCATGGAAAGCTGGAAAGCTTCCGAAACGTCGTTAAATTGTTTTATTTCCATGAGTAATAATCGCGAAAACAGAAGAAAATATTATAACAAACCAAGTTCATTAAATGTTTGTTCACAGCGTGAATATATACTTTTACATTGTGGTCTCAAATTTCGTATTTTTTATACATACATACATACATACATATATATATCGAGTTTATTTATACCAATATTTTCAACAAAATATCACTGAAATCACAAGTATTTTCTTATTATAGTTTTTTTTTTATTTGAAATATCAACACCATTGCAAAACATATCCATAACAGAGCCTTGAATTAATACATAAAGCCAATAACAGATGTCCACAGATTTACATTTAGTTAGTTACCAGTTTAGTAGTTACGAGAGATGCCAGAATATCGGTATAAGTACGAAATCCACATGATAGCCCTATCATTTAAAATTAAAAAAAAAAAATCTTCTTCTTTTGTTGACAGGGTTCCTCAAATAATGGATGCCCAGTGCGCAGCGGTACTGACAACCATCGCGTCTCTCAGGTCCAGTTCCGAACAGGAGTACGGGCACGCCGGGCACGCTAGCAGGCATTAATATTAACGCATCATACAAGTGTATATTTGTAAAAACTGGCAAGATATTAGATTGATCTTGCCATTACGCTGTGTCAGTTTTTAGTTCAAGAGATTTTAGTTCAAATATTAATACTCAAGGAAAGTTCGCCTACGCAAAATTGAACTATTATGTCAAACAGTTAAACATAATTTGCAATGCTGCACTCTTTTATGTTACACAGATGAAAAAGGTAACATGTACTTGCAACGCGTAAATGAATTTGTTTGATAACTGGTCAACCTTTTCAATCCGCGACGTACAATAGACCCCTCAGTAAACCCAAACTACATAGTCTCATTGCTGATAGCTACGATATGTTTCATGTCGCTATTCCTTCTGAAAATTTTGTTATTTGGTTACAATCGCATACTTCAGCAGTACTTTTGGACCTCTTTCGGAAAAGTGTAAAAATATTTGCACATTTTCTATTTCCATAATAGAATCCTGAAGTTACACAAAGGCAAAACGGCTCGTAACATGATCCCGAAATACTCAACAATGCTGACTACTACGACTATACTCATATTATCGTTTTTACTATTCAGAGAGATAAGTTCTGTTATTTCGTTAAAACCGCATATATACTTTCGCGATACTTTTGGGAATCGCTGTAAAATATGCAATGATTCAGGAAAAGTGTTTTTATTATCCTATTTTTTTTGTTAACAAAGTTTTTCTCTGAGTGTCTGTCTGTCTTTTACCTTTTCACGCTTAAACTGCTGAACCGATTTAAATGACATATGGTATGTATGGACACCATCCCTTGAGAGAGGGGTGTAAAGGGGTTGGAAAATGGGAATCTCGGTAACGCGGGTGTAACCGCGGGTAAATACTAGTAATATGGTTTAACAAATGAACAAAATTTCACCTTCATACGAATTGTACAGTCAGCTGCAAATATACATACACGATTAGTCCGTTCAAAAATATCGTCTCTCAACTTTATGCATTGAGTTGACGTGTAAGTAATAGAGCCTAGCGAAGATATTTTTGAATGGACTATTCGTGTACATCTTTTGGTAGCTAACTGTACAATCTGTACAGAACTCAACCTATAATGAGGTGAGTTAGTTACACATAAATTATCATACAAATATATAAATAAAACAATTTAAATGAATTATATTTCATTTGAGTTCCTGACGTTTTCGACGATCGTTCACAGGGGTTCTAATTGTAACTTTGACACAGGAAAATATATATTTTTTCAGTCGACCCATGAACATGATAGCTGAAAAGCTTCCGAAACACCGGGAACTCGAGTGAGATAATATACGCGATATAATCCGTGTAAATTGTTTTACTTAAATGAATAATAATCGCGGAAACAGGAGACAATATTATCAAACAAATAGTTTTGTCATTGCTGTTGGTAAGAAGTAATAGGAGAACCAGTAGAAAAATATTGCAACTGATTTGGAAAAGAGCTTATAAGTTTTAAACGGCTGAAATTTGTTGAACAACTCAAAACACTCTCAATGAAGTCATCTTTCAAACACAAACAACTTAATCAAAATTGGTTTATCCGTTCAAGTGCTACGGTGCTGGTGCTACAGACAGACCACAGAAACACACGTCAAAATCATAATGTAACACCTTTTTAGGGTTTCGTACCAAAAAGGTCGAAAACGAACCCTTAATGTGCGGCTCTGTCTGTCCCACTATTAGAGCGCTATATCTCAAAAACTACGTGTGCTATCTATTTGAAATTTGGAATATTTATAAACATGGTCAGCTCACATGTATTGCGAAGAAAACATTATAACAAATATTTTTATTTTCTAAAAAGAACGACCAATATGAGGGGGGAGAACAAAAATTAAAAGTCTATTCACTAGGTCAAACAGGATATCATATAAAAGGGCTTGATCTGTACATTTTGTTTTTTTTTTATTGTGCTTAAATTTCGATTTATCAAGGAAAATGTGGAAAATATACAATTCCCCTCCTTAAATCTAGAATTTTCTGGAATTATGTAATTTAATATGAATATTACACGAAAATTATAACCATATATCTGTCTGTCTTAATTTTTTTTATGCACCTACAATCATTTTGAATAACCCGGTTTGGTTAAGTTTGCCCCTCATTTATTTGTGACGCCATAGATACCAGAGGCAAACGTAACTCAAACGGCAACTTAAGTCGGTATAAGCGAAAGTTTGTACGGAACCCTCGGTGCGCGAGTCAGACTCGCACTTGACAGGTTTTACATTTTATTCGGTCATTAAAAAAATATATCGACGAGAAATGGACTAAAGCTTTCATACTTAAACTAAGAATCTTAAGATCGTAGTATCACGTTACCACTTAAGAAGTGCACCGAGCTGGGGACTGGAGAGCCCGCGTTATCTCACAAGCCTGCCTTTGAGCTGAGTGACTTTAAGGAGCGTTCGGAAACTGGTTCACGAGGTAACGACACTCAGGTGCACGTAACGTAAGCTTTTTGAGGACCTTTGTCGTTGAATGATTATTCCATACGTTCTCAGAAGTATATTAACAATTTACTGAACGCACATTTCATAAAACTTTTGAAACAATTTGGTTTGCTCAGGTGGGACGTGACAGCGGAACGTGACAATAAGACATGGTTTTTCGTACGTGCAGCTGGCATTCATCGATTTATAAGACGATATCACGTCAAAAAAGAATATCTATACATAAGAATATATATAAGAATATGTATACATGACTCGTATAAGTAATATGAATTTACATAGGTAAGTTGTTATTTGAATGTATGTAAGTATCTATAAATTGTGGTTAGATTGAATAGGTTTGCGCTTAGATTGAAATATTTAAGTCTAGGCACTAATGAAAGCAATTTATCTATTTACTTCTAAAACATGTTCAATCCCATTTAGGTATTTTTGCACAAACCAACATTTCGTATCAATTATTTTTCAACCTACCAAAAAACAGTCACGAGTATCAGGCACTAACCACATAAGACTATCGAGACTGATACAGCACTAGGAAGGAACCAGAGGGGCTACTCAGAAGTTCACATGATGCCGTCCCACTTACTTCAATACAGTATAATACGAGCGCGATAGGGAAGGCACGACACGAACTTCGAATTTTGAAGATACTATGAACTTCCTCCCCATCTCCTACTGGATCGAGGTATATCGGAATTCCCGTTAGGCAATGCTATTATATTGTCCGTACTTCCGTAGCTGGCTTTGTTCCTATAACAATATAACCCTATCTAAGATTGCTCACTCAAACTACGTCTACTACGCCTATGTGTCGCGTATCTTAGAGTACCTACGTCGTGAATCGTGATCGTGTGAAGCAGCGCATGGATAACGGTATTATATAAATAGAATATTACCGGTATTGAATTTCGATATTTCCCTTATTATAATTTATTACACATTATTATATATATACGCGTTAATTTCAAAATACTATTATTATAAATTATAAATACATAATATTCAGTCAACGCAATCCAAAGATACAGTTATTAAAAAAGGTATTACCATACAAATTACCGCGAAAACCTATGGGGTATTTTCAGTTGTTCTAGAAACTTGAAATTTGGTATGGAGGTAGCTTTTATAGCACAGCCCACAAACTAAATCTAAAAATCTCAATTTATTTATGCATATGTCTGTCTATGTCAGTAACCAATATAAAATAATATCAAGTAGGTACACGTTTTTCTTAAAGCATATATAATTATTGCGGTAAGACAATCTTACACAAATCGACGTAGTCCCAAACTATGCCAACCTCATTCATAGATTTGGCCGTTTTTAGCTTATATTTTGTACGAAACCCTCGGCGCAAGAACTCCGGCTTGTACTTCGCCTGTTTTTTAAACATAGATAGCTGGACATCCGAGATTCGGCATTTGGGTACCAAAGAGAATATAACCACTACGTTTTAAGAGGCGGAACTCTCATACTAGCCAATAGAATCAATTTGCCTGGCACACTCATACCAACGCGTACGTCAAAGAACCGTCGAACAGCAGTAGTACCAATCTAGCAGACTAAAAATACTGTAGTAGGCTATCTATACGATTGCGATTTTTATCGATATCGATAAAATGAACTGGGTTGGAATATAGGCTCATGTCAACAATTTTTGTAATCGAAATTTGGTTTAGGATTGAGTTCACGTTTAAGACCTATGTTGTACCTACAGTGGATATTTATTTAAATGTGCTAATACAAGGTTGGACTTAAATGTGAACCCGAAATAAAATAGCAAGCTTTTTGTTTTAATGTAATTATTCATTATTTTACTAGCATTATTAGATCTTCTTTTGAGACTTGGCACTGTCTGCATCTGAAAATATTTTATAATTACAACAGAGATATATTTTCTTATATCGAAGGTCAAAATATTAAATAATTACAACTCAACAAATGAATGTAAGAATCTTCATATGTTCTGGTATGAATGGCAGTAAACTTTTCGGTTAAAACGTAGGTACGAAGTATTTTTATGATCATATTTCATGCAAGTTCTCACGCAATTCGAATTATTTTGTATAAAATTAATTCCACTGATAAACAAATATGCCTGTAGTTAGCGATAGTTACAGTACATCCCTAGTACACAATGAAAATAGATGTAAAATATCTAATTTTGTTTATTTATTTAAATGCTGCACTTAAATATGGCTAAAAGAATCTAAGGCAATACTTACCGGCCTTCATCCCAGAGATATTTCGCCATAAACATCCTTTATAGCAATTTTCATGACTAGCTCGATTTCCACAAATTTCACATGTGATAAACCGTCTTTTCGGTGGCATTTTCACAAAACGTATTCGCTAAATAGTGTTCAATCACTTTTCACTACTTGAAATAACAATTAAGAGTAATTTAATTAGAAATCTAAAAACAAACATACAAAACACGCGAGCCGCAATGACAAGCAAAGCAATATGGTTGACAATGTATGACATGACAGATAAACTGTACTGACTTGTCCAGTGTCATGGCAACGGTTTGCCACGCAAAGTCCAAATAAAAGTTTTTTTGTTCCAAGTTGCGTTAGACTGTTGGTTGGGTACTTTTACCTGATTACACTGAATCAAAAAAGTTATATCTTTTTCCCCGTCGCAAACGAAGCTGCAGGCATTTCAAGTTTAATACAACTTTGGAAAACACATAAAGGCCTGGATATTTTGTCCTTAATCATTATATTTTGCTTGTCTCAAACCTTTTATGCTTATCTCTGCCACGCACGCTCGCCCTTAATTAGGTAAATTAATTAAAACTCCTTTGGAGTTTGCTCCCCTGACAGGAATAAACGTTTTTTGGGGATTTCAAAATGAACCCTATTCTGCGGTCGTGTGTTGAAAAACACATCGATGGAGTAACCAAAGTGAAACAGTGTAAGGTGTATGCTGTCATACTGTGTGGTTTGGCTTATCGCGTGATACAGCATAATCCGTCTCTCTCGCACTGAACTGAATTGAAAGGGATAGACAACATTTGTCGTTAGGCAAAGAAGTGTCACAGTTATGCAAGAAAAGTTCAGATATATTCTCGAGAATACAACTGAACTGAACAATACGAACAGAGCGGAATACTTAAAAAAAAATTTAGTTTCTAACCTATTTAGTTATAATTTGGTTTAATTATTTATTGCTGGTTAATTGCTTGTAATATTAAATTTAATTGAAATGCATTAATCTCTTAAATATCAATCAAATAAACAAATCCAACGGGCTATTAGAGGTCTCTCTCTCTCTTCTCAGTCGTCATACTTTTTCAGATCAGTCGTGATCAACAGCTTGTCAGGCGCAAATGTTACTGGCTGTATAATGTCCCGTCATCTCTGCCGATTTGGAGACATTCGAATGCACACATGCAGAGGTCCACCCACAGCCATTTGATCCCGTCAGTCCATCGCATGGGTCACCTCCCATGTCTCTAGTTGGTTAATAATAATGGTTATAGGATGTTTTTACCCCACTATGCTAAAGCAAAAGGAGGCTTATGATCGCAGGCACCATCTATGTATTAATACAGATTATTTTGAAGAAAGAAAAGATTCGAGCCAAAACAAACCGAACTTATATTATGAAGCTTATTATAGCAGCTTTCTGTAAAAATATGACCCGGGCTCGTCACAAGGTCGATCTGAAATACCCAATAAATACTTACGTACTTAAACTCTGTATAATGGTATGAATAATACGTATAATGTAATAGAATGTGTGTTTTTCGTCTGCAGGTTTTTTCTATTGTGTTCATTTGTAGAAATAAGAATATTTAGGGCCCCATGATCCACCTAGTGTGGGCTCTGCCAGGCATATTATAAAATATGTAAACTTATGTATTGTTAAAGCATATAATCTATTTTGATTTGATTTCCGTAGTATGATGTAAAACTACATTAAACAATTGTTAGATAATGAAATAAAACGGAAACAGCTAGCCATCTTTAGTAGTTTTATATTCTGAAAAACCTTGTTGAGACTAGCAGCTCACACTAAACGTTAACTACTTAATATCATTCGTTTTTAATTCTTTAAATAGCGCTGCCACAATTTCCGGTTTAGCCATTTTCAGTCTATTTTTTACTGTAAAGTTCCAAAATATGCTTTTTACTACGTTCCTTTAGGCATTTTTGTCGTTTCAGAGCAAATAATAATATGAAACGTAACCGATTCTCTGGATTTCCCGTTTCTAAGACGGTACACATTTAGTATATGGGTACATTGTATTAGATACGAGTATCAACTTATTTAACAAATAAAACGACTTATGAGAGCGTCATTTAACGTTTAATATTTTTCTTATTTTGACATGCAATAATGAAATCATATTTTTACCGGTATAACATTCCGTTTTCTTAAGTACATTATCATATCTAGATGTTTGTATAATAATTAAAGTATAAATATGTAACTACCTACATGTACAAGTAGGTATAGTAAGGTATATTGAAACACGCACCTTTTTCGCTCTTGTCACAATACAATAAAAACTAAGAAGATACGAGTTTAAGTTTCGCTTACTGTACATATTTTTTTAATACCAGTATATATCTGAATGTATCTTCGTGTTATTAAAAAAATACAGATCAAGATTAAAATTAGATACATAAACAAATAGATACAATTTGATCAATGAACGTCTAGTTTATTTTTTTGATGTTTGATGTACTTATGTTTCTAGTTTTTTTCTCCAGTAGTTTTTTCTACTGCCGCTCTGTCGCTGCTTGTGCTTTTTGATTTACCTGTGAAATAAGATGTAAGATTAACGTGAAATATCGTTATACCTGCCTATCAGTCTTTATAAATAAATGTCTCATCATTCTCATATTCCAGTGAGTAGTGTAAATAAAACTCAAAATGATTAAAAGCCATTCTGCATACGCTAAATCTTTGACCTAGAATCGTGTTTGGCCATAGCCAATATTTCATAGCACAACTTTATATGCGTTGAATATTTTTTAACCTGAGCGTCGTACAGTAACGGAAATTGAAACAGTTTCAGTATCCCTTACCTTACATACTAGTGGGCACCACCGGATTTACATTTGACCGTTGCGTGTATCACTTATCTATATGTTTCATTTATACTATGACGAAACATCCGTTAATCTTGCATTCGAGTTCAAAAATGCATATTTATCACGCAATACACGCGACCATTATATACCCGCAGGAATGAAATTTCCGTAGAATTATTCAGTATAAAGCATCGACCATCTGCTCAAAATACGTCGCCGCGTAGTGACTTTTGCGTTACTATTTTTACGCATGCAACCCACACCGGTGCTGAAAGAACGCTGACGGTGCGTTTACGCGGATGAATTTATAAAGAAAACGCTTAAGACACGTCATTGCAGCGTTGACCTTCGGCTTGGTAGGTATGCGTAAAATCGAGAGGCACAAGTTACGTCTCTGCGTTTACAGTACTTCAGCGTACTTTAAGCAGCTTGTGGTCGAGGCTTAGATGAATTTCCAACAGAGTAATATTACAAAGGCGCACATTTTGTTAATTAACTATCAAAGAACCCCAAATTTTTTTCACCTCAGTCATTCGGAAATGCCGCTAGCGTGGAAAAGTAATTTGAAGACCGAAGTTATATTTTTATTCTTGGTTTTGTTATGAGTGTGTTTCGTAGTTATTATTTACCTACTTAAATGAAAAAGTAATCGGTTTGACATATTATATAATTTCATATGTTTTCTTACATCTCACATTTTTAAATTCGTGAAAAATTGTGTGTTTTGCACGGCTGCATAATTATTTGGCTTCTCGTGCCTTGAAAACCTCGGTACGCTCAGAAATCTATATTTGAACCACTTGCTCAATATAAGCACTCGCGCCAAATAACAACTTTGCAGCCTTGCATAAAAAATAACTAATATTTTTATTTTTTTATTGCAAGAGTTTTAAAGATATTCCTGAAAATGTGAAGAATCCATTCGATTCTCTAAGTGACGTCAGTGCGTCGTAGGTGGATATGATACAGTCACAGCCCACAAGAAGAACAGCTGTACAATTTTCTTGTCATAAGGCACTATTTGAAGGTCGCTGAAACGAAAATTATATTTTTTTATTTTTTGTATGTTTATTGTTTGAATGTGTCGCTGCGGCTTCATCGCGCAAAATCGGCTGAACGTATTTCTACTATTTTTGGTACACGGGTAGCTGGGTGGTTATAGGATACTTTTTACTCGACTACGCTGAAAAAAAAAGAGGGGTTATGACATTTCTCCTCCGCCGCGAACAAAGTTGCGGGTGCCTTTTAGTTCGATATAAAATCTGTGCTCACTGGTGTATCCGGCTTGTTCGGGTAAGGCTCCGTCCTGGCTGGGTGTGGTACCTATGTTCATGTTCATGTTAGTCTGTCGTTATTTATTACTCACAATATAACAATCTGACTTCTTGTACAGCTCGTTGAAAATTCTTCCTGCGGTGGGTTTCGGGCAGCGTTTCAAGGCCGCCAGAAGGCACTCCATAGCCGGTTCCGCTAAGGTGCACCGCTCCTGTTCCCAAAAATTAACGATAGTTGTTTAAATAAAACGATTTATACGGATTTTACCGCGTATATTATCGCATTTGAGTTCTCGATGTCTCGGAAGCTTTTCAGCTTTCGTGTTCACATGGTCATTGCAGAGTGGCCATACATTTATAAGGTGGACTGCGAGTGTGGTCTTTCATATATTGGTCAAACGAAACGCAGTGTATCAACCCGGGTGAAGGAGCGTATAACGGATGTCAAGCACCGTCGATGTCGATGATGAGGTCTGCAGTCTGCGAACATGTTATTGACAAACCAAACAATGAAATATACGCGATATAATCCGTTTAAATTGTTTTATTTAAATAAGTGATAATCGTGAAAACAGAAGAAAATATAACGTTAGATGTGTCACACAGACGAGAAACGAGCTGTCAATGAGTGGGTATTAATGTGCATGTTAGTGTGCAAGATAAAAAACCGGCCAAGTGCGAGCTGGAGTCATGCACCGAGGGTTCCGTACAAGCTTTCTCTTAACCCAACCTTACTGGCTGGTTAAGATAAGTTTGCACCTGGTATTCATGACGTTGCATATGAGGTGCAAACTGAACGCAACAGGATTGTCCAAAATGATTTTTGAAAATAAAAAAAATATTTTTTAGTATTTTTTGTTATAGCGGCAACAGAAATACATTATCTGTCAAAATTTCAACTGTCTAACTATCACGGTTCATGAGATACAGCCTGGTGACAGACAGACGGAAAGACAGACAGACAGACAGACAGATAGACAGACAGACGGACAGCGGAGTCTCAGTAATAGGGTCCCGCTTTACCCTTTGGGTACGGAATCCTAAAAAAGAGACAACAAGTACTACAGAACCCAGAAAAAAACTGACTGCAAAATATTATATCGCTCTCACCATAATGTCAAAATCCATCATACCGTTAAGGGAGTGAATCGAAAATTTAAGCTTTTTTTCTCTGTCAATTTCACACCGACTTTCAAAATTATATTTTAATTGTAAAGAGCTTCTTCAACGTGTAACAACTAACATACTAAAATCGTCAATTTAGTAATTTGTCAATTTCTTTGGGTAGCGGTGGCACCGACTCCAAGATAACATTAATTGATTTTGTATAGATTCAGTTGAAAAAAAGGTTAATTGAAAGTAAATCAAAGGAATTTCATTACTTAATTCTTTTACTTTTTAGTAATTCTGTTGGAGTGTTTTTGTTAAAAAGTTTTTATTTTCTACAAACACGTTAATAAATAGTTAAAAAACTACCATAAGAGTCTGACATTTAAATTCATTACTGGGTATTCACGACGTATAAGCCGAATACTGCTCGACATATGTCGGTCCATTCAAAGGAGCATAGTCTTTAGACGCGAGTGGACCCCGACGCTGTCCTTCTCGCTTCTTCATGCGAGAGTGAGTTAACCGCTAATGTAATGTCTAGCGAATGCCAGGCTGATCTCCTCTACAGATCGTTTTTCTCAACCGATTCTCGTTTAATTTTGTGAGTATGTTCAATAATTTGTAACGAGGACACTTACAAACTGTCTGGCTATGCGCAGCTTTATAAAATTATTCTTCTGACAGCAAATTCAAAATTATTTTAAATTCCACACTCGAACACACGCTCGAGGTCTAAGTCTCTCACTCATGAACAATGTTTTAAAATCCTCAAGCCTAAGCATAAGTTCTTTATTCCTGAATCCCGATTCTAGTGCTATTATTAGATTACTATTATTTGAATACATAATATAAACTTTATTTCAATCTAAAACCATACAGTTGATACGTTGCTGACAACACGTCTTAATTTTAGGCGCCTCGCTCCTTCGGTGCTCCTTCCCCACTTCACGCCTCTAAAACGGTCTCCATACACCGGAAGAGACAAAGAAACAAGAAAAAAAAGTCTTAATTTATAATACCTGGGCACGGAAATGTAAGTTCATACATATTTTGTAATTGATTACTAACTGTTGTAAAATGTAAATAATACTATGTAGCTAAGGACTGTCTGTTTTGTCATCAGGTGCCTTTCTTTTCCTTTATTCAATACTACAATAAATATCCTAACCTGGTCTCGTGCTCCTTTACCCCGGCTCCCGTGACAAAGTACATCGTTTTTAGGGTTCCGTAGCCAAAGTAGCATAAACGGAACCCTTATAGTTCCGTCCGTCCGTCCGTATGTCACAGGCAATTTACTCAAAAACAACATGATGCACATTGATGAAATTTTGAGTATACATAGGTGTCTTGTGTAAGTCGCTATTTAGTTTGATGTTTAAATAATAAAAATAAAAAAAAACAGTAAACACATGTGGCACATACATAGGTGGTGGTGATGGTGGTAGTGGTGGTGGTGGTGACGGTGGTGACGATGGTGGATGGTAGTGGTGATGGTTATGGTAGTGGTGGGTGGTAAAGGTGGATGGTGGTGATGGTGATGATGGTGGTAATAGTGTTGGTGATGATGGTGGTGAGGTGATAGTAGTGGTGGTGGTAGATGGTGGTGGTGATGGAGAAGATGGTGGTGATGGTGATGGTTCGACTGATCTTTTAAAATTATTTTGAGGCTTCTTATTTTTATTCTTTTTATTTAGTGGATATTTTTGGTATAAATAATCGCTCCGACAGTATCATAAATTGGGCCCAGCCCCCCCCTCTATTTTCTAAACGGTATGTCCAAAAATACAAAGATAACGCTTAATAAATACTTTCAACAAAAATTATTTTGAACATGATTGGATATACCGTTTTTGAGTTATTCCCGAAAAACGGCGCTTCTCAACAAAAGGACGTAAGTGCCTTGGAG
Source organism: Hedya salicella (assembly GCA_905404275.2). Taxonomy (NCBI): domain Eukaryota; kingdom Metazoa; phylum Arthropoda; class Insecta; order Lepidoptera; family Tortricidae; genus Hedya; species Hedya salicella. Next base: position 14,852,201 of record FR990100.1, on the reverse strand, counting down.
ATACGCGCTTTTGCTAGTGCACGTTTTCATATCTTATTTTTTCATCTGTAGTATTTTAACGAATGAACGGCTGCGGAACCCTACACCGAGCATGGTCCGACATGCTCTTGGCCAGTTTTATTTAATAGATTCCGTTTTTGTAATTTTTACAAAACGGCGGGGATATTGGGGTAGTTTTATTTTGTTTAAGTTTAATAATAAAGTGCGCTTACTTCTTGGGTCATTTTAAACATGTCCGTGGTGATATTAGACGTCATGGCGTGACTACAGATCAGTACAGCGGCTTCTTGCTCTTGTATGCACTCCGGGCCACCGTCGTTGAAGAAAGCTGAAAGAATAAGAATAAGTTGACATATTTGCATAGTGGTTAAACTGAGTTGTCCATTAGTAGGTAAAGAATTTAACTTTCTTGCATGTAAGTACCTACAGAATTTGATTAGACTAGTGTCAGTGGCTGTGCGCTTATTACTTCAAGCACCACGTGTATTTTTTTCAGGAGAGGCCTTGACAACTACACATAATCACTACAATCACGTAGATAAGTGTAAACAAGATGTTTTGTATGTCAAAAGTCAGCTTCTTTTGGAGGCAGGTCGGCAAAGCCGCGCGCGTCGCGAGCAAAAATTGTTCTAGTTTTAATATTCGTTTTATAATAGGTACCTATTTTCATTTCTATCCTAGAAAAGTTTCGCATATTAGCTTTACGTATCGGGACTAAAGTGACTGTTTTAGCCCCTAGGATATAATGAAGTAGCATGTACCCGGATGCCGGTCGCCGGAGAGCGGTTTCAGTGCCGTCGCGACGGGCCGGCGGTCGCATCAGGGCCCCTGAACTGAAGGGTCCTAAGTAGATGTATGCGCTACTGATGGTTAAGTCTCCTCACATTGAAGTGAAACGCAGAGTGTTTAACTCAAGGCTTTGTGTTACAACTACAGTATGGACACTCCCTGAAAGTGCCGCCCACTCGCGCTCGGTTACTTCGCAGTTACCGGCTGAGGTAACTGAAATGTGAGCGGGAAGAGCGCGGGTGGCCGGAGCTTGCGGGCGGCAGGGAGTATCCGGCGGGTGGCAGGGAGTGTCCACAGTGTGGTCACAACGGTCGTGCACTTGATTCCTTCCCTGTTACGTACTTATATCTTGATAGCTACACGTTACTTACATATTAACCTTGCGCCTTCGTTTTCACAAGCGAAGTCAATTAGTGTGTCTACTTCTTTCACTCCGGAGCTGGAATAATTTGCCGGCATGCACGGCCCCATGCCGGTAACCAGAGCTTGTACGCAGGATTTAAATTGCGGCGCTTTGGTGCAGTGTCTAGAAAAATAACAAAATACAAAATTCAAGTCTTCTCCGTAATTAGTCCACACGGACATACGAGTCTACGGGCCAGCGGTGTCAAACCGTCTATAATCATAAGTTAAGAACATTAAACCCTGTAGTAGGTGTCATTTAATTGTGACGGTTAAGCGGAACTACGTTAAGTATATTTACATCACAGTAAACATAAATAAACCAAGTTCTCATGTTCCACCAAAAGTAGCGATATCTCAAAAGTGACCTCTAAATAGTCCGTTACGATATATATTTTTTAAATATCTGCAATGTACAAACATTTAATTTTTACAACTTCATAATAGTTTAAAAGTAGGAACATTATACTTAGCATCAAATAGTATGATTTTTTCTCAAACCGTTAACTTTTTCCAATTGTTATAAAGCAAACCTAACCTCACAAAAAAACGTCAATTTTTCAAAAATCATGAAAAACTTATACTGCGGAAAAAGTTTTCTACCAAATGAAAACTCTGTGAAACATTTGTCGATGAATGAGCTCATAAACATAGACAGCACGTATTTCGTCCACACCACTTATCATCTCATCGCTTACATCCTTCTTATTCATATATAATATTATAGAATTTTAAAAATTAAATGTCTGTCTGTACATTGATAACATTAAAAAAAGCTTTTGTAACGAACTATTTAGAGGACAATGAATCAAAATTTTGTATGTTTGTATATGTCGTTGTGGCTTCATCACGACAAATTTCCTAAACGGATTTCAACTATTTTTGATACACGGGCAGCTGGGATATCCACGGATGGTTATAGGATACTTTTTACCCGACAACGCTAAAGAAAAAACGAGGGGTTATGACTTTTTCTCCTCCGCGAACGAAGTTATAGATTATATAAAAAACTAAAAGGTGCCCCTTCTAGTTTCTTATATGATCCTCCAAATAGTTTTTTTACATCAAAATGGCCATTAGTTTGTTATTTTAGGTACTTAAAAATATATTTAGCGGTTACTCACTTCGTAAAAGCCGAGCATTACTAGACATATTCCAGTCCATTCCTTGCTTTGCTATGGTCATGAGTAAGGTCCTCAGAATGGACCCAAACATGTCGAGCAGCATCGGCCTTCAAATCGTAAGTAACCGCTAATGTAATTTGAATATACCCAGGGTCTCAGGGTAGTTTTCTATACTCAGCGCAAAATGAATTGGCGACTGAGATTTTTATTTATTTATTTATTGCCAAATAATTTCTCAGCAAACAGATGGTTAGGATACTTTTTACTCAACTATGATGAAGAAAAAAAGAGGTTTGTGATATTTTTCCCATCCGTTAACAAGGTTGCGGGTAACTTCTAGTCACCTACAAAGGGCGTACTGAGGAGTGGGTGTGAGATCTGAGAAAACATTACTTACTTCTTGAAAAATTGGTCATAGACTTTTGTTTGCATCGCCTCAATTAACTCCACTTGAACGGCATCTACGTCAAATAGGTCTTCCACACATTCTATGAACGTTACCATAGAACCCTGAAACATAAATAAATGTATATATAGCATTTAACTTCCAATATTAGAGAAAAAAGTGTATTTTCACCTCACTAGCTCCGTAAAGTTCCTTTACAGCACAAAATCTGCGTGGAAAAGTCATTTCAAATTCGAATTAATTTATTTTATGTTTTATATGTTTATTTGTATTGATAATTTTGTTATGAGTGTATTTCGTAGGTTCATTAAGATATGACAGGTTTTAAATTAAAAAATAATCGGTTTGTTGTAAATTATTTGGCTTCTCGTGCCTTGAAAGCATTATTAAACTCAGGAATCTATATTTTCGATTTTAAATTCCTTCGATTACTTGGCTTTCAATTCGGGCACTCGCGCCATATGCATAGCAAATAACTATTGTTGATTCGGCTTTATGTGAAAACCGTTAGTAGTAAGGGATCCACGAATCCATGGGATGGAATGTTAAACTCGCTCCTGCTCAAACTACAATAATGTAGTGTCTTTAAATTTTAAACTTATATTCGTAATTTGAGCTAAGTATCCCGGTGTAATAACAAGGCATCTAGAAGTTTAGAGTAAACATGATGATGGGATGGATGGCTTAATCACTGGTACATCTACTGAACTACAGAGTAGTACACAGATGACAGCTGAAACATTGAACATATACTAACGAACACTTTATATTCGGTGGGTTGCTTTTTTTTTCTTGAAGTATCTTCATCTCAGCAGAATGATGTACACTGCTGGACAAATACCTACCCCGAAGATACTCACGGTGACGTTGCGTTATCCATATCCAATCTTCACCATAGATCTTCAGTCTGAGGGCTTTTCCACGCTACGTCTTTCGGTTCGTGGTTGCCAGTCGAGAACTTTCCTGCCCCAGCGGCTATGATCTACGAGCGGTGTGCGCCGCCCTCTGCAGTTTGGCAATAAAATTCTTCTAGTAACGTCAGTTACTTTCTCCTGCAGATTTCGTCTTTTCCGTTTCGATTTCGCAGGGGAACTACAAGTATATCCCTTTTCATTGTGATAAGGGCGATCTTGAGCCATGTTATGAGGGCCATAGTACGCGGCCATGTCTCAGTTTTGTAAGTCAGCACTTATGTTCGTACATTACGAGTATATACTGTTCTAAGACTTTTATTTGAGACACTGCGGTATTTGGAATGAGCAGATGTTGCGTAGCTACCTATATAGCCTCTTTCTCAATGGAGTGGAATATTTGTGTGTGTTTTTACACCTCTCAGTTATATATTCAAATTCTGCTATAGCTGGATAAACCATAGCTGATGACTGAGTCGATCATGGCTATGTAAAGTAGTCGAATATTGCATGATATTATTTATTAATTATGCTAATATTGCAGATAATTGCTCTTAACCTAACTTTTACGACAGTTATGACGCAATGAACATTCCAACCTCTTGATAATGGGGAACGTAGATGGGTTGGGTACTTACCTTCGCTTCCTGAGTCTTATCTTCAGCATTATTGGCCTTGCAGTAAACTAAGGCCATTTCATTGTATCTTTCATCAGTGTCGCGTATCGTGCGCCCGAATATTCCTGCAAGTAAGAAATTGATATGTAAACAAAGATTTCAGATTTATCCTTAGGTGTATATGGTGTAGAGGGGTGGGTGATATTACTGCCACCGCTAGAAGCCCGATTATGGTTTAATTTAATTTAGTTACTTACTAACTTATTTTTAAGTCAATTGTTACTAACATAATATGGAACACGTTTTCTGTAATAAATTATTTTTATTTTATAGAGTGCGGCGAGCCACAAATTTTCGGCGGCGTGGCTACTCGACATAATTAGTTTTTATTTTAAACACCGCAAGAGTGTATTTTCAGGGTTCCGTAGTCAAAATGGCAAAAATGGAATAGTTTCGTTCCCGTGACGTTTGGGTAAAAAGTATCTTATAACCATTTGTGAATGCCCAGCTACAAGTGTACCAAAAAATAGTTAAAATCCGTTTAGCCGTTTTGATGTGATGAAACCGCAATGACATATGACAACGTACAAAATCTAAAAAGTGTCTATGTCTCATATAGTGAAAATATCAATAATGTACATAGATATAATTTTTACAATTTTGTGATCTATTCTAGATTTTATTTTCTAAAAATAGTCGGGAATGAGGTATTAAAATCCTCCGGGCACAGTGTATATGTCGCAGGGAAATAGCCAAAACAGAGATTTGATCAAATCCCTCAGGGATATGACCAAATGACGCAAGGTGTTAAAATGGCGAATCAATTTCATCATTTGTTTAGAAAAAGTCATTCATTTGATTAAATCCCTGAATCAGTTTAGTGAAATGACGAAATCAGTCAAAAAAGGCAACTCGTTTTGTCATTACAACAAATTTGTTTAGTGAAGTCTCTTATGTCTCACGTTTAGTGATATGATAAAGATTTTATCATATCACTGAACGTGTCTAGTGAAATGACAAAACGAGTTGACTTTGCGAGTTCGTTTCGTCAAATCACTGGCGTGTTTCAGGGATTTATCAAATAAAATTGATTCGCCATTTTAACATCCTGCGTGATTTGGTCATATACCTTAGAGATTTGATCAAATCTCTGTTTTGGCTACTTCCCTACGACATATTATATATTTCGCTCACCCACAACAGGCCCTTTTATTTGATATCCCACACGGAATACTTAGCTACACAATTTAGTATTTATTTCTAAATAACAAAAATGAGCCCCATATTTACAGAAACATTTATTTACAGATGTTCACAGCAAATTATCTGTGATAGACGGACGCGAGTGATCCTATAAGGATTCCATTTTTTTTATACGGAAGTAGTTACGAAAGCCTAAAAAATGCAAGAATGAAGTTTTGTGCGCTAATCCCATAAGGCAGTGACAATTTCAAGCTGCTTTTCCATAAGTAAGAGACGAGCTAAGCTGTCTAGCTAAAGATACGTATGGTGTTCACCACTGGAATCGTTTATTGTTAGCTTAAATTATCAAGATCGCGCCGCTCTCATCCAAGAACCATTGGATGAGAGCGGCGCACAATCAAGGATACTTCGAGGAGGAGTCCAGCCAAGCACCATTAAAACAAGAAGACTGACACTTGCCATACTTTGGATCGTGTTACGATCGCAAGGAGTTATTCTGGCAAAAACTAGATGGCGCTTCAAAACGACACATTTAACGATGTTATAATTGAATAAAAAAACATAGTATAGTTTCAATTAGTTCGCAAATAGGTAATAATGAATAAATTGTAACATTTAAATACTGTGTCACGCTTGCAAAGTTGAAAAATTGTAAAAAATAATTCTTATACATAGATGGCGTTGTACATATAGGGGAACGGCTTTTTGTATATATGGTCAATCTTCTTGTTTTAATGGTCCTTGGTCCAGCAGTGCACGTCTATAAGCTGACATGATAATAAAAAGTTCTGCAGAGTTGACTTGAGCTTAGGATTATTATTATCGCGCTACAGTGCGCTGTAGAGATCCTTCGGAGAGGCCTTTGTCCAGCAGTAGGCGTTTACGAACTGATATGATGGTGATGATGAAAAAAAATACAGAAACTGGCTAATTAAAGAAATAATATTTTCTTCTGTTTCCGCGATTATTACTCATTGAAATAAAACAATTTAACGGATTATATCGCGTATATTATCTCATTTTAGTTCCCGACGTTTCGGAAGCTTTCCAGCTTTCCATGGTCACGGGAGGACCTCCCGTGACCATGGAAGTTTTATTTCAATGGCTAATTAAAGGTTTACTAGAGTCTGGCCAACGTAAGTTAGCAATGGAAAAAGGCGGCAAATTTGAAAAATTTACAGCTGCATAGTACCGTGTTAGGTATTATAATGGGACAGCTTTGTATGTAAAATTGTTGGCATGTAAAGAATTTTTATTAATCCGTTTGGCAACTTACGCTGGCCAGACTCTAACAACCAATAATATTTAAGATTTTTGACTTATTGTGTCCGTGTTTGTAGCCAAATAATGCCCACGCTGCAACGAAAAAAATAATTGGTCGAATTGGCCATATTATTTTCTTCTGTTTCCGCGATTATCACTCATTTAAATAAAACAATTTAAACGGATTATATTGCGTATATTATCTCATTTGAGTTCCCTTTATTAGTTTTCTCAAAGTGGGTAGTTTGCACAAATTGTAACTTTGACAAAGAAAAATATATCTTTTCTTAGACAACCCGTGAACATGAAAGCTGAAAAGCTTCTGAAACGGCGGGAACTCAAATATATATAAATAAATAAACATTACGGGACAATTTTACACAAATCGTACTAGTCCCATGGTAAACGCAATAAGGCTTGTGGTATGGGTCTACGATATATTTAATAGATAATTACTTATATACCTGGGGAACCTTTTTTTGCTCCTAATAACCTAAGGAATGCGTGTGTCTTTGTAAATATAGGGTGCTAACAAATAAGGTACAGACAGCGTCAAATAGTTTGTAACAGCCAGAGAGCAAAATATATCGTCACACATATTTGTGCCTATAATAATAAAGATGTGTTGTAATATATTTGGCGCTTTGGATATTACAAACTATTTGATGCTGACTGTACCAACACTTTTGCAGCTGATAGTACTCGTCGTTAGAGGTAGACTTAAGTGCTAAGCATTTAAAAGTTTATGTTAATTTATGGAGACAATTAGGCAAACAACTTTGCCATGTAATAACTATAGAAAATTAAAATTTAAAAAAAACCCACCGAGTTGTCCCATTAAAAGCTGAATATCTTGGAAACGAGTGCATCAATTTTCATCAAACAAAGCTAAAAACACTTGGGATAAAATTATCTATGACACATAAAAAACCGCACTCAAATCGGTCCATCCGTATGGGCGCTACGATGCACAGACAGATACACAGAGTAACAGGCACGTTAAACTTATAACACCCCTCTTTTCTGTCGGGGGTTAAATATACCCTTTTAATGAGATAATCATTAGTCAGCAGTGAATCAAACGTCTTTGATTATCTTATGGAATTTCTTGACTGTCGTTTAACCGGCCACTTCACTTAAATAAATAAATGACGAATAAATGTCAATGTTATTAAAAACATTTTGTCAGTTAGATGCACTGGTAGTAATATTTAGGCAGAATTACAATTTATTCATGTTGTTCATGAAATTAAAGCTAAACTATCATATTAAATGTTTTTATGTATTGTAACATCTCCTTAAGTATTGTTACCTAATTTGTTAGCACCTTATTATACTTACAAGAAACGCTCGTTATAGGATTTTAGAATTTGGGTGACCTAGTTTTGCTCCGTGGGTGCATGCTTTTTTTTCATAATAAACGCTATCCAGATCAACTTGGAAAGCAAAATTAGGCCCACGCACCAAATTTCGTCGAAATTGTTAAAGCTGTTTTCTAGAAACCAATTACATATTCATGTATTTATATACATTTATATATCCTATACAAGAATTACTTTTTAAAAAGCACGTTTAAAGTATTACGATATTTTGTCAACATTATTACCTATGATTTGTGAAATATAAATACTTAAAGGTCTTGAAACATTTTTCACTTACCCACAGCCAACAGGCCGACGAGTAAAAGTTTCCGCAGCATGTCGGGATACAAATAATATTGTTTATAGTATGTTGTACGTACCAAGGATTCACGACAACTGAAGCTCCGTAACTCTTATATGTGGAACTTATACTTGAGTACAGTGTTGCCATAAGATACAAATTATAATACGTATTCGTATGGAGTTTCAAGAACAGATTTTGGAATTTAATATGAAATTCCAGAATCTGTCCCTGTAACCACAAATACGCATTATAATTTGTATCTTATGACAACACTGCAAAGCGAACTTGTCACTAATCTTTCAGGAAATTTCAGAAAATTTGCCTTGTATAATGGTATAGAAAGTGTCGGGTCGCAAACTTTTGCATTAGCGTTTGTTTTCGTAAAATTACTGGTAAAACATTTAACGCAACGCAAGATACTGATGAAGTGAGTAGCAAAGTCGATAAAGTAGCGAGGTAATAAGTTTAATAAGGTCTATCACAAAATAATACCAACGTTACGATCAACAAGCACCCTGTTTTCTCTTAGTGTAATAATTGTAATATGCAGGGCCCGGAACACTCGTGGCATTTTAGAACTGTCATAGTGAGTTCTCACTTATCCACTTTCAATTTCCTTTGAATACATTAAACTTCTAAATAAATTATTAGTAACTTTCTATGTAATGTACTTGTATAGGAACTGACAATTAATGTCATCCTCTCATTAGTAGTTTTATCGACATATGTACGTCATTAATATTTGTGAAAAATTCCTTCGACTGGAAATGCTTCGAAATAAGAAAAGTACTTATTTATTAAAAACAAGATATTAATTTTCTTTTAAAATTTGTTTTCTTTGTTTTATTTTATCGTTATTCTATTGTATATCGGTGGTCGATAAACGAGAAGTCACTAATGATATATCGTGTCTCGTAAAAAGTGTCCTGTAAATACCGGGCTTTATTCTTTATCTATGCGTTATTTAGTGTGTATTATCTAATAAATAAAATATATGCATAAACAAGTTTACTTGGTATACCGTTACAGTTATTGATCAGAATCGATTTAGATCCGAATGCCTTACAAGCTTTATTAATTAAAAATGTAAAATATGGAAATCTAGTTCGCATATCTGGCAACAATGGATGTGCATCACAATAATATTTTGCGCGCTACTTGACCCCTTGGGTCGGGGTGTTTATTTATGGCCGTGCTCGGACGATAAGAGTCTACTCAGCACACGTACAAACTTATGCGTTCTCCATTTTTTATTTTATTTACTTATCCAACAACTTTAATCTATCATTACAGGTTAACCTAATGCGGTAGACAAGCGAGTGATAAGTATTAATACTAGGGCAATCAAATATTTGCACATACAATAATAGGGTAGTCTCTTGGGTAAAAAAAAAAATTAGTGCGTCAGTTATATTATCAAAAAATATCGGACACGTATGTGTTAATTAAACAAAAAAAAAGATAAAGATAAAGCGCGTCAAAGTTTGGTAGAGGGGGCGCATGACGTCACGCCGAGCGAGAAACGGTCGTCACGGGGAACTTTAACGGGCTATATCTTCATCATTTAGATATTTTGGATTTCAACATTTAAGATAATCCAATTGGCGGAGTAATCATAATATTAGGACACAAGCCTATTATATACTTACTGATTATAATGTATATAGAACTGAATTGTAAATTCAATTGCAAATTTGGAATACCCGCCTTTCCGGATCCAGAAGCGAGTACGACTAACAAGCATAATTATTATCAATAGCTACATACAAATTACTTTAGCCTATGCTAAAATTCATCGTGCCGTTTTCCTCTTGCAGAGCGTGCCATAGAAAATAGACGTAGGTAGTTAATTACGAGTATGTACGAGTATACATTCACACATTCACTACCAGGATCGCTCCTGGCGGGCGCTCTGCTCGTAGACGCGTAGCCAATAAAATCCACCGTATATAGAGGAAAGTGCGTAGCGCTACAAAATGCCTGGCAGCGAAAGTGTTAACACTCAAAAAAACATAAACCCCCTTTTGAGACAGTTAGGTAAAAATTAACGACCAAGTTTGAAGTTTTTTGATATTTTGAGGTAAAGGAATCCTGTTATCACTTCTGTTGCAAGGAATTAAGTTTGAAGATGACAACTTTACTTTATGTAATTACCAGTAATTATCACACTGTGTACTGAGAACTGATAACCCTGTAATTTCCCGCAATCGGGGTGTCCGATTTAAATAAATAATATGAACAATGTAGTATTTGCTCATAGGGACATACGTAGGAAAATCATCAGCTGACCTCTTGATACGTTGTGATAGTAAAAAAGGTCAAGATTATATGCTGTTCCCGATTGATGGTAGTTAATGCATTTAATATACTTTCCGGACATGAGAGTTAAATATCGAGAAACCTAACAATTTGCTATCTGTCCTATTCTTGTGGTTTGCAAACTAGATACAGATGATATCTAACGCGACCCTTGACTACATTATAAAGTTTGTAGTTATCACAGAGTCAACAACACAGTTGTAAAGAAGTTGGTTTCTAGTTCGAATCGAATCACTTAAGTCAACAATCTTTGCGTTTAAGTTGTTATTAAAGGCGTTATTGATAGGGAGTATTCGCCTCTAATGGAACAATTCTAATTCGAACATAAGGAAGATGGGTTTCAACGTGCCTGGCCGTGGCGGTAGGTAGTACGGATAGAAATTTCTCGGGACCAAAAAGGATAAATAATTAATATTTTGGGTCTAAAAGTGCATTGAAAGGCGCATCGCCGGCAGCAATTAAATCTGCGCCTGCGGCGGACTTAGTGACTAGCAATGATGTGCTGCTTCAAGTAGATTACCTCGTCAATATATATTTTAGTGTATCTACTGTTTGATCTATTTTTTTAATTTTAAAAGACTTTAGGTAACATCCTTCAATCGTGTATATGTACCTAGATACTAACAATTTCTTCACGCAACATAAAATTAATGAATTATAACGCTTTGCTTATCTGGTTTTCTAAAATAAAATCATAGGTGAATATGTTGCTAGCGGGGTCATTTGTACCGGTGGTCTGTGTTTTTTTTGTAACTGTTTTTTAATGTTTTAACAAAACAAATATTTACAAAATAAACATCAAAACTACTACTTCTCCTGAGTTACTCCAGAAAACTGATAAGGCTGATATTAAAGATGAGACCAAATTCGGCGTCCCTAATATAGTATAAGATTAATTGTCATATCATGGATCCGCATAAACAGACTTTTATATACAATAATAGTGCATAAAAATGAATTTCCAAAAATCTTGAAATTTTGTTTATAGGTAGGAATAAGTCTCCTTATCGTCAGAAGAAAAATACAGAGTTTTCTATGGCTTAGAAAAAAATAAAAAGATGAAAAGGTGTTGGTGGGCCTATATGATAGCTTATACGGTACGGCAAATGCACCATTGATGTTTTCGATTAAAATGGCTGTAAATATACTGTTATTCGTACCGTACCATCCATTCCCCATTGGCCGTAATAGTTACTCCGTATGATGATGAACGAATTTATTTAATTTTAATGTGCATAACATAATGAAATATAATATTAATTTTAATAACGATATACACTCGTACTTATAAAGTTATGACTTTACGTTGCCAGCGAGCAAGATAGGTTAGGGCAAAAGTGACTGGGATGGTTTAACCTTATCTGGCATAGTATTAATTGTTCGAAATACACTTTATATTACGTATCGCAAAAAAACTTTCGAAAGAATCACTATCCATATATTCTTTTGCAGCATAATATTTAGCAGAAGATTACTTTTGGCGAAGTCCGCTTAACATAATTGTATATATCATAATAATTCTACACTATCCTTCAATAATATCCTTATAGTAGGATAGAACTGCGACCTTAACAGAAACTAATCTGTGCCTGAAATGCCAGAAGTGTAGGTTAGATCAGAACTGCGACGACCAAAGAAGCTAACGGCTGCCAGAAAAGAAGGTAAGGTTAGATTGAAATGGCGACACGCTGCTGAAAAAAATGGTTACCAGACCTCACGATGGTTAACCTCACACAGAAACGCATAGCTGCCAGATAAGTATGTTATGTTGTGTTAGAACTGCGACCCACAACAAAAATTGACAACTGCCAGGAAAGTAGGTTAGGTTGGAATTGCAACTTTCAACAAAAATGAACAACTGCCAGGAAAGTGATTAGGTTGAAACTGCGACCCCCAACAAAAATTAATGGCTGCCAGGAAAGTAAATAAGGTTAGAAGTGCGACCTTCTACAGAAATATACGGCTCGACTATTTACATACTTACACTTACTTGGCTGATAACTTTGTGCCACTTAACCCCTTATTTATGCACGGATCCTTGTATTAATTTACACGCACATAAATTTATTTTACACGCGACATTTTATTTGACATCGCATGAGAGGGGTTTAAACATATATCCAAAATATTTAAGGAACATCTCAGTATGCGATTTCAAATTCACTGGCACCATATTAAAAAATAAATAATAGAAATAATTCAATACATTTTAATTCAAAGTAACGAAGAACGACATGAATGATGATAATAATGTCGTCAACGGAATGAAATACAGAGAGCCAGTGAGTGAGAGATGAGCACGAATGTTTGTTACTGGGTGTTGGATGTTTTCTGTGTATTTTAGTATTATGATTTATCTATATACTAGCTTCTGCCTGCGACTTCGTCCACGTTGAATTCGCTTAACGCGGATAAAAGGTTATTTTCCGGGATAAAAAGTAGCTTATGTCTTTCCCCAAAACTCGAATATCTCTACCAAATTTCGTCTAGGCTCAGTTGAGCAGTTGAAGCGTGAAAAGGTAACCGACAGATAGACAGACACACTTTCGCATTTATTATATTTTACTAATTTATATGTGAAGCATATTACCAAGATTTCAAGTTCCTAGCGTAAAAAAATGATTACTGTCGATACAAAGTTTCATTCCCTTTTTCGTCCCTAAAAGGGATGAAATTTGACAACATAATAGCCTATGTCCTATTCTAATATGTAAGGTACATAATTAGAAAGATTCATAAATATTCGTCAAGTAGTTTTTGAGATTAAGTGAAACGTACATACATACTTTCACGTTTATAATATAGAATACGATTATGTATATCGTCGCCTAGGACCCACTAGCTAACGTACAAGCTTTGCTTAGTTTGTGACTAGGTCGATTTGTGTAAGATCGTCCCAGTGTTATTTATTTAAATCCCTTACTTTGTACGATCTTAATAAATTAAATATGTTTACATGTCGAGATGTTTAGACGTTTGGATATATTTATAAACTCGATACCTAGAATAAACGTCGGACGGTTTAAATGAAACACATACTTAGGTAAATAAGGTCAGGTCATAAGACCGGCTACATAATTCCAAGTAAATGCTAGTCCACTCGAGTGCTTTCCTCAAATATAGTTGTAGCATAACGGTAGTTATTATTTCAAGTATAAATAAAGTTCAAACCAAAATCACGAGCACGAGAGTGGTTAGATAGGTATATGGGTGGTCAATCAAAATGGCCCAGTAAGGAGAACTCAAAAACTATGAGAGATAGCGAAATTTGTTCTTAGGAACCATGGCGTCGATTTTAAATTTAATAATAATGGCATTCATTTTTTTTAACTATAGTGATAATTAATATTTGTATCCAGGAAAATGACTACATTTTGAACAATTACTTAAAGAAAAGAATTATTTCATTTTTGAGTTTTTCTTTTAATTGTTTAAACAAGATTCCTTTAAAAATGTGTTCCTTGAGACTTATGATTCCCACCATCCACAATAACAACGAAAAAACTAGCAGAATATATAACTTTGTTCAATTCCCGGTTATGAATGACTTAAAAAGAAATTGAATGCCATTATTATTAAATCTATAATCGACGCTATGGTTCCTACGAACAGATTTCGCTATCTCTCATAGTTTCTGACTTCTCCATACTGACCCATTTGGATTGATCACCCTGTATATCTAACGTGCATATTGTAATCTGTGTGAATCTTAGCGTAGCGCAAGCCAACACAAAAACTTTATCTACAATATCATATCAAATCTGGAAATATCATCCATCGTATTAAATCGCTTGCGTTATTTACGACGTATAATTCTAAAAAAAGCAGCTGTGAGCCAAAACTTCTTCGTCCAACAGTAAAGTGAAGCCCGACCGCGCACAACTTTACAGAAACCAAACAAAGGCAAACTTTTAACGAGAGTTGAAAAATGTATTTTTAAATAAAGTTGCCTGCGTAAAATGGACGTAACTGTTGCCTTGCGTGCTGCTGGGAAATAATATTCAAGCTTTAGAACTTGCTTGCACATGTTTAATGTACGTGACTACAGCGTGGGAACGAAAAACCCGGTAGATTTTTACCTTAATACTAGTAGATTTACCACGTATTCTTGATAATGTTATATCAACATATATCCAATTTTGCAATTAATATCACAACTTATTTATTTACTATAATATAAATGAACTAGCCGACGGAGTTAATTAGAACGCTCAAAAATTTAAACTCATTGCTGTAATACCGCACTTATTAGGTACAAAAGTTCATGTAACTTAAAATGATGGCAACTGGCAAATAAGTTTTCATTTGGGCTTCCGTGACCAAAGTACCGTTTTAGTATTTAACAATATTTAAACCACTTTTTTTCTCCAATTAGGCATCAGCATCGATAGTTAAAATCCTTCCAGTTAAGCTATCCTACTGTGTATACTCGTACGGCTTAAAGCTCTACTTCAGCACGGCACGGCTTAACCTCAAGAAAATGTACAGAAAAAGAAGTCGCAACGAAATTAATTAATTAAAATCAAGTCAAGTCCGTGGATTTTTGCTTCTATGGCGAACGCTACAAGCGTCGGTGTTTCTACGTTTAATATATTTTTATGAATAAAATTAAACCAACACTTTCCTACTCAGATTTGCGATGACATCACAAGAGTAAAATCTGACTGCGAGATTATATATCTAGTAAGTTTTATTTCAGTTTGTCAATGAAACTAGAAAAAAACGTACTTTTCATTTTTAACATTCATTGCTATCCTAAGCATTAAACTCTGGGGACTAAAACTTTAGCCCTGCCACTAAATTGAAACACTTTTCAAACATGAGCAGTGAAAAGATCTTTTTCACTATACTTTATACAAATGGACACTCATTTTTTACGAAGATATCAAAGAAAACCTGTATAAGTAGTAGTTATATGGCCAGATACCATTTTTTAACGTTTTGAACGCTTTCTCTCTCGCATCAAAATGTGGAATACACGCCAACATCTCCACTAGTGAGAAACGAATTTAAATCTTATCTGTCAACAGTAAAATTGCTTTGACAGCGTCTGCCATGACCACTTTAATGGTCGTTGGCGTGGTAGGCACGACAGCACACGATCACTTTAGTGGCTCTTGGCGTTCAAAGGATTAAAAACAGATTCACTTATTCCAAAAAAGATGCTAACTAAAAAACCAAACCCATTTTTTTACCAAGAATGATGATAAAAAGCTTAGCTTTAATTTCTCGGGATCGATAAAAAAATCTACTCCTGTACTTTTTCTGCCACTTATATAGTCACCGACACCAGTATAAAGAAAAATATAGATGATTAAGGCCGAGGAAAAGTATATTTGCCGATTAAGGCGGTGCATACCAGTATTATAATGTCGCCATTAAAGCATTCTTTGGTGAAACAGATTACAAAAGTACCTAAGTCATATAGTTTAAGTTTGGTGCATCCCAGACGAACATTATATCAAATATATTTTAACCAACTTAAAAAAATGCTCTATTTTTTTTACTATTTTATTTTATTTATTTGGAACATCAACAGCATTACAGAAAAAAACACAATGCTTAAAGCTAATACATAAATCAAATCAAATCAAATCAAAATATTCTTTATTCAAGTAGGCCTAGTTACAAGCACTTTCCAAATGTCAGTTACATGAGAGTGAATGTTTGCTGGGAGAAATACAATATGATCCAACATTTGCTGCAAGGATTAGGGAAACCCAGAAAAACCTAATCAGATCATTTAACTTAAGTGTAAAATTATTCATAAAATCATCATTTTTAAAATGAAAATAATCAATAAGATAAATCCCAAAAGGATTGTAAAAAAAAAAAAAATAATCTAGAATGTGTCTAGAATAAAATTCTAAGTGTCAGAGTATATAAAACAATTAAGATTAAAATAATAATAATACCTTAGGTATTCGTTAAAATAATTATTCATATACCTACATGACGCTATAATTTACATTAATCCCACGCGGCTTCATCATTCATGTAGTCTTGTGTGCTATAATAAGCTTTAGAAAATAATTTTCGTTTCACAATATTTTTAAATTTACCAATAGACAACTCAGTTATGCTGCTAGGAAGTTTATTATAAAATCTCACACAGTTACCCATGAATGATCTCCTTATTTTATGGAGCCTAGTAGCAGGCACTGCGAGCTTATGCTTAGTTCTAGTATTAATATTATGTATATCACAGTTCTTCTTAAAGTGGGTAATATTTTTATGTACATACATAATATTCTCATAAATGTATTGACAATGCACTGTCATTATATTAATGTCCTTAAACTTATCTCTAAGCGAGTCTCTATAGTTCATTTTATATATCGCACGAACAGCCCGCTTCTGCAGAACAAATATAGTATTAATGTCGGAAGCACTGCCCCATAGTAAGATGCCATACGACATAATACTGTGGAAATAACTGAAATACACTAATCGAGCCGTTATCACGTCTGTTAATTAACGAATCTTACTTACTGCAAAAGCTGCAGAACTCAGACTATTGGAGATATTAGCAATATGGGGACCCCATTGGAGCTTAGAATCTAATGTTATACCGAGAAAGACTGTACTATTAACTAGTTCCAGTTCCTCACCTTTAACCATAACGCTTGCTTGCTCGTGTTTTACGTTACTCGTGACAAACTTAACACATTTAGTCTTTTTCTCATTCAACAATAAATTATTTACATTAAACCAATTTACTACGTCACAGATAGCATTGTTTACGTCATTGTAGGATCGTTGATTTCGTACAACTTTGAAAATTAGAGACGTATCATCTGCAAACAAAACTATCTCATGGTGGGTCTTTACAAGGTGTGGCAAGTCGTTTATATAGATAAGGAACAGGAACGGTCCCAATATTGATCCCTGCGGCACACCCATAGAGACTAATGACCCCGGTTAACGCTTTCCATTCACGTCAACCCTTTGTATTCTACCATTTAAATAAGACTCTAATAAATTTAGTGCTGATCCTTTAACTCCGTAATGGTGTAGCTTCCTGATCAGTGTCTCATGATTAACGCAATAGAAGGCCTTAGATAAATCACAGAAGATGCCTAAAGCATCTCGCGATTCCTCCAAGGCATCGAAAATGTGTTTCACGAGCTCAACTCCGGCGTTGGATGTCGAGCGACCCCGCGTAAAACCGAATTGCTTACTATGCATCAAATTATTCAAATTAAAATGTTTTAACAATTGCTATAGAATTAGCTTTTAAAAAAATTTCTAAATGTAGGTAGTACAGATATTAGTGTAAAGTTAGTGGGGTCAGAGGTACTACCTGATTTAAATTAAGGAGTTATTTTGCTATGTTTCATCAGATCAGGAAACTCACCGCAGTCAACACTGTTATTGAATATATCTGCCAAGTCAGGCGCTATTACTTCTATTAGGGATTTGACAGCATGCACTGAGACCCCCCATAGGTCATTGATTTTTTCGACATTAATTGATTTAAATGCCTTTACTACATCTGAAGGACTGACATGTTCAAAATAAAAGTCCTTACTACATTCTGGGAAGTTTTCTTTTAACAACAAAACGGCAGACGAAGGTGATGAATTTAAACACTTTGTTGTGGATACTAGTATATCGGTGAAGAAATTTTTAAATTCTGTTGCTACATCTAAACTAGAATCTATAATTTTGCCATCAATTTTTAATTCTAGATCACTAATTGCGTGCCTTGTTCTACCAGTCTCCGCATTAATCACTTTCCAGGTGGTTATGATAATATTAGAACTATTTTTGATTTTCTGGGATAAATAATTACGTTTGGCAATATGACAATCAATTTTGAATTGTTTCGAATATTGCTTTACATGTTCTTTAAATTCATCACTCGTATTAAAACGCCGAACGGGTAGCGCCTGAAACAAATGTTGCTTCATTCTTTCCACACGATCTGTGGTTACCGGTACAAAAGTAATTTGTTTTTTCACTATATTTTCCCTTAATATCTCAAATTCCATTAATTGGCCTAAATGATCTGATTCTAATTTACTGATTATACTTTGTTTAGAAGGAGAAATATCAGTGAAAATGTTATCAATACAGGTGGCGCTGGTATCGGTCACCCTAGTAAGTTCCATAAATACGTGGCTTAAAGGAAAAGATTTGAATAGATTCAACAATCTAATACTTAGTGTTGAATGTTCCAGAAGATTTACATTGAAATCGCCGCAAATAAGTAATTTTTTACGTGTACGCGATACCTTAAAAAGCACATATTGCATAATAGTTTGAAAAACATCGAAATTACTTAATGGCGGCCTATACACACAAACTACAATAAATTGCTCTAGTTCTACTGCACTTAATTCTATGGTCCGTTCAACAGACAAGGATACAATGTCCTTACGTTCCTTAAATTTCAATTGACTATTTAATATAATTAACGACCCACCATGTATGGAAATAAGTCTGGTGAACGAACTACCCACCTGGTGATTATTGAATTGGGGCATTATCTCATTGCAAGTTAGCCAGTGTTCAGTTATGCATAAGATATCAATATTATAGGCATTTAAAAATAATTCAATCTGCAAATCTTTCCCTCTAATACACTGAATATTTTGATGAACCAGGTGGATATACTTTTCATTGCCAGAAAAGGATTTCTCCATTGTCTCATCACTTAGTTTAAATTATTACACATAACAACATTAATGTCGGACTACTCAATAGAAGCAGAGTTATGTACCAAATTCTTAGTAGAAATGTCAATTAAATAGGCTAGTGACAAAACTATTTGTCGTTTGCAATAATTGGAATGGTAAAACTTACCTTTGTCAAAAAACAATGATTACTAACATATTTGTTAGCGTCTACTATTCTAAACTTACTACTATATGTACAAAGATTATATAAAGATGTATTTAAAATATATCTTGTATCATTTTCAGATTTTGTCAATTGTTTAGAATAGGGAAAAGTGAACATAATAATTTCCTGAACTATAATTGTGTTCAAAGTTTCATAAAATTTAATTAAATCATTCTTGTTCACTTTACCCCTGTTTCCCAAAAGAATAAGCAGTGTTGTCTTGGAATTAATATTACTGTCTTTTAGAATTTGGTTTGAAATAATGTCAAGGCTACTAAAAGGCAAACAATTGCTACTTACACTATGTCCCTTTAAGTATGAGTTTAACAGTGGGCCCATACCACTTCCCATCTCATCACAGTACATGATAACCTTAGGTTTAGGTGTGCTTGGTGCGGTGTGGAAGGAACTTTCACTGGATTTTTCTGGCAAACTGGCACACAGAGAGGAAAGCCAATAACAGATGTTCACAGCATAACGGTTAACGAGCCATAAAAAGTAGGTAATGGTACTAATGGTTTAAGATTGGAACCTCGCATTATATAAAGACCATATATATAAATTCGAGAAAGATGAGACACCCAAAACAAGACAAGATAAAACAAAACTATGTAATTAACATAAGATTTAGTAACAAAATCTTGTTAAATGAACATAATTTTATCAAATTATCACCTATTTTAGTCGTTAACCCGTCGTATGCGATATATATGAAATTATAACATATAATTAAAATAAATGCTCTGCACATATCCGTGTCTAATGATAAGAGGGGTTAATATTGCCACTTGTAGTCGTAATCATGTTTTTGAAAAATAAATAGTTTTCATCACTGTCAAGTAGACACGCGAGTTAAAAAATAAATCATCGACGTTTCAGACTCTTTACAGCTTCCGTGTTCATGGGGTTAACTGTTTACCCCTTAATAGCTTCCGTGGTACGTCGGGAACTCTAATGATAAACTATAGGCGATATAATCCATTAAATTGTTTTATTTAAAAAAGTGATAAAGAGAAAACTGAAAAAAAATATTAAGGGAAGTTTGCTTTGTTAATTTCATCTATCCAGCGCCTGATAAATGCAACGTCAGGCAATCATTAGGCAAAGAGGATAACACAAATTCACCATCAAGTGGTCTATTTATAAATAAAGTTCATGTTCCCCAAGCTCTAAAAAATGCAATAATGTTATGGGTGTCAAATTCCAATCATAAATGCAGATGGTAGTTGTAAATCAAACTAAAAAGATTTTTTTAAATTTATCTGTACTATCGTTCAAAGTGTAAGCAAATGTTTCTCCCACTGATTAGTACGTGTAAAAACGTGTACCTTTCTTAAATTAAGTAAAGCTTAGCTTAAACTCTGACTAATGCCAGCGGGAAGCTGCCTGCAACGCGACGAGATTAAGTTTTAATTAAACAGCCGGGATGTTGCACGTATACCCGGGAAATTTTGAAATTGTAAAAAATCGGTGTAAGTATGTTTACACGTTAGGTTTAATGTAAAAAAAGGAGTATTATATTATTATATATTTAAAGTGTACATCTGTGTGTCTGTCTGTGACGTCGAAGAGCTTAAATGGATAAACCGATTTTACCCAAGTTTTTTTTTAATTTAAAGATGACTTAATCGAGAATGTTATAAGTTTTGATTGAAATAAATCGGTTCAGCCGTTTGACAATACCAAATATACCAAAGCGATACCGAACCGAGTCCATTACAGAAATTACTCTGACCAAATCTGAACCCAGGGAAATTCTAATATGACCAAATCGAAATATTGACACATTCACGACTGCGAGCCTGCTCGCCAGGCGCTCTGCTCGTAGCAAGTTTTCGGTTCGTAAGGTTTTTGCCATGTTATTGGCTACCAGTGTAGCGATACGAAAATGTTGGTTGTTAAAACATCTTAAATTTTACTACATAAATTCACTGTTTCTCAAAATCTAACACATATGTTATTTATGCATAGTTTACGCATGTGTAATTAGGATGTATTTACTAAGTCTGAAACTAGCACAGGTCGGTAAATAAATAAATTACGCTTCGTTGCGGTCGTGTTTCACACGAGCGAGGCTGCGGGCAGCAACTAGTGTGTAATTAATTAACAAGCAGCTGGCCTGGGAAACGTCCCCAATTTTAGGAAGTGTTACGAGGTGCTACGAAGCCTATTGGAACACATACCAGCGCGTTCGCGTGCCAAGGAGTATTGTACCTGTCAAGAACATAGTTTACAAAACTTGATGTTCCGAAAAATAATAAAGATAAGTTTCATAATTGAGACTTATCTTTGCGGGATTCCATATTAGATTGACGGATTATAGTCCCTTTGCTATTGCGCGAAATAGTGTCTTGGTTAGATGTGACAATAAATTGTGCTAACATGCGCATATTTTCATGCAATTTCCACATTATTTTTTTATGTGATGATAGACGGGCATTTGAACGCAATCTCACCTATTGTGAAGTGACGATGCGGCCGAGGATGTATCATGCCCGTCTATAAACAGCCTATTCACTCTTGTCTATAAAAATACGCATGCAAATATAACAAACCACCACCAGACAGTATAATCCTCGACACGTGTTTCGCCTCTCTACGAGGCATCATCAGGAGATATACAGGAGAAGTTGACGGTCCGGTGACCACCCGAAAAGGAGATGTTGACTTGAGGCCGGGTGTCCCGGACAATATAATTATACTGGTTCCCGTGACCGGGACAAAAACAACTCTCTTTCTTCAATAATTATAATATAAATTCACAACTCGCTACTACATTTTTGTTATGTCAAGTCAAAATTATAATTTTTTTCTTCTTCTTTTATGCTATTAACCATAGACATCAAATTTAAATAGTTTATAATAAAAATAGTATTGTTCCGTTCGGAACAGTTTCTCATAATATTGGTTTTACTGCTGTTAATTTCTAGTCCTACCTGCTAACTTGCGGCGTGAAGATCGCTTAACATCGACTGCAGCTCCATTTTACTCTCAGACAGCTACACGATGTCGTCGGCACATCACAAATGACTTATATATGTGTTGTTTATATTTAGACCGACCCTTTGACAATGTAGTTGTCCAACGACTCTTGTTGCACTGCTACAAATAGGGATTGTCAGCCATGGGGGTATAGATATACAAGGCTGGCAAACCCTTTTCACGTCGAAGTGCTTTTCTCAAACACGCAATGAAATAAATTTAAAAAAACCGGCCAAGAGCATGTTGGACCATGCTCAGTGTAGGGTTCAGCAGCCGTTTATACAAAAAAATGAACTACAGATGAAAAAAATACGATATGAAAAAAACACTAAAGAAGCACAGTTTTTTGACAATAACTTAAAAACGGTATGTCTGATGATGTTGAAAACAATTTTCGTTGGAAGTATGTATTCAGTTATATATTTGTAATTTTTTTAATATTTTTTGCACATACCTTTTAGGAACAATTTTGGCTACATTCGGAGCGAATATTTCCGAAAATTTTCACTAAATCAAAAAATTTTTTGGAACCTCATAGTGTTTCTAAGCGATCTGTCGAATGATGTGCCACACATTGATTTTTGCGGAAAAAAAATCAGTTTCGGCTACATGTATGGAGTGACCCCCATTAAGTTAAATAAAATATATATATATATATATAATTCTAGGGGTAGAAATATATATATTTTTTTATTTAACTATCAAGCTAAGTAGCGGCTTACAAGAAACCTGCTATGTTCCAAATGTCATCAATATACGTCTTACAGTTTTCGAGTAAAATGCCTGTGACATACGGACGGATGGACGGACGGACATGACGAAACTGTAAGGCCGCGTTCAAACCAAACTGACTGTTAGCCGCCGAATGTGAGCAGGCTCACTATGAGCCCCAGTGTAAACGTGAAAATAAACGGTATTATACATCAGCGTCTACGCATAGCGTAATAACGTATTGTAGGTTAGGTGTGAACGAAAAAGTGAATATGTATGGAAATACAATAAACTGCGTAACGTTCGCTCACTTTCGGCGGCTTACAGTCAGTTTAGTTTGAACAAGGCCTTAGGGTCCGCTTTTGCCATTTTGGCTACGGAACCCTAACAACAACAAACAATGAAATCGATTTTCCTCCCGAAACATTTTTAATTTACCCATCCAAAGCATTTCTTCCTTCATTTCGTTCATACATACTTGTTCGTTCTTTTGGCACGCTCATAGCGAATTAAGTTTTTGTATATTTTTTTTGGTAAGTAGGTCGCGAGCCTCAGTCTCAGGGAGCCATTCGTTTTACTCAGGCACTAGAGTTTGTCCATACCTACCTTTGTTCAACGCCATGTCTTGGACCTTGTACTGGAGTTATTTTTTACACGGATTGATGGGTTTCCTTATAGGATACGTTTTATCCGACTACACTGCAGAACAAAAGAGGTATTTTGACTTTTTCTTCTCCGCTGACGAAGTTTAGCCATGAGCGCAGATGTTTCCCACCGGACGCACCATAGTATCATCTCGCGTAGATGAAATCAGGCCAATGATGATGATGGTGGTTAACAACGTTAAGCTTCAAAAGAAATACATCAATTAATATACCGTTAATTATTTCCATTTTCTTAATAGTATTTTTAATAATTATTTTATTCTTGGGTCAATTAACTTTTTTCTGTTCCCGGTTGCCATTAAGTCTCCTGAGTCACTCTTTAAAACGGGGTAAAGGCAAATCATTATTTTTCTAGCCAATATAGGTCCATTTTTCAAGGGCGCATCGCGCCAGTATATTAGTAGCCAAATGCTTCTTTATTGACATGTTAATTCTTTTTCATAAATACTCGATACAAAAAATATATACCTACTCTTAATAGGGCATATCTTCATGCATGTATGAAATTTTTATCGCTTTTTTTAACTAAATATCAAAATACCGTAAAAACTATTCCAAAATGTGAAATTAAAATTAAAATCGGCCAAGAAATACGCATATTATACGCTTTTGAAACTAGTAATTTGACAGAGAGGTCCGATATGCACTCTTACGTCATAGTGCACTCCGGCCATATAAACTCCATATTAAATTCTGTTTTGCAAGAAAAAGATAGAATGAAATGTTTGATGGCTTATATCTTGGTTATTTTTATAGCTAATTGAAAAATTATTTTTGTCTACTGTTTGTTATATGAATAAGCTTTTAATAAAGCAAAAATTCAAATTCATGCATATTCCCTATTGTGGAACAGAATCAATAATAGCTGATCTTAACAAAAATTGGTGACAAAATAAAGAAAGTTAAAAGCTTTTGTGAAAGTTTTGCACATTTATATTTCAATTTCGAATGATGTTTTTTTAAAAAATAGCCTTTCTTGAGGGTTCAGTAGCCAAAATGGCAAAAATGGAAACTCTTATAGTTTCGTCACATCCTTTATGTCACAGGCAATTTACTCAAAAACTACATAGGTACACACAAATTTCATCAACATACATGTATTGATGAAATTTGGAGTATAGGTGTATAAGCTGCTATTTAGTTTGATAGTTAAATAATATATATATATATATATATTACTGGAGGTTACCATACATATCACCGAAACTGAAAAAAAAAATCAGCAAATATGGCATGTTTGCTGATTTTTTTTGAAAGCTGAAAACTTCCGAAACTTCGGGAATCAAAAAGAGATAATAATATACGCGATATAATCCGTTAAATGCTTTTATTTAAATAAAAAAATACAAAGATAAGGCTTAATAAATACTTTTAACGAAAATTATTTTCAACATGATAGAATATACCGTTTCAGTTATTGCCGAAAAACTGCACTTCTCAGCAAAAGGAATATGTAATTAAGTGCCGTGGAGATTCCCTTTTTTGCTAGCGCCCTTTTTCATGTCGATTTTTTTTAATCATGTATAGTGCATTTTTATATGAACGCTTGCAGAACCCTATGTACACTGAGCATATTCCGATTTTTTGTACTTTGAAGTATGTAGGTTATGGCAGGATGTAGTAATATCGGTTGTAATTTTTTAAAGTAACGGGAAACTATCGAGGAGTGAAAGGAATTCTATCCTCCATGCGCAAAACTTTCAGTATGTGTTAGTAAAACAATAAGATAATTAAAATGTGTAAATATTTATAGCCTGTTTGTCCTCCTTAATCAGGAGACGTCGCTTCAATAAATAGTGAGCTTTCATAATTTAGCCGCCGCACCGCCACACGCAATTTATTATACGCTCAGGTATGTTCCCTCGGTGGTGTTTAGGAAACAGCGCAAAGCCGTGGCAGGACTCGAGGCGTGATTACACAAATAATAGTGTGCAAACATTTCCGTATTATTGACAACATTTCAAATATCCAAATTGGATCAAACTGGATCCAATTTCGTTGATTAATTAACAAGGAAGACAAAAACATTATTAATAGTTATCTGTAAGTTATAAAGTCGGCAAATAAAACACTGGAGTTCTAACTAAAAATTGACTTTATTATGTACATCTCAAGTAAACCCATATGAGCGTGGAGGTCTTATACGTGTGTATCGTTGTGGGGGGGGGCGGTACATGGGGGTAGCAGAAGTTGAAATGGTTTTTTTTCAGCATGCGTCAACGTGTGGCACATATTTTGACAGTGCTTTTAAAAACATTAAAAAAATTGTAAATCTCTTTTGAAATAATCGCTCCGAAAGTAGTTAGGTATACATTTTGTCCCCCGTCCCCCCCTCTTATCTTTTAAACTGTATGTCTAAAAAATATGAGAAAAATTACAAAGGTAACGCTCGATAAACACTTTCAACGAAAATCATTTTCAATACTATCCAATCTTCGTTTCAAAATATTGCGCTTCTCAAGGAAAGGACTTAAGTGCTATGAAAATATTTCATATTATAGTCATTGTGTTTGTAATCTGATATTCAGTTTAATACAATATTAATTATCTTAATCTGTTGATACAACGCCGGCATTCCGTCATACGCTGCACCGACCTGTTCTAGTAAACATTTGGTGTGAGGTCTCGGTGTCATCTTGCGGAGACTGGAATGTTTTCATTGCCCTTGGTCCCACTGATGTTTTAATGGTCGTGTTGATATCGGGCGTCACTGCTCAGTAAGTACGAGTATAAGCGAGCTTGAGGCGGTCTAATGTTACCGTAGTTTCTTTATCGCGAATTACTTTTGTAAAGTCGGATGTCTTCTCATAACTTCATAAAGTATGAAGTATTTGTTTTCTTTGTCTAAAATGCAGCCATTTCGATGCTGGTAATGGTTTGCCTGTTGATGTTTGATAGATTAATTAACTTTGCTATGGATATACGGGTTTTCTTTCACAAAAAACGGAAAATGGAAGAGAAAATTGACACGATAATGCTCATTCCATCTTTCCATCCTAATGGACGGAAAATGTACAACTACTCCTAATAATGGTATTCTTTCCGATATTGCTCAAATTGGTAAACCTATAAAGGAAGTCATAAACACATATACGAAAATAATAGGGACTTTGTAGCGGACTGGATCAAAGTATATAAATGGTTGCAGTCGATATACGTGAGATATACTGTCCAGAAATCCTTGTCAGCAATTTTTACCTCATGAAAGTATACAAACTTCTTCTTCTAATCTTCTTCATCTTATGTTTGGTACCTATTATAATTATAAACATTAATAAATAAAAAGCCATTTATTCAGCAGTTCATTTTCAAAAGTTTATTGTCAGCAACATGATCAAGAATTACCTAGTGTACAAATACTTATTATATACCTGGTCAAAGAACACAAGGTAATCCTTAATCTATGGGGAATAATTATTTATTCACCATTGATTTATTGCAGTACGCCTCACACATGTACGATGAAACAAGTTAAACTTTTACTTACGCCCTACCTGTAATTCATCGTTGCCCTATTTTAAATTCAACTCTAGCTTCGGCCCCGCTGCACGGTGTTCTGTGTTTGCATCGCAATCGGTTTCTTGAAGTTGTGAATGTGCAACCGGGTACACATTTTGTTCCTTCTTCTCCGAAGTTGTACTGATAGTAACAAAGCCAAACAGGTGAATTTGATCGTAGTGGCTGTTACGTCGTGAAAAACTCCTTCCTTGTGTCAAATTAATTAACGAAATTGAGATTTCTTCTCTGCGTAGGCTGGAAAGCGCTGTCGTTTTGTCTGTTTAATCATGCTGGCACGCTGTTTTTTGATGCTGGCGATTTCGAGGCTTTAGATATGGTGTCGGAGCAGAATATTCATTTTGTTTATTTATTTTTTCGACACACCAACAAAGTTACAAGGCATTACATTTAATTTACACTAAAAGCTAGGAGCACTTCTAACCCACACCTCAATAACAGATGTGCAACAGCATTTACAAAAATTGGTCAGTTACCTAAACGTGAAACATAAATTTATAATAACAAATCAAATTTTTCTTATCTTGCATAGTGCGAGTCGGACTCGCGCACCGAGGGTTCCGTGCAAAGAAACTTTCACTTACTCTAACATTATTACCCAGTTCTGGTTTAGTTAATTTTGCACCTGATATGTACAGATTTGCATCCAAAAAATGTTTTGTAAAAAATAATAAATGTGCAGATCAAGTCCTTTTATATGATACCCTCCTTGACCTAGTAGCTACACTTTTAATTTTTACCCCCCTTCTTCTTCTTTCGTGTCGAGGTTCCTCAAATAACGGATGCCCAGTGGGCAGCGGTATTGACAGCCCTAGCCGTCGCGTCTCTCAGGTCCAGTTCCGAACAGGAGTACGGGCACGCCGGACACTCCAGCAGGTGCGCCATGGATTGTGGTGCTGTGTTGCACACACATTGGGTTAAGTTGTCATGGAGCAGACCCCATCTGGCCATGTTTACCTTGCAGCGGCCAACTTGAGTTCTGAGCCTGTTTAGTGACCTCCAGGTTGACCATGGTTCGTTTTGACCGGGCGGCAGTTGCTCCAAGGCTGGCACGTATGCGTCAGGTGGGGGAAGCTGGCTCCGCCACAGCAGGCGACGCGCATTGTGTGGGTCGCCCTGCAGGGGCCTGGTGCTTCGCATGAAGCTCTTACGGCTCTTGAGTCGGGCAGGCGGCAGTTTGTGGCCATGCAGTGGGTGGCGCGGATCGGTCTCCTGGTTAAATTTTTCAACAGCGCAGGAGACCTCTCTACGGATATTTGGAGGCGCGATACCCGCGAGTGGGTACAGCTTGGTGAGCGGGGTTGGCTTGAGGCATCCGGTGATAGTGCGACAGGTATCGTTTAGTGCTGCGGTTACCAGGCTAGCGTGCGAGGAACGGTGCCATACTGGACAGGCGAATTCTCCAGCAGAAAAACACAGTGCCAGACCGGTGGTGCGTAAAGTGTGCGGGGCTGCTCCCCAACTTGTAGACGTTAGTCGTCGCAGCAAGTTGTTCCGCGCGTTGACCTTCAAGCTTGTGTTGGCGCAGTGTGTTTTGAAGGTAAGTGCTCTATCCAGCGTGATTACCAGGTACCGTGGATGTGCGCAGTGCTCTATAGTCGTTCCATCCCACTTCACGTTCAGAGGTCTGTTCGCTTGACGGTTGCGCAGGTGGAATGCACAGGTCTGTGTCTTGCTCGGATTTGGTCGAAGACAGTTGGCCTTATAATAGTATCCGAGATGCTCCAGTGCCCCAGACAGGGTCTCCTCAGCTTCCTCAAAAGAGCGGCATTGGGCAGTGAGAGCCAGGTCGTCTGCGTAGAGGAACCGCTGAGTCCCTGGCGGGTTGGGCTGGTCGTTAGTATATATGTTGAAGAGGGTTGCAGCCAGCACACTGCCTTGGGGAAGACCGTTTTTTTGACATCGCCACCGACTTTTTTCCTGGTTGAGATGGACCTGAAAGCGACGGTTACGAAGCAGTTCACCGAGAATTCGAACGAAACCCATGTCTCGCGTGACATTTGCAACTTTAGATAGTAGGGTTCTAATGTTGACAGTATCGTAGGCTGCCGATAGGTCGACAAAAGCCACGCCAGTGACCATGCCGAGCTCGAAACCATCCTCAATGTGTTGTGTCAGCTTTAGTGTCTGGCTTGTACACGACTTTCCGGGACGGAAACCAGCCTGTTCGGGGATAAGTTTGGAGTCCACCGCGCATGTCAGCCGATTCAGAAAGAGACGCTCGAACAATTTGTAGGTGTGGCATAGTAAGGAGATGGGACGGTAGCTTTTAGCGTCATCGGGTGATTTTCCAGGCTTTAGCAACGCAACTATCTTTGATTTCCGCCATACCCTTGGTATATTGAGCGTCACTAAACAGTTGTTGTAGAAGGATAGTAACCAAGATGTCGCCACTGGTCCGAGGTGTTTTATTTGTTCCACCGTGAGATCATCCACCCCAGCCGCCTTCCCATTTTTCAGATTTTTTATCGCGGTAACAAGTTCGTGTGTTGAGAAAGGCCCACTCAGTCCGCTGTTGTTTTCCTGAACTTCCGGGTTTGGTAGGAAACTGGGAAAACGGTGAGGTGGCTTGCCGTTAAGCAGCAGCTGGCTCGCAATCTGATTGGCCGTAGTTTGACCCGGGTGCATGGCTGTGGGCGCATCGCCGGTGAGCTTGTGGAGAGTGGACCAGGCCTTTTAGCTGTTATGTGTCATGTTGATATTTGCAACAGTGTCTTCCCACTTTGCCCTACGAGACTTGGCAAGTTCATCCATCAGTTTTGTTCCTGTAAGTATGGTTTCTTCAGAGAAGGGGTCGTTCGTGAACTGAGCTTCGTAGGTCCGCAGCAGCTTTGACGTCTCTGGATTAAGGCCCGGGATGTGGTTTGAGCGGCAGCCTCTAGGTATCGTCCAGCGTGACACGGTTCTCACAATCTCGATGAAAGAGTCGTAATTGGAGGCCACGGGTTGCAAAGACTGCAACTTCTCATCAATGCCATCGGAATATTCAACCCACCGAGCTTTCGCGAAATTGAAACGTCGCCGGAAGGGGACTAGGATTGGTTGCACAACAGCCTGCACCCGGCACATTATAGGTCTGTGGTGTGTCCTAGGAATGGGCGTGCAGACGACCTTAGAGCACTGGGAGCTGACATTTTCGCTTACAAAAATAAGGTCGGGGTTATAGCTGCGCCGCCATCGACCGCTATTGAAGGACCCCGGCAGCTTGGGGTTGTGTAGGAGAGTGAGTCCGTTGGCCTCTGCCCAGGTTTCAACCGCCTCACCGTCGCAGTTGGTTTCACGGTAGCCCCACGTGGTGTTGTGGCTGTTAAAGTCGCCTACTACTATTTTGGTGCGGCCGTCGGTCGCGTCACCTGGAACCCAGGGCTGGAATGGTTGTGCGGGCGGTTTGTAAACGGATGTTATTGTGCATGTGCCAATGTCCACAGTTATGAGCTCCATTGTGTTTCGGTATTCGGAAGAAGAACACGATATAAGTAGATCCGGCTTGGCAAAGATGGCGCTGCCGTGCTTTGGGTGTGGTATTTCTGCTATCAAAGTCAGTCCATGTATCTGCGGCCGGGTTTGGCCGGCGTCACGATGGGTTTCTTGGACGCATAAAATGTGGCATTGCGTCTCGCGGCACAGTTCCGAAAGGATTTGCGCTTTGTCCTGTGAGAAGCCCTCTATGTTCACAGAGATGACTGTCAGAGCTGGCTCTGAGAAGTGCCGTTGGTGATCGCATGTATTACTTGGTGGAACCATCGTGTTGAAAGGATTAGCCGTTCGATACTAGTACCGAACGTTGCCCAGGGTGCGCCAGACGCTGTGGTGATCGTGTTCACGTTGAAAAGCTTCGAAATGCGTCGTGCGGGGAGGCTCCTTTCGTGCACCCCCCTTCATATTCGTATATTTTTTAGGAAATAAAAATATATTTTAAAATGTTTATTTTGCAATACATTTGGGCTGGCCATGCTTATAACTTTTTTTATGACATAGGAGACAAACGAGCAGACTGGTCGCCTGATAGTAAGCGATAACCGTCGCCCATAGACACTTGCATCACCAGAGGAGTCACAAGTGCGTTGCGGGCCTTTGAGGTGGGATGCGCTCTTCTCTTGAAGGCTTGAAGGTCACATCGGCCATCGGTCCGGAAATACTGCAGACGGCAATTTATTCCCCAGTTCAGTCGTGCGAGACAGGAAATTTATAGTCGGAGAGACAGACAGACAAAGTCGCACCATAAGGGTCCCTATTTTACCTTTTTGGTATGGAACCCTAAAAACGCACTATGAAAAGGAACGATTGCGCAACCGATTTCAAATATTGCGCATACCATGGACAGCACGACGCACTAATAAATTCATTCTTGAACAACTAAGGATTTACTGACGTCTTAAACTGGTTGTAATAGGGAAAATAGCCAATAAAAGACCCCGTGGGCGACCTACCTACAAGTTTAACCAAATCCTAAAAATAACAAGACTTTCTATCACAACTGCTCTGAGAAAAGCCGAAGATAGAGTGGCATGGTAACAGTCCGTCACCGACTCCATCAAAGCATTTCAGGACGGACACGACCTTCAGAAAAGTGTCCCTTCAGTTGAAGAACAAGAAAAAGAAGAAGGTGCAAGTGTGACGGTCAGATGTACAGTTTCTATAGTAAACCCGCGTCAATAATGGTGCTTTTGTATGATTTCTCTTATGACGCTACGATCAGTTACTAGTCGCCTAGGCTCTTTTGGAATGAGTAAATTTAGAAATCACTTTTTATATGAAATCGGGATGTTTTATTAAATGCTTTGAATTTTTTAGCCTTTAATTTCGTTGTATAAAAACCAGATAAAAAAATTAAATGTTGCTAATATGCGGCACATAACTTTTCATCTCTCAAGTTAGCAGCTATAGGAAATCGTTTGAGTCGTGACCTGCTTTTAGGCTTTGAATGTAAGCGCGCGGTAGGACGTCTTCTGCCCGCTATCCGTCAAACTCTTGCAGGCAATGATTCAGTTACGCAAAATTCATCAAATTTGCAGCAAGGTGTCCGAATCTGAAATCAGATTTCAAAAATTCTGACAACTCCGGAAAATATCGGAAAACAGAAATTTTAGTAATTTAAATATTAAGTAAAAGACAACAAAAACGCGAGGCCGAAAGCCGAGCTTCCCCGTAGCACCGAAGGTGCAGCTAGCTTCACGACCGGGCTCCCATCTACGCGAGTCCCAAGGGCCCGAACGACTCACCCAGATACTTACCATACCCCTATTTCCAATAATGACTATTTACTGTATTCGAAGATTAAAATAAGTATATCTCCTTGCATGTGCAATTTACTTACTTAATGGTTGCCCTCGATCCGTGTGGTATTTTGTCTTGTAAATCATAGCTAAGAACACTCTCAATTACGTCCTCATTCACACATAAAAAAACTAAATCAAAATCGATTCATAATACAAGCACACGCATGCACACACGTTAAACTTATATTATATAGGTACCTCCTCTCCTTTTCGTTAGGGGTTAAAAATGTCGACTTGAATTTCCACGATATTTCCTGCTTCTCGTATCAGCACATCGAATTCATCAGACAAAGTATGGCATGGCAAACATCAATGTTTGCCTGCAATATTTATTTTCATTATTCGCAGCCGGTGGCTGCCAACGTTTTTCCTTGGCCCTCGTTACCTGCGCTTCGTTAAAAATTCAATATGCAGGGGCATGCCCTACGCTTGTTGAATATTGCGAAACTACCTAGACCCTAGGATTAAAACACGTTCATCATAAATTCAAACCGGCAAGGTACTTTCAGTGGCGTTTTCTGAAATCGCTGGCTAAATAATGAGTCTATTTCGGATGCGATAAATAATTCAAACTCATAATGAAGGTCATGAAAGTAATAAACTGAACACTTTGTTACCTTATTAGAGCTAAGTAGATACATAATTTCGCCTGTATACTCGTATGAAACTGATTGCTAGTGTCAATTAAATTCTAATTATATATCCCTATACATATGCCTTTCATTTCGTAGAAAAACAACTGATCAATATATCCAAAAATACTTTTAGTAGAATTTTCAAATGATATAACTAGAATGTTTATTTCATGTATCATTATTTCGTAGAAGCATGTATAGTAGAAAATCATTTCGAATAAGATTAATTTAATAGAATAAACATTCAATAGAGTACACTTTTAGTACTTATATTCTACTTTTCGCATGATTTTCAAAATCTAGGAACCGTGTTAGGTATCGTCGACTAGTAGGTAATAAATAACAACCGAGTTAGGTTCTTTCCTTATTTTTCGTCTCTCAGAGCGGACATAGGTGCCCTGCGAAGCGGAGTTCCGTCGATCTCTTGGCGGGTTGAATTTTCTAGCATCTAAATATTATGTTTATTCATCATTCTATTAAATGTTAATTATAATAAGTATACGAAATATGTAATATACCATATTGTGTTGTTACAATAAACCAAAAAATATACGATGTGATTTCCAACCACATGATTTGAACCATTTTTCTATATAGTAATACATTTTGTTCTGAAATGAAACCTATAGTTACGTTGTTCGATGCTGTGAACGTTTTTCTAAGAATATATCATATACCTATTGTGGGCACGGACATAATCTTAAATCAACCTCATCATAAGCGTCAAAAATCCAATGCTAAAGCAAAAATGTAATAATTTATAGTTGGGTTACATTTCCACAGTTATAGTGCAGTGTTGTGCCAATTTGGCTTTGTCAGACTATAGGTACGGGATATGATCATAACGAATACCTAAATTAAATACCTACATATGTACAATATATATAAATAAGAGAGAGTTATTATTTGCTGCCATAGAAACACGAATTGCTCTTTTCTACTCTATTGTTGTCAGAGGCCCGTTTCACAAAAGTTTGTATTTGGAAGTCTCTTTTTAATACATATTGTTGAAAGTTACAAGTTTTTGTGAAACGGGACCCAGGTCTCTAGTTCACGGCCTCTTTTCCGGTGTCCTCTTCATCTTCCCCGATAATTTTGACCTCATGCTCATGCCATCATGACAGAACGTAATCGAAATCGCTTGGCCGTAAGAATGGAGAAAGGAAGGTGTTCCAAAATTCACGTTGATCCGTTGCTGTGTTAATGAACGACAAACCAACGATTTGTTATGCAAGGCTGCAAAGTTGTTATTTGGTGCGAATGCTTGAATTCAAATTGAACCACGAGCTAATTATGTGGTTCAAATATAAAGATTCCTGAGCATAACGAGGCTGTCAAGACACGAGAAGGCAAATAATTTTGCAGCTGAGTGAAACACACAACTCTTCACCTCACTATATACAGCGAGGGAAATGTGAGATGTAAGAAAAACTATGAAATTATAACAAACCGATTAATGTTTCTATTAAAACTAATGATAATGAACCTACGAGACACACTCAAAGCGAAACAAATAAATGAACATAAAAACATATAAATTCGAACTTGACAAATGACTTTTCTACGCTAGCGGATAAAACGCAGATTAGGCGCTGAAACGGAACCTTTCCCAGCTAGTGATGTGAAAAAATACTTTCACCGATACATAATAAAGGTAAGAATACGAAAAAGCCTCGCCCAGACATCTTGACAGCCATCTAAACAACGCCCTCCAGTTAATTAAGTAATTAAGGTTGGACGAATTTATTCTTTTCGCTAAACAATTGTCTCATTATCACGTGCCTCCTTGAGTGCTTAATCAAGGAGGCCTCCTCGAGATGAGTGGAGCACCTTGCTCTGCGTAGCTAATGGAAAAAAACTGTCTAAAATCGCTTTACAAACAATGAAACTTTTTATTCTTAACAAACTTCAAATAAATTAGAAGGCTCTTGAGTAGATTATATGTTATTTTTTACGTTGAGTAGTACTTAATGCTGTATTTGTGCCGAATTTTGAAAGATTTTTTGTTTCAAATACGATCACGTGTTTCGTTTTTGGCATACGTTTCTTGCCATTTGTGAACCGATTTCAAAAGAGTGCCTAACAGTTTGCGTAGATCTCTGTTAACATTTCATCCGAATAAATATATCGGCTGCCTTTCTGCTGCTGACTGTACCAAAAGTAAATGTGGCGTGCATTCTAAACGGTTCCATACAATACAATACAATACCTATCACAGTATGCAGGTCAAACAATCTGCCCACACTGCACTTAACTTACTGGACAAATAACTCCAGATCGACTACGAGTGCCTATATTAAGGCGCGAACACACCTCTGCTGGAAATACGCTGAATCACCGGAAGCGCAGTAACATGACTTAACACTACGTCACAATTTCTTCATACATTTATCCGCGTAAAATCACCGTCGGCTTACTCGACGTCAGCTCGTTAGCTACCCCAAGTGAGCGCGGATGATATAACAGAGGTTTATTGATTTTAGGGACTTCTCTCGGGAAATACCCAGACCTACGCAGTTCAAGTCAAGTTCCAAAAAAACCGTTGCTTTTTTATACTCCAGCTTCCATGCTGGAGTATAAAAAAGTCATCAAAATCATCATCGTCAGCCAAAACATATTTAGTACTATCCTCCCCTTAAAGAACTTCATCAGGACCGGTCCTGCGCTGCCCACAAGGTGTACTGATGGCCTGATGAAGGTCATCAGTCAAGCACGCGAGCGGCGCAGCTGTGAAATTTACGTGTAGCAAATAATCGATAAGTAAACTGATAAATAAACCCCGACATACCTAGAAAGATAATTTACAAAAGGGAGAACCTAATTTCTTCAACAATACCTAAGAACGCTCTCGGTGAAATCATGATTCAAACACAAAAAACAAAACACTACGATGCCACATACACACGTCAAGTTATAACGTACCTCTTTATTCGCCGGAGAAAGAAATCGCGACGCGTAAAGACAGTCAGTGGCCTGCGGTCCATATAGGCACAAAGGCACTGCCTACCCTGAACGACCATGGCTCCATACATGCAAAAAGAAACTGCCTACCTTGAAGCCCTGAACGACTATGGCTCCATATAAGCACAGAAAACTGCCTAATTACCTCAACCAAAAACCCTGTGTAACTGTGCACGCCACTGAAGACAGTACACTACGTTTAGCACGCAGCGTATTTTATGTAGTGGTGATGTCGATCCCTTTTAGTTAAAGCTTAACTTCACCGATTGAAACATGTTTAGTTGAGTATAGTTGAGAACTCGGGCCCCCAGGAGGGGGGCAGGCAGAGCGAAGTCGTAAAAGCGGTGTAAACTTACCTCATCTACGCTTTTACGCTTTAATGGGGCTAGCTTAGAGCGTAGAGATGGATTAATCTAATTCTAAGTGCAGAATCGTGTACTGATGGCCTTTTACGAAAAAGACATTATTACAGGAATAAGTAATATCTACTATAGACATATACAATAAATACAGTGTACATCCAGAGAACCAAATATATCGCTACACCTATTAATTACTACCTCGTGTGTTGATAAATTTACAGACGATTTAGGATATAATTTTGATGGCATTGAATATATTTGCTTATTGTTTATAGATATATCATTTATATTTTTTGTAAATACTTGTAGGTAACGTATCTACGCTTACCGAAGAACAACACAGAGATAATTCGAAATGTCTGCCCTTGTTTTAATTGCGCGGTCCCTTCGCCTTTGCATTTTTATTTTGTAATTTTTAATTGATTTCACATATATTAATTAATAATTACTTAAAAGTATATTTCACGACAATTCGAACAAGCCCAAAAATGGCTACGATACATTATTTTATTTAAAGAGACCTTGCAGCTTCATCATCAAATCAATTCGATGGTACCATTCTCATCAGGACCATTTCAATTTGCGGCTATGAAGTAGCTTAGTTATTTTAATCGAGATATATCTCGTCGCTACCCGCAAATTACTTATCGTTGAGGAGTTCCAGTGACGTTCTATGGTCTTCTTCATCAGTTCAACTACACTGATTTACATTTTCTGTCTGATCTTCACTAAAATTATATTGGACCAACCTGTATGTAGTATGTAGGTAGCAAACATAAAAATAAAATAAAACTTACAACCGAACTAAGAAATCACCTCCTTTTTGGGAGTCGGTTAAAAAGGACAAAAAAATCCGTTTCAATTCCTTGATAATAGCGCGCTTGGTAGAATTCAGATTTTGGAGAGGCTTTACGCGTGCTTTTAGCTCCAATTCAGTCAATAAGAAATAATACAAAGGATTAAAGTCGGGACTCAACGACCGTCAAATCGTCAATACGAATCTTGGCAAATTGATTTCCAGCCAGCGTTGCAACGCTGCAACCCAACGCGTTGGTGCCATTTTGACAAACAATTAAAAATAAATATAAATACACAGGAAGATGACTTACCTACTTTACTATTGATTGCATGTTATACCTTCGTTAACTAGGGTTACCAGGTATATATAAACATTTCAAAAGTCTTGATTGTGTGCTACTTCGTTCGCGGAGGAGAAAAATAAATCATAAGCCTATTTTTACTTCAGCATAACCCTCTTTTTGTACCTACATCACCATAGTTGGGTAAAAAATATCCTATAACCATCTGTAGATGCCCAGCTACCGGTGTACCAAAATTATTTCAAATCCGTTTAGCCGTTTTGGTCTGATGAGACCGAAAAGACACTTACTAGGTACATATCCTTGATAGATATTGCTCGAGTTTCGTTCGATGCATAATCAGACTCTTCACCTGAATTAAAGCTTTACATTTATCTATCAAAATTGTTGACATTTCCATTTTTATATTTTTTTCAGAGAAAAATAATACGAGAAAATTATCAAAATTCCTAACTCTTCTGGATAATTCTCAGTGTGGTTGCCCTAGCCGTGACGTCACACTCGCTCGGCGAGAATCCGCGGGCTCAGTCACCGCAATTAGCTGCCGGGGACAGACAATTAGAGGGATTACTTCGACCAAATAACTAATGCACGAAGTAAATATTACTTAAGTAATCGTAAAACCTGCAGGATTTACTTGAACCGGGACTACAAAATAAACGGCTACAATCAATATGTAAACTAGGTAAACCTTCCTCTACGTGTATGTTGAGTGTTGATTCGACCCCATATCAATAATGATTTATTTATTAACATTGATGTTTCGGTCATATTTACGCCTACAATATCAGTCTTAGCCGGTCGAGCGAAACCATGATTTTCATTTACCTTGTTGTGTCCCAATTTGATGTCCCTTCAAGACAGTGGTTTTCCACTCGGCGACGATCCACAGGCTCAGTTTCCGTAATTAGCTGTCCGGGAGAGGGCATTAGAGGGATCACTGCGGCTTACGTGGTACGCGCCAAATAACAAATGCACCAAGGGACAAAAGACTTAAGCAAGCGACAAAAACCTGGAGGAATTAATTAACAAGTATATCGACAGAGCCCTAAAAAAACAGACATCAAAATATTATATCCTATGTCACGCCCATAACTATAACCAAGACTTGATTGGTAGATTCAGGCGTTACTTTGTGAAATTCCATATTAAATTAAAGGATTATAGTAGGTACCATTTGCTTTTCCGTGAAATAGTGTCTTGGTTAGATGTGACAATAAATTGTGTTCACATGCGCATATTTTCATGCAGTTACTATTAAAAAAAACGCATGCAAATACAAAAAACCACCACCAGACAGTATAATCCTCGACAGGTGTTTCGCCTCTCTACGAAGCATCATCAGGAGATGCAGGAGATGTTGATGATCTAGCGTCCACCCGAGAAGTCAATAATAATATGAACTAATCCACCTTCTCCATTTCGTCATTATGGCACTAGACGTGGATTTTGGTTTCACCCTTATGTTGTTTGAACAAAGTGATTTGCCTTCACATTCCTCGCTTGGACGGCTAAAGAGTGGAATTCTCTTCCAGCATATCTTTTCCCGGATCTCTTCAAGACGAGAGTGAATAGACACTATATAGGTAAGCATGCTCAATCGTCCGCTTCATCGTCGCTTACCGTGAGATTGAAGTAATGAAGTCAAATGCTTGCCTTACATAAAAAAAAACATACACACAGACTCGAAAAATTTATCGCTGATTCAGTGGGGTAAAAACCGGCCAAGTGCGTGTCGGAACACGCACAATAAAAACATTTTGTTAGTTACGTTTACTTGAGTAGATAAATATCAAACTCCATTATGTCCACGTATTTAAGTAGCAACTTTTTTTTTCTAACAAGAATAAAATTCTAATTCCGTTACTAGTTTACGTTGGAGTTTACTATTTATCAACTCGCTTCCATATTGGATTTCAGTGAGCGCCACTGAAAGTAAGCGCTGCAGCTTGACCCAGGACCCAGCATTATGCTGAGCGGTGTCACGTTTTAAAACTTACAACCAAGATTTTCGTAGCGCTACGCATGTAGCTGATAGGAACATGCATGTGTATCGAAATGATAAGCAGAGCAGGATCCTGAATGTTAAATTGTTGACAGCTGCATGCACATCGAAAATTTAATAGTATATTACTGCAGAGGCCGGGAAAAGTAATTTCGTGGATGAGTATGGTTTTGAAATATGCGAGGAAATTTGACAGACGTTTGTGTAACTTATTTTCGTAAAAATAAAAATAACACGGCAGACAATCTTTGACAAAATGAAATTCACGTTCCCGCCTTAATTTTTTTTTTAAGTTAAAAGCTTTTGGTCCGAATTGTATGTTTGGTTCCACATGAAATATATAGTAATGAAAATAAATAAAAAGAAAACCCATAGCAATAGTTAAAATAAATATATGCATTATTACTTTTAGTTTTTAGTTGAATCGGCAATTCCTAAACGCACAACATTTAAAAAAACATACATTTGCTACAAAATATTTATCAATCCCAGAATCCAGATCATTAAGACTAAAAAACTGTATTATGATTTGGACACAATCATTATTGTTTTTTTTTTCTATTATTGTTGATTGCTGGCATTGACCATATATTAAGTATTATTACGTATTACACTATTTTGTACTTAGCGCATTTTTTATCAAATCTATAGTTTATAAAACAGACTGGTTTTCAGATATGTGTTTCTTGACTATATAACCTATTCAGTGATTAACGCGGAAACATGTTTAATTAAAATTTCCTCAATAGAAAAGTTATCCGAAAACGCGTCTTAATTTCCCGTTTTTTGTCTAGTTTGTACAAACGACAGATTAATAAACGGCTAAATTATGTTAAAATGTCAGTCTTCCCTTTATCTTTTAAGTGATTAACTTAAATGTCAACAAAACATAATATTGGATATTGGTATGTCTGATCAAACATGTCAGTTAATATCTACTTCAAGTGATTTGAGCTTCCTAGAACGGTACTGGTACGTTTATTGTAAAAATCCTGATCCATATACGGAAATTTTCTTAAAATAC
Source organism: Hedya salicella (assembly GCA_905404275.2). NCBI lineage: Eukaryota > Metazoa > Arthropoda > Insecta > Lepidoptera > Tortricidae > Hedya > Hedya salicella. The sequence goes on along the minus strand of FR990100.1, from coordinate 14,811,415 downwards.
ATTTCCCAAATTAGTTTCGCAGATGTCTATTCTTCACCTGATTTCAACAGTGCCTACAAGAAATTCATCGAGATTTTCACCCTCGTTTTTAATCTTTGTGTTCCAACCAAAAAAATTAAAAAAACACATAAAAAGAAACAAAACTGGAAAACTAGAGGAATTGTGGTAGCAAGTAAACACAAAAGAAAACTTTATCTACAGTCTGTAAAATCAAGCAACCCACATATAAAACACAGATACAAAAAATACTGTCAAATAATGAAAGTAGTAACCAAACAGTCAAAACGCAATACAAATATAAACTATATAAACCAAAGTAATAATAAAAGCAAAGCTACCTGGCAGATAATAAAGCAAAATACATCACAAGTTAATACGATAAAAGACACAATAGACAATATAAAAAAAGATAATATATTGATTAGTAAACCACTCGACATTGCTAATACATTTAATGATTTTTTTGTAAGTTTAGATAATACTATAAATAATATGCCTATTAAACTATTGACCGAATCTAACATGAGTAGCATTTTTTTGACTCCGGTGAATACCGATGAAGTTAAAAGTGTCATTAAAGGACTAAAGAATAAAAAAAGTACTGGACCAGACATCATCCCCATGAGTTTAATCAAATCTGTGGTTGAACACATAATAGAACCTCTAGTACATATTATTAATTTAACATTAGAGAGTGGCCTTTTTCCTGATGACTTAAAAATGACTTTAATAAAACCTCTTCATAAAAAAGGTCCAAAGCATGACCTAAACAATTACAGACCCATTGCATTATTATCAAATTTTTCAAAAATCTTTGAAAAAGTTATATCAAATCGCATAATGTCGTTCCTTAACAAAAACAATATATTAAATAAAAATCAATACGGATTTCAAAAAGGAAAAAATACGACGTCAGCTATTTTCCAAATTCTAAAACAAATATGGACTAGTGTACACAAAGACAAGACTACTATTGGACTATTTATAGACCTATCAAAGGCGTTTGATTGTGTCTCACATACAAAATTGTTACGTCTGCTTGATCATGTTGGGATTCGGGGTATAGCCTTGAAATTAATTCAAGACTATCTAACAAATAGAGTCCAAGCTACCGTAGTAGATACTTATGATAAAAATACAAAAACATTGCTCAAAGTTCAATCAAAATATGAAAAAAATCTACAAGGAGTACCTCAAGGTAGCGTCCTGGGACCTTTACTATTTTTAATATACGTCAATCAGTTTCCTTTAATAACGGACCATTTGTGCGTTATGTTCGCGGATGACGCTACTATATTTGTATCTCAAGATAAAAATTCCGATATTGCTAATGAGATACACAATACATTAATAACTGCGATGAATTGGCTGTCATGTTTAAATTTAAAAGTTAATTTAGATAAAACTAAAATTGTAAACTTTGTTGGTCGCAAAAAAGGACAAAAAAACATCAATATAATTGTTGACAATAAAAAAATAGAACAAGTGGACAACTCAAATTTTTAGGGGTCGCAATTGATGGAAAGCTAAAAGCACACATAGAAAAAATAAATAAATCCATCTCTAAGAACTGCTATGCACTGTCATTGTTGTCCAATATAACTTCAGTAGAGGTCACTAAAAGTACCCTCTATTGACATATGGTGTAATTTTTTGGGGCAACTCTGTAAATGTTCATTCGACATTTATTCTTCAGAAGAAATGCCTAAGAAAAATGTATAATTTAAAACAAACCGACTCCCTAAGAACTGTATTTAGAGATAAAAAATATTTAACAATGACGTGTATCTACATACTAGAAATTTGTTTATTTGTAAGGAACCATAGCGACTATTTTACCAAAAAAACTGATTGCAAAGAAAGTTTGAGATCACAATATAAATATGATCTTTGTACCATCCGGCCAACTAGTTACATACTTAAAAAGAGTACTTATGCTACAGGGATAAGAATTTACAATCATTTGCCGGAATGCATCAAATCACAAGATGGTCCTCGATTCAAAAGAATACTGAAAGAATGGCTAATTTTCAAATGTTTTTATAATCTTAATGAATATTTTATGTAGAAAACTGTTAATTATTACTATTTTCCTAATGTAATGCAAATCAATGTTGTACGTCCGAAATGGGCAAACTGTTGACACTCAACCATAATAATATGTAAGACCTTTTGTACACAGTTTTGACAATAAACGTTTATCTTATCTTATCTTATCTAATAATATCTTCGATTTGATGGTACTTTTACATCTGGCGCTTACGCCAAAAAACCCCAAACATGTAGTGTATTAGCTTTCTCTTTCTTTGATGCGCGCGAGCAATAAATGCGTCCCTTATTACAAATGACGCTTATTGACTGGCTCCGCGTTTGGGGCGTGATGTACAAATGACGAAGTAGGCCCTTAACTAAACGCAGAAAACAATTAAAGTTTTTTTATGTCTCGGTTTTTGTACGTTACTATTGGCTGTATGGTGAAGTTTCAAAGTCTTGGATGAAATTAAAAGTAAAAACCTGCACAATAATAATGTACACTTTCCAGGCTTGTCCGGGAAGTAGTGCCTCTTTTTTAAAATTGATTATCGTATCAACGTATATAACGACGGACTTCGCGGTGTATTTTTACTACATTAATGGGAACATTTCCGAGCAAGTTGGAGAAAACAATTTTACCACGCTTTTATTAGGTTGTCCTGTATGTAACTAACTATGTAATGGAATCTAAGGTAACTTATTTAACCATCTTGCAAGGATCGTAGCGTCATGAAAATTGGCAGCTGTATGTAGTTCTGATGACAATACAATAATATGGTACTGTCGAACTGATCTGATAATGAAGCCGGAAGATATGAACTGGAACTTCATGATGGAACATCGTATCATAGCTGTTTGGAATTGTTAGAAAAGTCTTGTAAAGCGTGTTTTTCTAGTGTTTTTAAACTATTTATTTATTTAGTGAGATTTTTGTCAAATCTAGTATATGAAACAGGCTGGTTTTCAGATATGTGTTTTTAGTTTCAAATTTCCTCGATAGAAAAATAACGAAAAAGCTTCTTCTTTTTCCGTTTTTGTCAAGTTTGTACAAACGAAAGATTATTATAGGGCTTAATTATGTAAAAATACCGTTCTTCCCTTTTTTTCGTCACTAGCTTAAATGACAACAAAACATAATATTTTACATCTGGCGCTTACGCCAAAGAAAACCCCAAGTATGTGTAGAGTAGTAGCTCTCTCTTTCTTTGATGCGCGCGTGCAATAAATGCGCCCCTTATTACAAATTCCGCTCATTCGCTGGCTCGGCGTTTACGAATAGGCATTCCTTGACGATACAGGCCCTTAATTTGTTCACCGCCACATTTGTGTATGGCAGCTCCGGAATGCCCCACACGTCAACGGTTGTCTTAGATCAGTGTGTTTTGAGTATGTTGCAACTCCCCAGCCGATTATGGTCGCGGAACATGTTTCTTCGCGGTAGCACTAAGGGAGAGCGCTTTAACGTTTGGGTCTGTCTGTAGCAACGTAAGCTTTCAAATGCGTAAACCATTTTGAAAAGCTGGATTCATTGCTGTGGATGTTAGCTACATTTCGAGAAAATCGGGCTAGCTATAGCTTGACAAGTTCTTTCGTGACACTCCCATATGCAGGTATGAAGTGTGCACGCGGCGGAGCACGATGACCCCGCCGCACGCACACTTCTTACTCGCCCCGCCCCCGCTGTCCTTCCCCCCCGTCGCCATCAGACCATAGGAGTGTCATGAAAGGACTTGTCAAGATATAATTTGATAGGTAACATTAAAGACTTTTTTAACCTGTACTGTAGTTTGTTTCATATACATATTGAGGTTTTACCAGTAAAATAATGACTGACGATGGGAAAAATAATTTATTAAGGTATAAAAAAATAACATTACTTTATTAAATACGAAATGAAATCGAAAATTAACGTCATAACTTTATACATATCACCTTGTTTTTATGACACATAAACTATTTAAAAAATTAAACTGATTTTAAATCTGACATGATATGATAAAAAAAGGTATTGTTAAAATATTTAACATAAATATTTAATCAACTTAGTTATTAATACTATACGAGTAAAAAGCTGTTTTTCTCACATATTTATTTCATTCTAGACTAGGCATTTTCAGAAATATTGTAAATTCTAATTTACTAACATGAAGCTTTGCTACATGTTTTGATATATTTTGATATATTATTGTTTGAATGATAACATTAGTTAAAAATTTCCAAGAATGGAATTTCCATTAATGGAATAATCTCATAAACATACCTGTGAGAATAAATTTAGACCGGCAACTTTCACGAGACCATGTTTGTGATGCGTGTAGTTGTGACATTGCGAAAGTTACCGGCCATTTTGCATTACAAGCATTTTCAAGTGTATGTCAAAATTGCTAACTTTGCTCACTAACTAGTTTATAAGTATTTATTTAATTATTTGATAAGAGTATAATAGTTGCAATGATATATAAAAACTTGGTTCTCGGCCATCTATCACAATAACATTTAATGTTTGTTTAATAACGTGTAAATAAACTTTAATAATCACAGATCTCATCCACTGTATTCACCTCGGGTAAATAAACTCTCATAACACATTTTCACACAAAAAGAAATTCTTATTTCACAAGTTGATACAACAGCCTTGATACTATTCCAATATACATTCTAATACCACTAGATCGAAGTTGAAATTTATAATTGCAGTAGCTTGTCTTAAAGACGACTCACTAGTAAAACGTTATTGATTTCAGTCTTACACAAGCCCATATGTTTAATAGTGAGACCTCTTTATGTAGTGACATTGTGATGAAGCTTAATCTAAATATTTAAGGCAGCATTGTAGCATATATGAACATTAAAAACGTTTGATATTAGGTTTTGATATTTCTCTGGGCGTTTCAACCTGTCGTGTCCTGTGTCCTAAATATTAAGTCACAGTAACATTATATTACTACGCATATATATGGCTGTGTGAAAATCTAATGCCCGTCTTCCACTAAAAAAGGGTAATGACCGGGAACTGAGTAACGCACTGAGCAGACCAGGGTAAATTTGTTGTGGACTTCCACTAAAAAACAGTTTCAGCATTTGTCTTTCACTGCCAGCAGACTTTGCGGAGCGAGCCAAGCGGGAAATGAAAGCGGAGTGAGTAGCAAATTAGCATGCGACGCCATGACACTCGATTGGCTTGTATGATAATCAGTTTTGTGAGTCGAGCTGGGTCCGGAATCCGTTCGACTCTGCGAACACTTTTGTGACTCTTTGCACGCGTTTAGTTTACTCTTATCCAGTGTAAGCACTTATATGCAGTTCGCAATTACGAGTTAAACGTACTCCGTACGGAGGGGAGCGGAAGCTCGCAGTGGCAGGCGGGAATGATGCTTGGTTTAGCTAATTTTTACGGCTCAGGTCTCCGAATGTCCGCTATCCTAAAAAGTCCTTATCCCAAAATGTCTGCTTTTTCCATAATGTAACTACGTCTGTGGTATAATTTCTGCTTGTCATCGTGCGAACAAGACATTTTGGTAATAGAACATTTTAGGAAAATTTACATTTTAGGCCAAAGCAAATTTTACAATGAAAGGACAAGGGACTAACAGCGGTTGAAACGCCCTGAGTAATACCCGTTTATAATAAGACAGATTAAGATTAAGCTCAGGCGATATTGAATTCTATTTTTACTCATTAACGACGAATCGAACTATACTACAATATCGCTGTTTCCTACGTTACTTAATGTAATAAAACAATGAGTGGAGTTCAAAAAGTTGTACAGTGTTTGCAAATAATAGGGAATATGCATGAATTTTAATATTTGCTTTATTAAGGCTCATTCATGTGACAAACGGTAGACAAAAATATTTTTTCCAATAACTATAAAAATAACCAAGATATGCCATCAAACATTTCATTTGATCTCTTTCTAGCAAAACAGTACTGTATATGGAGTTTATATGGCCGCGTGGACTGTGACGTAGCGGTACATGTCGGACCTCTGTCAAATCGCTGTCTAATTAGTAGTTTAAAATGCCTTTACCATACGTATTTCTTGGCCGATTTTAATTTTAATTCCACTTTCTGAAATCATTTTTACAGTGTTTTGATATTTTGTTAAGAAAAACTTTAAATAAATCACGCATATACCCTATTGGCCATATTCCGTGCACGTGCATGAATAAAGGAAACCTAGTGGAATAATCATGGAAGTAACAAAAACATGTTCTATATATAATATAAAGTCGAAAAAGTCCAGTTATGCGGTAACATATACAATTGACTGTTTGGTTTATTTTAGCCGCACAGCAAAACTTTTACATTAAATCCAACTTTGTCAACACCACCCTGAGCGGCTACATAGCTTATTCAAACTTGAGCTTTATACCATTTAGACGCTTCATGCACGAATAAAACAAGTGGACTGTCACGCTATACTTTGGATCGTGCGTCGATTGCAAGAGAGAGAGAGAGAAATATCCAATATTAAAACTAGATGGCGCTTTAAAACTAAACATTAACGATGTTATAACTGAACAAAGAAACACAGTATTTTAACTATTAGCTCGTAAACAGCTACAATAGTAAAATACTGAAAAACTGTTACCACGCTAGAAATGTTGAATTATTGTAATTTATCATTCGTATACATAGATAGCGTTGTAGATTTTGGGGAACAGCTTTTGTATGGCGCCAGACAGTTCACTTATTTTATTCGTCCATAGTTACTTTCTACATTTTGCTACCTGTAGGTATGCCATACCTGGCGGCTACCTGCGGCGTGTAGATGGTGACAATGGTCAGGAGGAAGTCGATGTTCGTACTTGGTCAGCGTGACAATGTCGCAGAAGTCCGTCGAAATCAGCACGACGGTAGTTTTCGACATTACGCAGAGCCCTGGCAGGTTGCCTTATAGATATGGCTGCCCAACTTTTGAACTCCTAATCCACTACACAGCTTTTTGAAAATTTAACTCTATACCAATCGCCTTCAACATTTTGCTTCCTGTAGCTGATGCCGTACCTGGCGACTACCTGCGGTGTGTGGGAGGTAACGACGGCCAAAAGGACGTTATTCATGTCGATGTTCAGGAACTTGGTCAGCGTGGCGAGATCGCAGAAATCCATCGACATCAGCATAGCGGTAGTTTTCGACGGTTCGCAGAGCCCTCGCAGTTTGCCTTCTAGATGCCCGACTTTGAACCTCCACCCCAATCCGCTATACATTTTTTGACTATTGGGCTCGATGTAGTCGTCTTCAACATTTTGCTACCTGTAGCTGATTCCGTACCTGGCGGCTACCTGCGGCGTGTGGGTGGTGGCGATGGCAAGGAGGAGCGGGACGTCGTTCACGTCGATGTTGAGAGACTTGGTCAGCGTGGCGATGTCGCAGAAATCCGTCGACATCAGCATAACGGTAGTTTTAGACAGTACGCAGAGCCCTCGCAGTTTGCCTGACTTTGAACCTCCACCCCAATCCGCTATACGTTTTTTTGACTATTGGGCTCGATTTAGTCTTCAACATTTTTCTACCTGTAGCTGATTCCGTACCTGGCGGCTACCTGCGGCGTGTGGGTGGTGGCGATGGCAAGGAGGAGCGGGACATCGTTCACGTCGATGTTGAGAGACTTGGTCAGCGTGGCGATGTCACAGAAGTCCGTCGACATCAGCATGTCGGCTAGCGTTTTGGACAGTACACAGAACTCCCGAAGTTTACCCTCTAGATATGACAGGCACTGAAACAAGAGTTACAATTTGTATTAATGATAATGCTTCTAAATAAATTTTATGGTTCTTAGCAAACACTGGCCACAGGTCTCTGTTTTTTTTAGATTGGACCTAGCAACACTAGCGGATGTTCTGTCATATTGTGATCTCAACCGACACTTTTTTTGTAAGTATTTCGGATCCATAGAATGTCCAGAAAGATAATTTACAGTCAACCATACTTAATTCCTGGGTTGCTGGCGATCGATAAGGTTGCCGGCGGAATCTTTTCGATCGAAATGTATTTATCTAAAAAACTGTGTCTATGATAGATGCCTTAGTGTGCAAGTGAACTGTTCTGATGAGCCCTATGATTCAAATTGGTTGACTGTACAGTGCATGAGTGTTATGTCTCTAGAGTATGTTCTGGTTATTAGAATAGGCACGTGAATATAATGGCGCTGTACTGCTCTGCATAAATTTTTATAACTATTTTAAAATGTTAAATCAAAAATAAACAACAATACGCTAAAGAAACCCTAGGTTATTGCATTATTATAATTTTCTGATTGTTGTCGTTGCTTCCCATGGCTCCAATACCTAAACTGGACTGAGTAATAACTTTTATTAATAGGGTACATGCATGAATTTTCTTTATCTTTTTTCTTAACGAAATATGAAAATACCGTAAAAACGATTTCAAAAAGTGAAATTAAAATTAAAATCGGCCAAGAAATACGCATGATACAGGCATTTTAAACTGCTAATTAGACGCCGATTTGACAGAGAGGTCCGACATGTACTGTTACGTGATAGTCTACGCCGGCCATATAAACTTCATATTAAATTCCGTTTTGCTAGAAAGAGATCAAGTGAAATGTTTGATAGCTTATATCTTGATTATTTTTAAAGTTATTCGAAAAAATATTTTTGTCTACTCTTTGTTACATGAATGAGCTTTTAATAAAGCAAAAATAAAAAATCATGCATATTCCCTATTAAAAGCTAACCATTTTACTTCTGTGATGATAGGAGACTAGAGAAACCGGTCCGATAGAGAGCATCAAACCAGAGGACAGTGTCTCGCTCGCACAAGTTGCCAATGTAAAAAAGTAACGTGGTATTAAAGAATACTGGTCAAAATTCTCTGTTTATAATAACTATTGCCACATTTATTATTAGAGATAAGTTACCTTTTACCTAATTTGTAAATGATTACGATATTATCATTATTTACCTACTGATTAAAACCCGGTTTTACATTAAATATTAAGTTTTCTTTTAAATTGACTTGTATCGCCAATATCGCCATATTGTCATACATAATATTGTATAAAGGTATGATTGAACTATTGTTTAGTACATAAAATTAGCTGAAAATTGTGAAATTATGTCGTGTAAAGAATTGTAAAAGTGAAAATTTTACTTATTTTGGAATATTATTTCACAGGGAAGGAACAATTGGTTTAATTTTACGATAAAACTACAAGACATTATGTCAAACTAATTAGGGTGACTATCATTTGGGTCGGATTTTGAAGAAATCCTTACACATTCATGGTTATGTTCACTTCTCCTTTTGTCGGCTTAAGGTGTAATGAAGATGTCCTAATAAGTAGAACTGAAAAATAACACTATCTAGACTATATTGTTTAACAATATAGTGATACATATACCTACATAATCCGCTGATTTTTAATGAATAAATATTCTTATTTCATGTAGCAGTTTCTTTAATAATTTAATCAGACATATTCAAAAATATTCTTCTTATACTTTTACAGTACTTGGTCGTCCTAATTAAAACGAGATATAATACGCTGGTTTGGTTTCTTTGTAGGTCCGACTTTTTTTCGCACTACTCAGTCCAGTTTCGGTATAAGTCCACGTTGGTTCCATAGGACTATGTCAGAAGGACAGTATCACGTATTGATAATTCAAACATTTTCTCAGACATGTAATGAAATATTGATATGTTCCTTATTTTATAGGCTACGAAGTATGAAGATTCAGGTGCGGCTAGGACAAGAGTTCGTTAATGGAATTTTATACAAATCATGCAGGCCTAGGCCGGCAAAGTCCTCTTTTTAATTTTCATACCACATAAATTTGTGACACAGGCATCATGAAATTCTGCCACTATGCGTATTAAAAAATAAAACTTCGATTTTTTGTTGTTTATTTCAGTGTATGTTTGAAAAAAGATCTATCCGGCCTCGCTTTGCTCGGCCGTCTATATGTCTTCGGCCGGCAACCCCTTACGTCCCGGCCTCTGTAGTAATGTACTATTGCCGCGATCGTTGAAAATACGAAAATATCCTATTTTTTTCGACAATAGCTGGATCCTATTCTAAGTACTCATAGACTGTACAGTCAATTTATTACAATGCAAGCATTTTTCACGGGCTTCATACGCGCCAGCTCCACAGTTCTTGTGCCTTGTGCACTGCGTCCCAACCCAACTCTGCGTGTGTGTGTGTGGCATTCCCGTTTGTGGAGTTTATGCTGACCTGGTAGGCCGGAACCTTGGCCTTCCACATGACGGGCAGCGAGTCCAACATGCCGCCCACCAGCGCCGACATGCCGCTCGAGCCGCAGTCGCGGCCCACCACGCGCACCTCCCTACAAAAAACAAACAAGCAACGGCTTACATGGGAATGAGCCCTATCATAATGAAACACGCTCGCGCGGTACTGGGGGCTTTTTCCGCGCATGCAGCCTAATATTTATACAACTTTTGAATAGGTAATTTAAAAAAAAAACAATAAGTTATTTTTGTTTTACTGAGTTGTGTTACTACAAATATGTAAGTTAATGTAATGTATTCATAATTCAACGATAATAAAATTTTGTTATTTATGTATTTAAAGTATATAAATATGTGTTTTTGTAATTAAAACACAAGCCTCAGCACCGCCTAAAATTTTTCTGCTTTCCCTAAGGTTGACTGGTAGAGAATGCCTTATGGCATTAAGTTCGCCTTTTGTACAATAAGTTTTCTTTTGTGCAATAAAGATTAAATAAATAAATAAAAAATGTGAAAATCCTTGTGTTTTCAGTGAGACTGTGTTGAAAAATATGGTATAAATGAAAACGATCTATACTATTATTAAATTGTAAAAATTAAATGTTTGTACATTGAAGATATCTTCAAATAATAAGTGATACAGACTATTTGAAGGTCACTGAACTGAGAAATATATTTTTGGGTTTTTTGGGTTGGTATGTGGGGTAATGGCTTCATCAAGCCAAAACGGCTTAACAGATTTCATAAAATTTTGGTACAGGGGTAGTTGCGCATCCCCAGATGGTTTTAGGATACTTTTTACTCGATTATGCTCAAGAAAAAAGAGGGTTATGATGTTTTTCTCCTTCGCTGACGAAGTTGCAGACACCTTCTAGTTTTACGATACGGTAGTACGTACTTTATAGAAATAAAAAAATAATATTGAAATAAAACAATTTAACGGATTATATCGCGTACGCGATATAATCCGTTAAATTGTTTTATTTCAAAGAGTAATAATCGCGGAAACAGAAGAAAATATTAAAAAAATAATAGTTTAAAAAACACTAGAAAAACACGCTTCACAAGATTTTTCTAACAAATCCAAACACAGCTATGATACGATGTTCCATCATGAAGTTCCAGTTCATATCTTCCGGTTTCATTATCAGATCAGTTCGACAGTACCATATTATTGTATCGTCATCAGAACTACATACAGCTGCCAATTTTCATGACGCTACGATCCTTGGAAGATGGTTAAATTAGTTACCTTAGATTCCATTACAGAGTTAGTTACAGATCGACCTAATAAAGGCGTGTTATAAACAGACTTTATCAGCCTGAAAGAGCGACTCGCTCGTCTCGTTGAGGTGCGACGCCAGGTCCATCGTGATCGACTCAGGCTTCGATATTGTTTCTTTATCAGTATTTTAGACTTTTTTTTTTTTTTTTTTTTTTATTATAAATAGATGGGCATTTGACCGCAATCTCACCTGTTGTTAAGTGACGATGCGGTCAAGGATGTATCATGCCCGTCTAGAAACAGCCTATTCACTCTTGTCTTGAACACGCCCAAATTATAATGGTCGGGGAACACACTCGCAGGCAACGAGTTCCACTCCTTTGCGGTACGCATGATAAAAGTTGCACCATAGGGCTTCGTGCGGATTCGCGGAATATTGACCACGTGCGGATGGAACGAACGCACGCGTCGTGTGTCCCGATGATGGAAAGGGGCTGGTGGAATTAAATCATGTAATTCCCCCGCACACTCACCGAAATGTAACCTGTAAAAGACCGACAGACGAGCGACCCTACGTCGATGCTCAAGGCTCTGCAGCTTAGTGTCAGTTAGAGTAGGGTCGCCAATAAGCCGCCTAGCTCGTTTGTCAATCGAGTCCAAAGTGGCCAGTTGGTATTTAGCTGATCCATCCCAAAGGTGACAGCAGTACTCCATACATGACCGGACTTGTGCTTGGTAAAGCATTAAAAGCTGTCCTGGAGTGAAATACCGCCTAACCTTGGAGAGGATTCCGAGTTTTTTGGCTGCAGTCTTTGCTTTGGACTCGATATATTGACCGAAATTGAGATTGGCAGTCAACTGAACACCAAGAAGCTCAAGGCTGCCAGTCAATTTTACAGGCACATTCCGGAAAGTCGGAGCCAGCTCGAATGGGCTCCGTTTGGTGGAGAACAGACACGCCTGAGTCTTGGTAGCGTTGAACGTCACCAGATTAGCGTCACCCCAAGTGGAGACTGCATGAAGGGACGCGTCCACACGGTCTACCATAGCCTCTCGACAAGACTGGATTGTATCCCTGCTGGCCTTCGCGTCCGGTAGATATCTGTCCGCAACTGTGCTGTCATCTGCGTACCCAATGATATCGGGCATAAGCAGATCGTTTATGTGCAGCAAGAATAGAGTTGCGGACAGGACCGACCCCTGTGGAACTCCGGCATCGATGGCTTGGTGGTCTGTTGAGTAGCCATCGATGACTACTCGTATCGACCGGTTAGACAAGAAGTCAGATATCCAAGTACAAAGACCACCAGGAACACCATATGCAGGAAGCTTGGATATAAGGCCAGCATGCCAGACCCTGTCAAAGGCCTTAGAGATATCCAGAGACACGGCAAGAGCTTCGCCGTGTTTCTCAATGGCCTCACTCCATAAGTGGGTGGCATACACTAGAAGGTCCCCAGTTGACCGGCCTCGGCGAAATCCGTACTGACGGTCACTGAGGAGATCGTTACCTTCTAGGTAAGCCAGGAGTTTGTTGTTCAGTGCACGTTCCATAGTCTTGCAGAGTATGGAGGTGACAGAGATGGACGGTAATTGACAGGGTCAGCGCGGCTGCCTTTTTTGGGCACAGGTTGCACGTTTGCAAGCTTCCACGATTTAGACTACACATGTTGTGGACTGACCAGGCGTCAGAGTCGCCGACGCTGGCGACGGGCAAGTCGGTTGACTCGCTGGTCTTGTTGAGGTACGAAACCAGGGGCTCGTTTCTCAAAAGCTTGTAACTTGTATTACAAGCAGAAGTCTCTTCCAACAATATAAATTAAAAAGAGACTTTTGTAATACAAGTTACAAGCGTTTATGAAACGGAACCCAGGTCCAGGTAGCTCCTTGGGGTATTTAGTAAATGGAGACGCCTTCATGTCGTTTCCCCTCTGCCAAAGACGTTGGTACAATGTTCAAACCGTTTTATAAAAACTACTTCTACGTTATTTACGCGTGACAAGCTCCGTCAAAATGCCTGTATGTGCTGTGTATGGGTGCAGAGAGCGTTCAAATACATCAAGCATACAAAAGGATGGAATATCATTTCATAATTTTGCTTTTATTATACCATATTACGACATATTAATACAAAAAACGTTTTCAAGAAAATCAGGCATCTTGGTATCGCTTGGAATCGATTACAAAATTAGTTTGAAAAATATCGCATACAATTCGTATTTCATTTTGACAGATCGAGAAAGAATGACGTGTGACAGCTTCTCGTATTTAAGGTTAATAAGGTCTACCGGCCTTTAAATTTTGTATAAAATTACAAGCAAATATCAGCCTTAGCGAATTCAGAATGGGAGAAACGCCTACCTTTGTCTAAGAATTAATCTTATTTTAAAGGGTTAAGGTTGAATATTTATTGCTCCTGTTTACATATTGCAGTGTGCGATAAAGTAGGATAATGGTATTGTTTTAGTGTGAGTGCGTAGTAACGAGAAGAAAAAATGCATTTGTAGTTAGATTATTTATGTCTGTTACCTCGCCCCACTCGAAAAACGTCAGAATTACTAAATCCTCCAAGGGTAGCGCCGCAGGATCATCTCAAGCGACTCAAGACTGGATTATTGTTGTGATAGGCAAAACTACACGTATGTAGATAGAACGGATAAAGCATCCCTCTACTCGATAAGGGATTTCCTCTCGAAGCAGGTATGTAGGTTAACAATATATATATACTTAAGAATTATAACAGGGTTGGGTCCTGAAGGCGTTACTTGCATGCAGCCTTGGCATTCAAAACGTCTCAGTAGTACACAGACCAAGTATGCAAAATGACTTGTTTATCTAATGCCATGATTACAAAATTGTCTAAGTTTCAGGAAGACGTACTTAGCAAAACGTGTAGGTCGTGAAATGCACAAGTAGGCAGAATGTCTCAATTGTATAAGAATGTAGCATAACTGACTGTTCAATGACATAAGACATTAAGTCGTTTTAGATCCCAGTCATTCAGTCTACTATGTCTTATAGCAATGAGGGCATTTTACAGACCAAGACATTTTGCTACCCGCACAAATATACAACTAAGGTGCACTGCTCGCCAAGGCTAAATGCAAGTAAGGTCTTCAGGACCCAACCCTTATAACATTAATTAAGGGAATTGAAAGTGAATCGCGTAAGGGATTAATATAAACCATGCTCCAGTACCACTGAGTTTTGTATCAACCCCCAACCCTAAGGCTTCGATATTATGCCTACATTAGTATCCTAGACATGTTGACTAACCAGGCATCAGTGTCGCCGACGATGGCGACGGGCAAGGCGGGCGACTCGCTCGTCTTGTTGAGGTACGATGCCAGGTCCAGGTCGCGACGAAGGTCCATCTCGAACGACTCAGGCTTTGATATTGTTCCTATAAATGAAGATAATTAATTAATTGTATAATAATACATGTGAAATTAAATTAGTGCAATTAACCTGTTATATGTTGTTCGCAACTTGGTACACAGAGAAGATATAAGGAGTAACTCTATTTTTTTCAGCGTAATCGGGTAAAAAGAATCGTATAACCATCCACCCTTCCAGCCAATATAGTACAGTAGTTTCATAAGTTAAAAGCACTTTAGTCCATCCTACAGAGTTACAATGTACAGCACGAGAGTTATCCTTATCCTTAAACGATTAAAAGGACAACTTTCGTGCCAAAATTTATGGTATCGTAAGTCAAGTAGAGAACTGTAGGGGGAAGTTATTGGAACGATGGAGTCATAGTCATGCAGGAAAATGTATCTTCGAATTTAGAGTTTTTTTATTATAAAGCTAGAAGATGTCCGCAACTTCGTCCGCGGAGGAGAAAAAGTCATAACTCCTCGTTTTTTCTTCAGCGCAGTCTGGTAAAAAGTATCCGATAACCATCTGGAGATACCCAGCTATCCGTGTACCAACAATTATGGAAATCTGCCGATTTTGCGTGATGAAGCCACAAAGACACATACAAACATACATAAAATCCTAAAAAAAATATTTTTCGTTTTAGTGACCTCCAAATAGTCCGTAACAACCAAATTTTTGAAAATATCTTCAATGTACAGACATTTCATTTTTACAACTTTATAATAGTATAGATGTAAGGTTACTGACCTTGTAAAATTAAATCAGGTACATAATGGTTGGAGACTCCGCCGAGTAGAGAGCCGTCGAGCCCCGAGCGGTGCGCGGGTCGCCGCCGCAGCCGCGGCACCGAGAACTCGATGAGCTGCCGCAGCTCGCCCCGCCCACCCCGCTCGCCCCGCCCGCCCCCCTCCGCCCGGCTCACTTCCACCGACACGCTCGGCTCCACACTCGGCTTCTTAATACCGACCTGGTTCACGACCAGCGTCGCCTCCTTTTTTCTCCTCACGAACGTCTTAGGGGACGCTTGCATGCCCTCCGCCTCGGTGACTATGGACTCCTTCGCGTACTGAGGATCCGACTGCCGCGGCCCGTCGTTCATGTATTCCAACTCGGAAGCGTTCGTGGGAGTCTGGAGCATGGATTCCATCATCTGACACGTGTAGCATGCCTCGCACCGCTCCTCCTGTATCGCGGGGACTATGGTCGGGTCGAACTGGAAATTGTCCAGCTTCAGGTTACCCGGTTTCCCGATATAATGTCTATCTAATATCTCTAGGTTCTTGCTTTTCATATAATTAGTGACTATCTGAGGGTATTTATCGAACTCGAACTTAAAACCGGAATGTTTTATAGGTTTGGAATGTTGAAGTGTTTGCGCGCAGCACTTCGACGGGCTCTCGGTGTTGCGAGAGCACTTCTGCTCGCAGGACTGCCGCTCGCGGCTCTCCTGGCCGTCGTCCCCGGCCTTCTCGATCGCTGTCAAGTCGAGTGGTTCGTGTTGAACTTTGGAGGACTTCTTCACGCTCTTACCGCCGTTCGACTTGTTCTTCAAGCCGACCAGTTTCTCGTCGTCCCCGAGAACGAAGACGACCTTCCTTTCCACCTCGGCCTCTTCGGAACCCGTCGAATCGAGACTGGAGTCGGAGGAGGACTTGACCGCGAGCATCATAGTGGGGTTCCGTCGCATCGGGCCCGCGCTCTTCTCGCTCGACATGCACCGTTCGGCGTCGAAATCTATGCTAGTAGAGAGCTGTCGGCTTAGTTCGGCGAGCGTCGTGGACCGCCGGAAGCCGACCTCGCCGGGAGCTAACGCACTTCCACCGTCACGATCGTTCTGAGTCACTTTAACACCGTCCACGGCTTCGCACTTTTTCGCCACGGGCGCGGTCCTTTTCAACGTCACCGTTTCGCTCTCCTTGAGCGCACAATCATCGAATTGGAATTCACTGCGCACAACGTCGCCGCACCGCACGAAGTAAGTAAGAACGACTAGTAATCTGTTGAGGAACGGGACGTCGGTGGCGCCGCTGATGATGGTGCGGGCGGCGCGCGGCGGGAAGCCGATGGCGCCGTAGAGGTCCGCGAGCTGCGCCCACAGCGCGTTGTAGGGGCGGCGCGGGGGCTCCGGCGCGGGGGGGCCCGGCTCCGGCGCGTCGTACGGGCTCACGGTGCTCACCCAGCCCAGGTGGTACGTTAGCACGTGCGTTAGTAGCGTGCTGATGAAGCTGGAAGGTCAGATAACTCCTTTAAACTATTACAATCGACACGTGCGCCCTTTATTCACACTGCATTTTCATATAAAACGAATCTTAAAACGCTAATAAGCTCTAAGAGTCTAAGTATAAAGATAATTCTGCAATTTTTGTTAACATCTTGCCGGCCTAGACCTCATTATCACCTGATGGTAAATTACTACAGGGCTAAACATGTAGCTCGTTGGTTCACGTACCTAACAACCTATTCACACAGGGGTCGAAACACGACAGTTTAACAGACGTTTTATTAAAACCCGTCTTCTTAAATGGCTACCCCGTATCATCATCATGACTATTTCACAGTAGCATAAATAAACAAATACTTTCGTTATAGATTTAAATACAGAAACAAATTAATACTTTTAGGTAAGTTATGTATAGTCTAGATGCTTTACAATAGTGCAAGGAGAGAGGGTCAAGATATCTGCATACCTCTGCGCTCTTCTCACATCGTCTTGTGATATTTTTGTCTATTTTCGCACCACAAATACACAATAGATCTAATTTAAAAGAAACCCTACGTAAATAAGACGCGTAAATATTGAATGGGACATCCGAACACGTAAACGCTAAACAGGTAAGTCATTAGTTGCACAACCGCTTTGTAAACACCCACGCGTCCGAAAATAGCGAAATCACGTGAAAAACACGTAGGTAAATATTGTTTGCGACTAAAGCAGAGCAAACGACTCATACCTACAATAAAGGCCAACGTCCAGAAAAATAGCATGCTCATGACAAACGTGGGATTTCCAATGAGAATAAACAAATTATCTCTAATGATTTAGAAAGACGTTGTACACCTACCACAGTGACCATTCTGATCTACCACCGTAATCATGTTATGGTCGGAAACCCGCGAGACAAACATGAATTTTTCAACCATTCAGTGGAAGATAAAGACAAAAAAAAACATGCAAATCTTGCGAAATTACAAGAATGATACGAGCGGAAATCGCGGTGGAAATGCTCGTTGAGATAACGACTTACGTTTTCATACACAAAACATAAAAGTGACCCAAACTGTCCTTAAATCACATAAACAAGGGCCCACCCACGAGAATAGGAGACAGCTCGTCACTCTCATGTCCCAGGTAATTACCGGTCACACGAAAACGAGCCAAAACGTGTATTTTTTTAAGTCATCAACCGGAATTGTATGGAACTTGGGTGGAATCCAGGTAACGGTCTATTTGTAAAGCTCTCTATCCACTTGAGTGCTTTCCGCAACTGTAGTTGCATGTCACCACTCTTATGTCAAGTATAAATAGAGTTCAAACCAAAATCACGAGCACGGGAGTGGTTATATATTAAACGCACGCTTTTATTTCTTTAGATAAGATAAATGTTTGTTTGAAAGACATCCAGATCCGCTGAAACTCCTTGAGAAATCATGTGATTATAATCGTTGGCAAATTTAACTACAATACATTACGAGCTACTAAGTCAGAAGAACCTTGAA
Organism: Hedya salicella; assembly: GCA_905404275.2. Lineage (NCBI taxonomy): Eukaryota > Metazoa > Arthropoda > Insecta > Lepidoptera > Tortricidae > Hedya > Hedya salicella. The sequence goes on along the minus strand of FR990100.1, from coordinate 14,792,835 downwards.
TCTTTGAGATAAAATTTATATTAGAATGGCGAGATTCCTGGGCATTATTTTTAAGCACACTATAAATTTGTTTTTAACTGCGAGATCGTATTAGCTCGTTTCCGTCTACGTTAATGGTTACAGGGCTTTTAAATAATCGCTTTTAATGCCACGGACATAATATATGTGCAATTATTAATTTACTGTAATTTCGCATTTCGAATGATCTTTAGTGTGGTGAAATTTCGAAAATTATGTGAAGTACAAAAAGTTCTGCAATGTCATTAAGCGTCTAGCATCTCAGTATTAGATAGCTATAAGATGGAGCGCTCACCATGCTATGATATGCTGTCAGATATGATGGAATTAAAGGTAATTTTTCAAATGATCCCCCAATGGACCTTATATATTGAAACTTAATTATCCATTTAACCAGCTATTCATTATTTCGAACGTGTCCCGAGGAAAAAAATAGTCATTTTACGTCTAAGATAAATATCCTTTTGTCTACCATTTGTATTGTTTTGCGTCACTCCTTATATGTGCAGTGCTGATAAAAGATAATTAAGACAAATAATAAACAATGCGACGTTGTTCTCAGCACAGTAAGCACATATTGACCTTAAGAGAATCGTCGATATAATTACATGTTGAGAGACGACAATAGATGAAAATTAAATGATTGCATTACGTAAATAATAACCAAATTATCATACCACGACACTGATGCCCGACTTCGAGCATTAAACACCGGAGATGAAAAGTCGAATCACTACAGAACAATCTTTTCATGCATTTTTAGCGAGAGGCGGGGTAATCACGTACGTTACACTACGGAAATATTACTATTTCTACAAAAGTAGACAATAATATATATATATATATATACAAACAACAATGCGCTGCTAAAGTGCTGGAAGATGGACAGAGGAGAACGCTGTACAACCACGAGCTTTGTGACCTCTTGGGGGAGCCGAATGCGATAAAAACTATCTACCTCGGTCGCTTACAGTGGGCTCGGCACAAAGGCTAATTAATGAGAAAAGACTTCCGCTAAAGTTTCTTGATGGCAAACCGGACAGGCCGATGGTGGTTGGACGGCGTTAAGAAAGACCTTAAATCTATAGGCGTTAGAGGCTAGACTCTACCAGGCCAAGGGGCAGACATAGGGTTGTAGAGCCTCAGATGATGGTGATAATAGGATTTTTTGGCACCTTCTAGTACCTATTAAAATCTGTGACCGCACTCACAAGTTGGTGTTCTTGGTGTCGGCGACAGCGAGCACGGCGCACAGGTCGGCGAGCAGCGAGTCGGCCATCTTGTGCGCTCGCGGCGGCTCGCTCGTCACCAGCCGCAGCCACGCCGGCTGCAGCCGCGGGCCCGCCATCAGCTCTGACAGCCTGTAACCCAACCGATGGATTATATGTAAAACCGACAGAAGTTGCAAATATGCATGAATTAATATAATATGTATGAAAATACAGTAAAAAAGATGTCAAATAATTTAATTAAAATCGGCTAAGAAATACTGACTCATGTTAAACTGCAAATTTTACAGTGATCTGTTACTTCACATGACACTGGCCATAAACTCCATAGTATAAGCAAGCCGTAGCTTGCAAGCTCTGCAGTTGAGGGTCATCTCGCAGCGTCAAGCGAAGTATGCAAGATTAATGCGGACACTAACCATCCAGCAGCGTCATTAGCAGCCTTATGTAGTGTGGCGACGAACTTGATCTCGCCCCGGCGGTCATGGTCGCCAGGCGGAGTCGGCAAACTAAGCTCTGCAGTTGAGGGTCATCTCGCAGCGTCAAGCGAAGTATGCACGATTAATATGGACACTAACCATCCAGCAGCGTCATTGGCAGCCCTAAGTAGTGTGGCGACGAACTTGATCTCGCCCCGGCGGTCATGGTCACCAGGCGGAGTCGGCGAACTAAGCTCTGCAGTTGAGGGTCATCTCGCAGCGTCAAGCGAAGTATGCAAGATTAATGTGGACACTAACCATCCAGCAGCGTCATTGGCAGCCCTAAGTAGTGTGGCGACGAACTTGATCTCGCCCCGGCGGTCATGGTCACCAGGCGGAGTCGGCGAACTAAGCTCTGCAGTTGAGGGTCATCTCGCAGCGTCAAGCGAAGTATGCAAGATTAATGTGGACACTAACCATCCAGCAGCGTCATTGGCAGCCTTATGTAGTGTGGCGACGAACTTGCCTCCCGCCCCCGCGGTCATGGTTGCCAGTCGCAGTCGGCAAACTAAGCTCTGCAGTTGAGGCGACATCTCCACGCAGCGCCGGATGAAGTCCCTGGAAGGATGCGCTACTTTTAGGGTTATGAAGACTATTCTGCTGCTGATGTACTGGGGTAGGTACCAATATCTTTATTATTTAGAGCTGAAACCGTAGCACAACGGACACGAATTGGCTGTAGTTCACCTATCTATTTCTATTTGATAAATAATGAAATATATCGGGATATAATTGGATGAGTATTAAATATCATGAACTAGCTTCTGCCCGCGACTTCGTCCGCCTTAAATTCGTTTATCGCGGATAACGGATTTTTCCGGGATAAAAAATAGCCTATGTCCTTCCCCGGGACTCAAACTATCTCCATACCAAATTTCATCCAAATCGGTTCAGCGGTTTAAGCGTGAAGAGGTAACAGACAGACAGACAGACAGACACACTTTCGCATTTATAATATTAGTATGGATATCATCAGTCACGCCAAAGTGTTTCATAGTTCGTCTAAGATGCTAAGAAATGGGAAACACTATACTCGTACAACTGCGATAAATAAACTCAAGTCGCCTTAATCTCATTACCACTAGTGATCGTAAATATAAAATATTTCCTTTGATTTGAACCGAACTTTAAGTAAATATTAGGCACCAGTTACTGGCTAAAGTACGCGGTAGATAAACTTCAATAATTTTCCACTCAAAGGTCAATTTTCAATATCGTACTTACTTCTCGGCAGAATCAGGAACGCTAATCAGAAGTGCCAACCCTAGCTTGTTCTTCTTTAACGCCGCGCAGCTTCCACTCGCTAAACTATCACTTGTTCCGCTGATCGAGCTATTGCTGTAAACCTGTAACAAGCATACGAAGTATAGTTAGCACTTCGGCATGTGAGATTCTTTATCACGCAATAAATGAACACAAAATAAATTAGTGAACGCTTTCTGTTTCTTAGCGAGCTGCGTGTGAGCGAGAGTGCTAGCATATTCCGCAGCTATTACACCGCTCAAGAAGGGAACGTTCGCTTCTTAGGCACGCTGCGTGTCAATGTATACCAACTTCCTTAGGACTGAGACCGCTGGTATGTACTTTTTGTTGCGCGGCCTAATCGCGAAGTATGCGGCGCCTGCCTTTATGTGATCTGTGCGAGCATCGATAAAAGTGCTTTGAAAGGAAAACTTAGTCTTGGTCTTGTTTTTTCTGCGCTGTTCAGGGTTTGCTACCCTACCCTATGCTTGGGTTCCACTATCACTGCCTTAGTAACGGAACAGTACATATATGATGATGTTTACACTCCACCATATTTGTGATAGAAATTTGGTACCCTAAGTCCTGCTTTCAGACCTGACATCGCGTAAAATAATTTACCTTTCAAAAACAATCTATGAGCTTCTTGCGTTGGGGTAAGACGGAAGTATGGGAGACTATGTAAAATTTTAGGGAAAATTGTCTTAAAGGCGTTGAAATAAAGTTCACATTTACGGTCGAGACATTACTGGCTGTAACTTTATCAGAGAAAAGTGACCACATTCTCTAATGGCTTCTTTATACTTACATTGCATCTTTATTATATTTATATTTATAGCCGGTTACTGGCTGCAACGTGTTATCTTTTACTTGAGACCGTCACCTTGTTTATGTAAGGTCTCGGGAGATTAAACGCTGCAGTCATTGCCTAGTTTGTGCAGAATGTACTAGCAGTTTAATTTCCGCACAATAACATGTCAACTCATGCAAATGATTGTCACCTACAAATTACGGGTCAGAAGTACGCGATTATGATAAATAGGTTATACACGATGTCCCAAGAAGTAGTGATATACTGAAGCTGGGAGGTAGAGGACCTAGAGGGCTATCTAAATCACCCCCATGTATGTACCGCGATTTTTCGTATTTTCGGAGTTATGAGTATTTTTTAATTTTTCACCTATCGCCGAGTACGATGAGATTTTTATTTATGGTGATGTGAATTATTGCGCTAGATGCTTGATTTTTTTTGTGTGCTAAGCTAACAGATAGGCCAATTCAGTATAGTAACATTTACTATCGTTAGATCTTTGAATGGAATAAAAAAAAAAATGCCAAGAATGATAAAATTACCCAATATGTTCACAACTTCAAGGGGCTTTAAAAAGATAAAATCAAATAAAAAAAATTACAGTTTGGCTTTTAAAAACTTGCTCTATCTATCAGGTAGCTACCCTGAAAATTTTATTTATTATTCATAAGGCTTCAATCAAAAAATTGAAATCTAAATGTGGTAAGCGCAAAATTTTAATTTACATGATGATTAATACAAACATAGTAAAACCAATTACAAGGTGTTTAATTACAAGAAATTTTCAAAATGGCCCTCCTGTTGCTCAATGCAAGTGCGACATCGCCGAAAAAAGTTGTCTTTTAAACGTCTGAATGCACTTCTATTATTTTTAGTGGTTTCTACTGCTACTCTCAATTTCCGGGTTAACTCGTCCAAATTGCGGCATTCTCTTGAGTAGACGAGGTCTTTGTAGTATCCCCATACAAAAAAATCAATGGGGTTTAGGTCGGGGGACGTGGAGGCCAGGCTACAAGGCAGGCGTCACCCCGGCCGCAACGACCAATCCATCTTTCAGGGTATCTTTGATTGAAATAGTTTCTTAGGTCCAAGGGAAAATGGCATGGTCACCATCACACTGCAGTACTATGCTTCTGCGTGTCTCCAAGTCTCATCTTCATACATGTCATCTTCTAACAGCAGGGGCAGATCGACGCGTAGAAAATTTAAAAAGTGATTGCCGCCCAAGCGGTCTGGCAGCTGAAAGGGCCCGATTAGCTGACCGTTAAGTATGCCAGACCAAAGGTTAACACTAAAGTGTTCTTGGAATGTCGATTCCCTTTTTAAATTTGGATTTTCAATTGCCCATGAGTGAGAATTGTGCATATTAAAAATCCCATTGCGTCTAAAGTGGGATTCATCCGTCCACAAGATTTGGTTAAAAAAGTTTTCGTTTTCAGCTTGTCTCCTCAGCATTTCCTGACAGAATTCAATTCGCCGATTGTAATCTTCCGGTTTCAACTGTTGCACTTTTCTCATGTGAAACGGATGATATCCTACGCTCTGTAGTGTACGGTGTACCTGAGATTTAGAAAGTCCGGTACGACGTTCCATAACTCTCACACTGGTCGACAGGTCTCTTTCTACTTCTTCAACCACTGCATCTACTACAGCAGGATGCGGCATAGTGGCCATACGGCCTGATCTGGTACCCGGTATGTAACCTTCCAAATACGCATTATGTACTCTTAAGATCATGCGATAGTCAGGAAACGTTTCAGGTTGAGGCCCGCCTCTTCGTTCCACATGTTCCCGGTACAGCCTTAAAGCTTCCGCCGCATTCCCCCTAGCATAACCGTAATAGTAATGCATTTCTGCGTAGTCACGTGAAGTAAACATGATCACTTACACGCAAACTCAAGTCCAGTTAAATAATGCCAAGTCGTCGATTCCAGGTAATAACACTAATCCAAATCGTAATGCAAGTCAAAGTCCATATGAATAGCCAAAATGATTAGAGAAACGAACAATTAGCAGTATTAAAACACAATTTTTAAATTATTGAAAAGTACCAACGATGACCAAACAACGTGAAAATTTTCTCATGCGTCAACCGTCTTTTGTTCTTTGTTCTTTTTCTATTGATGGCCAGTGCGTGATTTAGAACGAAATTTATTTAGAAAGTTAATTAATTTTGCGCTTGCCACATTTAGATTTCAATTTTTTGATTGAAGTTTTATGAAAAATAAATGAAATTTTCATGGTAGCTACCTGATAGATAGAGCAAGTTTTTAAAAGCCAAACGGTAATATATTTTTTTTAATTTTATCTTTTTAAAGCCCCTTGAAGTTGTGAACATATTGGGTAATTTTATCATTCTTGGCATTTAATTTTTTTTTATTCCATTCAAAGATCTGACGATAGTAAATTTTACCATACTGAATTGACCTATCTATCAGCTTAGCACACAAAAAAAATCAAGCATCTACCGCAATAATTCACGTCACCATAAATAAAAATCTCATCGTACTCGGCGATAGGTGAAGAATTAAAAAAAAGTTATAACTCCGAAAATACGAAAAATCGCGGAACATACATGGGGGTGATTTAGATAGCCCTCTAGGTCCTCTACGTCCCAGCTTCAGTATATCACTACTTCTTGGGATACCCTGTATAAACCCTATATAATTGCATCTATAACAAATTGAAATTGCATTTGCCAGACTACGCATTTTAAATTGCTGCATAAAGTGAATAATAAATCGATTATCAGAGTTCGAGTTAGACCCTGACCTATACTGATTGCTTTGTTTATTTGAATTAAATTATTAAATAGATAATGGTACCCTGTATTTGCACCGTAAACAACTTTCTGTTTATGTGTTGGAATACAGAATACCCTATTAATTTTTTTTTACCTACATCTATTATCCTAACAAAAAATTTGAATGGCATTGGAATCAACCGATTATGATTAAACTATCTCCGTGTACCAAAATTACTCTTTTCATGGTACGAGTATATAATAGGCCAATCGCATGGCATCAAGATTGCTACTCTAGTTTTGTACCCATGATCGTCGAAATTCTGTCAATTACGTAATAAGTATATATGGTATTGAATATTTTCAACAAAATAGTGAACATGTTTTGAAAGTAGGTACACATAACAGATAGATCTATACATGTTATAGACAAACACTTCACGATATTGGAAGTAGATTATAATTGATGTCTTGAGAAACATATCTCAAGGAATAATAACATTTCAGGTTGTATGAGGCCTCTTTGCGTCAATACAGAGTGCACAGGTAGTCCCCAACCTCAAACTAGACAAAATGAATTTATAAATGTAAAATTGCTTGTAGAATTAAGTTTGACTATCATGTATGTCGCAGGAAAGACAATCAGAAATCAGAGGTCGTTCGCACGCAAACAGTGAGAACCAAAACATTAGCATCTATTGAAACGAGACCAGAGGCTGTAATCAAGGCTCAACGAACATAACGGTGCCTAAACTACGAGTCATGCAGCCAGCGCGACTAAGGTGAAATGAAATGTTCCGTGCCTTGCGAGCTGAAAAGGCCGCATTAAAAAAAACCGCTAAGAAAACATTATCTATCCATACTAATATTATAAATGCGAAAGTGTGTCTGTCTGTCTGTCTGTCTGTTACCTCTTCACGCTTAAACCGCTGAACCGATTCGGATGAAATTTGGTATGGAGATAGTTTGAGTCCCGGGGAAGGACATAGGCTACTTTTTATCCCGGAAAAATACCCTTATGCGCGATAAACGAATTTAAGGCGGACAAAGTCGCGGGCAGAAGCTAGTACTATTATAAAGTTGTAAAAAAAAAATACAAACTATCGAACATATAACCTCCTCCTTTTTTGGAAGTCGGTAAAAAATGAAATGTACATTGAAGATCTTTTCAAAAAATTGATTGTTACAGACTATTTGCAGGTCACTAAAACGATTTTTTTTGTATGTTTGTATGTGTCGTTGTGGCTTCATCACGCAAAATCGGCTAAACAGATTTCAACAATTTTTGGTACACGGGTAGCTGGGTATCTCCAGATGGTTATAGGATACTCTTTACCCGACTATGCTAAAAAAAAGAGGTGTTATGACTTTTTCTCCTTCGCGAACGAAGTTGCGGTCGCCTTCTAGTAATTTAATACATTCTTCTTCTTCATGTAACATCTCCATCACGGAAATCGTAGGTCTGTTTATATGTCATGTGAATTAGTTATTTCGTGCTTTCAGTTACATTGATTAACTCTTACCACGAATTTCTTGTCCTTCCTCAATAATTTATACATCAAACAAAAATATACAGCTTTATGGAAACAGTAAAAATAAATATTTCATCTGTTTTTTGACTACTCCTTCCATTTTATTTATTTAATATTTGTAAAATGGATAAAAGATCTGCATTGTCATTAACTTGTTTTAAATTACTGAATTCAAATTTTTCACGTGTTTCGTTTTCTAGCTAATAAAGAATAAGTCGTTAGCTGGCATTGAGTCCCAAACACCTCGGAATCTTTCTCCGCTGTAAATGACCTCCTAACGACCATATTATACATATAAACGTCATATATTTAAACGTTCAATATCTGACTCACGGTAAACTTACAAAATAAACAATCGCTTATCAGGTTACATGTGAATTTATGTTAATAGTGGCAGTTATTTGTCACCGATAACGAATCATGTGACAGAACGATAGCCACGGTCACTCATGTGACGGATCACGCGGTTTACTTGTCGATAAACTGTATGCACACAATGTGAACTAGTTCCTGCGTACACATCCTGGCTTTCAATGTATCTCATATTCAACGACGAATAAAGGAAATGACTCGGATTACCCATAAATTAAGAAGTTCCATAATTCCCAATTGTGATTTTCCCTTAACGATTTTACTTGCTAAAAATGAAGTATGTAAATAACTAACACAACGTATTTAGGTTAGGTTAGAGTTGTCAGATATCGCAAAAAAAATAAAAATCTTTTATCGATAGATTCTTAAAACTAAAAATATCCTGAATACAGATGCTTTCGGACAAGTGGAACTTCGGAATTATTTATTTATTTATACAAAATACATACTATGTAGTGCACGGATAAGCTGAAATTCCTGCTTATGCTGATTTATCCTCTGTCATAATATGTACATACTCGTATAACAGTACCAGTAGCAATGTCATAAGCTCAGTTAAGGCTGTCAATCCAGAGACCGCGGGGGTGGGTTTGACGTGTACGTTCAAACTAAGAACAATCGTGCCCATTCCATATACGGGGAAAATGCCTCTTTTGATGATGTCTTTCTTAGAAACAGAACACTTTACATCGACCCTCGCTCTATATGCATTCAGTGGGGAACTTAAGGGTAGTTCTAAAGTGTTCGGATACCGTCAATGTTTAAAAAAAAATGTCCCATAGACGCAATTGTCCCAGTTGACCTTAGCATTTGCAGATTAAGTAATAAAATAAAGTCGTTATCAACCTCAGTTTATTTTGCATACAGATAAGTTAACGACGTGTCATGTGGTCTAGCATCTGTGTGGCGTCGAGGTAGCGTTTATCCGAAAGATAAAGCGAGCGTTGACATTGTCAACAACACGAAGGGGGAAAAAACACGCAAGTAATCACACTTGTTTCTATGCATGTCTATCTATAATGACAGTTTAAATGACTCATCTCTTTAACATTTGGCAAACCCTCAATGAAGGTTATCTAAAATGAAAATATGACCAGTTGGCGCTACCTTGACGTAATGTCTAAGTGAAAAGAAGTGTAAACATGGTGTGCTGTGTTTGGTAGAGTTTTGAGGGTAATTCCTACCTGTTACCACTAACTTGTTTGTTAGCAGTGGTAACAGCTGGATTTTTTCCCTTCCGTTACCAGTGGCCCGTGTCTCAAAAGCTTGTATTACAAGTGGAAGTCTCTTTTTAATACATATAATTGGAAAGAGATTTCCGCTTGTAATACTAGTTAGCGTTTATGAAACGGGCCCTAGATGGTAACTACTGGGAATAAAAATCCCAACTGTTGCACCAATCACTTTAGTGGTAAACGTTGAATATGTTATTCCCAGTAGTTACCACCAGGTAACAGATAGGGAAAAAATCCAGCTGTTACAACTCAAATTCAATTTGTTTATTCTGTAAGTAGGCCACAAGGGCACTTTTACAAGTCTGTCTCTGCGGCATTTCCCAAGAGGAGACCGTTGTTAAGAAGACAGCCGAAACAAACTCAACAGTCAGTAATTTTTCCAAAATAATTCTTAACTATTACAATATTGTCTTAATTATACTTAAAACTTTTACAAGTGTTTTATAATTAATTTATAATTGGTACACGCAGAAGAGATGTAGTACCTACACTGATAACAAGTTGGTGGTAACAGGTGGGAATAACCCGATTTTGTCAATTTAACAATTTACAAGATATTTAACAATTTAGTCACCTTCAAATAGCCTTATTTTATGAAAATCTTTAATGTACAGACATTTCGTTTTTACAACTTTATAATGCTATAGAAAACAGGTAATTTGTTTGTCAGTTAACGCATGTTGTAGTTGTGATTAATGTTGGCAAGGTTAGGAAATACAATAAAATTGCATGTAATCATTATGCATTGTCTTGCTTCCCGCCGCGTGATACTCATCAGGTAAAGGTTATCTGGTTTTGAGTTGGTGCCTGAACGCACTGTACTTAACTTGTGAACGAAATCGAAAGCGCAACGCCAATACAAGGTTACATTTACCTATAACTTAAGTGCAATTGCACTTGTATTAGAGCCAATCATCCTTTATCTGTACATACGCCATGTTTCCGTCTCCTGAGTCTATACAAAATTTTATATACGCTGGTGAAAAATGAAATAGTTGCTAAATGATTGAATCAGAATTTAAACGATAGACCTTATACTTATAACAACAGTTCAAGTATTTTAAGTATATATAAACATTTAAATTTGGGGTTCCTACACGTTTAGAAAAACAAACTTAATTATTAATACAAGCGAACAACTGCACATTGCGTACGAATACGTATTCCAAATTTCAAGTATCTATTTTGGCTTAACTTTGCAATGAAAATCAGCCGTAACAGGCATCAGCGTGAATATTCTTGTTCCACACGTTATCACTGATGATCCTCTGTTGCTATAGTTGAATTTTTCTCGAAACTGTTTTTTGACAGCCATCATCCCAGTACATTTACGCCTTCGCGCCATAGCGATTGTACTGGGATGACGGCTGTCAAAAAACGGTTGTGAGAAAATTTCAACTATAGGTAAGCTTGAATTTAATGTTTTCCAGCTAGGTTTAGGGCGTCGTAGAACATGATTAAGGCCAAGCCACACCGGATGCGCTTGCGTGGCGTGCACGTAGACGTGCGCGTGGCGTGCGCGTTATAAAGAGCAAATACCCATAAGAGATGACACACCGCTGCGCACGTGCATGCCACGCAAGCGGTGTGCCATCTACTATGACTTTTCATACAATACAACGCGCACGCCACGCACACACGCACGTGCACGTGCTGCGCACGCGTCCGGTGTGTTTCGGCCTTTAAGCTTGGAGTCCGACGATGACTCGAGTTGATCAGGCCATCTCATTTGATTTCATCATAATCCATGTTTTTCTATGAGGAACTGCAAAAAACACGATGTAGATTATTGACTAACCTGAGAGTCGGTGCCATTGGTCGAAGCGCTGGGAACGCTCAAGAAATTCGAGCTGTTTCCCAGTTCAAACCGCGTCGCGATGTTGCGGAACGTGCGTCGCTGCCAGCTGCCATTACTTGACGTGCTCAACTTGCGGCCGGAGGGAGCTAAACCGACAAGCATACTAGTTACAAACTCCAAGAGGACAGGAACAGATCTCGGACAGTTTTGGAATCGTTCAAATACTGTCTAACTCAAACTGGGAGCTGATTTGGGAACGTCTTTGAGGTACCGTAACTCTGCAATTAAGTGGTTGTTTATTGTGACTACTTTAAAAAACTTAAAGTGCATGAACCAGAGGGGTTGGTTGCAACGGTGCAGCCATTGAGTGTATGTTGATCCACTTTATGTCAGTTTTATTTGTCGATTCGCTAAATCTACCATAAAGTGACAAGAAACTTACTGTGAAAATAAAACATGTCGTCCTGCGCATTGCTGCCATCCCAAACATCAAACATGGAGAAATAATCATACGTGGAGCCGATACTGCTGTGAGGCGTTTGGTCCCCGTAGAAACCTGCAAAAAAAATAACATTGTATGCTTTGCTAGGACTTTGTAAGCCGTATTTGAAAAGATACGCAACACTATATTATACATTCACACTTTTCAGTTCGTGAGCATTCGGGCCCTAGAGTAGGTTTCGGTTATCGCCGGAAGCACGCGAATGTAATGATATTGTCGTGATCAGCATAAACGTTTTGCAACTATGTTAAAAGATTTAGTCAAAGTAAAACGTCAATACAAAATAAGCCTTAATTCATTGCATTATAATCATTTTCTGATTTTCGACGTAGCTTCTATAGGACTTTGTATAATATTTATACTATGAATTTAAACATCAAAAATCTTCATTTATTTCATTATTAAAAGGGATGTGAAATTCCCCTCTAGCCTCGGTAAAATAGTCGCTGGCTATTACTGCTCTAGTTACTCCCAAGATTGTCTTTTGCCAGGATCATTTTATTACAAGAATATTTCCGAGTTTATCCGACAGTAGCCGAATCCTATTCTAAGGGCCCGGCCACAAAAACGCGTGACCGGCGGCGCAGCAAGCCAATTCCTAATACATTGCGTGTCATGCCAACTAACTGGTGTGCGGTGAGCGCCTCGATCGCGCATTGTAAAGAAAATTCGCTCTTCGCATCGCTAGTGCGTTGTCGTTGCCGGAGCGTAAGCGCTCACGGACTGTAATTGCATTGTTTACTGCATCGTACTTGCTTATTTTGTTATGCATTTTCCGGCAGATGCAGCTGGACCCAGTACAAATATATAACAGCCGAGTGCGATTGGTGCGAAAAACTTTACTTTTATCATCAATATCTAACATCGCCTTCAATTCACTAAATAACACTTTCCACGTGAAATGGAAGGAATTACTACAGAAAATACTTAATTTGATGAGCTAAAATGATTTATCTATGTTACCATCATGAAGGTTTAGTTTGAACCGGTTATGATTAAACGTAAAATGTCAAAAGCATATTCTTAACCGACGAACTATAAGATGTTCGCTAAAAGGTAACAAATGCTGTTTCAACCCACATCTATGAGTTGGTTTCACCACTAATGACTTGATTTTTATCACAAATCACGTGGCATAGTTCATAGCTCAGGAAACAAGTGACATTCGGTGAATGTGTCAATGATCTTTTAAAGAGACAAAAAATTTAATTGTAAACGGTGTTTAAATCTTTCTGCTTTCGTTAGCAGGCGTGTTTGCTTTACTTAAAAAAGTAGGTTATTGGGAATGCCATAGTTATTAACAGTTGTCACAGCGTACTACGTGTGGGTCAATACCTCTATAATTATATAAGGAGTCACGGGATCAACCACTTCGTCACCGCCCAAAATAGCCTGTTTATATGGTAAACAGGCCTGCATTCTAACCAACCGCAATTTCGCAATGTTGAGTGTGCCATAGAGAGAAAAGCTTGATCGGCTGGTTTACATCACGTGGTTTGGTTTGTTTACATTAGGTCACGCGAACGCCTTTCTGGCCAGGCAATGCAGGTGCTCATTGTGGGTTTTATTAAAATCGTACGTCACATAAAAACCTACAGTAATGATAATTGAACATCGTTATTAACTATACAATTTGTTATTCGGTTAGAATGTGCTGGGAAGAAGAAGGAGAGAAAGAATATTATAAGAGAAAAATGTAGAAGTTACCAATAACACGTGCACGCTTAGAATTATCCAGGAATAGCACAATACGACCGGTTTGGCTCAGTGGGAGTAACGTTGCTTGCGAAGCTGAGGTCCTGGGTTCAAATCCCGGTAAGGGCAAATATTTGTGTGATGAGCATTAATATTTGCTCCTGAGTCTTGGATGTTTTCTATGTATATAAGTAATACATCTATTAAATATATCGTCGTCTAGTACCCATAACAACAATGGGACTAGAGCGATTTGTGTAAAATTAGCCCGTAATATTTATTTATTTAATAATGCATTATAATACTAATTAACATTATTTATAGCTCGGTCGCGTGTTAGTGTTAGTTATGGCCTGTGTATTTAATGGTGATTTTTATTACTTTTACATAATAATAAATACAGGAACATGCGACGATATTCAACCTATAATAAAAAAAAAACGCCTGTTTAAGCTAGTATTATTAGAACAATTGTTTGTCTATGATAACGTTGAATACATTTTTATTAGTATAAAGTGGCAGGGATTAAATTTGTTTGTTCCAGTATAAAGCGTAGTAAGTACTGATACTTGGAAGTGTCAAGTATCATTATCATTGCACACGGGACAAAGCAACCTTAGATATTAACGATCAAGCTGTGATAGTAATACTATCAGTATATTGAAAGTATTAATATCACAGCACGGTATATGAGTTACTAAATATCAAACTCTAATATGTGTACGTAAATTACCTAGTGACTAATTTTAATTTTATTCATGTTTGATATAAAATCAAACTTAGTTTTAATTTACGTGGACATATTGGAGTCTGATATTTATCGACTCATATACGGTCGACTTTTGTCACTAAGTCACGAGTCTCGGAATTAATTAACAAGACTGTGTAGGATTCCACATAAATAAGAATGACATTCAGAGCATCTATCTACAGAGATGCATTTCAGTCCAACCGAGGACCATACCCCCTGGTGATCACCTCATTAATGCGAAGGAATTCATAATATGATTTCTATCATATCACCAAGAACACATATATAGATGAGATGCCACTCGATGGACATGATTACAATAGATACAGACAGTATAGTAGTAGGAAGACTCGAATCAGACTCTATAAGGCAAACTTGCAATCAACGTAGGTAAATACAGAAAACGGTGTACGCAAAACCTTATTTCACATAAAAACTGTCACTGGGTCAAAGCAAGCACACACGCTAAGTTTATACACTGCCATACGAAGTGGAAGCGTGCACGCTTTGTAACACTTCTGCTATATATCAAATATTTCTCCAAGGCGATTTGAGGAGTGCGTCATTTATTCTTGAAACTAACATATTATATTCGGACTGAAAGATCAATAACGTATCGCCTTAAACATTTAGCAAGGTTAGTACACTGTTAGCCTTCGTAATAAACACTTGGAAACTTCTACAAGGAAAGGAAATGTGTAGTTTTTAAACAGTGAGAAATGCTTACGATTTTCGGCATGCTCATTCGCCATGCCTACAACCATTCTTGGCTGGAAATATAAATAGTTTAACAGTGAGTTGACCTTCTGTATGCATTAATGAGGCAGCGATGTAGCTTTTGACGTACGTGACGTATTTATTAAAATATTACATTTCACCTCATTTTGACGTGACGAAATATTTTTTTTACTTTACTGTTTTTTCTTTAGTATAGTACGTATAATCGTTTTTTCATCGCATATTTAGATATTCTAATAACATCACCTATTAGTACTACAACAAATATTATATCTTCAATGTAATGTTGAAACACTTCAAAATTTAATTAAAAGAAGTTGAAGCGGGACCATCAAAACAATCCAATTAAATTAACAGGCCCTACCGCCTTAATTTTATTATAAAACCCCAATCCAACATATATCTAGTGACCTTTATCACGCAGTTATTCAAGTTCATTCCAGCTTTAAAGTAATGAGTAACAATAGAGTACAAGAATCTCTACGATGTAAAAGTTCTGATTAGGACGCAACCAGAATGCTTGCAGCGTTCAGTTTTGAGGGTACAAAGTTTAAATTTTGCATAAACGTTCCCGACCTTAGCTGTATACCTAGAAGACAAGCCGCAAATCTTTTGCTCTAAAAAATAAAGAGATTTTATTCCCGAGCTTCGGAATGTTCTCGGCTACCTCCAGAGAATGCAGCGGAGAATCCACGCGTAGAAAACTTTAGTTCACAATTAACCTATACTCTGTTCTTCTGGCACCTCAAAAAGGTAACAAAAAAACCACGCGGGTCGTTCAGCCAGTGGCGGCGTACCACAGATACAAAATATTGCCTTGATTGGTGGAATGACACGAGTCACGTGTTCTTTTTTCCTTTTATTAAATAGGATTTAGGGACGTACCGGAATCACCCCTGTCGATGGAGAAGCTCAAAGAAACCCCTTCTTCCTTCTGGATCGGCACGTTGAGGGGTTTCGACCGCTCCCGGAATTCCGCAGTGCTAGGCTCCGTCTTGCGCTCCACCCGGCTGATGCGGCGAGATGTCGGCACGCAGAATACTTTCGTGCACATTAACCTGGTCCAACAATATTGTATTTAACTATTTATGCTTATAAACTCAATTTATTAGAAAGCTAATTAACCCATAGGTCTGCTGACTTTTGATATTTTATTTCCACAACTTTCCCTGAACAGCCTTCGATCAGAAGACTCGGAACGCGATCATATTGTCCTGCCATCTTCGTCTCGAACGGTCCTACTGTTGCTCCCATTCTGCGGCACTCACTTAGTAACTTAATGAGTGTACGTATTCGGTTTCAGAGTTGTGAATGCATAATTACATTTAAACTATGATTGGGGATTTTTGTTGTTGGCATATCCAATTTTTTTTTACAATATTTGATGTAAAGTTTGAATCAGTGTTTTATTCTTTATTGCTTCGTACAGGATTATGTGACGAGATAAAATCATTATAGACCACTATTCACATTGTTTAACAAAGCTTTTAAGAAACTATAGCCAATTCCTAATCGTCACATAAAAAATATTTTTTCCCGTTTTAAATTACGTAACCGTCTAATAGCTTAAAAAATCCAGAAACAAGTTCATAGGTCGTGGGATTGGAGACCTGTTCTGATTCGGTAATCGTCAAAGACGTATGTTTACGCAAAAATGTATTACACACGACCTTATATATTGGCAAGTATTATGCCTAACAATAGCACGTTAGCAGGATGCTAGGTTATTACCTTTTAGGTTCATCCATGATGTGTATCTTCAATGAGACACCCTTGCAGGTCATGGCCACCGCGCCGAATATCATCTCACCGAGTACGTCAGCATCCGTCGCTGGACCTTTATACTGGACAATAAAAATAATACATATATTAGCATTTTCATTGCTAATAAATTAATATTAGTGCCTCCAAAATTTGCGTCTTTGAAGTTACCCTCAACATCACAGAAATATATCAAGATAGAAGGAAAGAGTGCCTCGCGTGGCGAAAACTCGCCCCGACGGCTGACTTGCTCGCCGCGAACATCAGTCTGCTCCCGACCGCGGTCTGTGTGCGACGTCAGGTTTAAAAAACAAAATGACTCGTTGTTCAATAATTAACTGTTCAAATACTACAAATAAAGTTGGAGCTGTTAATCGTGGTATTTCCTTTCATCGGTAAGTACTATCTGTCCCAATTTTTTTTTTTTCGTCAAAACAGTAGCGGGCGATTGTGTGTACAACGCTAGTTTTCCATTGCGGCTTTAATTTGACAAGCTAGACTTGGCGTGCGTTCAAAACCAGCGATGTAAAAATATGCTATTCAAATTGTCAAGTTACGTTCAAGGTCGATATCTCATTTTTTCTGTCAAAAGTAAGAATAGTGCTGTACCCCAGTGCTGTAAACTGCGATTTTCTTACTCGGTTAAAAGCGATTTTGAAAGCAGAGCAAATGATAATTACGTTCTTATATTATTATGTAGCTATATAATGTAGGTACGTAGTGCAAAGCAAATATTATTAACAAGCAGGTTATGGTTACTTCTATATTGCAATTTTATTTCAGTTTTCCGAATGATCTTCGTATTAAAAATTAATGTAATCAAAGTACCGACGAGTAATCAGTGCAGCTAATTCGACTATTGATTTAGTGATGATGTCAAATGATGAGAAGGTACACATTGACATAAGGCTAAATATTATTTAAAAAAATGTGCGTGCGTGGTATATTTTATCTTAATAATATTACAATTTGTGCAACCGATAATAAGTAGAGTAGATAGTAGGTACTGACAAATGTAACGCAATTGATTGGTTAGGTAGGTACCTACCTACATTTATGTTTTTTGATTTGAAATTTTGAGGTTTCTCATTTCCTCCGTCGAAAATAATTATCATTTCCTCTGTCGGTGCTTATCGATATTTTAAATCAATAAAAATGCACCTACAATAACTTGAGTAATATAATTGAATGACAATTATGTACGAGTAAATTGTTTGTCCTCACACGAATAAAGGTATATATTTACTTCTTTTCACAACGAAGACGAACATCCTATGCACAAAAATGTATTTCAGTGGTCCGATGTTTTGGACTTCGCCGCGCAGCGCGCACGCAACCTCCCGCTTCTAAAGGTGCGTCCACATTTGTATCATTTGCCCGTATCAGATCATCGTCGCGTGGCATGATCGCGTGTCACGATCACGCGTTTGGACGTTGCGCCGATCCGATCACTCGAAATCCATTTGCTACGCGTATCACACACTTGTATCGGAAGAGTGCGGCATTATCGGCGCGCCGACAGTAAGCGTCCAAGCAGCGCGATACGCATTCATGCTACGGCACGGTGATCGGATACGAGCAAATGATACAAGTGTGGACGCACCTTAATGCTTGCTTTTATGCTTGTGACTGACAGCGGCGGAGCCGCGGCGCGGTGTGGTGGGGGTAGCTGTGTATAGAATCAGTGCCGTGTTCTAATCGATCTGTGAATCGATGCTTTTGAATTGTTTTCGCGCGGCTTTGTTTCCCATCACTAAATT
This sequence comes from Hedya salicella, assembly GCA_905404275.2. NCBI lineage: Eukaryota > Metazoa > Arthropoda > Insecta > Lepidoptera > Tortricidae > Hedya > Hedya salicella. Next base: position 14,774,169 of record FR990100.1, on the reverse strand, counting down.
ACATTCATGACGTCAAAGTACCTACGCAAAATGTTACACGCTCGGTTCTCATATAAATCGACGAACTCTTTCCTTCTATCTTGATATAGTTCTGTGCTCAACACCCTTCGGCGGCGCCAATCGAACACCTTTGAGACTTAAAAACAATAATAGCTATCTTCAGAGAATCAAACTTACGAGCTGCGAATTGTACAGTGTATCTACAGGAGAGATCAGGGGCGAAATGAAGATCTGTGGCAAAGCGTCATACAAACATTATACAGCAAAGTCGAAGCAGATTTGATTTATTTATTACATACAAACTTCCACCGCCCACACTTTCGCCTCCTCAAGGCATGATTTCCGGGATAAAAACTATCCTATACTGTTAAAAATTATGTAATTTTAAACCCTGTGAAGAACATACACTGCAAATTTTTTTTTTTACTGTGTATGTTCTTCCCAGGGTTTCTCTTCAACTATCTTCAAACCAAATATCATTTAAATGAGTCCAGTCAGCGGTTAAAGCGTAAAAAACGTAACAGACAAACACCAGAGTTACTAGCGCATTTATAATATTAGTATGGATTGTATGTTATAGGTTATGCAGTCAGTCCTTGAGGAGATCGAGCACCCCGCCTCTTGCGCTTGGGGGGTAGTGTTATTAACATTTACGTCATAGCACTGCGGTATTTCTTGTGACCGCACGCAAGTCGCGTGCCTACTGAACATAGGACACGTCTATCAGAACAAGTAACAATACAAAAAAGTCAATAGGGATTAACTCGTGCTTTCAATTGGGAATTAATCCAATATCAGCAAGCGTATCAGCTGTTGATTACATCACCATTGATTACACTTGAGGAAAAAGAGACCAACAAGTATAGCTATGTATCTATAACCTCAATACGAAAACGTGCAAGTCGAGCAGTTTCCTTTTTTCTCACAGCAGCTAGATTTAACCTCTTTTATAAGAGGATAATCTTCACACAAATAGGCGACAACATAAGTACATATTTGAAGAAATAGTTAAATAAATACACAGATAGCTTGAAGGTTATTTCAGGGCTTTTATAACGATTTCCGCTAACACTGAGGCTTATCTATTTCTGGTCTTCATAAAATCCTACAAAGCCACGAAATATTTCCCGTAAAAAATATGAATACAAATGATACGTTGTCATAATGTCAGGCCGTTCATTTGTTGACAGAAATAAATTCATTGGTCGACGACTGACATTTATCCAACGGATGGACGTCTTACAAATTTCCTCATAATAATTAATTATTGTCTTGGCATCTGACATCAGATTCCAAGTATACACGGTCTCGACATACGCTTAACCTCCACAAATTCTTGAAGAGAAATGTTAACAATGGCATAACGGCTATTTATAGTTACGGCTTATTTACGTAATTGATTGTCATGTGCCACATGACAATCAATTACGTAAATAAGTCCATAAGTGTGGTGTTTTCTGAAAACATTTCAAGTAAGTAAATATTTGCTTAAATATAAAGTTAAATTTATCTTACAAACTGCGAACAGAGTTGTTACTAATTTAATCTATTGTCTTCGTGATCACAAACACTTACTTTGCACGTTTAAAAAGTATACACTAGCAATTTATTTAGCATGTATAAAAGTTCAGTAGACTGTTATAAAATTGTTGAAAAATATGATAAACCCTAATACATAGTATCTCATTCGACTTAAAAGCGGATGGAATGACGAGAGCAAGTGCTGGTGGGAGGTTGACGTTCATCGAATTTTCACGTCCATGTCACAGCGATGATTAAAACCGATGATTGAAACATGAAATGTGTCACTGACAAATTTTAAAAAATAGTACTAGACTACATTTTCGAGATGGACTAACGATATACCCAGCCAAAATTGTAGGGAGGAACTAATTACAGTCAAAAACTAAGGAGAATTCCGTGTAGATAACGAGGTCTAGATTCAACAGTGCGTGAAAATAGGCTGAAGAAGAACCTATCTACTGGATGTGTTTGTGACGGTAATTCAATTACATACATACACACATATATGCATATAAACATAAGCTGGTATAAAGCAAATATTCTTTCAAACGAATACACAGAATTAGCATTCGTAAAGCATCGCGTCGCGTAACAAACAAAGAGCTCACGTGATTTGCGAACCGATGACGAAACGGACTTTTTATCTAAGAAAACAAATCTGACGATCCTCGTACTATCTTACATATACAATAGTTATTAAGGATTAACATCGTTATAATAGTCATGGAGTGCCGTTTGATTTGGATGAAGTTTACAGAGAGCATCCAGCAATGCAGTCAACAATGTATAATATAGCTCTATTCTTCTCATTATCCATTCCACTAGGATGGAATAAGGTTAATTCTTTGAATTAATGTCAAATTTCTATGTTACTTTATCAGTAAATTTCCGAATAAGCCTTATTATTAAGCTGTAGTCGGAGTTACATCCGCTACTAGACGGTTAGGCTGCCCTAGAGTGATTAGGGGTTATTAGATTGTTCGCGAATGTCTAAACTTGCCATGTTAAAAAAAAATTAGTATTCAGTTAGATGTCTCAGATTTATCACTTACAGCTCAGTATTGAGTTAAAAGTTATGAGTTATGAAACACTTTATATTTAGAGTATGAAGCTCTATGATCGGCAGAGATGAATTAAAATGGGAGTAAATATAGAACGTCTTAATTGATCCATTGCGACCATGTGATGTTCATTATATTCGAAATAAGTCTAAAATTACAGTCCCACGCTGTTCGTTAGTCCCACTTAATGCAGCGGCTTTAATCAAAAAGGCTGATAACTGAAACGTTCCAGAAATAGACGGCGTAAGTGAGAATAAACCCAGTAATTGAAGTCTCGTGACGGCGTATCGACAATTGAGATGTTATTTTTATATCGCGGATCGTAAACCATTGATACAAACCGTATACGCTATTTCCGACGGGCATAACATGGTATATATGGTATTAAGACTGGGCCATGTGTTGGTGACACAATATTGATTTGCGTCTCCAATCTCGTCTCGGCTTTAATAATCCTGTATTAAATTTTGTCTGGTAGGGAACGCCTTGTAGTACCTAACCTATTACGCCATTTGTGCTTTCTTATATTGCTCAATAGAGCTTAAATATATATAAGTACTGTATAAAATCAGTTCATTCGAAGACTACAACACCTTTGTTCTCGAATTACTTTAAGGTACGTAAAAATTACCGCCCTTAAACTGGAGTAGCGTTCGCGTAGTATCTAACAGATAAAAGAAGTAACAATATTATCATATTGTATTAGAGGAAGTATAATAAGAAGCATAGAAAATAATAGAAGTAAACATTACAAACTTGAGTCATTTCAAAAATCGGACAAAGATAAGATAATAATTATCACGAACAAAGGGTTTGGTCATCTTTAAACCATAACCATCAACCATAGCGGTCCTTTGTATGCATATCATGACTGTCGAGAGAGCGGCCTAGTGAAGACATCCACAGTGTACTATTGACCCCCAATATGTCACAATCTAAGTTTATCTAAGTGTAAACCTAATAAATAACTCAAGGAAAATTTTGTTGCAGATGAGATTCAAAATATTCCTAAATGTTCATTACAATATTTCTTAATAATTCGATCCTGCTCTAGAGCATTAAACCAGTGCAGATGGCATATAGACGCATTCCCATCTGCCAAAGTATATGACAAATAATTCATTTTTAGGGTTCCGTAGCAAAATGGTGGAAAAGGAACCCTTATAATGCGACTCTGTCCGTCTGTCTATCTGTCCGACTGTTAGGTACAGCGCTTTATGTCAGGAACCAATTATGCTATTCATTTGATACTTGGAATAGTTATAAATATAAATATGGCCAGCTTAAATGTACTGCAAATGAAAAATTTCAAAATATTTTTTTGGTTAAATTTCGTTTTAAGGGCAATGGGGAAAAAATATCTCGAAGTTTTACGAGCGTACGTTCTGTAATGTTATTGAATTATATTAATTTAATATGAATATTACAGGAAAATTATAACCATACATCGTTGTTAATCTTTTTAAACTATTAAACTCATTTTTGAATAACCCAGTTCGGTTAAGTTTGAAAAATTTGTTCGGTAATGATACGGTTTGCCATCTGGTTAAATGATCTAGGAGCCTAATATATAAGACTAAGAAGATCTTCTCATCTTAATAATATGACTTTTTTGGACGAAAGTTAGCGTATTTTGAGCGTGGATTGTGAAACTATCGATGGGTACTAATATTATCGAAATGTTTCACACACTTTTGGTGAAAAGGTAAGTTATCCAATATTTTCGATCATTCTTTATAATTTACGTCCATTAATTTGTCATTTTCATGAAGTCGCTATAAAAAGACAATGAACAAAATAAGTAGTGTCGTGTTTTGTGCTACATATATTGAAAATGGTAAGTTGAAATTAGGCCCAATAGGGAACATGCATGAAATTTTTTTATCGCTTTTCTTAACAAAATATCAAAATACCGTAAAAACTATAACAAAAAGTGAAATTAAAATTAAAATCGGCCCAGAAATACGCATGATATAGGCATTTTAAACTATTAATTAGACTTCGCCACTGTTTGTTATATGAATGAGTTTTTATAAAGCAAAAAGAAAAGATTATGCATATTCCCTATTCCGATCTGTTAGTTCTAACGGCTGATCACGTGTGTCAAATGATGTCGACCGTTTGTCAGGCGTAATCAACCTAGTTAATGGTGGGACAAAGCATGGTGAAATTGCAACTCTCACGACTAATTACTAATTATATATTTTCTTAGAATAGCGTCGTTTCCTAAACTCAATATAAAATTAAACGACACCAACCATCCTATTTATACAACGTCGAGTTACACTCTTTTTTTTCTAAAACTAAATATAAAGAAGCATTTGACGTCATTATTTGTAATTAAATTATAAATTTCAAAGTATCCCAGCGTTTTAATACTTCATAAAAAATAGCAAAAATTACAAGTTAAGAAATAATAACAGTATTTTCTGAGTTTAATCTTAACGTAATCGCGTCCAGACTACCACATGATATTCCATTATTTTAAATTTTAGTCGACATGTTATGTATTGTGATGTGTCGAACTCAAACAGCGTTAATATGCAAATAGATAGTCTCTTGAGACAACCACGTGACGTGACGTGACGAGGGTATTCTCTCGCGCAGATTTGCATAATTCAGTTACAGTTACGGCATCTTATGTAATGTTCGACCACGTGCTGTGAAGTATTGTAAAATAATTTACAGCTAGACATCCTTTTTATGTCTGAAGCCAGAAATGCGTGGACGGACGCGTGTCCAAGCACTGACCTGCCCGGAAACCTGAGTTCTCAAGGGCTTTGGGACGAGCCGCTCTGTAGGCTGGTACGGGATAACCTGTATCAAACGGCAACCAGCCTTTCGGAGCGCGCTCGTCTACTTGCCGTTGCTGAGTGGGAATCGGGGCAGTGGCTCCAAGCTCTGCCATCATCGCCTATTGGGACGCTTTTGGACAACTCCACATTCCGCCTTTCCATCGCTCTTCGCCTGGGAGTGACCTGCGTTGCTCCACACCGCTGCCGCTGCGGGGACCGAGTCGACCGGCTGGGTCACCACGGACTATCCTGCGGTAGAAGCGCGGGGCGTGCTCCTCGTCATGCCAGCCTGAACGACGTCATCCGTCGGGCCCTTGCCAGCGCGGGAGCACCGGCTATTTTGGAACCGACCGGCCTTGCCCGCGATGATGGCAAAAGACCCGACGGCATGACCCTCGTGCCGTGGAAGATGGGACGACCGTTGGTTTGGGAGGCAACATGTGCCGATACTCTGGCGCCGTCCCATCTTCGTGGCACTGCAGTGAAGGCAGGCTCTGCCGCCAATTCAGCCGAGCTCCTCAAGCGGCGCAAATACGCAGCCATAAATAGTGGCTACCTATTTGAGCCATTTGGGGTCGTGACCCTGGGACCCTGGAGGGAAAGAGCCCACAGAGTTTTCAGGGAATGCTCCAAAAGACTCGTGGATGCGACACGTGACAAGAGGGCTGGATCATATCTGGCACAGCGGCTTAGGATTGCCATACAACGTGGCAATGCTGCCAGCCTTCTGGGCACGATACCAACGGATAGCGATTTGGGGCAGATTTTTTATCTTTAATCTTTATTTTTCATGTTTAGTTTTAGTTTTTTAATCTTTTTCTAGTTAGGTTATGATTTGTATTTTCTAATTACGTTTGTTTTTTTCTGTGTCGTTGTAAAAATATATACGAATACATTTACTGTAAAACTACAAATAATAGAAGAAAACATAAAATTACTTTATCTGCGCATAATCATAAGATTAAACATTTCCTAACTCTAAACTCATCGCGGATGAAAATATACCTAACTACTATATGTAGTTTGAAAAATCATATTTATACGCAATTAGGCCACGTTTTGTTGTGTTGTGATAATGAGTGAAGATCGTGCAAGTTTAAATCAATGTTACTATAGTTTGATATGCCGATTATTTATCATCTGTATATTCGTATTTAGTAAAATAAAAGTGGAATAAGAATAAGTATATCGATATTGTCGATTGCTCACACACACAAATTGCTGTCTTGAGATATGTCTATATTTTAAAAAAGTGGACACCTTGAATAACGGACAATATCGACATACTTATACTTATATCACTTTTATTTTACTACTAATATATAGACGAAATAATCTACACATCAAACTATAGTAGGTATATTTTCATGTGAATAATAATCAAGAAGTCTATGTGGCTAAACCGACCCGATATTTTCTATAGTTCTATAAATGCCTACATATAGAAGATCCTTCGTAACAAAATTGAGCAAACGTAATTTCAGTTCTTTGTAACCGCAAATAATACCGAAATGATAGACAATACTACCTGTGTCATAATCTCACTTAATACACTGAGTAGACGGCGACGAGTGACGTTAATATTGCACAATACTTGCACGCATGTGACGATGATAGGTACCTTGACGACTGAACTTAAAGAGAAAACGACTAAGATTCTAATGATTGCTTACCCGTTTTAATAAATTATAGCATCATCAACACCGTTAAATAATAAAGCAAGTTTATAAAAACACTGACATAAAGACTGTATGTATTGACATGATAAAATATGGCCATGCCTGATTTGGTATATTTTTCTATCAACTGCTTGTTTGGAGAAAAGCACTTCTATAAATAATCAATAGATATTATACTATAAAGTAAAAATACAATCAAATCAAAATGCATGAGCATGTGTGAGTTTTTGCGTTATAAATTCTAAGTTATAAAATATACAGTTGTAACATGTTAAACAATATTCTTTCTCGAACTCAAATAAGCAATGAAATGTGTACTTAATGTGTACTTACTCGTAATCCTTTGTCGGTTTACAACTAGTTTTAAGTAATTAATACCATTGCATTGTTGCTGTTTCGCCTCCCACCGTTCCTAAATAGATTTGTATAAACTCAAGTTACGGCACTCCAGGTCATTTACCGTAATAATAATAGCCATGTAAGTTATTAATTGTGACTGTTTGTTGCCTAAATAAATAAAAAAAAACGTAGTTCAAATTTTTTGTCCAACATTATTTGACAATGGTCATTCACTTTCTACTACAATACCATTATTGTATTTACATTTTTACAAGGTGTTTTATTTACGCTTGTTAGAATATCATCTGACTAAAAAAGTTACACTAGCTGACTGATTTCTTCTCAGGGTAGCCAACAAGACTGTCCACTTCAAGGACTAAAAGTAGTATTGGTATAGAAGGCAATTAAGTGACAAATATCAGTCATAAACAAAATAGAATAAAGAAGTACCTAATATAAATATCTCCTAACGGCCACAAACAGAAGACAATAAAAGAAATGTATTGTGAAAAGACAATTTAATAAAGCATAAAAAACTCGTTGAAACCTTACAGAAACCCTATATATCAATATTTAAGATTTAAGTGACAGAAACGTACCTACCAAAGACTCTCAGAAGATGCTGGACAAAAAATAATAAGTATGTTGGGACATATAAAGCAAAATCTTACACATAATCATACATTTTAATATGATTGCAGTTTTATTTTATAGTGTTGGATCCATGGATTATTTAAAAAACGAAGTGCTGTGGCTAACCAAGCAGTTGATAGAAAAACATACCAGATCAGGCATCGCCAGATTTTATCATGTACAGTCTTTACCTGTTTAAAATTTAAAAAAGGTGCTACAATTCTGCTGTATAGATACAGCAGTATTGTAGCACCACCATCTATGTTTTTTATGTATATACATAGTACTCTCATATTAAAATATAGGCATCGCTTATTTCTTTCTTCACGAATTTTGTATGGCGTAATACTGTATAGACAAAAATACGGATTGAATAGATAGAAATAAAACAATTTAACGGATTACATATATCGCGTATATAATCTCATTTTAGTTCCCGACGTTTCGGAAGCTTTTCAGCTTTCCATGGTCACTGGTGGACTGAGAAAAGATATATTTTCCTTTGTCAAAGTTACAATTTGTGCAAACTACCCATTTTTTGAAAAAACAAATAAAGGTGTACATACATGCCAGATGGGCCTAAGCTGTAAAGACAGCTACACATGTGCTAGAAGGGCTTAATTATTTTATTTTAATAATTTACCAAGCAGCATTTCACAAATGAGGCGTACTGAGGAGAAAAGAAACGCTGCAAAGAAAAACTCCCAGGGTACCTCATTACTAATTATAATATTTTAAAAACAGAGACTATTAAACTATTTTTTAAGCATATAATATATTTTACACTGTTCGGAAATTAAGATTTACAGGATCCCAAGCTGGTGGTAGCGACAATCCATCTTCTCTATTGAAATTAGGATGCTTTTTAATCTCAATAGCCTCGCGTAGCATTCTGGGAAAATATATTTTTTCTTTGGCAAGGATAGAAGGTTTATCAAACTTAATTGAGTGGTTTGGTTTGTCAATGACATGTTCACAGACTGCAGACCTATTACACCGACGATTGTTTTATTTCAATGAGTAATAATCGCGGAAAATGAAGAAAATATTATGAATAGATAGAATTATGGACACATCGTGAAATTGAGCGTACAGAATAAGTGAAACGAAATCGTTTTAATCTAGATACCCGACCATCTACTGAGGTTTGTTTCGGTTGGAGAAAGCTCTAAGGTTGTGTTATTTCAATCGTAACTACTGATTGTATTTTAATCCACTAGTTGTAGATGGGCTAAGTCAACGGATACATTTTGTGCCGACGTCGTGAGCGCACAATTGTATTTCGACCCACTTCCACTGTGACAGTTACTTAGAATTTAACACATGGCGAGAATATACCGGGTAAATATTACTAAGATAGGATCACACAGAAAACGACAATGATTTTTCTGAATACCTATACCTACGTACCTACACTTGCAGCAAAGAAACTAGGGTCGAATAGTATCACACAAGGTAATACTGCAAAGATAGGATAGAAGGTTACATCTTTTGGTATAACTCCCTTCTGTAAAATGTCAAAAATTAAATAGAGAAACTTTATAGTGTTTCGATCACTTATAAATTTATAAGAGTAAATACATCATCATTTATGTATGGAAGATAGATCATCAGGAAAAACCCCCAGTACGTTGGAACGACGTGATCAAGAAAACTGTCATGTTAACCAAATCCATACTATACATACTAATATTATAAGTGCGAAAGTGTGTCTGTCTGTCTGTTACCTCTTCACGCTTAAATCGCTGAACCGATTTGGATGAAATTTCGTATGGAGATAGTTTGACTCCCGGGGAAGGACACAGGCTACTTTTTATCCCGGAAAAATACCCTTATCCGCGACGAATTTAAGGCGGACGAAGTCGCGGGCAGAAGCTAGTAGTTTATATGCAACAGTCTTCATGACTAAAAATCTGACAGCATCAAATCGTATTCGACCTCGACGAAGCTTGGTCATTTATGTATCGCGCGATAAGCAAGACCATGATAGGTGATATAGGAGAAGAAATAAACCCTCACCACCGCAAAATACGTACAAAATATTATAACTTACCACATAAGCGAATCCTTCGGCCACCTCCACGACGCAAGGAAACTCATTAGTCTGCTTCGCGCTAGCATGTTCCTTGCCAGCAGGCACTTTCTCTATGGTCGACGAATCAAACAGAAGCTTCCTCCCTCGCCAGTCGCACTCTTTGAACAGAAGCAACCTCACTTGCTTCGACGTTATCTGGCAAGACCTGGCGACAAATGTAAATAGATGAAAAACTTTATTCATACAAAAACGACAAATTCCTACCATCCACCTTTTCCTCAGTCGGTTTATACACTAAATTGTCAATATGTGGGTGGTTTTTGTTTATCACAAAACAAAAAATAGGGCTTAATCACGTATAAATATGATGCCCCCCTTTGTTGTTGTGATGAGTGAAAATCGTGTTAGTTTAAATCGCTATTTTTTTTGTTGTAGATGATTTTTTTTAATGTGTGCGTTTGTAGAAATAGGAATATTTTCGTAGTGTGCTGTTCTTGTTTACTTCCTCCGCTAAAGTATCAAAAATGTTCGGTAATGACGCGGCTTGTCAACCCCAGTGGTTAAATGCTCTAAGATAAAAAAACACCTATACTAGCATAACCATCTACTATTATTCTGTATGTATCTAAAAAAATAAAAACTGTTAAAAAATAGGCTTTAACTGCATTTTAAGACAAGCTTATTAACAGTCATGAAATAGGACTCTGCGTGATCCTAGGGTATTCAACAGAGCGCTGATTTTTCATCGAAACCTTTTTGTTTGCGATTTGTATTTGATTAATGGATTATAGTTCCTTTGCTGTTCCACGAAATAGTGTCGTGGTTAGATGTGACAATAAATTGTGCTCACATGCGCATATGTTCATGCAGCTCTCACAAAAAAATACGCATGCATATACAACAAACCACCACCAGACAGTCTTCCTCGACACGTGTTTCGCTTCTCTACGAGGCATCATCAGGAGATGCAGATTTGTATTTGAAACAGTAATTTTGTAACGAACTTAATTATTTGTTTCAAAACATCGTATATCAATGTTTCAAAATATATGGAGCTGGAGGAGGAGATACGCATGCGTATTGTTCACGATTTTCAATGTAAGATATACCTAGATTTATTTGCGGTCAGTCTTGGTTTGCTTCCTGACTTGAATCCTCTAGATCTAGATTATCGGTCTAGGTCACAACTTATCGTATAGCGGAACTTCTGGTAACCGACATGTTTTTGCTTATTTATTTATTTATTTAATCTTATAGCAAACACAGAGTATTAATTAAGTATATACGATTTACAAGCTAAGGTTAAGATCAGTTAGCCACTTAATAAGATCTTCGGGTGGGCCATTTTTGTACCGGATATTAATAGAGCAATCTTGGATGATACCCGTAGGTATGCTGAATGGTTTCCTCGCCAGTGACGTACATTTTTATACTTAATTTTGTCTTTTCAATGTACCCTAGCTTATCCGACATTGCTAGAAGTGCAGTTCCAGACCCGTTACCTCAGTTTATCAAGCGTGGAGGGATCATTTAAATAAAATTACAGTTGAACAAATGAACACGACTAAGGCGAGACTGGGTTAATCTATGCTTAAGTCGAGCTGTTTATTCGCGTTACTCACATCTAGGATAGCACACTTCCAAGTTTGAAAAGAATGAACTGGTTCACTGGCTACGCAGTAGTTTACATTAATAATACTTTTAAGTATAGGAGACTTAGAACTTTAAAAATATTGGAATTACGAGTATCTAGCCATATTAGAAATACAATCTTATTAAACAGAAATTTTAAGTAAACCTTGACACAGTGACTAAAAGAATGGACACTCAAAATCTCATTAAACTAAGGTTCATATGTTTTTGACATATTTAGGTTATTTGCAAAATCTAAACCCCTCGGCTTAAAAATGGCGGAAATTCAAATTGCGAAACAAACAGCTAGGTTTATCTAATGGATATAGATGACGTAATAGGAAGAGTCAAGGTTCACCCTCGTCAATTGAATGGACGAAGGCGTGGCGACGTATCGCTATGGGTCATTATACCTAACGCGTCGTTTTCCTTGACAGAAAAGCTGGGAGCGAAATTATACTGTCAACACAATTGCAGCACAGTTACTTTTGTGTTCATCCTTTGTTCTCCAAGTTAATTTTGGCAATTCGTACATATACATACGGTGCACGGTGATTAGTAATTTCCGTGTCTTTATTTCAACATAAAAAAGCGAAATTGCCACAACCGCGAATGAATCCCATTGGTCGATACAGTGTTTCCATTTTTTGCAATTTCAATGTTTGTTATAATTATATTTCGACCTTTTTTTATGTTAAAGGGGGCAGACGAGCAGACGGATTGCCTGATGGTAAGCGATCACCGTCGCCCATAGACAACGTGCAACACCAGAGGACTCACAATCGCGTTGCTGACCTTTCAGGTGGGAGTACGCTCTTTTCTTGAAGGCTTGAAGAATCTTTGTGCATACGTTTTCATTCGCCATGGAATACAATAAATAGGATTTTAAAATGTTGTTTTGTGGGCAGACGTATGTCATCAACAACAATTTAAGAAAAATTTGCTCCTAATTGCTTGCCCCAAAATCTTTCGATAGGTCCGAGAGTTTCCTGAAGGTACACTATCCCGTGAATTATTGACGGGAAAAATACGACTAACTTCACCAACAGATAAGTAATTCATAGAATTGGGATATACCATTTTTTTACAAGGTACTTACGTTCATTCAAAAACCATTTCGAGTAATAGGTTCAATAAACCGCTTGCAATCATCAGATTTTATATTAATGATTTCTGGGATAAATTACAAATGTTTTTAATTTTGACCTTTATTTGTTCACGTTCGTTTGTTGTCAAACACTAGTACAGACGTCAGTCAGTAGCAGAGATGGGCATTCAAGAATAAATCATCATTCTAAATAACGTGCAAAATAAATCATCTGGCCATCATTAAGGAATAGATTATTCTGAATAACTTGTTAAAGAATAATTCACAACAGAAAACAACTTGTAAAAGCTACGTTACTTAGTAAGTAACATTAGGTATTTTTGAGTTATATGTAATTTCATTGAGGACTAAGTGGAACTGATGACGGCTTGTCGAATCCATGTTGAGAACTTCTATTCGGGTACGGGTACCCACTGGATCTCAGGATTGGTTCAACATAGACAAGTGTTTTTTTGGGTAATGGACTTTGAATGAGGAGCATTTAGATGGTGTACTATCAAATGGTCCTTTTTATGAGGCTGAGGCTGGATCTCAGGTTTCGATTAACATATAAGTGTTTTCTAGCATAGTTGACTTAGGAGTACCATCAAATGGTCCTATTGATGGACCCTGGAGGTATCTACTAGATCTAAGAATTGGATTTGTCAATCAGAATGACGACTTCTCGATTTGTTCTATTTCAAGTCATTCAGAATGACGCCCTCAAGAATAAATCATATCTATTTTTCTGTTATAAGAATAAAGTGCTAAGACCCAAGTAATGACCAACAGCACGAAACGTAGGGTCGAGGTGGACGGACAGATAATACACTATGTCGATGAGTATATTTACTTGGGCCAGCTAGTCTCTTTCAGTAACAGACAGGACAAAGAAGTCGAACGCCGCATCGAAAATGACTGGAAGAGCTACTGGTCCATGAAAGAGTTCATGAAGGGAAACCTTCCACTGTCACTGAAGCGGAAACTCATCGACATGTGTATTTTTCCTGTCCTAACCTACGGTGCCCAAACATGGTCGCTTACTGAGAGCCAAAAGTCCAAGTTGAAGGTTTGCCAACGAGCCATGGAGCGCAGCATTCTAGGGGTGAAAAGGACGGACCGCATCCGAAACACCATGCTGCGCTCCAAAACACGCATAGCTGACGTAGGTAGCAAAACAGCCAGACTTAAGTGGGATTGGGCAGGCCACGTATGCCGTATGCTTCCAGAAAGATGGGCCAGCATAGCCACTAAGTGGGTGCCTAAAGATGGACGACGCAGACGGGGCAGGCCCAAACGGAGATGGCGGGATGACCTAGACGCATTCCTCAACAAATGGCCGGAACAGGCATCAAACTGGGACCTGTTGTAACTAACTCTACGAAAATCCTAATTATACTATCCATGGTCATGGGACCAAATGTACTGACCCTAACGAAATCCTAAAGAAGCTCATTGGTCTCGAAACCAAATGTAACTTCTAATGTGCCCTATTAATCCTGTGTGCGGAATCAACTGTAATGCCTAATGAGACTCCTAATACCACACTCCACTACCTCAAATACACCTAACAGAATACACCTACATGAACATGGTTTAAATCTTATTATTACACCAACTATCTTGTACTGCTTTCTACCTTAATAATGTGCATCTGAATTTGAATTACGCTATTATAATAATATTGGCCATAAAAGTGATCGGAAAACCCGTTGTGATTCGTCTAGTTTAGTAGGACTCTATGTTGCATAGTAACCTGAAGTTCTTTTATGGAAGAACCATTATGATCGCTCAGTATATTTTTAATTAAAATAAACCTATCTTTTACTGATGTTAATAAATACTACTCTTATATCCTGACTTATCTTTATCCTACTTTCCTGTCCTAAAACATACTCTAATTGCATACTTTGTTCATTAAATTATGATATACCTGACAGTTACAATTATTTATATGATTTTGAGATCTAACTACTCTATCCTATTATTATTTATGCAATTTTTGTATAACTAGTCTTTTTATCCATTGATTAGAGAATTCAATCAGTAGAATAGTAAAGAGCTCCCTCAATCAATGAGAAAGTCAACAATAAGGAGTATTAACCCTTAAAAAGATCTGATTAAAAAAGTAACACTTAAGATTTATAAGGAGATGATGGAAGAATTTATTTAGCAAAATTACTCTTTATTCTGAAATGTCAAACTATTGTGGAAACTAGAACACTAACATATATAATTCATTATGAAATATCAAGAGATAATTAGAAGTAGTCAGCTCGAATACAATTTTGGAGATCGGTACAGATTCAAAATATCAACTGCGCTGGCATGATACTCATACTTAGTTGAACTTAAGCTCTAGTTATGCGAGGATAACTTCTATGAGTATCTTCTATGCCATTATAGATAGATTTTTGTGTCAAATGATTATTAGAGGGAGTTGTCAACTAAATTTTAATATATGAAAAATGGTTGACTAACTATGTCACTTCATGAGATAATATTGAACCGCTAGAATCATCTCCTTATTTTCCCAAACAGTATAACTTTGTTATAGTTAATATCAGCTACCGGACTGAGGGCGTTCGTGTACAGAATAGGCTTCCTTCATGCTTATCGGATACAAGAGATTTCCATACTTGGAATCAAAATATTGTTTAAAATCCTTTCCTGGATTCAATTTCTATGTTACTTCTTAATTTTACAAGCCATAAAAAAAGTCATATTCCCCGGATACCGAATGAACACCAAGTCAGATCTTTTTACAGGTTTTATGGCACCTGTTTTCAAGAATTGTTTCTTGAATTTGCCATTTTCTCAATTTCTTTGATATTTTGAAAGAAAACGTTCTCTACGTTAAAATCAACACAAATCCTCTCATTTATGGATTAAGTGAACTCTTCTATTCTTTTATATACCTAGAAAACTTATTATTTCATATCTGAAATCATGCGCCATACATAGACGATAAATATTATTTCCTTAAATGAATTATATGTTCACTGCTATGTTCTATAAACATATAACTATATTTTTACTGGTCTGTACACATACACACTTCTCACGGGTATGCTAATATTGATTTCCTTCGATTATCAATATAAATCCTTCTTGTATAAAGGATAGAGTGAACGATTTGAGTTCTGATAAATACTTCAATAAACTATATATTCTTATTTGCAATTATTATGTTTCTCATATAATTGATGTTAAAACATGTACTTATTATTTCACTGTACTCTTTGACAAGGAGACCTTTCGTAGTTACTTTAATTAACCATGATTATTGATCACACTAGACACCGTTCAAAGATCCCATCTAGTTCTCTTCTAGAAGATAGATCTTAGGCCATTCTTAGCAAAATGTTAGGGATGTTCAATAATACATTTATAATTTGAGATTTCGTCCATTCCTTTAGACTAACCTCATCTCTATTACAAATCAGGTTCCATTACCAAATTGCACAATAAAACATTAATCAATGTAAC
Source organism: Hedya salicella (assembly GCA_905404275.2). Taxonomy (NCBI): domain Eukaryota; kingdom Metazoa; phylum Arthropoda; class Insecta; order Lepidoptera; family Tortricidae; genus Hedya; species Hedya salicella. Next base: position 14,757,895 of record FR990100.1, on the reverse strand, counting down.
ACAACTTCGTATTTCTAATCACGACATTCCTCTCTTATTTATGGATTAAGTGAACACTTTTATTCCTTAACAAACCCTGAAAACTACTTATCCTTTCGTATTTGAAAATCATACGCCATTCGTAGACGATAATTAAATGTCATTCCTTCTCATGAACACGTGCACTGATTACTTGTTATTTTCCTCAGTACGCTTCGACAAGGAATCTACAAAACCTTTTGTACATTATTTCCTTATGAATGTTAATCAAACAAGATGTTATACAGGATTCGTCAAGACTCTTTGTTTGACGATTCATATCCCGGCCATTCTTAGCGAAACATCGTCTGATCCACAATATCAATGGAATGAGTATTTGCCCTTTCTTAGACAAATAATCACACTACTTTTAAAACAGATTCCTTCATCGAATCGCACATTATCTCAAAAATACATTAATTTACCAAAAAGCATGTAATCATGGCTTTCTTTGTTAAAAAATGAAAACTCCCAAAATCTACTAATTCTGTGAGTGATGTCTTTGAACAGCGTATTTTTCTACCAAATTTCTTATTTTCCAATCTTATATTATTCGACTAAAGAATTATAAGATTCTGTCTATCAGGTACATTTCTATTTATATAAGTCTAAAGATTTTGATAATAATATGAATTTAATCTCCTACTTTTAATCTTGATTTTGATTTGATAAAACTACCAAAAGATGGTGTAAGTTTGTATTTAGTAACTTGTCACAGACTATATTTTAACAGTAGATTCATGTCTTTAATATTTTTGTGAAGAATAATTTTAAACGGTTTTAAATTAAACACAGTGAGAATACAATTACATAAATGATATTAGATCAATGTTTAAAATAAAATATTAGGTTTGGTTAATGAAAATGACCGAATATTCGGAGGTTAAGTAATAAGTTTAATGAAAACCCTTATTCCCAAAATAAGTAATGTGTGCCTATCTCTACCCCAAAATAGCCTATTCTACTGTGAGCAATACTAGAGGAAATTCCTCACATTTACATTTAATCGTGTAAAGTGGTGTATGGGACCCTAATTAAGCTTCTAAATGCGTTCGATGAGTAAGTCGATATTTGTGTCTAATACTCGTGTAATTGTCTCCCCCTGACGCGGATAATGAAACTCCAAGGTGCGTTCAAGTAAGACATTGGCCCTATCCGTGTAGTATTATGGTTATATATACATAAATTTAACGGGAGACCAAGATTCAAAAACCATAGCTGGTATCCAAGGGTGTGGAAATCCCACATGTCCTCCGTAAGGTCCCCTCTTCCTCCAACCTGATCAATGAATCTTGTAGGCAAATCACTGCACTTATAAATGGCTAGTGTCCAGACTGCCTAATCTGGATAAATTACTGCGAGTCTAAAATGTCCTCGTTTATCACTGTTACAGATAAGAACATTTTATTTGATAACCATGTACCAAAACATCATTCTGGCATAAAATTTGCTTTCTAGCTTAAAACACAAAAATCCCCAAACAAAATTAATTTAATAATTAAACATAAATCCGACTGAAATTCCCCTTATAATTGATTACTACCTCAAAATGCCAGAGACTATGTTACTCGTTCGACGATCAAGTAAAAAGTGATTCACAACTCCTCAAATGTTCCCTATTTATACTAAAAATCCTTGACAAATTAGACTACCTGTAAAAGTGGTACTTCTGTCACATGTTAGACTATGTGGACATATTGGACATTTAAAAATAGGTATGTAGGCATTTATGATTTAACGATTTGTTTACTCCTGTAGTTTAGGTAGTATACCTATAAGAATTAGGCACTTCTATCTAGCAACTATAGTTTGATGTTCAAATCTGTTTTATGAGATTAAGACGGGGTGGAAAAATATGATTATATGAAAAAAATAATAATGTCGTGCACATTTGATCGTTACAATTCGCCCCAATGCAAAAGTTTGAAGTGGATTGACATCGTCAACATAGCGTAAAACTTTGCATTCCCAATAAATGAAAGAAAAGATTTTTTTTTTTTTATTATTAAATATTTTTACATACCCAATAATTTTAAGATTTCCTAAATTCGTCAATATTCGAATCCCATATGTGTGTGTTTTTAAACCAGAACTCAGAAAGTCACCCGTGTATAAAATCAGGAATCAGACCATAAAATATCATCATTGAGTCATGACTACCGTTTTTCAAGACTTACTAAGTTGTAAGAAGTGCTTAGTTGTGAATTAAACAAATCCTAATGATTCGACTTTTGCCTAGACACCTCATTCATTGACTACATTGTACAGTCGGCGAATGCAAGCTCACGTTGTTCGAACTTTTCGACGAATTGACAAAACTCTCCCCAAACAACATAGCAAAATCCTTTGGCATAAATACTAAGCGTTCACTCCTCAATAACTAATTCCGACTCCAAATCCTTCTCCATCTCACTTGAAACTTTCGTCATCTGGTGCATGTCTCACGTCAAGAATAGATTGGCCAATTTCAGATCTACAAACATACAACTGTGTGTGTAATGAAGAATAATTGACACAATGTAACATATCGAATTTAAGACCTTATATTATACCTGTTCTTAATAGTTATTGACATGAACCATATCATATATCATGCATATCAATAACTGTAGAGTTAGATTGTTGTTTCCTTACATTCTGCCAATGCTTCTTTTTTTGTATGACTATAGACTTACTTGTAAGATTTTATATTAAAACGATCATATTAACTTTGCTCATACGCAAATAAATTTAGGATGTAATATTTTAATTACTTTATAATGTATTAATTATTTGGTTTTCCTTCTTGGACAAATCAATACATAAATTTTATCTTAATTAAATCATGATATTTGGCCTAAACCATTCGTTAACATGGGTGTGTATACTTTTTTGTCGTTAGTCTTGAATACCTGTAGAGTATTATTTCTCACAAACTACCCTATGACATGGGTCAAAATCGAAACATCGATTTACTAATCCTAACTTCTAAGAATGTAAGAAATAATTGAAACCTTTAAAGATTACCCCCAACGTATCTTCAAAGATTAATAAACCCCCCCTTGGCGGATCCGAATACCTTCGAACTTAGTTTGACTACATTCAGACAATGCCCAACTCAAAGAACCCTAATTTACTCTTTTACTCAAACCATCTCATACGTCCCTTTCTTACTATTCACACAATCATACATCCCTTATAATAATTTCATTCCTGTTTCATACATGTTCCATGCTTCAGCATTCATTATTTCGCAACGGCCCTGTAAGATGGTCACTATCCAATTTGCAGTCAATATCCTTATTATTTCGTCATTATAAAATATATATTTTTTTATATATTTTACCCCAACTTCCCCTTTTTATAGTTTTATAAAATAAAGAAAATCAATCCACCTCACACATATCGCATCTTAGACCACCTTATATACTTCAAATTGACACTTATTTATTTGACACCCTGTATAAATCACACTATCAAAAAGATCGAGTTATCGATGTTAACTTTTAATTTTAATCAACACTTATTCAAGTTAATCTTATTAAGTTTTGTTTCCTAATTTTTATTATAAATCGCTTCAAATAATCTAACTACAACCACACCAACACGTGACATTTGACTAAGAGAAACAACGCAAACTTTTAATATTTAAACTAATCATAACTACTATCGCCACCTTTTTCCGTTTTTGTAAAGCAAAATTCTGAAATCTTCTATGGTCCTTTGACTTATAAATAGTATAACTATTGCCCACCAGATGTCTCATCATAGTTAAGTACCATAATAGACATAAGTAGTCTCCCAGAACGTAGATGTCGCGTTACAAAAAAACTAATTTAGAGACTAAAGATTTTACATTAACTTATGTTTAAAATTATGATTTGGTATTGATTATTAAATATTCTCATTTAATTTCTACGTTTTAAACCTGTTTGTCACATTTTCCGTTTCGAAGACTTCTTTCAATCGATACATTAAGAGTTATCTATCGTCAAATAGCATAACTGAACTCTTATCGCTAATTTTTGCTTCAAAAGTGTCATATGCCCTTCATCAACGTAATTCCGCCTCCCGTCACTAGATGTCATCACTAAGTTAACAGTTGAAAAATTTAATTTGTTTTCCAATAGCGAATGTGTAAGTATTTTTTTATGATATTACGTAATGTTTTTTTTTTTATTTATTCTATTTTATTTAAATTTATTTATAAACTGACAATAACTCGCTACCTGTCTAAATTATATGTGAATAGAGTGAAAGTGACTAAAAATATTCCATATAGGAATTTGAAATTATAATGAATGGCAAAATATCAAAGAAATTGTACATTAATCAAAACAATTATTATAATTATGAATCTACAATAATAGAAGGTAAATATTTTCTATGTTTTTATGCTTTGCATGCATTTTATACAATGTACGTGAAATCTGCAAATTATGACTTATGTTTTCTTTCCAGATCAACGCAAACCGCTAAACTCCATGCTATAAGGACTACATTACATATATTCTAAGAACAAAATGAGGCATATAACTGAAATTGGATGCAATTGAATCATAGCACTACTTTGAAATCACCTGAACCCACAAATCACTGAAGCGCTAAATCTACTCCAATACTACTAGTTGTACACAACACATAATTTATAAATCAGGTAAGTTTCAATTTTCTATATCTTCTTACAATAACCATGCAAAGCATACACACTAAACTACTCATCAGCATAACCTTGCTATCACTACATTAAAAGTTACTTTTTTTTATTATGATATTTCTCAAACTACTGTGTCATTACTTATGGCATCATAAATATTATTCTATTCATACAACTACATTCTAAAAGCAAACAAATTTCAAAACCTTTTTAATGGTGGCGCAGCCCTTGTTGCTGCAGTTGTATACACAGGCATACATACAGTTCTCCATTATTATGTTATCACTGATACAACTTGTACAAATATACTGCAAGATCTTCCAATCTTATATGATGATGATGTTATTATATTCTACACTTTTTAATTCTAATTTTTCAGATTGGCAAAATTACCACCTCACCGTTGCACACAAACTCAGTTACTGCCCATTGAAACTGACCCATCTATTACTGAATTACTTAAGTAATATTAAACAAATGATTGAAGAAGAATCTATTATGAATAATCTTATAATAATAAATGTCCTAACATACATGTAATGTCTACAAACTAAGGTTAACTGGAAGAAATCCCTAAAGATGATAAGTTCGCCTTTGTACATATTTATTACTTTGCAGTCTTAGTTTTATTGTTTATATGTACAACAAAGTGGTTTTACATACATACTTACAGAATGTCTCTGCCTCAGACTGGTCCGACTAGCTGAATTAAAAATTTAAAAAACTATTTTTGAGTATTACTGTCTTATACTGTATTACCTGCTATAAAATATACTACTTAAAACTATTTATTAATATATCTGTATAAAAATTACATTCTCTTGGGTTTTATTTTTATAAGATCTGAAGATGACCGCCCCCGGAACAATGAAACTGCTAATGCTCTCTACTATTTCTTAACTAACGTCCTGTTGTTAAAATGCAATATTGATTTAGATTCTATTCAATTTCATTCTTTGTCTTCTTTGAATTCTTTACTGAATACTTGTACCACACATCATTGACCCAAGCACACTTATGAAATATTTTTGCTCAAGACAGAATGTCCGCCCCCCAAGCGTTTAAGTCTTTAAAAACTATTAAATTCTGACACATAATCTGTTCTCATCACTAGCCAATACATTCTTCCAATCCTCTATGCAAAACAATTCTATACAATAAGCACTCAAACTATGAATTCCTATGTTTTCAGAATGTACAACAAACATAGATGTAAGGCTTTGTCAATTTACACTTATGTAACTGGTTTCCTATATCTCATGTGATACTAGTTTTTAATATTTATAACCTTTAAAGAACTACTACTTAGGTTATTTAATCATAACTAAAATTATTCTGTCTATCCGAAGCGCCTCGCTAAGGTAAAAAGATTAAAAAATATTTTTATATACTAAAATCATTGTCTCGTAATGTATCTGCTACTGAAAAATATATTATTGAATGCTATTTGTCACAACTTAATGTCATAATTCTTCAAAAAATTATTGAAATGAACGCCCCCCGAGATATGAAATTAGTAATACACTCTGTTATTTCTTTATTAAATAAAATATCCTGGCCTTATAATACTATATTGATTAAAATCCTTTTTAACAAGCCATTATTTATCCTGTAATGCTTGTATGTTTATTCGGGCAAATTTCACAAGACCCACTGTCCGGCCTCGACTAAACCAAAAATCAGCATACCCATGTGACTTAAGATACTATACAATGTCATGATACCATTGAGCTGATCTGATGATGGAATTAGAAGATGGTTAAAGGAACTCTGTAACAAAACAACGCAATTCCAACGAGCTTGGGCTCTATAGAACTGTCTCAACGTGCAGCTAACAGATGTTCAACGAAAAGCCCAACCAGTAATAAGAGCTTGTCACAAATACTATTTCTAACAGAAACCTAGATTTATTCTTTGAAATGTACACAATATCTGTACACGTGTCTACGAACTGTGCAGTGAAATTTTGTTGATATGATGATGATGTTGATTACTGCGCCCCCCCAGTCTTTGAGTTCTTAAATACCATTTTAATTTCTTCTACAAGTTCTGTTATATCCAAACACTGATCTTAATTATCACGACTGATTATTATTCTAAGCTTTATGCTAACCAATGTTCTGTGAACACAACCTAAGAATTATCGTACCCTATAAATTCGTATATATTCTGATTTTTAATCGTATACCTATTATAACTAGTATTTTGTATCATTCGTTATCATTATTCCTAAAAATAAAGCACATATCGACCGATCAAAGAAATCTTGAGTTCCCAAAACAAACGTCCACTTCTTAGGTTGCGTTCCATAACTGCTTAACTGTCTTCAAACGTCAAACATGAATTACTAATAACTCGTTGAAAATTTATAACCTAAATAAATATATCGTTTCTATTTCTAAATAATGTTACATGTATGTCTAAATATATTTCTCTTTTATTTGTTGTAAAATCAATAACAACTATTTATTTTATTTTATTTTTAAGACTCGTCTATACGTATCGTTGACTATCAAAATCTATAAAATCGGTAAGTACCACATTGTTTAATAATTACTAATCGTTAATTATTAAAATTTATTAAATTATATTATGAAAGTAAGACAGACTCATTATCTATTGACTACTTAAGTATATTAAATTTTAAAATCTACAAGATAATTTGACAACAAAAACTATAGCTTAAACGGTATTTACTCTATTCATGAACTTTATCTATATAATTCTTTTTTTGTCAATACCTGTCATGTCATGTCGATCAATACAAGACAGAATATTGATTTAAGATAAAAATCATAAAATTAACTAATTGTATTCTTTTGTTTTAGGTAATTATTACTGACTAGACGAAATGAACCACTGAAAGTGCAGTATTACAGTAAAAATGTGATTGTAATTGAAAAAATAGTGCAGATATGCCGAAAACATAACATATGCTTAAAGTGTTTTTAAAAATACTTTTGCGACACAATGGATCCCCATTTCCATTTTCACAAGCAACAAATGTAACCCAAAGAGGGTTTTGCAACGTAATTTACACTCCAAATGCACATAAGAAAACCAAACTGAGCATATGAAACACTGTCACAAGAAACCTTTCTAACAAGAAACAAGAGATAAAACTAATATAAGAACCAAATAAAATTAAGAAATTCACCTTACAGTACAAGACATTGATGATCATTAAACCTGAGTTTAATAACACCTAATAATAAACCAAGACAAGATAAGAAATTCTGGTAATGGCATGCCAAATATAACTATCAGCTATATTTAGCAGAATCCACGGTCACGGCTCCAAATGTAACTAACTTAACGAAAATCCTAATGAACTATCCTGGTCACGGCACCAAATGTAACTAACTCTACGAAAATCCTAATTATACTATCCATGGTCATGGGACCAAATGTACTGACCCTAACGAAATCCTAAAGAAGCTCATTGGTCTCGAAACCAAATGTAACTTCTAATGTGCCCTATTAATCCTGTGTGCGGAATCAACTGTAATGCCTAATGAGACTCCTAATACCACACTCCACTACCTCAAATACACCTAACAGAATACACCTACATGAACATGGTTTAAATCTTATTATTACACCAACTATCTTGTACTGCTTTCTACCTTAATAATGTGCATCTGAATTTGAATTACGCTATTATAATAATATTGGCCATAAAAGTGATCGGAAAACCCGTTGTGATTCGTCTAGTTTAGTAGGACTCTATGTTGCATAGTAACCTGAAGTTCTTTTATGGAAGAACCATTATGATCGCTCAGTATATTTTTAATTAAAATAAACCTATCTTTTACTGATGTTAATAAATACTACTCTTATATCCTGACTTATCTTTATCCTACTTTCCTGTCCTAAAACATACTCTAATTGCATACTTTGTTCATTAAATTATGATATACCTGACAGTTACAATTATTTATATGATTTTGAGATCTAACTACTCTATCCTATTATTATTTATGCAATTTTTGTATAACTAGTCTTTTTATCCATTGATTAGAGAATTCAATCAGTAGAATAGTAAAGAGCTCCCTCAATCAATGAGAAAGTCAACAATAAGGAGTATTAACCCTTAAAAAGATCTGATTAAAAAAGTAACACTTAAGATTTATAAGGAGATGATGGAAGAATTTATTTAGCAAAATTACTCTTTATTCTGAAATGTCAAACTATTGTGGAAACTAGAACACTAACATATATAATTCATTATGAAATATCAAGAGATAATTAGAAGTAGTCAGCTCGAATACAATTTTGGAGATCGGTACAGATTCAAAATATCAACTGCGCTGGCATGATACTCATACTTAGTTGAACTTAAGCTCTAGTTATGCGAGGATAACTTCTATGAGTATCTTCTATGCCATTATAGATAGATTTTTGTGTCAAATGATTATTAGAGGGAGTTGTCAACTAAATTTTAATATATGAAAAATGGTTGACTAACTATGTCACTTCATGAGATAATATTGAACCGCTAGAATCATCTCCTTATTTTCCCAAACAGTATAACTTTGTTATAGTTAATATCAGCTACCGGACTGAGGGCGTTCGTGTACAGAATAGGCTTCCTTCATGCTTATCGGATACAAGAGATTTCCATACTTGGAATCAAAATATTGTTTAAAATCCTTTCCTGGATTCAATTTCTATGTTACTTCTTAATTTTACAAGCCATAAAAAAAGTCATATTCCCCGGATACCGAATGAACACCAAGTCAGATCTTTTTACAGGTTTTATGGCACCTGTTTTCAAGAATTGTTTCTTGAATTTGCCATTTTCTCAATTTCTTTGATATTTTGAAAGAAAACGTTCTCTACGTTAAAATCAACACAAATCCTCTCATTTATGGATTAAGTGAACTCTTCTATTCTTTTATATACCTAGAAAACTTATTATTTCATATCTGAAATCATGCGCCATACATAGACGATAAATATTATTTCCTTAAATGAATTATATGTTCACTGCTATGTTCTATAAACATATAACTATATTTTTACTGGTCTGTACACATACACACTTCTCACGGGTATGCTAATATTGATTTCCTTCGATTATCAATATAAATCCTTCTTGTATAAAGGATAGAGTGAACGATTTGAGTTCTGATAAATACTTCAATAAACTATATATTCTTATTTGCAATTATTATGTTTCTCATATAATTGATGTTAAAACATGTACTTATTATTTCACTGTACTCTTTGACAAGGAGACCTTTCGTAGTTACTTTAATTAACCATGATTATTGATCACACTAGACACCGTTCAAAGATCCCATCTAGTTCTCTTCTAGAAGATAGATCTTAGGCCATTCTTAGCAAAATGTTAGGGATGTTCAATAATACATTTATAATTTGAGATTTCGTCCATTCCTTTAGACTAACCTCATCTCTATTACAAATCAGGTTCCATTACCAAATTGCACAATAAAACATTAATCAATGTAACACAACTTCGTATTTCTAATCACGACATTCCTCTCTTATTTATGGATTAAGTGAACACTTTTATTCCTTAACAAACCCTGAAAACTACTTATCCTTTCGTATTTGAAAATCATACGCCATTCGTAGACGATAATTAAATGTCATTCCTTCTCATGAACACGTGCACTGATTACTTGTTATTTTCCTCAGTACGCTTCGACAAGGAATCTACAAAACCTTTTGTACATTATTTCCTTATGAATGTTAATCAAACAAGATGTTATACAGGATTCGTCAAGACTCTTTGTTTGACGATTCATATCCCGGCCATTCTTAGCGAAACATCGTCTGATCCACAATATCAATGGAATGAGTATTTGCCCTTTCTTAGACAAATAATCACACTACTTTTAAAACAGATTCCTTCATCGAATCGCACATTATCTCAAAAATACATTAATTTACCAAAAAGCATGTAATCATGGCTTTCTTTGTTAAAAAATGAAAACTCCCAAAATCTACTAATTCTGTGAGTGATGTCTTTGAACAGCGTATTTTTCTACCAAATTTCTTATTTTCCAATCTTATATTATTCGACTAAAGAATTATAAGATTCTGTCTATCAGGTACATTTCTATTTATATAAGTCTAAAGATTTTGATAATAATATGAATTTAATCTCCTACTTTTAATCTTGATTTTGATTTGATAAAACTACTAAAAGATGGTGTAAGTTTGTATTTAGTAACTTGTCACAGACTATATTTTAACAGTAGATTCATGTCTTTAATATTTTTGTGAAGAATAATTTTAAACGGTTTTAAATTAAACACAGTGAGAATACAATTACATAAATGATATTAGATCAATGTTTAAAATAAAATATTAGGTTTGGTTAATGAAAATGACCGAATATTCGGAGGTTAAGTAATAAGTTTAATGAAAACCCTTATTCCCAAAATAAGTAATGTGTGCCTATCTCTACCCCAAAATAGCCTATTCTACTGTGAGCAATACTAGAGGAAATTCCTCACATTTACATTTAATCGTGTAAAGTGGTGTATGGGACCCTAATTAAGCTTCTAAATGCGTTCGATGAGTAAGTCGATATTTGTGTCTAATACTCGTGTAATTGTCTCCCCCTGACGCGGATAATGAAACTCCAAGGTGCGTTCAAGTAAGACATTGGCCCTATCCGTGTAGTATTATGGTTATATATACATAAATTTAACGGGAGACCAAGATTCAAAAACCATAGCTGGTATCCAAGGGTGTGGAAATCCCACATGTCCTCCGTAAGGTCCCCTCTTCCTCCAACCTGATCAATGAATCTTGTAGGCAAATCACTGCACTTATAAATGGCTAGTGTCCAGACTGCCTAATCTGGATAAATTACTGCGAGTCTAAAATGTCCTCGTTTATCACTGTTACAGATAAGAACATTTTATTTGATAACCATGTACCAAAACATCATTCTGGCATAAAATTTGCTTTCTAGCTTAAAACACAAAAATCCCCAAACAAAATTAATTTAATAATTAAACATAAATCCGACTGAAATTCCCCTTATAATTGATTACTACCTCAAAATGCCAGAGACTATGTTACTCGTTCGACGATCAAGTAAAAAGTGATTCACAACTCCTCAAATGTTCCCTATTTATACTAAAAATCCTTGACAAATTAGACTACCTGTAAAAGTGGTACTTCTGTCACATGTTAGACTATGTGGACATATTGGACATTTAAAAATAGGTATGTAGGCATTTATGATTTAACGATTTGTTTACTCCTGTAGTTTAGGTAGTATACCTATAAGAATTAGGCACTTCTATCTAGCAACTATAGTTTGATGTTCAAATCTGTTTTATGAGATTAAGACGGGGTGGAAAAATATGATTATATGAAAAAAATAATAATGTCGTGCACATTTGATCGTTACACTGTGGAGATCCGAGGGAGAGGCCTTTGCCCAGCAGTGGGACACAAATACAGGCTATTAAAAAAAAAAAAAAAAAGAATAAAGTGCGACCGGTTATTCAAAAAATTCTAGTCAGTAGTAATGGCACTCGAAATACCTCTTAGGCAATAAAAAAAATTAAACTCATCCAAATTTTGAGCACATATTATTACATTAAAACCAGGGCCATTTTTTAGGACATCCTAATTTCTACATTCTGCATTTTAAGTTTAACATGTCAAGCACACATTTTATTGTTACCGCTGATCCATGCTGTCATGGTGTGCAGTGTTATCAATGTACATACATTGCATATGGAACCTGGGAATTGGGCCTGATTGAATTATCTATGCACTTAAATATATAACCCTAATTCAATAACTACATGTATGTATTTATATTTCATTAAGTGAAATCTCACTTATACAAGCACCGTTGCAGTAGAATTGGCAGTGCCCGGCTCTTGAATCAGTATTAGCTTTTGTGAATCTTATCTATTCTTGATCATTTTCATTCTGTTTAAGACAATTGATTATTAAAATTTGATTTTTTGTTTCAAGCTTGTGTGTGTAAATTAAGCTTCATTTGCCAAAGAATAAGTGTTTCCATTGAATAAACGGAAGGAATAAAATTTCTACAGCTATACCTATCGTATTTATATAACCTTAAATAAATTATTATCAAACCTACATTTGATTGAAACCAAATTATTTCCATTGGGTAGTCTATTATCACTTAAGCATGGACTTGACTGTTTTTAAGTTAATACTAAACCAACCATGAATACAATCACTGTGGCAATTAAGTTAATTTGTAATCAACCAAACCTATGACCTGATACTAGATTTAACATTAATGATTTGTATGCATTAAGTTTAACATCATGTATAGTATCATCTCTAATTAGGATCTTATAAGAATTTATATCCTACTGAGTTCTTTCAATAACACACTTTTTAGTGCAGCAATTATTTAGTGAAGTTAATCCACAAAGGACAGATTAGATAAGAAATTAACCAGACTTTTATTATGGTAGTATCAAGGCTATGTTGGGACCAAATATGCCTGCATCACAGACAATTACATTTATCACTGCTCTGTGAACTACATGAAGATTTTGGAGGAAACACTTTCTCCTATGGGAACAAAAAAGCAAACATATCTGCGCTTATCTTGTCACTTTTTATGAAAGCAATCCAGTCACCTTCAGCAAAACAACACAAATATAAGTTTGATAAATGTTGACTCAGTTTTATCATTCACTTACTTAACACTTATGCGTCACATCTTCAACATATTCATAAGGAACATGTACCCACTTTTAAATGATAAGTTGTCAGAATAAGCAGAAATAGAGTTTAGAAAGCAATGCTCATTGACATCTTCTTTCCACATGGGAATTAAATAATAGTAGGCTCACACTGCTTCAAACTACACTTCTCACAATGGAAAAGACATGAATCCTCTTATTCCAGACCTAACCAGATTGGCAGCCTGTTAAGAACTAATCAAAACAACACAACAAGCAATCAAATTACCTAATTTTCATTTTATTTCATAGTCACTTTTAAAATGTGCTCACATTCGTACAATCAACAACTATTAACACTGTACAAACAATGTACCACATTCACTGAAAGAAATGCAATATTGGCATAGATTTCACTTTAAATGCAGATCGTAAGATAAATGACGGGAGGCGACCGACCGCGCCGAGTGGAATGTGCTGGTGTACTAGTCCGCATGTAAACAATGATCGAGTATTGGCGGTGCCGCCCCTCCCGGCGTGACGCGGCACGCCCGCCCGCTTGCCCCGCACCAGTCGGCGGTATCACATGCTCGCCGAAGCCGCTCTGCCAGCTCCGCGTGCGTCAAACGAGCCTCCCGCACTTCGCGCGAAGGTCCACGAAGCGCCCTCCGCGCGACCGGCGTCGGACGACGCTCCGTGCGTCAAACAAATCCGCATGCCATGATACTCAGAAATAGAATTATATGAATGAAAAGCATTCACTCTGACGTACCTGCCCCAGTCTCGTGATTCACGGTGGCCGTCGAGTTTTCTCTTTGTAGAAAAGAGTTTTTCGAACAATGCCATTGCGTCACATGCAATCTCTAAACATCACGATGTCATCGTGATTTGGTGCACCTGACATTTTTGCGAATGTAATAACTAGTTTTACGGAAACATGATGGACTAATTTATCTTTTTTGTAACACTTTCGCAAAGTAAATAGAATAATTTGACAGATCACGTGCCAAAGTCATATGATTAACCACAGACAAAGTTGTTTCATTTTGCATAAAAGTTCAAGGTTAAAAAGAAAAGTTATTTTAATGGGCTATTTCCGTGATACCATCGTATCGTCAAATTGTTTTGAATTGCTTAAATGGAAAATAAACAAATTAACAGTAAATTAAAAGATTTATATTCTATCTTGAACTTGCGCAACCATAGACTAAGCAACGTGAGTTCTGGTGATTACACTTTTTGAACAGTTTTATACTAAGGCCGAACAGTCCAGCGTCAGGGAAATGTCAAGATTGTCATTGAATTGACACAATGTCGAATAAACAAGTCAGCTGTTTAGTATTTACCTATTTAGGTTATATTACTTATTCATTTTTAACAAAACATTCGCCTTTCATCTGAATAAAGTAAAACTGTTTAAATCAATGAAATATTCAAGTTAATAACCCGATTCCGAGTACCTCCTCATACATAGGTGGTCCATATGTAGTAAGGCTATAATGACGGCATTAAAAGAAATTCTTCAAAAACTCGACGACTTCAAGGTAAATATTTTAATAACCGAGATTCAAGAACTAAGTTTAGCTTGCAGGTCAACGTTAAGAAATTACCTGAATGATACGAAGGCATTAAAACATTCCGATAAAATACAAATTCAAGCTGTACTTGACTACACGTATGAACAGATTAATGTCGGAAATTGGAAGGATGTGAAGCCATTCTTTCGGAAAACCATGACAATAGCTTCTTATTTAAAGCTTCTTGCCCACATTCAATTTTCAGAAGAACTTACTGAAAATGTGCTAAGAGAAGCCTTCAAAATAATTGATTATGGGATCCTTTTTGGATGCCCTTTAGAGAAGGACCCTAAATTACTTCATAACTGTGCGTCATATTTGAATGAGATCTATTTACAATTACGTAGTGCTAAACCTATTCAGATATCTAGTAACTATCCCATGACCTTACTAAAAGAATATAATGCCACATCATTAGAAGTACTGGACTGTCCAAGTATGGAACACTTTTTTAAGAACTATATCTTAGCAGAAAAACCTGTTATTCTAGATAATTGTATAAATCATTGGCCAGCATTAACAAAATGGAAAGATCAAAACTATCTAATAAAATTGGCTGGTTTACGAACTGTGTCAATAGAACTTGGTAGGGAATACACCGATTCTGATTGGACGCAAAAGCTCATGACAATAGAAGAATTTATAAACAATCATATATACCAATCAAGTGGAAGTATGGGTTACTTAGCACAGTACCAGTTGTTTGATCAAATACCTGAGTTAAAAAAAGATATAACTGAGCCAGAATATTGTTGTTTTTCTGAAAATAATGACCCTGTTGACATAATGGCATGGTATGGTCCAAAGGGCACAGTTTCTCCTACACACCATGATCCTAAGAGGAACCTATTGGCGCAGGTGGTGGGTGAAAAGCAGATTTTCTTATTTTCACCAAAAGATTCAGAATTCTTGTACCCTCATGAACATGAATTGTTGAGTAATACTGCAAGAGTGGATCCAAGGAAACCTGATTTGGGAATTTGTCCTAAATATGAACAAGCAACACCATATTATTGTATATTAAAACCTGGTCAGCTGTTGTATATTCCACCAAAATGGTGGCATTTTGTGGAATCATTGTCTATAAGCTTCTCAGTTAGCTTTTGGTGGACTTGACATTTTAATCAGAGTGTGGCTCTACAGATTTTAGTGTGAGTCAAGTATTTTTTAAGTCTATTAGTAAGAAATAGTAATAAAAACCAGTTACAAAATCAACATTTTAATACAAAATATAAAATATTAACAAAAAGCTTTTTTTTATTTATATTCATTATTCAAAGCTCTTCCAATCAACATTCTTCTGACTTCCGAGGTCCCAGCTCCAATTTCGTAAAGCTTGGCATCCCTCAGAATTCTTCCAGTGGGGTAGTCATTTATGTAGCCATTACCACCTGTAAAATAAGAAGCTTCTTTTAGCTTATTGATTAGGGTACTTCCAGATGGTGAGGAAAGGTGGGGCGAAATGATTTTATCAGAAAAAATATCCGACTGGTTTATCAAACAACCGGATGATGAGGGGTTATTGCCTAACAAAATTTTGACAATTGGTATCGGAATCAACTGTCATAGCACATAGAAAATCATGACACTTGATTTTGATTACCAGCGTCAAGCGCGTTAGGCAATAGGGGGGTGATCAGATCGCTCACTATGTGTGACCACCTGGTTGCTCTTTTTTTTAATTTGTCGATGCATCTCAATGTGTATTTGTGCACAATAGGTTACGCTTTAACATCATCAGACTGCACCATATTCGTCATACATTCGTTTTGTATCTCTGTTGTTTTCTAAGTCAAACCTGAGGGTTGCGCAACAAGATTCGGTGCATATGGCGCAATACTCATAGGTACTTACCGAGAATCTGTATGGCGTCTAACGCGACCTGCGTGGCCTTCTCTGCGCAGTACAGGATGACTCCAGCGCAGTCTTTGCTGTTCACGTGCCCGTCGTCACAGGCCTTCGCCACGTTGTACAGGTAGCTGCGGCATGCGCCCAGGGTAGTGTACATGTCAGCCATTTTGCCCTGAAACATTGCAACGGGGTATCAAAATCAAAATTCTAATTAGTCCGTCAGTTAGATAATAACAAAAACATTGGACACGAGTTTTTTGCTTTTTCAAAATAATAAAAAAATATTAAAATAATTCGTATTTTAAACTTTAGGAGTGGGGGCTCGTGCGTCACTCCTAGGTAAAATTTGTACCTAGGAGTGACGCCACGCGACATTTTGACTCAATGTATCGCCTTTATTTTTGGATTATTTAAAAAAAATACATATGCAATATTTTTTTCATCTCTCCTGTTCGGAAAATTTAATTTTCATGGGTATTTAGCTGGGTGAAAATAGCTTTTCCATCCCTTGGGTGGAAAGTAATTGAGTTAAGTACGTCATATTATTAAAATAAAAGCTGATGGTGATGATGATGATGATGATGATGATGATGATGATGATGATGATTGTGATGATGATGTTTTTTTTTCCTCACAGTCGAAATGAAAAGTAGTGTTTAACTCGGGTGAAATTACCCATTTCACCCTCGAAATATTGGCGCTCTCACTTCATTAGAGCGCCAGAAATATCTCGGATGAAATGGATCACTTTCAACCCTTGGTTAACAATCTACTATTAATAATCTACATGACGGACTAATTATCGATATTTAGTCATCATCCCTATTGTTTTTTTTAGAAGCTTTATATTAGGTCCTCCACCTGTAACTAACTAAGGAAAGAAGGAAGTAACTATGTAAACAAATCTTGCAAGTTAAATTAGACTCACTTCCCGGTTGCCGATTGAGCTAAAATTAGGCTTACTGTTGTAAGTACGGTGAGACTGCAAGATTATGGTACCATCAGGCTGATATGATGATGGATAGTAGTCAAACGGAATAATATGGAGGAGGCCTTTACTCGCAGAGAGGTCCTTAATATGAATACAAATTTAAATAATTTAGTAAAACTTAACGGATTATATCGCGTATATTATCTCATTTTAGTTCCCGACGTTTCGGAAGCTTTCCATGGTCACGGGAGGACTGTTAAATTGTTTTATTTCAATGAGTAATAATCGCGGAAACAGAAGAAAATATTAGTAAAACTTGCATGACATATTGAAATAAAACAATTTAACGGATTATATCGCGTATATTATCTCATTTTAGTTCCCGACGTTTCGGAAGCTTTCCAGCTCTCCATGGTCACGGGTGGACTAATAACAGAAGAAAACATTTTTCATGACATATGTAAAAAAAAATGTATATTCATAATTATTATGTTTCCTAAATTCTAATTGTATTTAAATATTTAATTCTATGAGTGAATGTATGAAAATTGCCAACAATTTAAATTATTTGCATGTAGAGATTAATTATGATTATGCAACAAATCATTTATTGTATTAAGGAATAAACGAGGCTATAATAATAATAATAGTAGTCAACTCTGTAATAAATAACACAATCATGTCATTTTTGGGATCTTTAGAATCATTTCGGTAAGTAGTTGATGGATGTTCAAAGAAAGTACAGTCCGCAATAAAAGCTTGTCACAAAAATATATTCTTTTTTACAGAAACTTTATACCGATATCCTATCAGGCAAAGGCATTTGGTCTCCTTTTCCATTTTCTTATAGTATGCTAAGCAAGATCTTTTTAACCTGTTGGGAATATATTGATGGTGGCCGCCTTGGGGTCTCTCCTTCCTTACCTTAATATGGCTGTTACTAACTTTTAGTTAAATCCTCCCAGTACCTTGAATTCTTTGGTATAAATCTCTTAACCTGCATTAGCTGACTAAAACTAAAACTCTTTAATGTTCCATTGATTTTTTTCCTTATGCGCGAGGATCGGAACAAGAAATCAGCCAGCTTGCATCAGGATGATCGGTACCACATCCAGCTCTAGTTATTTCAGACCTACATTCAACTCACCTGCATCAGCTGGAACTCCCCAATGTTTCGACCGAACTGTTTTCTAGTATGCGCGTATTGGAACGCGCTATCGACAGCAGCCTGCATCAGGCCAACCGGCCCCGCCGCCAGCACTAGTCTCTCCAGGTCTAGTCCAGACATTAACACGTACACGCCTTTGTTAAGATCGCCTAGGATGTTTGAAGCTGGGACCTGGAATATAAATGAGATAAGTACCTAAACAACACAAGATCTCATAATTCTCATAAATATATATCAATACAGGTATTGATATATAATTTGTGTTAATAAATTATGGTTAATCAGCTTTTAGACCCACACAGATCTGTCTATAAATTTTAAACTTCGCTGTAAAATAACGCCTTCAAATAACGGTTTCTCTTTTTTAAATTTATGGTGTACGGTAAAACGTTGAATGTCCCGTCTGTTAAACCTATTAAACAGGAAAATATATTAGAAGCTCGATTTCTTGGTAACTCAAAGACATTTTTGGTAACGCCAGAGACATCAAAAGTGTGGGTCTAAAAGTTGATTCACATGACCTACCTTCATGTGAATCAACTTTTACCTTATTACTATGATAAATAATTATAAGTTTTTCAAGTTTAAGTTCATGTTCAAGTTCCGTATTGCTTTCATGTAGTATACAGATGATATCTTAAACTAACATGACACCCTGTAAGGGCATTGCAATATTTTATAATAAAACTATACAAAATAAAAACACATATATACAAAAAGAGATCAAATCGTAAAAGTAAGAATTGCAATAAATGAGTAACAAAACGATAATAATTTTATATGTAAAAACTAAGACCACAGGTAGAAGGTAGGCTGGTAGAACATTATCTGTAATATTTATTAATATCTACATAATCTTCAACTGAATAAAAACCATTTTCTATTAGATACTCTTTCAATTTTCTTGTAAATACGTTATATTTCAGTTCTCCTGCTATGTCTTTAGGTAGGCTATTGTAAATTCTAATACTCATGGCATGAGGACTCCTGTTGCTCATTTGAAGGTTACTTGCAGATAAGGCTATTTTATTTTTATGTCATAGGTTCAGGGTTTTTTTTTACTTTTGGTGTGTTCTTTCTCCTTCTCTCATCTTTGCCCTTGACTGTACCTAACATGTTTTTCTCGGCGTTTTTTGTGTAGAGTGGTACCTAAGAAAATCTTTATGAACGAGTCCGACTCGCACTTTGCCTCTTATTTCGGAAGTTATTTAATACTCGCACAGGTGTTAATTTAAGTAGATGTAAGTTTTATTTCAGTGTGTAGGATGATTGACGTCTGTGTCGAAAAGAAACAGACAGTGATTGACGCAGTGTTCTGTCCAAAACAATTTGGGTAGCCCTGATAAGGACTGTTGATTGGAGCGACGATATACGTTGACGTCAGCGCGCGTTATATAGGCACGCGCGACGCGGCACCCGATATGCACTGCGGTAGTTGAGAATCACTCGATTCCCAACTACCGACGAGAAAAATCAGTGTCCATACTTACTTGCTTACTTCGTACACCACTACCATTATATATTGCGGTAGTTAAGAAACACTCCGTTTTCATCTACCGACCATCAGTAAATCCATTTGTTACTTTGTTTACTAAGTGTACCACGTAGTGTAGATATATAAGTAGGCCATTTTGCAATAAATATTATGCATTAACCACACTCTAAAATCGACTTTTACTCAAGCAACAACCTTCCCTAAAAGTGCAATGGAAATAATTATTCATTTATTTATGGTGACTTCAATATGAACATTTCTGATAAATTAAAAACTATGAACACGAGATAAAGATTCACTTTCACATATTGGTTATCGTGTAGACTAGACAGACATTTTTTGCCTAGTTTGTAATAATTTCTGATAAATTAAATAAAAAAAAACTGAAAAGAGATAATTGACCTTCACATGTTGGTTATAGTGTAGACAGACATTTTAGGTGCTTTAGTTTGTAACAACGTACTTTATTTACACAGCTGAATTTTTATTCGAGTTCGTACCTTACAATCTTCGAACACCAATTCCCCAGTATTAGAGCCTCTCATGCCCAACTTGTCCAGTTTCTGGGCGGTGGAGAACCCGGGAAAATCTTTCTCAATAAGAAATGCGGTGATCCCGTGCTGTGGCTTAGCTGTGGCGTCGGTACGAGCGTATACCTGCATAAAAAATAGAAAGGAGGAGTGAGATCGGTGGCTGGATAGTAGGTGAAGTAGATGGGAGTGATACACAGTCTAATAAATGACGATCACGGGTTTTTAGTAACGGCGCGAAGAAAATACTATATATTTAATGTATATACATACTTAGGTATATAGGGACAATATTGCAATTATACTGTTTCTCGCACGTGGACACTAAGAGATATTGGAGATATTAAGGTGGCGTTCCAAGATGGGCTGCAGACCGCAACCGCACGTCCCGCTGCACTCCAAATTGAACCTTAAGGTTTAATTTTCCGTGTGCTGAGAAATGTCTTCGTGCAGCTGCTACACTTAATAAAATAAATAAATTTAAACTTTTCTCCTTGGTATTAAGGTTCAATTTGGAGTGCAACGGGACGTGCAGTTGCGGTCTGCTGCCCATCTCGGATGCCGCCTTTATTGTGGTTCATTATGGTTTGAATGAACACCTTTAAAAGTCTATAACTATCAAGACTCCTTGTACATATTTTTGAGCTGCGTGTGTTCATATAATTTGTCAGATAATTTGGCGGTATATTCCAATTCGCACGCGACAGTAAGATTGAAATTTGAGTAGAGAAGAAAGGTATCAGGTGACTGAGTTGGCGAAGTAACCCACCTCTCAGTATGGTGTCTCGTCTCGTGTTTCGCGGTAAGGTTAGACATATCTATTCTGCTTTTTATTAGCATTATCTAATTTCGTAGTGCTACTTTGCGCCACTCTTATAGAACGCTTAAATATATATTACAAAAGAGTGGAGCAAAGATATCACACCTACTTACAGTGGCGTAGCTAGGTATCTTAAGGACCCTGAGGCAGCACACAATATTGGGGCCCCAAAAGATAAGGCGCCCCAGTGCTTGGCACCGTGTACCGTTCGGTAGCTCCGTTACTGGTCAGGGTTCGAGGGCCCCCTGAGATTGGGGGCCCCGGGGCACGGCCCCGTCTAGCCCTTTGGTAGCTACGCCACTGCCTACTTATGTCCAAGCATTATGTCAATCAATAATACCACTAAAACATCTGCGTCAGGTCCATTAGTGATCCAAAACTTGTTTCCATTGAGCACGTAGTAATCGCCCTTCTTCTCAGCTCGCAGCTTCATGGAGACCACGTCGCTGCCAGAACCGGGTTCCGACATAGCTAGGGCTCCTATGTGCTCCCCTGTGCATAGCTGAAGATATAAAAAGTAACTAGATAATTACTTTACCCCTTGTTACCTATACGTATAGTCAGTTCTCACAGACCGTAACGTAGTACAAAGCCTTTGTACTTTAACAATGCCACAATTTGAACAAAAATTGGCCAACAATGATGTAGCCCGTTAGCTAAAATAAATGGAATGCTCTAAAGGCTTCACATATTCAACATGATTTATCAAAAATCAGTGGTAAACCTATTGCCCTGCCTATAACTAGGGTAGGTAACAGTTACTATGCAAACTGCTTAATGTTCTCGGCATTATTTGTTGGAATGATTGAAAGTGGTTTGCTTATTTATTTTATGTGTACTAATGCTTGGTAGCAAATTCTAATTGAGTGGTTGGATTAAGAGTCGGGGAAATTATTACTCAAGGTGCAGGCTCTAGGTATTTCAAAAATAAGTTAGTTAAAATTCAAACCAGAATTATACTCACTTTGGGCAAATATTTGCTTTTCTGCTCGTGTGTTCCGTTTCTGTTGATTTGGTTGACGCACAAGTTGGAGTGAGCTCCATACGACAACGCAATGCCACCTGCAGCTCTATTATGTATGTCGAAAGTCGTTTTATTATTTAGTCGCAGTGCTTAAGAGTCCCCAGTAAGCTCGATTCTCCATACAAACGTAGTTACGATCTCATTTTAAAACGACTTGATAGTTTGCTCTGAAACTTTGTACTTAGAATAAGTTATGGTATATGCAGGCCTGAAATTAGTTTATGTAGCTTCAGGTACCATAGTAAAAAAAATACGGCGAATTTAAGTTTTCAATACAAAACTTGTTTTTGCTGTATTTCGTTTGTTTTATAAACTGGAGCCATATAAACTAATTACAGGCCTAGATATACCTCATGTCATTGTATGTGCAAAGTTTTGTTACAATCCAACAGGTAGTTTTAAAATGAGAACGAAACTCCGTTTGTATGGGAAGGTGAAATTCGGCCGAGCTTGCTGGGGACTCTGAAGCTTAGACCAAGAAAACGGAAATTATGTTTAGTCGTTCCCTTTACGATCTTCCTATGTTGCTTCTTTTATTGTGCTCTTCGTACATATTTAAACGAGAAATTGGTCACAATCGCTTAAGTAGGTAGACGGAAGAAAATATGTAGTAGATATCAGAATAGGTGGAATCTGATGTAAGCAAAGAAATTATTTCTAAAATGAAAACTCACGATAATCACGATCTTCCGCCATAAGTATCGACCATAGAGAGAGAGGTTTCAAGATATATTAAAGGAATTACCTAGACAGCTCTTCCATAATAACGCAATGGTCAGAGTACTTTCCACCGGTTCCGCCATAGTCGGGATTGGCCGTTATTCCTGAAATAAGAAAGCTATGGTCACTCCACTTATTACGAATAACTAAAAATTTACCTCGTAAAAAGAAATCAATTTCACGGTTGATATTATTTATCAAGAATAATTACTACAGACTTAGATATTGGACACTGTTTCCATGGATATTGTCAAAAAACACATGTTCACATTCTGTACCTAATATTTTCTTCTGTATCCGCGATTATTACTCATTGAAATAAACCAATTTAACGGATTATATCGCGTATATTATCTCATTTTAGTTCCCGACGTTTCGGAAGCTTTTCAGCTTTCCATCCCACCCGTGACCATGGAAAGCTGAAAAGCTTCCGAAACGTCGGGAACTAAAATGAGATAATATACGCGATATAATCCGTTAAATTATTTTATTTCAATACTGTACCTATCTACCTACCACGCTTTATGTGCTTATAATGAAAGGGGTTATTAGTACGTAGCACTACGCTATGGACAACGCATCGTGGATAAATCAACGTCCAGCGTGGATCAGAGACCTCACAGGATACTGTTGGATGAGGGCAGTGTACGGTTTTTCTCTAGCAATGACGTTTTTTGGCAAATACATATGATGATGATTTTTTTTGATAGTCTACATAGGTGTCTCATTCCTGGGCAAAGGTGTCTTCTTCTATTCTCCACTCGACCCTATTAATTGTATGATTATACCATTCTTAGTGAAATGCGCCCAGATCGTCCCGACATCGATCGACATCTTATAGGATCCACTCAGTTAACATTTCGGCCCATCTTTCTGGACGCACGCGTGTCCAGCTCAGAAATTGTATGTAATGGGGTAAAATATATACTTGCCTAACACTCCTAAATTTCCTAATTTCTTCCAAAATTGTCTTAGTTCCGGGAAGTTGTTGTCCTTGTCGATTTCAGCTGCTTTTGGCGCCAATTCCTTTTGTGCAAAGTCGAAGACTGTTTGTCGCAACTAAAAAATGCATTATTTAATTTAATAAGGTATCTTGGGTCTAGCAATGTCGTGAAACCGGATATCCCCTAGACTTGATGCCCAATGCCACTTAGGATTTTTATAAAGTTAATTTAGTTATAGTTCTTAGCTAAGACCGCCTAAAGTCCCTATATTACAGATAAGATATTTATTGCAAACAAGTTACAGACATAAACGTCTTAAAATCTAGTTACAAGGACCCTGTCGGGTGTAGCAAACATTTTTTATTAGGTACATAATTTACTTAAATCTACACATATACTATGTCTTAAGTATATTTATATTTATTTGTTATTATATATTTTTATTTATTCCGTATATTTTTATTGCTTTGTGTAAGTAGAGCGTCTTAGAAACTCTTTATCGCACATCACACACAGGCTGTATTATACAGACGTGGGCGATGCCGCATCAGCGAGGCCTTTTTCTTTCATGAGAATGCTCATCATCTGCAAGGAGGCTTCGCGCGTGGCCCCTATAAGTGCAAGACCGTGGACAAGAGTCCGCTTTGCCAACGCTTAGCTACACCACTGGCTGTATACAACTATAAGTACTGAACGATTATGGCACAGCGCTTTACTTAATCCCTAAGATAAAAATATATACATTTACTAGCGGCCGCCCGCGACTTCGACCGCCTTAAATTCGTTTATCACGGATAAAAGGCATTTTTTCGGGATAAAAAGTAGCTTACGTCATTTGTAATTTAAATGTGAAGCATATTATACCAAGATTTCAAGTTCCTAGCGTAAAAAAATATTTACTGTTCATAAAAATTTTCATCCCCTTTTTCGTCCCTAAAAGGGATGAAATTTGACATATATTATAGCCTATGTCCTATTCTGATATATAAGGTACATAACTGAAAAATTCGTCCCGTAGTTTTTGAGATTAAGTGGAACGTACATACATACTTTCACGTTTATAATATAGTAAAGATAAGGAAGTAAGGATTCGGATTGACAAAATAACCCAAGTCACGTGGTTTTTTTATTTACTATTTTTCAATACTTTCCTTACATAGGTAAAAAGAATAAGGTACCCTGAAACACAGGATAATCCTAGTTCAGGCGCGTAATATTGTTATCCAATTATAAGTATGTTTAGCCCATAGTCATTACAGCTGTAATATGTTTTTCATAATTTTTATTATTATACACTTATTTATTTTCAGTCTTAGGGTGGGTTTTTTACAATATATATATATATAAAGTAAAATACAAAAAGCAAATACAAAATATAAACACATTATAAAAAACCTAACCTAGGGTCCCGCCGGCAGCGGGGCATGGCTCAAGCTACAGGTGGTTAGGGCTGCACAGAGAGGAACCTCCTGACAATGCGGGCCGTGTCCAGATTACTGCCTTCTGTATCTGACCCTAGATGGCTCATCTAGCGAGAGTCTCTTAAGATGTTCGCCGAGACTTCGCTATAAGACCGTTTACTAAAACGACTGTCGGCACAATGATCGTCGAATCAACATCCCGCATGGCTGTCACCTCGTGAGCCAAGTCAAGGTACTTGATGAGTTTGTCCTTCTCGGCCTTCATGAGGTTCTCGTCATGCGGGGTGGTAATGTCGACGAGCATTGCCCGGCGCTTAGATCGATCTACCAGCACGATTATTATTATTATTTGGCAGAGCGTGCGATACACTGCCTGTCCGATGGTGACGCGTAATGTTTGTTTTTCAGTATATAAAAGTAAGGTAAAAGTATAAGAGACCTCACAACTTAACATTTTTACGCTGTTACACATAAACTTATAAATTTAAAACATTGGCAATAGGTTCATTTACACTTTTTTTTAATGAAAAACCGAATATTAAAATATTACTTCTAAGTTGGACCAAACGTATTATTCCGGCTGTTGAATAATGTTTACATTAAATAAGTATTTACTTGCAATTTACATATAATCATACATACCTGCTGCTGTTCACTAGACAGTCCAAATACATGTTCGTCAATAGGATAATGTGACATGCATCTAAAACTAGTTTTACTTGCACATTGGCTCAAAACACGTTTCACACACACTAAAGCAGCCATAATTACGTCCGTACCTTACCACTACTCAATTCACACTGAATAATACTCTAGTCTCTACACTGTAACATGGTAAACAAGTGTCATATCATGCCTACTTTAAGGTTGATAATCGTGTACTTATTTCATGTTGATATGGTAATTGTATGGCACCAAAGTTTAGCGAAGAGAGTTATCAGCTTATCATTTTTGTTGTTGCCGCCCTAACATGAGATAATTGGGTGTGTTTTAACGTCACTGATTTAATGATAATACCTACAGTGATTGCTTTTATTTAAATACTTTAAGTTCCTTTCTTGAGCGGCGATTTAAAATAATATTGAACCGCTGTTGATTCGAGTTCGAATTATTTACTATACTTAAATACTCGTAAGATGCACGCAGTAAGTATTGTATAAATATATTATTTGTAATAATATTTTTGTCATATAAATGCGTCAATAAACTTTTTTCTGTACCTTATTGCCATACTTACGTCTCCTGAGTCACTTTTTAAAATTCTGTTTTAAACGATACTAGAAGTTGCCCGCAACTTCGTTCGTGGAGGAGGAAAAGTCATAACCCTTCTTCTTCTCTTCAGCGTAGTCCGGTAAAAAGTATCCTGTAACCATCTGGAGATACCCAGCTACCCGTGTACCAAAAATTGTTCAAATCTGTTTAGCCGATTTGGCGTGATGAAGCCACAACGACATACACAAAAATAAAAATAAATATTTTTTGATTCAGTGACTTCGAAATACCTAGTCGATACAATCATTTTTTTGGAAATATCTTTAATGTTCAGACATTTCATTTTTACAACTTTATAATAGTATAAATGTATTTTTCTAGCCAATATAGGTAAATTTTTCAAGAGCCTATCGCGCCAGTATGTCAAATATGTAAGAGTATAATAATAGCTTACATAATTGGAATTTTTGTCTTTCACTATATTGTTTACTTAGTTAGGGGCAGAATAACAAGAAAATGTTGATCCATCCGAATATTAAATAGTTCATGTTAGTAAACATTTATTATTATTGATAGTCAGGGGCGTTCTTACCCTAGGGCCAAGCCATGGTCGCAACACTCGGTGCGCGAGTCCAACTCTCACTTGGCCGGTTTTTTCCTTAACTTCTGGAGCGGTGAAAGTTATTCACCCAGGACGCCAAATTTCAAAGTACGCCCCTGTTGATAGGAGTGTTTTGTTTGCAGTGTGGATTATGGTATTTTCCTTTAATAAAATTATTGATCTTGTATGTATCAATGGATAAATATATCTATAAGTTTAGTGGACTGTAAAGATCTTAGAGTATCGATTACTGATTCACAACGGTGTCAATTTCACTATTTATTCTATAAATTAAATTATGACAGCGAAAAGTTGAAAAATTGTATGCTTCTGGCCGAGCGGGATACGAAACTACGTCTCCCAACTGCATTCCGGGCCAACACGGGCGACCAATCAATTGGTCCATCGAAGATACGAGCTCATGCATCAAATGTTTTAACCAGTTGCTTCATTTTTCTAACACATTAAGGAGGCTTGTAACTTTTACATCTAGATTTTCGTTAGTAGACGGTTCTGATTTAAAACAATATGACGATTAACAATAAATAAAATCTGGGTCGGGAAATAATAAAAAATCATTTCAATAACCATTTATCCTTGTATTTATAAGGTTTTGAAGCACCATATTAAATTACAATATTTATTTCATAATTATTTAAATATCTTAAAATTTTAACATCAACGTTCCGTCGAACAATAAAAGTCTATTCTTAAATAATCGTAAAACGTAAAGAATAATAAATCATATTTAAAATACTCAATTAATAAATTCTAAAATAAAATAAAATATGCAATACTTTAAGAGTACATTGTGAAATAAAAGCATTGTATCTGAAAAAAATCATTTAAAGCATGTCGGGATATGTATAGCTTAAAGGGAAGTTTTTATATAGTAAATTTCGGAAGGATCTCATAGGCCGACTTTACTCCAACCTATTTTTCAATGGGATGATCGGAATGTGTAAAAATAGAATACACATGATTAATACGCTCTGCGTGGAATGTATACAGCAGTTAAAAAATATACAATAAAATCACAATAAAATCCACAACACTTAAAATACTTAAGTACGTCTGAAAATAAAATAAGTCAATAGTCAACCTGGAAGAAATAGGATTGGAATTAGTTCAATTATCTAATTGCTCGTACATTTAGTTGGTACTTAGATCAACGAAATGCAATACGCAACGAAAACAATTTTTGGAAATAAATTTCATTGCGATAAATTGCTTGTCTAATTTTCTAACCATAGCTGATTGTAGCTTAAGGCTTATGTTTAATTTATTTGGTCATAATCTTGATATCTGTGTCACGATTGTAGCAGGGCGGAATTAGTTGGTGTCCATCTTGGCCTTCAGCGACTGATAATACTCGGAGAGGACCTTCCACGCCGAGGGCGCCATGAATCCTTTAGGCGGCTCCTTTCCTGACTTTGCGAGACCTGTCGTGCACGAAATTAAACATAATAAGTAGCCATAAAAGTTCAAACAAATTTATATAATATGTTCTTGTGTTTCCGCGATTGTTACTCATTGAAATAAAACAATTTAACGGATTATATCTCATTTTAGTTCCCGACGTTTCGGAAGCCTTTCAGCTTTCCATGGTCACGGGTGGACTGAGAAAAGATGTATATTCCTCTGTCAAAATTACAATTTGTGCAAACTACCCATTTTTGAAAAAACAAATAAATTTATATACTAGATGTTATGGAAATATTACATACTTTTAGGGGTCTCCTCGTTTTTAATATGCTAAATAATGTGACACCACGTTTACTAACATATCGACAGCGAAAAGTGGAAACGTAGTAACGGCCAATAGATTCAGTTGGTGGTTACTACTTTTCCACTTTTTGCCGTCGACATGTATAATGCGCGGCATGTAAGTAAAACCTGCGCAGAAGTCAATTTTAGAGTCTCATCTGAGGTGAGGGCGGGGCGGGGCAGACACATTGCACGTATCCATAGCAACGAGGCGGCGGGCAGTTGGGTACCTGCGCAGTAGCGGCCATGTAGGTTTTACTTACATGATTATACTTGATCGATTCTTGTATTGCCTAGGTCGGTCGGTATCGATCAGGTATTTGGATGGTTTTCTACATATTCAAACAAATTGTATACTATCATACATACATTTTCTTAGGTAAAAAGATTGTTATTTTAGCGATTCTAAAAGTTAAAAGATTTAGAGATAAAATAACTATTCCTGGCAAGTGCTGGAGCAACTACTATTTTCCTTTTAAAACAGGCCCCTATTTCACAATCGTGACAAATGTCGGGTGACAGAGAAAATTTCACGTACATTGCGTGCCCAGTATAAAGTAAGGAGATGTATCGAGCTTGCGGGGATCGCCGTAAACATAAAATTGTCGTTGTCATCTGATAATTGTCACGATTGTGAAATAGCGGCCAGATGACACACAGTCTACCCGTGATTTTAATCTGCTCGGTAGCTATTAAGATGAAAATTACCTCGCATCCTAGTTCCGGAGATAAAGTCGAAGTCCTCTTTGCGAGTGGGATCAAAGAACGCCATCTTGCCCACCGACGTGTCATACGCCGCCACACGGAATGGGATGATCTGTGCAGAGTAAATAAAATATGATTATATTTAACTAGAAGGTGCCCGCAACATCGCAAGGAGATGAAAAATAAAGTCATAACCCCCTTTTTTCTTCAGCGTAGTCAGATAAAAAATATCCTGTAACCGTCTGTCAATAACCAGCTACCCGTGTATCAAAATCCATTCAGCTATTTTGATGTGATGAAGCCACAAAGACACAGACAAACACAAAAAATAAAATATTTTTCGACTCAATGACCTTCAAATAGTCTATTTCTCTTGTTTTTTTAAAAACATCTTCACTGTATGGTGACATTTCATTTTTAATCGTATAGATTTGACTGGATTTGACATTGAAACAATTGCTATAGTGTGTTGCGAAGCACGAAGTAAAGATTAGCTATGTAATAGATTAGAATGTTTCAATTGTAGGGCCAACCTTGAGTACCATGGCGCGGTATCGTGGCCTCGTATCATGGATCGTATAGGCCACCGCTGGCCCGATGTGGGAAGGCCATGGGGTCACGCCCCACGAAGTTAGCGCCAGCATTTATATTACACTTGTAGGTGCCAATATACGTACCTCAAGCTCGTTAAGCCCTGGGGCCATCTTGAGCACCATGGCGCCGTATCTTGGATCGTAGAGGTCGCCGCCGCCGGCCGGGTGGGGAAGGCCCGCGGGGTCACGCCCCACGATGTAGTGGTTGGCGCCGGCGTTCATACGGCACTTGGCGTGCCATTGTACCTGCCAAGGAAGTGTTAGATCAGTACCTTATTAAGTATCTGGAATTACAAGGTACGAGTATAGAAGATATGATTCAAATAAGTAAGAACTGTTTTTGATTTAAACTTACACAATCTTCACTCATTATCACAACGCAACAAATATATTTGTACGCGATTAAGCCCCGTTTTGTTGTGTTGTGATAATAAGATCAGTTTTTGTACGAACAACAAACAGCATGATGAATTACATATTAATTGTTGAATAATTATCTTAAAACGGTTCGAGTTCAGATACGTGTGCATTTGAGAGATCAATTTCATTTGGCATGAAGAATGTTCCCTTAAAATTAACGTTTGTAATCAAGTATATTTTGGCAATTTAACTTTAAAATGATTTTTAAACGTTTTTAGTCAAATTCTCCAATATTTTTAACATACCTGAAAGTTACGATTATAAATTACATTATGGTTAGTGTCTTGAGATTTGACGGACGAACGGTCGCGAGAAAATAGAGCGAGATACGAGGTGCACACACGTTGTAGCGACATCTAGCGACACTTCGTGCAGGTGCGGCGTGACGCACGTAACTGACAATATAACATGTAGGCAGAGATGCGACTTATTTGAAATACTTGTATTTAAAATACAAGTACAAAATGCAAAATACTTATTTTGCATTTTAATACCTTTTGAAAAAGCATTTTGTATTTTATTTGAAATATTTTTCGAGACGTATTTTGTATTTGTAAAATACAAAATACTTTACTGTTAAGTTTCGCCACTATTAGTCGACTAGGTAATAGCAACTAGAGAAGCTAGAAGCCTTGCGAGTTTGCCTAGTGAAGTGACAAAACGAACGCGCGTTATCTGTGGATCATGACGTCTGTTTCGTTGCGGTGAACAGTGTTCGTGGAGGAAAAACCTCATAACATAATTTTTTACTTAAGCTTAGTAAGTTAAAAAATATCCTATGACCATCCCTGGATGTCCAGCTATCCTTGTACCTACTAAAAATTGATGAAATTCGTTCAGCCTTTTTGACGTGATGAGGCCTTATAGACACATACGTAAATGCATAAGAAATATACTTATATTTTTCGACCTTCAGATAATCAATTCTTCAAATATGAATGTACAGGTATTTAATTAAAAAAAAATTGTGTTGAAATACAATATAATCAGCGATTACGTTGATCAAAACAGAAACCTAATTTCACCAAAAAGTGTTTTATTTCAATAAAGTATTTTGAAAATACCTATTTTGTATTTAGTATTTAAAATACAAAAAGCAAAAGTATTTTGTATTTTGCATTTGAAATAGTTAATTAAAAAACTATTTGCATTTTATATTTAAATACTTTTTATAAAGTATTTTTTACATCTCTGCATGTAGGTATACCTCAGTAGGTCCAGCGTACATCATGGGCGAAGGGAAGATCGCCAATACGGTCGCCTGCGGGTCTAGTACGCCTTCGCTGAGCACAGCCTTGTGCTGGTTTATACGGGTCTCTAGCGGTACGTCGTCGTCTTTCGTCCATCCGCCTAAAATAATAATCGTTTAATTAATACAATTCAAAAATAGCCTGGTAGTGGTCGTTTATCTCTACCTAATCTAATTTTAATCTTTCATATTTTTTTGTGGTTTCATCAAATAATAGGTGGCTATTTAGTTACTCGTGTATACTCGTATATATACCTGAATAGACGTAGGTAAATTTGAAAGGTAGTGAAGTAGAACACTTTTTTAATTTAGACAGAGAGATTTTAAAATAGGATTTAATTGGCTATAAGCAAATACTTAACATCCTAATATTTTCTTCTGTTTCCGCGATTATTACTCATTGAAATAAAACAATTTAACGGATTATATCGCGTATATTATCTCATTTTAGTTCCCGACGTTTCGGAAGCTTTCCAGCTCTCCATGGTCACGGGTGGACTGAGAAAAGATGTATTTTCCTCTGTCAAAGTTACAATTTGTGCAAACTACCCATTTTTGAAAAAAACACAAATAAAGGTGTATTCATGCCAGACGGCATGAATTTTAAAACTTGCGGGGGTGTGATGGCGCACACATCTTTATTCTACATCCTGCGCCTCGCTCCTTCGCGAGGCGCCAATTCAACAACTTTGAAATGGTCAGCGCTTGACAAAGAGATTAAAAGGCCAAACAAAGAAAAAATATATATACTACATAAGAAATAACTTTAATTTATTTATTAGAGAATACCTATTGTCTCTTTTTTCCGCTTTTATAAGATGTGGGATATGGTTGTAATATTTAATTGCCGGTTAGTTAGAGCGGTCAATGATAGTTAAATCTTTTGCTTTTGGTATTGTTTATTGAATAGATGTATATTTTTTGCGCGCGAACATACTTAATTCAAAAATATTTAACGTAAATGTGTTAATTATGCAATGTGAGTATACCACCCTCTGTGAAATAAGGCCTGCAACTGACTCGATTTCGAATACCTATCCACATCCACCAATATAATTCACTTTTTTGTATGACTAAATAAGACTTTTGTGCATGAGTGTTAATAAAATCGCTTCACTAATAACTAACTACTAGCGTATTAACAAGTATCGTTATATAATTATAATAAACGGATCGTTGTAATAACGGATAAAAATGGCACGTCACTATTCCACAAAAGTGTGTACTATCACACTCGCGAAGAATGGGCGACACAAGCATGCCGTAGTCTTCGCACGATATAAATAAGAAGAGGATAAATAGCGTTTCGCACCCCGTCTCGACGAGTGTGCAATGCCAGGATAAAAGTTCTGACACCTGTCACTGTCAAATATCAGAAAAGAAATCTGTCAGTTAAATTCAGTTCCAGTATAATATTCCCGCCTGGTTAAAGTCGAATGCATATCAAAGTTCGATTTCATATTTTGACACAAAATTGAGCGATCTCTTTTGTCATTTATAAGTTCAAGCATTATATCAATACATTAAAACGTAAGTAGATGACACGTGCTATTACAAACTGAATTCTTTAATTAAATATATTTTGCTTGAGTTGGCTTCTCGGAAGTGTAATATGACACTCAATTAAGTAAGTAAGTAAGTATTTATTATATAACTCGTGTTCATTGTAGGATTTGAAGACCGACAGAACTCTTTAAACGGGCATGTTTTTTAATGCTAATAGTACCTAATGATTAAATTGCATTTCTTACATTAAACAAACCGCTTTTGAAGCCGTATATACTAAAGTATTCTAGAGTAATAATAACATATTGAAAACATTATCTGATTAAGTACACATTTTTTAAATTCATTATAATTAAATGAAATAAAATAATCACAATACTTATGCATTATGATCAGAATTGGTCTGTGATCTAAAAAGTTACAGTGAAAATTATAAAACACAAGTCTTATCTCACTTTTTAGGGGTCTGTACCCAAGGTTACCAACAAAACCCTATTACTAAGTCTAGGCTGTCTGTCTGTCTGTTAAATAGCTCGAACTCTTGAAGTATAAATGTTTATAATACTTAATTAAGTATTTATTGATGTCAAAAGTGGTCCTCATTAAAAAAACGTGTTTTTAGGAGTATTTCGCATAATAATTTGAACTGTAATACCTTTTGCACCTAGACAGGACACTTGAATTTTCATAGTGTGAAGTAATACACACAAAAAATTAAGGGTGTAGGGATGCTAGAAACAGGTTTTTGTGGGTGTTTCTTTATTATGATGGTATGGAATGGAACCCTTCATTTTCATTTGTGAGTCCAACCCCCACTTTGCTGATTTTATTACCAACCCTAATCAGACCAGCTCATGGAGTACCTACTGGGTTCCCACCAATCATGATCATAATATCTTATAGATATACAATGATTACGAATTTTATATGCTACCATAAATAACTCGCACAAATTCATTTTTTTTCAGACCGCTCATCAATTAGAAGAAACTTTAAAGGCAATCAAAGATGTCTGCGAACATTCTCGACGAAGATATTGAAGGCAGGCAACCATCTCAATTTTTGAGGCACTTGAAATTTATAGGTGGAGCTGGGATGTCTGAAGTCTTAATCAAGGTTTTGTGGCTCAGTCGCCTGCCAGAACAAGTGCAGATGATCCTGGCCGTGTTACATGACAAAAGTCTTGAAGAACAAGCTGAAGCTGCAGATGCAATAATGGAGGTTATAAAATGCAATAAAAAGGATGCTGCTGATCTATCGTTCCAACAACAGCTTCATAAGTTGAAAGCTGAGGTGGAGAAATTGAAAGTTACTGTTGAACAACTGGCTCTAACTCAGTCTAGTTCTGACCGTGATGTAAATAGTAGAAACCGTGGCCGTTCTCATAGCCGTACGGGTTCTTCAATGAGGAGAAGATCCACTAGTGGGACTAGAACCCGGCGTTCTCAGTCACGTGGGTATTCTAGTATTAAAGTATGCTGGTATCATGAAAATTTCGGATGTAATGCAAATTACTGTGTTCCTCCATGTTTTTTTAATAATTAATGCTCAAAGTCGAATCGTCAAAGAGCTCAAAAGTATAGCAAAATTCAACTGTCAAATGGATTGCAAAATGTTTCTATTGATTTCTCGGACTATCAATACCATTTAATGAATCTTTTTGAATGTTACTGACAATCAAATGTAATTTTTTTACTAAAAGTATAAAGAGCAAGATGATAATTTTCGTACCTACTAACTGGTTTAGTGAAATTTCTGTCACTTGCATTATTGCAACTATGTGTGGGGCATAACGTTTAATTTAATCTTAACTAAATCTGCAGGAAAAATCAATCGACAAATTGATTAAGATTACTCATTACAACAACTTGAAGTGCTTTTCTAAAATAAATGGGCAATAAAATTCTTTATTTTTTTGTAGGATGTGAATAAAATGTTTTGGGCTTGTAAATAAGTTTTTGTCATAAATCTATTTTTTTGTTTAATTTTGTACTTTACTACTTACCAAGATGATTCAAAAGGGCTCAAACTTGGTAGGATTGCATTATTTTATTACAGAGTTCTCTGACAGCAGTATCAGACCAGTTCCACGGTGCCATACTATTGTATTGTCATCAAAAATACGTAGGTTCACCAAACAGCTTATGCTTAATCGGTCTCTAGATACAAATGAGAAGTTGGAAGTTGTAATAAAATTGGCAACAGTTCAAATTTTAAACTTTTTCTTTTTTTATTTAACTACTAAGGTGGTGAACAAGTATACGGCCTGCCTGATGTTAAGCAGTCACCGAAGCCTATGAACGCATATGATTAAATTGACACCCATTTCGTTAATTTGTTATTGAGGAACCCAAAATCATTTTTTATAGCTACTAGTTTTGGAGATATACGGCAAGACGTGAAAGATGTATACAATCGATGTCATTAGTGAAATTGTGACAGTCACAGCGCACAAGAAACAACAGTTCAATTTACATAGTAAATTAATCTTTGTAGTAGTGCTTCTGTATGATTTTCTTTTTTTAATATGAATATTATCGAATATTTTCAAAATGTTGTGATTCATTTTTGTTTTGTTCTATTTGAACAGGTATTTCTACTTGTCGATAGTCGATACAAATTGTATTCAATCCATTGTGACAGCTGAATTTTCCGCTCCTTGGGAATAATTTTAAATAAATTCGTTTTATTTTGTCAACATAACAATTAAATAGTTTTTGTTAGTTTATTGATTTAAGTGATTTAATAATATTAATTATGTAACAACTGAAACAATTTAATATGATGAAAAGTTAGTTGGTTACATTATTGAATAAATACGATGATAATATTACCTAGACACTTATTTTTTTTTTATAAATTTTTCAAGTAACCTATTGTTACCAAATATGCTTCCTCAGAGCTTGTTTTGACCTCCGAGTTTGCGTTAAACCTTTATTTCTAACAGACAATAGTGGAAGTCAGAAGTACCTAGTCATATATTTATAGTACTGTATCGCAATAAAGTTACTACAATAGAAGTTTAAATGTGTCTAACTCTTAAATGTTATAATATCAAAATTACTACAGTTCGTGATCATTTAGAATAGGATTCCAGCTACTGTCGGATAAAATCGGAAATATTCATGCAGTACAAAAATCGCGACAAATGAAAATCTTGGATGTATATAGAGCAATTAATACCCGCCGATTATTTTACCAAGCTTCATATTGTCTAGAAGGAGATTTCACAGCTCAGTATAATATCTATGACAAAATAAATAAATTATGGTATTTGACTTTCTATGTTTGAACTGTCGATACTTGACATTGAAGTATCCTATGGAAACAACGTCAAAAATCAGATAATGATTATAATAAAATAACTTAAGGCTTATTTTCCATGAGCGATTAACTTTGACTTAACTTAATATTTTCTTCTGTTTCCGCGATTATTACTCATTGAAATAAAACAATTTAACGGATTATATCGCGTATATTATCTCATTTTAGTTCCCGACGTTTCGGAAGCTTTCCAGCTTTCCATTGTCCTCCCGTGACCATGGAAAGCTGGAAAGCTTCCGAAACGTCGGGAACTAAAATGAGATAATATACGCGATATAATCCGTTAAATTGTTTTGACTTAACTTGTTAAATAGTTCTAAAAGTAGTACAATTTTATTACATTCGCGTGCTTCCGGAGATAACCGAAACCTACATTAGGGCCCGAATACTATTCAAATGCTCACGGACTGCAACTACTTTTGAGGAACGACCATATGAGGTAGGTACTTTTTTTCAACAGGCGACAGAAAAAAATACTTGTGTTTTTATCTAAACAGTGCGAAAAATTTGTACCTACAATAATATCACTTTCTTTCTCAAGTAACAAAAAACACGATAGAAAAATTTCAAGTTTTATCCGATTAGTCACATTCCCATGTCGCCAACTGCTTGTCAACATGCCCACTTCCTCCTTGTTCCATTCCCAAATTATCAACATCATATCTCGTCCACATTCTCAAATATTTCTATCTCGTTCGTGTACACAATAACGTACCTTTTTCGCTGTTGTCAGAATAACAAAAGACTGCGCCTAAAAAGTAGTATGGCAGTGAGGCCACTTCACTCCGCAGCGCAGCTGGCTAGATATTTTTCACTTCGGTCTTATTGGATTGTTTCTTGTTTCAAGTCGTTATTACAAAAAAAACGGAGTTACTCGTAATTCCTACCCTTCGACACCGTGGACGTCTGAAACGTACACATATCTTAACTACACGCGAATCCGATCCACCCACGACGTTTAGTGAAATTTTGATGCGTTGTCTCTAAGAGCTACGTATAAAGATATATAGCGAGACTCGCGCTTCTAATTCAGTTTATTTGCTTTTGCATTCAAATTGATATTCAAGAGTATGACCATATAAATATTGAGTGAGTCGTCAATAAAAAAAGAACCAGACACTAAATATCTTTACTAAATATGTATAATAATAAAATGTGATCAACAAAATGAATACAAAATCAGCCGATAACATCGTTCTGCCCTTATTGTTTTTTTTACTCTCATATTAAAATACATTTAGGCTGTGTTCAAACCAAACTGACTCTAAGCCGCCGAGAGTGAGCGAACGTTACGCAGTTTATTGTATTTCCATACATATTCACATCTTCGTTCACACCTAACCGACAATACGGTATTACGCTATGCGTAGACATAAAATACCGTTTATTTTCACGTTTACACTGGGGCTCACAGTGAGCCTACTTATATTCGGCGGCTTACGGTCAGTTTGGTTTTAACACGGCCGTAGGCATTTATATTCGTGTAATACACGGGCGCTAGTTTTGTCTAAAATCACAATCGCTAGTTATATAGAAAACAGAGTAACACCATTAATTACATAAAATACAACCATTATAATTATAACTCAAACCGATCCAAAAATTATAACTCAAGTTTGATTCAAAAAGGAATAAACCCCGTTCGTCACGTACTCAATATAGTAATAATTTGTCATTCAATAATAGTCCTTATTTGTTTTGACTCGAAGCGGCCCGGGCGGGTCGGTCCGGCGAGTATTCAATACCCGAGCGGAGCCGATACCCGCGGATCCGGACACGAACGCAGACACGGCAACGTATCTTGGCGTGTTCGTGTAATTCGGGACCTTAGCACCGCCGGGGTTAAGTACGGGGCTACGGGTCGGCGAGTAGCACGGGTATCAGGAGCCCTGGTCTATACTAGGTGTGACGTCACGCGATATCTCGACTCAATTTATCGCCATATTCTTTAATTACGTAAAAAAATATATATATATATGACGGACGAATAATTTAAATTTGGTCATCATCTGACATATAGATACAAAGATCAAAGCGCAAAGAAATAAATCATTTGCGCTCACGCGGTCCTCACCAGGAATCAAACCTGGTACCTTTGTATTACCAGTCCATCATCTCGACCAGAGAGTTGAATTTCTCCATCCGCTTTGACCCCTGCCCCCTGCACCTATTTTGATGTATAGAAAAGTATTTAACCTGAGCGCCATCTATGTTACCATATATTACACAAATGAAACACAAATTTGTGTTTTTTAAGTTTTTAATGTAGGTAAATTAACACAATTTATTTCAATCGTGATACGAGTATAAAGTTGAAAGTACAAATTAACAACTGTGACTACAGCAGGAATCGAACCCTAATACGACGAAGCGGTCACCAAAGTTAAGTGACTATACAACTTCGGTCGCCGCCATGCCAAAAACCCAGTACGTTTTGGACTTCAGAACGCTTCAATTTCCTTGACTCGGTTCTGTCGCAAAAACTGACAACGATCAGAAGTCTGATGAGGCGAGGAGTTAAGTTCGTTTCTACACTATCGCATTCGACTAACCTCGACCAACTTCGCGCGTAGCGCATTGGGGACTTTATGATTATAATAAACTTACACGATCTTCATACTATTTTGTTTCAGGTCCTCGTAAATCTATAGTTATTGCTAACCACTCGCTTGCTTGTGATTTTGGATTGAATTCTATTTATAATTAAAACCAGGAGCCCGCAATTGGGATGTTGAAAATTTTCGAGCACTTTTATATGTGGTATGTTATAGAACGACCTCTCAATAATAGAAACATTAGTGAAAAAGCTACTTCAATCTTATAAAAACTCATCGAGATACAACAATAAGAAGCCTAGGAACGTGTGACGTCACTCGTTCCTACCTTGTATGGGGAAAATAATAACTGGTCTGCAGCTATGTTTAAACTTGCGTTTATCGAAACGCTTTACCATACATTTCATGGGTTATTCAATGGTATTAATAGAAAATGATAATATTTTGATATTTTAAAAATGGATTTTCCCACCAAACTTTAAAGGTTCATAAAACAAGCTATGCATGGTATCGAACTCAATTTTTTTATTCAGTTCTATCATAAAAACGGAAATTTCGCATCAACATTTTATTTTTATTTGGGTACAGTCAACATCCCAATTTCGTTCACGGAGGAGGAAAAAAATCATAAATCTCTTTTTTGCTTCAGCGCAATCGGATAAAAAGTATCCTATAACCATCTGCGGATGCGCAGCTACCCGTGTATCAAAAATAGTTGAAATTTGTTAAGCCGTTTTGATTAGATGAAAAGACAACGACACTTAAAAACATTTAGAAAAACATACTTTACATTGACCGTCAAATAGTCCGTTTCCCTTATTTTTTGAAAATATCTTTAATGTCTGTAACATTTCATTTTAACAAATTTATATTAAGAGTGCAGCACTCTTATGTATCCATACTAATATTATAAATGCGAAAATGTGTCTGTCTGTCTGTCTGCCTGTTACCTCTTCACGCTTAAACCGTTGGACCAATTTGGATGAAATTTGGAATGGAGATAGTTTGAGTCTCGGGGAAGGACATAGGCTACTTTTTATCCCGGAAAAATACCCTCATCCGCGATAAACGAATATAAGGCGGACGAAGTCGCGGGCAGAAGCTAGTACTATTATAAAGTTGTAAACATGAAATGTCTGTACCCGTAACCGTAGATACTTGTCACCACTCATCTCGGTTACCGAAAGCAAGTGAGTAGGAGATAAACAACTTTATACATACCAAGTGGATGCAGCAACAGCACTGGTTTCTTGTATCCCCTCTCAACGAGCTGCCGCTGCGTGTCTTGCATCAGAAGAGCGTGTCCATTGTGGATAGGATTGCGCAACTGTTCAACAAAATCATAATAGAGAAGATGCATTATTATTTTTACTGATACCAATTAATCCGGTTCCTTATGACTAACAAATGTATATGGGTCATTCTCTTTTCATTAACAACTTTAGTTTTTCAAATTAATAACCAATATTCAAGAAAAGAGATAAAATTAATATGCTAGGTATAAGTTCCGTAACCGATTAATGGACTCTTATATACAAAAAGTCGTACACTGGATCATGATAATCGTAAAAAGTTGGTAACGCAGCGGTAAATACCTTATTTTTATACTAAAGTGGGGACATTGATGACTACTGTGTTACCTGCTTTATAATTATAAACTGTGACCTTCAAAAAAATGAAAATGGCAGTTTAACAATGCTATAGTTTAGATTAATACGCCACAAAACAATCTATCACTTTTTGCTTAATATGCTTTTTACGTAAAATAGTGGCGCTATAATTAATAATAGTAGAATGGCCCATACAACTGAAACTTAATCCACTGAAAATTAAACACTAGAAACGTTAAAATTAAGATTCAAAGTCAGGCATAACGGCTGGACGCTACAACGCCCCATACAAATTGAGCGACACGTGAGTCGTCATTCGTGTTACATGTTTATAAAGTGAGGTGTGTACGAGCATTTTCTTATCATGACTGTTAAAAAGTGCGTTTAAGTGTATAGTTGTCATACATTTTACACAATGAAGCGTTTAATTCTTTTGAAAAAAAAAAACTACCTTTGCGTCGCAATATCCACAAAAAAATTTTTTTCTTTATTTCACCTTTTGAGACTTAAATTGATATTTCTAGGTTTGTTTAATATTCAGTAATTATGAAAAATAAATGAATTGGATCTACTCTATTGAGTTACGAAAAGCCAGCTTCGATTTCCCTGTTTCAAACGGCTCTATCTAATGTTAGGCTTCTAGCTTGGTTGTATTCTGGATTCGACGTTTTTTTTTTAACACGACATCGTATGATAAAGTGGTCAACCGGTAAAAACTGGTTCTCGACTTGTAAAATTGATTTGCGTAAACAAGGTTCTCAGATTAGTCTCAGATCTAGATTTAGTACGAGTTGCATAAACTATAGTAGTCAACACGTAGCAATGCTTTTAGTCAGTCATTTTATTCGAGCAGCCTGTGGGTTAGGTACACTAAAGGAGCCTACAACGCCCTGCGTGTTCAATATGATAATGCATTCAGAATGCTGTTGGGACTGCCCAGGTGGTGTAGTGCCTCACTTATGTTTGCTGAGGCCCGCACGGACGGTTTTCTTGTCATAATGCGCAAGAAAATCGCCTCGTTGCTAGGTAGACTCAGAGAGAGTTCCAACAGTATCCTGAATGGCATTGTTGACAGATATGACTGCCCAATTTTACATCATTGGATCAGTCAAACGAGGGGGGTTGCCCAATTTAGAAACAAATAATTTGTAAGTTTGTTTGTACGTCACTAACATAGGTTAAGTACTACTAACACTATGGATGTAAAAAAAAATACCGAAATAAAGAATTATTATTATTATTATACAATAACTCTATATTGCACATCTCGCCAAACAGAGTACAGGAAAAAACAATACATTAGCTCGACTTCTTACGACGTGAATAACCGCTACTATATTTAAGTAATTCATCTTTATTCTTGGACTACACTCTACACTATAATGCAAACTTGTGTACAAATTTAAGTTGCCTAGGTCCCAATTTCGACTGTGCGTTGATAAGTCAGTCAGTCAGAACTTCTCTTTTTATGAACATAGAATAATTAATAAAAATAAATATCAGGGACAATCTTACACAATCCCACGTATTCCCAAACTAAGCAAAGCTTGTACAGTCAGCATCAAATAGGTGGTATCCAAACCAAAAACCAAAGTAGCCAAATATATCGAAACAGATCTTTTTCAGATTTGCATAGCAGTAAGGATGTTTACGATATATTTGGCCACTTTGACTGCTACTAACTATATGATGCTCACTGTACTAGGGGTACTATAGGATTATATAATATATAAATACATAGAAAACATCCAAGACCGAGGAACAAATATTCGTGCTCATCAGACAAACACTAGCCCCGACCGGGAGTCAAACCCGGGACCGCCAGCTTCGTAGGCCGAATAAATCTGGACACATACCTGGAATGCGAACACGGCATCGGCCCCTAGTTCCCGGAACTTGTCACGCAGCTCGTTTGGGGTGAGACGGTAGGTGTCCAGGCCGTCGTGCCAGCGGATGCGCTCGAACACTTCGATGTTGCCACCCACCAACCATTCGCCAGACTCCTCTATCATCTGCGGAGATAGTCCTGATGTGTTACCCAGTAAATAGATATGCATGTGGGACGATAGGACATATTTCACAACTATCCACTATTGCAGTCAATTAAAAATCTAATATTGACATTAAGTTATGGGTATAGAAGAATAGAGCATTTTCTATATTTTATTGCCCA
This sequence comes from Hedya salicella, assembly GCA_905404275.2. Taxonomy (NCBI): domain Eukaryota; kingdom Metazoa; phylum Arthropoda; class Insecta; order Lepidoptera; family Tortricidae; genus Hedya; species Hedya salicella. The sequence continues at coordinate 14,714,382 of FR990100.1, read as the reverse complement.
AACGATGACATAATTCTTAAATATCAAATTATTTTTAAGCGGTCCTTAAGTTACAATTCTGTATTTTTTAGGTTAGGATTTTGTTCAACGCCATCTATTCTGCTCTACTAAGCGATGCCAAGTTCCTTTGGGTGACGTGTTTTGCCTTCTACACTGTTAAGACATGTTTTGTGTCATTTTCCTCATGGTAGGTACGCCAGGTCTTACTCTATAGTATCAATCGAATTTAACACAGCAGCAGGAAGCAGTCCACTATTCATCACACTGTGTATGAAGCACAGTGTGATTAATAGTGAACTGCTTCCCATGCAGGTAGAAATAAGAAGCCCACTAACCGTCATATACAAGCACAACCTTTAATTGAGAGTCCACACGTTTGCCAAGCGCCAACAAACACACAGGACGTAGTCATATGTTAGAGTAAGCAGAGACTATTTCTGTCTTTCTCTAACATATGCGTCCCGTGTGTTTGACGGCGCTTAGCACACATGCGGACTCGGCACAAAAAGTTTATTCCTTAGTTCACCTTGATATATGGGTGTCCGGTGTGATTAATTGTGAACTGCTTCCCACATCTGTACTCCTTCCTATGCGGGTAGAATTCAGGCGCTCGCAAGATGGCAACTGGTTTGCCTTCATAGACAAGCGCGATCGCCTCTGCGCCGGAGAGGTTGTCTTTGACTTCCGTAGACACCGGCAGCACCACGGGCACGGACTGATTGACTACAGAGCCGTCGGCAAGAGTGAGACTGTTGAAGTTCAACGCCTGTTGAAAAAAAGAAGTAAGTAAAATACAGTTCTTCAATGTTTCTATTTAATCCTATAATCTATAGTCACCAAAGTGTGACCTGCTAGCGTTGCAATGGACGGCTGTGTAACGAGTGTCTGAAGTTTTGTGAGCTGATGGATGACAGGCTTTCTAGTGTCCCTATATAATTGTTTTTTTTTTTTTTGTTGGTTTTAGTTTCACAGCATCTAAGATTTAAGTCTGTAACGCTGTGTAAATAAATTTATATAAATAAATAATACCTAATTAAAAAAATACAGAGGTCGCTATTAGCGCAAGTCAAAAGCTTCACACGAAGTCGTGTTGTTGCGACGAAGGACCGGCCAAGGTGATGTTCTTTGGAAAGGCCTATGTCCAACAGTGGATGATGACACTGCAGTTGAGTTCGATGTGATCTGATAAGATGATTACCGGTAGGGACATAGTTCTGGTAATCCGGTAATAAAAACAGGGCTTGGACTTCAGTAGCTCGCAAACTAATGATAAGATGTGATTGACCTTTGTATCAATAATTAAAACAAAGTTCTTGTTATTGTTATTTGTCAACTACAGTGAAATTCAAATATATTTGCCAGACCGGTGCCTCGCTCTTACCGGAGTTCAGAACCTCTAAAATAATCTTACAGATCAAGAGAGAAAAGAAAAAACACAAAAAAATACAAATATATTTTCCAGTTCGTGCCCGCGACTTCGTCTGAGTACAATTCGAAATTGAAAAATCTTTCGCAGTTCTACGTCTTTAAAGAAATGTTTCCTAACTTCAGCGGCGTGCGTTCTTTGTCAATGTGCTGTTTCGGTAGTGAATAATAAATTACGAAATTTGATAAAAATTTAAATATTGTAGAAATTAACTTCTAGGTACCTATATTATGAATTTGAGTCTTAAATACACGTTTTCAATCAATTAAAATAATAAGCCGATATTGTTAGATTAATGGATTATAGTTGCTTTGCTTCTCCGCGAAATAGTGTCTTGGTTAGATGTGACGATAAATTCCGCTCACATGCGCATATTTTCATGTAGTTTACACAAAAAACGGTCCGGCTTCAACCCGAGAAGCCTTGAGTATGACTACTCGGGTGGACGCGGACCGTCAACATCTCCTGCATCTGCTGAAGATTCCTCGCAGAGAGATGACACACTCGTTAACGATTACACTGTCTGGTGGTGGTTTATTGTATCTGCATGCGTTTTTTTTTAACTGCATGAAATTATGCACATCTGAGCAGACTTTATTGTCTCATCTAACCAGGACAATATTTCACGGTAAAGCAAAGGAACCATAAGCCATTAATCTAATATAGAATTCCGCAAAGTAACGCCTGTAATTATTCCATCTTTTTAATCTGTAACCGACAAACATGGCAACTTTACATAAGTATCCATACTAATATTATAAATGCGAAAGTGTGTCTGCTACCTCTTCACACTTCTCCGCTGAACCGATTTGGATGATATTTGGTATGGTATGGGTAAGGACATTCGCTACTTTTTATCCCAGAAAAATACCCTTATCCGCGATAAACGAATTACAGGGGGTCGCGGGCAGAAGGTAGTGACGTAATAAATTGTATACGATAAGCGTACACCGAGGACTTGATATATGTGACAAATTGTTAAAAATATCGAGAAAATGATGGAATGAAATGAAGGGAAAACGAACACTATTTACTGCATTTCATAGTTATTCGGAAGCCTGGAAAAGTTGCTATTGGCTTTTCGAATAAACAAAACCTATTGTTGTGCAACAACGTACGTATAACAAAAACTGACAATACTGCCTAGTAGGTAGAGTTGCCCCAGGATTGCTCACGAGTTTTATACAAGTAATTTGTTTAAGGTAGGGCAATGTATCACAAAAATTAATATTATTATTAATTAAGAAAACATCTATACTTTTATAAAGTTGCCAAAATTAAATCCCTGTACATTATATAAAGAAATAAAGAATAAAACGAACTATTTGGAGGTCACTTAATCGAAATCTATATTGTTTAGATTTTTTAATGTTTGTATTTGTTGTTGTGGCTTCATAACGCCAAATCGGCTAGACAGATTTCAACTATTTTCGGTACACAGGTCTCCAGATGGTTATACGATGCTTTTTCCCCAACAAAAAGAGGGGTTATGATTTTTTTGTCCTCCGCTGACGAAGTCTCATTTTGTGAAATACTGCTGTAGATTATTTTTAAAATAAAATAATTAGGCCTTTCTGGCACATATATAACTAGCTGTCTTTACACATTAAGCCCATCTGGCATGTATGTACTTACACCTTTATTTGTTTTCTCAAAGTGGGTAGTTTGCTCCGATTGTAACTTTGACGGAGGAAAACATACCTTTTCTCATGACCCTTGAACACGAAAGCTGAAAAGCTTCCGAAACGTCGGAAAATCAATTGAGATAATATACGCGATATAATCCGTTTCTTCTTCTAAGTCTACATTTTTTGATGGCAGCTCTCCACTTCTCCCTGTCGGTTGATTTGTGGAGCGCGATGCTAAGTGTCGTATTCAGTTAGTCGGATATCTGATCGCACCATCGTATTGGGCTTCTTCCCCGTGATCTGGCGCTGTTCATCTTCTCCATCAGCACATGTCTCTCCAAGTCGGGCTATTTGACCAAAGTATTGTAGCACACGTTGGAGGCAGATGGTTGATAGTCTTGGCTGACTTTCCAGCTTGATTTGGGCTATTATGTAGACACTGGTGGGGCGTGCGGTCCAGGGTATGCGGAGCATTTTTCGCCACACCCACATCTCTAAAGCATAGTAATTTTTTCGGAAAGCTGCCTTAAGGATCCAGGTCTCGGCGCTATATAGAAATATGGGAACGGCTAGAGTCTGAACAAATATAATTTGTGTCCGGTTCAGAATGTTCCTGTCCTTCTATACTTTAACTAATTGAGACATGGCCGATTTTGCCATGCCGATGCCGGTGCTCCGCCCGATAATCCGTTTAAATCGTTTTATTTAAATGAGTGATAATCGCGGAAACATAAGAAAATATTGAAAATATTATAAAATAATTCTGAACAATATCAGAAGAAGATCGAATGATTGAGCAGCATTTCGATAAAAAAATTGTAATTGGTTGCTGTTGACTTCAAAGTATTTTGCTACTCCAGCGCCATTGTGGACGGATTTGGATCTATTATTTACTGATTTCCGTTTGACACTTTTGCATCTGTGTTCCTACATGAGTTTGTCCTCCATACCTCTATACTCTATTGTAATGTTGTCACGTTTGACGGTATCACTTGACCTGAAACACGAGCCGCCATGGTGTGACGTCATTAATGGCAAAACAATACGCTGATATCTGTCAATCCAGTCACAGAACTATCATTTTGAAAGTGTCGGGTTATGTTTTGTTTTCTAAGTGTTTCGTCATGACGTTGTGATTGAACATGGCGGACAGAGTTTTTGCGGGAATAAAAATTAATTTTTCATGTAATTTTATGGCAAGATAGTGTATTTATTTTGCAGAAATATTTTTTTATCTAACTTTTTATTAGGAAATAAACATTTTAAGGTACTTTTCCAAACCGAGTAGAATACCCTATTAATTACGTCATAATTAGGTAAGTAAGTCATTTTTTCGTCTTCATCATGAAAATTTATACAAGTTTGTTTATACAGGTGGGCGGATGAAACGGAGGTTATATTTTTAATGAGCTGGAGACAATATTATCTATACTATAATAAAGTTTTAAAAATTAAATGTCTATACATTGAAGATATTTTCGAAAAAATGATTGTTAAGGTGCGTCCACACTTGTATCATTTGCTCGTATCCGATCACCGTTCCGGGGCATGACTGCGTATCGCGCTGCTTGGACGCTTACTGTCGGCGCGCCGATCATGCCGCACTCTTTCGATATAAGTGTGTGATATGCGTAGCAAATGGATTTCGAGCGATCGATTCGGCGGAACGTCCAAACGCGTGATCGTGACACGCGATCATGCCACGCGAAGATGATCTGATACGGGCAAATGATACAAATGTGGACGCACCTTTACGGACTATTTGGCGGTCACTAAATCGAAAAATATATATATATTTTTTTGTATGATTGTATGTGTCATTGTGGCTTCATCACGCCAAATCGGCCTTTTCGATTCCAACTATTTTTGGTACACGGGTAGCTGGGTATCTCCAGATGGTTATAGAATACTTTTTACCCAATTACGCTGAAAAAAGAGAGGTTATGACTTTTTCTCCTCCGCGGACGAAGTTGCGGGCGCCGTCTAGTAATATAATAAAAATTAAGTAAGTAAGTTCTAGGGAAAAATGCTTTTAAAACCCCAGTGTAGATTTAGAATGAGAAGCTATATTAGTAATCGTAGGTCGGCAAATTAATGAAAAATGGCATATACTTACTTGAAGATATTCTTGTTCCCGCATGAATCCTTTGAGAGGATGTGCCCAACCTTCTGAGAGTACCTGTAATATTACAAATAATCATTTTTTTTCGATTCGTCGAAAAACCAAGGTTACCGGGAACAGCGCGAAGAAGTGTTGAACTTATTATTTTTGCATGTAAACAGTTGTGCCAAACGGGCAGAGGAGCTATCTGATGAAAAGTGGTCATCGTCCCCAAGGACATATAAATACTACGGGACAATTTGAGTGCCCTGTTTACTCGCTTCTTGAATCGCTCTATATTATAGCGCTCCCTCATTAAATAATATTAATTGGCTGTAGACGGGTCATATTGCTCGTAGAACTGATGACCGATGGGGCCGACAAGTTTTTGAATACCGACCAGCGTAACACGCTCAGAAGGTGGACTGGTGACCTGGTTAAGGTTACGAGAACCCGCTTGGTACAGCCAGCGCAGGGCCGGCAAAGCTAGCGTTCTTTCGGGGAAACCTATGACCAGAAGTGGATGTCTTTCGGCTAATGATGATTAAACTTTCGGCTAAAACTAGTCTTATGCCGAAACAGATTTATTACCTTTGGCTCTTTTTACATATCACTAACAAGCTCCAAATCTGATATTGAATTTACCTGCAGCCACATAAGGTCTACGGTGGTGATTTCAACTTGCGGCAGCCTGGCCGCCTCCTCGATGGCACTGGTTAGCCTGTTCCCGTATATGAACAGTTCTTCAACGCCAAGTTGGTTGCCTTCGAAGCTTGGGATGATGCCCTGCAAGTTTTTAAATACATACATATGTATAGGGTACTTGTCTAACAGATCAAATCATCAGTTCCTTTTTATAAACTCTTAAGACGCGGAGAGCATGGAGTGTAATGAAAAATGTTTTATGACTTTTTTATGATCATTTTAAGTTTCCCGAAAGCGTAAGGGCTAGACGGAGCTGTGCCCCGGGGCCTGCAAGCTCAGGGTGGCCTCGGACAATGGTTACAGGCGGTGCTCTACACATGCCCCACAACATGGGGCACCAATCTTTTATCTTGCCCCTGGGGCCTTGGTTACCTAGCTACGCCACTGTGTAGGTGTGACAAGATTTATATTGACTACACGAAAGTTCACTATCCCTGTTGACTAGGTAGTTATAAACGGAGACATCACGTTCTACTACTACTCAATACTCAATACTTTATTGCACATAATGGTTTAACAGGTGTTACATTATTTACATCAATGCGATCACATTATGTACCCAGTTGATTGGGTGCAGCAATTGGAGGTAACTTAAATATTACAATTTAATATAAAAAATAAAACTTAATTTAATACACATGTCATACAAAACTGAGCAATATTGATAAAAAAAATTAATAAATTACAATAATTGATACAATAGAAAATATTACAATAGATTATCATTTAAATATTCCTGTACCGTGTAATATGATTTTATGATTTATAATTGTTTTAATTTATTTATAAATATGGAATCTTTTTTTTCGTCTTTTATATTATTAGGTAATTTGTTGTATATTTTGATAGACATTACAAGAGGGCCGGATGAGTGTAGCTTGAGTCGTGATGATGGCAATAATAATTTATTCTTATAGCGCAACGTTTTACATATTTCCCCTCTTTTGGTGTAGAGGTCGGGAAATTTTCGGATAAATTTACATAGTTCTAAAATATATATACATGGAATAGTAAGAATCTTGAGTTCCGTGAAATAGGGTTTACAACTGTCAGTCTGTGTAATATTTACTAATATTCTGATAAGTTTTTTTTGTAGACTACAAACTTATATTGCGTCGAAGTCGTAACAAAGTCCATCTTGACTATCTCCTTTGTATGTTATTTTTATTCTCTTGTTATGCAAAATTTGATAGACATGGGAGATTGTTTTTTTTTTTTAACTACTGGTCGCTTGGCTTTAAAGTTTCAGAATAAATACAATGACGTTGAGTTTCCATCATTCGCTTGTATCGCCCTTTATTTGCAAAGGCTTTTCGTCCGCTCTGTAGAAGACCAACCACTAATAGTGCCTTCATCAGCTAGAGATAAATAGCCTTCATCCCATACAGACATGTATGGCGGGAGTTTATTTGGTTCTTGTGATGCAATAAGTCTATAATCTAGGCTTAGTGGTTGGAAAGGCACAAATATATTATCTACTCATATGATTCGATTGTGACTCGTCGATTTTTTGACAGTGATAGACGAGTACCTAAAATGCAATCGATATTTATTCTGATTAGATGTGATCTTATCTGCGGTTTAGAATAATAATATGAATAAGTGGAAGTCAAGAAAAGTTTGCATTTATAAAAATCGTTTTTCAAATCCACTTCCAGTGGTTGGTTTCGGAGTTTTGAAGAGGTCTAATTTAGAAGAAATATTTATTTGTGTCATTTAACTCCTAAAAAAAATGGAGTATACAAGACGCCTATACTCCAATTTCATCAATATACTTGTAGATTTTGAGTAAATTGCCTGTGGCATACGGACGGATTGACAGGCATGACAGAACTATAAGGGTTCTGTTTATGCCATTTTGGTTACGGAACCTTAAAAAAGAGAGAAGGGATATAGTTACAAACAGTTTCCTATGATATCATATAAAGACGCGTTTGTCCAAATAGACGCAATAACCCCGGTTAACGTTAATCTTTACTTACATTCATCTCCAATAGCCGCACGACCTGCATGGTGGACTCTTCGATAGAGTTACCGACCGTCTGCACGACCAGCTCTGGTGCTTCGGGTTTCTCATACTCCTGGGTTATCCCAGTGAAGCCCTAGAACAATTCATGACGGATCAATAGGGATGATGACACATATGAAATTTTACAGCTTACTGTAATTAGGTAATTGAAAAAATACCAATGCATCATGAAACAAAGAAAAAAAAATCGAAACAATCAAAATAGTTTTGAAATACAACTTTCAAAGTTAGCAAATTTTGTGATTCATTTTAATCCAAAATCAATTCTCAAAAGCTCGAATATTTTTTTTGAGTCGTTACCATTGGTCTCCAACAGTACTATTAGAAAGGAACTGGTCTTAACCACGCCATTAGATATACTGAGGGTTTTCATTCTAATCATTAGTAAAATAGTATAATTCCACAGCAAACCTTTAGAGTATTTTACCATAAAAATTACCTTAATCTGTCCGTCTCTAGCTTTTTTGTACAGTCCCTTGGTGTCTCTCTCTTCACACACTTCCAGCGGCGTGTCAATGAAGACTTCGAAGAATGGGAACCCAGAGTCGGTGTGAGTGCGGCGCGCAACCTCCCGATCCTGAATATACAAAAAAAAAGATATAAAACATAAATAAGTATTTTTTTATTATAATAGAAATAGACATGCATGTGGAAGGATGTAAGAGGAGGGGTAGGCCAAGGAAAAGGTGGATGGATTGCGTGAGAGATGACATGAACAGGAAGTATGTGAGTGACGAGATGTCGAGTGATAGAGAGGTGTGAAAGAAAAAAACATGCTGCGCCGACCCCAAGTAAATGGGATAAGGACAAGCGAATGATGAATAGAAAACATTTAAATGACGCACATTGCTATGTGCAACCCAACGGTATAATCTAGGTGTTGAATGAATTACTATAAATTAATTGATAGGCAGTCGGTTACGCCCCCTTTCATTATATTTAGATCTTCTGTCAAATATTCTGTGTTTCTTACTACTCACTGTGCACTGTACTATAATGACTGACTCTGCTAATTGCGACTCGAACCTGTAGACGAGAACACGTGCGCTGTCCACCAACAGCTTAGATGTGTCTCCTACTGAAAGCTCATTTCTAGGTCCTGAGCGGCTACACTTACCCAAATCCAGATTTATTTGAGAGCGAGAGGGCAGCACAATGCGAACTTTTTTAATTTCGAACTTCGGAGTAAACCCTCTGCTTCGAAAATATAATGGCTATGTGAAGCGCTCACTAAAGTACAGTAAACGACGTTCCAGAGTGCTGGTACGCACTACCTAGAAGAATGATAGTGCCCCCTCTTTTTCAGGGCATTTCTCTGAGCTGTATTTTTCTACCCCACGATATTTCCCAGGGCGCTTCAACAGCTGACAGCCCTCTGTCATTCATATTGAAAAAAAAAAAAAAAAAAAAAAAAAAGACAGCTCTTTCATTCCACGAAATACTGTAATCATCATTTTAGTCACTATTCATATTATTTAACTTTGATTGTCTCATTTCTTTAATATTTAGGACAGGGTGAGCTGTTGAACCGCCGTGGGAAATACCCTTCAATAACATGAATTTTCCGCGACATATCTTACCTCTGCGAATGGCGATACAAAACTGCACAGACAGACATGCCCGCTGTCTGCGAATAGCTTGGCCACTTCTGCTACACGCCTGATGTTCTCTTCTCGGTCTTGCTTCGTAAAGCCGAGATTTTTGTTCAGGCCTGTGCGGATGTTGTCGCCGTCTAACGCGTATGTCGGGATTCCTGTGGATGTAATTATATATGATTAGAGAACTTAAACCATCAGAAAGCGCTATGAGAATTAACCGCTAGTATGAAATATATAAACAGGGAACTAATGGATTAACGGACTCATCGGTGGCCAGCCAAAAACCTTTGAACCCTGCAAGATGAACTTTGAATAGAAGTTCCCTTTATGATGACATTTATTTTCATATTTACGAGGAAACGAACCATCGGACAAAATTTAGTTTCATACTTAGGTTATATTTATTCGAGTACCTACACAAGTTACTAACTGACTACAGATACTTAACTGCTTATTAGACTACGTCGAATCCGATAAGCTTTAATTTAGTATTACAATATTCTTTGTTTTGAGTGACACTAACCTAGTTTACAAATCGCCTAACTAGTGAATGGACCAATTATGTAAGTTCTAATTCTGTTGACCCCAGATTCTACTTGTTTGTTTATGTATTATTTGTTTAATTAGGCGGTACAGTATTGACGATAAATATAGCATTTTGCAAACAATATCTGAGGAACAATTACAAGCCAAAAACTTAAAAAAAGTCTTTTCCGAAACTAGACTTAAAGAAAAGTGTGAATTCATTTCTCCACCGAGTCCTTGATATTTGACTTGATTTTTTTAGCGACCTTCAAAGACAAGATCAAACTCACGAGTAAAAGCGATAGGTAGTGGTGTTCTCAGGGCCCATAGTGATATTTTTTTACAAACCTTTAGCGACCGAGTGGGCTTGTAAAGCGAAAGCAGTAGTAGTCGTTTCCCAGGTGAATTTTTCGCTTCGGGCCCTAATCTTTCAAACAAAGGCCATTGTCTCTATTATCGCATAGCCGCTAGCTACCGAGTTAGCACGTGCCACTATAACATTCATATTGAAAATCAAACGGTATCGTCATAGTATTAAAGAAATAGAAGGTAAAATAATACGAGTGTCGTCTTGCTTCGGGGCGGTCTATCGTCCTACACTACCAAAACGTTATATCGAGAATAACAGTGACATTAAATTTGAACCTTAATACTATGACGATACCGTTTCTTTTTCAATATGAATGTTGTAGTGGCACATGCTAACTCGGTAGCTAGAGGCTATGCGATAATAGACACAAAGGCTTTTGTTTGAAAAATTAGGGCTCGAGGCGAAAAATTCACCTGGGAAGAGCCGAACTATATTATATTAACCTATTCAAGTATGATTTTATACGTAATCTTTAGAGACTAAAAGCTTCCAAGGTGAAAAAGATAGAAGACCAATGTCTCTTACCCCATTAACACGGTGCTTCCGTTATATGCGCGACTCCTCTAAACTCGCAAAACGAAACTATGTACCTACTTCTGATCCAGCATATTTGTAGTAACAATACGTGTTGGTATTCACCGATTTGACCATTTTTCTGTACTGACCTTTAGAGACCAAGTAGGCTTCCAGAGCGAAGGCGATAGTAGTTTTCCCGGCTCCACTAAGTCCAGTCAGCCACACGGTGCTTCCGCGAAACGCGCGGCTGCCCAGCGCGCGACTCCTCTTGGCCCGCGACACTGTGTGCTTCTGCTCCACCACATTTGTAGCTACTTGAGCGCACTGGAACAACGGAAGACACTGAAGATAAAATGGCCATAATTGCATCCACAAAATAATGTGTTAAAATTTTTGTCAACTTGTCCACCAATATGGTCACAGAACCATGCGATGGACTGAAGTAGTGTCGGTTTTTATGGAAATAAATAAATCACGATTGTATTTCGGTGGCCTATGTTTTTAGTAGCGAAGTGGCGACCAGTCTTTATGTCATAATCATAAATATGTCCAGTTAGGACTTAGGTATATTTATTAAAATGGGAATGCTTATATAATGAGATTGAACTAACAACCGGTGGAATTACTGCATTTACCGAATCAATGCATATCTTAAACAACCAGGCGGATTTAATTATCGATTGAAATCGAATATGAAAATTGTATTAAAAATTAATCAACATACCGCTCTATATTACGTTTTTGCAATAGTTTTTTTTTTTCAATAATTCCCAAAAAAAGCTTAAACAGGGTTGCTCGTGTTTTGCCTTATCGATTTAGTGATTTTTATCGTTCTGCGTTATCAAGCTATCATGTAAAATTTAATGACTATGCATTGTTGTACGTTATCATGTTTTCCACCTGCCTAGGGGGAATTGAGTAAGTACCTACGCCTTCAGTTGACGTAATATCTACAATAATACAATAATCCTATATCTTAGTAGATATCTACACTCCGATAGAGTAATCCTTTATCACGCCACCAGGACAGATATTTTCTTACAGATTAATATTTGAAGTGCTATTATCAGACGCCTTAGATGGGTTCCTCCTTAGGAACTAAAATTTTGATGCATATTTAGCAAGTTGGTAAATTATATACTTATTGTAATTAATCGTGTCCAAGTATTCATACACCACTTATCGACGAATAAATGTAGTTCCAGGTAAATAGATGCATTATAATATAAACAAGTAAATATCCATAACCTTATGATGAAATAGGGGCAAAAGTTGCATTGCAACATAGCTTAATGCAATTAAACACTTAAGAAGGCAAGTTGTATCATTACCGAACAAATTTTTCATGCATTTTTAGCGCGAGGCGAGGTGAACGTATCAGCAGACTAAAGAAATATTCACATTTCTACGAACGCACACAATAAAAACAATGATTTGACAATGTACCGTATAAACTGACCTGACATTTTTCTTATACTTTGGCAAAAGGGAAAGCTTTCGTATACCATATCCAGTAGTTTAATGCTCTAAGCTATATAGGAATAAAATTCAACTAGCGATAATTTAGAGTCGTCTGGGCGCTCAGTTCAAGTATACGGTCTTTTACAGGTTACATTTCGGTGAGTGTGCGGGGGAATTACATGATTTAATTCCACCAGCCCCTTTCGACCATCAAGACACACGACGCGTGCGTTCGTTCCATCCACACGTGGTCAATATTCCGCGTATCCGCACGAAGCGCTTCGGTGCCACTTTTATCCTGCGTACCGCAAAGGAGTGGAACTCGTTGCCTGCGAGTGTGTTCAACGACCATTATTTGGGCGTGTTCAAGACAAGAGTGAATAGGCTCTTTCTAGACGGGCATCATACATCCTTGACCGCATCGTCACTTAACAACAGGTGAGATTGCGGTCAAATGGCCATCAATTTTTAAGTAAAAAAAAAAACATGAGTTGATAAATATCAAGCTTCAAAATATCCATATTAATTGGTAAAGGAATTAGATTTTTTGTATTCGACGATAGACGGGCATTTGACCGCAATCTCACCTGTTGGTAAATGACGATGCGACCGAGAATTCATTAAAAAAAAAAAACAAATTCTGTTACTAATGTACGTGGACATGTTGGAGTAAGATATGTATCAACTGATATATAGTTCCGTTTTATTTTAGAATTGCTGAACTAATATGTAACTTAGCATAAAATAAAGGATTCCACACAGTTAACTGACCATTGGTAGACCTTATTGACTTGACATAAAGCCTACAGATGGACACTGAAGTATGTTGTTGTTTGTATGTAAAAATCGAACCTTTACAACTTAGTTAAGAGTCCCCAGCCAGCTCGGTTCCCCATACAAAAGTAGTTATGCTCTCATTTTAAAACGACTATAGCTAAGCTAGTCTAGTTTGCTCTGAAACTTAGTACTTAGAATAACTTAAGGTTTATGCAGGCCTGTAATTAGGTTTTTCTGGGTTTTCCCTAATCCTTGCAGCAAATGTTGGATCATATTGTATGTCTCCCAGCAAACCCTTCACTCTCATGTAACTGACATTTCGAAAGTGCTTGTAACTTGGCCTACTTGAATAAGTAATATTTTGATTGATTGATTGATATATAGCTTCAGATACCATAGTAAAAAAAATACAGTGAATTCATGTTTTTCATACAACTTGTTTTTGCCGTATTTCGTTTGTTTTATAAACTGGAGCCATATAAACAAATTACAGGCTTAGATATACCTCATGTTATTGTATATGCAAAGTTTTGTTACAATCCAACACATAGTTTTAAAATGACAACGAAACTCCTTTTGTATGGGAAGGTGAAATTCGGCCGAGCTTGCGGGGGACTCTTAATCAGCTAAATTATTTTAGGTTAGATTATCCTGAGAAATATTCCGTTTTTGTGCTTAACAGAAACGAAATATAAAATGCATTGTAGAATGAATATTAGAATTTAATTAAGTGTGACGCCGAACACAATAATTGTGACCTCAGGTAGAGGCCAAACCTGCACTCAATCAATAACAATATTACACAATAAAAGTTAAGGTTATACTTATTTCTATTACTTAAACATTTAACTATTGCTTTACACTTCCTCTTCCTTAATAACTAAATTGGCTATGGATGCTCTTCGGCGATACAAAACTGCCCGTTTAACTACATTGCAGATGTAAAGAGTTGATACCATATCTATCGAAAATTCGGAAACGCAAAGGGGCCGAAGTGTCTAAAATTCTTCTATCAAATGTTCGACATAATTTGTGGAGGGAAGAGTATGGATTATGCATTTAGCATGAATCTCGTATTTTTTTATAATGGGATAAAGTTAGTCTTAAATTAGCGGAGTAATTTAGATTTTTGTGCAAAGGTTTTTAGTCCCCCTGTGTCTGCAATTTACATTAGAACAATGTCTACAGTATATATATATATATATATATAACTCTTCTGTTTCTATTTGGTTTTATAAATGTCACGCGAATATTTTATACATTATCAAAAACAGACAAGCATCGATCACAAGATATACTGATAAACATACACGTACGTTATTGTCACTCTTAATCTCAAACCATATTATATAACCGTATTGAAAGAATTGCATGCAATTAATCCAAATAAACCACCAGATGACCGACAAGTAGTGAAGGGCTGACCGTAAAACCTTGACAACGCTGCACGTTCAAACAGATTGGAAAACCTTCTATAGAGCAATGCAGAATTTCCTCGGTGATGCTTTGAGTTTTGGGAGGAGTAATAGTTGCAAATATAAAGGTTTTTACTTAACCTGTTCACCGCCAACGGCAAGGACCATTAAAACAAGAGGACTGACAATCCCCATACAAATAGCCGTTCCCCGATATGTTCACAGACATCTACGAATAAGATTTATTTTCTAAAAAAATTCACATTTACAAGCGTGACACGGTATTTAAATGTTACAATTTATTTATTATTGGCTGTTTACGAACTAATTTTTACTGTACTACGTTTCTTTGTTCAATTAAAACATTGTTAATTGTTTCGTTTTAAAGCGCCATCTAGTTTTTGCTGGAATATCTCCTTGCGATCGGAGCACGATCTGAAGTATGGTAATTGTCAGTCCTCTTGTTTTAATGGTCCTTGGCCAACGGTTTATCAGGGCGACGTGTCCTTAGCGCCACGGCCAAAAACTATGGACCCGTAACCATAATGGGCTAGAAAGTTCTAACACATTTAGTATCAATGAAAATACACAAAAAAATTGTTTATTGGAATCTTATGACGCCACATTGGGCTCGAGCACTGTCATCCATCACATCATGACTGCGGCGGTCAACAGCGGTTAAACTAATATTTTCTTCTGTTTCTGTTTCAGCGGTTAAACTGTTAAATATAACGTTTAATTACGTACGCATAACCTCGAACACGCGAGCTGATTTTTATTATTATAAATGATTTAAAACATATATATATAAAAGATATCCGCACTTTCATCTTTTGCTGGTTTCTTAACTCTGTGACTTAGCACTGAAGTGACGCCAACGTCTCGCTGGATTCTCGAGTGTAATTTTATTTTAGACACACCAATTAGTAAATATATTTTTTAATCCTATTTTGATAGATAATGCTTCTGATCAAATAACTATCAGATGGTGCGCATTTTTAGTTACAGAGTGTATTGCACGTTGCAAACTCGTCCGTACCTCTTCGCTTAGGAAATGGAGAAAGTATGTGTTTTACGTAAAACCGGCTAGTCGCATAACACGTGAGATAATGGAGCTGTAATGCGTTTTAATGCCGTTATTAACTGTGGTAACTAAATGAACTCCAGTCAGACTTTAAGGTTAAGAAGTGAATTAAGTCCCGTGGTGGTGTGTATTACCGTTTCTAGACTTGGACATCTACTTACTATACAAGACAAAGCGTTACAAAACAGAGTACAAATCAAAGGCAAATAGCGGAAACGTAGTAACCGCCGACTGAATCCATTGGGACTTACTACGTTTCTGCTTTTTGCCGTCATTCAATCAATCTTTAATAGATAGAGTATTTAAAAAAGTAGGTATGTGGTGCTATCAGTTCGAAATAGACATTACTCAATATCTTAAGAAGAAGCTATAAGCAAGGCACCTGGATCGGTAGATTTAGAAGCATACAATCTTATAAATCCCTTACCCTCAATTTCGTCCAATAAGTTTTAATAGAGACATTCACGTAAGTATTTGGAAAAGTGAACTTTGTTAACCTATTACCATTAAACTACCATTATTACATTCGGTGTTTAACTGTCTTTAAAATCTTCGTTCAAGAACATTTATGTTGAAAGGAAATTTGTTTGTCCTCATTCATAGTCTAAGTTTTACTAATGGAACCGTTTAAGTTGTAGGCATAAAAGTTTTCAATGCAATTAATACGTTTATATCGAGATCTTGCAAAAATACTTGCTTGTGAACTCACAAAATTCTTGAATGGAACTAGTAACTCTAATACAACGTTAAATTTTTGCATGTAGGCGTAAACGTTTTCAAGGCAATTAATATAAACGTATATGATTATATGGAGAACCTGCAAAATTATTTCTTTCTGGACTCACAAATTCAAAATCTGCTCTACTAAGAAATGTAAATAAAATTGTGTATGAAAAGTGTTTTTTACACTTTGAAATTACATTTTGAGGATTATATCTATTGATTGCAGTACGGTAATATAATAAAACAGTTATTTCACAAGGAAAACATTGATGTAATATGAAAGATTATATTTATCAAATTCGATTTTGCTTAACAACGGCGGTGACGGGCTGGAAAAGTAGTTACCTAGGTATCAAGGGCAATGTTAAATATACACCAAAAGTCTCAAAATATGTACACACCAACTCTACTGCCATAGTAATAAGGTTTGGATATATATTTATGAGATCTTGTGCTGTTTACTTATCTACCATTTTGAATATAAAATAACGAATCATCGTGATTATTAAAACAGTATATGATATTTACAGGGAAAAAATACACAGATATCAGATATTCTATCGGATTATGAATATATAAATACTTATATTTTATTGGTGTATTTGTGACATGAAATAGAAAGTCTGCACGAAATCATACATTACCACCGAGACTTTATGTTGTTATGAGTTTGTTGTATTTTCAAAATATACTAACGGATCTAAGTATAAGTAACCACAGAGTACAATATTGATATAAAGATCTAAGTTGAAAGAAAAAATAATCGCGATCAGTACAGTCTAAGCCAGAATCGAACCCGCGTCTCTGTTTAACCGGAACAGCGTCCTGAACCATTAAAACATCAGATCATCGCATGTGATTCACAACAAATTAATCCCTTACGATGGGAACGATACGTTACTCACGATCTAATCATTTTAGTTTTTGAAAGACCTAACCTTCAAGCACCACTCTAAAGAACGTGCGTTTACGCAGCATTCTTTAATAAGCTGCACTGTCGTTGCCATGAATCGCAATATTTTTTTTTTATCTATTACTAAAGTAATAAATATGATGTCACTTAGCTGTCTTAATCTAATATCTTATCGCCTTTCTGTGGTCTTTTTTATCAGTTCCACTTCACCAATTCATATTTTCTGAATGCAAAAGCTTGACTTGTTCCTTAAAATACCGAAATCGCCAGATAGATGCCTACAATATTTGAGGAGCTCCTTCGATTCCTCTTATATTGCATCATCTATTCATCAAAATAAGAAGTACCTTCTTTGTAACAAAAAATATATTTTCCAAATCAGTTTTGACGAAGTTCCGAACTTGAACAAACATAAAAGAACGAATTGAGAACCTCATTCTTTTTTTGAAATCGGTTAAAAATGAAACAATTTTGTACTAGAAATAAAATAGGTTTATGATTTTTTTAACGCTTGCCTACTGGTAAATTAAATATTTACTACAAGGATTGACTCTGGAGTTGTCTCTGTGCAGTGTGAACTATTTTTTTAAACTACCGTACACATAAAAAATAATGTTTAAAACGCTGCCCGCTCTAAAATAGTTAAGTACAAAAAATAACATACAACCGAATTGAAAACCTCCTCTTTTTTGAAGTCGGTTAAAAATAAAATTCGACGACACTTTTGGCTCAGTGGGTTGTACAACGGCCTATGAAGCTGGCGGTCCCGGGTTCGAATGCCGGCCGGGTAACTGTTTGTGTGATGAGCACCAATGTTTGTTCCTGGGTCTTGGATGTTTTCCATGTATTAAGTGTGATAATTTATCTTGCATATATTATGTATATCGTCGCCTATTTAAAAAAAAAAAAACAACAATATTATTTATAGGTACTTCTTGTAATACTTTTTTGGCCATGTAAATATGGCGTTATCAATAAAAAAAAAATATACCAATTAAAAGTCAGCAAAATAAAAAAATGCAAACTGCACGCAAAACTGTCAAATGACTCCGACTTGGCTATATAAGTCTGAAAGTATTTTTTATATACAGTTTTATGGAAAAAATAATGAGTGCTTACATACGAGTACGTATGAGAACTAGTATAGATAGCACAATCATTGGGCTAACCGACATAGAAATAACATGGCATTGCGGATGCATCTCGTTAGAAAAACTTCCGCTGCTTCCGCATAGTAACGGAGTGCCCACTCGGGCTCAGTAAATTTTTAGCGTTCCGTACCCAAAGGGTAAAACGAGACCCTAATACTAAGACTCCGCTATCCGTCTATCTGTCTGGACTGTCTGTCTGTCCGTTTGTCACCAGGCAGTATCTCATGAACCGTGTTAGCTAGACAGTTGAAATTATCACAGATGATGTTTAAGACAGAAATATCTGTTGCCGCTATAACAACAAATACTAAAAACAGTATAATTGTAACAGCGCGTAGGTACATTTTGTTTAGGAGTAGAGCTCTGTTACCACTGGACTTTACGGAACCCTCGGTGCGGGAGTTCGACTCGCACTTGGCCGGTTTTTACCATACTGTGCCATGAGGGTTATGGTTTTCGAGGGTACAGTAAGGGAAATAGATTCGCGTACCATGATAGAACCGAGGCGCTATAATGTGCAGGCTCCTCTTTCCCACTGGGCACTCTGGGCACGTGCCCAATACCCCAACCTCATGAGGGCCCCGAAAGATCGTAAACGACGTTTTATTTTCAGTACAACGAGGTCTCTAATTTTATTATTGAGGGCCCCAGGGCCCTCCCTTTTTTGAGTGCTCGAGGGCCCCTTATTCCTGTGTACCCGAGAACCACCGCGCGTATAAAGACGGCCTTGATAATGTGACTCATCACTCGAATTCGGCTCTATTCAAAGGTACCACAACCACACGACAACGTAGCGAAAAAAGTCGTGACGCAGCGGGTACGTGTGAATAGTTGCGCTACAGTTTTTGTAGTTGCTTTGATGTGGTCGGACCGACCATGCGGATGCGTTTGACGGCAAAATGTGGTCCGTGTGAATATAATTATTTATTTTCAGTTAGTATTTTATTATTTAAATACAACAATTTTAACTGAGTATATCGCGTATATTAATCTCATTTCAGTTCCCGACGTTTGGGAAGATTTTCAGCTTTCCATGTTCACGAGTTGACTGAGAAAAGATATATTTTTCTCTACCAAAGTCACAATTTGTGCAAACTACGCACTCTGGGAAAACCAATAAAGGTACATACATGGCAGGTGGGCCTAATCTATAAAGACAGTTACACATTTGCCAGAAAAATACATCTTTTCTCAGTCCACCCGTGAACATGGAAAGCTAAAAAG
This sequence comes from Hedya salicella, assembly GCA_905404275.2. Classification (NCBI taxonomy): domain Eukaryota; kingdom Metazoa; phylum Arthropoda; class Insecta; order Lepidoptera; family Tortricidae; genus Hedya; species Hedya salicella. The sequence goes on along the minus strand of FR990100.1, from coordinate 14,694,736 downwards.
CTTCAGAAACGTCGGAAACTCAAATCAGATAATATACGCGATATAAACCGTTATAATTGTTTTATTTAAATGAGTAATAAAACCGCGCAAAACAGAAGAAAATATTAGTAAGAAAATATAGTATAGCAAACCTAACTGTTACGGACGGGTCCGTAAAGGGTCCATGCAGTGGACTGTAGATGGTGCAGCAGGGTTTCGGCAGGTCACAAGAAGAAATAAGAAGACTATTTTTCAGGTTTCAGCAGCGATGCGGTGTGTAGTGTGGAGCGTGGGACGAATGGTGGCAAGTGGCAGGTGACTGACTTTGCTAGGGAAAGGATTGGTATAAGGTGAATTTATGTGGGGCGGAACTAGTGGGATTTTCGCCCACAGGGCAGGCAAATCTGATATAGTTTAAGGGGAAGGGGAAGGGGGGAACGAGAGACAAGGATGGAAGATGTGTGTGAAGAGTATAGGATATGTGTGTATTGCAGTGTTATTGTTATGTGTGAAATGAGCATCTTTTATTAAATAAGTACACGAAATATTACACAATTCAACATTAATAAAAGGCACAATAAAGGTAACAATCAATAAATCTTATATCTAAACACGTAAATAACATAAACAAAAAGTGTAAAAAACGAAACTAAAAGTGAGTCTTTACTCGAATTAAAAAACATAAGCAAAACCTAAATCTACCTAGCTAATATCTTAATACTACCTAGCTATTATTTACAATTCTCCCCCTCGTGCGCGAGCACTTATAATTAAACGCTATCTAACACGATGAGGCGAGAGGCTGGACGGCGCATCAGCCCGGAGGCTGTTCTAACTTCTGTTACTCTAACTCTGCCGTCTGGGCCTGGAAAAACAGAAGTTACTTGCCCTCTTGGCCATGTGCCTCTGGGCATAGTCTGGTCTACGATCAGTACGATGTCGCCGATTTTGATCGTTTGTTCGTTGGACACATTACCTCGTCGAACTTGTAGCTGAGGTCTGTATTCTCGAATCCATCTGTTCCAGAACTCATCGGCCATGGCTTGTGCTGCTTTCCAATTGTTCATGTTAGGTTTTACGTCTCTGAAACTCCCAAACGGTGACATGCCACATGACCGCCCTATAAGGAAGTGGTTGGGGGTCAGGGATTCTTTTTCCAGGTCTGGGTTCACTGGTGTCAGTGGTCGGGAGTTGACGAGGTGTTCTGCTTCTAGCATGAGTGTGTGAAGTACCTCTTCTGTTGGATACTTTTCTTTCAACACGGTGTAAAGGGCCGATTTGACTGAACGTACCATTCGTTCCCATGCTCCTCCCATACTCGGGGCTCCAGGAGGTATTTTCTTCCAGGTAATGGTTTTACTGTTTGTGTACGTAGTCATTTCGTTTTCGTTGGCTAGCAGTGCCTCTCCTATCTCTCTTTCTGATCCCTTGAAGCAGGTCGCATTGTCGCTATAAAGAACAGTAGGTGTGCCGCGTCGTGCCATTAATCGTCTGAGTGTTAATATCATAGAGGAAGCCGAGAGAGATGTGGCTACCTCCAGATGTATGGCTCTCGTGGTGAGGCACGTGTAGAGTGCGCCCCACCTTTTCTCATGACGTCGGCCTACTGTTATCTGCATTGGACCGAAATAATCGACCGCTGTGGCTGTGAAGGGCGGTTGATTATTCATAAGCCTCTCTGAAGGTAAATCGCCCAAGGGAATTTTATTGGGTAACCCCCTATAGGTGCGACACCACTGGCATTTATTGCAGATGTATCTCAGGCAACTACGCAGTCCTATGATGAAGTAGCGCTGTTGTAGCTCGTTCAGCACTGTTTCTCTATTGCCATGACCGAGGGTACTGTGAGTATGCAGCACGATCAGTCTCGTCAGCTGTTCTTTAGCATGTAGGACTGGTAATCTTCTCAAACGATCTTGCGTTATTCTGCTGTTCAAATAGAGTACGCCTTTCCGTATGTCTACGGCTATCTTCTTTAACGGCGAGTTCTTCGGCATCGGCCGCCCAGCCTCTTTGCATGTGATCTCTTCTTGAAACGACGCTTGCTGACTCCTTCTTATAAGGAGTAACTCGGCCATCTGGATGTGGTCGGTTCTCATGGTTGTGTCTGTTGTCTTTTTGAGTAGCTTGGCTTTGAATACCTCAGCAGAGAGCAGAACGGTGGCAGCGGAACGCAAGAGCCTATTGTAGTTTGAGAATCTATCGATCGACGGTAAGTAACTATCGGCTGTGAGTTTACTTGTCGCGTGTAAGACGGGCTTAATCGTTCGTTCCTCCCCTGTGGGGGACTGCGGCACCGAGACTGACTTCTCCTTGGGCCATGTCTCGGGGTCGCCTCTAATAAAATCTGGCCCGAAAAACCATCTATGATTCGCATCGAAGTTCAAGGGGACGCCCTTTGTCGCGTCGTCGGCGACATTCAGGGCCGATGGCACCCATTGCCAGTCTACGGGCGCGGTAAGACTCTCTATTTCGGCTAGTCTGTGAGCTACGAACGATTTGAACGAGCGGGGATCCGATTTTATCCAGGCTAGGACCGTTTTACTATCTGACCAATAGTAGCATTTATCTATTTTATAATCGGATTCGCGCTTGATTGTTTCGGCTAACCTACTGCCTAATACCGCGGCCTGCAGCTCCAGGCGGGGCACGGATATGGGTTTCAGGGGGGCGACCTTTGCCTTCCCTGCGACCAGCCGCGACGATTTTACCCCGTTGACATCGGTGTTAACGAAATATATCGCTGTTGAGTACACTTTTTCACTAGCGTCACAGAAAATGTGCATCTCTTTTTTACCCGAAGGCGCGGGGACGTAACGTGCTATTTCTATCTCTTTCAGCATTTCTACGTTTTTTACGAAAGCTAGCCAGGTCTGATGGTGCTCGTTTGTTATGGGCTCGTCCCATTGTACTCCACTACGCCATACGTCCTGAATGAGAGCCTTACCTACCATCGTAACCGGCGAAACTAGGCCTAACGGGTCGAAAACTGACATGACCGCGCTGGTCACCTGACGTTTGGTGGGGATAGCCCCGCCTTTCGCGACATCGCACGGGATGTTTCTGAGATTAACATTGAAACCGAGAGTATCGCGCTTGTGGTTCCATATCATACCTAATGTTCTTTCAGAATCGCTTTTCCCTAACGTCGTTTGTTCGCTAGCTCGCTTATCCGTTACGTCATCTATAACCGCTGGGTTGTTGGATGCCCATCCGCGCAACTCGAAAGAGGCCGCCATGTGCACCTTGTGCATCGCGTTTATGACGCTTTTGGCCTCCCCCTCGTCACTAAACGCGCCCAGATAGTCATCCATGTAAAAGTTACGAACGGTTGCCCTCGCGACTTCGGGTTGTTCGCTTGCGTGATCGTCTGCGTTCTTATTTTTTACATAAATGGCCGTGCAAGGAGATGAAGCCGCTCCGAAAATGAGCGACGTCATTCTATATTCGATTGGTGGTCCCGCACGGTCCTCGCCCCTCCATAAGAATCGCAGACTATCACGGTCCGCGTCGATGATTTTAACCTGGAGAAACATCTCCTTTATGTCGGCGACGACCGCGATCCTACCTTCTCTAAATCTGACTAACACTCCGAACAATGACTGAAGCAGGTCCGGACCCGCTAACAATGCGTCATTTAAGCTTTTATTTCCAGACTTGGCCGCAGCGTCAAAAACTAGCCTGACCTTGCCCTTCTGAGGGTGTATAACTGCAAAATGCGGCAGGTACCACGTCCTTGAAGATGCGGGCGGGGCTTCGGCCCGTTCCGCGTAACCGGCTTCTATCAAGTTGTTGACCTGCCTATTATACTCTGTTTTTTGCTCTTCGTCGCGATCTAGTTTTCTCTCCAAGTTATACAGCCTACTCAGGGCCTGGGCTCTGTTGTCAGGCATCTCCTCGCTTTCGGATCGCCATAGAAGACCGGCCTCGAACCTATTTCCGCCGTCAATCCGCCTACACGTGTCGTTAAGAATTTTTAAAGCACGCTGCTCGGGGTCCGCCTTAGGCGTTTTCGCTTCTATACCCAGGCTTTCTATGCTAAAAAAATCTCTCATCATTTTTACGGTCTCTTCTTCATTTTGTTTCGACATGGGTCGCACGTGATTGACGTAGGCAATGGTTCCGCGCGATAGCGAGTCTTTTCCATGCAAGACCCACCCTAATTGTGTAAGCGACGCGACGGGTTCGTGCTTACCGCCTATCTTTAACTGGCGTGACGAAATCAAATGCCAGTTATCCTGACCTATTAAGATAGTCGGTTTCGCGTTATCGTAACACAATTCGTCCTCTATGTCGTCGAGGTGCTTACACCGCCTGACTAAATCTCTATCCACCTGTTGCGCAGCCAGGTGCAACTCGCTAATCGTGTGCGCGGCTATCGAATTCAAATTTCTACTGCACGTACCCCGTACTGAGAACTTAACAACGCATGACTCGTGGTCGTCTAATTTATTGCCCCCTACCCCTTCTATCGATAAAAGGCTTCGGGGTTGATCGCCAGGCACTATTCTGTCCGCTGTTGCCCTTTCTATCAAAGTTATGGACGACCCCTCGTCCAGCAGGGCGTGCGTCAGAATAGCGCCTAGAGGCCCCGTTACCTCTACTGGTATTATCTTAAGGTAGGTATTAGGCTGATGCACGTGATTAACCGAACCGACCTTGCCGCGCGCGGGTGTGGAACGCTCATTATTGTTTTCACTAGCTTTTTTTTCGTTATGCAACAATCTATGGTGAGACGCTTCACAGCCGCCCGCGCCGCAAGGTACATACTTGCATTTAAAAAATCGCCTATGGTCGTTCGTCAGACATCGAAAACACAACCTAAAACGCTTCGCCTTTTCCCACCTGTCCTCGATATTCAGCTTGAAAAAATCTGCGCAATCTGGAGGGGTATGTCCCCCCTCGCATATTGCGCATTTTTGTTCTTTTTTAACGGCGGACTCCACCGGCGGCGGGGGGGACGGCGCTTTTGGTCGGCTTTTCGATGGCTTTTTCGCGTGTTTGTTGACCGTGTTATTTGGCATTTTTTTTAAACTTGCCACCGTGGCACTATACGCTGGTTCGAAATCTTCTTCTGATTCTGCGCTATAAGAGCTTTCGGAGTTCGATCTATGACGTGCCGCGTTTACTCTTGGTTTGTGCTTAAGGCGACGCTCTTCCCTTACGTTCTCGTAAGTAAACATGGACCCGCACTGATCTCCTACCGTGTTCAAAAAACGCGTCAACAAAATGAGATCAGGCGCTCCTCCGTGCGTCGCTTTAAACTCGAACCACCTATATTTTAATATGACGTTAAGTTTCTCTACGATTCTGTTTACTAATTCCGGCGCGTATAAATACTGCTCTTGGTTAAGCGTTTTAATCGCGGCTACGGTATTTGCGACCCTATTCGCGAATGTGACTATATTTCGACCGTCGTCGGTCAGGCGCGGCATTCTTTTTATATTTTCTACTTCCGTTAATATAATCAAATCGGGTCGACCGTACCGCCTCTCTAACGTGTCCATAATTTCGTACGGCTCGGACGTCGTATATAGTAAAGTTCTAACTGTTTCACGGGCCGCTCCGCGAATCGCCTTACGTAAACGGGCTACATTTTGTATGCCGGAAAACATACTCTCTGTGTCGCTGAAAACCGCCTTAAATGCCATCCATTCCGTCACCGTCCCGTCAAAATGTGGGAGCTCGTGGATGAATTTAGGCGGCTTCGACCTATTGCTTGAGTTCACCGCCTGAACGATAGCGTTGGCTAACGATTGCATATCCGTGCCGCCGCCGCCGCCGCCGCCGGCGGCGTCCGTGCGCGGACACGGTCTAGGAGGGTGCTCGAAATCTGGGATGTCGTTTCTATGCTCTATCGCGGTAGCTGGCCTGTGCTGACGCTGCTCTGTGAGCCATCGCTCGATATGTAAGGACCCCTCAACCCGGGGCGGTCCCGCCGCGTCACTAGAGTTCGCCAGATCACTCATTCTGGCGATCTCTAGCCTACTTTTCGCCGCGGCGGCGGCCGCCTGAGCCCTAATCAATTCGGCGTTATGCGCCTCTAACTCTGCCATCAAAATTGACATATTACTAGCCGGTACCGCATTAACAACAGTGCCCGATGCACTCCTATTTTCGTCGTTAACGTTCGCGCCTTTTTCGATTTCTATTTGATTCGGCGCTGCCCTACGTTCGCTGCCACTACTCTGCTCTGTTATGCCGGTGCCTTTACTCCACGTGTTCGTCTCTCCAGACGTGGTCCCACCGGACTCAGGCGTCTGCTCGATTCTAGGCTTAACCTTGGAACGAGTTTGTGGAGGTTCTGACATTGTCGCGCACGAGGGTCCCTAGCTATACAATTATCCAAATTAACACTCCCTAAGTAACACTCCCTAAATATCACTCCCTACTTTTTTCCTAACCACTATCTGCCTGGACGGGCTACTACCGTGGTGATGCCGACCAGGAATAGGAACGTAGGGATAAGGAGGGAAGGAAGGCCCCCGGTAGAGGGATCGGTAGCGCAGGGATGCTGATGACACGGTAGGAACGACCGTGCCAGATTCTTGACCAACTTGTGGCCCCCTTTGCTATCCTTTCCGTACCGGCGCAAACCAAGCTTAACACAGCGCTTTCTTGACAGCCGTTTAACACCGCAAGGTGGCCGGAGCTGCAGATTTAACGAGCCAATAACCTGGCAAAGCTACGCCTTTGGTTACGACTCGCACGTACTTGTTTCTTTCTTGATCGCTGATTCTTCCAATATCCGGCTATTCGGAGGACCACTGTTACGGACGGGTCCGTAAAGGGTCCATGCAGTGGACTGTAGATGGTGCAGCAGGGTTTCGGCAGGTCACAAGAAGAAATAAGAAGACTATTTTTCAGGTTTCAGCAGCGATGCGGTGTGTAGTGTGGAGCGTGGGACGAATGGTGGCAAGTGGCAGGTGACTGACTTTGCTAGGGAAAGGATTGGTATAAGGTGAATTTATGTGGGGCGGAACTAGTGGGATTTTCGCCCACAGGGCAGGCAAATCTGATATAGTTTAAGGGGAAGGGGAAGGGGGGAACGAGAGACAAGGATGGAAGATGTGTGTGAAGAGTATAGGATATGTGTGTATTGCAGTGTTATTGTTATGTGTGAAATGAGCATCTTTTATTAAATAAGTACACGAAATATTACACAATTCAACATTAATAAAAGGCACAATAAAGGTAACAATCAATAAATCTTATATCTAAACACGTAAATAACATAAACAAAAAGTGTAAAAAACGAAACTAAAAGTGAGTCTTTACTTGAATTAAAAAACATAAGCAAAACCTAAATCTACCTAGCTAATATCTTAATACTACCTAGCTATTATTTACACTAACCTAACCCGCAAAAATACTGATTGCAGAGCAAAAATATGTTATTGCACAGCAAGTCCATGGGCAGCATGGTAATTTTACTGTGCAAATAATTAAAATGCACTGCACTTAATTATAAGCTTTTAATTTCATATAAATTAACGCCCGACCACGTGGTTGTCGTTGTCGTGTGGTTGTGGTACGTCTAGACCATGAGTAACGTTGCTTGTCGCTGCGACATGATTCTACGGTGGTTGATATGCGAATTTATTTCCTTTACTGTAATTATTTGCGTGGTCACTAAATGGGTGCCACAAGATGGGCAACAACGTAGAAGGGGCAGGCCTTGGCGGAAATGGCGGGACGATCTGGATGTGTTCCTCAACAACTGGCCGGAGGTAGCATCTGATAGGGAGTCGTGGAGATCTAAAGGAGAGGCCTTTGCCCACCTTAGATATAGTGGGACACTCAAATAGGCTAAAAAATGGATTTTAACATATGACGTTGTCTTTAGATTCGTCTTGGGTATGGGAGTAATATCCAATCTTATTATACTTAAGTAATATACAAGTTTTATTTTTAAGTACTGATTCCATGTTTGTTTTATGATGGGTTTAAGAGGATAACACCTAGTTTAAACAGAGAACGGATTACAACTTCACAGGCATCAAAATGTTATTAATTTTTTTTAGAGGTACTTTTAGGAAATCGAAAGGAGGAGGTTATATGTAGTACTTGTTGGTACTTAAAAGCATTTCAAATCCGAGATTATACTGATGCTGTGCTCAGTAAATAAGCTATTTATAATAATCAATGCTATATTGAATACCACAAACAAAACACCCACGAGAAACTTCTCGTAAAACAAGCGTATTTAATCCTTATAATGACTGTTTCTTCTTACTCTTAATCATATAGGAACTAAAGTGACTGACGGATGTGAAAACATAAGTTACTTCAAGTTTAAACGGTCGCCAGTTACCTTAGGATTGAATATCGAGCGAACGTTATCTTATGTCACTTTATAATTATCATTAAGCTTACATAGGATTAGTATCCTTTATAATCGAGCTAGATTACCATGCATTAGATGTATTTATACAGTTGATCTCTCTTGAATCTCATATAGATTACAAATCAGCCATATTCAACTGGAAATTTTATACTATTCGTATCTCTATTTTCTTTAATGTAAACCTGAACTGCTTTGCACTACCTACTCAATGCAGTAAATTTTTTATTCTCCTACTACCCAACGGTTGTATAGAAGAGATGGGTGCTTTGCGACTGTTTAGTGATACGACCGGCAGTTGTTAATCTCTATAAAAACTAAGGCAAATCAAATAAAAGCATTAAGTATTTTCTAGACGGCAATATTTTAAAAAATCCCGTATAAATTATAATTAATAGCAAGAATAAGAATGTAATACGTCGCACTGAAATGGGTAACTTTGGGTCGAGTAAAATGCGAGTACAATTTTTCTCAAGGTCTGTGTAGTGTACTCTATATTGTATTAACTTCTTTATGTTAGTAGATGCTAATAGAGTTAATAAATCTTGCGTATTCTATTACCTAGTATAAACTACAAGTTTACCTAGATAGAGTTGAGCTCTACCGCGGAGCCTTGACTCTCTTCGGACTAGGTACAAATTGCCTACTAGCTATAATTGTAGTGTTCTATAGCTGTACACCTCACTGTAGACTCACGTAATATTTTTTTTATTATTTAAATGAGAGCACAATAAATCAGTCAATATCAGAGTTCGATAACGGCCATTGACTTTTCGTCTCATTTCCTACAGATTATAAAGATTGGGGCCACTTAATTAGCCATTAATGTTTAGTTAGTTAACATTACTGTTCAATTTGCTTTTATTAACAAATTATTTTAGTTACGTTCTTATGTGCTTTTACAGTAATTAGTCAGGTTCACGATCATTTAAGTTGTCAATCCCTTTAAGTTGTACATTTTCGAAATGTCAAAACGATATCTGCCCCATTACACTATATTCTCAAGAAATGTGCAACAAATACTTCGTTTTTCTTCTCACCGGCGGTGGAACAACAGCCAAAGGAGTCCAGAACAAGAGCAGCTGATATCGGAAAACGAATAAAAATAGGTAGCTAAAATGCAATGGTCTGAACTATTGAATGGATATTCTAAAGTAGTTACCTTTTTTCTTCTTCAAACTCACTTTTTAATAATTAAAGTAATCTTACTTACACATGTAATTATTTATTACAGACTACGGTTTTCTTTATCTTAAGTAGTTCTTGAGATATAGCAGACAGACGGGTAGAGTCGTACAGTAAGGGTTCCTTTTTTTACCTTTTTAAAAAATATCATCATAAATTAGTGGTTACAATTATTCACAATTTAAACGGGATTTCTTGCGATTTCGCTTTCGTGTGCAAGATATTTTGGTTATACGTTATAGGTACTTCGAGAACTGATAATTTAATCCGGGATATCCCTAAGGAGTCTGATATTATGATCCGACAAAAGCTCGTATCAGAATTGCAAGCCAACAACTCGCACACGTAGTTCCAAATGGTCCCCCAGAGGATCCAAGCCACAGAAGCCGCTAGCTTAGAGGTCGCTTTATTCAGCGTCTTAAGAACTTGCTTTGTGCCCCCGAAGATGAGATCACAGCAGTCATCGAAAGGCTACTAAGAACTCTTCGGACGATGTCTTAGGCTGCCTATCCAATCCATTAAAGTGGAGCGGAGCGGAGCTGTGCGAAATTAACCAATCACATTCCGTAGATTCAAAGGTTCTGTTGGTTTCAACAGTGACCAACCTTCATTGGTCCATTTGGCACAGCTCCGCCCCGCTTCAATGGCGACCAGTCCATAATTTCATACTCTCCCCTATATCTCTCTTATACGCCCTAGTGTCCCACACTCCAAGTGGACGCGAATGACATTCCTGTGTGTGGGTTTACGCTGCTCCCACTGAATCCAATTACTCGTAAGTAGGCCTAAATATCCAGACCTACCCAGTTCATAGTCAGGTTCTAAAAATAAAGTTTAAACTGGCACTTGCGGTGACGCGCGGCATTCTCTCAGGTCAAAAGAGCCTTCTACACTTGTACTATATATTCTGTGCCGCGGCTTATGTACTAATATGCATTAGAAATGCAAGTAAGACGCACAAACATGTGTGTGTGTGTGTGCATGTTGAGATTAAGGCCTTCAGAGTGTCGGTGTGCGCATGCTAAGTGCGCATGATTTAGGTCCACGGATTGGACAGAAATATTTCGACCAGTAATAAATACTCTACTTTCGCAACGTGAGTAACGGGATTTATTAACTTATGGTCTAATTATGCTTAATTTCCCAACTGTTTCATTTCGCTACTAGAGCTTTTAGAACTTTTATAAAACAAACCTAACGGCACGCCGTAAAATCTGCGTTCTACACAATGCAAATGTCCTAAATAAATTTCAGAGAAAAGCGTGAGTCGGGAAATGAAAAGGGGGAGGGAAATCGTACTCACTGCAAAAAGCATGGAGCTTGCATCGTGCAGAAATACGATTACAAATTAATGAAAACCTAATAAATCTAAGAATATGTCGTAGACGTATTCTCATATTTCACGTTATGTTTCAATGCCATTATCAAGTTAATTACATTATCTCGATGGCAAATAGACAAAACGCTGTAACTGCCAACTGCATATATTAGCGGTTACGCCGTCAATTTTTTCATTACTATAACATTTCCATCGGTCAATCGATATAATCTCTCGTCACATATAGAAAAACTATAGCTTCTGCCCGCGACTTCGTCCGCCTTAAATTCGTTTATCGCGGATAAGGGTATTTTTCCGGGATAAAATGTAGCCTATGTCCTTCCCCGGGACTCAAACTATCTCCATACCGAATTTCATCCAAATCGGTTAAGCTGTTTAAGCGTGAAGAGGTAACAGACAGACAGACAGACAGACACACTTTCGCATTTATAGTATTAGTATGGATTAGTATGGATGCATGCACGTATGAATGAAAAAATGAAACCAAACGGGCCAACCGAAGTCCTCGCGAATTTTTTTTTTAGCAGAGCTATGAACACTCGATAAAGTCACCTTTCAAAAACTTAATCAACATCGGTCCATCCGTTCTAGCGATACCATGCCACAGACAGAGACACACACAGATACACATATAAATTTTACAACGCCCCTCTTTTTTGCCCGGGGTTAAAAATAAACATACATATTACATATACACACCTACACTCGACATATCCGCGACAAAAGGTGACGTTTCGGTCTCAGGTATTGAATTAGGTAAGTATTTGATTGCAAAATATAAAATTTTCAATGTAACAATTTTATTGTAAACCAGCTGTGCCCGCGGCTCCGCCCGCGTGGAATTCGGTCTGTGTCAGTAAGCGGCTAATTCACCCCTCTCCCCTGGAGCCGAAACTTGAAGTAGTCCAGATAAAATGTTAAACAAATACCACTAAATAAAACTAGACTCCAAAATCTATCGTTTTTCGCACTTATTTAATTTTTTGACTTGATTTAAAAGACATAAAGTATATACTTAGAAGTGTATATCGGACGATACAGTACCACTTTTCTGTTTTTACGTCTTTTACTGTAGTACTATCTAAATCAAGTCCATGGCAAAAATCACCCAAATCGGTCCTCCAGTCAAATCAGTCTAAGCATGAAAAGGTAAGAAATATACACATAGAAATCCATACTTCCTAACAAACAACCTTTCGAATTTAGGTCTAATATTATTTAGAAGTAAGATTAGAGGAAAGGTGAATATAGATATTGAGGCCAAGTATTTACATTTTATTTTATGTATGAAAAACTAAATATGTAGGTACATATAATTATATCTACAGTTCCATACTCCAAAAGTAGGTATGTAAAGTATATTTACATAACATTGACATTTTACAATATTTTTTTGTACACCACTTGTGAGTCTTCCCGGTGGGCATCAGCACGAACAGCTCCGTGCAGCTGGTGACGCGCGAGCGCGCCACGTAGAGCTACCCGTGCGAGAAGCAGCCCGTGCGCAGGTCCATGCCAGCGGCGCGCAGCGTCTGCCCCTGCGACTTGTTGATGGTCATGGCGAAGCAGACGCTCACGGGGAACTGTAGGCGCTTGAAGCGGAGCGGGAAGTTGCTCGGAATGAGGGGGGTGCAGGGGATGAACACGGCTTCTCCGGCGCCGCACCCCATTGGAATTTGCGCCTCGATGAGGTTTCGCTGCAGCCGCACTACTTTTAGCCTAGTTCCGTTACATAACTTTGGAGGTGACAAATTCCGAAGAAGCATGATTGGAAATCCAACTTTCAGGGTTAATGTGTGTACTGGGAGTCCTGAAGCGCTCAATGAGTTTAGGAACTCCATCACGTACGTTGTGACGAAGCGTTCATCCAAGACAGTGTTAATGGAATTATATACTGCCTGTTCACCTTCCATTTCCGCCAATATCCGCGCATTAACGGCTCTCTCACAAACCGAAGAATTCTCACGTCGAGTCACCTGGCTCAGGTCTCCGTATACGCTGCGAATATGGTCTTCAACGGACAGAACGATCTTGCATAACGTCTCTGGTAATCGAATCAGGCCGTTGGTTTCCTCCAGAAGTCCTTCTCAAGCCTGAAGAAGTACCTGGGCAAATTCTTGCACATGTGAGACTCTTCCTTGTTGATACTACTGAGCCACTTATCTCGTAGTTTGTTGTATTATTAAATCAATTATATTCAATTAAATTTGTTGAAATCCGTACCCTCTCTTCTAAACTAATGCCAAGGTATTAATTTTAGCGCCAACTGTTAGTTTAGCAAGGTACGCAATAGTAGTCGTAGGCTCGTGTAGTACATATAAGATTCAGGAGCAAACTTAATTCAATCAAGTGTAGTGGCTACTCCCCCTTCTAAGGGTTGAATTTTTATAGCCTATAACCTGGGCGGGAATTTTCTCAACAGATTAGTAAAGTTTGCATCAAAATCTGCTCAACCGTTTTCACGTGATGCGCGTACAAATAAACAGACAAACAGATAAACAGACAAAAATTCTAAAAACTGTTGGAACGTGTTTTGTTATCGATTCTAAGTATCCCCGGCCAACTTTTTTTCCAATATCTTCCATGCACCTACAGAATTTCAAGCCTCTTCAGCTTTATTATATGTATAGATACAACTGTGTAAATCGTAAAAAATTACTGTAACTTCTCGAATATTTAACACAGGTGGCTACATGGCGTGAAAATTGCCCTTAGTTAAATAACAGAGCTTGTTTAAATAAATTACAATCAGGTTTAATTTAAGTAGGTATGTATTTGGTGATTAAGGGACAAAATTACATAGAAATTTGACATTTGTGCTAACAATTAATTTCATTCCATGTTGGTGAAATTGAATCCAAGGTACCGGAAGGTAATACCCATTTTTATGTTTTCGGAAAAGTGCGTAACCATTAGAAGTGAATTTCTAATTGTTTCACACTTTTCCATACTTGTATTTAAACTAAAAGCACTCATCTTTGTTTAGTTATATTAGATATAATAGGGAATTTCTTTTTCCTTTATTCAAAACTCATTCATGTAACAGACAAGAAAAATATTTTTTCGAATAACTATAAAAATAACCAAGATATAAGCTATCAAACATTTCATTCTATCTCTTTCTAGCAAAACAGAATCTAATATGGAGTTTTTATGACCGAAGTGGACTGTGACGTAACAGTACATGTCGGACCTCTCTGACAAATCGCTGTCTATTTCGTAGTTTCAAATGCCTATATCCTGCGTATTTCTTGCCCAATTTTAATTTCACTTTTTGGAATAGTTTTTACGGTATTTTGATAATTTGTTAAGAAAAGCGATGAAAAAATTGCATGCATGTTCCCTATTATTTTTGTGAGAGCAAAACTTTAACCAAAATCGGTCCCCTTTAATTGAATAGGCTTTATTGCACGATGCACATGCTTGGTATTATTAAGCGCAATTTAAGTTAGTTCAATTAATAAGAAATATTTGGGACATAATTTTTATACTGAATTGGTGTTAGCTTTTAATTATCATTTTGTACGTTCTTTTCAATAACCAAGATGGTTACACTGTTATAAGTCCATTATTCTTCAGATGCTGTTAATAACTTATCAAACTATGCAGGACGAACGATATAGTGTTACCAAATTCAGAGGGCAACTATTTTTTATCTGTTGTAACAAATTGTAACGATTAAGAAAAAAAATGAGGTAAAATATCAACATTTTAAAATTAATTTACTTTAACTTGATATGACCACCTTTCGCCTTGAATATGGCCTTCAGACGGTCATAGAATGAGTTGCACGCTGCACGAATGTGGTCCAGCGGTATGTTGTGCCAATTACGTACTGATCGCTTTCTTCAGTGTTTCAATCTATACTGGCATGTTTTCTTGTCCTCGCCTTGCTCTCCAAAATTTATAGAAAAGTCCATCGGATTCGCGTCTGGCGAATTCGAAAGCCATTGTTTGGACGAAATGAAATGCGGAACGCCGTTTTTCAGCCATTCTTGGTTCACAAGAGCTTTAGGAGTCGGGCCGAGTCTTGTTGAAATGTTCACGGTCTACTACCGAAATGTTGGGTGCCCAAGGCTCTAATGCAGCTTCCAAAACCTGTGGTGCGAAATTTCTTTACTGGGAATTTTGTCAGATATGGCTAGGGCTGCCATCCGTCCGGATTTCCCCGGATTTGTCCTAGTTTGGAGCGCGTCCGGGGACGTCCGGGCGGGTTTTTGACTTGTGTCCGGGTAAAACGAGGACACTTTTTGTATCAGAAAGACCTTATGGAACTGAATAAAATCTATCACGTCCGGGGAAAATGCGATTTAATCTAAATATTCAAGGATTTTCAAGTTTTTGTCCGGGTTCGGCTAAAATAAGCCCAAGATATGGCCAGTGTGAATTTGGTAATACTTTTTATCGTTCATCCTGTATGATAGTTCAGTTTCCGTTTAACACTTTCTCGCATTCAGATACTTATATATTTTTACATATTTAAGTATGATTTTTTACATAGTTTCTCTCAATAAACCTTTAATTGACTCTAAATCTATGCCTAATTGTTCATTATGTAAACACCTAACACGCTAAGCAAGCCTTCTCTTTAAAAACTCGTGAAGATAAACTGACACAGTACCTATATTGGCAAAGACGATCGTTGTCAAACCGATGAGATGAGACATAAACAAGACGGAAAAGTGAAGAGCCACGGATCGAAGGTCGATCAGAGCTGGAGCCCATGAAGAGGATTTATACCTGCGCAACTGGCAACGCCGCATATTTCTTGGCTTTTCTTGATTATTTTGAGAAATATGAATGCAACTTGAACATGTTTTCAATACATTCATTACGTTTTCGATAGTTACGCTGGCACAATACAAAATTTTACGATATTGCCACAAATAAGGCTCTAAAAATCAATTCATGTCTATATCTTGTATTGAAAGAAAATAAAGCCAAATTCGATGATAAGGTGAATTAAACGCATCATAAATTCAAAAGATGCAGGGTATGTATTGAACATACCGTTAAGTTTCATTCAAATACCACATAATAATAAAGCAAAATTAAAAAATATGCCACGTTGCCAGTCCAGATATGAACATAAATTACGAGCGTATCCGAAAAAATACGATGAGAACATTATTCAGTGCATTATCAACCGAAAAGCATTTTAAATTCTTATAAAATAAGGCCTTGTCAATTTGCACTCACGTCGGTTTTTATGCTTCTCATGAAATATACTTAGGACAGCATTCATAACTTGAAATATTATCTTCATCTCATCAGAATACTGTTAACGGGTTAGAACGTTAATTGTGTCACATCGCTTCCTATTCTCAAGTTATTACTGTATTCTACACTTTAATGTTCAGGAACAACATTTTAAGGAGTTTGAGGAGTAAAACTGATTGGATACCTCAAGACGGTTACCGAAGTAGAGACAGGCCGAAGATGAGATGGGTGACCGAACGCATTTCAAGACGCGTAGCATGAGCATGCGCTTAACCCGGACGAGTGGCGAAAAAGAGGATAGACCTTTGCCCAGCAGTGGAACACACAAAGAATAGTATGAACAGTAAGGAAATTTGAAAGACGTACCTTTTTCGCTCGTGACACAATGACAATAAGGACTAAAGTTTCAGTTTCCCATAATGTACATTGGCTTACGCCATTTACATCTTGAGACACACGACAGTGTGTCCGTCAAGTTCGCAAAGCAAAACTGCGAACATACTCCCGAGTCATTTTACGGACCGCTATTAAGGTGAAATTAAAATTATTGATAATAGCTGACTTTTCCAGTATTAATAGCACATTATACTTCTAGTAATGATATTTTTATGTATACATAATCCAACAAAACATGAGTCAAGTAATTTTTATCCAACTTGCTCGGAAATGTTCCCATTAATGTAGTAAAAACGCACCGCGAAGTCCATCGTTATATCCGTTGATACGATAATCAATTAAAAAAAGTGGCATTACTTCCCGGACAGGCCAATTTTCAACCAAGACTTTGAAAATTCACCATACAACTAATAGTAACGTACAAAAACCGAGATTTAAAAAAACATTAATTGTTTTCTGCGTTTAGTTAATGCATGGTTAATGCCAATAATAATAGAAAAATAAAACAATAATTATTGTGTCCAAATCATAATACAGTTTATTTAGTCTTAATGATCTTTTGGGACTGATAAATATTTTGTAGCAAAGGTATGTTTTTTAAATGTTATGCGTTTAGGAATTGCCGATTCAACTAAAAGTAATAATGCATATATTTATTTTAACTATTGCTAAGGGTTTTTTTTATTTATTTTCATTACTATACTTCATGTGAACCAAATATACAATTCGGACACAAAACTTTTAACTTAATATCCTTAAAAAAAAAATAAGGCGGGAACGTGAATTTCGTTTAGTCAAAAATTGTCTGCCGTGTTATTTTTACGAAAATAAGTTACATAAACATGTGTCAAATTTCCTCGCATATTTGGAGAAAAGCAGTATACATGCCTCGGCAGGAATGTCATTTCTTGGATTCGTATCTATTGATGGACGAGGCGTAGCCGAGTACGCCTATGCCTCGTCCTTCAAAACCGTACTCATCCACGAAATGACTTTTCCCGGCCTCTGCAGTAATATACTATTAATCATGAAAATAAAAAATAAATCATAGTTTTTTTGTTCATATTGATAAACCAATATTTGCTGTATAACATAAAAGATGAATCGCACGAATATGAATTATGAATGCTTCATTAATATTTTTAACTACTTATTACTAATTGGTTTCTGTCAACTTAGGACACATATCAGCCAAATCCATACATTTTGTTGATTTACTGGCTTTTCGTCTAAATATATTTTGAGACTTAAATTTTTACTGATTATAGAAAAAAATATTTCAAAATAGGTACTTGAAGAGTGAGCAAAATATTATCATTTTTAAATAAAGAAAATGTCATTATTTTGTCACTCATTTTATATAAATACCTACTTCCAGGTTGACATTCTGTTGGACTCAAGACTCATGAATATATTGTCTTACAATATGTTTTTATTTTATAAAAATTTGAAGTTTTAAAAAATCAGGCTATTCGTTTTTTTTTGTATTTGTACTTGGTTCTTATTTTTTTTTCTTATGCCAACGGAGAAAAATGTTTTACTTCCTTCTTTGTCTTTCTTTTCTTTCAATTCACGTTTTTCGAAACCGTAAAATGCCTGGAGTAATACACCGACCGCGGCTGATATTAGCTAATTAACAGTAACGCAGATCTAATAATATTTTGTATAGATGTAATTTGGGTCCCACGTTATATTATTTATTATAACTAATTCATGAATCATGACATAATGTTATTTAATTGGTGCCAGTTTAACTTAAATTACGTTTGTTTACAACAGGAAAGAAAGTTTAACAATTTATAAAGGAAGCAAAGAGAAAGCGATGGTCGGAATAAGATCAGACTCGTCATATATCGTATTTATGTATGTTAAGTAACTCTTAAGATTTACTTTCATATTAATATAGTTAATTTATAAGTAAAATTATGAATGTATTATATATGGATTGATATATGTGTAATAATAAAATGACAAACCGTTCTAGTTCCCCATTCAGAAATTTTGTACTTCTCAAAGGTATCGGCGACCTTTTTGTTTCTCGCCTCGCGATTCATTTTGTTAATGAACTATTTTGCGATTGCACTTTCCCGCTGAGCGACGAACCGGTTGCGTTGTATTACGGTAGAGACGGCAGCGCGCGCGCCGATATCAGAGCGACTGGCGCATACACACACCGATCGTGTATTTTATTTTACTGGCGGTCAGCAAGTGTACGTACGTTCGAAAAAAGATCAACAATCGAATACTGGACGCTTAAAAATTAGGTATTAAACTCTTTGTCATTTCAGCACTCTCAAGGAGGTTCACATTTCCTGAGCTGGGATTTTTTTTGTTTGTAGGTCCATTTACGAAACTACACGACGTTTTATCCTTGTTGTAACAGTCTATAATTACTCTGCTAGGGCAAATAAATGTTGGATTAGCATAACATGCATTTCCTGCACGAAAAACCACTCGATAGAGGCAGATGAGGTAGTTATTTTGTAACTAGCTTCTGCCCGCGACTTCGTCCGCCTTAAATTCGTTTATCGCGGCTATTTTTCCGGGATAAAAAGTAGCCTATGTCCTTCCCCAGGACTCAAACTAACTCTATACCAAATTTCATCCAAATCGGTTCAGCGGTTTAAGCGTAAAGAGGTAATAGACAGTCCGACATACTTTCACATTTACAATATTAGTATGGAATTATGGTTAAATGCCATATTCACTTCTATTTTCACAGATGTACAAGTGTCGAACAAATAATCTCTTTCTAATAAAAGAATTTGATGTAAAAGGTGAGAAGTATGGGTGTTCTTATAAGGGTCCCCTTATTCCTATTGAGGTAGGGAACCTGAAGAAAAATCAATATTTGGTTTTAAAGCATCATTAGATAGTTTATTATAGGTACACAAGTAACTGTTAGTAAAATTTCTAATAGTAAGATGTGAAAATGTGTTTGTGTGTTTCGATTTGTACAACCTATACTGCATAGAATGTGAAATTCAATAGATTCTGCACATGTAGACTATGAGATTAGATATAAGACAATAGGCATCATTTGCAATAAGGGAATAAGTACAATAAGTAACAATTGTCAAAAGGAAGTAAAAATCTTAATTATAATTGTTATGAATTTTAATTCTGTCTAATAGAGTTATTGTGTGTTAATAACTGTAAAAAAATATATAATTTATATTTTGATAAACGTATAACATTCCATTGAAATAAAACAATTTAACGGATTATATCGCGTTTATTATCTCATTTTAGTTCCCGACGTTTCGGAAGCTTTCTAGCTTTCCATGGTCACGGGAGGACTGAGAAAAGATGTATTTTCCTCTGTCAAAGTTACAAAGTTATAATATCGCGGAAACAGAAGAAAATATTATAACATTCCGTTTAATCTTAATAAGTTTATTTTGGAAATAATTATATATATATATACTATGTTTGTCACCCTTGCCTTCTGCGAGGGCGTCAAATGACTGCGATCTGGGACATTCTTTATATTACACCTAGGTACCTAATTAACACACTAATATGTAGTTGGTTTTTGGTAACCACCAAGTAAAGGAAAAAGGGAACTTTCCGATACAAGCATATATTGCTTAATGGAAGGCTCCAACCTTATTACTATCAAAAACAATAAGAAACCAAATAAACTTTTTGTTTTTTTTTTTTTTGAATTTGTGAATGTACTAGACTTAGGATCCACAAACTTCTGTGAATGATTATTGCTAACTTAAATTGCTTAACAATAGTTGTTTATTTTTTAACAAGTTTTTACTGTAACTGCATTTAAAAAAAAGTTAAATCAACTTGGTTCTATACTCGAATGAGGAAGTGCTATGTTGTGGTTGAAGCTTTTAAGTTTGGAGGCCGACCACAGTCTATCTAGAAGAGGCATTTTGTGCTAGTCCTGCAATCACGAATACAAAGTTAACAAAAGATATAGTTGTAATTATAGTTAAGTGAATACAGCAGTAAATAAATCTTGGTTTCAACTGCAAAATCACCATTTTTACTTTATTTGACAAAAATTAACAATTTTTTTTTTATACATCTGGGACAGCAGAGGTGAAACAAAAGATTGCCTTTTTTAAAGACAAAGATGGTTAAACGTGAATGGTTATTATTAGCTACATTAGATGAGTCAGGCAACTCCAACAGCTACACAACCGCCCAAAAGTATCTGCCCACTCATTGTTTTGACTATACAAATTTATAAAAGAATGGCTTTCAAAATCACTGTTGAACCGCAGTCAGTGGACTCTTTAGGGTACTGGTTACATTTTTATGTAGGTAACATACTGGGTCTTAAATAGGTACAGGAGACATACTTTTTAAATTTCTTTATACAGCAATTTAAAATAAAACATTATTGCCTATTTCATACAAAATGCAACAGTTTCGTGTTTTGGTATGAAACTTGTCTTGATTTCTAATGCTTGTTTGCTGGCAAGTAAAACATTTACAAGGATATCCTGGATACTATTTTTCGAAGCATAATAAGTCAGCTACATAAAAAGTACAAACTGCAAGCAGAACTGTCAAGTGGCTCTGACTTGGCAGCATGTTTTCAAAGTATTTTTTGTATACAGTTGTATGACTGGGCAAATGGTTATGAAGGTGACATGAACTGGAAAGGGGTAAATGTAATCTGTTTTATAACTTGCAGTAAAATAAACTAGTATGAAAAGCCCATTGATATTTTTGGATAGGCATAAGAAGCGGATTTTTGACATTGTATTGGTAAGAAACAGAAAAAGATATTCAAAATTCTGTTATTAAGTTATTTGTATAAGTCAGTGCCTTGTTTTTTATGTAGCGGCTAAAAATTTGAATAGCACTGAATATTTAATACATTTACTGAATTAACAACAATAGTTTTCTCAAGAGTGTGCCAAGTCATATGTTTGAGCCCTGGAAACTTTATAATGTCACATGTAGTTGTTTGAATGTTTTTTAATATTCTTTTTATGCCTGCAGTGTAAACTGCACCGTTATATTTTTCATTTATTTTGTACATAAAACCTACACATATTTACAGTTCAGGCGTTTTGGTAGGGCAACTGCCCAGAGGCTCCAGGCAGAAAGTTCAATCGCCACTATATAATTATGTAAGTTGTTCTTATTTATGCCATATTTATATATGTATGAACGTTTAATGTAAGGGGAGGTATAAATGATACAATAGATGAAGTATGTCAGATGATGGATGCAAGAAATATTGATATTCTGTGTGTGAATGAGACAAAGCGAAAGGGTTGTGACAGCACAAAATGAAGTGATTAATGAATATTGATGAAGCAGCAGTTGTACGCCAGGACCGTAGCTAGTGGAAGGAGGGTGTCTGCCTACCCCGTAATGGGAAAAAGGTGTGATTGTATGTATGTAATCACTTTATTGCACTTGAAATAATACAAAAAAAATAGTTATTACAGAACACGGATATGTACAAAGGCGAACTTATCCCTGTGAGGGATCTCTTACAGTTAACCTTTAAGCAAATGTGATATATAGCATATTTTTAACACTTGCACTAAAACACTAGAATTTACTCATTATAATAGAATTATTGATATTATGCATTGTTAATTTCTTCCATACTTGTAGCAATACAATTCATAAAAAAAATTAACTTATTTAATTATTCAAAATTTGCCCTGAGTATTTCACAAATGTATTTCATGATAGGGCCCTTATTAGGAACAAAAGAAGAAGCGGAAGCAGATGGAAAATTATTCCAAGTTTATCACTACCTCAGATGACAATCAATAATTAGAAAGTTGTGAGGCTGTTCTTTCATTCCATGCAAATTCTATAATGGCAGTGATATATTTAAGAATATATATTTTATCTGTAGCTTTTTTGTATCTGTTTGTTTTAAAATAATGTATTTTTTATCAGCGAAGTGAGAAAGGTGAAATAATATTACAGAAATACTTAAAGTAAATAAATTTAAATACATAAATTCAGAGTAATGGGAATTATTAAAAAATATATATTCAATTTCTACTTGTCACGTAAGTATGTCAAAATAGAAATTTCTAATTGGGTGCTGTGCACTAGAAACCTTATTGTTATTTGATCACAGAATGAGAAATTTCGATATGTATTCGTAGATAGATAGTACTTGATTGAACGCTATTTAAACATCTTTAACTAAATATGTAAGGCACGTTTGATTACACAGTAACATCAATCAGTGTGTCAAATATACTGCAACTCAATGCAAGCACTTATGGTAATGGTTATCCAAACATAAACTTACTGTTTTGAGTTTCTTCTTGGCTCCTGAAGGCTCTTCCATTTTTATTTATAGTACACTACACCCTGTAGTACAAATTAAGGGGGTGATTGCGATAACTTTATGTTAAGAAATTCAATTTACGAATTTTATTATTTCTACGTTATCACCATAATTAACAATCACTGGAAAGAAACGACGATTAGCGAGGGGGTGAGGCACTAAGGGAATTGCGGGGATGAGGAATCGTTTTGACACATGACGTTTATCGTTCGTTCGGAAATAGAATGCGAAGATTATCACATTTATGCATTTGTACATGTTTCAATCTGCCACGTGAAAGATCAGACAAGATTCTTGGTCTGAGCGTGAAAGTGACAGGGAGGCTACTCTGAAATTCGATATTCAAAGTTCGTATGGCGCCATCTCGTTCACTCAAGTACAGTCGAATAAAATGGCTATGCGGTTTCTTTAAAGCATATGCAAGAAGCATGAAGTATTGAAGTCAATAAAATCGTGTTAGAGTTGGTGACACATTTGATTTCGACGAGTGTGATGTGATGACGTTAAACTTTCAACAGCAACAAAGAATACACTTTCTATTTTGTTTATGGTAATTTTTACTTGACAATCAAATATTTTTAATCTGTGCCAGAATAAAGAAGTTTCGGTGGTGAATTTGTAGGTGTAGACTGCATTTCGAAAAAAAAATAAACTGCAGTGACTGCACTGCGCAAGTAAATACATTCTATGTTTAGGTCTTACAAGTACAGTTTTTCTTAATGTAAGTTTATTTTGTTGTGAGCTGTTCAGTGAAACTTATTTTTATTATATTTTCTCTTGATCAGTGGAAGCAACAAGCAGTGCAAACACAGTGAGCAAAATGCCTGCAGTAACATCCACGACCACTGAAGAACAGAATGATCCTAACCAGCGAATGTGGAATGCTCTGAAGTGGTATATCACTCGTGAACGTCAAAGGAAGAAGCAAGGTATCGTATCATAATACCTATCAAGGATATCCCAAGATGATGATTTGTTTATGTTGATTATGTGCATTCATCATGAGATTTGTTGTCATTCAAATCTCTATCGCCTTTATATATACGATTCTAACAGTACTATTTCGTAAGCAGCGCGCATATAAGCACTACTATTAGGATTTAAGAATCACTTTTTTAACAATTATCTTAGCATGTTGGGAGGGTATTGGTTTTATTCATTTAAGTTTATATTTTATGTTTAGCCATTCAGTTTACAAATACAGCAGCATTTTAAATTCATCATCAAATCTTAATTCCAAAGAGAGGTATTTACTTTTGAAGAAGCATAATGATTATTTATTTATTGAATTATTATGGTTTCTTTTCAGAATATGAAGCTGAGGTAGAAGAGGAAAGACTAAGAAAAGAGCGAGAGGCAAGAGAGAGACAAGATGTCATGACATTGGGTATGCTAATTGATTCCATAATTGACTACAGATTTCATTACAATATATGGGATTATTATGTTATGAGTCATGGGAATCTTTTTGTGCAAAATTAAAAGACAGCTTCGAACAGTTCAGTCTTGTTTATCAGTAATTATTTGTATGTGTTACATTAAGTTACATTTAACTTTATTGTAAGTTAAAATCAAAAAGTGTGTAATTAGTTTGTAGTACAGAATATTAATTTGTTGGGTTTATCTTACTCAAATTAGTTTATACACTTTTTTTTTAATTCCCTATAATTTAGCAGATGGTATAGCTTGACCAATACCGCTGAGACAGAGGGGGCATAGCAGCCGCTGAATCATAATTCCGCTGTCATCTGCCCCCCTGTCTTGCTGCTTGCATACCTAAGGCGCGGTACAGTGGTGTTGGTAAAGCTATAGTACCAATCAAAAAATCTTTTTTCCCTACATTTAGAAAACTGTACAGTTACTACTAAGACATAGTATGTAAAAGTAGTTTTTTTTTTTCGTTTCCGAAATGTCTTGCCATAACAAAAATTTATTGTATTAATGGATACCACCATCTGTTAAAATTCAAGGAGATTAAAAACACAATTTATATATAGACTCCGTTGACATTTATTAAACACTGGCTTCTTATTCTTTTAAATATTTCTACAATGGTTGCACACTTTCTGATTTCATGGGCTACCAATATCTTAAATAAAAATAAACAAAAGTCTATCAATGTCTTTTGGTTTGTGGACTATTAGAAACATTCTTGCAACTTCAATTTGCTTACTTAATGCTTCATTCATTCAATTTTCAAACAAGAAAAATTTGTGTCCAAAATTTTGTATCAAAAAATATTTCTTATTTAGTACATTCATAGAAATAAAAAACTTACATTATTATAAACACGTAGTAAACTGAAATGTAACTTCTCAATTACCAGGCAGTAATTTTCTATTCTAGTTTTGGTAAAAATTAACCCTCCCATTCATGATACACCAATGAGCTAATCAGACCTGACCAAAGATCCTACAACATGTGCTTAACATTTTAAAAACCTGAATCCTAACTGCACTCATAATTCTAGATAGTGTGTATGAAAAAGTTAGATTTGATATTTGTTATGCATGTCTATATGACATGCCAATCCGCAAATACTATACTACATATACATATTTGTTTTAGATTGATCTTTTTTCAAAAGTTTTGGTTAATGTCTAAAGACAGTTTAATTTGTAAACTATTAATAATCATGTTTCAAATTTTTCACTAGATAGCAATATTGCATGTTCATGCTGCTGAGATAACTGAGTCTAACAATTAGCAAATTTCAGAGGAAACAAAGGAGCAGATTGAGGGTTTGGAGCAAAAGTTGAAACAATTAGAGAAAGAAAAGCAACAGTTGTTTATGCAACTGAAAAAGGTGCTTAACGAGGATGAAATCAGGAAGAGACAGCAGCAGAAGGAGTCTAAGTGAGTATGGTCTCAGCGTTTAATGTTTTTAATGAAATAAGTTGTAAAAATTGCAATTGGAAGCTTCATGTCGACAAGGTTTTTTTTTGTCAAGGTATGCTCCAAAATAAACAGATTTGCATATGCTTTATGGCGACTATCGCAAATAACGGATAGAAAAACCGCTTTAAAAGCTTATCATGCTTTTGTGGCATCAAATCTACGTTATGGAATATTAATTTGGGGAATTTCTGTACATATCAATTGTGCCTCAAATCCTCAATCAGCTCAAAAACAATGCATTAGAGCAATTGCCAATATTCCTTCTTGTACATCCTGTAAAAGCTCACTCATCGAACTTGGTTTGCTTACTGTGTACTCAATGTATATCTTTGAGGTCTGTATATTTGTAAAACTTCACGCTGATTTATTTAAGATGAAAACGGATGCTATTAAATTTAATACTAGGTACCCAGATAGATTGATGCTTCACAAAATGCATACGGCAATGAAGAGTAGAAATTGCTATGCCATGTGTATAAAGATTTTTAATCATCTGCCAAATCAGATCAAGCAACTACCCTCAAATAAATTTAAACACAACCCATTCACTTGGCTCATTGGAAAATGTTTCTATAACGTAAAAGAGTACTTTGATATAATTCATTGAATAGTACCCAGTACTTATTGTAGATTACTTGTTTCTTGGCAGTTTTTCCCTTTTTCTTTGTAATTATAAAAAAAAACGACTTCCTTAAATATTTGCATGATTTACTTAAGTCTAGATGTATGATTCCAAATATTAGATTTTAAGAACATTATTTTCACTATGTCTATTGCAAATAAATATATTTCATTTCATTTCATTTCAAAAAATTGACAGCAAATAGACTACACGAATTGCTCATCATCTACTATGTTGTTGAGCTTTTGTTATTATATGAATATATATACTAGAAGATGTCCGCAACATATACTAAAAAAATCGACCGTCTTCGTGTAGTAATTGAATGAAGGATTAAATGTTTTTATATATTTCTATTCAATTTACAGTGAAAATCAGCCAATGAAGATGCCAATGAGCAACATACAGATTCCAATGTTCCCGATGTCAACATCTACAGGGCAAGGCGAGACCATACAGTCACAAGGAAGACCGCCGCCCCTAAGTTCACACATGCTAAACAAGGTACACTTCAATTTATTGGTATAAGCTTACATCATTTTTACTCTTTCTTTGTTGCAATAGTATGTTACTGCAGAGGCTGGGAAAATACTGATTGTCTACCAAGTAGGTACAGATAGACGGACAGGGATACGAGGCTGACAAAACCCTTTTCACGCCGAGGTACCTATGTGTAGTGAGTGCTTTGCTCAAACACGCAATGGTATAATTAAAAAAAAATAACGACAAACAATGAAATCGCATTACGTGCTTCATTACATTCAAACTCAACGGGCACCCGAGCCAGAACTTAAAGGTACATGTAGACGATGCCCCTATACAGCATGCGACCTGCATACGCGTCCTTGGGTTTCACATCGACAGTGCGCTGGTGTGGGAGGTGCATATAAACGAGTTGTGCGGTCGAATCGGGCGTGCGTGCTTCGCGCTGCGGCGGCTGGCGCGCACGGCCGGGCGGGCCGCGGTGCGCGAATGTTATTTTGCAACAGTACACTCGCTGCTCACATACGGCACAGAGCTGTGGGGTCGAGCCTCGGACTGGAGGCGAGTGTTCTCGATGCAAAAAAGAGCCATTAGAGCGTTGGCCGTAGTACCGGCGGACGCTTCTGCACGGAAACTATTTCAGGAATTCCAAATCCTACCCTTGCCTTGTTTATACTTATATCAAGTGGCGGTGTTCACCCATGAACATCTCGATGTATTCAAGCGCAAGGGTACGAATTCCAATTATAACCTGCGAAGTAACAAGCACGGGGACAGGCTGGTGGCAGATTCATACAAACTAGTCAAATCAGAACGATCCGCGTACTACCTAGGACCTTCCGTCTACAACCGCTTGCCTGACACAGTAAGAAATGCAGCATCCGTCCAGAGCTTTTCAATAAGACTGAAAAAATGGCTCCAGGAAAATAATTTTTATAACTACCAAGATTTTTTTAATCTAACTCCCGTACTGTAACTCAAATGGGTATACTATAAGTTATACAATTATACACTAGTTACAAATACCCAATTCATAAACACTCACAAGCTATTTATGTAAGTGTAGTTTGATGATTATTATTTGACAATTAATTGATTAATTATATTTTTACTGCGACATAAACTATTATTGTATTGACTTATAACAGTAAATAAATTAATAAATTTTCATTTTCATTTTACGTAATAAAATAATTAAATGTCCCTACTGAAACGTTATTTTCTTAATATACATACTTATTCGTTCTTTTCGTTGCCGCAACACGCAACTCATAGCGAATTTAAATAAAAGAAGGTCGTTTTGCACCAACAATTTTGAATCAAATTTCATTATGCACCTCTCGTCTTGCTACACCCGAAACGTGAGACTTCGAGGCCTATTTTATATTATAAGGAACACACCGTCAATGTTTCATGTGCATGTTTGAGAAAAGAGACTTTATCTATACATATTATAAAACTCTTTAAGTATAATTTAATTTTATTGTTTGGAGGGGACATTTCAGTATTGTCCGTCTTCCATGCATTTGGTGATATCCACATATTCGGTGTTTTTTATTTTATTATTTATATAAATAAATATTAATATTAGGGACAATCTTACACAAATCTACCTAGTCCCAAACTAAGCATAGCTTGTACTATGGGTACTACTAGGTGACGATATACATAATATATAGATAAATTATAATACTTCAATACATAGAAAATATCCAAGATCTTAGAACAAACATTCGCGCTCATCATCCTCACACAAACACTTGCGCTGGCCGGGATTCGAACCCGGGACCACTAGCTTCGTAGGCCGTTGTGCAACCAAGTAACCTAAATGTGACTTCAAATATAGTATTGCTAGCGGAATGACAATCCTATCATTTTATGAATACAGCGTCTGACGGTCGTATTGTCGTTCAAAATTTACTTGTGTGTCCTAAATATCTCAGTACTCAGTACTGATTGATATTTCCCAATGCACCAATTTCATGCATCTCTGTTTGGCCCTATGGTTGACTGGTAGAGAATGTCATTTGGCATTGGGTCCACCATTTCTAATGTATTGACTTTTGTTTTATGCAATAAAGTTTAAATAAATATCTAAATAAAAGCTTGAGATATTATATTAATTTACTTCTGAGCTTCTAAATCTCCAAAATTGTTTATCATATTTTGCCCTCTTGATGCATGCTATCATTTTTAGCTTGACCCAAGGTCGGTACTGCACATTTTTTGCTGTCGGCCCAAGGCACCACACTGCGCCGTATATCATAAATATTTGTATTGCGTCTCTTTCGTTAAACAGAGAAGACAAAGGAGATCCAACAGGAATATTTGGCGCAGTAATGTGCCGTTATACACAAGACAATGAGCTGTTGTAATAGGATCATTTATCATATAAGGGTACTTCTCAGGGCGGTTCAAGTGCTGACAATCCCCTATTCAAATCACCCTTATAACCATTATTAATTGTAATATAAATAGAGTTCAAATCAAAATTACAAGCACGAGAGTGGGAAGTATTAAATAAATATGTCACAAAAATTTTTTTATAAGATTAATAGAGACTGAAATTATGGTTACAGTACATCATGGTATGAAAGCTTTATGCTTTGGTGTAGTTCCTTTTTTAAATATTTGTGACAAGGGACTGACTTATAGTATTAGTGTACTCAACAGCAAGCCATAGTCCGCGGGCCTATCCAGACGGGGGCGAAACGGGCGCGGAGCCCTTCTCCTACCTACGCGCTGTACTCGCAGCGCATCCACCAGCCCCCAATGAAGCACCAGTCGGTGTACTCTGACCACAGTAAGTACATGAACACACACGATTTCACTCATAAGAACCCACCAAAACGGCGCTTAATCGCGTATTAAATACAAGACTAGACAATACTCGATTAAGCCCCGTTTTGTTATGTTGTAATACATGAATATAGTTTAATAACTAATTTCAGGAAGTTGAAAGGACAACGTATAAAAACCTGTTCAAAAATGAGATTTAATTTTATTTACTAAAATGATGTGTCATGAGATATTATTATTTCAGGAACGTGCTTGTAAATGTAAATAAAATGTAATGTAAATATTTTTACAAAAAGTGCGCTACAGCCCTTCAATAAAGGCTTGAAGCGAATTTCATGTACCCAAATTGGGAAAGCGTGGGTTCGAATCCCTCTCGAAGCATATTTTATTTAATTTTCGCTTTAGTAAATTATCTTAACATTTTTTAAGCCAAATACTTCTTTTATTTATTTTAGTTTACAAAACATTGATACGAAAGTTGAACAATATTTTCCCTGTATGCGCTCTGACGGTATAATGTCACTTGCGAAACTAATAAAGTGTTCAGATCGATGTACGATAACTTTCGTACACGTTGCTCTATCCTTTTGGTCTGACCTCAGTCTAGGAATTTTCCGTTGTATTCGGTGATTGAATGAATAGTGTCGACGTTAAGAAAGATACGAAATAAAGAAGTAATTAAATTTATTCAGCAAGTAGGCTGTAAGGGCACTTTTGCAAGTCTGACTCTACCGGCATACCCCTGATGAGAAAATAGCCGAAAGAAATTCAACACTCGATCATTTTTTAATAAACAATTCTTAATACTTTAGTTTACCTTTAGAAATTAAATCAAATTATACAATTTACGCTTAGTTCTCCAAGAATAGGAACTTTGTATGTACCTTTAAATAGCTGCCAAACCTTATGACCATACTGTTGTATGCCTCTTTCTATATGTTTATTGTATGAGATAGACTGATAGCAGGAGCAAGTTTTAGTTAGTAGTGGCACACTAAAAAGTGAAGATATACACAGTCACGGAATGAAAAGGTTTGTCACTTTTGTACCTTAACACCATTACATAGACTCGAAAAGTGATAAATCTCCCTCACACGAAACACACTCTAGTTGTGACGACGGTACGAATTTAATTCGAATTTAGATGGCTATCAGACATAATCAATGCCTGTAATGACTCAAGACAAAAATCAAGCCCAACAGAATGGGCTAACAAAATGGAATATTTTGACAGTGTCTACATAGATGTATATTTACCTTCTACGTACTCTATCTCGACAAGTCTATAGATTATATTTATTTAACTTATAATTACGATTAACTACGCCAATATTTGTATGATAATCTTTTACAGAGGTAGAAGATGGCCGCATGGGCCGGCAAATGCGCGCCGTTCTGTGGAACAGTGAGTTTTACGCTAGGTGTCGCCACACCGCTTGCCCTGTCATTTCCCTTCCACATTACATTTATTTCTTCATTTTGTTAATTCCGTCACCATTAACTAAAGGTTATGGCGTCATGCGTAACATACAATCCTTCTATTTCCACTCGTCATCCATTTTGTCCATTATTTTGTTTCTTTTCTGTTTGACATGCACTTCTTGTGACACCAAGATTCGTATTTCACTGAATCCCAGCTAATGGCTTGTGGATCCGCTTCAAACATTACTTCTATTAAAGATATTGATACTATTTTCATTAAATCGTGCGACTAATAGCATGTTTCTTCCATGAAGCTATGATTCCTTCACACCTCTATTGAATTGGAAAACCTTTCATTACGTAACCATTTTATTTGATTTATTCACATTTTTATTTGTCGGTGTTGTAATGTTGTGTCCTTGTCGCTCTATAGATGCTTAGTTATGATGGTATTAGTACCTACGTGTTTTTTTGTAATTATCTTTTTTGAAACTAAATGACCTATCTTAACGATTTAAAAAGTGCTTGATGGATTAATTATTGCAACTAAACAATTCTACTAATATTCTTGTAGCAATTATAGTATTAACAATCTCGCTTAACTCTATTCCAAGTTTTGATATTAATTAATTTGAAACTAAAGCCTCGTACCACGGCGTCCATGCATGTCATGGCCAATCAGAAACGTGACGAGCTCAATATATGTAAAATTAGAAAAAAGATAAGTCTGGGAAGAAATTGGCTCAACGACATCATTCGAGCCAAATAGTGGTATGACAGCTGTGTACATTTCCAGAGCCATCCCAGTACGGGGGTAACTCTGGTTCGGTAGCGTCGGGCGCGTATTACGCGATGCCGACGTCGGGCGTGGTGGTGGGCGAGCGACCGCCGCCGCTGTTGTACGCCCACCACGCGCATACACCGCATACACCGCATACACCGCACCACGCGAATCTGATGTACGCGCCGGCGCCGCAGCCACAACTGTATCTCGACATGCTGAAGAATAGGGAGGGGCAACAGCATCCTGAGCCTAAGAAAGAGTCGCAGGTGAGCGGTTTATTTGCATCTTGTGAAGTAATTTATTTCAAGTATTGTCATCGTCAGCAATACCACACAGCAGAATCGATGGATTTGGGTTGTGATCTGAACCAGCAGACGTAACCTTCCATAAGACAGACTCTCGATTTGGCTTGTTTCGGTTAACCATGGTGAAATCAAAAGGCGTGCGACCATTTTAGTTAAAAGAAAAGCAGACAGTGTTCAGAAGTGAATGTCTTAGAAAGAATTGTTCTGGTCGGGAGTCTATAAGGAGTGATTGGTTATTGAATACATTCCTTTCCAAAAGAGGGCCATGTAGTTACCCTGTCCGAAAATTATTAGTTTCTGAGATATTCTCAATTATAGTTGCAAATTTAGGTTATTTTCCTTATAACTTATAACCGTGTTACAGATAGTAGTTAAGTTTAAGTGAAATTCCCTTTTTATTATCAGTGTACATCATTTAAACCATAGCGAACTGAAGTTTTAAAAACACGTGACAGTTTTTTTTTAATATGATTGATTTGAGTAATCACACAAAGTTTATTTTTCCATTGTAGCGTTTTTCGTGTTTGGGTTCTTTGCGTGATTATCCAAAAAATTAAAAAGTCATGCGAAAAAAACAGTAACGTATTTTTAGTAGCCCGTTATGCTTAAAAAATAAGTATTTCACTAAAACTAAACTACTATCTGTAACACGTTATAAGGAAAAAATAATTTTCGACCAGGGTACTGATGACCTTTTTTGCTGCAAATGAGTTGTACTATAACCCCTTAAAAGGATTGTACTCAATAACCAATCACCCTGTTTATATGTACATCAAATTTTTTTTTAACTTCCTTTAATTTTAACAGGTAGTAATACCCGTTAATACAAACTACTTTTCCTGGAAATGTCTCCCCATAGGGAAAGTGGTTCGTATTTACGGGTACTACCACATGTTAAAATTAAAGGAAATGAAAAAAAACACGGTAAAATACCTTTGGGCTGAAATGTCGATCATATAATTTAGATCCCTTGTTATACAATGTAGTATTTCTCTTCAGGGTCAGCAAGTGGTAATCGGGCTGAGCGAAGCGGTGCACCCGTCGGTGAGCACGGCCGTGGTGTACGCACCGCCCATCAGCCGCCACCTCGCCATACACCAGCCCAACCACACCATGCAGGTAACCAAGGTGTTTGCTACTTATACCCTGAGCTCGGAGATGTCATCTCAAAGTTAAAACAATTGGGTAATTTACCGAGTAAAAATAAAAATTCTAATTACTCCGCCAGTTAGATTATCGAGAAATATTGGACACGTATTTTTTCTTTGTCAATCAAACAAAAAAAGACAAAGATGAAGGGCGTAAAACTTTGGGAGTGGGGGCGCACGACGTCACGGGGAACTTTAACGGGCTATATCTTCATAATTTTTTGTTTTTTTTTAGTACATAAGCCTATTGGGAACATTAAGTTTCTCAGCTGTGTGCATTTTATATTGTTTCCCATAGTATATATACGTTGTGTGAACTCAGAATGTAGTATAATTTTTAAATCAATTTAATTTTCATTTCACAGGGTTCCTATGACCACCATCCGGCTCAATCATCAGATCAGCTCGATAGTACCATAATTTTGCATTGTCATCGAACTTGCATAAGTGTGCCAAATATTAGCTCAATCGGAACCCGGGAACTGGGGAATATAACATGCAAGATTTGTCACATACTATAGCTTGACAAGGTCTTTCGTGACACTCCCATGGTCTGCGGGCGAAAAGAAGGCGGCGGCGAGTGAGAAGTGTGCGCGCGGCAGGCTCATACCCACCCCCGCTGTTTCCCACCCCCTGTCTCCCGTACGCCGTGGGAGTGTCACGACAGAACTTGTCAAGCTATACCTCCCTTAGTTACAGCCGCTCTAGCACAAATCTCCGCGACTACGCTTGTCGCGCGTCATCGCTTCACCCGTCTTTCTCGCATTGTTTTGAAAGGAAAGAGACAAAGAATCTTTGTCGCGCGACAAAGAGTCGCGTATCACAGTTGTGCTAGAGGTGCTGGTCTACTTAATATAAAGGTTGTAAAAATATTTTTCGTCAAGTTGGCTCTCTCTTCCACAGACATCGAAGCCTGGCAGCATAACCCAAGGCTACCCGGTGCAGCAGTCCAACCCGAACGTCCAGAACCCCAACATATATCCGAACCGCCACCGCTATTAGCTAGTGCTGTTGCACCGGCACCCCGCCAAACCGCCCTAGCAGAGACTCCCGGGCGGGTTCGCGAGACCACCGTGATGAGAGAACCATTGGTCGAGTTGCTCGATTTTCAGCCTAGAAAATTGTTAAGGTTTAAGCTTTATTTGAGGTGCGTAATGTTTTCTATAACCTTTTTTCGATCAATGTCCTAATGATACGTTTGATATAAATATAACACGCTTTTTCTAAAACTATTAAGGTGATAGGGGAAAGACAAGTAAGGGGAAGTTCGGAAAGGTTAACTTTATATCAACTTTAAGATCATTTTCTGTCAAATTTCGTAATCTGGCATAAAGTACCAGCAAAATGTCAGGAAAATCCAAGAAAAAAATTACATTCGTCGAATAAATGGCATTATATCAAACGTTACATTATCCGAAACGTTATATCAAACGTCGGGCAAAAATCGACAGTTTATTGGTTGTTTTTTCTATTTTTTTTATAAGTAAACAGACCTAACGATTCGGAAAGCTATAAGTGAACCTCTATGCTTTGGCCTATTCTACTGGCTCATTAGAAGAGTTGATTCTTATTATTATAAAAAAAAAATGTATTACGTGTTATATTTTAGGAGATTATATTAAATTTCTAATACCTACGACTATTACAAAGTTGTAAAAATGAAATATCTGTACATTATGTAGAACCTTAATGTTTTCTTAGGCTAAATCTCATGCATCAACATCGGTATTCTCACGCAGTGTCGAGAACCTGTACCAATACCTAGATGGGTACGTGCCGTGCAGAACAGAACTAAGTTGTAAGTGAACAGAACAATACAAGTGAACAATACATTATCTAAGTGCTCATAGACATTGTAAAAGGTATAATGTACAATACATACACATAGAAATTGTTACATAGTGAAGTAGATTCTGTATAAAACGATGTATTCCGGAGTAGCCTTGCCTTGCGGTGTGCTGCGTTTTCCATAACTGCTGAATTACTAAATTCATAATTTTAAACACTAATCATAAATTATCTTCTAATATATATGACTATATTTTTATATTATATTATAGTATAGTTTAAATTGCTTCTTCGCTTCTACAAACAATGCACAGTCGGCTTCAAAATATTTAATTAGAATTCGTAATTGTCTTGACATAAACTTTATTCCTATAACAAAATAGTTAGTGCCAAGATATTCATAAATTAGTTTATTACTTAGAAATGTTTGAAGCTAACTGTACAGTTTGCATACGAAAATCTTTAACTCAATTAAATTTCTGTACCTGACTATTACCCGCACAGTTCGTTCAGTTGTTTCAAACCACACCACGCCGCAACGCATTTGAGTTTAAGGCAATATAAGTCATTCCTTAGGTATTCGACTAAATTGTGTTTTATTTAAACTTAATACTTGGTGATTATTGTACTAACCTACACCCGCAAGCTTTCAACGAATCTATTACGTTATATAAGAGGGCAGTGGTAAAAGTAATAGAAAAACGTAGCTGCGAAGTTCATGTTACAATAAGTTAGCTGACAAGGAAAGTATTTTTTTAGCTACCCAATCTCAACCTCTTGGGAGCAAATGTCCTCCAAAATACTGAAAAGTAACTAAACCCTCTAACTTCTGTAGAGTGTTTTATTCGAGCAAATTGCTACTTAATTACTAGTCTGATTGATTATATGTTTGAGCACATGAAAACATTATGAATTCGTATTTTGTTATGTGGGCTCAAATTTATATTTTGCTAAAAAAAAACACTTCAAAGTTTTTTATTTCTCATCGTTGAAGATACAATTTGGTTATTTCATTAGTTTTTTTATCATGGAAACTTTAGGGTCCATAATCTCTTTTCCCTAAATAAAAACAATATACAGGAAAGTATGAGTTTGAGCCATTATAACAAAACAAGTGCTCATTATTTTTGCATGATTTCAAAATTAAGAATCAGACCCGTAATTAACGTGCAATTTGCTTGAAAAAAACTCTACAGAAGTTAGAAGGTTTAGTCATTTTTCAATATTTTGGAGGACAATTTCTCCCAAAAGATTGAGATTGGCCAGTTAAAGAATATTGAATAACGTTTAAATATTATTTTACCATTATTACAATCTGATAAACGAGCTCCACTCTACCTTGTCACTTTTACTATGTACTTTTATATTTTGTTTTGGCTACTATAGTGGATCGCGAAGCTTAATTTGCTTACCTTTAGTCAAATACCTACCCAAGTGAAACATATTTGTATTATATTGACTTAGATTGACAGCTAACGGTCACCTTCGATGTATTTACTCGCCGTTAAAAGGTAACCAATAGGGAGACCTTCAAGCTTCATCAGACAAATTAACATTATCTGTAGGGATATAATACAGCAAGGGAGACTGTAACATATACCTTTT
The DNA here is from genome assembly GCA_905404275.2 of Hedya salicella. Classification (NCBI taxonomy): domain Eukaryota; kingdom Metazoa; phylum Arthropoda; class Insecta; order Lepidoptera; family Tortricidae; genus Hedya; species Hedya salicella. The sequence continues at coordinate 14,658,124 of FR990100.1, read as the reverse complement.
TAGTCCTTATTGTCGTTGTGACAAGAGCGAAAAAGGTACGTGTTTAAAATTTCCCTTCATGAACCTAATATCGTGATATTATGTTTGGCAATTTCAATTTAAAAAAAAGACGCGAACGAGTTATCATCTGTATGTGTACTTTTTAAATTGAAAGTGTATATATTTCCTGATATTGCCCTTTGCTCGGCGTTAGATTCTGATAATACATTCCAAAGAATTCCGTCGATTACTCTCTCTAATGATCGTTTTCTAAAATGAAGTGTCAATATCTTGTCAATTAGACCTTACGTCACGGTGGCGCCAAACTCGTAATATTACCATTTTAGAAAACCCTCATTTGAGGATGCTCAATGATATGCATTAGTCAACTTATGCATAATGCACATCGGCGCTTGAAGGATGGGATCAGGATCAGTTTTGGTGATATTGGGTAATATATTACCTCCCTTTATGGTTTCCTTTTTTTGAAGAGGCCTTAGTTTTCAATCAGAGGGGCTACTCCGAAACACGAAAAACGGAGTTCGTATGGCGCCATCTCGCTCACTCAAATACAGCTTAACATGCGAGCGACAGAGCACGTTACGAACTTCAAATTTTGAGTTTCGGAGTAACCCTCAGTCTTTGTAAGTGTAATTATACCATTGTAATCCATTTGTATAATCTGTAAAGTAACACTGTGTAGCAACTGTATTAGATGCTCTTCACAATCATGTAGAAAGGCAATAGATAAATTTTCTGCTTGTGGTGGTTTAAAAGAAAATATATACAAAAGTATAATGTAGCAGTTTTATTGATTTAGTAATTATTTACTATCCATACTATTCGATTGTACTATAACTCTGGTAAACCCCAACCAAAGTGCAGACAGTGAGCATGTCATCTCTGTCACACTCGCATGGTCTTACGTTGCGTTAGTTACGTTTGCCAAAACCCATAATACAGGTTGTAACACGATGGTAATAGTAGTTTGTGCAACTGCTACATAATGAGAGGCCTTAAAATACGAGTGTGGTTTTATGAAACGAGCGTCAGCGAGTTTCATAATAGGATCACACGAGTGTTTTAAGGCCTAATTATGTACAGATGCATACACTACTTTATCTACACGCATATCATAAGTACTCTAAGATGGGTTCAGAAATAGCCGTAGGGAAATGACCTGCATTGTGACGTGCTACCTGTCAAATATCAATAAGCCATAGATATTAAAATAATGTAATAAAAAATAAACTTGAATAAATCCAGAAGGAAAGAAATTATTTATTCACATAAATTCGTGCGTTTGTTCATTCTCCAATCTAAAAAATATATATTTTTTTACTAGTACTAAATTTGGCTATCGATTTTTCTGACAACAAGTTATTTGTTGCAATCGAAGCTGCATTTACAATATCCGGCGGTGTGTTCATATAGATCTCGGAGTCACTTCTACTCATATTTTCAACTTAAATGTAAATTAAAAACTACTTTTCACAATTCTACTTTCGTAACAGCAAAAAATCAACAAATAAATGACAACATTAATGGCGGCAATTCGATCCTCCGTCAAAACGAATGTATCTTTTTTAAATCATAGACAAACGAATGAAGTCCTTATTCTCATATCACTTGAGATCAGATGTGCGGTTTATATAAAGCATACTGAATTGACGTTTCATATCGATAACTGTTTTAATATCTATGGATACTAGAATAGAGATCTACTTTAGTTTTGACAGCTGTTCAAAATTTAAACTCATAACGTTACAAAAATCGCAAAAATCTATACTGAAATACACATTTTACCTACTTCTACAGACATGAAAGTTCTCATGGTAAAATTGGTTGTAATAATGCTGCGGGGCTACTCCGAAATTCTAAAAACGAAGTTCGTATGGCGCCGTCCCGCTCAGTCAAATACAGTATAACATGAGAGCGAGGGGGACAGCACGTTACGAACTTCGCTTTTCGGGTTTCGGAGTAGCCCTTCTGGTCATTTCCTACGGTTTCTGAACGTATTTTAGAGCACGAATGATATGTGGGTAGATAAAACGGCATAAAGGAATGTGCGCCGGATTTTAATGCCACGGTCGGCATTTTGGTTGACGCCTGTTACTATATAGTAAATACGAAATAAAACACTTTGAATTGGTTGATTGACACCGAGTGCCTTTATAATCTGCCTGCTGCTGCGCTACGAAATCCTTCGCCGTGAAAGTGTTAACGCTACGCCCGTAGGAAACATGGGAAAATACGTATGTAGCAAAAACTTGCTACAACCAGAATACCCATCTAGCGGGTTCCTGGAGAGTTCCCGAGAAAGTGTTCAGCTACTGCCTGGCACCTATTTCATATAAACGTCGCAGGCGGTAGGTACGAAAATTAGAATTAGTTAATATATAAGTACTCATATCATAACTAACTCGACAAGATTCAGTTTCAGAGTCATGGTGGGTTTGTCAATGTCGATATGAGTGGGATACGATTTTTCAAAAGTAACCGGATGGGATGAGAAAAGGAACCGGACTTCACGAATTTCAAGAAAATGATTAATACAGATATATGGTACCCTCTGTGTGTGTACCTCTCCTGAAAAGGACCTATGTCCAAAAAAGGGCCACTCGTAATGCTGCCGTCAGAATGGCGGGTGGACCTATTAAATATCGTCTGCTAAATTCGCAAACTTCGTAACTCCATCAGATCAAATTTTACAGGAGGCACTAAAAACTAAACTTTAACAATATGGCCGTTGGTTATTCTGAGGGTTTATATCTATCAAATTAACTAGCGGCCTACATAAGACACCTATCCTACAAATTTTATCAATATACATTTAGTAGTTTTTGAGTCAAATGCCTGTGACATACGGACGGCCGTGACGAAACTATAATGGTTCCGTTTACGCTACGGAACCCTTATGTGACACTGCATATCTGTCCGACTGTTAAAGCGCCGTACCTTAGGAACTACTTATTAGGATGGCTAGCCCAAGTATATTGCAAATATAATATAAGTTAAAAGATTTTTATTTTCTATAAAAAACGACCAATATCAGGGTGGCCAAAAATTCAAAGTCTATCTACTAGGTCAAGAGCTTAATCTGTACATTCTTTAACTTTTTTACCGTGGTTTTATTTTGATTTACTATATTCAATTATAATAATTAATAAGAGAATAATTTAACATAATAAATATAAATCGAGCAATTTTAATCACATTCAATTATTGATGATGATCATCTATACAAATGATCCAATGAAGCTCATTTGTCATTTCCAAACATAGAACCATTTAAGTTCTCCCGTGAGTGATGTAAGCGGCCGCTCATTACGGCCGGGGTGAATAGCGAGGCTAACCTGCGGTGACCTGCAAGTAGGTCGCTGCAGCGATCGATAGCTGCATCTTGCGAGCATTCGATACCAAACAACGAAATATGCAATGGATACTGTGAAACAAATGTTCGGATGACGTGCGGGCCAGCAATATGGACGAATGCAAATTGTCGCCTTTCCCAGCATGTTGTACCTACATTGCAAAAGGCAAGCAGTGCTACTACTTTTTGGATTTTTGGCATTTCAAAAACATATTGGCATCACTTTAAACATTGTTTACGAAGATCATGATGATGTTATCACGATTTTTGCAAGAATTTTTCTTTTTCCGGAAAAAAGGGGTTATAAAAATGCAAAACAACATAGAACAGTGACTAATTTCGAGGTTTGCTGAGTTGGTGCAAGAGCGTGTCGCCCTGGTATAGCAGAAGCCAGTGGTTCAAGTCCAAATAGGGTCTAACGTTTTTTATTGTTTAAATCTTTGTACCGTAAAGTCGGGTTACTATAACCCTGGAGGGTAACTTTAGCCATTGAGATTTACTCTGCACAGGTTAAATAATTGCAATGTAAGTAATTATGGACAAATGCCATCAGGTCGGTTTTCGCTAGCCTTTAACGTTTTGTGTTTTTTATTAGACCCTTTTAAATAAGGTTTTCATGTGGGTCAAAGTTACCCTACATTGGGTCAAAGTAACCCGAGTTTACGGTACCTACCTTTTTATATTATAAATGGGCTTCGTTCATATTTTTCATGAACTTGAAGAGTGGAACGAGTATATATACCTCCGCAAAAGCCGTAAGGCTTCGTTGCGCTATGAAAAGGGTTCTTAAGGAAACGAGCTAATCGGATACTCACCGTCGACAACGCACTGGCAGTTCTATTGTTGCATATCTCGGTAAATATACTATTATAAAGTTGTAAAAATTAAATGCCTGTACAGTCACCAGCATAAAAATCTGCAACAACAAAGCGCGCATAAATATCTGACACGGCTCTATTTCTAGGTCTGTTAGGACGTGTAAGATGTTTTCGCCCGCTTTGTTAAGGCAGATATTGATGCTGGTGACTGTTCCCGGCCCTTAGACAAGATCAGCTGGAGGACAGGGAGCTCCCGGAAGCCGTGTACGTAAAATTTGACTATGAAACTGTTGGTCTTAGGTTAAAAGATAGTGCCGGTTGCATATCCGTACCTCCATCATGTACTACGTTTCAAGCGACAAGGGCATACGGCGTTGTGAAGCGTCGTATGTTACCTTTAATAATAAGTTGGGCTGTTACTGTTCATAAGCTACAAGGTACCACCCTCGAGAAAGCTGTCATAGACCTTGATACAAACAATTTCGCTAAAGGGCAAATATATGTTGCACTAAGCCATGTCAAATCTTTGGAAGGCATAGCGTTGTTAGATTTGGACGCCAACAAATTATTAAATCGACCACTTGATGAGAGATCGGAAATAACAAGACTATGAAATCTGCCTTCTGACGATCGAAGCCACACATAATACACGACTTTTATGACTTCTAATTTTTATACGGCACTTACAGCCATAATGCATTCTAATGTCAATTGCTCACGACCTTTAGCTGAACGTTGCTATTTCAGAATCAGGGCCGTTAACCGTTGAGGAGTTCTCTGGTTCTCCACTTTGCTACACTGATCTTAACCAACTTCTGCCTCGGAGCAAAATACTATGAATAATTATATAGCGATTAGTGAATTAAATAACATTGGTTGAGCCTTAATTAGTGACTGGTGGCTTCTGTCTTCATCATCAGTTTTTCTTCACCAAATGATGATTTTCGAGTGTAAATGCTTTTTCTACTTTAATAAACTACAATCACCATAGATGTGGCCATAACATTTGAGGAATTCCTTCGATTCCTCATCGATCTCATCATCAGATCTTCACCAAAATTTTATGGAATCAACTTGGAGATTCCTACTCTTAACCGAAAAAATAATTTTCTAAATCGACTTGCGATCCGCGAATTAAATAACATTGGTAGAGCCCTCAGTCGTAACTGTTGGCTTGTGTCTTCATCATTGGTTTCTCTGCACCAAATGGTGATTATCAAATGTAAATGCTTAAACTACTGTAATAAATAGCGAAATCGCCATAGATGTGCCCATAATATTCGAAGAATTCCTTCGATTCCTCATGGATCCCGGCATCAGATCTTCACCAAAATTTTATGGGACTAATTTGGATATACTTACTCATGAACAAAAAAAAAATTTTCCAAATCGTCGTGTAAATGATGGAGTTCTGAGGTAACAAACATAAAAAAAATAAAAAAATACAACCGAATTGAGAACCCCCTCATTTTTTGAAGTCGGTTAAAAATAAAGAAAGAAAAAAATGCCTTTCAAATACAAAACTTCAATGGGACTCAAATTTTATGATTTTAAGAATCCAAAATAAAATTTAAAGATTTTTTTGGACTCCTTATCATTCAAGAAAACAATAATTGAAGGTCAATCATGTAGTTAAACGCAGCGTTTCACGACCAAAATACCAAAATACTCTTTTCATATAAACTTGATGTTTGAGTAGGCTTCAAGGATGACGTCACACCTAGCAATTAGTATGGAGTGTTTTCAGCGCTCAATAGGAACGCCGAACTTTAAGTATCATTTCTGACGTTTAGAGTAAGTAGTCTGTTTGTAGTTTGTACATAGACATTTTAATCATTACGACAAACAGAATCGATTCATCATTCTCTTGCCCTTATCCCTTTTATCTGGGGTCGGTGCAGCATAGGTTGTTACCTTGAAAAAAAAAAGGTCATCATCCCAACTAACCATATAACTATATGTTGAATATTTTCGGCGCTCATAGTAACATTAAAGCTTCGTTAGGCTTGTATGTTTAACTATGACTAACGACGGTACAAGCTTTTTGGGCTTCATTCAAAACTTTTCCTCGTCAGTAACAGCAAACAAAAATAAATTATTTCGCCAATCTAAGTTAAGGGAAAACAACAGAGCGAGCTCAGTCTGGTTTGCTGACAGTTTTGTAGTTTGTGCGGCTGCTGTACCCGATAAACATTTTCTATTATAGTTAAATGGTCTCCCAAGAAATTGCGAAATGCGAAAGCGAGATATTAAATTTCTTCAAACTTAATCATATCTTAATATTTTCTTCTGTTTCCGCGATTATTACTCATTTAAATAAAACAATTAAATGGATTATATCGCGCATAAGTCAACCCGTGACCATGGAGAGCTGAAAAGCTTCCTAAACGTCGGGAACTCAAATGAGATAATGTACGCGATATAATCCGTTGAATTGTTTTATTTTAAATTAGATCTTAATTTAAATCAACAGCCAAAAGACGTCCACTGCTGGACATAGGCCTCCTCCAAAGAACTATACTATGACCGGTCCTGCGACGCCTGCAACCAGCGAACTCCAGTGACCTTTAGCAGGTTATCAGTCCACCTTCTGGGGCCCTACTCACGTTGCGTTTTCCGGTGCGTGGTTACCTCTCAAGATCCAATTCGATGGCCCCAGCAGCCGTCGGTTCTACGAGCGATGTGCCCTGCTCATTGTCATTTAAGTTTTGCTATACTTCTGGCTAATCAGTTACCTCTACGGATTAGTAGTAGTTAATCCGCTACGGATCTATTCATTTCTGAAAAAATACGGCCCTGAAACGTGGTCGCTCACGATGGGTCTTATAAGAAGGCTCAAAGTCACTCAAAGAGAGAATGGAGAGAGTTTCTTTGCGAGATCGAAATGGACCAAGATATTTTCATAAAAACATTTTTTTTTGTATTTATTGTATGTATATACTAAATATCTTTGTAGGTTCATCACGCCAAAATGGCTGGATGGATTTCAATTATTTTGGAACACAGGTAGCTGATCCACACATGGTTGGTTATATGATACTTTTTACCCGAGTACGCTAAAGTATAAGTTATGGCTTTTTACTCCTTCGCGAACGAAGTTATACGGGCATAAGTTGTTTCGTTCCAAGAACTTTTACTTCGTAACAACCTGTAACTCTGAGAGCTTAGTCAATATGGAAAACATCGTGTTTATTCATATTACATATTTTTTGACATCAAATAAATCGTAGAACGCCCAAAAAGTTGGACCATTGTTAGCCGTAGTTAACCATACAAACCCGATGAAAGTGAAATGTTCCGTTGTGTGAGGAAAATATTCAATACAGTCAACAGAAACTTTCTTTGAACTTTCGAACCTTTTTTGTTTCCGAAACTTTAACTCCTTAGTTGTTTCCGAAAATATTTCTACAGATATATGTATAGATAGATATATAATATAATGTAGCCTAGAGTGTACTCAGCAAATTTTAGTAGTAGTGGTAACGCTCACTACTCGTACACGCCGCATGCTACACCCACGCTCGTCAGTCATAAGACTGTACATCCCGCGTACGAGTAAGTGTCGAGGCCGTGGCTTTTTAAACGCCAAGGACTTGCATAACCCCGCGAGGTGTCCAGTCTCAGGAAGTATTTCCTAAACAACGAGTGTGGGATATATCGCGACAGGGCCTCACCCCTCTATCCTTGGAAAAAGAACTACCGCAGACAAACGGTACTTAGCACTGTAGATCGCAAGGACGTATGGAGGAGTAAGGAGCTTCACGGGCGGTTCTATAAGACTTATACAGGGCTTGATGTAGCTCTGCTCTCGTTGGTGAACGGCTAGGTTTAGGCGATCTCTTCCGGGAAACCGAAGTTTTTGCTTGTGCAATTGCGAACGAAAGTATCATGACGAACAACTGCCAAAGGTATATCCTCAAGGACGGTACGGTCGACATTTCTTGGGCATGCCGCCGTCCCGGAGAGTCACTCAGGCATGTCATCTCCGGTTGTTCTCATCTTGCTAACCGCGAGTACTTGCACAGACATAACCAAGTAGCCAGAATTGTTGACTAGTAATTTGCTGTTAATTAAATACGGTCTTGTGGGGTCTAAGTCTGATAAGTACGCACCTATGCCAGTTCTCGCGTCAAACTCTATTGGGATCGATCTATCATCACGGACAGGACTATTGTAGTCATACATACATATGTATTATGTATGTATGGCTACAATGGTTCCAATACAATATCAGGCCTATATAAGTAGATCGATGGGTTTGGGCAAAGCTCGTCGACATCACCATTCCACATGATAAGAACTTCGTAAAGGCCGAGAAGGAGAAGCTCAGCAAGTACCTTCACTTGGCTCACGAGGTAACCGCCATGTGGGATGTTGATTCGACGATCATTGTCCCGACAGTCGTTTCGGTAAACGGTCTTATAGCAAAGAGTCTCGACTAACATCTTAAGAAACTCTCGCTAGATGGCTGGATCAAGGGTCAGATACAGAAGGCAATAATCCTGGATACGGCCCGCATAGTCGGGAAGTTCCTCTCTGTGCGGCCCTAACCACCGGTAGCTTGAGCCCTTCCCCGCTCCCGGCGGCACCCTAGGCTAAATTTTTATTTTGTATATTAATATTGTAAAACACCTAACTTATGACCATCCATACTAATATTATAAATGTGAAAGTGTGTCTGTTTGTCTGTCTGTCTGTTACCTCTTCACGCTTAAACCGCTGAACCGATTTGGATGAAATTAGGTATGGAGATAGTTTGAGTCCCGGGGAAGGACATAGGTTACTTTTTATCCCAGAAAAATACCCTTATCCCCGATAAACGAATTGAAGGCGGACGAAGTCGCGGGCAGAAGCTAGTAAATAAATAAAGTGAATAATAGGAATAATTTGAGCAAAGGCAACAAAATTGAACTGCACTACCAAAAAGTTTCCGAATTATTAAAAGTTAGTTTATTTTAGTATACGAATATCCACATAATATCAATTTAATACTTGGTACTCATTAAACACGATTTCAATATAAAGTATCTAAACTGAAACCAATAAACAAAACAATTTGATTGAACCCATTTCATCAGTAAAATCTTCAGGAACCCGACTACTAATCTCAAGTTATTGAATTAAAGTTACAATGCAGATCGTACTACAGATTCACAAGCTTAGCAGCCTATCTATCAGGAGCTTAAGAAGCCCCCGCTAATTTCAATATCCTGTTTCTAAAATCCAATTTATCACCTCCTTTGTGTTATCTGCACTTGCAAACTACCGTCAACCAAAACTAACTCGTAACCAATTTATATGAACGTATAGAGTTGAGTAAACGAAACTTTACTACGTACCACGATGCCCGTGAATGGCGCATGCGCGTACCTATCGACTGCCCCCGCTCCCTCCGCTGAAACCTGAATGTACCTAGTGCTTGCAGGATCCAAAGGACAGAATATATACAAGTACATATATACAGTGCACCTTCATGATGATAGCAGTTACGCAATGCCTTTCATAGATCGAGATAATCGGAAATTGGATTAGGAAATAGAGCTATTTTTAATTCGACTATTCAATTAAAGTAACGATTGAGGGATAGATAATTCTTGGTATTATTGTATGTATTATTCTTGGTATTACAGTAAGCATTTTGGAAAATGAATCCCCTAAGAAACTAAAATAAGAGTTGAAAGTTCCTACAGAAAGGTCATCGGGCACGGACTAGCGTCTACATAAAAAGTAATGATTTACTAATGTAAAATCAGTATACGCTTCTTAACTAAGCATATTTGATGTACTCACAATAACCTCCCGAGACCGCTGATTAATTTGTATTTGTATCCTCTGTATTATTGTTTCTATACAATATTTGTATTGTATTGTCACATGTTTACAAAATTAAATACACGCGTGGGTGGTGTCTCTCACGCGTCCGCACAATTTAAAAAAAAGTTCCGTATAAAAAAAATGCAATTGAATATAATGAAAGACCACTGTTTGCAATACCTACGTTACGTATAAAGTACGTAAGTTAGTACGCTAAAAGAGAATAAACATAAATAAGGAACATATTATGGTGATCGTGGCTAAGACAGAAGTAGGGAGAAGTTTAAAAGGTTAACTTTATTTCAACGCCTTTAAGAGCATTTTCGGTAAAATATTAGTCTTGCCCATACTTTCGTCTTACCTCGTAATCACTTTAAATTTAAACAGGGGTGTCATTTTTAAATTACGTACTTGACTGCCTTTTGTTCGTCTCTAATCTAAAAAAACTAGACACCTGAAGTAGTGGTGTATGTTCCAGATCGCAGGTCAAAAGATATTGGTCCATCAAGCAGGTTCTCAAAACTGACTTAAGAAAACGAAGCGAAGAGCGAAGACCTATGAAAACGAATAGTTTTTACGTGACTAGGGGTCACATTATAGTAGCGTTCGACGCTGACGCACATTTTCTGAATACTATGCACAGCGCCACATTTTTAAAACAGGCTAAGTAGATACCAAATGGAATTAGGCATTAGAACGCCTCATTAACGATAGTTGCGATCTTCGTTATTTAGTCACGAGGGAAAGAAATACAGAATTCATTCTATTATTTTACAATCAATGCAAAAGTTATCATACACTATAGCAGTATAACTTGGTGATATGGTGAACATACGCGTAAAACCCTATTTCTGAACATCTGTACTAAAATAAATAATTAGTTACCTATTATTTACTAATGGAGTCTAATTCTAAATGTGGATTGTGGGTGACATTTGACGTATTTTTATTTGATAAGAATCCCATTAGCATTAAACAAAGGATAGACCATAATACATTGACATCTTGGTCCTTAAACATACCTTCCTAGGCTATCTTGCAGCCCGAGTCGCAGACGAGAGCTGTATAAAACCGAGAGTGTAATGAATGAGCAATAAACACGAGTTTCATACGACGAAGACATTTTTCAATAAACTTAAAAAAAAGGTAAAAAATGCAAATTTATGAGTGCATAACTGCATAATCAATTTAATACAAATAAACGTAATGTTTTGTGCAGAAAACTTTATATATTAATCGAATTTTATTGTTTTTTATAAGTACAACGTCAAATTTATATAAATAATCTTTATTTATACTTCCTTGTACATAAAAAAAAACTTTAAGCTGAAGTTTAAAGAAATGTAATGAAAATGCACTAGTGCGATTATGTAATGTAAAACTCACGCGTGTTTTATGAAAGGGATTATACAACGCTAAAAACGATGCAATTTACATTCAAATGAATGCATTGCAGGAATCTGTGGCCCATAGAATGGCTTACAAAGTAACAACATATTGAATACTAGCTGTGCCCGTGGTTCCGAAGAAGAATGCTTAGTAGGTGCTAGTATCGGACTATACAGTACTAATTTTCTATTGTTACGTCCTTGACTGTACCTATCCAAATCATGTCCATGGGAAATAAATATCGGTCCTCAAGGCAAAATCATTCTAAGCATGAAAAGGTAAGAAATAAACACATAGAATTCCATACTTCCTAACAAACTTTCGAATTTAGGTCTAATATTATTTAAAAGTAAGTAAGATTAGAGGAAAGGTGTATAATAGATATGTAAAACGTTAAGCCACTTATTTAAATTTTTTACAGTTACGTTTATGTATGCGCAACTAAATATGTACATATAATTATATCTACAGTTACATACTCCAAAAGTAGGTATGTAAAGTATATTTACATAACATTGCCGTTTTACAAAATTTCTTTGTACACCACGTTGTGACTCTTCCCGCCACATAGAGGTGCGTCCACATTTGTATCATTTGCCCGTATCAGATCATCGTCGCGTGGCATGATCGCGTGTCACGATCACGCGTTTGGACGTTGCGCCGATCGGATCGCTCGAAATCCATTTTGCTACGCGTATCATACAGTTATATCGGACGAGTAGGTACGGCATGATTGGCGCGCCGACAGTAAGCGTCCAAGCAGAGCGATACGCAGTCATGCCACGGCACGATGATCGGATACGAGTAAATGATACAAGTGTGCGCACCTTAGAGTTGCCTGTGCACGAAACAGCCCGTGCGCAGGTCACGCCGGCGACGCGCATCGTTTGCCCCTGCGACTTCTATATGGTCATGGCAAAGCAGACGCTCTCGGGGAACTGTAGACGCTTGAAGCGGAACGGGAAGTTGCTCGGGATGAGGGGGATGCGCGGGGTGTACATGGCTTCTTCGGCGCCGCACCCGATCAGGATTTGCGCCTCGATAAAGTTTCGCTGCAGCTGCACTACTTTTATCCGGGTTCCGCTGCTTAACTTTGGAGGTGATACATTCCGAAGAAACATGATCGAAACTCCACGTCTCTCTCATAAAACCCAAGAGTTCTCACGCCGCGTCACCTGGCTCAGGTCTTCGTATACGCTCCGAATGTAGTCTTCAAAGGACGGAACGATCCCGCATAACGTCTCTCGTAATCGAACCAGGCCGTTCGTTGCCTCCAGAAGTCCTTCTCCAACCTGAAGCAGTACCTGGGCGAATTGGAAAGTGTTGGAAGGTCTGTTGTTATCGATTCTAAGTATCCCCAGCCAACTTTTTTTCGAATATCCTCCATGTACAGACTTTCGACCCACTTCAGCTTTATTATCTACTACTACTATCTACTACTTTATTATCTACTAGCTGTGCCCGCGGCTCAGCCCGCGTGGAATTCGGTCTGTGTAAGCGGCTAATTCACCCCTCTCCCCTGGAGCCTAAACTTGAAGTAAAGTCCAGATAAAATGTTAAACAAATACCACTAAAGAAAACTACACTCCAAAATCTATCGTTTTTCGCACTTATTTAAATTTATGACGTGATTTAAATGACAGAGTATATACTTATAGGTGTATATCGGACGATACAGTACCACTTTTCTATTTTTACGGCCTTGACTGTAGTACTATCGAAATCAAGTCCATGGCAAATATCACCCAAATCGGTCCTCTAGTCAAATCAGTCTAAGCATGAAAAGGTAAGAAATATACACATAGAAATCCATACTTCCTAACAAACAACCTTTCGAATTTAGGTCTAATATTATTTAGAAGTAAGATTAGAGGAAAGGTGAATATAGATATTGAGGGCAAGTATTTACATTTTATTTACAGTTATGTGTGTGTATGCACAACTAAATATGTAGGTACATATAATTATATCTACAGTTCCATACTCCGAAAGTAGGTATGTGAAGTATATTTACATAACATTGACATTTTACAATATTTTTTTGTACACTACATTGTGAGTCTTCCCGGTGGGCATCAGCACGAACAGCTCCGTGCGAGAAGCAGCCCGAGCGCAGATCCACGCGCCGCACCCCACTTCCGTTGCATAACTTTGGAGGTGACAAATTCCGAAGAAGCATGATCGGAACTCCAACTGTCAGGGTTAATGTGTGTGCTGGGAGTCCTGAAGCGCTCAATGAGTTTAGGAACTCCATCAAGTATGTTGTGACTAAGCGTTCATCCAAGACAGTGTTAATGGAATTATATACCGCCTGTTCACCTTCCATTTCCGCCAATATCCGCGCATTAACGGCTCTCTCAAAAACTGAAGAGTTCTCACGTCGAGTCACCTGGCTCAGGTCTCCGTATACACTGCGAATTTTTTTTTTTTTTATGGCATAGGGGGCAAACGAGCAGACAGGTCGCCTGCTGGTAAGCGATCACCGTCGCCCATAGACACTTGCATCACTGGAGGAGTCACAAGTGCGTTGCCGGCCTTTCAGGTAGGAGTACGCTCTTTTCTTGAAGGTTTGAAGATCGCATCGGTCCGGAAATACTGCATGCGGTAATTTATTCCATAGTTCAGTCGTGCGAGGCAGGACATTTCTAGAAAAACGCACAGTTGTGGACTGCCAACCATCTAAGTGGTGAGGATGGAAATATTGTCGCGTAGGACGAAGGCGGAAAGATGCAGCTGGGATCAACCCGAACAATTCCTCGGAACACTCTTCATTATACAAGCGATAAAAAAATGCAGAGCGAGGCTACATCTCTACGCAGTGCCAAGGAGTCAAGCTGATCTGAAATACGCTGGCAACCGACGATACGAGTCGCTCTCCGTTGAATGCGGTCTAAAGGGAGAAGCTGGTACTGTGGAGCCCCAGCCCACAGATGAGAACAGTATTCCATGTGCGGGCGGACCTGTGCCTTGTAAAGCTGTAGGAGGTGGGTCGGAGTAAAATACTGTCTCGATCAGTTGAGCACACCGAGCTTCTTAGAGGCTAATTTGGCCTTACCCTCTAGATGGCCGCGGAACTGGACTTCACTTGATATATCGACGCCAAGCACTATCGAGTGGCTGTTGCAGTTAGGGGAGTATTCTCAAAACGAGGTGATGCAACAAACGCTGACTTTTTAGCGGTGAAAGCGCAAACCTGTGACTTTGTAGGGTTAAAACGGACTAAATTAAGTCGACCCCATTCTGAAACTTCTTTTAGGGAAGTTTCAACTTCAGACACAAGTTTATTACGGCTCTCGATGACGTTATCCCGAGAAATATTGGCACGGCCAGTATAGGTGGCATCACCCGTGCTATCATCCGCATAACAGTGAATGCCACAAATTTGCAGCATATCATTGATATGCAGAAGGAACAGCGTGGGCGATAACACACAGCCTTGAGGGACACCAGCATTCACAGACATGGATTCAGAGCACGCACCGTCAACTACGACCTTTATGCATCTGTCTGCTAGAAAGCTACTGACCCATTCGCATAATTTCTCGGGAAGCCCATAAGATGAAAGCTTCGAAAGAGGTGCTTTGTGCCAGACCCGATCAAAAGCCTTCGCCATGTCCAAGCTAACCGCCAATGCTTCGCCGTTAGTCTCGATCGCCTGTGCCCAACGATGTGTCAGGTAAACCAGAAGGTCACCAGCTGAGCGACCTCTACGGAAACCATATTGTTGGTCACAAAGCAGTTGGTGGTCCTCTAGGTACCGAAGGAGCTGGCTGTTGATAATGGACTCCATTATCTTCGAAAAAAAAGGGAGGTTATAGCTATCGGCCTGTAGTTGGATGGGTTTGAGCGGTCACATTTTTTAGGGATCGGGTGCACCAAAGCTGACTTCCATGAGATCGGGACTACGCCAGAAGAGTAAGAGAGCCGAAAAAGACGCGTTAAAACCGGTGCCAACTCTGGAGCGCACGTCTTCAACACAATAGGGGGAATTCCATCGGGCCCACTCCGACTTATGGACATCGAGGGAAAAAAGTGTTTTACGGACTGACTTATGGTGGAACCGGACATCCAGCATATAGCTATCGTGCCGCGGTATTGTCGGCGGCTCGTGTGCCCCATCATCCAAAGTCGAGCTGGACGCCAATAGTTTGCCCAAGAGATCGGCTTTCTCCTTTGCATCGTGGGCCAACGAATCATTTCCCATATCTAAAGGTGGAAAAGACGGGTGCAGAAATTTCCCTGGACAGCCTTGGCAAGAGACCAGAACGCACGAGTTCCCGAAGGGAGGCGCTCTAGTTTTTCGCCAATTCTGCCAATGTGCAACGACTTCGCTCTGGCAATATCCTTTTTGAAGGATCTGGAGGCAAAGTTAAACTCCTTCTTTAACGCGCTGGTCTTTTCATCCCGTACTGTCGCTGCATTTACCCAGGCTTGGTAACAATCCTGCTTTCGGCGCGAAGCCTTTTTGTGGGATTGACCAAACCAAGGTTGGGATTTACCACCAACGGGCACTGCAGAGGATGGAATGAAAAGTTCCATGCCCTGAAGCACCACGTCAGCAATAGAATCAGCAGCAACGTTGGGATCATCCAGCGTGAAGCAAAGCTGCCTCCAAGGGTAGGATGCAAAGAAAGACCACATCCCATCCCAATCTGCCGACCTGTAGTGCCACACACGGCGGCTACAAGTTGCTTGCCGACGCAGTGGGCATGCTAGTGGCACCGAACTCCGGACCAGGCAATGATCCGAGGAGCCAAGTGGGGCTTCGACAGATGTTTTGTAGCCAGCCGGATGAGAAGTCAGCAGAAGGTCTAACGGGGAAGATTCCTGGCTTTCCACATCGGGGATTCGCGTGGGCGCAGTAACCAATTGTGATAAGCCATATGCCAGAGCAAAGCCGTAAACAGATCTCCCCGCATGATCGGTCTTGCTAGAGCCGAGCCATTCGGCGTGATGGGCGTTAAAATCGCCAAGTATCACAATCTCTGCGGATGGGATCTGCTGTTGCACGATGTCTGCAGCTATTTGAATCTGCTCAATGAGTCGGTCAGTTTCAGCATCACCGCTGTGGGACCTATAAAGGCACGCATAGACGCGAGGATGGTCGTCGCTGTCGACACGTAGCCATAAGGTGGATTGGTGGACCTTCAAGATTGCTGAGGCGGCGAGAGCTAATATCATCTCTAACATACACGCAAACCCCAGCCCTAGGCACAAAGGAGTGTTCCAGACCATACCCAGGACGAGAGAGGTAGGAGGTGTCCGCCGGAGACGATATGTGCGTCTCGGTCAAAAAGAGCAAGGCCGGCTTTGCTGTCTCGAGATGATGATGAACAGCATTGAGGTTCGAATGTAAGCCCCTGATGTTCCAAAAGTCCACGGCCAGCGTGGCAGAGGTTGCCATGGCTATTTTGCTCTTGCCCCGAGCAGGTGTAGAGTGATCGAGCGCGGTTTTGCCCCCCCCCAGAGTACGAGGGGCAGTCTGGGCGTCCACGCTCAGGAATGATTTTTCCTGAGCATGGAAGCCCAGAGAGGGATTCTCCAGCGCAGCTGGTACCCTCCTGGGGTATTCTATTTTTCAACTGCGCTATCATTAGGGTGGGTGGGGAGGTTAGGCCTCCGGTACCCTCACTCACTTGGCGAAACACAAGTTTTGCTTCACGCCAGTTTTCTGTGAGGCCGTGGCCATGTGAATGTGGTCTTCAACGGACGGAGCGATCATGCATAGCATCTCTGGTAATCGAATCAGGCCGTTGGTTTCCTACAGAAGTCCTTCTCCAACCTGAAGAAGTAGCTGGGCAAAATCTTACACATGTGAGCCTCCTCCTTGTTGATACTACTAACCACTTATCTCGTATTTTGTTGTATTATTAAATTAATTATATTTAATAAAATTTGTTGAAATCCGTCCCCTCTCTTCTAAACTTACAGTTTATTTGGCAAAATGCCAAGGTATTAATTTTAGCGCCACCTGTTAGTTTAGCAAAGTACTCAATAATAGTCGTAGGCTCATGTAGCACCTTCTTCCTAAGTAGCGCCATAAGATTCA
The DNA here is from genome assembly GCA_905404275.2 of Hedya salicella. Lineage (NCBI taxonomy): Eukaryota > Metazoa > Arthropoda > Insecta > Lepidoptera > Tortricidae > Hedya > Hedya salicella. The sequence goes on along the minus strand of FR990100.1, from coordinate 14,640,702 downwards.
GGAGCAAACTTAATTCAATCAAGTGTAGTGGGTACTCCCCCTTTTAAGGTTTGAATTTTTATAGCCTATAACCTGGCCGGGAATTTTCTCAAGAGATTAGTAAAGTTTGCATCAAAATCTGCTCAGCCGTTTACAAACCGAAGAGCTCTCACGTCACGTCCCCTGGCTCACGTCTCCTTATACGCTCCGAATGTGGTCTTCAACGGACGGAACGATCTTGCATAACGTCTCTGGTAATCGAATCAGGTCGTTGGTTTCCTCCAGAAGTCCGTCTCCAACCTGAAGCAGTACCTGGGCGAATTCTTGCACATGTGAGCCTCCTCCTTATACCACCGAGCCACTTGTCTCGTATTTTATTCTATTATTAAATCACTTATGCAATTAAATTTGTTCGAATATCCGTACCCCCTCTTCTAAACTTAGAGAGAAATTTGGCAAAAAGGTTTTAATTTTTGCGCCACCTGTTAGTTTCGCAAGGTACTCGATACTCGTAGGCTCGTAACATATATCTGAGAAAAGTTTGCACCTCCTTTCTAAGTAGCGCCATACTATTCAGGTGCAAACTTAATTGAATCAAGTGTAGTGGCTACCCCCCCTTTTAGGGGTTGAATTTTTATAGCCTATAGGCCGGAAATATTTTCGACAGATTAGAAAAGTTTGCATCAAAATCTGCTCAGCCGTTTTCACGTGATGCGCGTACAAATAAACAGACAAACAGATAAACAGACAAAAATTCTAAAAACTGTTGGAACGTGTTCTGTTATCGATTTTAAGTATCCCCGGCCAATTTTTTTTCGAATATCTTCCATGTAGAGACTTTTGACCCTCTTCAGCTTTATTATATGTATAGATAGATAAAATAAAAACATAACTAAACTAACCGGCTGCGGAATCGCCGAATAAAAAAAAGAATCACTTTACGAGCAAGTGTGCTGAAATAGTACATTGTTTGACAAGGGGCTAAAATAAGTAATTATGACACGAAGTGATTATTTGGACAAGCTCACGAAGTGAGCGGACAAATATGTCTGAGTGTCATAATGGCTTTTAGCCACGCGTAAAACACTCTGCTTTTCACTTCGACTGCGAGAAAATAAAAAAGAATTAACATTAAAACTGTTATATTTCATGAAAAACTAAAGGTACAGTTTGAGCAATTCTATCAGAAAGTTTGGCCAATCTGATCAGGTTGGCTTGTTGGTATTATATGGCTTTCTTTTAAACCCTAGGGGCTAAATGTACTATTTTAGGCTCGCTTCCCGAAGATGACGTACTTGTTGAGCAGGAGAAGTGAAAAGATATGTTTATCTATGTATCTGTAATCAAAGTCATACTCCATCTAATATAGATAGTGCGCAAAGCCGCGTGCATCGGTAGATCTATTTAAGTCTACAAACGGTGTGCCTGCAGGCTAACCCGGGCAATCCCTGGATATCGATTAAAATTGTTTACGGGCTTCTAGAAATACCGCCGACCATTTTGTTTACTTGGGAAAACTATGACTGGAAACTATGGGTAAACTCCCGAACTCCCTAGGGTAAATATAGCTATTTAATTTATTGGCTTGACGACCAATACTTATTTATATTATTTGTATTATTTTTAACCGCCCACGAAAAAAATGGAGTGTTATAAGTTTAACGTGTGTATTCTGTGTGTCTATCTATGGCATATATCATATCTCGCGATGGACCCATATTCATTGAGTTGATCGAGATTGTTTTGATACAGGCGTTTGAAGATAATCAGCTTTTTATAGGTGTTTTTTTTACATATAATTATTTTCTGTGTCATTTCCATTGAGGCTTTCAAAATCAAATCCATTAATTTTCGTTTATACGATACCCATCTATAACCGTAACCGTAGAAAGTTGAAAATTTTATTTCTGGCAAAGTCACAATAAAGGAGCCTGCCAAAAACATATGATTACACGAATGCTGGCAACTGACTTCATATGAAAGCACCGTCTCTAACAAACACAAACGAAAACCAGGAAGGAAGGAATTGTCCCGAATTTGATGCTCAGAGTAGGTACAGTACCTACATACAATACGTAGTTAGTTACATATTATATTTACAACAAAATTAAAATAAGGTAACACTTTCATGTCCAACATTTTCGTAGCGCTACGTGCGTAGCCGATAGCATGGAAAAATGCATATGTAGCGAAATCTTACTTCGAGCAGAGCGCTTTGGTTAGCGATCGTGGAACTCCGTCGATAAGTTAATTACGAAGATATGTCTTACGGGCCTTTTCAAACATGTTACAGTAATTAATGTTTTCAATAGATTTTGTCTGTCATTACTTTCAGAAGAATGTGACGTCATTCCCTCATTAGAGCAAAGGAGTCGAATAAACAAACTTCGTACCCTAGATTACTTGCCAGCGTACTCTTTTCCGGGCTTTAACAATACTTACGGTAAAAGAACAAACAACTACCTGATTCCACTCACACTAAACAAGCTACCGACGCATATACTGTACGATACCATAAGTGTTGTTAAAAGCACTGGAAAGTGTAAAAAAGTCTTAAAGCATTACTTCTTAGAATATGAATCTCAAAATGACGATTAGAAAAACCACTTATTTAAATTAATAACCTGTAACAACTGACTTCAAACAAGCTTATCACGACCATTACGCACTATCGAACATGTTACGTGCCTAGCTAAAATGATAAATAAATGTGATTATTCAGTAATTTCTATCTTTTTTGAAGACGGTTGATTAAGTAGGTGCACTGTAACAAAGTAAACCTTACGCGGACCGAACCGCGCGATCTCGCCACTACTATATAAACCCTCCGGGTTTTCAAAAGTGGCTCTTATTATATACCAAAAAGGGCTGTAACTATTAATTTTATTTTTAATAAAAATAATAATAAATGTAAAAGGTATACTAATGACTAAGGTAATGTATATATAATAACAATTGAAATTTAAACACTAGAAACGTCAAAATCAGACAACGTCTGGCCGTTAAAACGCCACATTATCAAATCGAGCGACACTTTGACGTCACTTATATTACAAGTGTAAAGAGGAGTTGAGGAGTGTACTGACATTTTCTTATTTTGGCCATCAGAAAGTGTGTTTAAGTGATCATACCTTTATTCATTGAACTGTAAGGAATCACAAGGTATCGTTTAATTTAAGAGGTATTGTTTCTTTTGGACAAGAATAAAATATTGTAATTTTGCACCGCAATATCTAAAAAAGATAAACGTTTTTTCTTTTTAACCTTCTTAGGCGTTTAGATAGTTCTACGTTTGTTAAATACAGTTATTATGAAAAACATACGCATTGCATCTTCTCTATCATGGTTGTTTGCATGGACTGTCCCCTAGACGAGATACAATGTCAACATGAATAAGTAAGCTGGTCGGTGATGCCTGGTTTACTCCATGCATATGTTTGTTAGATATTTATTCCTCTACAAGCGTAGTGTTAATAGCAAACAGTATAACGCAAATGGGAGGTTATATTTTCTTTAATATTAAGAGAAGTAGGTCGAATGTCTTTTCAATGACAAGCTAGTGGGAATCCTTGCGTCTGTTCTCCACTATAGCTAGTTTCACGTGAGTTGAGGTCACGCACACATTAACAGTGTCATGTAATGACAGCGGGATTTTGAAATTAGTGTTCTTATATTGTACCGTTAGCAAATTCAACAGTAAAAAAAAAAGTAAGATAGACCAAAAAGTTTCTTCTAACTATTTTGTTAAGTATTATAATACTACATACAACAATTCATGGACTTCTATCAAAACAGAAAGTAAAAGATTTTGCTGATTTTAATTAAATAAATTGTTTATATGAATAAATAAAGGTCAGATATGTGTAGGCAAATGAATATAATATTAATTGTAGAAACCACAAAAAAGCAGAAAGATACCAGATAATGGAACCTAGGATTGATGATTTAACCGAAAACCATAACCTTGTTATCAATCTTAACGAATCAGATAAAGATATGCCAAGTCACGACGATTTATAAAAGCATTTTATGTTTATTTTTACTGTTTTTAATACCTTTTAAAAATATAATTAAGCATTTTTATTATTTACATTCACTCGCTCATTTCATTCATTCACTTTTTTCTTTTTTGCAATCAGTACTTCATGTAGCTATGTGTGTAATCATTCACCTCAACTTTCGTGGAACTACCTATACCTTACCTACACATGCCGACTACTTTGCTTCTGACATTAAAATATGTAACACGATGTGTATATTTATTCAATCCGTCACTGATTCCATCCATATTTAGAACGGTTACAAGAGGAATCACACCTAAGTAAATCCGCGAAGCCTTATATATGCCATTGTAGCGTCTATTGCCTGCACTGCTTTTAGACTAACTTCTTTAGTACCTACCAGGTTTGAAAATTCAAAACTTGTGCTACCAGTAGGTTTCAAGATCTGATTCTAACCAGTGCTTCGGATTTGACACCTTTAGCGATGATGGTCGTGTTTATTGCACATGAAATAAATGGTCACTGTCTCGTCCAAGCATATTTCATTGTCAGAAAGTAGCTTTGTCATTTATCTATCACATGATAAATATATGACCTCAATCTCACTCTCTCGTCGCCACATACTTCCTTGTCAGCAAGTAGCGGCTGACAAAGGTCAGAAAGTAGCGGCTGCTTTGTCATTTATCTATCGCGTGACAGATATATGGTGTCTCTCTCACTCTCTCGTGGCCACATACGTTGTCGGAAAGTAGCGGCTGCTTTGTCATCTATCGCGTGATAAACGGGTTACCTATTATTTGAGCGTATCAATCGCCTAGCCTATTAAGTGGACATTTTTTTGAAAAAGTATCTGCATATTTTTGGGTATATAAATAGTTAGAAATCCCATTAAATCTTCTTAATACATTCAAAGGCGATGTGCGACGGATTAATATAGGCGCAGACTCAAACGGTGAAACGACACGCCGCCGCCGTAAGGAACTCACCCGTTTGTTTTAAAAGTATTTAAAATAACAATATTATTAAACTTCAAAATTAGCAATACAGCTTATACAGCAGACAAGTAACTGGGCACATTATATTGTCTTCCGGTCGAATAGATAACAATAAACTTCGGCGACCTATACTTTGCAGCGATGTATAATTATTTCAATCTACATTATGCTACGCATATATGAAATGCCGTTCCCATTTTTGCCGATACTTAATGGTCCCCCGCTGGGGATATTCTATACCTATCTATTAAAGCTAATGTGCCCAAGCCACTGCCAAGGTCACATCGATCGACAGAGCGACAGAGATGCAGCTATCTGGGGTTAGAATCTACTCTTTCTAAAGGGAAATTTTCGTGGAAAGTTTAGTCCCAGACTGAGCAGACTGTTAGTAAACAAGGCTCGGTGTCTCGTAATTTATATAACAGGCTATTGTCACTTCGTTCGTATAAAATGGTTGCTCTTTTTTCGGTGAATGCCTGTTTCATCAGTTTCATCATTTCACTTGGCGTTTTATGGAGCGCCAAATGTGTCGGAGGGCTTTTAATCTTTGTTTTAATTTGTAATTTATAACGTTCAGCATTTTATTTCTATTATTTATACTAATTTGTTATGTAACATTAAACCTTTGTTACATAACAAATTGAGCAAGATTTTTTATTTACTCCAATTATTTATATCTAGACTGTTATAAAACTATATCGAGTTACCTAGCCCGGGTCATGATTATACGAAAAACCTACACAGTGCGATGCTCTACCTCTTTAAAATGGCATGCAATGGCTTCGATAGCGGAGGCTATCATCATGCATGATATTATCTCTCGGACTATTTCTGATGTTTTTTTTTGTTCTTATCACTTTAGAACGTGCGGATGGATTTTAACAATTTTTAATAACAGAGTAGTAAATCATCCAAGGATAGATTATAAGTTAATCTTTATCCGACTACGATGTAACGAAAATACGATTATGCTATTTTTCTCCTCCGTATGAATTGTAGGAATCTAGTTTATATAGCTATATAAAGGTAGTATAGGTAGCAGCTCGAGTGCCAACTGACTACGGAGGGTATGTTTTTTTGTGTTATAGGGGTCAAACAAGCTGATGGAATGGCCCGATGGTAAGCGATCACAGTCACCCAGGCTTAAAGTGGGTACGTAAACAAGATGGTAAACCATTGGAAAATACTGAGAAAATTAAAAAAACACTATGGGCAGGACAAGTGTTTATTGGCACAAAATGTGTTGCAAGTGGCTTTACCTACCTACTCTAGTAATTTGGCACGAGATCTGCCATACACCCTGTATATACGTATAAAGATATACGCGTAGAAGAAGCCTCAACTGACTGACTCATCAACGTTGCATCCAAAACCTTGGACCAAGTGAGCTGAAAATTTGCATAAGTGCTATAATATAAACCAAGATCAACCGGGCGTTTTGAAATTCTTACAGAAGCAACAAACTACGAGTAAGAATTAATGATTACACTGTATACTTTGCTTTTACCTGTTACAAAACTTTCTAGTAAATGGTAGCAAATATTGGAAGAGATGGGAACACTCATTAAAACTTTGCCTCTGTCCTCTCCACTTCCATCCCGTACAATGTATCCAAGCCAAATAAAAACCGGCCAAGAGCACGTCGGACCATGCTCAGTGTAGGGTTCGGCAGCTGTACGTACAAAAAAATGAAGTTCATATAAAAAAAATACTATATGAAAAAGTGCGCTAGCAAAAGAGCGTATTTTCACGGCACTTATGTCCTTTTGCTGAGAAGCGCAGTTTTTTGACAATCACTCAAAAACGTATCTTGTTGAAATATTTTTTGTTAAATAGAGGGGGCACAATTTAGGCAACTTTCCAAAACCTTATTTTACCTTAAACCTCGAAGTTGTTTTAGCAGACCTGTCGAAATATGTGCCACACATTGATCTTTGCTGAAAAATGTTTTTTTCAGTTTCGGTTACATGTATGTAGAGCCCCCAGAAATATATTTTTTTTTATTTTTAACTATCAAACTAAGTACAGGCTTAAACAAGACACCTGTACTCTAAATTTCATCAATAATATACACTAAAGATATACTAAAAACGTTGTTTTTAGGCTTTTTTAATGTTTCCCACACATATTCACCAGTGATAGCTTTCCTTTTTAACCGACTTCCAAAAAGGAGGAGGCTCTATGTTCGACTGTTTGTATTTTTTTTTATGTCTGTTCGTCAATTACTCTTTATGGTGCCAAATTAAATCTTTGTAGATAAGCCGTAGAAGGACCGGCAGACAGAGGAACAGATAAAGATATAGCGAAGCTATACCGGGTAGTTTGAGTACGGAACCCTAAACAAGTCTTACATGCAGAAAGTTTTGATGAATTGTATTCCCGGCTGCCCAATCACTAGCTGTTTGTCTCACAAAGTTGAAACTCATAACAGCGCTCACAATTAACGTTGCTATCGATACACGTTACCTTTGAGTGTAATTGTTATTGTTTAGGGAATAATGCAAAGAATAGTATAACAGAATTAACTCTAACTCTCTGTATGTTTTATGTGATCGACTATTTAGTTTAAAACAATTTGCACATATTGGACTTCACCTTACTGACGGCATCTTAACTTTGCTAAGTACAAGACTACGAGTAGGAATTGTGTTTAAATTTTAATACGAGGGCTACTCCGAAAGTTTTCAGCTGTTCTCATTATAATTCGCGGAATTATCATCCTAAATACAACTTAATTAGATTCAAGAAAATCTTTTAAACTTAAGATTAGAATTTAAGCAGAAGATTGTAGACGTTTAGTGAATTATTATTATTATTTTTAATTCTAAGTCACAGATTGCGATAGAAAAATTAATGTCTATATCTGGAAAACTTAATGTTCTGAATTATCCGCCCGCGATCCCCCGCTCGCACGCAGCGACACGTCTGACCCCAATACCGCCTTAATAGATAATAACGAACATACAGATTTCCCGACCCTGTAAAACTCTTAGCACCGGTAAAAATATATGTAGATAACTAACCGACTTCCAAAAAAAGAGGAGGTTCTATGTTCGACTGTTTGTATTTTTTTATGTATGTTCACCGATTACACCGCCAATTGTGGACCGATTGTAAAAATCTTTTTTTATTTGAAAGAATATTTTGTAGAATAGAAAGAAAAATACTTATACTCAGTGGTGTGCACAGGGTTTTTAGCCAAGGTTTCTCTGTGCCTATATGGAGACATGGTCGTTCAGGGCTTCAGGGTAGGCAGTTTCTCTGTGCCGATAAGGAGCCATGATCGTTCAGGGCTTCAGGGTAGGCAGTTTCTCTGTGCCTATATCGAGCCATGGTCGTTCAGGGTAGGCACCACCTTTGTGTCTATATGAACCGCACGCTACTGCTTACACTAATATCCTAAAATCATCTCTCATGTTACATTTTTCCTTAAAAAATGTTGAAATATAGTCATAAACCATATAACGGAACGCAGCATATGTTATCTGCTACTTGTTACACGACACGTGCGCCTCTTGCGGATTTTGTATGTAACTACTCAACTGTCATTGTGCTACCGTTACTTGCACTTGTGTCTCTTTGATTAAACTAGTTAATTTATTATAATAAATAGGTTTATTTCATTAGGTTATGGGCCCAACACGCTTCCACTGCGATAACCTGGATCTCATTAGAGGGACTATAATTTCCGACTTAAAAAAAAAAGGTGGAACAGGGCTTCTTTGGAGTATTTTGATTTTCCTCGGTTGTGGAAGCTCCGCTCGCTGACATCAGGATTTCGGTTTAAATTTAAATGTCACGTTTTTCAAATATTTTAGTTTATTTCAAGACAAAATGTTGCAATTGAAGTTGAATTATTTATTCCTGGTATTTTGGACCATATAATGCTAGTTATAAATGTCTTCTATAAATATATCTGTAACTTCAATATATTCAATATATTCAAATAAATAGCATTCTTATGCATTGATGCATATACATGATGGAGGATGATGAAATTTATGAACTTTTTAGGCTTGTATAAAAAAAGAGTTAAAGATTCACGTCACCACATAAAATACGCATATTAAAAGTTACAACACGGCACGTATGACCCCAATGCCGTCTCTGTTTGATAATAACGAACATAGCTAGCATTTTGCCAGCCTGACTCAACTAACTCTTAGGCCAAGTAAAGATCACGGCATAAAATAGGCATATAAAAAATTAGAACACGCCATGGTATGGATAATTCGTAAAACATGAAGGGAAATTACGTATACTAATATCCCTAAGGCATATCTCATCCACTTTACGTTTTCTCAACAAATACATACCTAACTTGGATCTCTTTAAAGATTAAGAAATACCGGTAATCCGTCTATATTTCAAAATTGATGGGTTTGCCTAATATCCGTAAAGAAAATCTATTTCTTAAACACAAGTAATTATTAAAGAGGCGCACTTCGTGGGGATTTCCTTAAATTATTAAAGCGGTGAAACGAGACAAAAAGTTTTCGTGAGATCGCATTATTACACAGAATATGCACGTGAAAGATATAAAATACCCATGACCACGTAATTGTCTGCCCGCGATCCCTGTGCCCACGCGGTGGTACGTCTGACCCCTTTTTCTTCGTGAATATACTAAAACCCGTCACACACTCAGCTTATATTACATATAATATGTAACACTCCCATGGTCTACGGTATACGGTTGCTCCCGTAGCCCGCAGCCCGTAGTACCGCTACGGCGTAGGCGCTCGTAGAAGCAGTAAAGGCTGGCAACGAACTTTTAAAAATAAACAATTGATCGTAATATGAGGTCGGTTAAAAATACAGTAGATGTTTTTAATTCTAATATACATCACAATGTTAATGTGCAAGAGAGCCGTAGAAGAAACAGAGTAACCGACACAGCTCGAATAATTGCGCATGCGTGGATAGCCTCCACAAGGTGGACTGATAACCTAGTGAAGGCCGTTGGAGCCCGTTAGAAGCGAGTGATGCAGAACCGGACATGGTGGCGTTCTTTGGATCAGGCCGTTGTCCAATGTGCGTCTTTTGACTGATCATGAATAAGTAATTACTTATAGCTAAATAGTAACCTTAAACGTAATTTGGTCCTAAACGCAATAATTGCCGCAGTTGACTAGAAGTTTTTCTTTCTGAATTTTAGTTACATTTATATATCTATTTATTGAACGAGAAACGTCTCAATGTTTGACTCCCAAAAGTCCAATAATTGACACCCTGTCTTTCACCTATTGTTATATCAGATTCACAAAATAAGGTTGAAGGTGCCAATTATTGGAGCAGTTTCGAACACTAGGGCGTTTACCTTAGAATTTTTAGAAAGTAAGGGAATCTTTGTCGCATTTCGGCAATGCTCGATGATCTGTAGGTATGGCCGCAGCTTCGCCGGCCGGCAAGCGTGCGCTTCTACATGTTTACATGCTAGTGGTGAGAGCAGTCTTATCGATAAAACACAATATTTATAATAACTGGTCTAGTGTGAACAATTTGCGCACTAAGAGTTCCGTGCGACTGTACGCAAACAACGTAAAAATCAGATTGCTTGTAATGTCTTTATTTTCCCCTTTATTTTAAACTAGCTTCTGCCCGCGACTTCGTCCGCCTTAAATTCGTTTATCGCGGATAAGGGTATTTTTCCGGGATGAAAAGTAGCCTATGTCCTTCCCCGGGACTCAAACTATCTCCATACCAAATTTCATCCAAATCGGTTAAGCAGTTTAAGCGTGAAGAGGTAACAGACAGACAGACAGACAGACAGACCGACAGACATACACACTTTCGCATTTATAATATTAGTATGGATAGTATGGATTATACTTTTATTATTTGTTGTTACAGCGCCCACGGACATTTTGTCCAAAAATGCAGTGTCTATATCTGAGTCCTTTTACAGACAGACAGAAATGCAGATGAGAAGTCTGCACTCTCTAGGTTTTTTTTATTTATTATCATAATTATAAACAAAATACATCTTAAATTTAATAGCATCGATAAACCAGTAGGTTTGTCTCGATGCTTCATTCCGCAGTTAGTGATACATTAATGATGCAATTGAATAGCTATAACAATTGCACTGCTTAGTAATAGTACTCAAGTAACATAGCCTTAGAAATAGTATTCACAGAATATGTTATCGCACTATAGTCACATCACATTCATAGGTCCATTAATCTCATTTCCCTCAACATTACCGCCAATTATTGAATAGTTGCCTGAATATCTAAAATTAGCCGCTTTGAAGTTGACTGTATATTCGAATAAACTGATTTGATCTTCAAACATAGCTATAAGGAATTGCAAACCTCATTATTGTAACACTGGTTTTAGGGATAATGAAAATATGTCATACGAGTATATGAGTATATTTCTTTGGTTATTTACATTTCTCATAATAGTACCGCTTCGGCAATTGCACAAAATATAGTTTCACGAAACCCTACCTTTCAGGTGTATACACATGTATTTTACGTGCTTCACAATTTAAATCAATTATATGTATAAAATATATTTCAAAGTACATTATTTAAATAACAATTAGATGTCATAATTATTTAGGCTAATACATGCATTTAAGAATGATCCCTTTTAAGTACCTACTTACAAAGCCCCTGTAGCATAAGCAAATCTCGTTCATATTCATAAGCAGACAAAGTCATATCAAATCGTTAGTGAATCATATTTTTATCGATATAAATATTTACCCTCGTCCCTACGCGGGCCCGGCCCAGCCCCTCACTCAGTCGGTGAAGCCGGGAGCTCGCGCGCGGACGTTATCCGCCATCTTGTTTCACCGCCGCTTACAATAATCACAAACCAATCAATCACCAATAACTCACTTACCCTCGGATATAACTAACGCAGGTAAGCCTGTTTTCAAATATTTGCGGGTTCAATTATTTTAAAGTCCACGGCGATGAGCCTTGGCTTCAAGGACGTTTTTGTTCCGCAACACTGCCGTAGTAAATATTCACGATTTTATTTTGTTTTCAATACGCGATCGAGTTATAGTAACGAGGAGTTTGTTTGTTTTGATATTGATTATTATGACATAACAATTAATGAATTATTGGAATGAACTCACGATTAAAACCGAGATATTAGAAATTGAAACCATACCTATAGAGATCCTACATAGATACGTGTCCATATTTCACACTTCATTTAAAATTTTCGACACGCTTATTATGGTTATGTATATTATGTTACTATTGATGTAAACTCGGTATATAACCATCGATCTCAGCAGACATAAGCCAAGGGTTAGCGCGGTTCGGTAACAATGATAAGAGACACGCCCCGACGAAACCGGGTCAATCCACTACCGGTTCAGTGAATTATAAAGCATTTCTACACCTAAATGAAAAAGCTAACCACCAACTGCAAGAAAGAAGGAGGATTTCGTACCATCCTAACAATTACGGCATAAGAAGCAAAGTTATTATACTCTAGCATATTCAAACTGAAACTGGAAATCTGATTTAAACTCTTACTCTCATTATTTATCTAATACTTAAAACTAAATGAAATATTTGGAAGTTACTAGATTTTTGTAAGTATATATGTTTTTGCGGCCACACCGCGTCACAACGAATGGACGCATAACAATATTTTTTGGTATACGGATAGCTGAACATTCGAGAACAATTACAAGACTTTATAGCTGACTACTTCTGAAGCATAAAAGAGTGTTATGATTGCTCCGCGAACGAAGGCAGCAACTTCTAGTATTTTTTAATAATAATCTATGTAGCATGTTAATCGTAGCAAAAAGGTTTTAAGCCCAGAAAACCTAAAACATATGACAAAAATAGATAACAACTCGAAACTAAAGTAATTACTGCACATTTCCTGCTGCACACACGAGCGCATGAAAGACGAATTTAGACTGCGCAGTGGTATATACTAGCTACATGAGATTTGTATTTAAACACAAACAGAAATCTATTTTTGGGATGACTATTTGAAGCTTGACCGAAGTTAAGGAACTATGAGGTTCGGTATTTGTGTAACTCAGATCAGGATCAATGATAATAGCCCACATAATATACTAATATACATTATACATACACATAGATATTAATTGTATATACATAAACATTAGAAACGTCGTGGGAATGTGAAATCCGACAAACTGATTCAGGTGTCTAATTGGAGTAAAAGAGAGGTAGGTATAAATATCGTGATATAAAAAGCTTAATTTTCGAGACATTCATAATTTTTGGACATTTAGTTAACACTTTCAGCGCCAAGAACCTGCTAGGTGGGTGCTCTGCTCGTAGTAATTTATCGCTACAAACGTTTTTCTCTATATTATCGGCTACGCGCGTAGCGCTACGAATATCGTGATCGTGAAAGTGTTAAATAAAACTTACATGCCTTAATCAATGTGACTTGGTCATTTTGCCCACGGAAATGAGAATTTAGTTTATTATTAGCCAGTTGTTATGATTTTACGTTACATAAAATTTTGTAATAGGCATAACACAGCAAAAATATTTCGATTTTATGAGTCTTCTTATTTACTCTTTAAGCTAAAGAATTGCTAAAAAGAAAGTACAGTCGTTAGTTAATTAATTAATTTGTTTATTAAATTGCGCAGCATACCTAACAGTTGAACCAAAGCACTGTGAAACTACACATTGCAATTTTACAAAAAAAAAACAGTACAAAAGGAATAATAAAAAATGAACACTGACTTTATTCTTATTTTTGTTCTGTTGAGACCGATTGTGTAAATTGATCGTTTAATAAAGCCAATAAACAGAAAAAAACTGAAAAGCTTCTTTCATTTCATATTACTTATTTTATGAAATGTTTGAATTGTGTTGTCTATACAATTTCTAATGTGTAAAAATTCGATTTAAATTCAGATTTAAACGTAAACTAAGTGACCTCTGAAGCGAGGAAGGTTAAAGTAGAGAGCAAATCTAGGTCTAAGGTGTTGAAGCGAAGTAGGTTTATTATATTTCGTTTGTAAAGTAATGTTTTACTTATGCGAATAGAGTAATATAATACTTATAGGTAGGACTACGTAATTTAGTTTCAGATCGACCATGAAACTGCAAGTGTAAAAGATCGTTTTTTTTTGTCTTATGTTACTGTAGTGGACTTGCTATATACCTTCTCCTTTCACTTATGTGTTACGTAATACGTAGTTTGATTGTCGAATAAGAGTTTATAGTAGGTAAACTATTCAGTCAGGTATACAGAATTTGTCGTTACTTGTCTGTGATCTGTAATATGTGTGAATCATCCAGGGAGAGACAACTAAGTATAAATAGTGTGCTTTCCTCGACCACATCAGTGGGTTGTTTGATAGAGCATACCTTAAAGCATTAAGTCCGCTATTTGTTTCTTGTATGGTGTCTTCCCTTGTCTTTCTCTCATGACTGAGGATCGTGGTCATCATCGGGTAGTTTACGCATGGAGTGGATGATTTGCCTCCAATCTGATCCAGTCTATTGCGCCCCTTAGGCTGGAAATTCATTGAAGCGGAGCGGAACGGAGGTGTGCCAAATAAACCAATCAAACTGCGTCGCTGTTGAAACCAACACGAGCAAATTTGAATCTGCGGAATGCGGTTAATTTCGCACAGTTCTGCTTCAATCGAGCCTCACGATTAAGCAGAATTTGGAGGAAGATTTTCAGTTCATCAGTCCGTCTGGTCGAAAACGGCCTCGACCATTTTTTTATATATATTTGCAATGTGCAGAACAACTTAAATCACATGGACACAACATACAAACTTTTATGTATTTTCTTCAATACTGAATCTTGTTAGGTCATAAACAAGGTTTTACACCGGCGTTTAAAACAGATAATAAATGTTTACTGGCTGTTCGGGCGAGCCTTGGTCTTGGCGTTTAACTCGGCGAATGAACGAGGTCAATGATAACTGAAGAACGTGGGAGGTCATTAGCATGGGTTTGCAATCGATTATCGTTTTCTTGCTGGTGTTACTGAGACAATGTATCTTCCTTGTCGGTGTCATGCTGGCTAGTGATCGTGGTCACGAACCGCTTGTACATTTTATACGGGTGAATATTTAAACCAGCTATAGTTTCTGATTTTTCAGCAAATCATATGGGAACATAATCTCAAATCCATCAATCCATGGATGTTAAATGTAAATATGGTCTGTGGATATTAATCGTCTTTAAAATATACGCCTGTATGAAAGTTACAACGCTGTATGCGTTTTATGCTAATATTAAAAAAATCCAAATAATATGTATATATATATATATATATATATATATATATTATGTTTAATTCTCTAAATAAAATATTTTTATGTTTTATAGGGTAATTTATTTATTCTTATGCTTAACATCGGACGCAGAAGACTTCGCAATAGGGTACAATAATGCATACATTCTCACTATTCATTAAATTCTATCCGATAAATATTATCACCGAAACTATACTACAACACTTATTTTTGCACATTTGAATATGACTAAAGCTAAATAAAACGAAGCAATTTGGATATTATATTTAAGAACACCTTATTTATTCCGTGCTTAGCTTTAGGTACTCTGAGAATTAAATAAAGTAAAAAATATATATGATTCAAATATATTTTATGAGTGTTAGTATATGTACATTGACAATAACAAGTAGTCGTGATTTTTAAGAAAATAACTTAATTTACTACGTTTGTTTGTTGACTTGATAACTAAATTAAAACCCGCTTATAAATGCGTGTCAAAATTCCCTTGTTCCGTACTTCATAGCATTAGAACACGACCTATGCGCAAAATAATTATCGATACACACAAGTCTACATTAAATTCTATAATAATATAACAGTCAGTGCCTCGAGTAGTCTCTCTCCCTCAGTGCTACGTGATGCGTAGCACGTCCGCGCTTGCTGCGCCACACCGCTACCAAGGCTACTACGCATTTCCCGGTACCCTATACCCTCCGCTTACGTAAGAACGTAGCGTCTCACCTTTTGTTTGATTCGGGAGGCCACGGATAAACATTTCTCATAAATTGTTTGAAGAAGTTAATTTGTTTTGAAACAAAAGCATTTGTAAACAAAAGATATTGAGTAGGTAAGTGAAACCCCGTAAACATTCGAATGAATTATTTTACTGTATTTTTTACCTGATTCCGTCTGACGAAGGGTTGTTTATTTATATCTTCTTTCGTGACGCCAGAACGACACATACAAACATACAAAAAATAAACTCATTTTTCGATTTAGTGACCTCCAAATAGCCCGTTACAATCATTTTTTATTTTTAAGTCGCCATTTTATTTATTTTGAAGTCGGTTCTATTTTTATTTACAGTTTTTAATTTGCATAATTCAATAAGTAACATAATTCGTAGATGCGTAGGAAGAACATCACGTCGTTGCATAATGTAACAAACAGAAACAAGTGTATCCTTATCCTTACTATATTATAAACGTGAAAGTATGTATGTACGTTCCACTATTGCGCAAAATCTACACAACAGATTTGCGTAAAACTCTTCAGTAATATAGCTTAGATATCAGAATAGGACATAGGTTACAATTTTCGAGGATATTCATTCATAAAATGGGTTTTTTTTAACGATAAATGGAAAAGTCTTAGGAAACCCCGAGTTTTGTTCATTGTGACATTTCTATTGCGAAGAATTATATCAACAAACAGTTTCTAGGAAACCTATTTGACATGGACGTATCAAAGCATGGTTTAAAAATAAGATAAATACATAAAACGGGTTCTTTTCAACAATAAATGGATAATCATCATTTTTTGTTAACTCTGAAATTTTTATTCCAAAGAATTATCTATACATCTTATAAAACTCATGCGTTACTGACCTATTGACAGGCAACGCACAGCCTAAACCGCTAAAGATACTAGCATGAAATTTGGAACGTATATTCTTTATAGTACGTGGTCGTGTACTAAGAAAGGATTTTTTGAAATTCAATCCTTAAGGGGGTGAAATAGGGGTTAAACCGTTGTATCGAAATCGTTCATTTGGAAAGTTATAAACTTGAATCTTTGTATAAAGGTTTCTTACAAAACAAAAGAAATGATTTAGCTTTTTTAGCTTTTTTATGCTATAAAAAATCATTCCAAAAGGGAGTTAAAAAAAAGTTGAAAGTTTGTGTGGGAAACATGTCGTTTTTACAGTTAGACTTTTAAAACTTCGGTCACCACCTTCGGGCACAATGTACAGTGAAAAACATTGATAAGGGCATCTTTTCCAATTCATCCCTTGAAGGGGTTAAGATAAGGGTTGGAAAGATCACATAAGTAATGTGTGATTTTTAATGTTAAACTGTGGCTAGAAACATGACAGCAGGACAGCAGGTTTCTTTTATAATAGGAAGAGCAGAAATATATTTTTTAATGAATTATTAAAGAAAAACACGAAGAGAGCGGGAGGGAGGGTGGAGAGAGAGAGGGAGAGAGAGGGAGGGAGGGAGAGAGAGAGACCGGAAGGGAGGGAGAGAGAGGGAGAGACAGAGAGGAAGAGAGGGAGGGAGAGGGCGGGAGAGACAGAGAGAGGCAAAGAGGGAGGGAGAGTGAGGGAGAGAGGGAGGAAGGGGAGGAAGAGAGGGAGAGAAAGGGGGAGAGAGTAGGGAAGAAAAGGAGGGAGGGAGGGAGAGAGAGTGAGAAAGAGGGGGACGGAGGGAGGGAGAGTTAGAGAGAGAGCGAGAGAGAGAGGGCGGGAGAGACAAAAAAATGATGTCGAAGTAAAATTATGACGTCACTTCGCCCTTCCGTCTAGCAGGCGTTCAAATTAAAAGTGCCAGTGTTGCCTTCTTATGGAATAATGTTCAATATCCCCATTTTTTCACTCTATATCCGTTGGTCGCTGAATATCTTCTGAATATATATTTTTTGTAACGTTAACAGCATCGGGCAACTGAAAGAAAAAAGTTCTCTTCATTTATATCTCTGGTTTTACCTAAAATCTACGCGGACGAAGTCGCGGGCGGCCGCTAGTAATGAAATATATATGAAACCAAGCATGCACTTATTTCTTAGACAGCTCTCATTAAGATATACATTCATTCATCTTCACTGTGACAAAATCACTTGATTATAAATGACCTAAATACAAGCCAGACAGAAAACTATAGAACGGCAAGAATTTGATATACATCCTACACCACATTTACCTAAATAACCATAACGGACAAAATTCGGAAAAATAAAACGAGCGCAATTGTAAGCGGACCGAACCGCGCGATCTCGCCACTACTACATAAACCCTCCGGGTTTTCAATAGTGGCTCTTATTATATACCAAAAATTGCTGTAACTATTAATAAATTTTATTTTTAATAAAAAACAAAACAAGAAGTTAATGACGACATAATATGCAAATTTTCTCCGACAAGAATATCTAATATTTTGTTCTGGAAATTGAATCTAAATTAAGGTAAAATGTTAAATATGTAAACATCAGTGGCGTGGCCCAAGAAAAGGCTTATAACCACCTTTTCTTTAAATATCAGTACATGAATACGCTTTCGCCTTCCTTGTAATGTTCCTAACGCCGCGCTTCTGATACACATACCACATTTATAAATACATACACATACATTCCACTGACTTGAGCCACAACGGTGAAAGGACCAGTTAAACAATCGACGAATTATGGGGGGGAAGGATTAAGTATATTCTTTAAGGTGAGCTTTCAAGGGAACTACTGTGAAAAGAGATACGCCGTATCATGTTAGCCTAAACTTTTTTTCCAATAGTTCATGGTAAAGCGTAATAATCATAATATCTATACCTACAATAATATCCAATTGACTACCGTTATCTAAAACATTTCCTGGTAGATGCGTAGGAAGCACGTCACATCGTATTGATTTCGTGGACACCGTAGCTTTAGCCTTGAAGACACGCCAAATTCCGGCCCGGCCTTTGTTGAAGTTCAGATTTTG
This sequence comes from Hedya salicella, assembly GCA_905404275.2. Taxonomy (NCBI): domain Eukaryota; kingdom Metazoa; phylum Arthropoda; class Insecta; order Lepidoptera; family Tortricidae; genus Hedya; species Hedya salicella. Next base: position 14,621,805 of record FR990100.1, on the reverse strand, counting down.
ATGCAGAATATCAAATGAAGAAGACACTGCAGTAGGGTACACAATAGTAGGGTAATCTAATCACTCTTTAAAGCATAATTGACACTTGTTCCATTCTACTATTTTAGCGCTACTATTTTTTCGCATCTTTACGTAAAAAGCATAGTGTGCAAAAGGTGACAGTCAGTTTCCGTTTATAATTATAGAGCAGGTAACGCAGTGGTCATCGATTTACGGTCACTTTAGTATTAAAATATGGTATTTACCGCTGCCTTTATAAGAGTCCATAAATCGGTTACGAAACTTATGCCTAGTATGTTAATTTTATAAATCTTTCCTTGAATATTGGTTATTTATTTGAAAAACTATAGTTGTTAATGAAAAGAGAATGACCCACTTACCGTTAATACTTATTTGTGCAAGGCGTTTTTTGCTGCGAGTGCCGATGCTGAATCCCGAGCAAGCAAAGAAATCTATAACTCGTACAACGGCACGAAATCCATAAAAACTTGGGTCTCTTGTGAAACAAATCTACAATTTTTCACCTCAGCAGTGCGAACGTTACAATTACGTATTTTATGTACTTCTTATTTTAACCTTACACGTGTATTTTTTCCACACAAATTAATAATTATAGCGTAATAGATGATGAAAATATTTACAATGTGTATCACTCTATTTTCCTAAAACGGAACCCTTATAGTTTCGTCATCTCCGTTCGCCCGTCCGTCCGTATGTCACTGGCATTTTACTCAAAAACTACTCGAATATATACTGATGAAATTTGGAGGATAGGTGTCTTGTATAAGCCGCCACTTAGTTTGATAGTTAAATAATAATAAAATATATTTCTAAGGGGGACACTCCATACATATAACCGAAACTGAAAAAATAATTCAATAAATATCAATGTGTGGCACATATTTCGACAGTTCTGTAAAAAATTTGAGGTTCCTAAAAAAATTTTTTTGCTTACTGAACATTTTGGGAAATAATCGCTCCAAAAGTTGCATAAATTGTGCCCCCCCCCCCCTCCATTTTCTAAACCGTAAGTCCAAAAAAAAACCGATGTAAAAAATGATCGGAGGGCAAGTGTTTCTGTGATGAGCTCGAATGTTTGTTCCTGAGTCTTGGATGTATTCTATGTATTTAAGTATTGTAATTTATCTATATATTTTGTATATCGTCGCCTAGTACACATAGTACAAGCTTTGCTTAGTTTGGGACTAGGTCGATTTGTGTAAGATTGTCCCTGATATTTATTTATTTATTTTAAAAAAAAGGAAAGAAAAAAAAAGGATATGCCGTTTTGGAGGTATTGCCGAAAACCTGCGCTTCTCAGCAAAAGGGTGTAAGTGCCGTGGAGATACGCTCTTTTACTAGTGCTCTTTTTCATATCGTATTTTCTTCATCTGTAGTGCATTTTTTTGTAGGAACGGCTGCGGAACCCTACACTGAGCATGGTCCGACATGCTCTTGGCCGGTTTTTTTAAAGTAACGTTCACTACCTTCCAACAAATACATAACTGGAAATTGATGTCTACAAAATAAATGTCATGTTTATTTATTGTTTGAATAATCCAATATAATGTTTCGTCCCGTAATATTTATTTATTTTAGATTTGCGAGACAAACCATTGTAGCAAAACAGATAACTAAAACAAAAATAATTCGAATGCCACAAAATTTCTAAAAGTAGGTAACTGGAAACTACAACCACGATGAAATAGATAGGTCAAACTAGATTTTTTTATTTACTAGTTAAAGTTGAAATACTTCGTCTTTTTCTACAACAGTTAGTTATATAAAATGAGTCTATTTTATACTAGGGGGCACCTTCTAGTCTACAATAGACTTCCTTCGCGGAAGAGAAAAAGTCATAACCCCTCTTTCTTTCTTCAGCGTAGTCGGGTAAAATGTATAAATGTATAACCATCTGGAGATGCCAAGCTACTCGTATACGAAAAATATTTGAAATCCGTTTAGCCGGTTTGGTGTGATGAAGCCACACCGACACATACAAACATTCAAAAAAAAATCACATTTTTCGATTTAGTGAGCTCCAAATAGCCTGTTACAATCATTTTTTTGAAAATAGCTTCAATGACATTTCATTTTTACAACTTTATAATAAAGTAAACGCAGGTATTACCGACCCCCTTAAGGCAATTTCAAAATGTACCATCATTTTTAAGGATACTGATTGCTCTCAGATTCACGTTGTTATTTTTTTATGTTAGTATTACGTATAGAATCTATATTTCCTATTTTAAAGGCTTTTGAACAAAGGTTAATGATTTATAAAATAAGTTATATAGCGAATAAGTCGATTGTTGCTAATACCGACTCATAAACATGGCTGTGAGGCTATTAACGATTTTTATGCAGCTATCACCGATCGTATCGAAATAAATCAAAAGAAAATGTGCGTTATTATTAAAACTTTTATTTTAATTGATACTAAAGTAGGAATTAATGTATTAATTATTCCTGCTTCATCGTTTCTAGACTTATATCAAAACAATGGTGAGCCTTGCCGCCTTCGTTGTAACAAATTGTCACAATTAAAATGAGAAATTTGTGCATTGTTAAAATTTCCGTATCATGTTTGAAATCATGTGGTCAAGAAGCATGCTTCCCAGCACGTAAACGCAAATCTTGAATTGATAGGGAAATTTTTATATACCACAATATTCTAATTTTTTATTGTGCTAATTTGTACCACCTACCTACGAATTCGTGTCTCAGCGGTTCTGGACTTATAACGATACAAAGGTGCAAGGTGGTACCAATTGGCACAATCATAATGAGGAATTTGTGCATTATTAAAATCTCTTTACCATATAGTGGTTTGGCCAGGTAGTATCACGCCACAAAGTAGGCGAGATATCCAATAATATAAATACGATCGGTAATAGCTTCTTATTGTTGCTACTACCGACTCCTATGGATCGGTAATACAATTTGTAAGTGCAAACATATAATTTGGAATTCTATATCCCAGCACTACGATATGGTAACTCGCAGCATACTTAATAAAAAGTTGATTTACCTCAAACTCGCAGGAATCGCATTTAGCAATGTTTGAGCTGCTGGGGTGAGAAAGCTATTTTCAGAAATATGCGTGCCTACGGAAATAACACTTCATCACTTTGTTTTGCGCATTTTTAACGTAGATGCGTAGGAAGTACGCCACATCGTATCGATTTCGTGCAAACTGTAGCTTTAGCCTTGAAGAGACGCCAAACTCCGGCCCGGCCTTTGTTGAGGCTCAGATGTAGCCAAGCGTATATCTGAGCAAATGTGTGGTTTTCTAGGTCACAGCAGATCTTTGTTCCCATACTTATATAAGTTTCTAGTAATTAGACTTTAAATTCTATTTTCCATTTTAGAAAAATGATATCATTTCCATATTAACTATATGTACAATTACTACATGTATGAAGGGCATTGTTAAGTTTTTGAGTTATACAAATCGTATAGTGGTATGTTGTAATGTAACCTGGACTGGATCTATTGATCGCGTGCCAACGACGAATTGCCGTGTCAAATGACACCCTCTATAATAATTAATAGTCCGTTTTTGGGATTCTAAAGTTTAATTACATAGTTTCCTGTGACCTTTGGTATTTGCGAATTGTACATAAAGACGCTACCTTACATATCTACGTAGATACGAGTATCATTGAGGATTTTCCTCGGAACTCTGCTCTATTAGCGTAAACTTAAAAGTAAATAGCGTAAGATTTCACCTGATTACCATGTTGTCACCTATGTTGTTGACATTAGTGACACGAACTCACCGCTTCTAAATTAGAGTTTTCTCGTGGAAATTATCGATTAGGTTACTTATACTCAGAAAATATATACATTTGGGGAGGTTGCCATAGGTGTGTGCAATTTTTATTTAAGATAATGATGGGCATTAATAGTTATTGTTTTTTGCTTTATTAATCAAACAATACCAAAGTAATATGAAATTTATCGTAGTTGCGCCTGGAAAACGGCTGTGTGCGCTATATAGCACTTGCGAAACAATACCATAATTTAACCCCTCGTATGCTAAGACGCGTATCCGTGACCGTTCATGAACTGCGTAAGACAGATACGTTCTAAATCGACAACGCTGACAGCCTCCTACTGACGTAAAGTTGCCGCACCAATGTGTCAAATCCTGAAACGGTTCAAGCATACAACCTGGTTGCCGTACATAGCGAATTTTTCAGGCAAAATGACGCCTCCCTTAAAGATGATGCTACCGAATGTATGTTCTTTGATCTTCATGTGTTTGGGTAATACTGATTCTAGAACTTAGCCGTCTTTCCTGTGGACAACGCAATAGTTAAGGGCTTCGGTACATATAACTGATATTTTTATCGCTTAGATCTAGAGTATTAATCAATTTTTACATCGCCTATAGGGCACTAAGAAAAATTAGTATTTAAAGCCCTTAACTTTCGGGTGTCCACAGGAAAAACGCATAACGCTAACTCATGCTAAAAATCAGTATGACCCGTTTGTGTAGTCAAACACCCTGCTGAAAAAATTCGTCATTCTAACTGTACTATGAGTTAATAGTCCTGCGGAGTGCGGACTGTTTGGTGATCAATATCATCAATTAATGCATGATTGGTCATCCATCACGCTAAATCAACCTGTCGGACGGATCGCCTCGCCCGCTAATGGAATCCCGCAGAGTCAAGCGTGAACTTTGCTGAAGGTCCGGGACACCGTTTGGGATAGTTTCAGATTGCTTGGACTATTAACATTACATGAGTGTAATCTTTTATGTCTTTTAACCCAATGACCACCTGGGAATACAATATTTAAATCTCGCCTAAATAGAACAAGGGTAACATTTCATAATGTATTGCTGAGATCAATAAGTAGGTACAACAGTATAAGGAAATTCAATAATTTTCAAGGAAATAACACGCTTCAAGAATAACTCCAAGATGTTTAATTTCCTGCGCCCTCTTTGCGGATCTTAAAAAGTGTATATCGCATACGAATACCTTCTTATACAACAGTGTTGCGAGACTCTTAGTTGCGTGAAATAATGTACTTAATGACATTGTCTATCTCTTTATTTTGAATCCAGTATGAGCGAGACAGCCGATGATATGTCGTAGCAGCCGGTTTTGGTAGCCCGAAGTTGCAGAGAACGTAAAACCTTACCATTCACCACGGAAGGACTTAAAGCATTTAACTACTGGATGACAAGCCGCTCTCCATTGGTTTAATGCTCTCAGTGAAAAGAGGAACTAAGTTTACCTCTTTCTATTTTTAACTAATTATACTAATAATAATAAGGTTTTATTTTTGTTTCAGATTTCGCCTGCATCGCTTCTGCGACTTCTGATAGATTTTTCCACATCAGTGTCAAAATCACAGTACTCAAAATGACAGACGATAAATGAACAAAATCAGCCGCGTGAAACTTTTGCTTTTACAATACAGCTGTGAAAGTGCCACCCTTGTGATCATGGAGAAATCCCACTAGTGTTGTGAGCTAGCAAGCTCCTCCCACCCCGCTCGACCCATCAATGCTAAACTACAGACTAGTTTCAACGCATTTCTTGAAGCAGCCGTAAATCTCATAAGTAGCGAATATAATATTGACTGTTTGTGTCGTACCAATATGTGCCGCGACCGAGATATGTCGGTGCAGAGGAGTGACATCATCAAATAGACGGACCTCTTAGACTATACATAAATTATATAAGTTCAGTGTCAAGTTTCCGCCAAAACGGCGCGCGCTTTCGCCCTGCCGTTTCGTTTTGTTTATTTCAGTTTGTTTTATATCAAAGGATAAGCAATAAACCGGTGGTTAAGCGTTTGGTTTTGGATTTCTGGACGGCGTTCAGCCCACAAGGGCCCTGAGCGACCTGGCAAGCCGAAGTCGGGACAACATTTCCAGGATATTGGACTCCATAGTTGGTGTTGCAAGATACTGCATTGTAAGTATACCTGACACTACTTACCTTAAGTGATATTGTTTAATTGGCGCCCAAGTCGAGACATGACGCTATATATCAGCATATCGGATATGAATTAGAGCGCGCTTATATTTTAGAGCTATTTTTAATTGCTCCTGAAGCTCAAAAACGTTCATGTGTTAGAATTTGGCTACGAACTCATTAAAATGCAATGCCAATCGATGAACCATAGACTAAATGTTACCATGTAGGTATTGTAGGTACCTACTGTTCGCGACAAGCCGATTTGGCTATCGGGGCGCCAGCCGAGCGGCGGGTGTAAGTTGTACATCATTTCCAGCATGCCGCTCGTGTTACTCCATGTTAACTTTTTGAACCTACCTTAATCTTTAAAGCGTTGGTCAGGTCTTAATAGCCGTATATTTATTCTAATACTATCTAGTTTAATTAGATTCACAACGCATCACTAAAAGAAGCTTATATCGGACGTAACACGCGTGTGATTCTCCTCGGCAAACATCGACATAAATAAAATAATTAATCAGGGACAATCTCACACAAACAGACCTTGTCCCGAACTAAGCAAAGCTTGTACTATGGGTACTAGGTGACAATATCCATACTAATATTATAAATGCGAAAGTGTGTCTGTCTGTCTGTCTGTCTGTCTGTTACCTCTTCACGCTTAAACCGCTGAACCGATTTGGATGAAATTTGGTATGGAGATAGTTTGAGTCCCGGGGAAGGATATAGGCTACCTTTTATTCCGGAAAAATACCCTTATCCGCGATAAACGAATTTAAGGCGGACGAAGTCGCGGGCAGAAGCTAGTACATAATATATAGAGAAATTTATAATACTTAAATACCTAGAATACATCCAAGACCCAGGCACAAACGTACGTGCTCATCACGCAAGCACTTGCCCTGGCTGTTGTGCAACCCACTGTGCCAAACGTGTCGTCATAAGAGCTAAAATCGAATTATCTACTTGTATGCTCCGTATCAACTTTGTTGTATTTGTTTTCATAAAAACCAAAGCTGTTTATTGTCATGTTGGTTACGCGTGGAAGGCATGTAGGGATTATATTGTTAACATAACATGTACCTCTCTCGTACATTTTCTGTACACGTGAGTAGAAACAAAAACAAATTAAGTTAGGCTATTGATTTAATGGCCCTAAAACGATCGAGCGCAATGATGTCTCGTTCACTCAAGAAACTTGAATTGATACAAATCTGTAAGATATCTTCGTAGAACATGCATAAGAATTCGTGAAAGGGAGGTACAATACAATATCATATACATACAGTCTCAAAAGTATCTGGCCAATAGTACATATTATGAACTTAGTCGTTGTAAAATTGTTAGAACGCCGTGGCAGTCTCATTTTTTATAGTTTGTAAAATCTCAAGCAGTTGACCGCGCTCCAGTACAGTCAACTGCATAAATAAGTTATCATTTAGTAACCTTGTCATTTTATATCGTCGTGTTTGAAATGTTATACGAAATTGTCAAACGATTAAAAGCGACAAGGTACAGAAATCATCACTTATTTATGACGGTGACTGTACCTAGTTTTCGATGTTTGCCTTGGAATCGTACTGTAGTATAGAAAAGTTTCTACTAATAATAAACACTAGTAGTAAGTGAATGTTAGACAAAATAGATTAGTAAAAGCATGGAGATAGCGTAGTTGTAATTTACGCGAGTTAGAAGATTAATTAATCGCAAAATTTGTTATGAAGGTGTAGAGTTCTCGTATCGGACTTTATTCAGTTAGATAAATCTAAAGCTTTACTTATGACTTCACCTGCGTCAACATAGTTTTCTGGACTTGAGGTGTGCCAAAGTTCCATCTTTATCAGATATTTGTAGGACAGTTTTCTCGTTAGTGAGTAGCAAACCTCTAAATGTTCTCAAAAACAGTTGGATAAGTTTAGTAGCACTAAGAAGTCTGTTTCAAGTACAGCAACGTTCAAGCTTGTTTTTAAAAGAAGTTTTTAGTTACCGTCTTCATTAAATTACTCTATTCCCACAACAATAGAATCAATGCTAAGTGATGTATGAATGCGTTCGTAATTTTGATATTTTTAAAACTGAGTGTAACTATCTAAGTTATGTCAAAAATTACGAGATTAATTAGGAGTTTCTGACAGATAGGCACAGTCAGCATCAAAAAATAGTCTGTAGCATCCAAATCAATACATAGACGATTTTTAGGGTTCCGTTCCCAAAGGGTAAAACGGGACCCTATTACTACGACTTCGCTGTCCGTCCGTCCGTCTGTCGGTCTCTCTGTTTGTCTGTCTACCACCAGGCTGTATCAAATGAACCGTGATAGCTAGAAAGTTGAAAATGTTCAGATCATGTATGTCTGGTACCGCTATAACAACAAATACCAAAAACAGTATAATTTTATGTCTGTCTACATCTGGACTGGATTTTCATAGATACAAACATTTGTAGCGTTTATTTTTATTTTTTTTCTTTTGGTAGTAGTACCAACCCTAGCATTTGTAATGGATTTGGGTATAATGTATATACATACCCCATTACATTTGTAACACGTACCTACTAATAATTTAACTTCATTTTGTAATTGGTAATCTTTAGGATTGCAGACTGTAAAGAACTGTTGTCCAGTTAATATGCATAATTTATTAGTCAATAATCTCTTCATAATTGACTTAGGAAAATAAATAATTAAATAACATAAATGACGAATTTGTTGCTCTTATTTTGTAAAATGTGTACAAAATATGTCATATCTTTAATCTTGTGTCAACCCTATGTCATTGTTTCAATGAATTTGCTCCACTGATAACGAGTCTGGTGGGGATTTTACTATAGACTAAAGAACTCTTATTCAGTATTATCGTATTTTTTTAAATATAATGCGCCTAGATAATAAGAAACAGGGTTTTAGTTTGAAAATGCCTAATCGTAGATCATAGGAACGGATCGTATGTAACGTGTCTATATTTTATTTAGCATTTTACAAATCTAATAGTTTTGTGCTTGATTTGATTTCCATACAAAAGTTCAACCCGTATCCCCCGTTAGAGGACGATGCCGTGCGTTGTCAGTCACAGTATGCTGTTTAATAGAAAGTTAATGTCATGTGTGTACAAATACCTACATTTAAAAATACTAGAGTAAAACAATATTTCTGGGACTTATTCCGTTCAATTCCCGTCGCAGTATTACTTGCTGCAAATATCGGTCACATCGCCAGTTCGAGTTGTCGCAAACAGTACCTACAAGTATGTGTATGAACGAGTATTTAGAGTATTTCAGTTGCACTAGATCCATACATGGTTTAATTTCAGAATCCTCACATAACGGCCTTTGGAAATTGGGGATTTTATTTCGAGTCTAAAGTTTTAAGTCAGAAGCGAACATGGTACAATTGGAAATTCAGCAGGTACTTTTAAAATTCATAGGTGGTGGTGGGGCTTCACATTATGACATCATTATGTAGAAAGTAGTGAACCTATTCTGTTTACAAATGATAGCTTTATATTCGCTTCTATTTATTCACACTGGTACTGGAAAAGTCGCTGAAAATTAATAAGAAAACTGTTATGTGGAGTCACACTTTAAGAAAGGCGATACTTTTCTTGTAACCATTAGTTTCTAAATTTTGAAATCTTTGTGCGTAGGTACGTAACAAAGCCGTTATTTGACAAAAAAAAGCTTGTTTTATACGATTTCATAGTAGTTCAAATTAATTGCTTTAAAAATGTATGCATTTAAGTAATATTTTATACCTAATTACGTATAATTATGTATATTACCTGAATAGTGATTATAAAAGACACCATATCCCAAGCATTTAAACACCTGTTCATTCACAAATCCGAATCCCATTTGAATCCGCAACTATCAGCTTTACCCACCTCGAGAATCACATGTGCGCACGATACACCAATACATTGTACTAACTGGTAGGGTTACGGGCACGAAAACGAGTGCTCGAGCGAGCGGCCCGTTGTTATAACTGGGCTCGGGTGGCGTGCGCAGTGCTGCGAGCGGGAGCGGGAGCGGGAGCGAGAGCGAGCGCGGGACGCAGACGAAATGGCGGCGCCCGAATGCGAGCGGGAAGCGCGCAAGCGGCGAGAGCGCCGCGACTCCGGCTGCGCGCACGAGCGGAAAGAAAGGCGGCCTCACAGCGAAGAGCGGGCACCACCGCCGCCGCCTCCACCGCCACTGCACGACTATAATCGTCTAGAGGTTAGTTTCGATATTGCCACGTATACTATTGGGTCGTTCTTCTTTTTTAACGCCATTGAAACAATTCACCATTCATCATAATTGCGGTATAAACAACATACTTCTTAATTTATTTTAAACAAGAAGGTGCCCCTAACTTCGTCAGCGCAGGACCAAATAATCATAATCCCCCTTTACAGTAGTACGACGCCACAACGACACATAGTTACAAACGTGAAAAAAATACGGTTCTCTTATTTTTTTGAAAATATGTACTCAATGAACAGACATTTCATTTTTACAACTTCATAGAAATGAATAGATGTTAAATTATTTTTATCATTACAATATTTAAAATGATTAGCGTCGTCGTAACTTTGCTCTGATTTTTTAAAATCGATTTTTTTTTTCTCTTTTGCGTAACGTGGTAGAGGCGTTATTTACACCTCCGTGACGCACTTTTAGTATGGAGCTATTGTCGGTAAAAAAGAATATCGACTTATTATCCATTATTATTATTATGGGTATCAAAAAAATGGATTAAGCAACTTGAGTAATTATTATAATTTTTTTACATTATTTTGGCCTTCTTTTGAATACGTTTCATTGCCTGGAAATTAAAGAGTTTATTATCGATCTTTACATACATATAATTGTGTCAGTTAATAAACTTTACGAGCGTATCTATTGCAGTCACATTCTAATTATCATAGTATAGTACATACAAGACGTCTAACTTTATCTGAGGCCTTACAAAAGCCGTGGGATAAATATTTTTACTTTTATCTCACGTGTGTAAAATCAGGGTTTGTTCTTATCTTGTTTTAGAAAACGCAAGATTAAGAAATCTATTTGTGATTATTCCCTAGTATGCTATCATTTTGACTCGCTGTCTGTTCAGTCGGAGCGTCGAGCGGAGCGTTTATCGCGAGCGCGCCGTCCGCAGTTCGGCGGCAAGCGGCGGCGGGCCCCCGCCCGCCAGCACAAACAACCCAAGGAAAACGAGTTTGCGGACGACGTGCAATGTTCCACCCCACCGCACTTGGACTTCACTGTCTTGCAGAAACCACAACGTATGTTTGAAAGTTACAAAAATTCATATTGGAAATTCAGTGCCCGCTAACACTGACAACCTAAGAACACTGAAGGATTATTTTCACTTGAATGATCTTTCTGATCACTAAAGACGAGGCATTCATAAAATCCGATTCTAACTGGTTTGCTAAATATCCCTATGTCATCTTATCCTACTTTATTTTAATATTTTCTTCTGTTTCCGCGATTATTTCTCATTTAAATAAAACAATTCAACGGATTATATCGCATATATTATCTCATTTGAGTTCCCGACGTTTCGGTAGCTTTTCAGCTTTCCATGGTCACGGGTGGTCACCCGTGTTTCCATGGTCCACCCAAGACCATGGAAAGTTGAAAAGCTTCCGAAACGTCGGGGACTCAAATGAGAAAATATACGCTATATGTAATCCGTAAATTGTTCTACTTTATTTTCTTTATATCAGAAGCTTACTGACGCATGTTTGGCGCAATACTGATTGTTTCTCTCTGACTACTAACAGTATGCGAGGAACCAGAGACCTTGGACGCCGGCGCGCTGCTCGACGCAGCGGCGGCAGCGGAGGACGCGGCGGCCGCCGAGCGGGCACGCCGCGACGAGCGCAGTGTTGCGCCGCACTCGCGCCGTGACCAGCCCGCTCCCGACCGTCGTCTGGACAAGATCAACAAGAAGGTATATGTATATATTGTAACTAGCTTTTGCCCGCGACTTCGTCCGTGTATAGCTTTAATTAAAAAAAATCCTCCTAAGTGCGCCTCTACATATTTACATTTTCGGCTGATTGAGATTTCGCAGCAACATTACTCGAGCACCCACTTTTAACATAAGTATGTGAGAAGGTAGGTCGGTTGGGTTAAGTGCATTTAAAAACTCTACGCGATAGTTTATGGCATCATCCGTGTTCACTACAGAGTCTACAGACTTGTATTCGTATTCCGAACCTTAGAACGACTTTAATAAAATTGTATTAATAACGAAAGCGTGGTTGTTCTTAGGTGTCAGAATCGCACAACCACTCCATGGACTAACTGTGTAGATTTTGAACATCTGGGTAAATTTGAGAGATTAGGTCATCAACATTCCGCACAACTAAGGCGAGATCCGATAGAATTGTAATCCTTCCTTCAGTTCCGGGATATTCTCCATTTCCGATTTTAAGGAGAAGGTCGGAGAATTCTGCAGCGCAAATGTCACCCTTAAAGTGCACTCGCATATTAATCATAAGGTGGTTTTTTTTTTATTAAAGGCCAAATATTTGACGCCTAATCCAAATTTTAACTTGATGAAGTTAAAAGCTCGAGTTCTCCTTGGAACTACGGGCAGAGTCTGACGGAAGTTTCCAGCTAACAACATAGTGACTCCACCCATCATACCATCGTTCCCTCTAATGTCATTCAAAGTTCTATTTCGTTTTAGTTCGCTTCAAAACACCCTTTATGCGCCATTGTACTTTCGTCCCAGACTGTTACCTCTTATTTCACAATTTTTAGGGATGAAATTCTAAAAATGCTGAATTTCGTTTTCTTAGTTTTAAATGAAATCTATATGCGAAATATTATAACAGTTACTCAAATAATTACAGGTTTTCCATACCAACTTTCAACCCCAATTTAACCCCGTTATGGGATTAATTTCCAAAAATGATGAAATCATTTTTCTTATTTTTAAATGAAGACTATACGCGAAATATTATACCAGTTACTCAATCAATTACAGGTTTTCAAAACATACTTTCAACTCCAATTTAACCCCGTTAGGAGATGAATTTCCAAAGATGGTAAAATTCGTTTTCTAAGCTTTAAATGAAGAATCTATACGTGAAATATTATCGCAGTTACTCAAATAATTACAGGTTTTCCATACAAACTTTCAACCCAAATTTAACACCGTTAGGGGATGAATTTCCAAAGATGGTAAAATTCGTTTTCTAAGCTTTAAATGAAGAATCTATACGTGAAATATTATCGCAGTTACTCAAATAATTACAGGTTTTCCGTACAAACTTTCAACCCAAATTTAATACCGTTAGGGGATGAATTTCCAAAAATGCTGAAATAAATGTTCTTACTTTTAAATGAAGTCTTTACGCAAAATATAATAATAGTTGCTCAAATAATTACAGGTTTTCCATACAAACTTTCAACCCCTATTTAACGCCGTTAGGGGATGTATTTCCAATAATGATCAATATTTTTCACTGTACATTACAGGTTGTGACCAAAGTTTTAAGCGTCTAACCACGAAAACGACATGATTCCCATATAAACTTTTAACTCTGTTTTAACCCCCTTAGGGGATGAATTTTTATAGTAACCCTTAATTATTTGTATTGTTTTTTAGTAAGAAACCTTTATAAAAAGATTCAAGTCTATAACTTTCCAAATGAACGATTTCCATACAACGGTTCAACCCCTATTTCACCCACTTAAGTGTTGAATTTAGAAAAATCCTTTCTTAATACACGTCCATATACGTCCATATAAAGAATATACGTTTCAAATTTCATGCTTATATCTTTAGTGGTTTAGGCTGTGCGTTGTCTGTCAATAGGTCAGTAACGCAAGAATTTTATATATATAGATGATGAGGTTGCTAAGGTAGCAGCGGTGTGGTTGCTATGTACATGTACACACTGCAGTGGTGATATGTCTGAGGATGCAGCGGCAACCAGCCCGCACCAGACCGCCGCCTACTTATAGATGAACAAGATGGTACCTATACATACTGTTGGTGATGCGTGATGGTGTGGTGTCAATGCGTATATATATTCTTTAAATATTTGAGTAACGGTGACTGAGAATGCGATAGCTACTAAGTAAGCCTTCGACTAAACAACGCCGTGACAGGATCCGATCATCAAAATTAACTGAGGATGAGGAAGATATGCCACAACCCTCTTTTGTACGAATGTACTCAATTACCGCTTATTGAAGTCATTTCAAAAGCATTAGCTTAAACTTAACGCTGTTTTGTCACGCTCCATTCTATATTATTTCACTTTAAATTTTGACTTTCAGATCAGCGTTCTCAAAAAAAGCATCTCGAAGCATGAGAGCGAATACGAAGCTAAATACGGGCACGCCATCACTCCGAGCGACCTCATCACCGACGTCCAACTCACGCGCATGTACGAAACGCTCAAGCAGCTTCAAACGGAGAAGAAGTGCATCAAGGCCGACCCCGTGGAGTATGCCCTCAAACTGCAGGCAGCGAAGCAGCAGAAAGATAGAGATGATAAACTTGACGCTGCGCTGAAGAGTGACAAAACTATGACTGAAGTTGTCAGAGATATTGAGGAGGTAAGGTCGTTGTCATATTATTTATCCTTCTACTGTCAAAGCTGTTGTGTTTTTTATTTATTTAATGAATAAAAACAGTCTTTTATAAGTATATAGCATAAGCACAGTCAAAATACTACATTTCTTAAATAATAGACAGTTTCCTACATTAAATTTTCAAGTTGACGCCATTCGAGCTAGCATTATGCTGAGATGCTTTAGTGTTTGTACTTTTTTCTTATACATTGTTTTGGTTATGCCAACGAATAAAAATGTTTTGTGTCCCAAAGAAAACACAAATGCACTCGCAAATGGTCACCAGGAATCGAACCTGATACCTTTGAATTACCGGTCGAACGTATCAACCGCTCCACCAGCGAACACTGCGCTGAACGCCTTTTTTCTGAATGCGCTTGATACCCATACTAGCCATTTAGTTAAATACTTTTCAATTCATAACTGAATATTCAATATTGTCACCGTCTTTTCAGTGGTTAGAAGGTTGCCGCCAAGCAGCCGGCCGGCTCAACACCGCCGAGGCGTCCTGGACCAGTGCGCAGCTGGCGGCGGAGAAGTCTTGTGTGCAGCGAGCGCTGCTCCGCCTCGAGGCAGCGCGTGGCCGCCCGCCGGCGCACTCGGCCGAGCGCGGCGCCGCGAGGCATCTCTACGAGCGGTACAGGGCCGTCAAGCGGGCGCTGGCCACCTCGCGGCCTGACGCTGTAAGTGCAATAATACCATGACGCAAGCAGTGGACTCGTGGAGCTGCAGCTCGAGGCACCTGCTCGGCTATGCATCTCTATATGCGATGTACTCCTCGAGATCTGACGCTGTACACGCAGCTAGTAGCTGAGGCGAGTAGCAATGAGCGCTGCTACAGCTCGAAGTAGCTGAGAGATACGAGGTATCTCTAAGTGATATAGAGCCGGCCAAGCGGGCGCTGGCCACCTCGAGACCTGACGCTTTAAGTACCTTGTCAGAGCTAGTAGCTGAGACGAGTGGCAATGAGCGGTGCTACAGGTCGAAGTAGCTGACTGGTGCGAGGTATCTCTGCGAGAGATATGGAACCGTCAAACGGGCGCTGGCCACCTCGAGGCCTCACGCTGTAAGTATCTGGACACAGCTAATAGCTGGAGCTGGAGCAGTGAGCGTGCTCGACGCAGCTCCTCAGCTCGGTATCTCTCAGCTAGGACGCTGGCCACCTCGAGACCTGACGCAGTAAGTACAACAGAGCCAGGTCCCCATATCATTTTTACATCACTACCCAAGTTTGGACGAGATATGCCTCCCTCTCAACCTTCCAATTAGGCTGTTACTCTGAAATAAATCCGGAGTAATAAAACTAGTCGTTTTACGTGTTTCCAGGTGATCGGTGGAACGAACGGCGAGCTAGCGACCATACACGAGCACGAGGCAATGCTATTCAATACCAGCGTCGACAGCTCCAGCGACAGCCAGGAGAAACCCTCCGACTCTTCACAGGTAATTTAACTATCTACACAAAGTGTCACGGTACAACAAAATATTTTGAAAACGCAATGTCTCTCGAACAATGCACGGACAAAGTTGCGAATAAATCCAGTCTATCAATCATCATCATCGCCCGAGTCTATTTTCCATATCCTTTGGAGTCTGCTCTCCTAGTCCTATTCCGCCATTCAAGGCGTTTTTGTGTTATTCCTGGGTCCAGATCCATCGTCTTCATATCCTGGAAATGGTTCCCATCTGCAAATTCGGCTAAATTTGTATTGGAAGAAATCAACGTCGCTTATGTTTAATACTCGACGTCAGACTTTTATTTCTTATTGGCCTTTAAATGTCGCCAAGCGTAGAAATCCACGAGCGGTTAAAAAGTTGACAGAGCAGCCTACAAACAAAAATGTACAAACCCATATAAAAATTTCAGGAGACAACAGAAACGCCGCTGCAGTCGCCGCCCACCCGCGACGTGGAGGAGCCGCCGTCGTCCACCTCGTCGGCCAAGTCCGGCACCACCAGCGAGGAGGCCACGCCGTCCAACGAGGGCCTACACTGTCTCGGCCTCGACGACTTAGCCAGAGCTCTTGGCGAAGCCAAACTGCAGAAATGTGTACGTGAAATTTCTTTAATTTTAAACTTTGTTGCATTCGTAACTGAAGCTTTACCGTTCATAGTCTTAGCCATGTATTTATCATTAGATCTAATTCTATTAGATATTCGCTCTCATGTATTATATTATGTTACGCCTTGCTTATTGCTGCACCTAATTCACTCAATTGAATAGAATGTTGGCGTGCGATGAAGTAGATATTCAATAGTTATCTTATGTACCTTCGACGATAGACGATACGATAACTACTTTTACTTGTACAGTTCACGGGGATTAATTTCTTTAGTTGATCTCAATTAAATAAAGTGACTAATTCCTTATATTCTTTTCCTCAGGTCTTGCGCCGAAGCATCAAAGAGTACGAAGTCAGCTTTGAAATTCAGAACAGCAGAAAAGTCCAGCGCGACGACAAAAAGGGCCGCGAAGAGGAATACCTCCGCTACAAGGCCGTCAAGGCAAGGATCAAGTTGCTAAACGCTCTCATCAACAAACAGAAGACATCTAATTTCTAAGTAAAAAGGTACAAAATGGTGTCTAGACTACTAGGCGGGGATGTAATTGCTCAAAGTTTTCATTGTCAGGAAACTTCAAATTTCTAATTCAAAGGGTGCATATTGCAGAAAAAGATAATATGGAGTACTTCCCATAGTTCCATAGATCAGTGGTCTGTGAACGAGCTCAATCTACTCCGAGTGTACAAGTTCTATAGATCGAATGGGAAATATCCAGGAACTGTCAGATAACCTTAAAGACGTAGAACTTTTTTCTCAATTTTTGGCGAAGGTCAATATTAAGAGCTATTAAGATATTTCCCTAGGCACCTACCCGTTGACTTTTGAATTAAGTCGAGCAAAGTCAAGTTAAAGTAGCCAAAGGCCTAACATACAATAACTTGTAATGTTAATAAATTAATCAAGTAAGACTGTAATCATGACAAGTTCTAAAGATCTTTATGCTAGAACTAAAGTAGGACATTGTGCTTCAGTAATTTTAACATATTATATACCTACAGATATTTGTGAAAACGCATAGCCATTGGGTCTTTCAAATTTATAAAACAACTTTAAAATGTCACTAGGTAGGTCCCACAGTACCTATAAAGTTCAGCATCGCGGTAGACCTCGATGGAGATAGGTAGACAAGCTTGATTAGACATAAAGATTGATAGGTGTTGTTCAGAACGTTGGCAGTTGGGGGAATAAGAGGGATATCTTTGTCAAGCGGTGGGAGACTCTAGGAGCGCACCCAAATATTCAAGATTTAAAAGATAACTAAGGCTTTATGTCTGCTATCCCTTAACATCATAATAAATACAAACGATTAGTGTGTGTCTGTTGATAACCAAAAGCTACTTAAAATAAAGCTCGTTTCGACGGCGCACCTCGTATCTCGATACGAGGTTTTAGAAAATAGTGACAGATATTTAATTGAGTTTTGTCAGCAGGCGATATGTGAACGAATGAAAAGCTTGATAGATTTAATTTCTATGTTATATTTTCGTAGTACTTGGTTGGATGATTTAACTGCTCTTATATGTTCTACGAGCAATAATATGATTAGGAATCTCAGGGATGGTTTTGTTTTCAATGGTCTTCGGGATAAGCATAAGATTAGGCGGATCAAGGAATTGTAAAGTCCAAAAATGTGCTTCCTGTGATCGATGAAATCCGATGTAAAATATATGTAGAATGGTTATACTCGATTCTGTTGGATTATGGCAATGGATATAGGAGTTTTATATGTTATGTATTTATTTAAACGAATGTTTTAAATTCAATCAGTAGGTTTATTCTATGCAACCTAATAAACTCCAAACTAAGTGAATATAAAGCACATACCTATGTTTTTAGAATAAAGCATTGAGGTAAGGTATTATAGTTCGTTATGACAAAACACGTACAGGCTATCCATATATCAAAACCATTTTTGATATAATATTCCCTGATATAAACCCTAATTAATAATTACCATTGAAATATATAGCACTCTACCTATGATGCCTGCCGGAAAATATACCAAATTTTCGATGTCCGGTCAAAGTCTGCCATTTGTGCTTGTAATGTGCTTTGCACTAAATCTTCTTAAAGTTCACTAAACCAAGTGTCCAAAAACATCCGCTTAACCGATGGGTACGCATACGCATACATATATCACTATATGGCTCACACGTACCTATATATTATCATGATAATGTTTTTGACTTTTACATATACAAAACGGGTAAAATAAAAATTAGTCTCATTAGACTTGGTAGCAACTCTTAATACATCATGACTATCATGAGTGACATTTAATCTTAAGACCAAGACGTTGTAACATTACAACTAAACTCTCGGATATTAATAATGTACCTGATATCACCGACTTGCGGACGAAGGTAGATTTTCTACGTTTAATACTACAATTCGATCTTCACAGAATTAAATTACAGAGTTATTCGTTGTAATAATATAAACATTAATATACGCACTGTAAATAAAGAAATATAGTAGCATGTTATATGAAACAAATATTATGTGTTCTCAAACATTGGCTATAAAAACATTTATGGTAAGATTGATAAGATATTTATTACCTCTTTGAAATACGGCGACGTGAATGACAAGGCGAGACTAGGCACAGTAAAATGGGAAATGGTAAAACATTAATTTCTCAAGGAATATGTTTTATGCGAAGAAAGGGTGACACAAACGACGGAAAATGTTGTAAAATAAATAATTTTATGCAAGTCTAAATCACAAGACTAAAGACCGAAACACACTGGATGCGTGCGCAGCACGTGCACGTGCGCGTGTGCGTGGCGTGCGCGTTGTATCGTATGAAATGTCACAGTAGATGGCACACCGCTTGCGTAGCGTGCACGTGCGCAGCGGTGTGTCATCTCTTATGGGTATTCGTACTTTACAACGCGCAAGCCACGCGCACGTGTACGTGCACGCCACGCACACGCATCCGGTGTGGCTTGGCCTTAACTCCAATAGGAAGATGTCTCAATATTACGGGAGGATGGGATGTGTGACTTGAAGATCGGGTTTCGATTCAGCGTTGGGACTCGTAGACTTTTTACATGTTATACATGTAAAATTAAAACGTCGTCGACGGGTGTTAATTTAAGGTTTTAATATGTTTTTTCGCTGACTGAAAGGGATTAGATTTTCTTTTCGATTTATCAGAGAAAAAATTAAGGTTGTTTTGTAATTGAAGCTTGTTTATTATTAAACGCTTTAGAGTAGCTCACGGGTAGAAGGAGAGAACTTAGGGGAGGATAGGTCTTGTACTGTAATATACAGTCAAATTTAAAATATGGGTTCATTCAAAGAGTAGGTACCACAACTAAAAAAATACCATGCATCCATATTATTTACATTTGACTGTACAGTCAACTGTATATAGTCTGTAACATCCAAAACGACAAATATATCGTCCGTCACATCTTTCTACCAAAGTAAAAGATGTGTTGCGATAAATTTAGCGTTCGGAATGTAACAGACTATTTGACGGTGACTGTACCTTTTTGTTTATAAGGTGCAGGTCACTTTTTGTGGATCGTTCGAAGCATCTTCTCTTAAAGAGAAATTGTAATAGAAACGCTAATTAATAATTATTAAAAATAATAAATGTCTAGTGATAAACTACTTACCTGTGATTTTTATTACAAATGTAATGTTCTTGTGTGACAAGAATTTGTCTGTTTATTAGGTGTTCATTTATTGTTATTAGATGTTTTTATCATCGTTTATTTGATTTTAATGTCGTTTTTATCATTTAGTTTCACGTGATACATTAAACAAGTCAAAGTGACCTGAAAACTAATTTGCAAGAAAAAGTTGTTAAATGGTTGCAACTTTTTCGTTTCGTCATCTTACCCGTGGAATAATTCATTATTATAAATCTTCATTGAATATTAGATTGTACAAGAAAATTGAGAAATGTTTCACGGAAAAAAAATCACTAAGATGTGTTTGGACTGCAATTTTGTACGTATATTATCGAGTTTTAATATTATACAATTATTATTATTATAACGCGTAGCTTGTGGCTGGTACCTGCAAGGTGCCGGAGTACCAGTTAGATTTGTACATAATACATATCTATATGTAAATGAACGTACCATATGGTTCTGCAAATCGTCCAATAATAGACGAAGTGTTTTATGTTCTTGTATTAAATACCCGCAAATATCTCCTTTCAGGTAACATTTCGCAAGTTGGCTCTGGTACCTAGCCTAAAAAACTTTGTGTGGTGGAGTGCTAAAGTACCTTGCCTGATAAGATAATATTGTGAAAATATTCAGCCAGTAAATAAGTAGATTTCTGTAAATTGCCATTATTATCCATATACGAGTATGTTTAAAAATAAAATACTGATCTATCAGAGTGATTTTTATTATTTAATTACCCATGTTTTATCATGTTATTATTTTATTGTTGGTGTGTCGAATTAATCAATAACTGGGGGCAAAACTTAATAACACGCTCGTTGTTGTGCAAGAATTTGGGGAAGGCCAAGGTTCAGCAGACGACGGCTCCGGCTTGAAATGAAGATGACGATCAGCTTGTAAGCAAAAAAGAATCTCTCTCTCCCTTTCTCTTGTCGTTTCTTCGTGACTGCGGCTCGTCGTGGTCATTATAAGTTGTGTGATTAAAGATTTGCGTCCATTGGATTCTGCCCCTGTGCAAAACTTGAAATAAAAACTGGCCAAGTACGAGTCGGACTCGCGCACCGAGGGTTCCGTTCAAACTTTCACTTACCCAAACATTATTATATTACCCGGTTGCAGTTGAGTTAAGTTTGCACCTGATATCTACAGCATTACATACAAATAAGGTGCAAACTTAACGCAACCGGGTTGTTGAAATACGATTTTTGAAAAATAAATAAATTGGTAGTTTGGAGACATGAAAAGTGAAAATTTCAATTTCCATTCGGTAAACTTCGGAGAAAAAAGGGGGTGGGGGGATTGGTGTTTTTTTTCACATTTTCCTTAATGAAACAAAATCTAATCACAGTTGAAAAAAAATGTTCAAAAATGTGCAGAGTAAGCCCTTTCATATGATATACTATTTGACTTAGTAGTATATCATATGAAAGGTAATTTTTGACCCCCCTCATATTCGTCGTTTTTTTAGAAAATAAAAATATATTTTTGAATTTTCCTTTGCAATACATGTGGGCTGACCATGTTTATAAATATTCCAAATTTCAAATGGATATCATAAGTAGTTTTTGAGATATGGCGCTTATAATAAAAATAGTCGTACAGATAATGTGAGAAAATTAAAGAAATCAGAACAAATAATTCGTGTAGCTTTGAAAGTTGGTACAATTATTCCTAAAGGTATCCTAAAGATGAATATACTAAAAGTCCTCGGGGGTGGGACCGGAGCCGTGAGGGGGGGAGGGGGGAAAGGTCTCTTTTTCAACATATTTTATTATAAGTCCAAAACTATTTAAAATATCTCTTTAGTGACTTCTACATTAATTATCTACATTAAATTTCATATAAGTTATGTCGTAACAGTTTTACTCTACGATCTATATTTTAGGAGATACAGAGTGTTAGAGGTGATAAAAATAAGAGACAAACCCTTTACTTTTTATACAAGTTTTAATTCTGAAAAATTATAGAAACTTTTGCACGCGTATGCAGACTTATCAATCAAATTGTATTTCATCTTTGTCATCTTTATCATTAACATTGCCGGGGACTCTCGGGGTTAGTACAAGCCCCCAGGCAGCCATTACAGATAAGACTACACTTAATGCCCGCTTTTCGGCAACTGCATTTTCCAGGACAACCACTTTTGCATCGGCAAAAAATGGATTTTAACAACGCGTCAGGAGCAGGAGGATCCAAGGTCGTGATTGGTTCTAAGTTTCCATCGACTCCTCGCTTCCAACCCCATATTTCAGGCGGCAGTTGGTTCCCAAGCCACTCTTGTACTTGATGGAATACTCTGTAAGAGTAATGTTTTGCTGACCCTTTGGTAGGGGGGAGGGAAGAAAGATCTGGTTTGGGCTTGGTACAAGATTTCAGAAAAACTGTGAATCGATATCTGTTAATCTCAGACTGAGTACAGGGCGCTCGGTATACTTCAAGAAACATTTTTTCTCCGGCTTCTAATATAACATCCGGAGTTGATGTTGGGTCATAAAACACAGTTGCTATTTCCTTTACTATTGGCTTTTGATCAAAAAGCTTGATAATTGATGTTTTGCCCTTCCTGTAAATAGCTGAAGTTGTATCACACCTACTGAAACTATGCAGAAAGAGAATAGAACAACAAAATGAATGTTTTTGAAGTTCTTGGGAGGAAAATATTTTGGTTTCCACTTTCCCTCTTCCCGGTTTGACAAAAAAATAATCTTTTTCTGGAGGAGTAAGAGCCATTAGAAGGACTAAAAGATCAACATCTTCTCCAATAACAGTAACCACAAGATTGTCTATAGCTTTATCAATTGCAGTGCGAATAATTGTGGTGCGGTACGAGACGCGGGAGGGGCTTAGCGAGCGAGCGTCGGGCCTGCCCAGTTGCTATATGCGGCGGCGAGGCAAACAATGAATTATGCCGGTCTCCGTGGCGCGACTAATCATCTTCGTCAAAGTTTAACGAATTTTATCACCTTTAAAACTCTGTATCTCCTAAAGTATTGATTGTAGAGTAAAAATGATTAGACATAACCTATAGGAAATTTAATGTAGATAATTAATGTAGAAGTCACTAAACAGATATTATAAATAGTTTTGGAGTTACAATGAAATAAGTTGAAAAAGAGACCTTTCCCCCCTCCCAGCTCTGGTCCCACCCCCGGGGACTTTAAGTATATTCATCTGGACACCTTAAGGAATAATTGTACCAACTTTCAAAACTACACGAATTATTTGGTCTGATCAACGATTTTAATGCAAATTTTCTTATACTAAGACAGGAACCCTAAAAATTAGTGCTCGAACTGATAGGCTCACCTGATGGGGACCTCGGAATTTTTTTTAAAGGAAAAATATACTTGTGATATCATAACAGATCGCGAAAGTTATGCTTCTGTTATTGTATTCACGTTCCATTGTCATCTCAATCGTTTAGGACGTTAAGTAGTCGCGGTCGAATCAAACTGCCCGACGGTCACAACCTATTTATGTAGAGTTAGCTTCGTGAGAACAGTTTATTTGCGTACTACCCAGGGCATCATGGTCTACAATAAAACACCTTCGCTCGTGTAGGTAAAGTAGTGGATTACAGACCAAGGGTCATACCTTGGTTGGTAATCCACCGCATAGTAAGCACCCATTTCACAAGAGATATTATTAGATCTGATTAAGCTTTTAACTGTGAAACACTGTTCTTCATTTCAAATATTAATAAAGAAAATAATGTGAGGATAACATGGATAAAAATAAAACATCGGTAACTTTGTAAATTGCATGTTTCCTTAAAAAGTCTGCGTTCAAGGAACCTACAGATGTGGCTGCTTTCTAGCCTTTGCCTGTAATTTTCATTAATATATCCTCATCGTCATCAATCATCAAACGTCTTCTTTATGCAGTTTTATAAATGCTAGATGTAGCGATTTGTGAGTGGGTAAGTACTATTTGCGCGTACGCAAAATTGGTAGTTGATATGCCATTATATTATTAGTAGACATTTACCGCCGGCAACCGACGAGACGCGTACCGACTTATGGGTGGCCAATCGCCACTGCAACAGTAACATAATGTTTGGACCACTTCACAATGCCTATATTTGCTATGAAACAGCGACACAGGTACATTACAAGTGAACAAGGACTCTGTATTCAGTCGCCGCCTGCCTTCCTGGAGTGACCCACGGCCCGCTTTATTGTACAAAATGATTTGGATCCTGGCATTCTTTGCTGCGATCATTCCAGTTTTAACTGTCGGTATGTTGAAGCAACTTCTTCCTTTTAAATATTCAAATATTACCAGTATATAAAGGAATTAATCAAGTTTCGAGTTTCCTATACATAATCAAAGCAACTGTGAGCAATTTAGTTGGTTGAATTGAAAGAAGATTGACCGTCGCCCTAGTTTATTATTTGGAAACATTTCAGACGCGTGGGGGAAGTACAATGCTCTTGAACAGAAGCAAATAACAGAGTACGTGACGAAGCTTTGTACGAAAAATGGGGCTGAAGACAAAGTCCCACAGGTGTTGGTAAGGCGAAATCTTAATTGATCTTAAAATTGTACTTTAATTGACTGACGTTTACGACGTAGGTATATATAGGTTGATATCAAAGTGTAAGCAAAATTGTTCAATAGTAACATAGTACAAAGTTTTCTGTTTTAATGGCTCCATACAAAAATGTTCTAAAGTGACTGACTTCTAAACCAAACCAACCTACCAACCTAATATGATAAATAATATGGGTGGCTAGGGCAATTTTTAACATCCTAAGTCAACTGGAAGCATACCTAGAGCGTAAACACGTATAGCACACAACGGAAATATTCATATATCTACATCTACAAACGCATCCATACTATTACTTTACTTATAATATTATAAATGCGAAAGTGTGTCTGTCTGTCTGTTACCTCTTCACGCTTAATCCGCTGAACCGATTTGGATGAAATTTGGTATGGAGATAGTTTGAGTCCCAGGAAAGGACATAGGATACTTTTTATCCCGGAAAAATACCCTTATCCGCGATAAATGAATTTAAGGCGGACGTAGTCGCGGGCAGAAGCTAGTTCATAATAAAAATCACCTACAAATTATGAATAAAAGAACCCACGCACTGTAAATTTATTGTATAAACTGACCTGATTTTTTTCATATATTTCGCAGTGGTTAAATGCTCTAAATTAATATTTAATGAGTGTAGCTAAAGAAAATATGTTGCAGGATGCAATCGAAACCTATGAGAAATGCTCCGTAAGTCTGTTCAAAGACGAGGTACTGTTGGAAGAGGTGGCCACGGCCATTCGCAGCAACGACCTCAATGGCGTCTTCAAGAAGTTAGTATACGAGCTCAGTTAAAATTATTTATTTCAGGTAAAAGTAAAATACATATCAAACTTCGAAATTGAAGCAAAATAATAAACTCCGAAAGCTTTTTATTAAAAAAAAAAAGTTTCGAAATAATACTTAAGAAAGTATTATTTGCAAATCCAAAATGTTTTCTACTAATAAATAACTTGGGGGTTATTGAAACGGCGAATAGTGAATAATTTATGTTCCGTTGCGAATGAGGAAAACGACAAAAATACGGCGTTCAAATTACACGTCCAGCGGGCCTATGATGGTCGCGTTTATCACGCGATAAATGATATGATAACGCGCCTGTCACTCTCGCAGTCACATACGTGTCAGAAGATGACGGCAGCTATGTCACTTATTTATCGCGTGACAAACGCAACCATCATTGGCCTGCAGCACCGCATTGTGACTCAGATATTATTTGTGTGTGTCATAATGGCTCCTTTTGATCGTTGTCTTTTTTTCTTAACTCGTAGATACTGCGTGCGCGCCCCGCGGCTAGCGACGTGCACATACTCGCTGATCGATAGCGTCGGGCTCTGCGTCACCGGCGTCGACCTACCCGCCGCGCACAACTTTATCGACCAGCTGCTGGGCTTCGTGTGCCACAACGACGGCGAGAGGATCGGCGGTAATGCCGTCTCCTTCATTCTAGTGACGTGCTCGTACTCGTTGATCGACAGCGTCGGGCTCTGCGTCACCGGCGTCGACCTACTCGCCTCGCACAACTTTATCGACCAGCTGCTGGGCTTCGTGTGCCACAACGACGGCGAGAGGATCGGCGGTAATGCCGTCTCCTTCATTCTAGTGACGTGCTCGTACTCGTTGAGCAACAGCGTCGGGCTCTGCGTCACCGGCGTCGACCTACCCGCCGCGCACAACGTTATCGACCAGCTGCTGGGCTTCGTGTGCCACAACGACGGCGAGAGGATCGGCGGTAATGCCGCCTCCTTCATTCTAGTGACGTGCTCGTACTCGTTGATCAACAGCGTCGGGCTCTGCGTCACCGGCGTCGACCTACCTGGCGCGCACAACTTTATCGACCAGCTGCTGGGCTTCGCGTGCTACAACGACGGCTAGAGGATCGGCGGTAAAGCCGTCTCCTTCATTCTAGTGACGTGCTCGTACTCATTGATCGACAGCGTCGGGCTCTGCGTCACCGGCGTCGACCTACTCGCCTCGCACAACTTTATCGACCAGCTGCTGGGCTTCGTGTGCCACAACGACGGCGAGAGGATCGGCGGTAATGCCGTCTCCTTCATTCTAGTGACGTGCTCGTACTCGTTGAGCAAAAGCGTCGGGCTCTGCGTCACCGGCGTCGACCTACTCGCCTCGCACAACTTTATCGACCAGCTGCTGGGCTTCGTGTGCCACAACGACGGCGAGAGGATCGGCGGTAATGCCGTCTCCTTCATTCTAGTGACGTGCTCGTACTCGTTGAGCAACAGCGTCGGGCTCTGCGTCACCGGCGTCGACCTACCCACCGCGCACAACGTTATCGACCAGCTGCTGGGCTTTGTGTGCCACAACGACGGCGAGAGGATCGGCGGTAAAGCCGTCTCCTTCATTCTAGTGA
The DNA here is from genome assembly GCA_905404275.2 of Hedya salicella. Classification (NCBI taxonomy): domain Eukaryota; kingdom Metazoa; phylum Arthropoda; class Insecta; order Lepidoptera; family Tortricidae; genus Hedya; species Hedya salicella. The sequence continues at coordinate 14,594,655 of FR990100.1, read as the reverse complement.
CGTGCTCGTACTCATTGATCGACAGCGTCGGACTCTGCGTCACCGGCGTCGACCTGCCCGCCGCGCACAACTTCAACCATCACCGACTGTTATACTATCGTCTTAATATTTTTTAATGGTACATTTTCTTGTTTTTCATTCCATCATGGCTCAGGATCGTGGCCATGCGACGTAGTCAAAGGGCTATGGCTATGCCCTAGATCACTTAAAGTAGACATTCGTCCTCTGAGTCGTTTGTCCTCGACTGGATTCAGTTTAATGCTTGTTTAGGCTATTTTTATATGTTGTTTAATTCTTCATTCGATGCCATCTACTAAAGACTTCATTCATTTTTACTATCCATACATTGTCACCAGCTGTTCTGAATAAGTAGCGAACACCGATTTGCTCATCCCGAAGCAGTGTTGAAAATTTCTTAAGCAAGATGTTTTATGCTAAATTGATGACATTTCATTCTATTAACAGGTTTTTTCCGATGAAAAAAATATAGGATCCGAAATGAAATTTAATCACATTTTAAATTTTAGAAAAGTTCCATATTCTAAAAGAACATAAGCAACAAGTAGAGCATATGTGACAGTCATCACGTAGAAAATCATACAGAAGCACTGTTACTAAATAAGACAGATTTAGGGGTCGGTATCAAAACGACTGGATTTAGAAAATGACCTGTTCTGCAAAAGGACTAGATCGCAAAACGACTACAAATGCAGAAAGTCTATTTCTCAAAATGACATGGTACTCAAAACGACCACTGAGCAGAAGGTCTTCTTCTCTGAATGGCTTAGTATCAAAACGACTAGTTCGAAAAACGGCCACCTCGTGGAACGTCTACATCTTTAAATGCCCTATAAGTAAAACGACTAGATCGCGGAAGAACCTAATCTTAGAATGTCTTAGTAGCAAAAATATTTGTTATTAAAATGGCATAAAAGTTATTCATATTATTCATATTCATTTTCGTTATTATCGTCGTATCATCATTATCAATCATTCTCCTCCCATTTTAGCAGTTGTATCCTAAAGAGTCCGATTAACCTCCTTTACCAAAAAACTATCCTTTCACAATTACATATATAAAGGTTGGTTACAAAACAGGCAACAATATAGGCCACTTAAAACTTATCATTACAAGTATCTATGACACTTAATGACAGGTATTGTTATATTTTCTCTTTGCGTCGCTGCTGATTCACAAACATGGAAAGGAAAAAAGTTATATGTATTAAAAGTAACAAAAATAAAAAAGCCTGCATATACGGAGACTACAAGTATAACCACGTATCGGATAACAAATACGGGACTTCTTTTTGGCGATGCAACAAACGAGAGGAGTGTAGTGCATCGATAACAGTCAAACGAGAAAACGATACAGTTGTTCGAGAAGCTCAACATGTTTGCGAAGCAGATCCTAACAAAATTGTGAGGGACATTATTGTTGACAAGGCAAAAGATAATGTCTGTGAAAATATGCAATCCGTCAAGCTAAACTTTGAAAGAGCCTGTCTTTCATACATTAATGTAAGCAACGTACCCGATGAAGTCCAATTTCCGTGTTTTAAGTCGGTAAAAGATGCTTTGGGTAGAGCAAGACGTAATTTTCTGGAAGTTGAAGCTACAGTGCTTACAAAATCGGGCAGTGTCAAAATACCGAAGATGATAGGACATGATTTTTTAGCTGCGGAGTATAAATTGGACACGGAAACCAAGATCTTTTTGTTTTGCCCTCGGAAAAACCTAAAGATTGTACAATATTATGGAGTAGGGCTTATTCCACCTAATTTGCATATTGCCTCATTTACAAGTTTCACTAAATTTCAAATTTCCACGGGCTCATAATACCTAATTATCAAATTGTCTAATTCCTAAAATAAACAAATGCCGTAATGACTTTGACCTGAAACGTCTCATGTCCAAAATGCTTAAATATTGAAATGTACAAGTCCTTAAAATACCAAATCACAGATACGACAAAATTTCAAAATAACTTAAATTGAAAACTCCAGAATTGCACAATGTCACAGTTTCAAAATGCCTATTTTTTTTCATTCAATTAAACTACGATGATGTTTGCCTGACATATCAGTTCATACAAATTATCTTTATAATATTGGTAGTTCAATGTAAGTGGCCAATACTAAAAAAGATAGTAAAGCAAATTATACATGAAGGTTAACTAGCCTTTTTGAAATTCAGGTATTCTGGCACCTGGTTCGTTTAAACATACGCTGTTCTGCGATAAAGGTGTTGTAAAGCTTGTCCATAATGACAGTGGGACATTTTAAAATTCAGCCATATTAAAAATGAGGTGTTATGAGAAGAATAGTTAGGCATTCTGTGATTTAGGTATTTTGACACTAAGTCCTTTTGAGATGTAGGAGTATTCGTAAAGGGGTAAAATGAATTTGAGACGTAATGATCCCAATTCATATTATGCTGGCCACAGTAAATTGTTTTTCGGTGACGGCACTTTCAAACGTGTACCCCAACCATTCTTCCAGCTGTTTACCATACACGTAGATTCAGGAAGCTCCGAAATTGCAACAAACATTGTTCCAGTCGTGTTAGCATTGTTGCCCAACGAAAGTCAAAGAACATATGAAGCGTTATTTACCTTAGCACGTGATGTGCTCGGTATCAATATAAGAAAATACAAATGTGACTACGAGCTAAGCCAGATGAACGCCTTTAAAACCGTTTTTGAACATTCAACGGTTACAGGGTGTTATTATCATTTTAACAGAAATGTCTGGAAGAATGCTGAAAACTGTGGAATGACAATGATATCTGTACAAAATCACTTTTAGAATGACAGCAAATCTGCCTCTTTTACCTGCTGCTTTAATTTGTAACGGGTGGCAAGCTATTGTAACAAATGGTCCAGCTTGTGCAGAATTTGAAAAATTCAAAAAGTATATTGAGAGATACTGGTTAAAACAAACAATTATGGTGTCTTGGTGTAACGAACGGCATCGTACAACCAACTCCTTAGAGGCGTGGCATCGCCGCCTTAATATTAGGATGCAGCATAAGCCAACACTCGTTCTTTTTCTGGAAACCCTAAAAATTGAAGCCCAGTACCAAAGCATAAAGTTATGTAAATCTATATTAAACTCTACAAACCGCAAAAAAAAGACATAATATTTGACAGAAAATGTAAAAAGGAGCTCCAATCGCTTAATGGAGGATACATTAGCCCTTTTGAGTTCCTTAAGAATATTACAGAGATCAAGTTCAGTTTAACAATGCGTAAATGATTAAAAAAAATGTTATAAATGATTTTTTTCACCAATATAAGCATCGAATTCCAATATTAGTTTGCATATAAATGTGCCTGTTATGTTTTATAAAGTGGCTCCTTCATTGAGTGATTAAATTTTCCCTTAGTACTGGGATAAGAATATTTTTAAAATGTGTAAATAATTTAAGAACATAAAATTTGCTTTCGCAACAATAAGTGAAGTTTAAGTTAATGTTATTGTTACGTTGAATGAAATAAAGTTGTTTGTTTGCTATACTCCTGTATTATTTTAATATGTAACAGGATTTTTTATAGTCAAAAGAGGCCGAAGGTATGTCTTACTTTTTTCTGGCCGGAAAACAGCAAATGTGAAAAGGGATATATATTATTCAGAATGCTCATATAGACGTCGGTGATACGAACAAGGTCATTTAGTAAAAATATATTATAAATTTTCTTTCGATATTAGGTATAGCTATATATTTTGATAAGTAGTCGTTTTGGTACCAAGAAATACAGACGTTTCGCAAAAAAGGTCGCTTTGCGATCTAGTCGTTTTACTTATAGGGCATTTAAAGATGTAGACGTTCCACGAGGTGGCCGTTTTTCGAACTAGTCGTTTTGATACTAAGCCATTCAGAGAAGAAGACCTTCTGCTAAGTGGTCGTTTTGAGTACCATGTCATTTTGAGAAATAGACTTTCTGCATATGTAGTCGTTTTGCGATCTAGTCCTTTTGCAGAACAGGTCATTTTCTAAATCCAGTCGTTTTGATACCGACCCAGATTTAGTACAGAAATTGTACTGCTGTTATTTTTGTACGCTGTGGCTGTCACATATTCATCAAGTGATGTCATATAGAGGATCGTATGCTTTTTTCATATTTTCCTAAGTAATATGAAAACTAGATGGTGTAAAAAAACTAAAAAGAAAAAAACAAGACCAGTACCCTAGGAATTTGTTAAGTTATAATGGAAATGTTTCATGATTCATGATCGATACTCACATAAAACAAATAATAAATTCTAATATGGAACATAGCGATTTTAAACAGTCGGGACCCATAAGAAATCTAGAGCGACGCAAATCTTCCCAACAATGGGCGCGTTTGGTCTCTAGAGTGCCAGATAGGAACAAACATACATACATAGACTGATAAACTCATTACCCTCCTTTGCGTCGCGCAGTCGGGTAATAAAAAAATCATGCTTTCAGGTTCTTTGATACTCGTAATGAATGGAAATGTATGTTGATTTTATATTACTTGGAAATTTGAAAGGTTGTCAACTTCCTGCCGCTACTCTCTAGCCCCAGATTGGACAGGTCTGTCAGGATTTTTCATGGTCGAATTACCTTGAAGTCATGAAGGAAATGAGATCTGACCTCCGTGGCCCCTGTGAAAGGTTAGCATGACGACAGGATAATGGGTTAATTCAGTTACCAACTTAAATGTACAGTAGTCTTCGCAGTGAAATGTTTGCAAACCGCCGTAGATCGGTGGCAGCTTGTTATAGCGACATGGTTCCACAGCATTAAATGCGATGCGATTAAAAAGGATGCATCGACAATTTAAGCTATTTTTTGTGATATTTTTGTCAAATCTATATATAACACAGGCTGATTTTTAGATATGTGTTCTTTGACTATATAACCTATTCAGTGATTAACATGGAGATATGTTTGTTGAAAATTTCCTCGATCGCGTCATTTTCCGTTTTTTGTCTAGTTTGTGCAAACGACAGATTAATAGACGGCTAAATTATGTAAAAATGTAATTTTTCCCTTTATCTCTTACGTAATTAACTTAAATGTTAATAAAACGTCTTCGATTTCATTGTACTTTTACATCTGGCGCCTACGCCAAAAAACCTCAAGCATGTAGTGTATTAGCTTTCTCTTTCTTTGATGCGCGTGAGCAATAAATGCGTCCCTTATTACAAATTCATCTCATTGGCTCGCTCGGCGTTTGGGGCGTGGTTTACAAATGACGATGCAGGCCATTAACAACTATTTATGGCATCCTTTCTCTTTTTACAGTGTTTATTCAAGAAGGCGGACCGCAGTGCTTTCAACAAAACGTAGGCTCCCTCAACAACTGCATAGCTAAAATTTTGACTGAGATCGATGCTTCGCACCCCGTTAAAGTGAGTATGGGGGAAGACCAAAAAGTTTGACCATCTTTAGCCGTAGTTAATCATACAAACCCGACGAAAGTGAAATGTTCCGTTGTGCGACAACAATATTAAATACAGTTGTATGGTTTTGTTCGTCGCACTACGGAAACGTTCATAGAAAATGTAATTATAAATATCTATATAAGTTAACGCTTGCTGCCAAGCTTTTCGTAGCGCTACGCACTTTCCTCTACTTAAGGGGAAGCGCATGGTATCGTCTACGAGCAGAGCGCCCGCTAGATGGGTTCCTGGCAGTAAATATGTTAGTATTTTGCGCTCCCAAGCTTTTCGTAGTACCCACTGTCTTCTACATACGAGGAAACGCATGGTTTCGCCTACGCGTCTACGAGCAGAGCGCCCGCTAGGTGGGTTCCTGGCAGTAAATATGTTAATATTTTGCGCTCCCAAGCTTTTCGTAGTCCTACCCACTTTCCTCTACATACGAGGAAACGCATGGTATCGGCTACGCGTCTACGAGCAGAGCGCCCGTAGGTGGCCAGGCAGTAAATATGTTAATATTTTGCGCTCCCAAGCTTTTGCGTAGTCCTACCCACTTTCCTCTACATACGAGGAAACGCATGGTATCGCCTACGCGTCTACGAGCAGAGCGCCCACTAGGCGGGTTCCTGTCAGTGAATGTCTTAAAGTATCCAACTTTTTGAACTCCACCCGTATACCAAGTCCCAATTCAAATGTATTACTCAGTAATCACATGTAAAATCTCAAAATTAACATAAACCTTTTTTATGACCTTTTTCAGTTTGTGATTTATATTTCTATAGCTATAGCTAAGGACATTCCGGGTACCTTATTAGATTACAAAGTTGAAGAACATTAAACTTCCTAAAATTTCGTTGGAGAACTTTCAGACCCAATACTAACGGAGATACACCGATCAATTTTAGCCAAAGTTTCTTAAAATGTAAAAAAAACGCAGAACTATTTGTTACATCAATATCAACGTCTTGAAAATCCTATGACCCCCCTACCTCTCAATCCTCCTCCAAACGTGATGATGTACTATTATAATATATATACCTTAGCTTGGATATGCTTATGCTTGTGGCGGATTACATTGCTCCAATCCTTTGTAACATTATTAATTATTCCTTCACCTCTGGCTCATTCCCCTCTATCTGGAAATATGCCCAGGTTATGCCCCTTCCTAAAACCTCGAATCCTGTCTCTTTTTCCCAGTACCGCCCCATCTCCATTCTGCCTGTGTTGTCGAAAATCGTCGAACACTTTGTAAATCGTCGCCTACTATCATACCTCAACAGGCACGATTTGTTTAATTCCTTTCAATCTGGTTTCCGTCCTGGGCATAGCACGGTTACGACCTTGGTTAAAGTTACTGAGGATTTTCGTTTTAATATCGAAAATAAAAAGCTCACACTCCTTGTCCTCTTGGATTTCAGCAGTGCCTTCAACACCGTTGATTTTGATATTCTTTTAGGAATCCTTCGTACGCTTAATTTTTCTCAATCAGCTCTTTCCTGGTTTCGTAACTACCTCTTTGGAAGGCGCCAGCGTGTTAGGGTTGACGACAAGGTCTCCGAGTGGTGTGAGCTATCCGCTGGTGTCCCCCAAGGAGGTGTACTCTCCCCACCTCTTTTTTCTATTTTTATAAATGGCATCACTAAGGCTATAAAATCAAGCTATCACCTTTACGCTGACGACTTGCAGATTTATGCGGCGGCCAGCATTAATGATTTCCCTTTGTTGGAGTCTATACGTGACTGGGCTTCTAAATTTGGGCTACAGGTAAATGCAAAGAAATCGCAAGCAGTTGTCATTGGCAGCCCTTACTTTACTTCTAAACTCTCCGATGTGGCGTTACCTGATGTTATTTTTGATGGGACATCCATCCCTTTATCATCTACTGTCAAAAATTTGGGTATCACCATAGATCAGACACTATCTTGGTCACCACACATAGCCGAGGTCAGCAGGAAATTGTTTGCATCGCTTCATTCTCTGAGGCGTTTGCAGAACTTCCTCCCACTACACACTAAAATATCTCTTTCCAAGTCTCTTCTACTCCCGCTCCTCGATTACGGGGACATAGCTTTTCTAGACCTTAAGGAGGAACTGCTTGACAAGCTTGAGCGCTCACAGAACGTTTGCATTAGGTACATATTTGGGCTGCGTAAGTTCGATCATGTATCCCAGTTCCGAAACCTGCTCGGCTGGCTTCCGATCCGTCGTCGTAGAAATGTGCATGTCCTGTCATTGCTGTTTAACGTTTTATTTAACCCTGCCTCACCTCCTTACTTATCCGAAAGATTTTCATTTATGGCTACTGGTAGTGGCCACCGCCTGCGCTCGAGTGCCAATTTTTCTCTTGCCTTTCCGGCCAATAAGTCACATACATACAGGAAATCTTTTACTGTGCATTCCGTAAAATTATGGAATAACTTACCGGTATCTGTGAGGCAATCACAATCTGTGGCATCATTGAAGGCCAGGCTAAAAAAGTTATGGCTGGAAGACCCTAGACCAGACTAGATTAATTGTCCTTTATAATTTTTCTTGACATTTTTGACTTAAATATTTATGTATTTATTAATTAAGGTTAAAGATTTAAATGTATATATATATATATATATATATATAGTATATATAGGTATTTAAGTAATATATATAAAGTATTCGTATTATATCTATTTGTATATATTATAGGTAAGTATTTATTATTTTTTCATTTATAAGAATAAAATTTTGGCTTTGTTTTATTTGTGATTATTTGTGTGCCTTTGTACATATCTGTGATTGTAAATACATTTTTTTGTATTAATTTATGTGCAATAAAGTGATTACATACATACATAATATAAGAAACTAGCTTCTGCCCGCGGCCTTAGATACGTTTGACCATAACCCTAGGATAAGACATAGGATTCTTACACCCCCAGGGTCGTCAAGGTCGTTTAAACTAGAATTTTTCCTTTGGTACCGTTTGGTAACTAAAAGTTCGTAACCTACTTCGAAACGGGAAAAAAATCCCATTCGGTAACTGGCTTCAAAAGGAGACTTTTCTATTACCGATTCGTAACCACGGTTACGAACCAGCTTCGAAACGGGAAAAAAATCCCATTTGGTAACTGGTTACAATACGGGAATTTTAAATTATCGATTCGTAACCACGGTTACGAACCAGCTTCGAAACGGGAAAAAAATCCCATTCGGTAACTGGCTTCAAAATGAGACTTTTCTATTACCGATTCGTAACCACGGTTACGAACCAGCTTAGAAAGAGAAAAAAAAATTTAGTTTGTAAATACTTTTCTTTTGTAAAAAATACTGCATAGGTAGGTAAAAAATAACCTTTATTCGCCATAATAATTAAATAACATAACTAAATTACCACTTAACATAACGAAATTACGACGTAAATCAACGAAAATATAACTCTTGTATTACTCTAATTATTGGGCTTTTAATTTTATACAGCAAATGGGCTTATTAACTCGATGCAGTGTCCCACACTTATATCACCGTTTTGTAGGTCTCTAACCGCTCTGCTAATTTCTGCCGCTATTTGTTCATATTCTTTGGCTTTTTTCGTCTCATTGAACTTCTTGTTCAAATCAGACATTGAAATATTATAAAACCTTGCTTCATTTTGCAATGTTTTCAAAATTTCTGGCATAGTTGGGTTTTTGCGTCCTACAAATCGGTTTAGTTTTGCATTCCAACCTTCTAAATTGTTGTTGGTTTTAAAAGTCTCACCTTCACAATTCCATATTTGGATGAAATGGTCGTTTTTCAGCCATTGTTTTGAAAAGTACGCATTAAACTCAACCATACTCGTATTATTTCCGTAATTGCATTGTCGGCTTGATATGTACTGTACTCCTTCTGCAACTCTGCTGATTGGTAACAAAGCTAAAGCGATGCAACGCGACACGTGTTTACGCTCAGTTCTCAGTTTTAATTTCAGCTTCTGAGCTTTTCTCCACAGACTATTACCAAAATGGTAAAAACAACCCTTAACATCGATGCTTGGAAAAACGTGTGAAAAGGCATTCATTGCGGCCGTTTCAAAGTCGACAGTTATCTTTTTCGGATTCCAGGATGGCAGTTGTGATTTTATAACATTTAATAATATCTCATAAGTGTTCTGATCCTTTCTGACCAAAAATGCAAAAATCAGAGGGATGACGCAATTCGACTCCTCATGGTATCCATGAATCGTGTAAATTTGGTTAAATGGACGTGGGCATGATTTAAAAGTGCCATCCGCTAAGTAGTGTCCAATTTCAGTAATGCGAAGTATATTCTTTTTGTCAAAAAATACTAAAATTTTGTTCCCATCGTAATTATAATCCGCAAGCATAAATTGTTGGAATTGTGTTGGAATCTCTGTTTCGGCTGGATCATTGTTACGTATGCTAGAAACTCCTAAGTTTTTCCTTTTATTACGATAAATGCTCGATTTGATGCTCGCGAACTTTGGTATAGCATGGTGTAAATGAACGTTGTTCTGCTCAAGATTACAGACCATGTCTTGGTATTGTTTTTGGATTGGGCTAGGGTTTTCAGAAGTTTTTCTTGTAAGACGATCTAATACTATCATTATAGCATGTTTTCCAGGATTAGTCAGACAATCTGGCTGATGTTCTGTCATCTTGGTAATTAATTTGCGGTCAGGGCTTAAAGTGATGTTTCCACGACATCCCGATTTAGCACAAAGCCAAAATGTTTTCTCATCACTGTAAATTTTTCTCTTATGAAATTTACGGCCGGCAATTATCATACACTGTCCACCTCTTTTGGAACTGATGAACCTTATGTTATTCGAGCTGGTTGAACTATTTGTAGCGGTATCACAATATTCCTCGGAATAATGCATGTTCCCATTTGACTATTGCACTACTAATTAATCTAATCAGATATGAGTTGTTACAGGAATACTTAAATTATGAAGGACTTGTTATACTGAATGACAAGATAAAATAGAATTGTAAGTAAGTGACAACGTCATGTTAGGTTTTCAAATATAGAAAGAAAAAAAGGTTTTATACACGTTTTGCTACCAAACGGCACTACGCAGGCCCATTCGGTAGCCAGCTACAAAATGGGAATCCGAAAATCCCTGTTTGTAGCCAGTTACAAAACTTGGCTACCAAACGGCACTACGCAGGCCCATTCGGTAGCCAGCTACAAAATGGGAATCCGAAAATCCCTGTTTGTAGCCAGTTACAAAACTTGGCTACCAAACGGCACTACGCAGGCCCATTCGGTAGCCAGCTACAAAATGGGAATCCGAAAATCCCTGTTTGTAGCCAGTTACAAAACTTGGCTACCAAACGGCACTACGCAGGCCCATTCGGTAGCCAGCTACAAAATGGGAATCCGAAAATCCCTGTTTGTAGCCAGTTACAAAACTTGGCTACCAAACGGTACCAAAGGGAATTTTTATTCTAGACACATTCTAGATTATTATTATTATTATTGACAATCCTTTTGGGATTTATCTTATTGATTATATTAATTTTTTAAATAATTATTTTATCAATAATATTATACTTAAGTTAAATGATCTGATTAGGTTTTTCTGGGTTTTCCCTAATCCTTGCAGCAAATGTTGGATCATATTGTATGTCTCCCAGCAAACACTTCACTCTCATGTAACTGACATTTCGAAAGTGCTTGTAACTAGGCCCACTTGAATAAATAATATTTTGATTGATTGATTGATAGTATAGATTTGCTGTTTACGATCTAATTGTTATTGTACAGCTACAGTCACCAGCATTAATATCTGCCACCACAAAGCACGCATAAATATCTGACATGACTCTATTTTTTTTGGCCGATTTTGATGCTGGTGACTGTACAATATGTTTATTTTTTAAATCTTAACATCGTTAAACGTTTAGTTTTAAAGCGCCACCTAGTTTTGCCTGAATATAGATATTCGCAAGGAGATCTCCTTGCGATCAGATCACGATCCAAAGGATGGCAATTGACAGTCTTATTGCTTTAATGGTCCTTGCACACGATACAACGAATTTTTTTTAGGGTTCCGTACCTCAATCTGAATAACGGAACCCTCAGGATCACTTTGTTGCCCCTCTGTCCGTCTGTCTGTCAAGACCCTATATCTCAGACGCGTGGAGGTATCGAGTTTAAATTAACACGATATACTCAAGTATACGGCCCTCGAAGCTGTAAAAAAAACAAACTTCTACATTAACGTAAAAAAAGATCCGGCCATTTATGCCGTAAAAACGTACATTTCGACACTCTCAAAGGAATCAAAATCACAGGGTACTTCCCGTTAACATAGAACTATGAAATTTGGCTAATAATATCATGACATATTACAAATATATACAAGGATCTGAAAACTATACATTAGTAATTAAATCATAAAAAATACAGTCTTTTTCAAAATACATATTTGGACAGCCCGGTTGCGTTAAGTTCGCACCTCAATTGTATGCAATGCTATAGATATCAGGTGCAAACTTTACTCAACCGGTACCGGGTAATAAAATAATATTATAGGGTAAGTGAAAGTTTGTACGGAACCCTCGGTGCCCGAGTCAGACTCGCACTTGGCTGGTTTTTTTCTATGTATATCTCAATATGTCCATTGTGTATACAGGAACGTTGCATGAGATTCGACGAGCTATCAAAATGCGTGGTCGGCGCCCTTGCGGCTTGCTCGCCACCAACTCCGGCCAACATGACACTTGCACTATTCGGGCACTTGCGTCAAGCCACGCCATGCGCTGACGACGACACGACTTTCCGCACGTATGTAAGATGGCTGCAGGAACGCAATGGGACCAACTAGGACCACTGGCGACCACAAGCAGGGGCGGCTCTCGACTTTGATCAGGGTCGCGATATTACGAAGCTAATGAGGATACTTTCCTATCATCACCACAGCCGGATGACGGCCACTGACTAAGACCTCTTCCAAAGATCTCAAGTATCTCCACGATAACCGCCCACCCTGGCCAAGATGACGCTTGCGCTGTTCGACATCTGAGACAGGGCGTGGGCCCCTCGACGACATCGAGACCCTCCGCATACAACAGACAGGTGGCTGCAGGACCGCAGCAGGACCAACTAGACCCGTTCACAGAAACAAACAGGAGCGCCCTAATTATTGATCAGTCGAGAGATAGTGGAGCATAAAGGGAAATTTTCTATCATCATCATCTTAGCCGTCGTTCGCTGTCGGACAAAGGCCTTCCTCAAGGATTCGCTCAGCAAAAAAAAAAAAATTTATAAGTCACAGATACCGTCTTTCAGTGATATCTTCGAAACGATACAGAAAAGACTCAGTCTAATCTTTTTTTTGTAATTGATATCAATATTATTTTATTAATGTTGATATAAATTCCACAGCGATGCTATATATAGATTTTTTTTTGGTCGACTTAGCTTATGTACATTATGGGAAATAGAAACACGTTACCTTTTTCGCTCTTGTCACAATGACAATAAGGACTAAAAATGTACATGTTTTAGTTTCCCTCACTGTACCTGCCAAATAGAATAATTTTAATGAACGGCAATAGTTTCCTTTGAAGTAGAAGACTTGCAAACACGATTTTTACACAAGGGGCGATTATGAGTATCAGGTTTACAATCAAACGCAAAGCTTAGAAATATTTATAGTTTTGAAAGGAAAATCGACACAAAGTTCACTTAAAAACAAGTTTTTATGTGAACTTTATCGCTTTGAAATATATATATATATGGTTATATATATTTATATATATGGTTATATATATATTTTAAAGCGTGAAATAGTATATGTATACTCGTACGCAGTCTACTTACATCAAAGTAAACAATTGTAGTTTAATTCCATAATGAGGATAATCTGAATGTACATCAAGTCGACCAAGAAAAAATAATTTCAACTATATACAGCATAGTATCTCAGTGGAATTTACATCAAATTGTCTAAGTATGTGAAACTAAATTATGTAATCTAATTAGGGTAGAATATACCACGAACGATTTAAATCGTCCTTGAATATACTAAGTTAACTGCGTATGATCTAACGAAGCTCATTTAAAAGCTCTGTAACGAATTATAATGTAATAAATGTTGATGTATCGTTATTTCTTTTTAATTAATCTAACATAAAAAAATCTTATTAGTTTTTTTAAATGTCTCAATATGTTGACATCCAAAGTTCAGTTATTGATACTTTATTATGTGGTACCTTTAATCTCAATTAATTGCAACAATAGTAACAACCGGGCTCCTATTTCACAATCGTGACAAATTTCCGGTGACAACGACAATTTCACGTATCTACATTGCGTGCCCAGTATAAAGTAAGGAATTGTATCGAGCTTGCTGGAATCGCCGTGAACATAAAATTGTCGTTGTCATCTGACAATTGTCACGATTATGAAATAGGAGCCTGGTTGTTACTATTGTTGCAATTAATTGAGGTTGAAGGTGCCACATAAGGTCAGTGTCGAGCACTAACTATGACATCTATACTATCATAAAGTTGTAAAAATAAAATGTCTGTACATTGAAGATATTTTCAAAAAAAATATTGTTATGGACTATTTGGAGGTCATTAAAACGATTTTTTTTTTATTTTATTTTATGTATTCTTGTATGTGTCGTTGTGGCTTCATCACGCAAAATCGGCTAAACGGATTTCAACTATTTTTGGTACACGGGTACCTGAGTATCTCCAGATGGTTGTAGGATACTTTTTACCCGACTACGCTGAAGAAAAAATGAAGGGTTATGACTTTTTCTCCTCCGCGAACGAAGTTGCGGGCGCCTTCTAGTTAATCATATTTGTTACTAGCTGTGCCCGCGGCTCCGCCCGCGTGGAATTCGGTATGTGTCAGTAAGCGGCTACTTCACCCCTCTCCCCTGGAGACGTAACTTAGAGTAAAGTCCAGATAAAATATTATACAATTACCACTAAATAAAACTATACCAAAATCAATAGCTTTCGCCCTTATTCAAATTTTTGACGTGATTTAAAAGACATAGAGTCTAGGTATACTTAGTAGGTGTACATCGGACGATACAGTACCACTTTTCTATTTTTATGTCCTTATCCAAATCAAGTCCATGACAAATATCATCCAAAACGGTTCTCCAGTCAAATCAGTCTAAGCATGAAAAGGTAAGAACACATAGAAATCCATACTTCCTAACAAACTTTCGAATTTAGGTTTAATATTATTTAGAAGTAAAATTAGAGGAAAGGTGAATATAGATATCAAAAACGTGAGGCCAAGTATTTACATTTTATTTAAAGTTACGTTTATGTGTCCACAACTAAATATGTACATACATACTCCGAAAGTAGGTATGTAGAGTATATTTACATAACGCTGACATTTTACAATATTTTTTGTACACCCCATTGTGAGTCTTCCCGGTGGGCATCAGCACGCACAGCTCCGTGCAACTGGTGACGCGCGAGCACACCCCGTAGAGCTGCCCGTGCGCAGGTCCATGCCGGCGGCGAGCAGCGTCTGCCCCTGCGACTTGTAGATGGTCATGGCGAAGCAGACGCTCACGGGGAACTGTAGGCGCTTGAAGCAGAACGGGAAGTTGCTCGGAATGAAGGGGATGCGGGGAATGAACACGGCTTCTATGCCCGTCTCATACGGTACGGCAAAAATAACAGTACATTTACAGCCATTTTTACCGACTTCCAAAAAAGGAGGTTCTATGTTCGACAGTTTGTATTTTTTTTTATGTATGTTCACCGATTACTCCGCCAATAGGAGACCGTTTTGTAAAATTATATTTTTATTTGAAAGGATATACTCCTGAGGTGGTCCCATTGCCACCAAGTTGGGACCTGATGATGGGATCCCAGGGAAATCGAGGGCAATCCTCAAATTTTATAGGCACTTAGAACGTTTTCATATATTCTTTTAAGCTATTTAAGTATTTGCATATGGTAGTCATCATCTCATCATGCTGAGCTGATGACGGAAGGTACAACTCTTTAATAGTTAAGAGTTAGAGGATAATTTAAAAAAAAAATCATCTACCTATTATAGGTAGATACGTTAAGACTGTTAGTCATATTCTATTATAGTGTGTCCCTAAAGTAGTCTCCTTATCACCAAGTCAGGATCAGATGATGGAATACCAGGGAAATCGAGAGAAACTCTCACATATTATAGGCACTAACAATGTTTTGTATGTATTTTTCTAAAGTTATCAGTTGTTTTCCTCTGGCTGTCATCATTTCATGCTGAGCTGAAGATACAATGAACTAACCAACTTTTACATTTCGTACTTCCCAAGACTCGAGATGCGTGCAAAGTGCCTCCTCAATCTTCCCATTCTGGGCTCTAAAAAATACTTTATATCACTACTAAAATCTATCACTAAAAAGCAAAAAATAAAATACATTAAATAAAAAAAGAAACGACTTCAAAATAAACTAAAAAGCCTGTAATAATGTTTTATGTACGGTACGGATCACATTTGAATCACCTTTTGAAGTCGGTGCCAAACCTGAAGTAAATAAAGTTCTTTATTCATAAAAATACGAATTACTATGACTAAATATATGTATGACTAAATGTAGGTAGATAATAACTAAAGGCTCGCCGCCAAGGTTCTTGGTAGTAATAAATTAATGGTTTGGCACCGACTTCAAAAGGTGATTCAAATGTGATCCGTACTGTACATAAAAGATTATTTTTGGCTTTTTAGTTTATTTTGAAGTCGGTTCTTTTTTATTTATTTATTTTTATCAAAAATACAATGCTGCAGGTGTATAGGCCCACCAACACCTTGTCATTTTTTTTCTAAGCCACAGAAAAGTCTGTATTTTTTTCTGACAATAAGGACGCTTATTACTACCTATAAACAAAATTTCAAGATTTTTGGAAATTTTCATCCATTCCCCATTGTGTGTGCTGGGAGTCCTGAAGCGCTCAATGAGTTTAGGAACTCCATCGGGTATGTTGTGAAGTTGCCTTCATCCACGACAGTGTTAATGGAATTATATACTGCCTATTCACCTTCGATTTCCGCTAATATCCGAGCATTAACAGCTCTCTCACAAACCAAAGAGTTCTCACGTCGCGTCACCTGGCTCAGGTCTCCCTATACGCTCCGTTGGTCGGAATGTGGTCGTCATCGGACGGAATGATCCTGCATAACGTCTCTGGTAATCGACCCAGGGCGTTGGTTTCTTCCAGAAGTCCTTCTCCCACCTGAAGCAGTACCTGGGCGAATTCCTGCACATGTGAGCCTCCTCCTTGTTGATACCACCGAGCCACTTATCTATTTTGTTGTATTATTAAATCAATTATTTAATAAAATTTGTCGATATCCGTACCCTCTCTTCTAAACTTAGAGTTAATTTGGCAAAATGCTTCCTCAGTGGCTTAAGTTATATCATTAGATATTTATTTTAGCGCCACCTATTAGTTTAGCGGGGTACTCGATAGTTCGTAGGCTCGAGAAACAGCTAGAGTAGGTTTGAGAAAAGTTTGCACCTCCTTTCTAAGTAGCGCCATATGATTCACGTGCTAACTTAACTCAATCAAGTCGTGGCTACCCCCCCCCTTTTAGGGGTTAAATTTTTATAGCCTATAACCTGGCCGGGGATTTTCTCGACAGATTCGTAAAGTTTGCATCAAAATCTGTTCAGCCGTTTTCACGTGATGCGCGTACAAATAAACAGACAAACAGATAAACAGACAAACAGACAAATATTCTAAAAATTGTTGGAACGTGTTCTGTTATAAATTCTAAGTATCCCCAGCCAACTTTTTTTCGAATATCTTCCATGTACAGACTTTCGACCCTCTTCAGCTTTATTATATGTATAGATAGATGTATACATGAGATTTCAGCAAGGAGCATTGAAACAAGAGAACCGTCAATCGCCATACAACAAGCCGTTCCACAATATTTACAACGCAATCTATAAGAATTACTATTTTCAATTATTCAGCTTTGCAAGCGTGACACGGTATATAAATGTAACAATTTATTTATTACTAGAAGGTGCCCGCAACTTCGTCAGCGGAGGAGAAAAATCATAACCTCTTTTTTTCTTAAGCGTAGTTGTGAAAAGAGTATCCTAAAAAAATATTAAAATTTGTTTAGCCGTTTTGGCATGATGCAGCCACACCGACACATACAAACAAACAAAAAATAAATATTTTTCGATTCAGTGATATTCAAATAACGGACTAAGTATTTGAATCACTTATTTATTTAAAAATATCTTCAATGTACATTAAATGTAAATATTTCATTTGTACAAATTTGTAATAGTATAGATTCGCTGTTTACGAACTCCTTTTTACTGTACCTTATGTTTCTTTGTTCAATTTATATTGTTAAACGTATAGTTTTAAAATGTTGTTATATCCAGTGAAATAATATTTAAAGATGCTATACTTTTCACTATACACCCTTTTGTAAAATTGTGAATTATTTAGTGATAAAAAATCGAGAGTCAGTCATCTTGTCCCACTAATTATAAGTAAGGCACAGTATACGAGTTAGCGTTCGACGTACAGGGGTCAAAAAGTTATCAATAAGAAGTAAGAAAACGACAAGTTGTTCATGAGAAATCGAATTATATTTGTGGGCAAAACAAAACTTACTTTCATAACTATTATACATATAATACCAAATCAAGGACTTACTTTATGAATTAAACACAAAACTAGGTACTTTAGTTTAAAAAGACGTGCCAATTTCCAGCCAATTTCTTGATTCGGTGTGTTGGTCTTGGGCTAGTGCTAGTCAACCCTTTGTTATATTGTTCTGACACATAAGTTTGAGGCAAAATCCTCAGTATGTATCTGTCTTCTGCTGATTTTTCAGGGTAAATACCCATGCCTGGATGCAGTGAGTTTCTTGGAAATTTTGAAGTAGGCGGCATTTTCTGACGCGGTACACCTGGTTCTTCCGGCACTATGGAAGGGTCACTGTCGTCCAACCCCGTAGGGGCGCCGGCAGTGATACTGCTAGCCACGATCACAGCAAAAACATATATCACAGTTGCTTTGATGAAACACATCGAGGAAGACATTTTGTAATATTTAATTATTGATAGCACAATAACTCTGCTACTGCCCGCGACACGATGTGCCAGACGATTCGTTTATATTTATGCGTAGTGTCCGTCGGATTTACTAATAATATACGTATATATTACGTTAATGTTTGTCATTAATTAGCTCTTATCATTCACCCAGTCCGTGACCAGATGAAACCGAGACGTAGTAGGCCAATTGGCAAAACGGTATAATTCTTGGAAAGTGCAAACAAATATATAAATATAAATGTAATTGTTTCTAGATTGAGGTTGAAGAAGTTTATTATCTCAAAAGAAATATTAAATTTACTTAATGAGACTTAACCATTAGCAAACATGCATTAATATGTATCATATGACCCCCGTGAGCGTCAATTATTAATTACATTCATTATAATCAGTGAAAAATTATTCAAAAACGGAACCCTTATAGTTTCCTCATGTCCGTCCGCCCCTCCGTATGTAACAGGCATGTTACTCAAAAACTACATGATGTATATTGATGAAATTTGGTCTTGTGTAAGCCGCTACTTAGTTTAATAGTTAAAGAATAAAAAAATATATTTCTACCGGTAGGGGGTTTGTTATTTTTCCCATATTTTTTGAACATACATAGTGCCGAACAATTGCAATTTCGAAATATGTAGGTATAGACAATGTAGGAGAGTATTTTAAATAACTGTTAAATAAATAGAATTACTATGTTGGATTGCTTTTATCTTAAAACTTAGTGACCTGCGTAAGACATCATAACCGTGTTTACGCAATAATTCCATATAGGTACGTACCTACCAAAGAGAATATAACCACTACGTTTAAGAGACGGGAGTGCCATACATTGACTTGACATTCTGAGTACGAAAGGTAGAATGCAGTACCAACAGGACAGAAATTGTGACGCAGAAGCAGTGCATGGCACTGCTGCCAACATGAGCAACAAAAAAGGACGTGCTGCACACACTGTTAGTAATTTTTATCGATATCGATAACTTGAAAAGAAAATAGCGTTGCTTTGCTTTTCGACTAATTATTAAACTTTCGTAATATTATTAATACTATTATCTTCTGTTAAAACCGTTTTAACAAGAAAAAATGAAAGTAATGAAAAGTATGATTGTAGCAAATAGTAACAACAGTTTTCTTTTTCATTAATTTTATTTGATATTTTTAAATAATAAGTACTACTTTGGGTTTGCAGATGGAACGGCATTTATTTTAAATTGAGTCATTTTTTCTTGAAGTCTCGGAGTCGAAAATGTTTCTTACAAATATATTTTCTCAAACATGCAATGAAATATTGACGTTGTGTTCCTTGTCATAGACCCCGAAGTCTCACTTTTCGGGTGCGGCGCAACGAAGGGCACATAATGATAATTTCATACGAAATTGCGGGCCAAGGCCTGCAAAGCCACCGTCTTTTGTACCAATTCACTCCGAGCGCCGCTGCAGGCGAATAGAACGAATAACTATGTATATTAAAATAACGTTTTAGTGAGAAAAACATATTTATTATATAAAAAATATTGATTTTTATTTCATTGCATGTTTGAGAAAAGCACTATAGAAGCCTCGGCGCGAAAAGGGATTGTCGGCCTTATTTCGCAGCCTCTGCAGTAATGCACTATTTAATTCGTGCAGCTTTTCAATAGGCACATAGGACATCAAATCTTCATTACCAGTCACTTGAACCCATCATTTACACCTGGTAGAAGCTATTTTTTAAAATACTTATTAATAGAAACCTGCTAATACTCAGGTTATTTTTGATTCTCTTTCTATTTATATATTGCAAGAAAAAACACAATATTTTTCAATAATATGGACCTAAGAACTGGGGGGTTAATGCCTAACGAAATTTTGACACTTCGTATCTGAATCAACTGTCATAGCTCATACAAAATCATGACACTTGATTCTGATTTCGAGCGTCAAACGCGTTAGGCAATAGGGGGGCTTATCAGAAAAACATCTATATTATCTGGGTACCGCACTAACTTTTACAATAATATTATTTTATTCCAGAATTTCTTTTAAGTTCTAAAGAAACATATGTCTTATGTAGAAATACAAACAGATTTTTGAACTTACCTATCTTCATCCAATGGAAATTTAGCCATAAATGTTCGTTTTTGACCGCCAACACGACCGGCTTTCATACCTCTAATCTCACATGTTTTGTCGTGCATATTTGCTTCACAACACAGAGTACGGGTTGTAACCAAGTTATGATGGTAACTGTTACGTCGAAATAAGTTAGTTTTAACAAATACAATCACAAAAATGCACGATTCAAAAAGCCCGGCGAAACGTAAACATAAATCATGGCGGATGTGTAGTTGAGTGAGAAAGGGATGCCGCTATTAGCGCAAGATAGATATATCCGCCATAGTAGCTAGCTTACGTTTCATACAACGTTTTTCATGAGGGACTTGCGCCAGACTGGTACCTACCTACAATATTCAAAAAACTAGCCAGGAAGTGTGGCTCGCACTCGATCCGAATCGTTGTTTGCGAAAAACTCCAAGGTTACTAAATAGTTTTTATTGGATCCCTCTTAAATTGACTTTATTTTTAGTTTTTTTGTTTGTATAGTGACCATGATATCACACAAGTTGTAAAAAATCCAACCGCTTATGGTTCAAAAGAGTATGCAAAAAACGCAGCATTGGCGCATCAGATCAGCGAGATATATAGTAGGTATCCCGATGGTATAATTTTTATTTTGAGAATTGGGAAGTTACACACGCAACTTTATAACCGCGGGCAAAAGCTAGAGTATGTATATGCTGCAGGCAAGGCAAGCAATACAGGCAAGCTGCAAACGTAGATTACACAGGTTATGCATCCCTGGTTATGCTTTTTGGAAATTGATCGGGTAATAGTATAGGTGAACCGCACAAATAGACCATGCACGGTTGATATAAAGCGGTTTTTAAAAAAGGTTATGTTTTTCCGACGACGAATTATTTATTTATTACCTTACCTACATAATGATATGGATGTCACGTTTGGCTCAGTGGCCTGCGAAGCTTGCGGTCCCGGCTTCGAATCCCGGCCAGGAATAAACATTCGTGCTCATTTATTTATAATGAAGAGGATTTCCGCTTCGTCTGACATAAGACATAACACATTATTTATAATTAGGTATTTACCTTTATACTGTCTCAAGATCCAAAACCTGCCAAGAGCATTTATCGGGTCACGCCTACTGAATGCTTTTCGGTATTACTATAAAGAAATACGCTACAGATTAAACGATTTAGTTAAAAAAATTCAAACCTTGGCTCTGAGGTGTGAACAGATAACAGCGGAACTACCTACAGTACTAATAAATAGTAATAAATCGAAATATAAAAACTAATGATTTGACTACGGCACTATAAAAACGGTCGCAATAAGAATTTAATAAATAAGTATCTTCCACTAGTACTTTAGTCTGCGGTAAGCTCAGACTAACAAAAAAAGATAGATATGACATTACGAACAGTCTAGTGAGGCCACAAAAAACCATGCCAAAGCCAACTTCACGCGTTACAAATACAAACAAACTATATGTGTGTAAAGTTGTCTGATTTGTCAAAACCATGCCAAAAAAGTGCGAGTCGGACTCGCGGACCGAGGGTTCCGTACAAATGTTCACTTACCCTAACTTAATTACCCAGTACCGGTTGAGTTAAGTTTGCACCTGATATCTAAAGCATTGCATACCTTCAGTTGTTCAGATAGGTTTTTTGCAAATTAAATTAAAATTAGCTAGTTTGAGACATAGCTATAATTGTACCTTATATTTATGTTTATTTTTACAAATTGTGAAAATTTCAAAATTTTTGTTTCGCTACTTCGGGGATAAAGAGGGGGGGGGAGGGGGTTAATCACAATTAAAAATTTAAAAATGAATATGTGGAGGTCAAGCCCTTTCATATCATACCCTACTTGACCCATAATTTTTTGCGATATTTGGGAATACATACTAATGGGTAAATCCCACTGTTGGATAAATGAGCTTGAGGTAGTATTATTATGTAGGGTCAACTGTCCAACGTTGACACAATGGTACACAGTGAAACTTTACAATATCTCGAAAACGTGATGTTGCCAAATAAAGCAGAGTATCTTGCAAGGACAACTTCAGGGGCCCTCCCAACTGGCCCAGAATTGGCAAACGCCGCGTCGAGTGAACACTTCTCCACGAGTGATTATTTGATTTGGTTACGACAAAGTAGATTCTTTTCTTTATATTTGGTGATTTTTTCAACTTACTGATAATGATTTCGTACTTCTCAATGCCATTGTGCATTCTGTGTATTCTGAAGTATATTTAGACGCAAATATTATTGGAAATAGTTCACTCTATGTCACTTGTTTTTAACGGAAATAAAAAAAACACTTGGCTGTCTCACGTTGAAACAATGCAGTGTGGTGAGCAATGAAAGATGTTTCAATGTTACAATTTCTAGCTTCATCTTACAATATATATGTTACAATTTCTAGATCATGTAGGAAATTACATATATAGGCCATACAATTTTTACCCGACTGCGGCAGAAAGAGGGTTATGTTTTTCGAATGTAAGTATGTATGTATGTTTATTTCTTTAGCACGCTCTGCAGCATTTAAAGGCTTTATAACGCATGAGATGTCATAAGATTCCTCTTAGACGTAGGAGTGTTGAAAACTATTTATGAAATAGTAAATTATGTTAAATGAAACGGGAAATATATTATTTCTGTAAGGCAGATAACGTTAATGCGCTATGAAAAGTTTTACGTCTTATGCGGTGACCTCACTTTAATACAGTTTGCGTTGACGATTGATTGATTTATATTTTTTATTTGTATTTAATAGATTATGTGTGCATATTTTAACTTTTTCGCGTTTGGTATCTTCACGTAATGCTTAAATTTTTAATGTACCAAACGGGCAATATACGATACGATACGATACGGAATCAATTAAAATGAGGACAATTTAAATGCTTTAACTATGATTAAAAAAAAATGTCCCAATCAAGATTTTTTTCATTTATAATGGATAGGTTAACCTGTATGCATTGCTGCCAACTAACATTTTTTCTAATTTACGTATACATATTGTATCGCCTATTTTTTTTTTTCAAATCATAACATGTTTTCATCACTGGCAAGTGTACGTGAATTTAAAAAATAAGAAAGCCATTTTTAAGTTTCTTCGTGGCTCTAAATTTTATTCATCTTGAAGTTGTTGGTTGTTGTCTTGTTATAAACTGTTGAAAGTGAGAAAAATGTAGGAAGACGAGCCTAATTGTACTTACTAGCACAGACTAATAAGAGATACTACGTATCAGACTGCCAACTCAGAAACAAATATTATTTGCACTAGGAAACTATATTTAATCTGTACGATTAGTGTTGACTGACGTTCATTTTTTTTCTATTCGAGATTGCAATATGGCAAGGGATCGTAATGTATTCAGCCAAAGTGGTCTAGGTTCATTGAATGAGGTCTAATATTTAGAATGAATAGTTCCCGGCACGTAAATTTGAACACGTAACTTCAGTAATTGTATTTAGGTGATCAAATTATATGCTGAGAATTGTACCTCAGTGGCAAAAAAATAAAACACACATTATTTGTTAAACGATTTATTTTTCAATTTCTTTTTAAATTTGTCGTAAGCTATCTTCTGTATTGCAATGAATACGTCTGTCCCCTTTAATATTTTGTTGATTGTGTTGTACCAATTCATAATTGTAAATCGGACAGCTAGAGCAATGAAATGACTGAGAATAGTTTTGTGCTCGGCGCAGTCAAATAAACAAAATGAATTCTTGCACATAATGTTTGCTAGTTCTGCGGGCTATAATTTTGCAAGATCATCACGATTTAAACACTTCATCCACTAAAGAGCACGGGAAATGGTGTAAAATAGCGTCCTTTCGCAAAGTTCTACAAACAGCACTGTTAAAACATTTTGCAAAAAGCAAGACAGGATAAACACAACGACATCACTCGATAACACATTACTGTGACAGTGACAGAATGAATTTCGATAAATAATATATAGATGACAAGACGAGTGTATTGACAACCCAACAGCTAATCACAGCAGAGAAAAACGTCAGTCAAGATTAAAAACAACATGGCGCTAACGTACGCGTTTTGTTATACGAAGATTACCAGCTGTGCTTACTAGCGAAGAAATTTGTGTCGTGGCGCAAGAAGTATCAAACAATTTGCTGCTAGAAAAAGACTTATTGTGTTTTATTAAAAAGTGCTTAGGGGTCATTCATTAAGTATGTAGGGATCCCTGGGGAAGGGGTTCGAAAAATCTGTCGTAATAAATGAATGGCCCCTTAGTTGTAGAAAAACTATTGTATATATAGACTTTTGTTTTAAACTGAGCTAATCGGCTTAAAGAATACAGTGGCCGATTCGCTCAGTTTAAAAACCAAAGACTATATACAACGTTGTATAATTCGGACAAGAAACGCTCGTGGCGTCTTCCTTTGCGATACTTGCTATTATCCTTACGTAATTAAAGAATGGCCTTTTAGTCGTAGAAAAACTGTTATTTGCAACGTTGTATAATTCGGTCGGTAATGCGATACTCGCTATTGTCCTTACGTAATTAGTGAACGGCCCCTTAGTCGTAGAAAAGCTATTGTATGCAACGTTGTATAATTGTGTCAAAAAACACTCGTGGCGTCTTTACTTGCGATGCTCGCCAAGGCTCGCATCGCAACCCACGCCGCTCGACTTTTCTGACCCCTATTATACAACAGTTGCATAAAATACTATTTATTGATTATACCATTAATAAAGCATTTATCATTTTCGATTACTTTATTTTGCTTCCATACCCACCTTATTAGTAGGTATCCAATGTGAAAACCTTAGTTTAATTGTAAAAAATCATGATTTTATTATATGGACACAATAAAACCAATGTCATTTCTTTAAAAAGAAACGTATACTAATTCAGACACCGTAAAAAGGAAGCTATGATGTGGAATATCATGCGATTGCTAAATAAGTTGTTTATCATGGTGCAAAATATCAGACACCTAATTGGTAAAACCCAATGTGAAGCACTCGTTTCATTGTGCCATCTACCCTTGTTTCATAGTAAAAAAATCAGGGGTTCATTATATGGACACAATGAAACAAAGGTCATTATTTAAAAAAAAAGTAATAACTCAGACATCGTAAAAGTGAAGATGTGATTTGAAATACCATGCGATTACTAAATAAATTGTCTATCATGGCGCAAAATATCAGACTCGTATTTTTAGAAATTACAGAGACATGGTGCTTTGAAATTTGGGTGTTCCATTGATGCACAGGTAAAAAGCAAAGTACTTCCGACACTGTTTAAATGTGAAACGCCATATTTCATTGTACAAAATCAGGTGTTTTATTGTATACATATAGATGGACACAATTAAAAAAATCTCAATAAAAAAAAAAAAATAGTAACTGACATCATAAAACTAAAGCAGTGATTTAAAATATCATGAGATAGCTAAATAAATTGGCTATCATGGTGCAAAATGTTATGACACAATGGCACCGATTCCTAATAGTAGATTGTTTGACAAGGGGCTATGATAAGCCATTATGACACGGAGTGATTATTTGGATGAGCTCACGAAGTGAGCGAGGACAAATATGTCTGAGTGTCATAATGGCTTTTAGCCACATGTTAAACACTCTGCTTTTCACTTCGACTGCGTGAAAATAAAAAAGACTTAACATTAAAATTGTATATTTCATGAATAACTAAAAGTACAGGTTGAGCAATTCGATCAGATTGTTTTACTTACTTACTCAGGTTGGTTTGTTTGTTTTTAATTATTCGCAAGTAGATAGTATGTAGCTGGCCGCAAGTTTCTTTTCAGTTTCATAGAAATTTGTATGGGATTATATGGCTTCCTTTTCAACCCTAAGGGCTAGACGTACTACTTTAGTCTCGCTTTGTGAAGCTAATATGACGTACTTTTTGAGCAGGAGAAGTGAAAATTAACATTAGTTGTAGGTATATACTGTATAGATTGAGTAGACAAACGGTTACTTGTAAGTAAATTTAAGAAACTGAATTATGCAGTTTTTTTTTTGTTTTTACTGTTTTTTTTTTTGGAGTTGGTTTTATTGTATGTTAAAAAAGTTAATTTATTTTACACTTTTTAGTCAATCGTTACATAAAAGTATATCGTGACTATTTGAACAAGCCCAAACACGGCTAGGATACATTATTTTATTGCAGAGATCCGGTGCCTATCTTCCGACTCCATCATCAAATCAATTCGATGGCACCATTCTCATGAATCTTAGCTCAAGCTCAAGAAGCTTAGCTATTTTACTCGAAGTGTATATCGTCGCCACCCGTAAATCACTTATCGTTGAGGGGTTCCAGTGACCGTCTGTGGTTCATTCTTCAGCAATTTACACTTTCTGAATGCATATGCTCATTATGTTTAAAAACGACACATGCTTACAATATTTGAGGAGTTCCTTCAATTCCTCTTGGATTCCATCATCAGATCTTTACTAAAAATAAATGGGTCCAATCTGGACGCACCTCCTTTCAAACAAAAAAAGAAACGGTTTAGAAATGACGGAGTTTAGAGGTAACGTATTTCACAGATATATATGCTTTAAGTACAATACCAAAATAGAAGTGGAAGCTGTACGCAAAAGGAACCCGCGGAACACTGACTGGGAAACGTATAAAGCTGACCTGAAAGTGGAACTGGGGGACCCTAAGGGAAAGCTCAATGCTATCATAGATATAGAATTTGAAGCGGACAAAATAGTACAAGCAGTATATACGGCTTGGACGAACAACTGCCCAGAGAAGAAAACTCTGGCGAACAGGATACCATGGTGGAACCCGGACATTGAAAAAATGAGGAGAGAAACCAGGGCTATCTTTAATGACGCAAAAACCTCAAATAACTTTGAGAGCTACGCACGCAAACTCACAGAATATAACAAGGCAAAGAGAAAAGCAAAGAGGTCCGCGTGGAGAAACCACTGCGACCAAATAGGGTCAATACCAGAGGGTATGAGACTAACAAAGGCACTAGCTGCAACTAAGTCAGTCCCGCTTACATCCATCAGAGACAGTGACGGGAAAATGACTGAAACTGGGTGTGAAACGCTCAACGTGATGTGTAATACACACTTTCCAGGCTCGGTAATACACCAGGGTGAAATAGATGATGTCGCTATTAGTGCACAGGAGCAAACCACAAGCACAACAAGGCACAACTGGGACACATCGAAGAAGGTAGTAGAACACAACAAATTAAAATGGGCCCTGTCAACGTTCCAACCCTACAAGGCTCCGGGGCCAGACGGGATATACCCCGTTCTACTACAGGAGGGCGCAAATGTACTCATTCCTCATCTATGCAGACTGTACAGAGCGTGTATAGCATTCGGACATGTACCACGGGTATGGAGAATGGTGAAGGTGATTTTCCTGCCAAAACCATGCAAGGCAGATTACGGAGACGCCAAATCGTATAGGCCCATAAGTTTGTCATCGTTCTTTCTAAAAGCGTTAGAGAAACTGGTGGACAGACACATAAGGGATGGCC
This sequence comes from Hedya salicella, assembly GCA_905404275.2. Taxonomy (NCBI): domain Eukaryota; kingdom Metazoa; phylum Arthropoda; class Insecta; order Lepidoptera; family Tortricidae; genus Hedya; species Hedya salicella. Next base: position 14,566,620 of record FR990100.1, on the reverse strand, counting down.
CATTAAAAAGGCATCCTCTGCACAAATTACAGTGTGCCTATCAACCAGGGAAGTCAACGGACACGGCGTTACACCTGGTAGCAACCAGAGCTGAACAGGCCATAGAGACTAAGGAACTGTGCCTGGCGGCTTTTCTAGACGTGGAAGGAGCGTTTGACCGCACCACGTACCAAGCGATCGATGAAGCAGCTGCAAGACATGGCATAGAGCCGACCATATGCAAATGGATTGGCAATATGCTAAACGGTAGGTTAATAACGTCATCCCTAATGGGGGACGAGATAAGGGCCACAACAACAAAGGGGTGTCCACAAGGTGGAGTACTCTCACCTACTCTATGGAGCTTGGTGGTGAACTCACTATTGGAGGAACTCGATAGTGGTCCTATCCATACGGTAGGGTATGCGGATGACCTAGTGATACTTGTAAATGGGAAATTTCCCAGTACAGTCTCGGCAATAATGAATGAAGCACTGAAGAAAGTGGAGAGATGGTGTAACAAACACCAACTGTCCATTAATCCAGGCAAGACGGTGGTAATACCATTTACTAGAAAGAGAACCCTAAAGGACATGCACCAACTAAAACTGTACAGAAGGGTACTTGAGATGTCCAATGAAGTGAAATATCTCGGCGTCACGCTAGATAAGGAACTAAATTGGAAAAAGCATGTTGATCGTAACATATCAAAAGCGCTTAGAGTGTTTGGAATGTGCAGATCGGCATACAGTAAGACGTGGGGATTAAACCCTAAGGTACTGAGATGGATCTATACTATGATGGTAAGACCGATCATACTGTACGGCAGCCTGGTCTGGTGGCCGAGAACTTTAAAGAGCACATGCAGAGACGACCTAATGAAGGTCCAAAGAACGGCTTGCATGGCTATAACAGGGGCGTTTAGAACTACGCCGACAGCGGCGCTAGAAGTATTGTTAGACCTACCACCGCTACACACAGTGATACAGTCGGAAGCGCGCAAATCACTGCACAGGTTAAAAACCATGGGCCTGTGGAGTTACAGTGCGCCGAAAACTAAGCACACAAGCATGGAAAACAACAACTTCCTCGACAGAATAACTGCCATGAGCTGCGATAAAATGCAACCAAGGTATGTATTCCATAGGAACTTCAAAGTGCAGGTTCCCACAAGGGCAGAATGGGCCGAGGATCAAAAACCATTGACAATGGATAGTGAGGATAGTATTTGGTACACTGATGGCTCAAAAATGGCATCAGGTACGGGAGCAGGCATTCATGCAAATGACTACAATGTCAGTACAAGTATGGGAGGTTATGCAACGGTCTTTCAAGCAGAGATATATGCTATAATCGCCTGTGCCCAGGAGAACATAGATCGACTAACCAGGGGAAAACACATCTATATACTCAGCGACAGTCAAGCAGCACTGAAGGCGTTATCAGTTATCAGCGCCCAAAGTAGACTCCAGACTTGTACACAATGGCATTCAAGCATTAAACAAGCTCGGAAGGCTCAATAAGGTGCAACTGGTATGGATTCCAGGGCACGAAGGGTTCATCGGCAATGAAAACGCAGATGAACTAGCTAGAAAAGGGTCTGGAACTAACTTCGTAGGACCCGAACCATGTGTGGGACTCTCACAGGGAACCATAGTATCGGCCATTAAGGACCATGCCAAGAACCAACATCAACAAGAGTGGAAGAAGGTGGAGGGCCTGAGGCATGCAAAGCTATTCATAGAAGGGGTAGAATCAAGCTGGACCAAGAAACTGTGGAACTACAGCAAAAGACAACTCAGAATCATAATGGGTGTGTTCACAGGTCACTTCGGAGTCAAAGGACTCCTTGCCAAACTAGGACTTTCTGACGACACGGATTGTAGAATGTGCGGTGAAGAGGCTGAAACAATGGAACATATATTATGTCATGCCCTCGCCAGACAGAGAATGAAGGAATTTGGCGTTGGGTACCCAAGGCCAAAGGAATTCCAGACGCTACCATTGGCATCTACCATCCGGTTTATGGAGTTGGTAGAACAAAACATTGAGTAGCAAGAAGGGGTAATTACACAAAAGATCCCACTGGGTCGAAGTGTATCCTTAAGGACCCCTAGCAATAAGATAAGATAAGATAAGAGGTAACGTAAAGGTTTTATGGGAGTCGGTTAAAAGAGAAGATATTATCACCCCCAAAATTCGAGGGTCTCACATTTATTAAGATACTAGCTTTTCCCCGCGGCTTCGCTCGCGCAGAGGGATGAAATGTGTAAATGTAACAAATTATTAGCTCAGTTTGGCGAATAGAATCAAACTACGTACTTAAATCCCAATTTTTTTAGTCATCCTGAACTTCGCAATAAAAATGTCACAATGAACAAAACTCGAGGTTTTCTAAGGCTTTTCCATTTATAGTAAAAAAACCCATTTTATGAATGAATATTCTGAAAAATATATTGAAACTTGTAGCCTATGTCCTATTCTGATATCGAAGCTATATTATTGAAGAGTTTTACGCAAATCTGTTGTGTAGTTTTTGCGCAATAGTGGAACGTACATACATACTTTCACGTTTATAACATACAGATAGGATTTATTGCAAACCAACATACAGACTTAAGTCTAGTTAGAAGGACCCTTGTCGGGTAAAGCAAATTAAAGGTAAAGCAGGTAAAGTAATTTATCAGGTAAAAAATTACTTAAATCTACACATATATATACTTTATCTTAGGCATATTTTACAGTAGGTGCAATACATAGACTTACGAGTATTTCTTGTTTAACAGCATCATTTTTTCAACAAATATACTTTTCAGTTTGTTTTCGAAGGCCGAGTATGTTTGTATAGTTTTGATATTGATGAGGTCGAGTATTGCGACTGAAGTGAAAAGATATACATTATTTCGGAAAAACGTTGCTACTTCTAAAATGTACAGGGAGGGACGGGTTAATAATAATTTAAGGTGAAGTTGCAGCTATGGAGTTGGTGAATATTAGCCAGGATTCGTACACACTTCTTCTGCATAATGAAGAGCTGGTACGCGTCTGCGCTGTGGCCCTACAACAGGAGCCCGGAGCAGCCACGAGATGCGTGTAGTACGCAGTTAGCGCTCACTCCATGCTTGTGTTGCTCTTCAATATGCTTACCTATAGCATAGTACGAATCTAGACAGTTTATTTTTTATTGTATCAACCTGTGCCTTTCAGTTTAGATGGCTACCAAATTGAAGACCCGACAGATTGTAATTGGTTACTTCTTACTGGTTACTACTCTTGAATATCTAAGTTATTTGACACATTTTGTCTTAGTCTGAATTGTATTAATTTCGATTTGATATTATATAAAATAGCTAAAGAATCGACTAAATTGTGCAAATTATCCGTCGAATAACCTCTGAGCTCTCGAAAGCGATAGCGTTTACTCTCGTACACATCTACATCTACACAAAGACGCATCTTGCAGGCAGTACGTTTCCGAGCAGATAACCCAAGTATCAGAAAGCGGCGGCGGGTCAGAGTCGGACCACAATACTGTCGTTACAGACCCAACATTTTGGAGGTATATTCTCAACGTAAGCGATAGCTCAAATTACGCTTGTTGCACGGTTCGGAAAATATAGAGAATATACAGGTATATATATATATATACATTTCTGGGTATTTACAAAGATGTTTGGAGCATGTCTCCGAACATTTCAATTCCTCTGACTTCAGTGGTCGCATTAGAGCCAGGATCCCATGAAATCAGTATGTTTTTCTTTGTTATTTGGCAGAAATGACCGCCGACGACTAGATAGCTAAAAAAATCCATATCTCACAGGATCCCGACAATAATACGACCACGGAAGTCAGACAGGTTGAATCGCTCGAAGAAATGCCCTTTAAATGATTTCTTTGTTTCTCAATAACAAGTTAAACTTTAAACGTATTTAGATGAAAGTTGGCACACAGATAGACCGGGCACGGAATAAAACACTGATTGTTTAATTCCCAGTATCACGCACGAAGCCACGGATCAATGCTAGTTTTAAATACCTACAGTGCACCGATACTTTTTTTTTAGACCCTTTGCATAATAATACCTACGTACATAACAGTTGTCGCAGAGTATAAATGAATAAAAATCATGAGTGAGTAATTATAATCATAAACTAGTTAGTACATTAAAAAAAACGTTAGGAATACATACCTTGCAATTAACAGATTTGTTAAATACTTGTTCTTCAAGTACTATGTAAGTTTTACTTTTTAATCATAATGGTTCTACATAACAAAGGTGGACATCTGGACTAAAGGATAATGGCAAATTGACCGCCTGACCTTTTTATATTATTAAAAAATCGTAATATATAAATTATTATCAGTTTATACGATTTAAATACTTTATAAACAAATCAACTATTTTACGACATGAATTTCATGCAGACTAAAACAGTAAGTGCTACTTTTAAACGAAAATATTAAACACTCATCACGTACTTAATATAAATCAAGGGGCCTTTAGCGTCATGTCATGTCGGTCACCCTTTTTTCAGAGGGCCTAATTTTCCGGAAAATAGTAGTACTCAGCTGTCCTAAAGGTAAAAAAAACTTCACATCCACCATCGTAAGGACTTCTATTCTATATGGATGAAAGTATAATGAGAACGGAAGTTTCAAGAAATAATGAAATGATGTAAGTACCTAATGTTTACATACGGCAATGAATGGTTTTATTAACAAAGGAAATGCAAATACGGCTTTACATATTCTGCGTAATTGACTCAATAAAATTCTAATCGACTTATTACATGCCTTTTAAGATCCAAACTGAATATTTATACAATCTTGCGCGCGACATACCATATCACTCAACTAAGAATAGTCATCTCCGTGAGACAACACGCGGTATATAAGTGACCTAGCAGTGACGAGCTTCAGTCGTCATTTATAATCCTTGCCTTATACTCGGTCATTATATCCCTTGCACAAAAATGTTGTGGAAAGTTGCTTTCGTCGCTGTGCTGGCTGTTGGTAAGTTTAGAAATAGGTAATACCTACCCATTTAGCAAGGATTTTTTTTTTTTTTTACGTAGACAACAACTAAGGAATAATTTGCATGGGTTGGTGTCAGAATGTGATATTTGTAGTTTCTTCTCGGTCCTCATATGGGATGCAGTTGATAGAGAGAGCAGTATGTGTTTCCGTCTTACTCTAAAATATAGCTGCATCTTACACGATTGCCGGACTAGGACAATACAAATCAGTGGCACATTGTATTAATAAACTAATTGTTGAATGTATGCTCCACGTAATTTTTAATTATCTATATTAAGTATGTATGTTTACTATCAAATAAAATAAACCTTTTGAGGAAAACTGTATCCATTAATTACAAAATAAATTTTAGTTAAGAAAGTAAGGATTATTGAATATCTTGTTAATAGTTAAGGAAGTTCTAAACTATAACATGACTTTAAAGTTAAATTATAATGAATACGTTATTTATATAGGAACTCAATTAATAAAAACATACAGGTAATACGAAATAAATAGTTATGCGTTTAAAAAACTTATGTCTCCTTTTTTTCAGAATACCGACTTTTTCGATTTCTCCGGCTCAGTAACGTTTATACCTTCGAACCTAATGCACGAAAAAATATGTCCAAATGTTTCCATTCCGGATTGACACATTTTTGTATGAATGCTTTTTTTATATCCATATTTTTCCAAAATTGGGGATACCTTATTTTCTTGGTTCAAATGTAAAAATATTAATGTGTAGGTAAGATAAACCTAAAAAGTCAATATTTTGAAAAAAGTTTATGTACACTTTTTTGTTACGTTATGTCCACCCATATGTTTTAAATAAACCGCAAAATGCAAAACCAAGCACAAAGGTGTGTGTGACCTTCCCGCAAGTAAATGGGAACTAGAAAATTAAAAAAAAAACTACAAAACTTGAAAATGCATAACCTACACGCCATATCCATCTAAAGTCACTCAAGGTGCCGCGTCCCCTCTTCCTGTCGCCAACCTATTTACCAATTTACCTCGTCAACAGTCGCTTAGCGACCACGACAACTGTTACTGTTTTCTGATCCCATTATTAGGTGGTTTTAATAACTTATGGGCTAATTTACCAAGCTTTTGCATTTAGTAAGATTCTACATTTCCCAACTGTTTCATTTCGATAGAAAACTTTTCACAACTTTTATTACCTTACCTTAGTAGGTAATACAATTTAATTTAAGTACTAGGTTTTTTACATACTTAAGCGACCATTGGTAAACCTTATTATGGACATTAACATAAGGCCTATGCACTTAAGTGTGTTGCTGTTTGATACGACTACACAACAATAAACAAATATACAGGAACAAATTTCGGTTTCGGACAATAGCGTCAGATAGGACATGAAACTGTTTCGGCAAATAAATATGCGAAAAGAAGAAGTATCTTATCGCAAATTATAGTATAATTATATAAACGTTAACTTTATCGTTTATTAACACTTTCGCAACCGGCAACCCGCTAGGTGGTCGCTCTGCCCGTAGTAAGTTTTCGCTATATACACATTTTCTCATGTTCAAGGCTACGTACGAAAATGTCAGTCATTAATGTGTTAATGTAACGTTAGTAAAGTCGGATCTAGGGCTAGGGGTTTGGTTTGGGGCATACCGAGGCATCAGACGACGACGTTAAGGAGGAAAAGCGCAAAAATGCCGGTCGTCATGATCATGATAGTGTCTGTCTGCCACCGGTATTTAAACAATAATCTGTTTCAAAAATTGCGAAACGAGGGAGGCGGGGTAAAAGATGCTATTGTGGCACCAATTTAATTTCAGTTATGACGTCATCTGTCGTGTGTGGTATCAAATGAGCTTTATGAGCCGGTTCTAAAATATATATATCATTACCTCCTGCCACCTATTTTCTAAAATCCATGAAATATTTCAAAACATACCAAGTTTGGACTAGCCAGGTTGAGGCCAAATTGAGTTTTTGTTGAGTGGGCCAAACAATGATTACTGTATTTAAATTTCGATTTACGACGGAAAATGTGAAAAAAAGTACTTATAATCCTCCCTTATTTCCAAAGTGTACCAAGTGTTTGTTTTTAATAATAATAATAAATTATCGGGAAATTAGAACCATTTATTTTTTAAGTTTAAAAAACATTTTTGAACAACCCCTTTGCGTTAAGTTTGCACCTCATTTATGACGCTATAGATACTAGGCGCAAACTTAAATTCATGGGCCTAATAGGTTAGATTAAGTGAAAATACGGAAACCTCGTCGCGAGATCAGTCTCGCACTTGGCCGGTTTTGCCAGGTTGTTTTAACGTTTACTTCAAACTTCATAGGTAGGTGCTGTACCCAAAGAGAATATAACCACTACGTTTTAAGAGGCGGGACTCTCATACTAGCCCATAGAATTAATTTGCATGTCACACTGATACCAACATGTACGTCAAAGGACCGTCAAACAGCAGTAGTACCAATCTAACATACTAAAATAGTGTAGTAGGCTATCCGCTTGCGATTTTTATCGATATCGATAAAAATGGACTGGGTTGGAATATAGGCTCATGTCAACAATTTTTATAATTGAAATTAGGTTTAGGATTGAGTCCACGTTTAAGTCCTATGTTATACAGTGGATATTTATTTAAATGTGCTAATTCAAGGTTGGACTTAAATGTGAACCCGAAATAAAATAACAAGCTTTTTATTTTAATGTAATTATTTATTGTTTGACTAGCATTATTAGATCTTCTTTTGAGACTTGGCACTGTCTGCATCTGAAAATATTTTGTAATTACAACAGAGATATATTTTCTTATATCTAAGGTAGAAATATTAAATAATTACTACTCAACAAATAAATGTAGGAATCCTTATATGTTCTGGTATGGACGACAGTAAACTTTTCAGTTGAAACGTAGGTACGAAGTATTTTTATGATCATATTTCATGCAAGTTCTCACGCAATTCGAATTATTTTGTTTAATTATTTCCACTGATAAACAAATAAGCCTGTAGTTATCGATAGTTACAGTACATAATGAAAATAGATATAAAATATTTTCTATTGTTTATTTATTTAGCATACTGTACTTAAATACGTCTAAAATAATCTAAGGCAATACTTACCGGCGTTCATCCCAGAGAAATTTCGCCATAAACATCCTTTATCGCAATTTTCATGACTAGCTCGATATCCACAAATATCACATGTGATAAACCGTCTTTTCGATCGCATTTTCACAAACTGTATTCACTAAATAGTGTTCAATCACATTTCACTACTTTAGATAACAATTAAGAATAATTTAATTAGAAATCTAAAAACAAACATACAAAACACGCGAGCCTCAATGACAAGCAAAGCAATATGGTTGACAATGTATGACATGACAGATAACTGACGTACTGGTTCAGTATCATGGCAATGGTTTGCCATGCAAAGTCCATATAAAAGTTTTTTTATTCCTAGTTGCGTTAGACTGGCTGTACCTACCAGTTTTGTTTTAAACAGTCGTAATGCAAATAATTTACAAATGCACAATGTTAAGCAATGGTAACTCGAGTTCATTGACCATTTAACGTCCTTTACAATGAAGATGTAGGTACTAAATTATAAAATCGAACAAAGAAAATATCCTTATCTAATACTACTTAGCAACTTGCTTCATAAGTTGACACGTGTTGATAATTTCACTAAATAGCGGTTGTGAGGTCAGAAGATATCGTTTAGGTTAACTTTGATTGTAGTCAGAGTAAACACAGTGATAACAATATGTAACAACGACAACAATACCCGGCCGACTAAATAGTTCTGTAAACTTGCTGGACCGTGTTGGTGCGGTTAAAATAAACCCACAGAATATTGTATAATATACTGCTTAAAACAATAAGGGGCCACCAAAAATTTTGATCGTAACGTGAAAATATATATTAGTTGGTAAAAAATATTTTACATATTCTCCAGCTAAAAAGGCGTTTGTTTTTGTTTAGCTAATAATCGATTTATTAAATAGTCAATTGTTGTATTAGTGTTAATTGAGATAAGATTCGTTTATTGAAACCACAAAAATTGAACAGAAATTCTCCCCGCAAAAGTGGTCATTGTTTTGAGTAGTATACATAGTAGATACAGCAGGGCTAAAAGCTAAAAGAACAGAAGAACATACTTAAATACAATCCTCTGCTACTGTAAAGTAGGAGCCTTTCACAGAGGCGTACTAAATCCTTACAATGATTACTTTACACTGACTTAAAATTACACAATTTTCAAACATTACAAGAAAACTAAATGGAAGTGGAAACAGAAGAGTTCCTTCATGGCTATGGACGTAATGCGACGAGAAACATCGAAGAATTACCATTTAAATAAATAAATAAACCGGTCAAGTGCGAGTCTGACTCGCGCACCGAGGGTTCCATACAAACTTTCACTTATTCCGACTTAACTTGCCTCTTGAGTTAAGGTTGCCTCTGGTATCTATAGCGTCACATACAAATGAGGGGCAAACTTAATCAAACAGGGTTATTCAAAAATGATTTTTGATGATTAAAAAAAAGAAGACATCTTACTATCTATCTAGATATATGGTTTTAATTTTCGTGTAATATTCATATTAAATTACATAATTCCAGAAAATTCTAGATTTTTCGCTTGGTAAATCTCGGAGGTAAGGGGGGTGGTGTTTTTTTCCACATTTTCCTTAGTAAAACAAAATCTACTCTCAATAAAAAAAAAGTAGTTCAAAAGTGTACAGATCAAGCTCTTTCACATGATACCCTACTTGACCTAGGAGCTAGACATTGAATTTTTGCCCCCCTCATATACGTCGTTTTTTAGAATAATATAAGTGCGGAAAAGTTCAGAAGATTAACTTTAGTTCAACACTTTTAAGACCATTTTCGGTTAAATTTTACTCTTTCCCATAATTAGTATACTTACCTTACTATAGTAATAAATGTAAGCTTCAGTTACCATTATTTTCACTTTCTTACATTCTACACGAATTAATAATGAATAACATTTCCAGGAGTGTTCGGAGAGTACACCGTCACCGAGGAACAGCGGCAGCAGGTGAAACAGGCCATCACTGAGATCTGCAAGAAGAGCAACGCCGAAGACAAAGCATCGGAGGTCGAGGTACCTTACCTCTGACTCAAACATATTAAGATTTTAGAACTCGATTAGGTGGGTCTACGCTAGGCGAACCGAGCACGAGCCGAACACAATTTGTCTAGTGTGGACCGACTTACAAGCCTCGAACGAGCGCGCTGCGAGCATTTCGTTCGTGCTCGACTGCGTTCCGCCTGTTGTCGATTTTTTGATGAACACAAAGGGATTTGCTTCGCGCTCGCAGTGCTTTCGAGGACAGTGATCGTTGTAGGTTCGTTGTACGTCCACACTTGACGCCGCGAACGACGAAGCTGAGAACAGCTCCGCTTGTGCTTCGCTCGTGCTCGGTTCGTCTAGCGTAGACCCACCTTTAAGTCAACCACAGATAGACTCGTTTCGGTTCAATCCGTGGACGTCAGACTTGAGCGCTCGCTCTGAGGCACGGTTTACTACTAAGCATCTTCTTTATCGCTACACTCTACGCAGAGTGGTCGTTCCTGGTTATCTGTAACACCTAGGGCTTCCAAAATTACGGATATCTCAATTACGTAACCAGTACCGGACTTGGTTAGTTAAATTATGTAATTGATCTAGGATTTATTTAAAGTCCTTGTAAAAAAATATTGTTTTGCCTACGGCACTATATTATTGCATTACTATCGAATTTCCATGTTTCCTGCTAATTTCTAGTCAGGAGAGGAGGAGAAAAATGTTAAATAGACTGATGAAACAAGATTTGATTACAATATACGATACAGAAGTATGTATTTATAGTAACCATCGCATTTAACAAATATACTGAATTAACCAAATAGAACCAAGTAAAACAACATAATAAATCTGGAGTAAAGGTGCATCAAAAAACTGGGGCAATTAATAAAAATGCCTTCAATTAAAAATCCATAAGTATAGGCACACAGAGTCTTCCCAGGGGATTCCCTTAAGTTTACCGTTAACATTGTATTGATCTCTATTATTTGATGAAAAGGCCTTATTTTCTAAATGTTCTTTTTTAAATGTATTTATCAATTTCTCACGTTTTAGTGAATCGTTCCGTAAAATTTCCTCTCGTGACGATTTCGACAAGCCCAAAATACGGCTAGGGTACATTATTTTATTACAGAGATCCGGTGCCTACGTTCCGAGTTCACCTTCAGTACCATTCTCATCAGGAGCATTTTAAATCGTGACTATGAAGTCGTTTGGCTAACTTTATTGAGATACGCATCTTGTCGCCACCCGCAGATCACATTGAGGGGTGCCGGTGGCCTTCTGTGGTCTTCTCCATGAGTTCTACTTCACCAATTTATATATTTTTTAATACAAATGCTTGACTTGTTTTTTAAAATACCGAAACCGACAGATATCTATAAAATTTGAGGGTTGCCCTTTATCTCCCTGGGATCATTAGATCCTGACTTGGTGACATCGAGACCACTTCAGGAGTATACTCTTACTAATAAAAAAATATTTTGAAATAGGTCTACAATTGACATAGAAATCGGTGCAGTGAACATACAGTGGAAAATACATATAACCTAGTATAAATAAAATAATAAAGTTTGAGTTTGAGTTTAATACATATAATCTCCTACTTTTTGAAGTAGGTTAAAATTACGGAATTACACATTTGAATAACGTTATTATAAAAAGGCCAAAAATTGTCCGTAATTACGGCATTACGTAATTACGTAATAATGGAATGGAAGCACTTAACACCCTAGGCAGCTGTCAGGACTCGCTATACCACTTCCCGCCAAACCCTTCTGTGCGAGATCCCAATGTAAGGAATATCCTTAAATCTTTTAAACTGAATTTGAAAACAAATGCCACACTAATGAGACTTCACCCACATTGTTCAATTCTATGCGATGTTATTGATACGAACACCTCTGTTTCGTGGAAAAAACATATCTACAATTGAGGTTCACGTAATGGAGGGTGAATTATGTGATGCGAGTAGGTAAATCCACCCTGTAAAAACTCGACAGAGGACTCCCATGTCTAATAATGTAGCGGGTTTGCTCTAGGGTGATACGGCATTCGCCAATGCTATATTTCTGTTAATCTATCATAACGATGAGCGATGATGACTTTACAAATCGATTCAAAACAAGTTGGGCCTGAACATGATCTTATCCGGTTTAACTCCACCTCAAATCGACTTAATTCTGTATAATAATTGTAAGTTTTGACTCATCACCAGGAAAAATTCCCGCGACCCCAAAATTAGTTTTTAAGATAAAAACGGAACCCTTATAATTTCGACATGTCCCTCCGCCCGTATGTCACAGACATTTTATTGAATCACAGACATTTTACTGAATAAAATGTCTGTGACATACGGGACGGACATATTCAAAAACTACAAGATGTGTATTGATGAAATTTGAAGTCTTGTATCTGTCGCTACTTATTTTGATAGTTAAATAACAAAAAATAAAACTTCTAGAGGGGGCAGTCCATGCATGTAACATGTAACCGAAACCCAAAAATATTTTTTTCAGCAAATGCAATGTGTGGTATTTCGAGTAATAGGTATTTCGATAGATCTTTTAAAAACATTTCGAGCTTTTTTGTGAATGGCTGCGGAACCCTACACTGAGCTTGGTCCGACATGCTCTTGGCCGGTTTTTTTGTAACTCTCTTAACCGCACTAATAAAATACCTATTGTTTTTCCAGGCTGCCATCAAAACCTTTGGGGACTGTGTGAAGGGCCTGTTTAACGCTGAAACCATCAAGAAAGAAATCGAAGAAGCCAAGCCCAACGGAGCGCTCGATGAAGTTTTCAAGAAGTGAGTGCTAAATTACCTTTTCATAGGTATTACAATCAAAAGCGGTTTGTGGCTTTCATAGTACCTCAACCCTGGTTGGTATGAAAGACTTTTGATTTTTAACATCACAATAGGATCAATAGATATTTTTTTGCAAATCCTACTTTTTTTTCGCAGTCTAGATTTTTTTTTTTTTAATTGTATACCACGACCAGAATATCGTAACTAGTATAACAACTTATTGATTTAATCCTTATCTTGATCGCTATTTCCATACTGTATAATAGCAAAAACAGAAAGAATGCGTATAACGTGCTTGAGATCCTTACTCAATATGCAACGAAATAATCGTAGTCAATATTCGTAGGTACTGTGCGCAATCCTCGGAGTTGAAGGCTTGCATCAGCACCGCTCTGACCGGTGTGACCCCGTGTGTGCCCGCTGAGTTCCGCACTCACCTTCCCACTGCCACCAACGCCACCAACAACCTCATCGACTTTGCCTGCTACAAGGATGGCGACAGAATCGCATGTGAGTATAGCTCGAGGGATTATCGACGCAGCACTTACTGGTGTGACCTCGTATAGCTGACCTCCGCGATCACATGCCCAGTGCCACTAACACCACTACAACCTTGTCGATATTGCCTGCTAAAAGGGCGAAAGCTATAGCTCGAGAGATGCGTGAGGACAGGAAGCCTCTGGACAGCACTAGGAATTTATTAACTACGTACAATTCCATAATCTATAAGGGTTTGTTGCTTATACGTTGCAGTGTTCATTGCCGAGGATGGTCCTCAATGCTTCCAAGAGAAGGCGAGCGCTATCAAAACCTGTGGTGAAAACGTGAAGTCTTCTCTCACCACCGTGGCGGAAGCCCAGGCACTGAGTGAACAGGTAAAAGAAAGATCCTTGGTGGCTTGGTTTCTTGTGACTAATAAAATCGAGATCTAGTCACGCATAACGACACGTGTGACGTCATTCATGTCACAAGTGTACCTACACGCAACACTACGAAAGCGCACAAACGATGTAAATTTATTTAAAATTGAATGCTTTTGGTCAACAGAGGAGTTACTCCGAAGTCAGAAATACGAAGTTCGTATCGTGCAGCCCCCCTCGCTCACATGTTAAATTGTATTTGAGTGAGTAGGAGTGGCTCGACCTTTGAAATAACCCCTCAGAGACCGAGAAAATACACAAAAATTCGTAAGCGCACTTAGTGTGAATAGACTGGACACTCTTAATCCTAATGCACACTTGATCCCCTAGAACTATAAAGCTCCAAAAAAGTGTTAATGAATTAAAGATACCAAATTTAATTCTACTGTTCAAACTAGAAATGAGGTTAGGTTGGAACAGTAGAGTAAAATGTGCTTACTTTCGTGTATTGACCTTTTTTTCTTGACTTTTAGTTCTAGGGGATTAAGTCTCCCGTGGGATCAAGTGTCTGGGGGCTCCCTTCTGAAACACCATTTTATTGGATATTACCTATCGTGTAATATAAAACAATTTAATATGTCCAATTACAGGAAAAGTGCAGTAGGTTCGACCAGCTGTCGACGTGCGTGGTGACCGCGCTGGAGAGCTGCGCAAACCCCACCCCCGCCAACATGGCCGAGGCAGTCTTCAAGTTCGTGAAGAAGGCCACGCCCTGCGGCGCAGTTAGTATCAGTGTTCTTCTCAATGGGATATTTTTTCCTATTTATGGACTGTTCGATCCGGTCTCAGTCTGTTTAAGCAATATTTCTCAATTTGTTTCTGATAGTGGCATTTCGGGAGCGTTCCGTTACAGAACCGTGACAATTACCGATTTCTTAGGATCTAACCCTCAGGTCAGGAATTCATCCTCGCGATTTTGTAATATGAAATATGACAGCATCTACCCGTATCTGCACTAGCCAACAAGTAATCATTGATACGGTAAACGACCCCCGAGAAACTTTAAAAAAAGCTGCTAATGTTCAAACGGCTGAACAGATTTTTTTGAAGTAAATCAAAATCGGTCCAATCTCTCACGAGCTACCATGCCACAGACAGACAGAAACCCACACCACAAAGACCCATCACTTTGTTTATAACACCCCCTTTTTCTCTTCGGGGGTGAAAAAGAGTATGCTTATTAATACTGAGTGAAACCAGAATACTAATAGTTTTCGGCAATCTTCATGTTTCTATGGAACACAAAAAATAAATATATTGTCAGGTACGAGTGAGAGAGGGACAGCCATACACAGCTGAGTACCATTAATGTTTTGGTTTTACAGTACTGTAAGTGCTCTTCGAAATATATTAATTTGTATTTTCATTTGCAGAAACAGTAAGAACGTGCCACAGGAACAGGCTGTGATATGCAAGAATGCAAATAAGTGCCATGACAATCGTTATCTAATTAAATAAAAGTAATAATGCATTTTTATTTTATTTTTATTTTTTTTTATTATAAAATAGATGCACATTTGACCGCAATCTCACCGGTTGTTATTGACGATGCGGTCAAGGATGTATCATGCCCGTCTAGAAACAGCCTATTCACTCTTGTCTATTTTTTAATGGTTGAAATCTAAATCTATCCTTGCTCCGACTATTCATATTTATTCCGAGGATTATCCGCAAAAGGTGCAACTGCGTCAGTGGCGGACAAATAAAACATAACCCTCTTTTTTCTTCAGCGTAGTCGAGTAAAAAGTAGCCTATAACCATCTGTGGATGCCCAGCTAACAGTGTACCAAAAACAGTTGAAATCCGTTGAGATGTTTTGGCGTGATGAAGCCCCAACGACAAATACAAAAAATGAATTAAGTATTTTTAAATTCAGTGATTTTGAAATAGACCGTATCACTTTTTTTGGAAATATCTTCAATGTACCGACACTTCATTTAGAACTTTATTTTATTTATTTAAACTTTATTGCACAATGCAAACTGTTACAAATGGCGGACTTAATGCCTTAAGGCATTCTCTACCAGTCAACCATAGGGCCAAACAGAAACTAGTAGTTAGTGCAGGATCATTAATGTTGAGAATACAAAAAAAAAGTAAAGAAAAGAGACACAAATCAACAAGTCAATATTTATAATAGTATAGATAACTAAGGTAATTATAACAGTGCTCGACACAGTCCCAGTAGTTGATACTTTCAACCTTAATTCATTGCAATAGAGTTGACAAGCAGGGTGTCATTTATTGAAATTACGATGTCAATGTCAAACAATGGAAGATTTACCCTTATGCATTTTTGGACGATGAATTCATACTTCCATCTGACTGTTTTTCTAACGAGTTTCTAACTTTTTATATAGGTAATTAATTAGGGTGTTGACAATTTTTGACAACTTTCTTCTGCGGTATGTTATAGAACCTCTCTATAATAAACATTGGTGAAGAAACTACTTCAATCTCATAGAAAATCATAAAACAATGTTAAAATAACATTTTTGACTTTCCCAAAAAACGCTCCATACTCTAAAGCCTAGGAACTATAACGTCACACGTTCCTTCCTTGTATGGGAAAATTAAGAACTTTCTTCTGCAGCTATGTTTATTGCGTTTATCGAAACGGTTTCATAACAAAAGTTACCGTACATTTCATGAATTATTCAATGGTATTATTAGTTATGAATATTTTCATTATTTAAAAATTGACTTTCCCAACCAACTTTAAAGGCTCATAAAACAAACGTATCGAGCTGAAATATCTTTATAGGATTACTATCATAGAGCCATTTCGCATTAAAAGTTTTATTATTATTTGAGGGAGTACAGTCAACATCCTAATTGACTAGAATAGGCACCTGATCAGAAAGAAAATAAACACACAATATTGATTTTTAACCATCCCTCGTTTATTTGTTCTGAAAAGTTTCACTTTCACCTACCTACATTACAGTTATAACATAGAAACTATTTATCACAAATGTACCCAAAAAAAGAATTTTACATCCATACAATAATAGCAACCAAAGTAAAAGATGCCATTTACTTATCTGTTATGATTTAATTGTCTTACATGGTTCAATAAATATTTTCTTTAGTTTTTTTAACATGAAAAAATTTATCAATTAAATTATATAATCGGGCCTTTTAGTTTGAATTCATTGCTTTTCAGTCTTATGTTATTTTACAAGTTAAAATGTTGTGCATAAAGAATTAGTATATTTAATTTATCACAAACCTTAAAGAACCCTTGGAACATTTCAATCGTTTGGTTTTGCTAGCTATAATTTTGACTAGTTTTTTGCGAACACGCTGAACTGTTTTAAAAAACAAGTTCCGCGTTATAACTTGATATTCTTTAACATTGAGGCCAGGGGAAGCAAATCGGTTGAAACGCACTAAGAGTCCCATATCATATTTGGTACAAATCTGATGAAGCTAAAGTCTCTGCACCGATAACATAGCGTCTTTTGTCGACGTATACGCTCGTTTCGCACTTATGTCGTCTTCTTGTTAGTAAAGTATAGTTAGTTATTATTGAGCAACTTGTCTTATCACGTTTGAGCTAAAAATTAAGCCCAATTTTATCATACTTTGCTAGTTCATACGACGACGACTGATTACCGGCTAATTACCCCTGTCCAATGGTCGACATTGGCAGGCGTAATCAGTCGTTAATAATTAACAGCGTACATATCACACCATATGGACCACCAGCGTATGGATTTTCGATATTAATCGACGCGTATTTGACAAAGAACATCTGATCATGATCACGCAATGTCGGAAAATAACGCTAGTGCTCCGGGTCACAATTGACAGTAACTAGGCAAAATATATTGATACTTTATTTTAAACATACAATGATTTAAATAGAATGTACCTTGAGCAAAGTTTTTAAGCATAAAACATGAACATAGTGTTAATATTTAAAGATTTCTATTCCAACTCATAATTATGAGCATCATCTTTAAAATTTTCAAAGGCATGTTTGGTAGTGCTATGTCATTTTAATCTTGGTATGAAAACGAATATAAATGTTGGTGTTCCAGTATATAGGCAGTTATACAATGTTCCATAACAATAAAATAAAAAAATGTATTACTAGTATACCGGAGCACAATATAACCCATGGAGTTGATTATCTAGAACATTGAAAACAATGCTAGTAAATTTATAAAAATAAGGATTTTTATACTAACCACACTTAAAATAATAAAAATAAATTGTAAAAAAATAAATTAAATTCCAAAAATAACATTAAATTTACTTATACGAAATAAAATAAAGTACATCGGCAATGTTTAGTTTAGTTTTTCCAAATCATGTTTCTGTTGCCGCTGAATGAATAAATCTGGATTAGAATTGAAAGCTGGAAAGAACAGAAACAGCCACCGAAGCTCATAATTTGTTTCGTCAATAAGTACGTACATTGTATAATTTTCCGCTTAGTTATAAGTATAAAAAGTTATCAAATGGACGTTGTTTTGAATTGGACATCATTAATCAAATATTTTAAAAAAATAGGACCCATAGTAACTTAATAAATAAAAAATACGGCTGCCGCAACTGAATGAATATGTATAAGTATAACATATAATATAATACATTAGCATTATTAAATGGAATGTATATTTCCTTCCACGCATGAAATATAATTCAAAACATCGATTGATATAATATTAAAGCGAATTGAGCCGAACTTCTATAAGCTCACAATTACTTTATAGTTTTATAAAAAATAAAGTCACAGTACATTATTATTCCGACTCGAGCCTGTTAAAATAATATGAAGATGATTGCTGTCAAATCTACGTAATATATTCACTGAAGCATAAGTTAATTAAGAAGAACACCTTAAGCTCAGCTAAACACTTATTTGGCACACTTTATAGCCAGGATTACTACGGACATTTCAGGCTTTGAATCTATACGTTTCACGTACTACACACAATCTTAAATATAGAAATTTGGCTGCTCGCTAGGGCCGACATGTATGTCTATACCTACACTTAACATCACCTTAGTATTTGTCACCGACTAAGCGTTTCCACTTTTATCGCAATTGCATTTTTTTGAAAAATGGAATGAATAATTCAAGACAGACGCTGCATAATGTATGCTTATTTAGCACACTGTGCCACGCTTTCGGTGGATTGAATTAACACTAAGACCTCTTGCGGCAGTCACGAGACGTGATGCCTGAATTAAGTGGTAGGTAGGCCAATAATAATTAAACTTGAACGGAGCAATACAAGTTAAAATTTCTTAGTGTACAACTTGGCATGTTATAAGTAACTAAATTGAGATAGCGGCTTCTATCTTGAATTAGAGTAATGAAAAACGCCGTCAGTGATCAACAAAATATGCAAGATGGACCACGCGCGACTATTGGCACATTATTTTGATATATGTAACGATATGTACTGTTCTAGAAGCATTGGAAGCTCTATTTTTTTCTTTCTGACGTTCCTACTGTACTAAAATAATTAATAACACCAGGTACCACCAGAGAGTTATTCCATAAGTCGACGGAAAGTGGCAATTAAACAAGAAGAGTGGTGGCGGCGGCCATTGCTAGAGTTAATGAAGTCACAGCAAGGCCGCTGGCTGAGTCCGGCTGACTTTTAGTTTTGTCGCTGGCAGACTCCTGAAAGAAATTTACTTATTTATTGCGTGTAAGTTGTTATAAATGTTTTTTATTTTGTTGAAGTCCCAAATAATCCAAAGGCGTGACTTGTTTCCAGCTGCGAATGACTTATTAAAAATATATTGTTATATATACAAACGAAAATAACAAAATATTAGGGATAATCTTTCACAAATCGACCTAGTCCCAAACTAAGCTAAGCTTGTATGTACTATGCGTACTAGGTGTCGAAATACATAATTTATATGTATAAAAGATATATATATATATATATAAATTATAATACTTAAATACATAGAAAACATCCAAGACACAGGAATAAAAACATTCATGCTCCTCACACAACCACTTGCTCTGGCCGGGATTTGAACCCGGGACCGCTAGCTTCGTAGGCCGTTGTGCAACGCACTGAGCCAAACATGTCGTCAAAGTATATGTAGCAATATATCACAATAGTGTTGCAAGAGGTGCATTCTGCCATAATTTGATCTTTTTTTGACATTTCTACAGCAGAACCCAAAAATGTTATTTCAACGTATTGGAAGGTAAATATGTGTCGAGAACTATATGCGATACGAAAATATACTAAAAATACTACACTACACTATTTACAGTATTGATAGGCACATCACACACACGACCAAAATATTAAGTGCAAAGCTATCTTATCCCAAAAATACGATCACTGCCAGTCAACTTGTTCTTAAGGTGTCGCAAAGCAATAAAGGGTTTGCATACACTCCAACGATAACGTATTAAATCAGTGATGTAATGTAACAAAAAACAAGAAATAATGTCACAAATAAACGATAACAGACGAGGGACAATGTAACAAAATATCACGTGCTGACATAACAATGCATACACAGATGTAACGTGAGCAATAAAGTAACAATACCTTTATCGACCAAATCACCACAAAAAAAGACATTCACAAACACTAAGAGACAGTTAGATTACTTACGACATTGCTATTCCTTGGCCTTGCCACATTTTCCTGGTTAAAGTTGTTAAAATGGTTAGTTGTGAAAAAAAACATGCTATTATTATAACGATATTAGTAAGTTTGAGTTGATAAAAACATAACGTAAGAGAAGTTGTAAACGTGTGTATTACCTCGGTGGTGATTTCTCATGAAATAAAAAGGAAAATTTATAATTTCGGGAAATAGAAGTAGGACTTTTAGTTCCATACATTCAGTTCAGGCCGAACGAAACC
This sequence comes from Hedya salicella, assembly GCA_905404275.2. NCBI lineage: Eukaryota > Metazoa > Arthropoda > Insecta > Lepidoptera > Tortricidae > Hedya > Hedya salicella. The sequence continues at coordinate 14,545,943 of FR990100.1, read as the reverse complement.
GGTATCGTGGGTATAGCTTCAGGGATTGTCCATACAAGAAATCCCGGGATTGGAAGCCCTAATCGTGTGATAACGCTAATTTCCGTGATTCTGTCATTTGTGACTTTCTCTGTGTGAGGCTCACAAAAAAACTGAATTCACATCATAAAAAAAATCTGCCAAGTGTCAGTCGGACTAGAGCATCGAGGGTTCCGTAAAAAAGATACGCTCAAAACGTCCGTATCTACGGCATCCAGTCTTAGCAGAGTTCCTGCTCCTCAGCAACATGTACGCAGTGTGGGGTCATGTTATATTTATTTTTTTTGAGTTTTGGCTGAGATGTGAAAAATTGCAAGAATAACAATTATAAAACTAGAAAAAAGGAAATTAAATATTCTTTTTTACTTTACTTATATTGATTGATTCACAAACATTATGTGCAGACGTCAGATTTTTTAGATTTTAATAATTTAATTCGTTGCAACAAATTGTCCATTATCACTGAACTCAATATTCCCGTTTGACGTAAGATAAAGTTACATTACGCTAGTAGCCCAAAGACAACATTTTTTTTGGTGTTTTAAGTAAGTAGGTACCTATGCCAAGTGAACGCGTAAAGCTTACGAATATAAGATCTTTTTAGTATAAAGTAATAACGTTGATGCCAATGAGAAATACGCGTTATTAGCGTCTATTTCAATACAGCTGGCAATGTCAAATCAGACCATTTTTGGATTTTTTTTCATGTCTGTGTATCCAGTATAATAATATATCAATACAGGATACACTTTTTTTAATGACTGTATCTTTTGATTGCGTTGACTCCGTAGTTTCATTTTTCACAGCTTCAAGAGACTGCAAACTTGACTAGTTTCAGCTTGATACTTTTACGCGTTCCTGACAAATATGGTCTTGACTGACGAGCGGACAACAAAGTGATCCTATAAGGGTACCGTTTTTATCCTTTTAAGGTACGCAACCCTAAAAAAGAAAATCATCCCGTTTGCGTTGACATGCTTTATCACACACGACTGTAACACGATGTCAGAGTATAGCCGATACGGAAAGGTAGAAAAAGAAAGTTACGTTGAAGTCCTTGCACGGCGTAGCTTTGCGGATGAACTTAAAGAGCGACTCGACGATGTTGGCGGTGGTGGGCTGCGCGCACGACTCGAGGTTGCTGACCACGCACGCCTGCAGCTCCGTCAGCTGCCCACACTCCTTGTTCTGGAATAGCATTTTATCTGAATATTAACGAGAACACGGAAAAACTTAATACTGATGGCATCATCAAGAAGCTGAAAACTCACAGTATCCAAATGTCAAAAGATGGTGAAAAGGGGTCGAATATTTTTTTATTGACTATCGACTAATATCTGTGATAAAACATGCGGGCATGCTATTTTTGGTTTTATTTAGTAGCCAAACAACCCACATATCCACATTCAACCAAAAAATAAATGAATTTTAAAAAGGTAGTTCTTAATTCGTTTGTTGGATTTTATTAGAAAATGGATAGTTCCTTAATTTGTTAGTTTTTCACTTTGGATTCGAGTTAACCAATTTGCCCTTCACGTAAACTTAGTTGCAATAATACAAGTGACAGAAATAATATGAAAACTGTCATACGATTTATTTCTTCAAAGTAGCAATATAAGTAATGCATCTTGCTACTTAATCAAAGAGTTTACATTTTTAGGGATTCAGCAAAACATATTTATAGTCGGAAAACTCTGTTGAATAAGATATTGAATCCCTTTCGACAGATGAATTTTGTTCTGGGATTTTCGCCCCATGATCATTATTACGTCAACTGTACCTACTAGGGATTGCAATCCGGTTCAATTCTCAATCCGGCCGGATTGCAGTTTTGCTATTGCGTATATCTAACATCATGCTTTTTGTCCAGTTTATTAGCCGTAAAGTAGCCATGCGGAGCTGTTTTTGCTAATTAACTAATGAAACAATAGTTCAGCGCTAAAACACACCCTTATGAAGTCAAAAATCAGTCTCATGAGCCACTTATTTCACAATAATATGAAAAATTTAAGCATCTGCTTCAATAATATTTAGCCTTAACTTAATAACATTATTAACCTTTTTGAGCCACACACATGGTAAGCTTTGTTTCACAGTAAATAAACAAAATTAAATCTTATTTATAAAATATATAAAAATAACACTTTAATTAAAGGAACTTTTTGTAGTTTTAATTGTCAAATCTAAGAATTTACCACTAATTTGGTGTAATGGATCATGATTCATGATCGTTATTTTAACTTTGACCCCACTTTTCTTCTTTACTATGTAATATTTAATCATTTTATTAAGAGTCCCCAGTAAGCTCGGTTCTCCATACAAACGTAGTTACGCTCTCATTTTCAAACGACTAGCTAGTTTGCTCTGAAATTTTGTACTTAGAATAAGTTTAGGTATATGCAGGCCTGTAATTAGTTTATATAGCTTCAGATACCATAGTAAAAAAATACAGCGAATTTAAGTTTTTCATACAAAACTTGTTTTTGCTGTATTTAGTTTGTTTTATAAACTGTTCTTTTAATACTATTTAATACTATACTTTTAAATTATTATTTATGTTTCTTTGCCCAAATAATACCCGTAATATTTTAATATTACGGGTATTATTTGGGCAAAGAAACATAAATAACAATTTTAAAAAAATTAACGTCCCAAACAATAATTAAGAAAGACATAGAGATATAATAATTAAGAAAGACATAAAGATATAGTTCTTTAAAGCTTAATTAGATCTAGATCATATTGTCACCTGATTTTTTTTGCCTAACTCAAATTTTCACCAAATTAGAATCAGCTTTCGTGGGTTGGGTAGTCTGTATGTATGTTGTAGCGCCTCTTCAGCCTCTTCGGGTCTACCGGATCCAAACCAGATCCGGTAAATTTTCACCGGATCCGGTGACCGCCAAAAAGTACCGGATCCGGCCGGATTACCGGATCCGCCGGACGGGATTGCAATCCCTAGTACCTACATTTTTTAACGCGTATACATCGAAAATAATTATCAAAATTAAACTTATTCATTGGGCTATTTCTCACAATCTTCAGGCAAAAGGCAGCCTAAAGAGAGCCACCAAACTTCCAAAACAGTGAACCGTTCCGACCCCTGAATATTTTTTATATACCTATTGACAAGGAACTTGATTACGGGAATGTTGTCCGCGGGCATGTTGGCATTGATCCGCAAGCCGAAGCCGAGTGCGATGTTGACGCACGCCTGGATAGCCTCATACGTCTCCTGGTATCAATAAAGACTGTGGAGTCCAACTTACACTGAACTTGATCTCGGGTATACTGTCCGCGGACATGTTAGCGTTGATCTGCACGCCGGAGCCGAGCGTGCTGTTGACGCACACCTGGATGGCCTCATACGTCTCCTGGTATCAATAAAGACTGGAGTCCAACTTACCGTGAACTTCATCTCGGGAATAGTGTCCGCGGACATGTTAGCTTTGATCTGCACGCCGGAGCCGAGGGTGCTGTTGACGCACGCCTGGGTGGCCTCCTACGTCTACTGGTAGCACTAAAGACTGTGGAGTCCAACTTACACTGAACTTAATCTCGAGAATTCTGTCCGCGGACATGTTGGCGTTTATCTGCACGCCGGAGCCGAGCGTGCTGTTGACGCACGCCTGGATGGCCTCATTCGTCTCCTGGTATCAATAAAGACTGTGGAGTCCAACTTACCGTCAACTTCATCTCGGGAATAGTGTCCGCGGACATGTTAGCTTTGATCTGCACGCCGGAGTCGAGGGTACTGTTGACGCACGCCTGGGTGGCCTCCTACGTCTACTGGTAGCACTAAAGACTGTGGAGTCCAACTTACACTGAACTTGATCTCGGGAATGCTGTCCGCGGACATGTTGGCGTTGATCTGCACGCCGGAGCCGAGCGTGCTGTTAACGCACGCCTGGATGGCCTCCTGCTTCTCCTGGTAGCACTCGGGGCCGCCTTCGGCGATGAACACTGAAAGTAAAAATGCATTCTTACAAGACTTAATATTAGGTGGACCTATGTAAACAAATTGTGCAAGTTAAATTTCACCCACTTCCCTTCCGATTGAGCTAATATTTAGCATACTTGGGTCAGTTAGGTGACAATGATAGAGCGGGAGGGTGGTCATAGGAAAACTGTAATAGAATAACGCAATCCTACCGTGCTTCGTGCTTTTGCTCTTTAGAATCGTCTGGGTAAGCAGTCGATAGATATTTAATGAAAAGTACCGAAAATAAAGCTTGTCACAAAAATGATTTTTATGACAGAAACTTCATGAGTGAATTGCTAAATGGACATAATGGCTCGATCAAAAAGAACCAATCCCCTGTCAAGGTTGGCAAACTAGTACCTAAGCTGTTAGGCTGATGGTTTTGAGAATTGAATTCTTCTGAAATTACCATGCTCACAACCGTTGTAAAGGAGAAAATATGATCGAGGGAAGGAAGTTTTCGGAATAAAAATGTTTAAACATCACACGCCATAAAATTGTTCGATATGCCCAATTTACCACTAATCAGATGCTTGTTTATTTCTTCCTCAATTCTGCGCCACAGTTTGTTTGTTTTGCTTTGAACAATAAGACAACAATTTTTGGTAGTCGGTCTGCCTAAAGTAATAATAATAAATATCAGAATCAATCTTACAGGAATCGACCTAGTCCCAAACTAAGCAAGCAAAACTTGTACTATAGACGCGACGATATGCAATATATACATATTTTTACAGATAAATATAATACATAAACAGCATCAAGACCCGAGGACAAATATTCGTGTTCATCACACAAACACTTGCCTTGGCTGCCGATGTGCAACCATCTGAGCCAAACGTGTCGTCAATAGGTATATGAGAACTCACGAGCGATCCTGTCGCCATCCTTAAAGCATATGAACTCGGCTAGCTGTTCGGTAACGTTGTGCACAATCTTCAGGTTGCGTTGCTCGTCAACGGAGAAGCAGGGCTTAGCGGCCTCCACAGCTTCTTTGAAGCAATCCTTGAACTGGGGCTTTTTGGCACAATACCTGGAAAAAGAAACCACACCTGGTTTTGAACTTTGCTCAGAAGAATGCTGAAAACTTGCTCGGAAATATATTTTTGGTCGACTTTTCTATGTATTAAAATACTTCATCAAAATCGTTAGAATAAGTAAATAGAGCAGTAGAAATAAAATTAACTTTAACTTAAGTATCCATGTAATGTATCGGTTATATCACAATAGTGCGGGCGTATTTACCGTAGGGCCTAGGGGGCCATGGCCCGGGGCGGCAAACAGCCAGGGGCGGCGTAGAAACCCTTGGTGCGCGAGTGCAACTCGCATTTACTACTATGTTTTATTGCAAAAAAAATAATTCATTTGATTTGATTTGACTAGGCCCGTTATTTCCTTAACTTCTGGGGCGGCGAAACTTATTGGTCCATGGCGCCAAATTTCAAAATACGTCCCCGCTTCTAAGTAATATTTATAAGATGAACCCAAAAAGTCAGTTGCTCACGCATAGATAGTAGGCAGGTAGGTATATGGAAAGACACATGTGCCTTCGGTGACAGTAAATATTGACGTAGTTTTATGTGATAGATAGTGAATAATTCATTACCTATAGTAATCTAAGCCAATTATAATAAACATCATGTAACTTGACTCGGCCGGATGTTATTTATTACAATAACATGTTGTTATACTTATTCTAATTAAAACAATAGGTACATTTACATGGAGAGAACGAGCAACCCGAAATAAATAAAGTTTCAAGTCCGAATACGCGTAATTTTTGCGGTATTAGTTATTTTTATAAATTAATAAATCTCAAAATCTGACTATCAGGCCTTAATGATGTGATTGTAGCTACTTATTTAATATTTTTATACACAGAAGCACTACCTACATGCTTTTTGGCCAGTTTGTATTAAGTGTTACAATACGTTTTTTTCTTTATTGAGTGTAATTCATGTCAGATAGTATAAATGTATAAAAATAAAAATACCGCGACTAAAGTTAACGTTATACCAATGTACTCCAATGAGGCACTAAACTCGATGGTTAAAGTCTGTAGGGTTATTCGTTCCATCCGTGTTTTATTTGCTCTTAACTAAACAAGTAATCAGTGAACAGATATAAAAGCCCCAACTAGAGAAGAAGCTAATAATATTTAAACCGCTGAACCATGTTTCTTGAATCATGACTAAGAACATTAAAATAAAAACTAAGTTAAATCAGCCCACCCGTTCAAAAGCTACGATGCCACAGACAGACACACATATTCACAGCAAGACGGTCACACAGACACGTCAACTTGTAACCACCGTTGTCGGGGGGTTAAAAAGGACACAGATAAATAACAAAAACGATTACATTAGTTATCAAAAAGCGCTTTCATATACTCGCGCTACTAACTCTTTATGTGTAAGTTCTACTAATACAATATGTGTCCATGGTTACACAAAATAAAGATAAATAAATAAAATATAGTCATAATCATAGTTTCTCCGTACTCTTAAGTCATTATTGGCTGCAAATGTAATCGACTATTAAGCATGGTAAGTAACATAACACTGAGCCCGGTAAAATTGAGCCTGAGGTGTCTCTTCTAAAACGATTGATCCTGTTCTACCCTTTTTACTTAACGGTTTACCGAAAGAAACTAAATTTAAAATCGAATCAATATACTATGTTTTAGTACGATAACAATGACCACGAGCATTATATTTCGATTATTTCAGGGTTTTTTTTTCGCCACTGCACTTCCTGTCATCATGATACAACCTCTTCCGAACCCCCTCCACATCAGTTTTTACTGGCCTATCTTTGACTTTTCTGGCTGGAGCATTCCAGTTCCTGCGGAAGTCGTTAATTTGTCTTTGGCAGCTTCACCAGTTTTCCGTAAGATACCCTTGATGAGAGCCCAATAAAGCTCGGTTGGGCGACATTGCGGGACATTAGATGGATTTAGTTATTAGTAAATCTATGTCGTTGTACTTAAACAGCTTTGAAATATCATTTGCATAGTGAACCCGAGCGAGATCAGGCCAGGACAACGTAGAGACGTTGTAAGGATACAAATCGCAGCAGTCGCTTCTTTAATCACTACTTAATATAAATATCTCGGTTAACAGTACCTTTCATGTACATTCGCAGATCCTGCCACATAAGGATTTTGCTTATCGAATTTTCGAACACAAACCGTCGTTCCCGAGTCTGGAAAGTATCATCTTTACTCGCTGTGTAACATTCTTAACCAGGAAGTATGATAAAGTCAGCTTTATTGTACGTTTCATCGATCAACGAGGGACATCGACTAGTTTTCGAGCTCGGCTTTTTATTACAGAACGCTGTTTTTGAGTAACTTTAATGGTTACAACTTTCTCGCATGTTTGCATACTACTTTGTCATAGCTCGTTATGCCTAGGATGCAATTGTTCCATTTTTTTTTGCGATATCGCTGCCCCACTTGCTTCGATTTCGCTGAATGTAATAATCTTTTTTATATTCTTTGGTTTGGACCATAAGTTCTTCCGCTACGAGGTTTCTGTTCTAGAGATAAGGTGCTAAAAAATTGTGTTTAAATATGAAATTCCCAGTTTCAATGTAGTTTCAAGTCTTTTGCAATCAAAGTCATTAGGAAACGGCCACTTGCCGGCGTTCACCTCTGTTCGTCGTCAACTTAGTTCAACGTTATCCTAGTAATTTATATAAAAGTCATTTATTTATTAATGAAAGTCAAGTGTTATTTGGGCAAAAAAGTACTCTAATTAAGAGTTAAAATAACAGCCGTTTAAAATTTCGTTACAAGTCTCATGCACCTACATATTTATTAATAAATACTTTTGGATTCTAAAATGTGTCACTAATCCGCCAGGTGGTAGTCTAGATCAAGATAACTGCTTGCTTTATGCTTCCGCTTTCATGACATGACACTACGAAAATATGATTATTCATGAAGAGTAGACTACGAAATTTAGTAAGAAGTTCAAAAATATCTCGTAAAGACGTAACCCTGTTCAATATTCCAATTGCAAAATTTACGGAAACCTGTTCATCGAGTTTGACGTAATGCGTAAACGTTTCTAGGCTCAATGGCCTGCCATCAAGTTTTTATATGTAAAATATTAATATAATTCCCTTGAAAAATATATTATCTAAGAAATTAGTCGAACTGGGCTAATGATGGGCGCCACATGTATAAAACTAGACGCCTGTCAGGTGGATTCACGTTGGATTCAAATTAACATTTAACAGGCCTATGCCGAGTCGAGTCTCAGTTTCATTGAAAAAGAATAGTTTTTATTCTCATGGAACAAGCTACCAAAGTCTAAAAATACACAGTAATGGACTCGAATCTTTAACTTAATGGTACTGGGTCTTTGAATTTTGTTACAAGCGGTTGCCCTCGCCATTTCGCCATCAGAGCGTTCATAACCAAAACTATTAAGATGTATTACTTAAACTTACTTTTTAAATACCTCGTCGATTCTCCCGTTGGGCTTGGCTTCCTCGATCTCTCTTTCCAATATAGCTTGGTCTACGAGTCCTTCCATGCAAGTTTTCAAATTTTTCAATGCGTTCTGAAACCAAATAAAAATCGAAATTTAACTAAATGCGTTCTTTTACTTGCGTAGATTTATTGATACATATTTATTAGGGTCCGCAGAAATCTACTACTTGTTAAGAGTGTCACTATCCTCATTTTCAGCATGCTCTGATATACATTAAGGACCATTCCGAATGACAGTGTCGACTAATGGGCAGGCTAAATCAGCTGTTAATCGCCCGTTAATAACTAGCAGAATGAGGAGAAATTGGGCATTTACCTTTATAAAGTAAAAGTGTACAAGTTTTGCAAACTTAACACTTATGAACGACATATTGGACATAATCTTATTTACTTATACAAGTAACCTACCGGGGCATAAATGGGTCATTCTTCTTATTTACTGACGAAAGCTCCATACTATAAATGTGTGACCCAGGTGTAAACGACACGTCTCGTCTATCACGCTTATTTAATAAAAACGAATAAAAATATAAATGCAAAGCAAAGTCACTATGACGTTAATTAAAAATACTGTAATGATATATTCACATTTTAAATAAATTAAGAACTATGTATATACCTATCGTAATTGTGATGATTAGAAGAGGAACAGATTTACTATCGGTAAAAAAGAAGCACGAACCAAATATATTTATGCGTAATAAACATACCATCACAAAATAGTAATGAGTAGTGAGATAAGAATAATTTTATTATAAGTTCAAGCGAATCGTGTCTGCTATACGGCTGCAGTTACTGCCTCACGTCAGGTAGACTGCATGCGTATTCCCCACTAGTATAATACTTATAATAATAATAGAAAGGTCTAGTAAAAATCTACTACGTAACTTTGCATACAGGATATCGGAGTTGCTGGAGATTTTCTAGATCGATATCTAGTTTTAACGTTACGAGCAAGAAATTAAAGCATTTATAGGAGCCCTGTCACCGGGACGCCAGGCGGCATCGTCGGCTACATTATGTATCACATACGACATGATGTTGATGATAGTCAGGCGTCGCCATGTAGGTTAGTTTCTATACATTTCAAACTGATTTGTTTGGACGGGTGCGTATTTTCTTACATAACTTTTTAAGTCCTATTATCTGAAGTCCGAAAATATTTCTCATACTATTTTATATCATAATGATCACTCTTCATAATTTTTTTTAATATTAACGATCGAAACTCATAATCATCAGAACTCATAAGATCACTAATCATACAACTTGTTTATACTAATATTTTTTTTCATATATTTTCTTACACTACTAATCTAACTCATAATCATCAGAATTCATAATCATCCGAATTCATAATCATCAAAACTCATAAAATCAACACTCATACACCTTGTTCATACTAATATTTGAACCACTACTAGGAAAATAGATTGGATTACAAAATTTGAACGAGCGAGCGAGCGAAGCGAGCGAGCAAAACCTTTCAGAGCAGATCCGACGTGGCCGGGTTAGGTTAGAAGGTCAGGCGGGAGCGAAGCGTAGCGAGCTCCCGCCTGGCCTTCGAGGTTATTTTTTTTTTCGTTCCGAAAAAAAGGCTTGCTTATATTCATACTGTTTACATACAAGAACAACCCACCGAACCATTACCAGGAAAATAGATTGGATTACAAAATTTGAACGAGCGAGCGAAGCGAGCGAGCAAAACCTTTCAGAGCAGATCCGATGTGGCCGGGTTAGGTTAGAAGGTCAGGCGGGAGATGAGTTCAAATATTTTCTAATGAATGCCATTATGAATAGGAAAATTATGATAATTGTCTGTTATGAAGTAAAACAGTTATGAAGAAAAAATATGAGTTTTAACATTTCTTAGTAATGACATTATTAAGAAAAAAAGTATGATAACTGACTGTTATGAGTTCCGATGGTAGTAAAATAAAAGTATGAAGAAAAAAAGTATGAGTAAAAAAATATGAAGAGTGATTGTTAGGAAGAAAAATCGGTAGTGAAATAAAAAATAGGAATAAAAATTTATGAGAGCCAATATGGACCCGTTTGGACACCGTAGCTGACGTTGCAGTGGCGTCCCGGTGACGCACGGGGCTTAGACACCGGCCATAATAAAAACTATAAGAGCGACATGTTGATGTTGTTTTCCTCTCGAATTAAGCTGATTTAGATATCCAAATGGATATGATAACGAGGAAAGCAGTACCTATACATTATCTGATGACATGACTTTTTAATATTCCGACAGTGTCGTAACATATTTTTCTCGTTAGTTCGATAACACATATTTTTTTTATATTTAGGAATTGTTACCAGCTTGTGTCACAATCGATAACGGTGGATTTTTGTGATTAGTTTTTATGATTGTTGTAGGCCGTAATAATTTACTTTCACATAAAATATTTGAGATAAATACAATACTTATTATCATAATCGAGTTCCTTCGAGATTATGGACGTAACGCGACGTCCGGAACAGCGATGAATTGCCAACGAAATAAATCATACATAAACGCGATTAAGCCCTGTTTTATTGGGTTATGATAAAACAAAATGGTTTTTTTTATTATTATTGGCCCAAAATAATATTTTGACTATACACTGCACGTTTATTAAATTTTGTATAATGTACACATATTTTATTATGTTTGCATGCTGAGTCTTAGTGATAGGAAAACACTGTCTTAGTTAATTTTTGTACATAATGTTCGCTGTACAATATTTACATGCCCACTAGCAGGCTGAATATACTGTACCTCAGAAATGTATTTGACAACATCCACTTGACTGTATTCTAGCAAATAAATAATGATTGATGACAAATACATGTTCATTCTTCGTTCACAAGAGGGCGAAAAAATACATAGCAGCTGTCAAAAAAATTGCTACGTAAAACATTCCTACGTAAACAATTCATAAAGTATTCCTAGTAGTTAAAATAAAATAACGAAGAAATACATAGCAGCTGTCAAAAAAATTGCTACATAAAACATTCCTACGTAAACAATTCATAAAGTATTCCTAGTAGTTAAAATAAAATAATTCGAAAAAACTGAAATATATAAACTAAAAATAAAGATCTATATGTATTAAAACTCAGAAATATATTGTCGACGATGCAAGGAGTAACATTTTCTCTTCGTGTGAGAATCCAAAGTAAGTAGCTAACGGACCTACTTGCTCCAACATTGATGTGAGTTTGAAGTACTTTGAAGATAGGTACATAGGTATGAAGCAACCAAATAACAAAAACAGTAACTTTGCGCTGCGACCTTTGTCTTAAAGATGATTAGATAATTTTATTGAAGTTGGTCTTGATTGTACATTATTGAACTACTGATAGACTTACAAAAAATATATCGCCATTAGACCTACAAAGAAATTACGGCATTTATTTAATAATACTGCCGAACTGACTGACTGACAGTACGAACTACAAACTTACAACGGTTATTCACTTTTAGCGTACGTGAGACAAAGACCACAACCCTTCCTACAGTGCGACATAAAAATGCTTATAGTTTTTTCGCCATTTTTTTATGGATTTAATATAGATTAGTTTTTACTAGAATCTACTGTCGCGGTCATACTCGTAAATGTAGGTGGAGTATTGAAGAATGCATTTCCAAATTACCTAACTTGATATAAAAAAAAATAGATTTCTGAGATATTGTTGATCTTACCATAGAGCAAAACCGTATCTTTATCGGGCTAAGTTGCAGAGATCTTCTAGTGCATAATTCATTCTCCTTGGAGATAAGTGTTTTGAAATTGTTAGCTAGTTCTTAACGATCACTTTTTCCTTAAATGAATGCTTAGTCTGAATGCAATTGAGTACGCTGTAATTACCAGTGGCCGCTGAGATAACACGCATCACTAGGAAGCGATTAACCTCGCCAATGGCCATTACTGGCTATCTTTCGAAACAATAAGAAACCGGAACATTGCTAGATGCATTTGATAAGCGTGCCTGATGAAATAGAACTCTATATATCGTCCGCTAGTGTTATATACAGATCTAGGATAAGAATGTTTAGGTTCTGGTTGCTTTTTTCGGGACTCGCAACCATAAAAAACTAATAAGATTCCATAAAAGTTTTTATTATCTTTGACGACACGTTTGGCTCGGTGGGTTGCACAACGGCCTACGACGCCAGCTTCGTAGGCCGTTGTCCCGAAGAAAAATTACTTTTAGGTTTAGTACAGTACAATTACTTTGAGTTTACCACTGACGTATGCTTTTATTCCATTGGACATTCGATTTAAACACTAATGTAAAAGAGTTTATATTACTTACACACTGTCTAAACGTCGTTTGTTTGTGGGACTTACACCCTCGGTTTTCGAGACGATATATTTTTTTAATTACTGGTACTATAAAGTTCTAATACACGACGGTTAACATCTCTATTAGAGAATATGTTTAAAAAAGGACCTTTTCATTTATTACGCAAGGCAATTTAACGACTTTCTGAACCCCCTCCCCCTTTGAATTCTTACGTAAAGTCAGTATCTACCAAAAATGAAACTAAAATGTAGTATAAATATAAATAAACACGTTGGTGTATGTCATAAAAAAGTGGAATAAGGTGCCAATTATTACAAAATGAAAAGTCCGGTTATTTCGAAAACCACGGGATTTTTGCTAAACCCAAAAGCCAATTTTCTGGACCGACCTAAGGTCTGTCAGCGGTTTTCAGTAGGCTTTTCATTAATTACAAGAAAATACAATGACCATTTGAAATAAAAAATATATTACAAAAACATTTACAGCTCTACTTTAGCGGGAAGACTACTAATGTACCACGAATAACAAATAACATCCCACAAATGGAATTTGACCCACATCTAGCTATCGACAATTGAACTTTGACACAGTGCGGGAGAGGAGTTCCAATGATAATGTCTTACACTAACATTATGATTAGTAATGTATGCATTGTTTTATAATTTAACTGCGATTGAGAAAACCACCGCAAAAAACTTATAGAAAAAATCAATTTCAATTGTCAATCCAATCCAATCAAAATTGGATTAAATATTTTTTATCGATTTTACACAACATAAATACCCGTAGGTATTACCATAGACCAACCTTCCAAACTGATAATAAATTTTAGTATATTTTTTAACTTTGCACAAATCGTCACTACTTTGAAAAAAACTCGCATCTCATTTTGCTCTAACGAAAAACATAATAACTATTTATGACTTTAAGTACCTACTACTTTATTCCTGAGGATGGTTTCAGATATAATATTTTTTCAAAGTAGTGACAAAATACCAATTGAAAAATAATTTGCATTACTTATGAGAAATAGATCTGTATTTGGGTATAGAACAAAATATCCTGCTACCTCGATATATGAGTATTGATTCATTAAAATGGGAACATATTTAACATACTTTCAATAATAAATCTTTTTTGGATTTTAGATGAATTGTAGCTACCTTACACATAACCATAATAGACACATTACCACAAAAACTACACAATAAGACATAAAAATACAAAGAATCGTTTATAAAATTCCTACAACTGATGAGTAAAGACCTAGTTAATTCGAAGTAGTCACTAATATTTCCATTTAACAAGCAACATAGTTAACGAAATAATTATACCTAATTAAGGTGGCTTCATAAATCATATACAGTATTTAGGTTACTCAGTATCACAGAAAATAAATGGTTGCTTGGTATAGCAGTTCTAGGTAAAATAATACCTACGTGAGCACCTCTTCTAAACCGAAGAAATTATTGAATGCACCTATTGTAATCACAAATACCTAAACAGATTATAGCACTATGAAGTGTGTATGTTTATCATTTTAATCAAGACATTGAACCCCAGAGTCGCCATTTCTTGCACACAATGCAGAAATAGAACAGTGTAGATAATTTATTACAGACTATTGTTTTAGAATGGACTAGAATATCTGTGTATTCTCATAGAGTAAACACTAGTACAAAAAATAAATTGAGAATATTTGATATGTACACATCGATACCTTAGAGCACAGGCAAAAATACTGTAATTAGTAAGTACGAGTGTGAACTAAGGTATCGATATAATCGATTGGAAATAGTCATTTTTAGGGTTCCACAGCCAGAAGAACACGATGGAATAACATTTGATATGATTTTAATGACACTACCTCAACTTTGCCTTTAATACAATTTAACACTTCTATAAAGACGGCCGAAGTGCCTTCTGTTTGGAAAATGGCTATTGTTCGCCCAGTCCCAAAAATAAACGATCCAAAAGAGTTACAAGATTTGCGTCCTATAAGTATTCTACCATATGTATCGAAAATATTGGAAAGGTAGTTTATGATCAGGTCTCGAAATATTTAGAATCCAATAACATTTTACCCGAAAAGCAGTCGGGTTTCAGGAAAAAAAGGAGCACCGCCTCAGCTCTCCATGATGTAATCGATGAGATCTTAGTCGCCCAAGACTCTGGACTTGGCACGATCATGGTATTGCTCGACTTTTCGAGCATTCGATTGTATCAATGTCCCACTTCTACTTTCAAAATTGCGATATTATGGCTTCAATGATCATTCTATACGGTGGTTCCGTAGTTATTTCAAGGACCGTAAGCAAATTGTCAAATTGTCACAAAAAGACGGATCTTGCTTAATGTCGGACCCTGCTCCTGTGCCAAGGGGGGTACCACAATGATCGATTTTGGGGCCTCTCTTGTTTATTTTATACAGTAGTGACATTATTAATTGCATTAAATTTTGTAAATACCATCTTTATGCCGATGATTTGCAAATATTTTTATCTTTTCACCCCCGTGATGTAGTTTCTGCGGTTAAAAAAATAAATGAAGACTTAGAGCGTATATTCGAGTGGTCCCGTTCTAATAGTTTGGTACTCAATCCTCAAAAATGTAAATACATGGTACTTGGATCATTGAATCAGGTAAATGCTATTATTGCAAAATGTCCAGATGTCACCATACATAACGTTAAAGTAGACCGTGTTGAGGAGGCGAGAAATCTTGGTTTAACTCTGGACTCAAATTTACGTTTTGAGAACCACGTGATTGAAATCGTCCGTAATTGCCTGTATCGTTTGAAAGTTCTCTATAATGTTCGAAATTTCCTCAGCGTTGATCTTCGAGTGAGACTCTGTGAAGCCCTAATTTTGTCTAAACTTAATTATTGTATCACAGCATACGGTCCATGTCTTCTTGCGCGCTCATGGAGTCTCATTCAGCGGGTCCAGAACGCTTGTGCCAGATATTGTTTCAAAATTCCACCTCGCACACACGTCACACCCTATTTGAACAACGCAAACATGTTAAAGATGGTCGCTCGCCAAGATCTTATGTTTGCTTGCTTGCTCTTTGACACGATACATACAAAGACGCCATCTTATCTTTATAAAAAACTCGCGTGGTTTTCAAACGACAACAGTCGGCAAAGAATCAGGGCTTCACGTGGCATCGTATTGCAGGTCCCTCGACACCGGTCCGCCGCTTTTAGAGGGAGTTTTCGGTACCGAGCAACAAAATGTTGGAACAACATACCTTTTTTTTACATACCAAATTTTAAATCAAAATATCGTTTGCATCTTCTAAATTTACAAAAAATAACCACCTAAACTCCTAATCATGCTATTCCACGAGTATTATTATTTCTTTCTTCAGTGTTTCTGTCCCAAAACAAACAATTAGTTACCCCCACTTCCAATTATACCTACCACACATACGAGCAGAAATAGACTCAACTGTACTTATGTTAGCCACTAATTTCTCACGCGCTCACCAACTTACAATCTCAAACTTTCTGCCTGGCACACACACACGCGGGCTCATGCTTTTTTTCCTTACTAATAAGCGGTGCATTGGTCTGGTGTGTTTAAATAATAGTTTTATTTTTGTAAGGTCCTGACAGAATACCAGCGAAGTGGCTTGCCACTTCATTATGCTGAGTCAGCGCCTTTTCTCTGCCACGACACATGGTTTCTCTCTTTTTTATTTTTCCATTGCTGTTTTAGTTTTAAGTCTTGTTTATAGTTTTATACTTATCTTTACTGTGCATTGTGTAACCATGTATGTTGTGGAAATGAATAAATTGTTTATCTATCTATCTATCTAAAATGGCAAATACGGAACCCTTATAGATTCGTCATGTCTGTCTGTCGGTCTGTCCGTCCGTATGTCACAGACATTTAACAAAAAACCATAAGATGTACATTGATGAAATTTGGAGCATAGGTGTCGTGTGTAAACCGCTACTTAGTTTGATAGTAAAATAAAAAAATATATATTTCTAGGGGGCACTCGACGTAACGGAAACAGAAATTTAAAAATAAAAAAATCAGCAAATATCAATGTGTGGCATATATTTCGACAGTTCTTCTAAACACACTTCGAGGTTTCTAAAAAAAAATATAATAATAAATAATAAAACGAAACATTTGATCCGAAAGTAGCAAAAATTGTGTCCGTCCGTCCCCCGCCCTCTATTTTCTAAACGGTATGTTCAAAAAATATGAAAAATTTACAAATATAAAGCTTAATAAATACTTCCAACGAAAATTGTTTTCAACATTATCGGATATGCCGTTAAGTTATAGCCAAAAAACTGCGCTTCTCAGCAAAAGGACCTAAGTGCCGGGGAGATACGCTTTTTTGGTAGTGTTTTTTTTTCATATCGTATTTTTTTCATCTGTAGTGCATTTTTTGTATAAACGGCTGCGAAACCCTTCATGGGCGAGTCCGACTCACACTTCCCCGCTTTTTTAGAGATAATCGCTGATACCTACGATCCTTAACCCGACCACACATAGGTAGAAAAATAGGTAGTACCTACACGTAATTTGGTTCATATAATTGAATTGGTAAGTATCGATACCTAATCAAAACTCGGATAACTTTGTTAATCATAACATTTATCAATTACCTTTGATTCAGGAAATAAGAAGGTAGGTATATCGATTAAAACAATAAATAAGTTATGATCGGTATTGTGTCTAAAGAACAGAAGTCCATCTAGCCGTGTTAACTGAACTTTAGACTCACAACACAGGCAATTACCTCATGCAAAGGAAAATGAACTTAGAACATACGAGTTATGTCGAAGCATACTGATTTATTGCTCAGAACGGGCTTATGTACCGTTCTACCGTTGCGTGTAAGACGTATTTACGTTAGTCCATGTCTGTTCCTCCATTTATGTACCTATTAACCTATTCGATATCACAAACCGAAGGGTATTTGAAGAGTGTATTTTCAAATGGGCTTATTTCTCTCTCGAGGTTACTTCTAAATAATCCTTATGTAGTCTGTGACAAGGTGAACTTTCGAGGCAGATTACAGAAAAAGTAAGCCCTTTTGAAAAGACTTCTCAATCATATTTTTGCATAGTATGTGCAATAATAGAGTCGACGTCTAGTTTCCACTTCTACCCAGGAAAACAGACTATCAGATATCTACTTACTTAGTAAAATTGGCATTCAATATGTAACATCGGCTGCAGCAAAGGTACCTGACATAGGTAGGGAGAATGAGGGTATATTGATACAAGGGTTACATGGATGCAGCTGTCATAGCAACCGAACGAAAGATCGTAGATAGCTTATCCATTTTCACAAAGAAACTACCAACATAACCAATAAGCTGAACCCAATCTCACCTTCGCTTAATCGTACATTACAGACAACAGGTATAGATAAATGTGTTTTTTGCGGTAAAGCGAAAAATTTGGTCGAATTTCTGTACAGATAGATATGTTTATAGTAAATATTCTCTTGTCAATGTGCGAATCTACATTATGCCGCCAGTATATATTATACAATAACGCGAAAAAAAAATTTGTTTTATTTTAATGTTTTTTAATCATGGCACCTCGGGGCACTTTGATACGATGACCAAAAGAACACATTGATACTCTGTGAATGTATAAAATTAATATGAGCAAAAACATAGCTATTTATGGCTTTAGTTTTGGCTGAAAATGCAACACATATAGCTAATGACTAGTAATCCATACTTCCATACTAATATTATTAATGCGAAAGTGTGTCTGCTGTCTGACTGTCTGTTACCTCTTCACGCTTAAACCGCTGAACCGATTTGGATGAAATTTGGTATGGAGATAGTTTGAGTCCCGGGGACGGACATAGGCTACTTTTTATCCCGGAAAAATACCCTTATTCGCGATAAACGAATTTAAGGCGGACGAAGTCGCGGGCAGAAAGTAGTAAAATATAAAATAATAACTGAATTATAAAAATAAAAAATAAGTACTTACTAATCCTAACATAGTTTTGGTTTGGAAGCCAAATTCATATTAAGTAATAAAATTGGTACAAAAAATAGCTGATTCGTACAAAATATTGACACGATTTCCATTTCTCGGAAAATTTACCATATTTTTTTAAATGAACATACATATTTGTAAGTAAATAAAAATGAAGCCAAATAACAATTTCACTTGTGTATGCAGTTTTCATAACTGCCCGGAGTTTAAAATGTTGGACGCTTATTGTTGGAATGTTGTCAAATTTTTTGGGCCTCATGCAGTTGCCATGCATTGTATTCGAACGTCTTTTATCCGCATTATTACAAAAAAAGAGTATCGAGATGCCCCAACTCGTACCTTAAGCCCGTCACAGACGGAGCTATATTATATATTTACATACCGAACTATATATTTTAGCGAGTATAGCGATATTCTTCCCAATTTTTTTTCGTTCCATTCGTAAAATTTATAAGTATTCATTATTTTCTTTAGCTTATTTTGCCGAAAATTGTTTTACCTGTATCGATTTTTCATATAACGATTATTCCATTTGCATATTTTACCAATATTTTATCCTGACAATAGCTTGGTTTTCTTCCGATAATTTTCTAATATACTTTCTTGTTCCGTTAATTAAAAAAAATCTTTGTCGCACATTTTGATCATTTTAGAGAAGCTACTAAACTTTAAAAAACTGGTGGCTCTGTGAGCTGTTAGATCACACGACCCCCGTGGCTCCACCGGTTTGAACAAAGACTGAATCAACAAAAAAAAAACCATATAATTATCGAACCTGCTTACAAAATTTCATTATTGCTATTTTTATGATAAAAGAAAGCAAAGGACAAGGGACGAGGACGAGTTGGGAAAGTGGACGAGTTAGGAAAGTGGACGTGTTGGGAATGTCGACGAGTTGGGAAAGTGGACGATTTGGGAAAGAGGACGAGTTAGGAAGGTGGACGAGTTGGAAAAGCAGACAAATCGGGAAAGTGGTCGAGTTAGGAAAGTGAACGACATAGAAAGTAAAAGATTTGGAAATGTTGATAAGATGGGATATTACGCGAAATGGGAAGTTGACAAATTGGTGTGCACGAGGTGAACCTAAACGCTTGACGAGACTTTTGACTTAAATCTTCACACTTGTTACAGTGTAATGTAAAACCAAGTTCACATATATTTTGCATACTGAATAATCTGGAAAATATATCTTCAGATACGTTGCAATAATATAGGCATATTTCGGTATTTTAATATGTATTATAACTCCGTTTGTAACGGGCTTAAGTATATTTGTATTGTAGGGCCTAAAGAGCATACATTTCTGAGGCTAGTTAAAAAAATCTCGAATGAAGAAATTTAGGTGCTCCAAGCTCCAACCTCATTAAGGGGCTCCAATGTACGATTTTTCATGGTTTTTGTTTTGTATCTAGTCCCTGGAATGGCCAAACTAACTTTTGAAATATGGTTTATATGATAGTTCAGTTTCTATGGAACACTTTCTTGCATTTGACAATGATAATATATTTCTATGTAATTAATTATCGATTTTTACTAAGAGGTCTATAAAAATAAAGATTGCGTATCTAGTGTCTCAATAAACCTTTGATGACTCAAAACTTATACCTAATTGTTCATTATGAAAAGACATAACTTGCTACGCAAGCATTTTCTTTAAAAAGCGTGTATTTTTCGTCGTAAAAATAACAAAGTTTGATGGCATTTATCTTGGTTTCGGTGACTCTTGAAGATAAACTGAAACAGTATATTGATAAATACGGTCGGTGTCAACATGATGAGATATATACAACACAGAAAAGTGAAAAGCTACAGATCGAAGGTTATTCAGAGCTGTGAGCCCCTTAAGAACTTATTCGGCTAATATTCAATTATTTATAGGTATATTATAGGGGTTGCCCTCTATAACTATAAACGACAGACCGCCTTATGGTAAGCGACTAGTTGTAATTAAATATTGGCAAAATATGCAATGAAGTATTGCATAATTACAATTAACACATTGCATTGCGAAATTATATTGAAATTATCAATTGCTAAGATAAGATTAATGACGAAGGGCTAAACGCTAGCCTAAGAAATGCTATGACGAAGGGGCTTAGTGATACCAATATCCGCTTATGAAAAATGGAACAGAATGCCGATAATTATGACTAAAGATAATAAAGGTGAGGTAACGCTAAAGCTGAAGGTTACCAGAATGAGGCGAGTACCTATAACATTATAGAACATGTCGTAGTGAATTAGTGGCAGTACCTATACAGTCAAATCTGTTACTTTTGATGGTTGTTTTTTTTTTAATTCCGTTCTAGTGCTAAGTTCAAAGACTTGTTGTTGCATTTAATTCGCAAAAGCGAGATTTTATTTTTCTTTTCATTAAGTAGGTATTATTATTATAGAAAAAACTCAAAAAAATAGATACCTACCTATTTTTTGAGTTTTTTCTCGTATTCATGATGAAAGGTGCAATGAAATTACCCAATTGGGTGATTATTTGAGCGTTTTAACCGTCTCATTAGTCTGCCCCCAATATTGACGAATGACGAATTCCATGAGTTGTGGCGCCATTTTCGGTTATATTGTAGAAGTCGTGGCTTTTTTTGAATTATTATCAAAATTAAGTTGATTGCTTTAATGAATTGGTTAATATTGCGAACAGACTAATGATGCGGTTAAAACGCTCGAATAATCACCCAATTATTACCGAACAGGGATCGGGACCGGTATTTATTAAATCTTCTACGCTATTTCTGGAATGTTTTAAAACTTTATTTAGGAGAAGAGATATTAATCACAAAATACCTGGTTCAAGTTCTAGAATTTTAATAAAATATACGAAAATCCCGTAGTTGAACGAAAACAACGTTATTTCGGATATTTTGTATGTAAAAAATACCGGTTCCGATCCCGGTTACCGAATAGGTATTATTAGGTATATAGATTTCCCAACAGCAATCAACCACAATTTAATGTACACGTTACTTCAGCAACGCATAGGTATAGTATATATGTCATACATATCCCCATTTATATTATAGTTTAATGTAAATTATAAAAAGACTAATAAATTTAAATTTCAATTTACCACATTATAATCAGTCCAGTACTTTCCAAATTTATCGCAAAGTAACAGAAAGATAAAAAGCCTCGGCTGGGGATTTAGAATTAATTCGGTATAAATTAATGGGAAAATGATAATATTCAACCAGAACCGACCTATTTTCAAACATATACATGATACTTTAAGAATAACTTCTTTGTGTATCAATAAGTAAATATATCACATATAAATGACTAGCTTCTGCCCGCGACTTCGTCCGCCTTAAATTCGTTTATCGCGGATAAGGGTATTTTTCCGGGATAAAAAGTGGCCTATGTCCTTCCCAGGGACTCAAAATATCTCCATACCAAATTTCATCCAAATCGGTTCAGCGGTTTAAGCGTGAAGAGGTAACAGACAGACAGACAGACAGACAGACAAACTTTCGCATTTATAATATTATTATGGATTGGTAACACTCACGAAAGTATCATAATATATAGGTATTGAAGTAAAACATATGTATAAATGGTGTCAACTTACATAGCAACATATCTTTATAACCATAACTTACTGCATTAACTAATAAAGAGCTCATTGTGTTTCAACATATATTTTTATAATACATTTTAATATACTGAATTGGCATTGTATGGTATAATGTACTCGATGTCCACAACAGATTGTAGTATGAAATATTTGAAGTTGGCAATTTTCGACAAGGGTGAAGAGTGAAGCCATGAGGTAGTAGAGGTAGCTTAGTTTACATACATGGTAACTGGAGCTTCTTATAACATAAGATGATAGGTATATAAAAAATACACACATGTCTCTTATTATAATTGAAATTTCCAGTATCACTATGTTATGTTTCGGCTCATAATTTTCCATTATATTTTTAAAAATGGGGGTGAATGAAATAAAATATCTCTTTCAAAGCATTTAAGTTATTATCAAACCCGGTACATCTTCATTGCGCAAAGATAAGTTAATAATTTTTTTCTGTACCTCTTTTAAACTGTGAGTTGAAAACAATATAAAATAAATTTTAAAAAAAAATTCGCGACTCCCAAAAAAGGAGGTTCTCAATTCATCTGAAACTTTTTTTTTCTTTCTTTTTAGCCAATATAGTCTATTTTTCAAAGGCCCACCTCATTTCATCATTATGTTAATAGCCTGTCTCCTGAGTTATAGGACAGAATAACAACAAGAAAATGTTGATACACTCATCTATTTCATATTATTTATTTATCTATATTAATAAAATAATGTCCAAGTGCTATTAAAGAATTTTATATATACTAGGTAGAACAATAAAAAATCGATAAATCTAAATACACGCTATATATGTGTGTCTACGAAAATCCCTGCTCCTATGCAAAATTACAGTGTGGGTTCATTTTATATTGGTTACAGACATAGACAAATGGAGGGAATAAGTTGTATGGAAAGAGTCACCAATGAGGAGGTTTTGGATAGGGTAAAGGAAAAAAGGCTATAGAAACTCAGAGGGAAAATGGTAGGACATTTATTACGACACAATGATCTAATACAAAAGATAATAGAGGGAAAAATTGAAGGAAGGAGAGGAAGAGGAAGGCCAAGAATCAGCTATAGACTCGATAAAGGGAAAGGTTGGCGTCATGATGTACATATCAAGAAGTTAACGAACTTGCATTAAGAAGAAAGTACTGGACCGACAAGAGTAGAGAATTAGACTTTTCTCACTGGTGGGGCTCTAACCTTCAAACCAAATTTCAAGCTTCTAGGACATCTAAGTACCCTACTTATAGGTTTTAATTCCAAGGCAATTTGTATGGAAACCCCTTTTTTAATAACTGAATCTTTTGATTGGTTGACTTACAAGTTTCATTTTACACAGCTTCATATTTAACTAGTAAAGTATTTGATATTAATTTCAGCTTGATACCACTCATTCCTGAGAATGAAGATAGGGTCTTGCAGACTGACGGACAGACAGATAAAGTGATTCTATGTACGGTTCCGTTTTTTTCCTTTAGAGGTATCTAAACACAAGTATTACTAAGAACAATTCAGTAAATTAAAAAAATAGAGCTCACCTCAGCATTTCCAAAAGCATCAGGCCCTCCGTTACTTTCACATTTATCCTTAAATGCTGCAGCAGTTTTGTTCTTGATCTGTTCAACCTGTTCTTTGTCCACCTTGCCTTGGAGTTCCGGGGGCAGACTGTCCAAAGCATTTTGAGTTTGGTCAGTATCTGATTGGGCCCATGCTGCCCCTGTATAAAAAGCGACAGGTTAGTGAGGACTCTTCTAATTGAAGGTTTAAAGATTATAGTATTAAATGCAAGCTAAAACGGAGAAATGAGTGACAGTAGGCACTAAGTTAGTAACTTTATGTGTGTATGTAACTTTACTGACTTGATAGAATTGGTATTCTTATATACTATTATAAAGGTTTAAGAATGAAATGTCTATACATTGAAGTTATTTAAAAATAGTGAAACCAACTATTTACAGGTCACTAATTTTTTTTTTTGTATATTTGTATTTGTCTTGGTGCCTTCATCACACCAAATTCACTAAACAGTTTTAAACTATTTTTGATACATGTATAGCCAGGCATCCACAGATGGTTGTAGGATAATTTTTACCTGACTATGCTGAAGTAAGACAGGAGGTTATGATTTTTCTCTACCACAAAAATAGTGGTCACCTTTCAGTATTTAAATCTATTTTCAACAATCCTTTCTTTGTGCATATTAGGTATATAATTATTGTCATTCATCATGGCATTAAGTCCGCCATTTGTACTTTCTTGTATTGTGGAATAAAGTTTAAATAAATAAATATACATTGAAACTAATTTACGAAGTCACTGTTTCGCGAAAAACATTTTATTGGTTTTTTTATTTGCAAAAACGTCTTGGCCTATAAGTAACACCTATTTGTAGTACAAGGGTAGCTGGACATTCACAGACTTCCCGACTTTCTACCCGACTATGTTGAAGCAAAAAACAGGGTTATGACTTTTTTTCTTCTCCGCAACGAAGTTGCCCACCCTCTAGTAATTTTATAAAATAGAAGTAAATTGGACACTGGTAACCTACATTGAATCGGCATTCAATAAAACCTAAACCTAACCACTCGTGTACTTACATTTTAAATAATATTGTAAATAAGTTCAGAGGTCAAGAAAGGACTGAGGTAATTAAATTATTTTCCGCTATCGTAAATTATAAATTCAAGGGTACATACACCTTATATTGTAAGCAGGAATCCGATGTACTTACCCAATAAAAGGACCGCTACGATGAGACTCTTTGCAACCATCTTGCTTGGTAACTAGATTTTATTTGATAAAATCACTTCACAAATAACAACCCAATCCACACAAATATAAAAATACATAAAAAATATAATAACGCGATTTTAACACGTCAATCGATTTATCAATCACACAACCCCACCGAATGACACTTTGGAATGACACTGGACGTGGACGACGACTTAACGACGACTGGCAGGGTACACAATCTTAGTACTGTAGCCAAGGCAACTCGTACTGAATTACGCTATTATATATAATGGACTGATTTGCCTATATACAGGCGAAGTCTAATACTTCATTTTAAATTTAGCAGCATTATAATTGTAGTAGTTTCATGCCTGTGTATCGGATGGCGCTGTGGTAGATATAATGAAATTAGTTTAAATCTTACGTATATTGATACACTTCTATCTAAACTATCACCCTTTCGATTTAGCCGTATTACTCGCACAAAAAGGAAAAAAAATCTACTAATTTGATATTTATAATATATGAAAGCAGTCTTGGAAAGTAAGTTTAGAAAAATAAAAATCAATTAAAAATAATATATAATATTAATAAGAGCACAGTAATGTAAAATAAATAGTTCAAATCTTCGGCAATAACATATTTTAGGGTCCTAATTATGTACTAGTGGTAGAAGTAAAATTATGAACTGGCAACACTTTAAAAAAACCACCGTACCTTTGACGGTTAAAAACAAAAGTTTCAGATATGCGTTTGTGACCGTTGAGTTTTCCATCAATACATGATTTTTCTTTTCCTCCTGTGCAGTGGCGTAGCTAGGCGTAGGCGAAACGGGCCCTCACCCACGGCCTCGCCCTTAATGGGGCCTCGCGCGAAGCCCCCTTGTCGATGCTGAACATTCTCGTGGAAGACTAGATTAGTCTACGCCACTGCTCCTCTGAGTTCGTTGAGTAGTCTTTTCTCCTACGGCTTAGAGTTGAGTAAAGTTACCGTCATTGTGGTGATTTTGTTACCGAGATAGAGACTCGTTTTTTATTCAGTGAGACAGGATTCCAGTGTAGACATTATGTCGATGTCCAGTAAAAAGTGCTGTGTACCAGGATGTATGGATAGTAAAGGTAAGCATATAACTTTGCCCCTGTTATATAATTTATAAGAATAAGATGAACAACATTTATTTGTATAAAGTTTTTGTGTGATTGTATAAAAATTATTGCTGCTCTTCAAACTTTGCTCAGGGTGCACTCCGAATCCTAATCTATCTATACTATTATAAAGTTGTAAAAATGAAATGTCCGTATATTGAAAATATTTTCAAAAAAAAATATTGTTATGGACTATTCAGATTTCAAAATTTTTTGGTACACGGGTAGCTGGGTATCTCCAGATGGTTATAGGATACTTTTTACCCGACTACGCTGAAGAAATAACGAGGTGTTATGACTATTTCTCCTCCGCGAACGAAGTTTTTACATTTTTACAACTATATAATAGTACTAGAAGATGCCCATCTTCTAGTACTATTATATAGTTGTAAAAATGAAATGTCTGCACATTGAAGATATTTAAAAAAAATGTCCAATTCGGCTAAACAAATTTTAATTGTTTTTGGTACACGGGTAGCTTGGTATCTCCAGATAGTTATAGGATACTTTTATCCGACTACGCTGTCGTAAAAAAGAGGAGTATGACTTTGTCTCTTTCGCGAACGAAGTTGCGGGCGTCTTCTAGTTATATTATAAACGTGAAAGTTTCGATGTACGGATGGATGTACGTTCCACTTAATCTCAAAAACTACTGGACGATTTTTTACGAAACTTTCCAGTTATGTACCTTTTATATCAGAATACGACATAGACTTTAATGTGTGTCAAATTTTATCCCTTTAAGGGACGAAAAAGGGGATGAAACTTTGTATGGAGACCAAATATTTTTTTCAAAACTAGGAACTTTAATTCTTGGTAATCTGCATAACATTTAAATTTGTACAATATAATACATGCGAAAGTGTGTGTGTCTATCTGTCTGTCTGTTACCTCTTCACGCTTAAACTGCTGATTTAGATAAAATTTGGTAGAGATATTTGAGTTTCGACGAAGGACATAAGCTACTTTTTATCACAGAAAATAATCTTTTATCCGCGATAAACGAATCTAAGGCGGATGGAGTCGGGCAGATGCTAGTAAATTATATTTTCAACAAGTCGATTAAGCATTTTTATATTTGCTAGAAGTATAAAACCTATACATATTGTGCCAGGACACTGGAAAGAAAAACAATTTTACTTGTAATATTTTAACGTTGAGACTAGTTTTTCACTTTCCTTGGAAATGTAGGATGATTGGTAAAAATTGTTACTGCAAACTATATGTGATCATCTAAAACAAAAGGAACCTAATTGTGCTTGGTATCTACTTTAGCCACACAAATAGAGATAGATATGATGTAAGTAAACACTAACTGCAAGAAGTTGCGTTTGCTGCGGAAAGCCATACATAATATATTTAATTGGATTTAGAAAAAAAAAACGAGTTATTGTAAAAAAAATTCAGGTGTACACCAGACACTTCATGTGTTTCCTGAGCCTGTAAAGGAGAAAGAACGCTTTAAAACTTGGGTGTTGAATATTGGTGGCGACATCATAGGCCTAGATGATTATGACATATACAAACGTCGCCGAGTGTGCCATGCACATTTTGAAGAGAAGTTTTGTTGCCGTTATAAGAGACTTAGCAATATAGCTGTGCCGACCCTAAATATCCCTGGTACGTAGATTTTTGAAAAAATATTGTTTAAACTGGTAAAATAAAAACCCAAATTTACAAGTACAAGTATTATTATTAAAATTATCTATAAACACAATTTTAAAATCAAATCGGAATCACTG
The DNA here is from genome assembly GCA_905404275.2 of Hedya salicella. Taxonomy (NCBI): domain Eukaryota; kingdom Metazoa; phylum Arthropoda; class Insecta; order Lepidoptera; family Tortricidae; genus Hedya; species Hedya salicella. The sequence goes on along the minus strand of FR990100.1, from coordinate 14,517,954 downwards.
ACAATCGTCCTAGTCTAACAACACGTCCGTTTTCGCTTCGAAGACCAGTGCCAAAGAGAACCTCCCCTCGGCGCTGCTGCGTCAGGAAATGAGATAACCGCGTGTGAACTTGTCTGCATACCGCGCGGCAGAGGGCGCCTTGGTGCCAACTCCATGCTAACAATATATTCTTTAAACTACATCTTCAGAGTGAATGTGTCATAGGGATGGATAAACTAATATAATTCTCTCATTATAATCAATTAAATTAGACGTTAGGTAGTATTCTGAGTTGTGAAATTTAAGTCAGTGAAATAAAATATTTATTTTATATTTCAGGGCCGCTATCTCTTCCAAAATTTACATGCACAGAAAGAAGACCATTAAGGCAACTACAAAACACTCCTGCGTTTGAAACACAGAGTGCAGATCAAGGACTATTTGGCTCCGAAGCGTCAACTTCAATTGGTAATAATTATGTTTACATGCTATTAACATCCATTGCCTAGGACTAGCACATTTTCTTAGGTACCGTTCCGTCTGTCTGTGTCTATCGGTCCGTTTGTCTCCGGGCTGTATCCCATACTTAGACAGTTGAAATTTTCACACATGATGTATTTCTGTTGCCGCTATAATAAAAAATACTAAAAGTAGACTAATTTTATATATGTCTGTCTGTAATAATAACCAATAAAATATGTATAAATTGACCGAACACAGCGTACATTTTGTTTAGGAGTAGGGCTCTGCTAAAACTGGATTTTCATAGATACAGCCGTTTGCAGCGTACATTTTGTACGGAACTCTCGGTGCGCGAGTCTGACTCGCACTTGGCCGGTTTTTTGTATGTAAGTGTCGTAGTGGCCTCATCACGTTGTAATTTAATTTCTGTAAAAGTTAACGGTGTCTGTCCGTCACCCAGGACCCTTTTTAGGGTTCCTTAGCCAAAATGGCTGATACGGAAACCTTATAGTTTCCTCATATCCGTCCGTCCGTCCATCCGTCTGTATGTAAATAAGTAACTATATATATCTATGTAAAAAAGTAAATTACGACGGCAAAAAGTGGAAACGTAGTAACCGCCAATGAATTTGTGCGGTTGCTATTAAATGTTTCCTATTTTTGTGGTCGATATATCTAAGTATATGTACTTTTTTTAAAGTTGTAAAAATTAAATGTCTATATATTGCAGGTATTAAAATATATATATTGTAATTGATTGATTATTTTGAAGACAATGACTCGAAAATTTTGGTTTTTAAATATTTTGTATGTTCGTATGTGTTGTTGTTTTTGCTTTAGAATCGCCTCGGTGAGTAGTTGATGGTTGTTCAAAGAAAACTACAGTCGGCAATAAAAGCTTGTCACAAAATGATTTTTTTACCTGAGACTTATTAACACCGACAAAAGGTATCAAGTTGAAATTTATTGCTTTTGTTTTAGCAAAACTATAATGAAATAAAGAGAATTACATGAGTATCTTAAATTATTTTGTGTCCCATTTCAGGGTCTGCGTCGCTATTGAAATTCGTTGACACTGCAACAATACCCAAGCTGAGTGCAAGTTCTACCATTGTAGCAGCAGAACAATCGCATTTAAGTTCCAAGCCTCGATCAACATATACAAGTAAATGCATTTATAAAAATAATTCTAGCTATGAAGCTTTTGTTTTATCAATTTATCATGGCCGCAGCCTTGGATGAGTTGAGGCAGTAAGGCCTCGGAGATCAAAAATATAATTAAAGCAAATGTCTAAAACAATCAGATCATACATGTTCTAACTATTGTTGTAGCCCCCCCCCCCCCCCCCCTCTCCCATTGGCAAGCGACACCCTTGTTGGTTAACATATTCGCTAAGTGAGATTTCATCGCTTACAGGATTAGCCAATGCTGTTGTAACAAGACCGGTACAAAGTGCAAGTTGTACGGTTTTAGCACCAACAGAACAATTTCAGTTTGGCAGCGAGACACTTTCAATTGCAACAGGTAAAGACACATATAATAAAGCTGAAGAGGGTCGAAAGTCTGGAAGACATGGAAGATATTCGAAAAAAAAATGGCCGGGGATACTTAAAATCGATAACAGAACACGATCCAACAGTTTTTAGAATTTTTGCCTGTTTATCTCTTTATTTGTACGCGCATCACGTGAAAACAGCAAACTTTACTAATCGGTTTGAGGCTACTTTTTATCCCGGAAAAATACCCTTATCCGCGATAAACGAATTTAAGGCGGACGAAGTCGCGGGCAGAAGCTAGTATTATATAAATACGAAAGTGACTTTATCTGTCTGTCAGTTTATTGCGTGTGTTACATACGTAAGTATTACCATTTTTTGGCGCCCTGTGTATCTTGATGGAATTTGATGAATGAGGTGTCAAATGATGCTTAGGTTTTGACAAATTCTCTGCGATTGCTGGTCAGTATTTACATAATGTACCTACATACATAAAAAGTGGAATAACGTTACGTCGCAACAAATGATTTTCATCCAATATATCAAATTACATTATATTCTGAAGACGACATGGCTAATCAACTTGTTTTTCAATTATGTCCATTTTAAACGTCACCATGATATGCCAACGCTAGCCTATGGACCCGCGCGTACATTGTTAAAACGTTATACGCATATCCCCATTGGCTTAAGATGGCATAGCATAGTGATATGTCTAAAATTTACATATAGCAAAAGTCCCTGTCCCTGCAGTTTAATTGTGTAAGATTTTTGGCATCGCCTTCGCTTTCAATCCATTCATAAATCGTGCAATTTTGAATGAATTTAAAGTGACGGGAATGGCAGAAAGGTTTACATCCTAACCAATCATTTTGATGCACTATCATTTCAGAATGTCCTACTCTATGTCGGGATTCTGGAACACAGCAACCACACATCCAAAGTGCCGCTGGAAGAAATCACAATTTCATGGTGAAGGAAAGTAAGTAGAGTTATGATGTAAATTTATTGTTATTTAATTATGTTATACCTATGTATGTCCTTCCTTGCCCACGCGTCATTATAATTTGTGCCCCTGACACTAAGACCTAGTGTAAGAGGTACCCTACCTTTGCCTGCGTGGCAAGCATATTTCTCCCTCGGGAATCCTGCAGTTTTCAAATGTAAAAGTGGTCTATGTGACTCTCCATAAACTATCTCCAAGACCCATCAATTTCTCAATCTAATGAGCCCAAACTCGATAGGATTATGTTCGCCAAAGAGAAGATCCTATGGGCACCTTACGGCTCCATCATCAATTTAGCTTGGCGGTAACAGATTGTTGCATTGTCACCGAATATAAGTATGCCACAGGGCTAGCTGGAAACCCAGGGAAGGTTATAGAGGGTACCGTACGATATGCACTGAGCTCAGCCGCTTTTATATTAATACGTGTTTTTTTTATTACAGAACGATACCAAATGGAACCAATTTCACAAGTCAAGAAAAAGCTACGGAAGCGTATTTCCACTATCCCAGCTGAAAAGGCTTTATATTCAAAACTTATGAAAGTGACCATCAAGCTCAGCAAATGCCGGAACAAGGCTAAGACTCAGGTTGCCAAGATTATCATTGCAAAAACTATCAAACAATCCAATTTTTTTGAAATCCCTGGACAATTTATCTAGCACAGCCAAGATACTTACCTTAATGCAATTTCGGGAAAACAAAAAAAAAAAGCTGAGGCCGGCGGTTTACATTACAGGAAAAAATTGTCGCTTTAAGTATTTACAAGCAAAGTCCAAAAGGTTACAGATTTTTGAGAAAAATTTACACTTTGCCATCACCCCAGACACTTGTAAAATTACTGAGCATGGCAGACATTAGGCCAGGAATCAATACAAACACAATGCGCCAAATCAAAAAGGCCACAGAAAAAATGAAGTTGGAACACAGACTGTGCATTGTGCTTTTTGATGAAATGTCACTCAAAGCTAACGTAAGTTACAATGAAAGAAGAGATAAAGTGGGTGGCTTTGTGACAAATGGCCTGGATACACGTTCTGAATTTGCAGATCATGCTCAAGTGTATATGGTGAGAGGCGTACATAAAAATTATAAACAGCCAGTAGCATATACCTTTTCGCAAGCTGCAACAAAAGGCCCGGAACTGGCCAAGCAATTAAGAGCTGTAATAGCTGAGCTACAAGCTGCTGGACTTATTGTAGTAGCGACGGTATGTGACCAAGGAAGCAATAATATGCAATGTATCAAAATTCTTACGCAAGAGACCAGAGCTGAACTTCTTAGAAAGGGGCAAGAACCAAGAGGAAATATCTTTATTGTCAACGACCATGAAATCGTACCGCTTTACGATCCACCCCATCTAATGAAATGCATAAGGAATAATTTAATTACCAAAGATTTAGTTTATAAGAAAGATGGACAAACTAAAGTAGCAAAATGGTTCCATATTAGTTGTCTACATAATGAGAACCCTGGTTATAAGGGTATACGATTGGTGCCAAAACTGACGGACTTACATTGTATTCCAGCCAAAATACCTAAAATGAAAGTGAAGTACGCCACCCAGTTATTCAGCCAGACTGTGGCGTCGAATATGGGCTACCTTGCAGGTAATCATGTAGCCAACCTATACTTATTTTATATTAGAATTTACCCGCGGCTTTCATCAAACGGCAATCGTACTTTGCTTATCCCGCAGGAACCATGCATTCTTCCGGGATAGAAAGTAGCCTATGTCTCTTCAGCCAACAATAAATTCCCATAGATTTGTTGCGCCGCTGCTGCGTAAAAACAGGCATACCAACAAACGGACACATTTGCGCATTTATAATATATGTGAAGATGTTTATACAATACTAGAAGGCATCCGCAACTTTGTTTGTGGAGGAGAAAAAGTCCTAACCCCTCTTTTTTAGGGTTCCGTACCAAAAAGGTACAAAAGGAACCCTTATGGTGCGACTCTGTCTGTCTTTCTGTCTGACTGTCTGTCTGTCTGTCTGTATCAAAACTACTTATGCTATTTGAAATATCGCCGTGTACCAAAAATAGGTGAAATCCGTTTAGCCGATTTAACGTGATGTAGCCACAACGACACATACAAACATTTCATTTTTACAACTTTATAATTATAATAGTAAAGAATGATAGGCGCATCTAACGCGGAGTAACACACTTAAATAGGCAAATAAATACCTAGTCACGATAATGGGCAAACTAACTACGGCTGATGTAATTCCCATGTAATTAAGCTCGAAAGTAGGTATTTATTTATTGATAAATTCGGATTGTGTAGGTAAAATAATGGTCGAAGGCCCATTCAACAATTTATTTATTTTGCAGATAAGGGTATAATCCCTGGCGAATCAAAAGACACAGCAGACATCTTGCTGTTTTTCGACAGGCTTTTCGATTCTGTAAACGGAAGCTTTGAGAAAAGGAAAAAACATTGCAAACCTCTTTTGGGACCAGCCACGCCGAAATCTACACACCACCAGCTGTGGATGGATTCAAAGAAAATGTTACAGGACATGAAATTTATTCATCCTAAAACACAACAGAATGAGTATGTACCAACTTTGAAAAACTGTGTTTGGACGCTAGACGGAATAGAACTGTTACTTAAAAGGATGAATATGAAGTACGGCATAACTTCGGTTTGGTTGCGACATCTGAATCAGGACCCGATCGAAAACTTTTTTGGATCGATTAGAAGCCATGGATGCCGCAATGTAAATCCTACATCAGAAAAGTTCGAGTCTGCTTTCACAACATTATTGGTAAATAGTTTGTCTAGTGCCCATACCCCAGGAGCAAACTGCGAAGTAGACAACTGTGTCACACTGCATGAAGCCATCATCACAGGCTGTGAAAGACGCACTGATCCCATTGATGATGGGCTTAATTTATCAAACATAACAATTACTCCTCTTAAAGAAAAAAATGATCCTCGTAAAATTGGGGGCTTACAGTATGTGAGTGGATATTTCCTTAAAAGTGCCAATCAAAAGGTGTGTAAGGGGTGTGATCAATGTAAACATGATTTAATAAATGATACTGAACCGGAATATTTGAAATGTAGGGAGTATGCAAACACTAAATGGCTTTACAGTCCTAGCGATTCCCTCCTGCTTTGCGTTTCAAGCCTTCAAGATATAAATTATGCTATAATAAAAGAAAATTTAGAAAAAAATAATTTGAAAGAATTAATAAAAACCATCATTTTTATGTTTATAGATTTTGGTTTTATAAAATGCGAAATGCACAGGGAAAATTTAATTGACTTCTTGATAAATATATCTTGCCGATTTTTTATTTACAATTATTGTAAAGAAATCAATAAAATTTTAATAAATTGCAGAGCTTGCGATGATGACAATGACATGTTTAAGGTAAAAGCAGATAAATATTGTCGTAAAAATCTTAAAAGAAAAATCTGTCGACAAAGATGTTAAATGTCTAATGAAGTAATCAACAGACTCTATCTTAAACAGACAACTACTAAATAATGATGTTACCTAAATCAAAAACACATAATGGCTTAGAAAAAAATAAAAAGGTGTTGGTGGGCCTATATGCCCGCCTTATACGGTACGGCAAGAATAACAGTTCATTAACAGAAAATTTAATCGAAAATATCAATGCTGCTCTTCAATCTTCAATGCTGCTCTATTTGTTTCTGATCTTTGTTTATAATAATAACGCTGGTGGAGTGATCCACTAATAAATTGCAAAAATTGTGATTATTATCATGATATTTGTAAAACAAAAAGTACATGTATATATCTGCTTTGCCTCAAGGTTGACTTGTAGAGAATGCCCTATAAGTCCGCATGTTGTATGATAAGTTTTTCTTTTGTGCAACAAAGATTAAATAAATATATATAAAGTTAAGTATAAACTTGGCTTTACAATTGATGTTTACGTCTTTTTGGTGCTGTTCTTTTTAGTAATTAATGAAATTGGTTTATTTAGACCGCTTTATTTTTTTTTACGATAGGTAAGCATTTGACCTCGATATTACCTGGTAAAAGTGTCTAAGATGAAGCATGCTTACCTAGATAATGCCTATTCACTGTCGACTTAAAGAAGGTCCAAGTTAATCAGGACAAAGTGCACTTTTTCATATCGTATTTTATTCATGTGTAGTGCATTTTTTTGTATGAACGGCTGCGGCACCCTATACCTACTGAGCATGGTCCAATGTGCTTTTGGCCGGTTTTTTGTTGTAGCTTCTGAATTATCTAATTTAGTTGCAATTGCATTGCAAAATGTAAGCGAATTGTAATTTAATTTATAGCGCACATTGTGTTTGCCTGCAATGTGATTGGGTAAATGATCTAATATGATAGTACTTATTTTATTTACCTTTGTTGTATGTTATTGTAGTTGATGAACCTAATAAATAAATTAATATTAAAACTGATTTTTTATATTGCTGTATATTGATCATTACTAAAAGTTTATCAATAAGCTCTAAATAAATATGTTCAAAATTACTTAAGTTAAACAAGATTAATACTTAACACTGAAATAAAAGATGTTAACATTATTTTGCAGTTTTATTTAAGTACTTTGCTCGTTCTGCCATAGGATAGGAAAAGATTTTGTATATGTTAACTTGTACTTGAAACCTTATTATTAATGTTAATAATAATAGCCCAGCAGTGACAAAATACCCAGTCATTTTTAGTCGTCAATTAGTCAAGTTTAGAAATTAGGTTACCTATACTTTTCAATATTGACATTAGAAGCAAGTAAAAGTACTTTGAACCGATTTATAAAATGAAGCGGAATTAGTCAATATTTTATGTTAACATATAAAGTTAAGTAATTTATATAAGGTTCATATAATTTCAAGGAAAATATTTTTGGCTCAATCAAACTAGTTTAAAGTTTATTGCAAAACTAAATGAGAAAGCAAATAAATATTGCAATGAAATAATTTCGCAATAAGCTTTCAATCATTTTAGTTGAATTGAGTTCAGTTCTATCCCAATTACCATCTAGGCCAATCCATGTTAACTTGAAAAACAGTTATGGGACTGTTTTTTCAACTTAGCATGGATTGGCCTGACAGGGCGGAATTTAAAATAACCCGCGTAACTATAGCAACCTGAATCCACTTTTGTCAACAAGAGTTGCCGTCTGCAAACTCCAGATTGCGCCACAATTCTCTTTCCCGAATCAAACCTCGAGTTAAGTCTCTATTTCAATATATAACAAAGTACTCTGTGACGACTGGTTTGGTTTTTTTTTCTATTTTGATTTGACAAGTATAAGCTAGTTGCCATGTATAAACCTAATGTCAGGCTTTCATCTGGATTTACTGTCTTTTGTATTATTGTTATTTCTGAATTAAATATCAAGTGAATTTACACTTTACTGAATTTAGCATCCTATTGGGGGCGCGAGTTAAAGCGTCTCACTCCAACGTTTGGCTGCTTCCCTATCGATAGCATGTTAAGATAAGTGTAATCCGTCCTTGATTAGCACATTTTGTACATGGCAACATTTTATGATACAAACTAAAAAAAACTAAATATGGCGGGAAATGGTGAACAAAAATGTTCAATCCAACACAATAATATAATTCATTGGATTCTTGTCGTCCATCTCGGAGTCGGACAGGCGTCATGAATAGCAGTGAGTCAGCTCATTATGTTTAGTATAAAACCGTACCATGGCTTTCAAACCTTGACGCTGACAAAATTTACCTAACGGACTTCAAGAAAGACACTGCCAAGGCTTCATCCCAGACACTTATTCGCTCATTGTTATCACTTTAATAATAAATAAATATTACGGGACAAATTTACACAAATCGCTCTAGTCGCGTGGTAAGCTCAATGAGGCTTGTGTTATGGGTACTAGACGACGATATACTTAATAGATATATTACTTACATACATAGAAAACATCCAAGACTCAGGAACAAATATTTATGCTCATCACACAAATATTTGCCCTTACCGGGATTTGAACCCAGGACCTCAGCTTCGCAGGCAACGTTACTCCCACTGAGCCAAACCGGTCGTCAAATTTATTATATTATATTAAGTATATATTATTAATTTATATAATAATAAGAAAGAGCACGTATTGTTTTCTTTTTGTTTGGTGTTTTATAATTCAACAAATGCGAGTATTCATTGGAACAGTATTACGTTATATTGTCTTGCCTTGAAAGTAATTTACAAATTAAAACAAGTATTAAAATTTAAACTTTACTACAAATTAAAGCGTAAGTATAATATTTAATACTAATAAGTTAAATTTATTAGTGTAATAAAATACATTTATGTAGTCAATTCACTTTCATGGGTGCTTAAAGGTTACAATTTATAAATTTCTAAAAATATAACATTAAAATATCATTAGTAATAAATACCTAATATATCTATTGTATACATAGGTAACTAAGTATTTCTATTTATAGACTTACACTGAAAGAAATGTGATATTGTTTATATGTAGTGTAGGTATTGGTAGATATAATAAAGTAGGTACAGTTCAAGCTATTATTAAAATCTCAAAAGAAACCCTAATTCGGCTACCATGAGGCCAAAACTCAAAATTAGCGAGTAGGAAGGAAGAAACGTGTGGCCGCCGCTTACTTCTCCAAGACTCTGTAAAAAAAAACAGATCTTGTTAATAAACATTGATATTTGCCGAACATTATTTTTTTTAAATTTTTTTACATGTATGGAGTGCCCGCCTTAGATTAATTTTATTATATCATTGTACTATCAAACTAACTAGCAGCTTACACAAGACACCTAAACTCCAGATTTCATGAATGTACGTCTTGTACTTTTTAAGTAAAATGCCTGTCACATAGGGACGGACGGACGGAAATGACGAAACTATAAGGGTTCCGTTTTTACCATTTTGGCTACGGAACCTTACTCCTGTCTCATCCCTCTCATTTCATACTTACTAAAGCTACATATGTTGGTTGTTTTAGTACGGTAAGTTAAATGGAATCTATGATGGAATGGTCCAATTAGTAGGTACTAATACTGAGACACACTATTATTATAGCTTGAAAAGTGAGCGATTTAGTAGCATTGATTTTATTTTGATAGTTCCTATATTATTTTACAGGGCTTGAAGTAAAAGGTCTACCAGCTGTCCTCTAATACTTATATTGAAAAAAAATATATGTATTTTACACCATATATTCTTCACAGGCAGGTATCAAATCAAATCAAATCAAGTAATTTCCTTACAGCACTCATTCCAACCAAAACGAAATAAAACCGGCCAAGAGCATGTCGGGCCATGTTCAGTGTACATAGGATTCCGTAGCCGTTAGTACAAAGAAATGCACTACAATGAAAAATAAAAACCGGCCAAGTGCGAGTTGGACTCGCGCACCGAGGGTTCCGTACAAGTTTTCACTTACCCTAACTTTATTACCCGGTACCGGCTGAGTTACGTTAAAAATATAGTCCCGTAATATTTATTTATTAATTATTTTATTTATTATTAATACAAATTGAGAAAATTACAAAATTTTACCTTACTAAAAAAATTATTCAAAAATGAGCAGTTTAAGCCCTTTCATATGATACCCCATTTGACCCAGTAGTATATTTTTAAATATTTCCTGTTTCAAATAGTTAGCATAAGTAGTTTTTGAGATATGGTGCTTTATTAGTCGGACAGACAGACAGACAGAGTCGCACCATAAGGGTTCCTTTTGTACCTTTTTGGTACGATGTGAAAAAGTGCACCAGCAAAAGAGCGTCTTTGAAACACATCTCAACAAAAAGAATATCTTTTTGCTGAGACGTATTTCAAAGCTGGCTTCGCTTCAAGCTGCGCTTCTCAATAAAAATAATGTATTTTTGCTTAGACGTATTTCAAAGCTGGCTTCGCTTTAAGTTGCTCTTCTCAACAAAAAGAATGTCTTTTTGCTGAGACGTATTTCAAAGCTGGCTTCGCTTCAAGTTGCGCTTCTCAGCAAAAATAATGTATTTTTGCTGAGACGTATTTCAAAGCTGGCTTTGCTTCAAGCTGCGCTTCTCAGCAAAAATAATGTCTTTTTGCTGAGAAGCGCAGTTTTGCTATTTTGACTACGGAATTCTAAAAACGCTAAAAATTAACCAAGAAATCTCGGACCTATATGTTTAGTTCAATAACTCACGTTATCATCGCACCACGATGATGTTACTTCAAAGCCCCCAAGAATATTATCCTTGCATCCCTTCAGTTCACGAACGCACTTTTTTTCCGAAAATAAATCGGTTACGCATTCCCATATATTTCCAGCTGTCTTGCATTGCTGGGTCTAAAACAGAAAATGTCAATAATTAAAATGTTTTCTGCTGTGATTGGGAGAAAACCATGTTACATAATACCAGTATTCACAATATTACCTCGAATATCAAATCCACTGTGCCATTCATGCTAAAATGCGATTTCGCTTCTTCTTTGGAGAACGCATTTAGCCCGTTGTCTTTAACGCACTGCACTAAATTGTTTTCTATTTCCGAGTGTTCTTCAAAGGAACCTGAAAAAATTTAAAATTATTCTGTTATATTCTATCTTTATTTATTTCTTATTAAATTTACAAAATCAGTCCACAATTTATACAACAGACATAATAAAGAGAATAGACAGGCAGACTTAACTTCAGTGAATTATATCACTACAATCACCTTATGCTAGTGATATTTTCATATAAACGGCTAAACAGATTTCAACTATTCTGGTACAAGTAGCTGGGTATCCACAGACGGTTATAGGATACTTTTTACCCAACTACGGGATGACTTTCTCCTCCCCGAACGAAGTTGCCGGCATCGGCACCTCCAGTGAACTATATCTTTCAACACAACTAAAACCTACAAATTCTATGCAACTGCTTTATTGACACGGTTAGTTGGTTTCTACTTACATGCTTTTTTTACAACCTGACTTTGAACTGGGTAGGTCTAAGTCTGATTACGCGTCCTTACTACCAGTAATCGGATTCAGTGGGGGCGCAAACCCACAAACGGGAATGCCAACCGCGGCCACTTAGAGTTGGGTTGGGGCGCAATGCGCAAGGCCCAATGACTCCGGAGGTAGGTAATTAAAATTATACTTACATGCATTTTCACTTATTGCTTCGTATACTTCCACAAGTACTTTCACCGTATCGGTAAGATTTTCTCTATCGTGTTCAGGCGTTTCTGAACAGCCCTTCAAAGAGGTTCTGAATTCGGCGGGACTAAGCGAATAAGTTACGTTGACTTCGACAAATTTTTCACAAACACTGAAAAAATAAAAGTAAATTAATACTTACTATATTATAAACGTGAAAGTATGTATGTACGTTCCACTTAATCTCAAAAACTACTGGACGAATTTTTATGAAACTTTCCAGTTATGTACCTTATATATCAGGATTGGTAGGACATAGGCTACAATGTATGTCAAATTTCATCCCTTTTAGGGACGAAAAAGGGAATAAAAATTTGTATGGACAATAAATATTTTTTTACGCTAGTGTTTACTAAAGAGATCGATACGTTTAAACATACTTAGATATTAGACATTGTACTCAGAGCATGGAATTTAAATCTGTGACATTATTATATACTAGAAGATGCCCGCAACTTCGTTCGCAGAGGAGAAAAAGTCATAACCCCTCTTTTTTCCTTTAACATAATCTGGTAAAAAGTATCCTATTACCATCTGGAGATACCCAGTGTACCAAAAATAGTTTAAATCCGTTTAGCCGATTTAGCGCGATGAAGCCACAACGACACATACACATTTACAAACACTTCATTTTTACAACTTTATAATAGTATAGATTACTATCAGCCCGCGACTTCGTCCGTGTTAAATTCCTTTATCGCGAATAAAAGTGTTTTTCCGGGATAAAAAGTAGCCGATGTCCTTCCCCGGGACTCAAACTATCTCCGTATCAAAATTTCATCTAAATCGGTTCAGTGGTTTAAGCGCGAAGAGGTAACAGACAGACAGACAGAGACACTTTTGCATTTATAATATTAGGATGGATGTATGTACGTGTAATCACTTTTGATTGATGAATCAATATTCATGGTGTATCTCAGTTTTCTGCTATAAGAAAGAGGGGCTTTAACAGTAATATTTGACAATCTAAGATCGCGGGACTTGGTGCAAAAAACCGAGGAGGCTAGACCCCAAGTAATGGGATAAGGAGAGGAAGAACATTATTTATTTTTGAAGAAGAAGATTTGTCAATTTTAAAGTGCCCAGTACATATAAGATGATAGGTACATTCCAGTTTCGAAATATTAGTGTATAAGTACGAAATGGAACTTAGGGAGTAAATAAACAACTGTAAATTGAATTATTTCTAGGCACAGGTTAGGTTATCCTGGGTTATCCTTCCTTGATGGTAAAACTTGCACAACAATAAGTAATAATTATATTCCTGTATCCTGAAAGTGTCCTTGTTAATTGTATGCTACATTACTAGGTAGGTAGATATTATAAGCCTTACATTTGTGACATGGTTATAATTTTCGTGTAATATTTAGGTTTATTTATACAAATGGTGAAAATTTCAAAACTTTCGTGCGGTAAACTTCGGAGATAAAGGGGAATAGTGTTCTTTTATTCACATTTTCGTTAATAAAACAAAATCTAATAACAATAAAAAAAATAAAAAATTGATCAAAAATGTACAGATCAAGCCCATTCATATGATATACTACTTCTAGTAGCTAGACTTTTAATTTTTGCGCCCCTATTAGTCGTTTTTTTTTAATAAAAATATATTTTTGAATATTTCCTTTGCAATACATGTGGGCTGACCATGTTTATAAATATTGCCAAATAGATATCATAAGTAGTTTTTGGGATATGGCGCTTTCATAGTCGACAGACAGACAGAAGGACGCACGGACGGACGCACGGACGGACGGACGGACGGACTGACAGACAGAAAGACAGGTTTTGTCGCTGTAAATGGAACTTTTCCGAGCGAGTGAGGTGATTAAAACTATTCTGGCCCACCAAAATAGTTTACAAAAGAAACACATTATTTTTTATTAATTGGTTGAAAATGATAAGACAACAACCGGTCATGTACAAGTACCTATTGTACAAACTCGAGTCCCGCTGGTACAGGCAACTGCGAAAATATAAAAGTCATTGAACGCATTTAAAATTTATTTACTTACCCTGGCACTGTATTATCAGGGTTGACAACAGAGGAACCGTCGGCTCCCAGAGCTGTGGTAAAAAATAAACTTCGTTAAATTAAATCCTGTTTTAGTTACACTACATAAAATTGGTAACTGATACCTACAATAACTGCGCTCTGGAACTAAATAGCATTATTAGTGTATTAAATTGCGGTGTTCTCCTGAAAACGACTCTCCAAAACGATTAAGTAGATATGTAAGTACAAGGGGTTAAAAGGTATCTTGTAAAGTTGTAAAGTAGCCCAAGCAAATTAGAATCAATTCAGCCACTCAGCGGAAATAATTCGTGGTTTTCAAAATAGATACCTACAAGGCTTTCTTGAGGTAGTCTGTTAAACATGGTTAAACCCACTAAAAGTCTTCGGATGTGGGGGCTGACGTAAAAATTTTGGTTTACTTAAATCACACTTTTTCTCAGTTGATTTTACAAAAATAAACTGCAGTGAATTTATTAAAAATTTGGTGATATTGATTTTTATTGGTACCTAATAGTTTCAGAGAAAAAGAGTGTCGAATTTTATAAAGCCTACAAAAGTTGAGGGTGCTCTTTGACCCTTTGTATCTCTGGAACTGAATTTTAGTAAAGTTGTCAGATAGTCAAGAGAATTGATTAGGACCGATAACCATCGAGGACAATCGCGCAGGTACTGGGAGGGGCGTGAAGCTCGATTCCGCCGTGCATCATTTAGAGCCATATTACTCCAAAACTAAGTATACGTCCAAGCGAAAATGCTGAGAAGACACTGCCGAATAATTTAAAAATGACCTATTTTTTCACAAAACTGATATTCTTTCATACAAAAAATATTTTTGATTAGCCACATTTTCTGAAACTCATACTTGATAAGTACTATACAAGAATTGCTAAATTAATAGGAGGACATTTGCTCATCAACTTAGATAGTGTCAATGTGTCCGTATGACATCTTCTGTGGTTTAGTGCTCTAAGCATAAACTACCTAAGTCCGTTATAAAAAATAACTTACCGGCATATGCTATGCTGAGCGCAGCAATAATAACAAGTACACGAGACATCCTTCCGTTAATTAATCACTGGACTGAATGTGGTAATCCATCCATAAGTCATATTTTATTGAATACAATTTCCTCATCTAAATATGTATAACAGTTATATGCACGCAAGTCCTTATATGGAGATGTTGTAAAGGGAAAAATAATAATTTCAGTGACATCCTGAGGAAAAACATCTTCATATCGACGGCAAAAAGCGGAAACGTAATAACCGCCAGTGGATTCAGTAGGCGGTTACTACGTTTCCGATTTCTGCTGTTGATATTGACCTATATAATAAATCATACTCGAATGTTCCCAGTTCGCTACAACCAAATATAATAAACTAGCTTCTGCCCGCGACTTCGTCCGCCTTAAATTCGTTTATCGCGGATAAGGGTATTTTTCCGGGATAAAAAGTAGCCTATGTCCTTTCCCGGGATTCAAACTATCTCCATACCAAATTTCATCCAAATCGGTTCAGCGGTTTAAGCGTGAAGAGGTAACAGACAGACAGACAGACAGACAGACACACTTTCGCATTTATAATATTAAGTATGGATTAATACCTTGTCAACTTATTCCTAATATAAATGTACCTAGTCCTAGTTACTATTGGCGGAGTGCAAAGCGGGTGGAGGGGGTAGCCTAAACGATCACAGCGCTCGCTACGGCTAAAATTGTCATTTTTGTCGCTGACTTGAGCTGTCAAATCCATATTGCAGTAAACATTTTCTAATCGTTTTTGAGATAAAAATATGGTCCTGGTAAGATGTGTTGTTGTGAATTGTGTAATATAGTAAAATAACACAAGATTTAATTAATATTTTTCACAATATTTACTTACTTCTTGTTTGACAGCGGTGACAATATTGTCCATAATGGCCGCCTGTCACGTGGCGCTGTCGTCGCGCTCGGTCCCAATAAGCAGGTAATTACAGTGCGACATAAAAGAGTAGGTAGACATTAAATAAATGGAACTAAAAAAAATCCATACCAAATTGTTGGAATGTTTAAGGATTTTGCGTCAAAAATGTGACAGTTACGTAGAAAGTGGAGCCCTCATTTAATTTCTACTCTTTTTGTTCGCACTGTATGCCCTATTCTTTAATACTACAACGTTATTTTTTTACATTGGCAACTTATGCGAGTGGGACACCGTCCTCGGATTTTAAGTCGGATTTGATGCTCTCGCTCGGACCGCGTTCTCTAGTCTCATGCCATCACAGCATTGTAGACTGTCTTGATCAGTAATATGTTTCAATTTTGATTGGCTAATAAAAGACAGTACTCAATCCAATCCAGTTATTAAATCCATAAACAGAATAGTTTCAAAATGTGTAAAATTTTAAAATGACTTACGCCTACTTCTTAAAATACCGTACTCTTGAAATTACTATAATTCAAATTGACTTTATCGTGAATTGATTAACGTTCAATTGAACTGTGTCGCAAAATTTCTTAAATTAATGATATAAAGGTGCGTCCACATTTGTATCATTTGCCCGTATCAGATCATCGTCGCGTGGCATGATCGCGTGTCACGATCACGCGTTTGGACGTTGCGCCGATCGGATCACTCGAAATCCATTTTGCTACGCGTATCACACAGCTATATCGGACGAGTACGGCATGATCGGCGCGCCGACAGTAAGCGTCCAAGCAGCGCGATACGCAGTCATGCCACGGCTCGGTGATCGGATACGAGCAAATGATACAAGTGTGGACGCACATTTAGGGTCGGGCCGCGGAGCCTTTCATCTGCTGCACTTTTATGTAACGAATTTTTTACATCATGCGTGACGAAATTCGATATATTTTTTTAATAGAAATTGAAAATGATGTTTGCATCTACCTTATGCCAAAAACTGTGATGCGTTTGTGATTTTATTCACCAGTAATTTTTGTTACATAAAAGTAACGGCGGTTGAAACGCTCCGCGGCCCGACCCATTAACTTGATACAAAAATGTCGCAAGATTAAAATGTCAAATTCTCAAAATACCTAAAATTTTGTAACTATGGAAAAATATCTAAATTTCGAATTGTATAATTTTTCATAAAAAGATTGTAATTCAATAATTTAAGGACTCATTATAATAAGATTCAGAAAAAATCACGAAATATTAAAGTTGCTAAAAACATCACGTGATTAATGGACGAGCCCAAGTTATATAAATACTTAGATTCTATATTCCTCAATGTGCGTTATGCATCATGCTTTAGCTGGATTTGTAATCGAATCCGTTATATTATACTCTAAGTCAACTTGCCAGTGGCGATCGTAAGCGTATTTATCCCTCTCTATCTCTGGCTGCAACCTGCAGCCTCAACCGATCATAATAAGTCAGTAAAAAACCTTTCAAAAACACCAACACATTTATTTTATTAGACCAGGTAATACATTACAGTCGTTAAATTGCGTCGAGTCCCACGGACAAAGCCTGAACGGTCTAACTTAGAATGTTTTGGGAAAGAACGAATGGTATGCACTAAAGAAGGCGATGTTGGTGGAGAAGTAGGTTCGGTCTCGATAGTACTCTCGTCGTATCCCGGTAACAAATTATTTTCATCCAGGAACATCGCGGCAGTCACCGTGTCAGGATCGTCGGTGTCGACAAGCTCGACACCAGGATCTGCGCGAAGAGCCAACCTTGGTGGCTTAACACTAGCAATCTTAGCGTAGCCGATGTTATAGAATATCTTGTCCAAAAAGCCTGTCGATCGAAATACGAAGAATAGGATCACAAGCCCCAAAGCTGTCATTAAGCAGTCTCCGGAACCCCTGTTCACTGGACATATGCCGCCGCCAGTGCCGCACAATAAGCATTTTAATTTTGACGACACTAAAAACACTAGGCATATCGGAACAAGCGATAGCATTTGAAGCATAAACGATATAAAATTATACACCGTCTGTAGAACCATTTTTAAAAGGTTTTCGACCATCAGCATCATAGTCATGAATATTCGTATAATGACCTGCATCAAGCATATGATGCTTTGTATCATTGCGTTCAATGCTCGACACATCTTGCTTGTTATTGATGATATTTACAAAGATATTTAAAATATTCAAAAAGTCAAAAATTTAACAATAAGCAATTTATACAGGACGAAATTGAATGTCACATAAATTCTGTTTGAACGTTACTAATGTCAATGTAGCGTCAAAAGGCCAGTTCGCGCTATCTCTTTCGAGCTTGTGTAAATTTAGAGAAGGAAGTACGGATATTACAAATTAGGCCATTATCCGCAAGTGACAAATATTGGTATACCTATTTATACAATGTAATTGGCATGATTGGTTGGTGGTGTTGGTGGAACAGCAGCGAATTTATAATTTTATTATAAAAGTTCTTGGAATAGACTAAAACATGTCGAGTCGAGAGCACTTCGGTATGACATGAGGAACTGTTACTGTATTGTAAATATCACATCTACGAACTTCATCATCATCGTCGTAATATCAGCCGACAGACGTCCACTGCTGTTCAACGCAAAGGCTTCTCCCAAGAATCTCCAGAACGACATGTAAATTTACAGCCCTCATGCAACGTTTTCTTGTAATCCTAACTACATCGTCGGTCCACTTTGTAGGTGATCGCCACTCAAGAATCGGCTATCGACACTACAAGCGATGTACCCCCACCCACAACCACTCCCTCTGACTGAGCTATGTCGACGATCTTGGCGTCAGGCCAGTGGGAAAGAGTTCCCACTGGGCACTTCGGGCACGTGCCCAGGGCCCCAGCCTCACGGAGACCGAAAAATCTGAAGCGACGTTCTTTTTACAATCCAGCGAAGTCTCATTTTGTTATAGGGCCCCCTAGTCCTGAGTGCCCGAGGGCCCCTATGTACAAAGACGGTCTTGTGGCGTGGTTCTCCTGCAGTTCTACGAAGTTTTCCGAAAAAATCTGGTAAAACATCCGTACGCAACCTATGTATTGCCTATTAATCAGTCTTAATCACAAACTCATTTACGACCATTTACAAAATGCGATGAAACTGGCCAGGCGAATAAACTAATGCAGATGAGTAATAAAACAAATTAGATAATATTATTTAAAATATTTATTAAGGAAACAACGCAACGTATTGTTAATTTTGCAAAATTAGTTCATTTTAGATTAAAGCTTATTTATTATACTTTAGCGTTCTGAGCTAAACATCCAAAGCGTTTCGAAAAAAGCATGAAGATATGCGTGTAGTGTACGTGCTGACTTGCTCGCCGAAATAACTTGAGTTTGGGCAAGCTGGGCTTACACTCCGAAATTCAATAAAGGAAGCTCGTATCATGCCGATCCCGTCATTCAATTATTTTTATTTGTGTAACAAAAGAAAAAAGGGACGGCGGCAAACTTCGAATTTTGAACTTGGAGGAGCATTCTGGTGCCACTCTAAAGACTGTACGTCTGACGCATCATGAGGTCGAAGTAGCAATCGTTGTCGATGGACACGCTGATGCCACTGTAGTAGTTCATGAAATCTTCGAACGTCACCTGAACAAAGATAAAATGAATTAATATAATAATATGCATCTCAATAACTTACCAAGTTTCTCAACAAAAGTTGAGCCAAATTCTAATCAAAACACTCCAGCGTCTATCAGTCTGATAATTGTTTTAGTAAATAACTCGAAATATATATGTAGATAGTTTAATACCAATTACAGGTATAGGCACCAGAGTTGAGGTCCCGCAATGCACAATTTCATGTCATGTGTTGACAGCGGAATTTTGAAATAAGTGCTCTTTTTACGCACCGATAGAAAATTCAACAGCAAACTGTACCATCGACTAACCTTATGTATTTAGATATAATTTTCTTACTAAACATACATTTCAGATTTAAGGTTGTAAACAGAAAAAGACTTAATATTACTTAATTTTGCATATCGATACGATATATTGATCAATTTAATTTTTATTTTATTTGAATCGGTACATGAAAAACAACGAGAATATAATACTCGCGTATTACCTACTTACCGAAAATATACGCAATCAGTCGTAATAAATCTCATTCACTCATTCATTATTTTGTTATTAGTACTCTATGCAGCAGTGTGTGTAATCACCTCAACTCTGATGATAACCTATACTAACCTTTCCATCAACAGTGCCCTCGGCCTCAAAGTTAACCAGGAATTTGTTCAAAATCACATCTTCTGTTTCTTCACCGCTCTTGTACCTATAATTGTGATGAGTCCTCATTAAACAAAGTTATGGTATGAAACCAACAACTATGTATTTGTAGTGCATTATAACATATTCTATCCCATTACGTATTTTCTCGTGTAAACTACAACTCGGGGATATAATTTATTTGTCATGTTTCAGCAGCTATCCTTACAAGCCAATTCCAAGTCGATGGTACCTACATCATAAAATAATACTTACAAGTGAATGAATAGAAGAAATTTGAACATGAAATGTTGATTGCGTTGGTTTTTTATTATTAAGATAACAAAATACGCCTAGCTCTAATCGAGGGCATTTTTTTTTGTAACGTGGAATTGAATAATCTTTGTACGTTTCCTTGAGAAGAACACCTTAGGATTCATAATCTATCATCATCTATGTAACTTGCAGTGGTAACATACTTTAAATGAGTTTAAAATTTATTTTAGCTGTTTCTCTAAATTGCATTTTTAGGATGTGTAGGATTGAAGATTTTTCAAAAATAAAGTACGGCACTTACTTCATGTTTTTTGGTTTTAGCTAGCCCAAGTATATAATGTTGTTTATGGATCTATGTGTGACTCAATATCTACCACCCTTTTGCTATGGATCGTTACATTTATATTATACAAAACATACACAAATTCTGACATTGGACCAATAAAACAGATCTGTCACCTCAGCAACTAGATTTAGAGTGCGGACGTTTTAAAATCCTCTTCAGTGTTACATTGAGGAGATCCGTGATCAACGTGATTTGAGGTGTAATGCAAAGTTTAATAATTAATACGGATTATGTCGTAATATTTTGCATATGAATTAATAATAAATTGTATGTCCTTTTTTTGCCTGAAACACAGGATAATCCTAGTTCAGGCGCGTAACATTATTAACTATTTATAAGTATGTTTAGCCCACAGTAACGTCATTACAGCTATAATATGATTTTTAATAAATTTTGTTATAATTATTATTAATCGTATGCCTTGGGTTTGCGTTGACGGAGTACAGTCTGCGGAGATCCGCGGTGGCAATGATGCCATCTCCAGTTTTGTCCAGCTTCTTGAACGCTTGCTCCACCTTAGCACGCCGGGCGTCAGACATCGGGGGCTGGAAAAAACAAAATCTTAATACAGAATGGTACCTATAAATGGGTTAGCAAGGGCAACTATTAGAACATTTATCGGTTAAGAAAGCTTATATAGATAATCCTTTATCAATGTATCACATAAATCTGTGTCCCTGCCCGCCTCACTCATCAATATGAGTCAAAATACACTGAGGTAATTGTGCTAGAGGACTATTAAGTATATTCAGTATGTAAATTACATTATGGAAAAAATCGACCATGAGCATGCCAAACCATGCTAAGTGTGTATCCTGCTTAGAGTTCCGTTAGCCGTTACTACAAAAATCCATTAATTACAGATGAAAAAATATAATGTAAATAAGTGCACCAGCAAAAGTGCATCTTCATGGCCCTTACGTCCTTTTGTTGAAAATCTCAGTTTTTCGGTAATAACTCAAAAACGATATATCCGGTCATGATGATAATAATTTTCGTTAAAAGTATTTATTATTTGTTACCTTTGTCATTTCTGATACTTTCAGAAAAGATAATATCTAAAATACTAATTTATCAAGAAATTACTTAAAAGAACTGTCTAGGAGTAAATATGTGCCACGTGTTGATTTTTGCTGAAAAATTTTTTTTTTCAGCTTTCCTCGCATACGGAGGGTTGAGTTTTACGACGGAAATTACGACAGTAAATTATATTGTAGAACATAGCGACTTTAGCAGTCGAGGCCCATTATTGAGAAGATTTGGACCGATCTAGATTTCTTATGGGTACCTAACACACAGAACCACTTTTAGAAACGGAAGGTAAAAAAATAAGCAGAGGAATACCACCGCACAAACATTAAGCAAAGGAAAAACCAGAGGCCCGTTTCTCAAAAGCTTGTAATTCAATTCAATTCAATTTATTCATTAACAGTCAATAATCATTTTTAAGGCATTTTGTCAGACTTTTTACACGTGTAGCCTGTGGGTCAAATGTACGCAGAGATCTCTCAATGCCATACGCGTGCAGTACAATAATGGTTTCAGGATGTTGTTGGGGCTGCCCCGTTTTTGCAGCGCATCAGGTACGTTTGCAGAGGCTCGCGTTGATAGTTTTCAGGCAATAATGCGCAAACGAGTTGCCTCCCTGATGCGACGCGTGCGAGACAGTACCAACACACTCCTGAATACCATTTTTGACATGATGGCATGTCCTATATTGAGGAGATGGAATACCATACGTATGGACCCCAAAAACGCCATCGTTTTATTTTAATTTTGTAAGTGATATTTTTTAATTTGTTCAATTTTTTCGTTGCTAACACCTCATCTAATTATTTTTATCATCATTGTTACTAACACATTATGGGTTGAAACCTGAAATAAATGAATAAATATTGTGTTTGAACTTAATGTTAATAGATAACATTACATATACAGAGAAAAAACTACACTTACAAAAAAATATTAAATTTACAATATCATAATCACATTTTTTTTTAAATAGAATTAGACTGAATGGCATTCAGTCTCATTAAGACAACTTATCACAGTCAACCTTGTTTCATGAATTCATCCACCGAGTACAGACACTGTTCTAGCAAAATATTTTTAAGTTTTTTAACAAGTATGTTACGTCACGTCAGCGACTATTTGTAATAAAAACTGAAGTCTCTTTTTAATTCATATTGTTAGAAAGAGATTTCCGCTTGTAATACAAGTTACAAGCGTTTATGAAACAGGCCCCTGGTGTCTTACTTATCTTCGTATCAAAAGATGAAATGGCTAAATAGAGCAAAAGGGCTCACAATCACAAAGCATTAATTACTCGATTGACCTTTATGTAAGAAATTCCTGAGCAAAATTTCTTGTGTTTCTGTGGTTTTGGCTGTTCCTTTTTTATCATTCACAAATAAAAAAATTATAGCTTGATCACAACCGCGGTGCCGCTCCTGAGGTATGCGAGCGGCGAGACGGGAGGGGGGGGGGGGGGGGCAGAGCAGCCACTGCACTGTCATTCCGCCGTCGTCGCTCGTGGCGGCGTGTAGTGTTATCTGTTGCGGGCTGTCTATGTCAGACGCACATGAGATAGAATATCCAAAGATGGGTCGTTCTTTATCTCGAGATGTTAAAGCTGTCATTTTCAAAGTGGCCGAATATTTTAGGAAACAAAAAGCAGACAAAAATAGCTTCGAACATAAAAGTGACGCAAATATCGCCAAACTTGTGGCCGAAGCTACTGGGTACTGCCAAAAAACCGTAAGAAATGTAATAATTGTAGGAAATTCATCAATTGAAAATGAGGGCCAACCGAAATTTAATTCGCCCAAAAAACCGAAAGTTATAAAGCAAAAATATGTAATTGGTGATTTTGACTTGGGAGTGATCAGGAGAAGGATTCATCAATTTTATGAGACCAAAAAAAGTGCCAAGTATTCGTAAGTTACTGTCAAGTTTGAGACAAGATGGTGTTTTGAATTGTGGACGAGAATATTTGGGAAAACTTTTACACACAATGGCTTACCGGTTCAAAAAATGTAGATCGAAAAGACATCTTCTTATAGAGCAGCCTAATATTACAGAGTGGCGGAGGAAATATTTGACAGAAATAAAAAAATGAAAACCGCAACATATATTTCCTAGATGAGACATATATTAACGCCAGTCACAATGTTAGCAAATGTTGGCAATCATCGTGGGAACTTGGAATTCACACTGACATCGGGAAAGGACGACGCTTGGTAATCGTTCACGCTGGAAGTCGAAATGGCTTGGTCGAAGGTGCATTAGGTTGACTATATTTAAATCCGATGCTAAGACGGGCGGGTGGATGAAAAGTTGAAAGATAAACTGCTGCCGAATTCTGTAATTGTGATGGACAACGCGTCTCACCACAGCGTTCAAGTTGATAAGAAACCGACCATGACAAACCTCAAAAGTGAAATGCAGAACTGGCTGCGGCGTCACAATGTTGAATTTCCGGAAAATATGAAAAAAAATCAACTGCAAATTCTTATAAATGCCACTCAAAAAGAGCCCGTTGACAGAATCGATGACCTCTTAAAAACTCATGGGCACCCAGTCCTGCGTTTACCGCCATACCATCCAGATCTGAACCCCATCGAGTTGGTATGGGCTGATGTTAAAAACAATATAGCGCAAAACTATATTCATTCTTCTCTAGATGATAAGATAAACGCACTGAATTTATTAATTTCGGAGTTCACGGCAGAAAAATGGCAGAGGTGTGATGACCATGTCCAAAAAAATGAAAAGGATTACTGGGATCGCGACAACCGTTTTGACAATATTATTGACCCCATAATAATAAATTTGCAGGATGACAATGATTCAAGTTCCGGTAGCGAAATGGAAGATGAAGATAAAAGTGAATCTATGTCAGAATAGTCACTGTATTCATTACCTAGAAGCTAATGTTATTTTTGTTTTTCGAACTGATTCTGTTTTAACTCTCGGAACTATTTATTTTTCCGATAATTACACATTAATTTGACTTATATTGGTTTTTTATTTGTGCTTACCTAAAAATCGTATTGTACCATAATAAAAATTGGATATAATAAGTACGTACCTATACAGAGTCAAAATATTGTTCGGTACCTTCAGATCTATCCGACACGACGACAGACTCTTGTGTGTCCGTGATCTTTCCTGCCCGCACCCCGCCTCCCCGCGCATACCTCAGGAGCGGCACAGCGGTTGTGGTCAAGCTATAACCCATCCATGCACCCATAAGCAGTTTGTATTCATTATTCCGTCACAATCCTCGCTACTGCACAGTGATTCCGCCGTAGGCCATAAATCGAAAAAAGTCATGAGCGTATCCTGGACTAAAAAGTAAGTAAAATGATTCACCGATAGACAATCTTCTAAATACTATATATAGCACAGCAATAAAGTACTATTATCATTTACTTTTGTGCAACGAAAGTGAACGCATCTCGACCCTAATTAGTAGTGTGTTTTTGTCGCCGCAACTTAATCACTTTGTTATTGTGTACTATTATTATTATTTGCGTGTGTCCACGTGGTATTATTATGGAAATCCAAGAAGAGGGTATGTACTTTATTTTTCAATTATGTTTTATATATAAATATGCGTGCTTATATTTTAAAATAATTTTCTAGTAGAGGTCTGTCGTTTACGATTAATTTTTAAGAAGTATGATTTCATTGAGAGTTATACTCTGATGCCGAGGTTTGCCGCACTTGACACATATATTATGTTATAGATGGAAGTGTCCTTAATAAGGGCTGTAACTTTCATCGACCTTTTTTGACCTCTTCTTAGGTAAAAGGGGTTTCAAAGAACAAGAGTAGGGTAGCCGAAAAAAATCCGATTTTTAAAAAATGTTTTTATCTTTGTTTTAGGTACATTTTTAAGGTGTTCTATTTCGAAACGTAGTGTTTTTGATATTTGGCACTCTGGACAAGGAACTGATACAGAAAAATTTCAACATGTTTTTACTACACTGACGGAAACATCAATTATTTCGGATAACATCGAAAATATTGGCATAGAGAATTTAAGGGTTAAAATAAGGAATTTATGTAAACGAATTGCATGTTATTGGAATAAAACAAGATGTACAAAGTCTATATTTCTACATAAATATGCAGAGTGGCTTAATGATGTAGAATACATTGATGTGATCCAAAGTATCGAGCAGTGTATTTCTCAGCAGAATGATAACGTCGACCCCTCCCCTTCCACTTCTCGTGGCCGTCCGAGGAAAAACTTTAATGAAAGTAGTAAACGCACTAAAAGAAGGAGACTGGCGGAACTATCTAATTTTGACGAGTCTGCTGTAAATACACTGCTCAATGCTTCTGCTGATTCCAGCTTAACTTCTACAAAAGTCGACGAAAACAAAGTTTTGACACTTATTGCAGAAGGTAAGATTTCTAGAAAGCAATATCTATTAATTAAGAATTTTATACATAATAATATACTGAAAGATTGTATGCCTTCCTATCAACGCATTGTAAAGGCTAAAAAGAGATGTTACCCTACAACTGTAGCCGTTACTGAATCATCAGCCGAAGTCGAACTTCAGAGTTTGTTAGATCACACTGCCACTCGGATTCTTGAGTCTCAAAAAGATATTTTAGATAAAATACCTGACCAGTCTTTAAATAAAATATCTTTGGTTGGGAAATGGGGATTTGATGGTAGTACAGGACATAGCGAATACAAACAAACTTTCTCAGATTCTTCTCTTGTGGATAGTAGCTTGTTTGTTACTTCATATGTACCGCTTCAACTTATTTTAAACCCGGATAATAAGGAAAACTCAATCATTTTGTGGAAAAATCCTCGTCCTTCTTCAACTCGATACTGCAGACCTATTCGCTTTCAGTTTTTTAAGGAAACAACTGCAGTATCAGTTGAAGAGGAGACTTATTTCAAACAGAAAATAAGTAACTTGCAACCGACTATCTTCAAGACAAATGCATGCGAATACACAATTAATCATAGCTTACAAGTCTTACAACTTACTATGGTCGATGGTAAGGTGTGTAATGCACTTAGTGATGTTTCTTCAACTAGATGTTATATATGTAAAGCTTTACCAAGTGAGATGAATCAAATTGATGTATGTTTGTGCAAAGCAACTGACGAAAGTAAATATGAATATGGCATGTCTCCACTTCACGCATTGATCCGATTTTTTGAATATTTCATTCATCTCGCTTACAAGTTAGAGGTTAAGAAATGGCAAGCTAGGTCTGATAGCGATAAACGACTTGTAGCTGAAAAAAAAAAACTTATACAATCGCAATTTAGGGAAAAGCTAGGTCTTATTATCGATAAACCCAAAAGTGGCGGAAGCGGGACATCGAACGATGGCAACACTGCTAGGCGGTTCTTCTCAAGCTCAGATATTTCAGCTGAAATTACGGGTATTAAGAAGGATCTCCTAGATCGTTGTTGGACTGTACTTCAGTGTATCAATTCGGGATATAACATTGATGCGACAAAATTCAGAGATTTCGCTTTAGAAACTGCACGGCAATTAGTTGCCGAATATCCATGGTACTATTTGCCTGCTTCTGTCCACAAAATTTTGATTCATGGTGCTGACATTATCAATCACGGCCTACTGTCTATAGGAGAACTGTCTGAAGAAGCAGCTGAAGCGAGTAACAAATACTATAAAGCATTTCGACTAGATCACACACGAAAAATGAACCGCGTTTTGACTAATACTGATTTGATTAATCGACTTCTTCTTCACTCAGATCCCCTAATATCAAGTTTGAGAAGGTTACCTGTTAAAAAAAAAAGTTCTTTGTCTAAATCTGTATTGGACTTGTTGTGTGTAAATAGTAAGTAGGTAATATTGAATGTATAAATAGTAAGTAATCGCTTTGTTTTAATATAACCTTATTTGTATATATGTAAATAGTCTTGAAATAAATATTTTTATTATTTATGTAGTATGCTGTTTCATTTATGTTTTCATTAATTACAAATTTTTTTTATCTAATGGCTTTATGTTTAAAATAATAACGTTTTATAAAATGGTTTTGACTACAGATATTTTTTTAATAAAAATAGTCACACAAGTTTATTATAAATGTCTAAAAATGTTATTAATGATATATTTCATGCTTGTATAATAACCCTTTATAGTTTAAAATCGAAAAAATGGCTTTTTTTGGAGTTGAGGTATTTATGGCCGCCCTTGTACGGGAGCGGAATCACCGTGTACTGTGCCAATCGGAACTACTGCTTCCCATCCGATCGATCTACACCTAGCGTCGATGGTTTGCCAATTGCCCATGTTGCTGAGATTGGTCACCATTCGGTACCTATTTTTAACCCCGGACAAAAAAGAGGGGTGTTATAATTTTAACGTGTCTGTGACTCTGTGTATCTGTCTGTGGCATCGTAGCGCCCATACGGATGGACCGATTTGAGCGCGGTTTTTTTGTGTCATAGATAATTTTATCCCGAGTGTTCTTAGCTTTATTTGATGAAAATCGGAGCACTCTCCAATATACTCAGCTTTTAGTGGAACAAGTGACCGGTTCTCAGACAATATTGAAGCTAGGAACTCCAAATTTTGTTATGTTCATTTGTGTGGCCAAACTCCAGGGAAACATAGTATTCCAAGGGCAAAAATACTGTAATTAGTACGAGTGTGAACTAAGGTATCGATATCCGAACAAAATAACAGATGCCTAACATGGCTCGCTTCATAGCTCTTTACTTTTTGTGTAGGTCATGGCCGTTAAAAACAAAAGTCCTGTCAATCGCCATACAACCGATACCCCGATATGTACAACGCCATCTAAAATAGTTGTTTGTTATGCAAGGCTGCATAGTTGTTATTTACCGCGAGTGATTTTATTGAAAGCCAAGGAAGCGAAGGAATCTTAAATTAAACCACGAGCAAAACGAGCGAAACACAACATTTCACCTCACTAAAAGTTCCTTGCTTAAAAATTATGAAAAAATGTTCATATACTAACTGGTACTGTTTATAGAGACTACAAGATACAATCCCAAAATACTAACATTAATCTCATCTTGTTTCTGCCATTTTACACGGTTTAATTATGAACTAAACGCAGCTTATAAACGTTTTCCGCACGAACGTCATGTAATGGTACATTGTTTTTCTGTAATATCTGTCATGTATTTTTGTTTAGCTGCTAGCACTGTAAACCTCTTTTCATTATGTTTTTTCCTGGTTAGAAAATTGCAGTCTTACTTAATAATGAGAACAATTTGTCGTGTGCATATTAAAAATAAAAAATATATTTTTAATAATAATATATTCACCGCAGCTCGCTTAAAATAACGTTTACGATAATAAATTAACATTTTTGTATTTATTTCCAACCTTATCGCATTCCCATCTTTAGTCTTGGTGCAGGTCGGTTTTGAGAAAAAATATAAATACGAACTTCAAATGACTTTTCCACGCAGATTTGGCGCTGTAAATGGAACTTTTGACGAGCGAGTGAGGTGAAATAGTTATTTGTTATGCAAGGCTGCAAAGTCGTTATTTGGCGCTTGTGCTGGAATTGAAAGCCGAGTAAGCGGAATCTAAAATTGAATCGCTTTCACACTAGCGAATAAAACATTTTTTTCCACGAAGATTTGGCGCTGTAAACGGAAGTTTTCTGAGCTAGTAAGGTGAAAAGATAATTGTCTGCGATTCAACTTTGCTATCGTAATGCAGTGTTTGTACCATGAAACAATATTTAACTATTTATTGTAGCTATTTACATACTATTTATTTTCTTATCGTACTATTTGTGCCATTAACATTGATGATGTTTACTTTTAAAGCGCCATGTAGTTGAACCATCAAGTTCCGAACCATAAGCTAGGATAGATGAGAACCTTTGGTTAAACACGTTGGTCTTCCGATTTTAGAAATAGTTAAAATATAGCAATTTTATTACTTACGCGAAGATGCTCGATGAATTCATCGACACTGATAGACTCGCCGTCGTCCTTAGCAAACTGGGCGCACAGCTTTTCTATGTCCTGGAAAATAATGAAAGCAGAATGAATTCATGAATCGTATAATACCTATGATATAATAATATTGACATTTATTCCATTTGTTGAAAAAATATTTTAATTTTTGATACGTTGCAGTGTCTGTTTAGTATATATAGATATACTAAACCGACGAGGTTAACGTAATTATTAAAGATCAATAATTTAAAATTATATTCGTCATCAAAAGGACAATATTTATTTTAAAATTAAGGAGATGTTACCTCATCGCTGATCTCCAGTCCAGTATTCTTGATGCATGTGTAAAACTCTTCCTTGTCAAGTTGCTTGCTTCCGCTTCGGAAAAACCTGGGAACAATGCATATTATTGACTAGGTACTTTTAATCACACAGTACACCAGGGCGATGGTCGTTTTCGAGAATGCGCGTGCAATCTTTTGTATAACTAGCTCCTAATGTCTGCTATTTGGAACTCGGCTCCCCAAGCCCATGATCACAAACGCGCCAGATTGTCGAGAGGGCTGTTCGTTATTGAAAGCAAGCGAGCACTTTTAATGTGAACCCCTGAAAGTTTAGTTAATTGAAAGAAAGAAAGAGTACTCGCTTGCACATCCCCATGATGGCAGACGCGCCGAGCAACAGTCACAGTACTTTTACCTATAACCTAACGTTGGTCAGTTTGTGTTCGCTGGTAGCACAATAGGTGCAGCTCTCGAGGGGGGGTCGATGGTAATAGTATGCGAGCGCATGTGAACTCTTCTGTAAAGTTATTAGCTAGTTGATAATCGCCTGCCCAGGCCTACGATGTCATACGTGCCGCGCGACAGGCACAATAAGCCAATAAGCCCAGCTTCTCAAGGGGATTGATGGTCGTCGCAAACGCACGAGCAGTCTTCTGTAGGCGTGAGGTTAACTAATTGGCACTTACCTGGCCAGGCACAAGATGCCAGAAGTTCCGCGCGACAGGCACAGGAGGCGCAGCTTCTCAAGAGGGTCGGTTGTCGATGAGAGCGCGCGTTCACTCTTCTGCATCAGCTCCTCCTCCACGCGAGACGATGTTGATTGCGGGCGGTGCCATGCAACTACGTAAATAAGAAAAATCTGAATAAAAAAAGTAATGAACAAAGCATTTATAAATATTTTGGCATAGATTTTGGGCATTCAAAAGAAAGGTGTGCCCCCACCGCGCTAGGTGTCTATGTGGCTTGCTGTACTCTGAATCAATTCCTCAAAAAGTTTTTTGATTTAGTGAATATTTTCGGAAATAATCGCTCCGAAAGTAGCAAAAATAGTGTCCTCCCCCTCTATTTTCTAAACCTTTATCATATCATACTTTTTCATCTGTAGTGCTTTTTTGTATAAATGGCTGCGGAACCCTACACTGAGCATGGTCCGACATGCTCTTGGCCGGTTTTTTATTATTATCTTATTAAGTTTTAGAAGGTGCCTGCAACTTCGTTCACAGAGAATAAATCATAACCCTTCTTGTTTTCGCCAGCATAGTCGGGTAAAAAGTATCCTATAACCATCTGGAGATACCCAACTACCCGTGTACCAAAAATTATTGAAATCTCTTTAGCCGATTTTACGTGATGAAGCCACAACGACACATACAAACATACAAAACCCCCAAGTAGTATGTTACAATATTGTTTTTGAAAATATCTTCAATGTAGTATCAATATGTAGTTCCTAGAAAAAAAGTAATTTGTAAAATGTGTTTTTAAAATAAACGTTTTGTTTTAGTAAAAAAAAGAACCTTTATAAAAATTATGAAATAATAAAAAACTGTAATTCAGTTTCTTTTATTCCCTTTTTGGTGACACTTCCAATTTTTTGTCAATAATAGACTCCAAGGAAAGCTACAACAAAACCCCTTTAGAGAAACATGTATGTGCATAACAAATACTGGCCATTTGGCCTTTGATATTTCATCAAGGCAATCGGATAAAATAATATTTAAAAAAATTAGGCTTGTTTACTTTCATGTCAATCAACATGCTCTACCATATCTAAAATTAAATACATGTTTATTTATTTATGCAAGTACCATTGACACTAAATCATTTATGAGATTGTAATGGAGTATTGGTATGAACACCATGCTGCAAAATTATTATAACTAGCATGCATTTACTGTATAGTTTTTGTTCCTAAGTACAGGCACCAAGTAGTATTAAAAATATATGTAGCTATGGAACCTGCGAAATCTAAAATAGCTAAACAAAATTAAAATGCCTATCAATAGGGAAGTTGTGAGCCTTACATACAATGAATACTCTATGAGCATGATAAATAAATCCAGATACACATCACATCTAGGACAGCAGTGCGGTACCTACCTAGTGAAAATTAAGTGACAACATGTTTGGCTCAGTGGGTTGCACAACTGACGATCCCAGGTTCGAATCGCAGCCTGGGCAAGTGCGTGTGTGATGAGCATGAATGTTTGTTCCTGGGTCTTGGATGTATTCTATGTATTTAAGTATTATAATTTATCTATATATTTTGTATATTGTCGCCTAGTACCCATAGCACAAGCTTTACTTAGTTTAGGACTAGGTCGATTTGTGTATGATTGTCCCTGATATTTATTTATGTATTACTATCTATCTACCCGCAAGTATCTAAACATATAGTGTTTTGAAACCGATGCTGTGCAACTAATACTACGCAGTTTCATAATCACAATGCAAAAACCTACTAAGAACTGTTTGCATTGGGTTGGAGTCTACCGTAGGGTTGCTGTATGTCCCGGTACACCAGGACAAGTCTTAGCTTGAAACGTGGTGTTCCGGCCATTAAGGAGACTGTCCCGGTTTCTAAATGATAGATTATCGGCAGGGACCTGAACTAGATAAATAGACATGCATATATACATATTTCGGACGATGATCTTGTACAATTGAACTCTGTTTTATTCACAAGGGTACGAAAAATGTCTATGATCCCACAAGCAAGTATTTTTTAAACTTATTAGTTACTCACACCTTTAAGTACCTATTTTTACAAGCTTTATATTAGGTTAATGTGTAATTATGACTGTGTCTATTTAAACAAAGCTTGTAAGTTAAATTTGACCCACTTCTTGGTTTCCAATTCAGCTAAAATTTGGCATAGGTACTTATGTAAGTTAGGTAACGGTACATTATTGTGATACCATTGAGATGATCTAATTATGAAGCCGGAACAATACAAACTCTGTAAGAGAATAACGCAATCATATCGATTTTGGGCTCTTTAGAATTGTCTCGGTGAATAGTTAATAGATGTTTAATGAAAAGTATAGTCGGGAATAAAGCTTGTCACAAAAAAATATTTTTTAACAGAAACATTGTAACAAAAGTTCATTTTTGATGTCTATTTAGGTCCTGGCCAAGATCACCATACTTATGTCAACCCTAGGTTACCGGCATACCCAGCGTACATGAAACACTGCTCAGCACTTATTTGTATGAAAACACAGTAACCTTAGCATAACCATATCACAGGGTAAACACTATGTACCCGTAAGTATCTAAACATATATAGTGTTTTGAAACCGATGCTACGCAACTAATACTACGCTGTTTTATAATCATGACGCAAAAAACCTAGAGAGAACTTACTGTTTGAATTCGTTTTGAGTTTACCGGCATAGCCAGCGTACATGGAACACTGCTCAACACTCATTTGTATGATAACACAGTAACCTCAGCGTAACAATATCTTAGGGAAAACACTTCCTAAGAACTTTCGGACAGCGAACACGTCTTATATGCGTCGAAGCCCAATCGGAGCCTTTGTCCAACTGGCTGAATGAATAAAAAGTAGGTTGATCGTTGATCGAAGTCGTAGCCTAGCTACAAACACGCTCATCACCTGAATGGGTGTGGATGTGGGTGGGGACCTTTAGGCGCCCACTATACGCTCATTGTAGGCGTCACATTCCAACAAGGGGCGAAAAAAAGTCTTGAACTGCCATTTCCCTTTATATATAAAAAAAATTTAGCAATGAAGTTCAACTGTCATGTCAAAAGTGATAACTGATAACATTTTTTGTATCAAGTTTTCCGATTATCGATACTTTTTGGTAGATCTTTTGTAACAACTGACTTTGACACAAGCTACGAGCTGCCATTTTTTTAAATTATAATTATTATTAATTTTCCAAATCCATGATTTTTGCAACATTACGTATTGAGCAAAACTGTCAATCCAAAGCAAAAAGCAATAGGCAAATTAATAAAGATACCTAATTAACCTAAGTATACATTTCTGATTTATAATGAAGATTTTCCTTCGATATTATAAATTTGTAAAACTAAAACGTCTGTGCAT
This sequence comes from Hedya salicella, assembly GCA_905404275.2. Lineage (NCBI taxonomy): Eukaryota > Metazoa > Arthropoda > Insecta > Lepidoptera > Tortricidae > Hedya > Hedya salicella. The sequence goes on along the minus strand of FR990100.1, from coordinate 14,483,743 downwards.
TGAAGTAATTATTTTCAAAAAATTAAGGTATAGACAGGTACGGACCAACAGAGGTCAGTGAGACGAAAAACATGTTTTTTTGGCTGTGTCGCTCGTGTTTGTCATTAAGGCAACTTTAGACAGAGTCAGTGACTGACTTCGAATTCGAGACAAGTCAGCGCTGACCCGAGAAGAACCCAATGTAGATTGATTTGAAGTCAGTAAAGTGGTGGGAGGTCAGCGCTGACCCAAATATTCGTACACGACTATTTAGAGGTCAGGTCAGTCGGCGCCCCCCGCCACCCGCGCTCTACCGCGCTAGAGGTAAAAACCCCGTGTAAATGGAGATGTCAACTGACTGACTCCACAAAACTTGAAAAGCTTACCACGACTAGGTACTGACTCCATGTAAACAAATGAAGTCATGAATTTAGTGTTGGCGCCGATACTGACTTGTGCACCGACCCTGTCTAAATTCGGCTTCACGCCAAAACAGATTTCAACTAGGTATTTTTGGTACACGGGCATTCACAGATGTTATAGGATACTTTTTCCTCGAGTATACGCTGAAGAATAAATGAGGGCGGGTACATTCTGGTTATACATTAACAACGCAGGGATGATCAGATTGGATTGTAATTCTTCCTCGTTGTTAAAGCGCGTATTACACTTTGCTGACTTGAGCATCCTACATTGGAGAGGGGAGTTAAAGCGTCTCACTCCAACGTATTACTGCTTCCCTGTCGTTAGCATCCTAATTAGGATAAGTGTAATCCGTCCTTTAATACTAAAATTACAAATTTCCAGATGTCACGAGAACAGATGCCATATATTGGTCAGTCACGTCAATCGTCAGTTCCTGTTTTAACTCGATTCGCCATGAGTTAGGTCATTTATTAACCAGGATCGCTTTCCGTTCGGGCCTATTTATTGCCAAATTTGCTTTTTGTCAAATCCTTTATTCGTCATGTTTCTCTACAGATAATGTTATTTTTCAGATCTTATTATTCGCCAGATTTTTTAACTGACAGATGGGTTATTCGTCAGATTCAGAACTCCGAATGTATCCGAAAACAGCTGGTAAAACATCGCAACCTATGGATATGTTATATATCTATTACCTATAATTAGTCTTGATCAGAATCTCATTTACGACCATTTACAAAATGCGGTGAAACTGGCCAGGTGAATAAACGAATGCCAATGAGTAATAAAACAAATTAGATAATATTATTAAAATATTTAATTAGGAAACAACACAAATGTTAATTTCGCAAAATAAGTTAGTTTTACATTAAAGATTATTCAATATACTTTAGCATTCTAAGCTAAACATCCAAAGCGTTACGAAAAAAGCACGAAGATATAGTACGCGCTGACTTGCTCGCCGAAATAACTTGAGTTTGGGCAATCCTTACACTCCGAAATTCGATAAAGGAAGCTCGTATCATGCCGATCCCGTCATTCAATAATTTTCATTTGTGTAACAGAAGAAAAAAGGAAACGGCGTGCAAACTTCGAATCTCGAACTTGGAGGAGCATTCTGGTGCCACTCTAAAGACTGTACGTCTGACGCATCATGAGGTCGAAGTAGCAGTCGTTGTCGATGGACACGCTGACCCCACTGTAGTAGTTCATGAAATCTTCGAGCGTCACCTGAACAAAGATAAAATCAATTACTAAGTTTTTCAACAAAAGTTGACCCGCATTCTTATCGCAACACTCCAGCGTCTACCAGTCTAGTAATTGTTTTAGTATATAACTCGAAATATATAGATAATTGAATACGAATAGTTATATTATAGGCACAAGAGTAAGGCGCAAGCCACACTGCAGTGACGTAGGACGACAACGCGGCGCCCCTTTCATACAAAATGTATAGAAACGTCGCGCCCTGACGCGTCCTCGCCCCATCTCTTCTGTCTGTTTTGCAGCGCGACGCTTTCTATACATTTTGTATGAAAAATCATTAAAGTCCGCCTCCTCGCCCTACGTCTCTTCAGTCTAGCCTGCGCCTTAAGGTCACGCACACAGTTGCATGTCATGTATTGACAGCCGAATTTTGAAATAAATAAGTACTCTTTTTTTCGCACCAACAGAAACAAACTATAGTTATTATTTAAAATTGTATATTGATGCAATATATTAATCAGTTTATCTTGTCATTTGAATGAGTAGGTAGGTGAAAACCGACGAGAATAATACTCGCATATTGCCTACTTTTCGAACATATACGCAATCAGTCGTATACAACAATCTGATTCATTGTTTTGCTATTAGTAACTGTACTCTATGCAGCTGTGTGTGTAGTAATCAACTAATCATTCACCTCAACTCTGATGATAACATAACCTAAGATACTAACCTTTCCATCAACAGTGTCCTTGGCCTCAAAGTTAACCAAGAATTTGTTCAAAATCACATCTTCTGTTTCTTCACCGCTCTTGTACCTATAATTGTAAAGAATCCTCATTAAATAAAATTATGTAGCCGGGTAGTATACTCGAATGCAGTTGTACTGCATTATAACATATCCTATCCTATTATGTATCTTCTCGTTTAAACTACAACTCAGACATATAGTCGTTTCTCGCGCTTTAATGATTTGTATGATTTATAGAGTTCCTCAAAAGGACAACTCGGAACCCTTGTAGGATCACTTTCGTTGTCCGTCCGTTCTCAGGGACACGTGGAGGTATCAAGGTGAAATTAATATAAAATACTAAATTCTCCAGTCCCTTGAAGCTGTGAAAAAATATAAGTTCGAAGTCACCGCAATCAAAAGAACTGCATCTTTTGATTGCGGTGACTGACATTGAAGAAAGTTTCATGCAAATTGTGGTCAGTTGAAAACCTTATAGATAGGGTACTTCCAGTTGTCCTAGAAACTGTTCGGTATGAAGGTAGCTCTTACAGAACTACTATATAGAACTAATACGAAAAGTCTGAAAATCTATTTTTTTTGTCTGTCCATGTCATTAACCAATATAAAATGACCTCACACTGCGTACGTTTTGCTTAGTACTCGCACTTGACCGTTTTTAGGGCTCCGTACCAAAAAGGTACAAAGGGAACCCTTATGGTGCGACTCTGTCTGTCCGACTATTAAGCGCCATATCTCAAAAACTACTTATGCTATTTGAAATTTGGAATATTTATAAACATGGTCAGCCCACATGTATTGCACAGGAAATATTTAAAAAAATATTCTTATTTTCCAAAAAAACGGCGAATATGAGGGGGGTAAAAATTAAAAGTCTAGACTGGGTCAAATGGGGTATCATATGAAAGGGCTTATCCTGCACATTTCTGAACATTTTTTTATTGTGATTAGGTTTTGTTATATTAAGGAAAATGTGAAAAAAAAAAAAACACCACCTTTATCTCCAAAGTTTACGAATCGAAAATTTTGAAATTTTCACAATTTGTATTAATAAATATAAACATTTTTAAGGAACTGGCGAAGCGACTCGTCGAAGCGACGGGGTGATTATATGAAGAATAGCATTAGCAATTCAGCGGGGTAATGCTGCCAGCCTGCTGGGCACCCTACCGCTCGGCTCTGACTTGGAGCCCGTGCATTATTTATAGTTTATTTTCAGTTTTTTTATTAGTATTAATTATTTAGTTATATTTAGTTTAATCTAGGTTTATTTAGTTTTAATTCAATATAAATATATTGTTATATAATATAGATCAAAATTTACTATAAACATAAATATTACACGAAAATTATAGCCATGTCTCTAACTAGCTAATTCACTTCAGCACTTGGCCGGTTTTCTGTATGTTGAATAAGCTTTTCTGCAGGTATAGCTTTTATCTCAACCAAAGAAACAAACAAGAATCAGAGTTCTATTAATATAATTCTAAAATATCATAGCCTACTAGAAGCTGCCCGCAGTTTCGCTCACGGAGGAAAAAGCCATAACCTTATGTTTTTACTTCAGCATAGTTGGGTAAAAAAATATCCTATGACCATCTATGGATACTCCGATGTGCGTGTCGTGGGTATGGAGATAGTTTTGAGTCCCGGGGAAGGACATAGGCTACTTTATATCCCGGAAAAATACCCTTATCCACGATAAACGAATTTAACATTTTGAGCGCCAGAGTCGGCAACTCACGTCATCTAAAATTCGTGCCACTGACGCCAGTGTCGGCATATTACGTCCAAATGTCATTGTTCAAAGACTGCGAATATAATACGAATACCTCGTTTTGCAAACACTGTTTCATTATTAAAGGTTTATTTTATTTTATTGTTGTGGCGTCTGGGTCACGTCGTATTACTTCGCTGCTCGGCGCGCAAAAGGTTAAGGCGAACGAATTCGCGGGCAGAAGCTTGTTATTTATATTACACAAAACATACTAACACAAATTCTGACATTGAAAAATCAAACTGATCTGTCACCTCAGCAACTTGTTTTAGAGTGTGGATGATTTAATCTCCTTTCCAGTCTTACATTGAGGAGATCAGTGATTAATTTGACGTAAAATCCAAAGTGTAATAACATGCCTTGGGTTTGCGTTGACCGAATAGAGTTTGCGGAGATCCGCGGTGGCAATGATGCCATCTCCAGTTTTGTCCAGCTTCCTGAACGCTTGCTCCACCTTAGCACGCCGAGCGTCGGACATCGGGGGCTGGAAAAAACAAAATCTTAATACAGAATGGTACCTATAAATGGGTGAGCAAGGGCAGCTAGTAGAACATTTATCGGTTAAGAGTGCTTATACCGGTGTATAAATAATCAGTTATCAATTCAAGCTGGTTATAATGCGGCTCTTGCCAGGTGAATTTTTGGCTTCGAGTCGTAATCTTTCAAACAAAGGTCATTGTCTCTATTATCGCATAGCTGCTAGCACGTGCCACTACAACATTCATATTGAAAACAAACGGTATCGTCATAGTATTAAGGTTCAAATTTAATATCAGTGATATTCTAGTTATTACGTTTTAGTACCACTACCAAACTACTACACTACCAAATACTACATGGTATTTTTGTTCCACATTTTCCTTAATAAAACTAAATTTAAGCAATTTTTTTTTTCGTGCATATCAAGCCTTTTCATATGATACCTACTTGACCTAGTGGCTAAAGTTTTAATTTTTGCTTTTAATGGTGCGACTCTCCGTCTGTCTGTCTGTCTGTCTGTCCGACTATTAAAGCGCCGTATCTCAAAAATTACTAATGCTAACTATTTGAAATTTGGAACATTTATAAACATGGTCAGCCCACATGTATTGCACAGGAAATATTTAAAAATATAGTTTTATTTAAAAAAAAAACGAATATGAGGGGGGGGGGGGATAAAAGTCTAGCTACTGAGTCAAATGGGGTATCATATGAAGGGACCTGCATATTTTTGAACGATTTTTTTTTTATTGTGGTTCGTTTTTGTTTTATTAAGGAAAATGTGAAAAAAAAATACCATTCCTCCCCCTTTATCTCCGATGTTTACCAATCAAAAATTTTTAAATTTTCACCATTTGTATTAATAAACATAAATATTATACGAAAATTATAGCCATGTCTCTAACTAGCTATTTTTTTTTATTCGCAACTAAACCTATTTCAGTAACCTGGTTGCGTTAAGTTTGCACCTGATTTGTATGCAATGCTATAGATATCAGGCGCAAACTTAACTCAACCAGTACCGGGTAATACAGTTAGGGTAAGTAAAAAATTTTACGGAACCCTCGGTGCGCGAGTCCGACTCGCACTTGTTTATTATACGAAATATTCATTTTGGTAGGTATTGTAAAATTTGTTCAATTAACCTTAATAATGTTTACTTTTAAAGCGCCATGTAGTTGAACCATCAAGTTCCGGACCATAGGTTAGGATAGACGAGAACCACTGGTTAACACATTGAGCTTCCGATTTTTGTAATTGTAGAAATATACCACTTTTATATACGAGGGCTGCTATTTATATATCCGGAAACCGGGATTACAATCTTCTTAAATAGCATATTTGACCGCCATGGTAAAATTTGAACTTTTTTAAGTATATAAGGTATATTTTTTCTTCCTTATTAACGCTCGTGTTTTGTTTTTGACGGGTTTTAAATGTCATCTCGCAGCAAGAATGGAACTCACTCGTGAAAATATTCGTGCTATGATTTATTATGATTTTCGGCGTGGTTTAACGCAACAACAGTGCATAGATCAACTAACTTCAACTTTTGGTGATGAAGCCCCATCTAAAACTACTGTGTATCACTGGTTTAGTGAGTTCAATCGTGGACGTAGTATGCTTACGGACGAAGTTAAGGCAGGTCGCCCGAAATCGGTCGTTGTACAACAAAATATCGAGGCTGTGCGAAAACTTATAATGGACGACCGACATGTTACGTACCGCGAGATAGAGGCGACTCTGGGTATTTCTATGACCAGCATTAATAGCATATTACATAATTATTTGGCTGTAAAAAAAATTTGTTCGCGTTGGATACCCCACAACTTAACAAATGAGCAAAAACATGCTCGCGTCGAATGGTGCAATAAAATGTTAAAAAAATATAACCGTGGTGACTCAAAAGCCGTTTATAACATCTATACAGGTGACGAATCCTGGATCTATGCATACGATCCCGAAACGAAGCAACAATCAACGGTATGGGTGTTTCAAAATGAGCCGAACCCTACGAAAGTTACTCGTGCAAAAAGTACATTGAAACAAATGGTGGCCTGCTTCTTCGGTATTAATGGCCATGTAGCTACAGTGCCACTAGAAAACCGTAGAACGGTTAATTCAGAGTGGTACACGACCATTTGCTTACCGGAAGTATTTGAACAAATTCGTAAAACTAACCAGCGACGAAGAATCATTCTTCATCATGACAATGCCAGCTGTCATACGTCACGCGAAACAACTCTATTTTTGGAGGGTCAAAATGTGGAATTAACGGGTCATCCGCCGTACAGCCCTGACTTGGCACCCAACGATTTTTATTTATTTCCAAATATAAAGAATAAATTACGCGGTCAACGATTTTCGACCGCTGAAGATGCTGTCGACGCATTCAAACAACACGTTATGGAGGTACCTCAGGCGGAGTGGCAGAAGTGCTTTAAAAATTGGTTCACGCGAATGCAAAAGTGCATAGATCATCAAGGGGAATACTTTGAAAAACAATAAAACTATTTTCAGCCGTGTACGTTTGTTTGTTTTTTTGTTTCCGGATATATAAGTAGCAACCCTCGTACTTACACGAAGATGCTTGATGAATTCATCGACACTGATAAACTCGCCGTCGTCTGTGGCAAACTGGGCGAACAGTTTCTCTACATCCTGGAACATAATGAAAGCACATGTAATACCTCTGATATATCTAATAAAATAACATTGTCTTTTATTCCATTTGTTGAAAATTTGGTAGGTACCATTTTTGATTCATAGTTAATGTATAAAATGGTTATAAAAAAACTGCTATGGCGTAATTATTAAAGATCCATACTATGTTTAATTTACAGACATAGACACCAATCGTTTTGTTTTAAAATTACTCTCATCATCATCATCAAAATGTCAATATTTATTTTAAAATTGAGGACTTGTTACCTCATCGCTGATCTCCAGTCCAGTATTCTTGACGCATGTGTAAAACTCTTCCTTGTTGAGTTGCTTGCTTCTGTTTCGGAAAATCCTGCGAACAATAATTTAATATTATTGAATACTTTTAATTACGCACTGTTCGAGTCCGAGGGCGATCGTCGTTATGCGCTTGCAATCTTTTTTGTAACTAGCTCCTAAAGTCTGCTATTTGGAACTCGGCTCCCCAAGCCCATGGTGACAAACGCGCCCGATTGTAGAGGGCTGTTCGTTATCGAAAGCACCCTTACACTTTTATGTGAACCTCTAAAAGTTTTATGCTTATGACGGATGCGCCGCGCGACCGTCACTGAAAGTGTAGCTTCTCGAGTGTATCGAGATTTAATCGCGAGCGCTCGAGTACTTTTAACCGACTTCCAAAAAAAGGAGGAGGTTCTCAATTCGACGGAATGTTTTTTTTTTTTATGGATGTTCACCGATTACTCGAAGACTATTCGACCGATTTCAATTTTTTTTTTTTTGGTTTCATAGAAGGTACTTTCTAGTTATCCCATTTAATTTTGGTAAAGATCTGATGATAGAATCCATGAGGAATTGAAGGAACTCCTGAAATATTGTAGGCATACATATAGCGATTTTGGTATTATAAGAAACATAATAAGCATTTGCATTCAAGAAGTGTAAATTGGTGAAGTGGAACTGATGCAGAAGACCACAGAATGCCATCGGAACTCCTCAATGATAAATGATTTACGGGTGACTTCAAAATATCTTCATTAATTTAGCTAAGCAACTTCATAGTCACAAATTTAAATGTTCCTGATGAGAATGGTACCATCGAATTGATTTGATGATGGAGCCGGAAGGTAGGCACCAGATCTATGTAATAAAATAATGTATCCTAGCCGTGTTTGGGCTTGTTCGAATCGTCACGAGATACACTTTTAAGTAACGATTCACTAAAAAGTGTAAAATAAATAAACTTTTAAACAAAAAAGTAAAACCGACTCCAAAAAAACTAAAAAGTAAAAAAATAACGCCATAATTCAGTTTCTTCAAATTACTTACAAGTAACCGTTTGAATACTCAATCTATACAGTATATACAATTAATGTTATTTTGGAGTCGGTGCCATCGTGTCACAACTTACTAAAACCGTCCATTTTCAATACTTTACACATTCTTTATATGGCACCGACGCCAAAATAAGATTAATTGTATATACTGTATAGATTGAGTATTCAAACGGTTACTTGTAAGTAATTTGAAGAAACTGAATTATGGCGTTATTTTTTTACTTTTTAGTTTTTTTGGAGTCGGTTTTACTTTTTTGTTTAAAAGTTTATTAACTGTAACCCTTTTGGTTACTTTGTGTTTGCTGGTAGCACAGTAGCAGCTTCCGAGGGGGGTCGATGGTAGTAGTATGCGAGCGCATGTGAACTCTTCTGTAACGTTATTGGCTAGTTAATAATCGCCTGCGCCTACGATGCGACAGGCACAATAAGCCCAGCTTTTCGAGGAGGTTGATGGTCGTCGCAAACGCACGAGCTGTCTTCTGTAGATATACTTATGAGCCCTAAGTTTAATTAATTGGCACTTACCTGGCCAGGCACAAGATGCCAGACGTTCCGCGCGACAGGCACAGGAGGCGCAGCTTCTCAAGAGGGTCGGTTGTCGACGAGAGCGCGCGTTCACTCTTCTGCATCAGCTCCTCCTCCACGCGAGACGATGTTGATTGCGGGCGGTGCCATGCTACTGCAAATCCAAGAAATAATTCCCAATAAAAAAACATCATTTACGAAGCATATAAAATTTTGACATGGATTATGGGCATTTTAAAGAAAAACGTGTGGCTCCACCTCACTTTCTGTCTTAAACTATGGAGTTTTTGGGGGAATTCATCAATTTCACAAATAAAGAACCGGCCAAGTGCGTGCCAGTGTCCGGCATGCCACGCGCAATAAAGGGTTCCGTTTCCGTGGTTGCCCGTCACGATAATACGGACTAAGACGACGGCTTTTTGTAGTTTCTTACTATGAACTACTAAACGTTAACTAATGTTGGCAGTTTCGGCGGTTCATAATCATAACGCCCTGCGCTGCGCTCAAGTACGGACCCCGTACCCCGTACGTTGCGGTACCTACTGCCGGTGCAGAAGTCGAGTGCCACCCACTCCAGTGCGTTGTTCGAGCATTAAAATTATCATTAATTTAGGAGTTATTACTATTAAGGATGTTATGATTTTATCATTGCATATTTTTACATGGTTTATAAAAAAATCAGCAAATATCATGTATGGCACATATTACGACAGTTTTTTTTTTAAAAATTATAAGATTTATGTCCAAGAAATATAAAAAAAATTACAGCTAGCTTAAAAAATATTTTCAAGATGATCGGATATACAGTTCTTGAGTTATTACTAAACAAACTGCGCTTCTCAGCAAAAGGACGTAAGTGCCACGAAGATACGCGCGTTTGATAGTGCACTTTTACACATCGTATTTTTTTAGTTCTTGTCAATTGTTTAATTATTATTTCTTTACTAGAAACCGTAGTTATTATTGTTACACTTCTCTGGACATATATTTTTTCTGCATTCCTCTTTGGTTGGTATGCTTATCTCTCTCTCTCTCGTCATTCCCTCATGACTGCGGATCGTGGTCGTCATCGGGTATTTTACCCTAAATATATGGTATGCTTATAATGGTGTTAAAATTTGTTTTCCGTTTATGATATATTTTTGAAGTAGTTCTTAATTAATATTTTCTTGTTTCCGCGATTATTACTCATTTAAGTAAAACAGTTATTGTTCTTAATTGTTATATTTTTTTGTTACTCATTGAAGCAAATTATCTAAATTCTAAATAATGATTTATAATTAAAATTAGTCCCTCATGACATTACGCGTGTTATCTATGCTATTATTTTATTTTTATTTCTGTACAATTGGTGAATATGCATTTGTGTCTATTTATGTTTGTAGTCCTAAAATAGTGTGAAAATTAATGAACACAAATTTTTGCAAAAGAAATAAAACGAATGTGCGTTATTACTGTTTGCTAACGAAATGAATTTACTGTTTACTTTCCCTTCGTAAGAGTTTGGATATATTATTATAATTATTATTTTTATGTATTTTTTGACTACTATTATGATTATGTATAACATCCGCATATATGCTAAAGGAAAATCCTTATAATTATCAATACTGGGCGAGGTGAATCATTTTTGCGAAAATCTCTGCCTCCGCCACCCCCTGCCTAGTCCTGGCGTCTGTGACGTACCTTGCACTGCGTCTTCTCCAGTTTGTCCATTTGACTGCGGTTGACGTTGACACGGCGCAACCCTCGCTCGTGCCCCGTGGTGCTGTTCCCTGGGGTCTCTCGTGAGATCGAGGTAGTGGCGGCAGTGGTGTGTCTGATGGCAATGTGACTACTCGTGCTCGCCTGCATGCTACAAGCGGCGTTTCTTCTGCTGGCGGGGTCGGAGTAGACAATTTTATCGTTACGTTTGTTTTCGTAACCATCTCCTCTCGTCTTGATTTCGGGGTTCAAAGACGCGGCTGCTCCTGTTCCCCCGGGCTTCCTTGAGCGCAAGCCGCACAGAAAAGACGTAGGACGAGAACGAGTCGCGGACGGGGCGAGGGCGCGACTTTAAAATTATATACAAGTAGAAAAAACGGGGTGAGGACGCATCGCCGTCGCGCAATTTTCAGAAATATGTTGTTACTAGCTTCTGCCAGCTACTTCGTCCGCCTTAAATTCGTTTATCGCAGATAACGGTATTTTTCCGGGATAAAAAGTAGCCTATGTCCTTCCCCAGGACTCAAACTATCTCCATACCAAATTTCATCCAAATCGGTTCAGCGATTTAAGCGTGAAGAGGTAACAGACAGACAGAAAGACAGAGACACACTTTCGTATTTATAATATTAAGTATGGATGAAGCAAGCGCGAGCGAGACAGCAGGCATAGCACCCCGCACCTTACTTCCGCTACCCCGCCGCGCCCGAGCGCGTCTTTTCTGTGTTTTGCAGAATGGCGCGACGGGACGAGGTCGCGCCAACGACGCGACCTCGTCCCGTCGCTTCTGTCTGTTTTGTTCTATACATTTTGTATGAAAATTCATTAAAGGGCGCCGTGTCTGCGACGCTTCCTCGTCCTAACGTCTCTTCTGTGTGGTCCGCACCTTGAAGTTAACGCCCCCGCCTTCCACTGTAATGTCGATGCTTGGCATTGCTGTTGTCCATGATTATTGACATCAGTCGTGTCCAAGTAGAGATATTAGACACTTATGTCACCGTATGTTGGGTTTCAAATTTGAGACTGTACGTGTACGGGCCCTCGAGTGGCTGGCTCAGACAGCACGTGTCTAGGAGGCCGGGTATACCCGCCTCTTTCAAGACATTTCTGGGGAGTGGATCCTCTGAGGGATATCGAGATATGGTTGGAAGGTAGTCGGCTGCCTTTCTAATTAGGGGGTTCTTATGGTGGCGAGCATTGTCAAACGTCTAGACGATAATTTGAAAAACCAGACATGGTTGGAATTTCCATGTCCTGGTGTAGGTAGACTTATGTTGGAGACATATACCATGCCATCCCACGCAGGAACCTATTCCGTATGATCTGAAGAGGCTCAGCTTGGAGGCACGTGAGCAAAAGCCATACTTGCATAAGTCATAAAGGGACGGATACAAGTTTTGTAAAGTGCCAACCTATTTCTAAGTGACATTTTACTCCGCTTGTTAGTCATCAGACCAAGCCTGACGAATAGCGCGCAGCCGCGAACGCGCTTAATGTGAGGACGGAAGGTCAGTTTCTTGTCAAGGGTAACGCCAAGATATTTAACCTCGCCCACCCAGGGCATGGGTTGGTTAAAAATCCCAACGGGCTCTAGCCTGCTCGTAATGTGCTTACTAGTAGGATAGAAGATAGCCGCGCTCTTTTCAGGATTGACTTCGATACGCCACCGAGAGAACCATTGGCATAGGCCACTGATTACTTCCTGTGGGTAACGCTGAATAAGAGCAAAATTGCAATGGGTAGATAAAGACACGTGTCGTCCGAAAACAACCCCAGATGTAACTTGAGGGGCCTGGGAATAATGGGAAAGTCGTTTGTGAAGAGGGCGTAGAGTGTGGAGGACAGCACTGAGCCCTGCCGGACGCCAGCGCAGATGGGATGAGGCTTGAACCCGTTACTATCTTGTCAAGGGTCTACGCGTCAGGAAATCCCCAGGTGCGGATGGCGTCTCCAATTGTATCCTAAAGCATCTACCCAAAGCTTTGCTCCTAATTCTTGTCCGCATCTTCTTTCCAGCCGCATGGAAGTGTGTGATTCGCTAGCGTTTGGAGGGAACATACTCGGATCCTCATCCCAAGTGAAATGTCGAAATTGTCGGCCCTTAATAGGTTAGAGGGTGAAAGTGGGGTCTTTTTTTTGTTTATGTGCAATTCTCAGCCAGCATACAATATTACAGGTTTCTAGGAATTCTCGGAAAGTACCTACCATTTACTCTACTACTACCATTTATTCTACTAGGTATCTTTATGAAATGAAATCGTTTAATTCAGGCAACATGTACATGGCCCATACCTATATAAATACCTTATAGACAACATACATATAAATAAAATTGTGACAGTAAACATCTAGGTCAAATTTTAAAAAGCGACGTCACAGTCACAGTGTAGAAAGCATACAGTGGGCCGACGCCTTTGACGTTTGCGTCAATGACAATGAACGACATGTCCCGAGCTATCTAACTATTACGGAGTATGCAGCTCGGGCTCGCCCCACCCGCGTCTCGCCCCTTGCACCCCACACGATTGCTTTGTCTAGACGGCTTCGTCGGATTACTATTGATTTCTAAACTATGCCGATGTGTTCGCATTCGAGGTTTCAGGTAGCCGATTGCGGAAACGCCGTATATACAGTTCAACCCTCCTATAAAAGGGATCGGAGGGAATTTAAAATTAAAGGTTTCTGAATTGCTCTATTCTTTGCATTTATACCCTAGACTTTATGCATAATTTCAGCTTTCTAGGATATCCCTAAATACCATAGAGTTTTTGATGGTGATGAGTGAGTGAGGCCAAATTGTCGTCTTTTAGGTCATCAAATACCTTATCAACAAAAGCTAGATAAATGAAACTTGATGTATTTCATAAGTTCCCTAGCTAGGTATATCTTAATATTTTCTTCTGTTTCCGCGATTATTACTCATTGAAATAAAATGGTCCACCCGTGACCATGGAAAGCTGGAAAGCTTCCGAAACGTCGGGAACTAAAATGAGATAATATACGCGATATAATCCGTTAAATTGTTTTATTTCAATAGGTATATCTTATTCTTATGTTGTGATTTTGGGGTCTCTGGTGTTAGCTGGTGTCAAAATGGTTCGAGAAAAGGTAGGTAATGCCCCGCCTTCTCTTTTGTTCCTCTTGGCAGAGTATACAAAATTTCAGCCACCCAAACTTTAGTTTTTTGTGAAATAAAATAAAAAATATGTTTATTCCTTTTTATTTACTTTTTTTGCTAAACTATTACTTTGCATATTTTATGTATTTACACGATGATGATAACATGACATAAATTGCAAAAAATAGTACCTAAAAAAATTACATTAAATATTTCATTAATTTTGTTTTTAGCAACACCTTCACTTTTTTCCAGGGTTCGAAAATATCCGATATATATAAAGTTTAATATATCGGTACCTTAAAATTCAAAGCACGTATATTTTAGTTATCCACCATTGATTTGTGTGGCGCTTACGCCCTTTGAGTCTAAAGGTATATATCCATTTTGTACGATTTACCTACTTAATAATAAAAAACTGCACTGTCAATTACTTTCTTTGTAAGGAATAAACACGAATAAAAACTTACTCTTCCGTAATGAAATTTTTCTGAAACTACTGACGCCATTAATGCCGGCAGAAGTGTTGCCATTTATGGATTAGACCTTACTAGTAGGGAGTATGTTTTAACTCTACTCCAACGCCATCTACATTTGGGAAATAGAAATATAGTGACAAACGCCAAAAATTACGTAATATAATTGTTTTTAACCATTTTTGTATTGATATATATCATAAAAAAATATTTGATTTATATATCGGATATATAAATCCTCGAACCCTGATTTTTTCATAATAAGAAGCTACAATATACATATTATTTTCTTTAGGGGCTACCCAGAAAATTTCGATAATTTTCACTGTTTTTAAAGTGATATAAAACTTACACTTGGTGCAAACTACGTAAAAATATATAGCTTGGTATTTGGCCTATATTTTTGTCTACTTTAATTATAAATAGTATACAGTTTCATAATAACGACTCAAAAAAAATTGAATGAACTGAGTTCGTTTTGAGTTTACCGGCATAGCCAGAGCGTTCGAAACACTGCTCAGCACTCATTTGTATGATAATGATAACACAGTAACCTCAGCGTAACAACCGTACCTGAGAAGCACTCCTTCAACTCCATAGCAGTTGCAGTGTTATGCTTCTCAGGTCCGGTCAGGACAATATGTCAGGGTAAACACTATCTACACGCAAGTATCTAAACATATAATGTTTTGAAACCGACGCTGCGCGACTAATATTACTACGCAGTTTCATAATCTGCGACGCAAAAATCTAGAAAGAACTATTTGAATTCGTCTTGAGTTTACCGGCATACCCAGTTTACATGAAACACTGCCCAGCACTCATTTTTATGATAATGATAACACAGTAACCTCAGCCTAAACACTATCTACACGCAAGTATCAAAACATATAAATGTTTTGAAACCGACGCTGCGCAACGCGCAACTAATACTACGTAGGTACGCAGTTTCATAATCACGACGCAAAAAACGTAGAAAGCACTGTTTGAATTGGTTTTCAGTTTACCGGCATACCCAGTGTATATGAAACACTGGTCAGCACTCATTTGTATGATAACACAGTAACCTCAGCCTAACATATCTCAGCCTAAACACTATCTACACGCAAGTATCAAAACATATGTTTTGAAACCGATGTTGCGCAACTAATACACGTACGCAGTTTCATAATCACGACGCAAAAAACGTAGAATGAACTTTTCAATTGGTTTTGAGTTTACCGGCATACCCAGTGTACATGAAACACTGGTCAGCACTCATTTGTATGATAATAACACAGTAACCACAGCGTTAACACTATCTACACGCAAGTATCAAAACATATGTTTTGAAACAGATGCTGCGCAACTAATACTACGTACGCAGTTTCATATTCACGACGCGACGCAAAAAACCTAGAAAGAACTGTTTCAATTGGTTTTGAGTTTACCGGCATACCCAGTATACATGAAACACTGCCCAGCACTCATTTGTATGATAACACAGAAACCTCAGCCTAACAATATCTAAACATAGTGTTTTGAAAACCGATGCTGCGCAACTAATTCTACGCAGTTTCATAATCACGACGCAAAAAGCCTACAAAAAACTTACTGTTTGAATTCGTTTTGAGTTTACCGGCATAGCCGGCGTACATGAAACACTGCTCAACACTCATCTGTATGATAACACAGTAACCTCAGCGTAAAATATCTCAGGGAAAACACTTCCTAAGAACTGTCGGACAGTAAACACGTCGTATAAGCGTCGAAGCCTTTGGCCAACTGGCTGAATGGAAAAGTAGGTTAGGGGATCCAAGTCGTAGTTACAAACACGCCATTCCGCCAACAACAACGCACTGGGTGTGGGTATCAGTGTTGCCACTGTTGCCAGCACTGGAATTCGATTCGGTACGTTCTCAGTTTTAAAAAGATCCGAAAACAATCGCGAAGATCCGCAACATATATTTTTATGATTTTCCCATATATTTGAGTTTGAAAAATATTAAATATTTCCTTAATAGCTTGAATCAACCTTGAAAAGAAGTTTTAAAAGCATAATAATGTATACTGAAAAATTGATAAGGCATCATCAAAAAAAAAAGTGGTTGTCTGTAAAGTCGGTTTACCAATGATAATTTTACGTGATAACGTGGAAGAGAGATAAATGCGTCACGGGCCGAACGCTCAGGCCGATCATGCCCCTCTGTCGCTTGTTCCGCGCTCTCGCTTGCACCACGCTCGGCTCAGGCGGAACGTGATAGTGAGCGGAACGTGTCAATTTCAAGACAATTTCAATGACAAAACATTAACTAACGTGATAACGTCTTATAAATCGATGATGACTCATGAGTGTGACTTATTGTCACGTTCCGCCTGAGCCGAGCGTGCAAGTGGGAGCGCGAAACAAGCTATAGTTCTCTATAGCTTGTTTAAAAGTAAGTCTTTTTTATAAGTAGAATGTTTATAATTATTATGAAGAGATGACTCAGAAACTGCATAATAAGTATAAACATTCTACTCAAAATACTAACGTGTGGAATACTTAATGTAGGTTTTGAACTCCATTATATATTACCTTCAAATTATCAATAACGTTTGAATATATCATTATACAGGCTGGTCCAAAGAGTGACGTTAAAATAAAAATATTGAATGCCTCACATCCGGGGCTATCCAAATATACCCCATGTATGTTAGCCTATTTTTTGTAGTTTTCGAGTTATTAATTTTTTAAAGATTTTTTTAAGAATTTTTTGGCCGAGCAGTTTACTTCGTATCTCGGAATCGATACTGAGATACGACGTCCCTTCGTGCGCGAGTCCGACTACCACGCTTACCACATTCAGCGTGTCCAGCAGCTTCATGAAGCAGACTATCCTTTAGACTAACTTCACCGCGCGCTTGCGACCGGCAACAACATGAAAATTGGCGCCTTTTCTAGTAGGCAGTCTGATTGGCGTGCTATCTCTGTCACACGCTATACCACGAACATTCTACCTTGGTACGTTTGAAATGGGAATCCAGCAAATTATTTTTGTATTATTCTGAAAGTTTAGGGGTTGGCCAAGTTTTTAAAATTACGTTCGTTCTTTGAAATTGGCTTTTTAGTTGTTTTTTTTAATTACAAAATTGAACTCCGATTTGCTCAAAGGTAAAACTTTCACTTTCGGTCATTTTTATTATAACTTGCGTCTAGTTTAGGAAGCTGATTATTTTATGTGTAAAAGAACAATTAGTAAGGATCGTGTTACAAAAAAAAAAACGTAGACAAAACATAACCACGAAAAATTACATGATGTAAAATGTTCGGCCAAAAAATTCTTAAAAAAATCTAAAAAATTTTAATTCGAAAATTACAAAAAATCGGCTAACATACATGGGGTATAATCGGATAGCCCCGGATGAGAGGCATTACATTTTTTTTTAGACGTCTCTCTTTGGACCATCTTGTATAAAACTATTTTAGTTTGGAATTCAAACGTACCATCAACAAAAACGAATATTGTAATTGAAATCGAAAGTACCGCAAGTTATAATGTTTTTAAATCGGCTGGTATCACCAAAATGATTGCAATGCGGCCAAATTGTGAACACGTTTCTAAAAGTGCTGACGGCTTACCATAAACAACCTACGTAATTTAGGCGGATATATCGTTAGGCACAAGCACCACAGACTAATAAGAAATACTACATAAATTCCATGTAAAGGGACAGGGACATATAAAGCTTGATTCACATTTGTCTGACGTGTTGTGTCGTGACGCGTTAGAACAATAATGTCTGACTCTGTGTCAGACAAATGTGACCGTGACTATATTAAATATATGAAACCGATTATTGAGGGGTTACTCAGAAACTTAAAATTCGAAGTTTGTAACATGCCGTCCCTCTCACTCTCATGTTAAGCTGTATTTGAGTGGGCGGGATGGCGCCATACGAACTTCGTTTTCGGATTTCGCAGTAGTCCCTCTGTTCTGACGCGTCACGATACAACACGACAGACAAACGTGAATGCGGCTTTAGATAGATGGTTTGGTATGGTAGTAACTCTTTTTTTGAAATGCGCATAGGAACATGAGTAGGTAGTGTTTGACTAGCGAGTGGTGTCATAAAAGGGAGCTATTTCGAAGTTGCAAATTTGAATTTCGTAGGTAAGTAAATATTGCGTGGAGAGCGAGAATGACGGCAGAACCCAATACCAATTTCGAATTTCGGAGTAATCGCTAAGGATTTTACTATAATTATTTATACGGCAACGATTATACCTATCATACAAGCCCTGTATCACATTAATAGGCATTTCCTGTTACCAGAAGGGTTACTCCGAAATTCGAAGTTCGTAACGTGCCGTCCCTCTCGCTCTCATGTTAAGCTGTATTTGAGGGAGCCGGATGGCGCCATACGAACCTCGGTTTTCGGGTTTCGGAGTAGCGTCTCTGCGTGCGACTTTTGAAATATACGGCTTTTTTCTTATAGCAAGATTCACTGGTCAGACGTGATCATGTGAATCATAGCCATTAGCCATAAACCTTCCTATCTACAGATTTCATACAGATTATAGATCTCTTTCAGATTTTGTACAGCTAGATATTTCACAACAGATTAAGACGTTATATACATAACACATATGGCATCACTAATATGTAAACATAATATCATTCTTATGAAATTTATCAATAGATTTAAATTATAAAAAAGTCAAATGTGATATGTCTCTGGTTTAATTTCATGAATTACCATCAGTAATTAATTAATAATCCCAAAATTTAAGTCAGTAACTGCACGGTTTCGCCTACCATTGTTGGATAGTACAAAGCACCATTATTGGAACTAGTGACTAGTGACACACTCGTATATCGCTAGCTCCATCGCTGGGGACACAATGTTATTTTTTTAGCTGTGACACACAGTTGTTTACAAATACCAATAGGAAAAATACTGACTACTTAGGTATTTCGATTCACGATCATGACTATATTGCTCGCATATATTCAGGCTGATCCAAATAGAGCGAGCCAATATTTTTTTTATAGATTTCTCGCACTTAATGTGTATCCGGAAATACCCTATGCATATTTATTTCACAACGATATTTCATAATTAAGAAGTTATGTTTTTTAAGGTGTTATTTCGAAATTTGATAACTTAATCATGATTCACTACACATACTTGGTAGGAACTCCTGAGGATGACTAGAAGTGCATTTTTAGCGGTTTGAAGCTATTCCTAAAGTACTGAAAGCAAAAATACTCTTTATGCAAAATATATACATTGCGCCGGGAAAAAGTCTGCTTCTACCACCAGCGTGGAGGCCAAAATTGGAGCGATTGCAGAGGCCGATCCGATGACAAACTTCGTAGCTGCAATATAAAGCATATTGAAGACATCATAGTCACAATGCGAAGTATTTTGCAATTTAAAATTTTAGGTACTATTCTGATAATACTTAAATAAAAAATAAAATAATCCAATGAATTTAAATAAATATTAATTATAATATAAACAACGCTTGTTTTTATATAAGAGCTTATTTAGCGTCCTTGTCCTTGAGGGTACCGTCCAATTATACAACAGTAATAAGGTGAACTTGATTTAGTTAATGTATCAGTAGTTAGTACCTACCTACCAGTGACATTTATTTGGCGAGCAAGTGGTACAGTCAGTTTCGGCTGGTATTACGGTGATGATGATGAAATTCGTAGATGTGATATTTAGATTACAGGTTCTCTCGTCGTGTTACGATGCTGTTACGTAGGTAGGTACGGCGGTGAAGGAAAGTAAAATTCGTACCTATTGTTATGGAACGCATCTTAGTTTACTCCAGTACAGTCACCAGCATTAACATATGCCACAACAGAGCGCGCATAAATATCTGACAGGGCTCAATTTCTAAATCAAATCAATCAAATCAAATTGTCTTTATTTGCAAGAATAGGGTTACAGGGTCTTAAGTCTACAATTGTACATGCGTATTCAACCTGCATGCAGGTGTGCAAATTATATTACATGTCATCAAATCATTAATATCAAATCAAAGTAAATCAAATTAGATACAATTAAAAATGTTAAATACTGTTGCTTATGCTGTACTCCCATTATGTCATGATAGATATTCCTTAATACTGTAAAAACAATTTTGTTGCGGCCATTTCGTGAATTTACGTTTAAATACAAATTTATTTTCTAATTTAATTTCATCAGGCAAATTATTATAAATGAGTGTACACATATTATAACTATTCTTCTTATATATGGAAGTGTGACAGGGAGGCTGATACAATAGGTTCCTATATTGAGCTCTTGTATGTCTATCATTGGTATTGGAACGAAGAGTAAAGTAGTGTGGATTATCCTTGACAAATAGACACGCACTTTTTATGTATAGACACGGAAGCGAAAGTAAATTAAACTTAGTAAACAAAGGTTTACAGCTTTCAAGATACCAAGCATTATCTAGAGCACGAGCACACCTTTTTTGGAGTCTGAAGGCTCTCTCATTGTCTGCAGAATTACCCCACAGCAAGAACCCATAGCTTAATACAGAGGACACATAGCCATGATAGGGCCTAGGCTCTAGGGCCGTTACTTGTCAGATATTTTCGCGCGCTTTGTTATATTGATGCTGGTGACTGTACTAGTGTACAGTAATACGGTGAACGTGATTTAGTTAATGTATCAGTAGTTACCTACCTACCAATGACATTTGTTTGGCGACCAAGTGGTACAGTCATTACCTACCATTAATATCTGCCACAACAAAGCGCGCATAAATAAGGTGGGTGGACCATGGAAGGCCATGATCCTTTGAAGGACAAGTCTGAAAAAGTCATAGATATTGTCGTGTGATGACAAATTCCTTCCACTGACACTAAGCTCCATCAAACTTAAGGATACAGACGCGGCGGCGAGTCGCTTAAAATTGTAATTCGCGCGCACAGCAAAAGGATTTTATTTTTTTTGGAAATGTAAATAACCTATTATTATCTTATTTTTTTAAACTGTTAATATTTCATATAAGGATTTGTTATCGTACTAAAGAAAGAAATAATAATTTTGCTTCGATTTCAGTTAAAATATCGGTACCTAGTATTCCTATGAAAGCCGGTGGTTCCTTATAAGGCCAATCAAAAATTTGACGGTTGGCCTTATTAGGGTACATGGGCCTTATTAGGAACATTTACATGTAAATATGAACGCTTAGTTTTTAGTTCAAATACGTACCGGGAAAGTTGAAACAATGTTTTATGTTTAAAATATTATTATTGATAAGGTTATTCAACTTTTAAACTCAGACTGAATACAGATTGGCCTTACAAAGATGGACCCAAAAGAGAGCGATTTATACGTCTTTTTTTTAAATTATTTTATCCTAAAACGCATTGCCAACTTATTTGTCATCGATATAATGCTCATTACTATAATTTTTAAATAATTTCGATTAATTTATTCTTAATTATACGTTGGTGTTAAAGGAATGTTCGTTGAGTTTTTTTAAGAAGATTACAATATGTTAAGCATTTAATGTTTCGTATAAATGAGAGCTTTATATGTAGTTTTAGTAAAAGCGGATATTTTGATTATTACAACTCTAGTTTTAACTCGAACGACTGATTTATAATATTGGTCTTGTATGGAGCCCTGTTCCTTGCAAGACCGTTTGGAAGAGCTTATTATAAGTTAAGTTTAATAAATAGTGAATGCATCTAGGATAAAAAAAAGTAATTTATATGTTACACAATAAAACAAAGTGTTATTTAATACGTTGTTTCTCTCATTTATCCAGTAATGACCGAATCAAAACTGTTTATTCGTTACAGTGGCCTTCCATGGTCCCCCACCTTATTTGATAGGACTCTATTTACTAGGGCCGTTAGGACTTGTCAGATATTTTCGCACGCTTTGTTATATTTCGCAGATATTGATGCTGGTGACTTTACTGTAGTAATAAGGGACTTAAAACGTTCAAACTAAGATGCGTTACGAAACAAAAGTTACAGATTTTAGTTTCCTTCACCACCGTACTACCTACGTAGAACCATCGTAACACGACGAGAGAACCTGTTTCTGTAATCTAAATATCACATCTACGAATTTCATCATCATCATCGTAATACCCAAAGACGTTGAATCGCACCTTACGGCTACCAGCCGAAATACGTCCTCTGCTGTGCAATGTAAAGGCTTCCCCTCAAGAAACTTCCAACGGCCATATCAGTTCTACAAGCAATGTGCCCCCTCCCACAACCAACACCCACTCTCTCTGAGCTATGAGTCGACGACCTTGGCTTGGTTCTCTTGCGGTTCGACGACTTTGCCCGAAAAAATCGGGTACGCAACCTATTCTTTTAAGTCTTGACCACAATTTCATTTCGACCGTTTACAAAATAATTTACAACGATAAAATAATCCATACTAATATTATAACTGCGATAGTGTGTCTGTATGTCTGTTACGTCTTCACGTTTAAACCGCTGAACCGATTTGGATGAAATTTGGTATGGAAATAGTTTGAGTCCCGAGAAAGGACATAAGCTACTTTTTATCCCGGAAAAATACCCTTATCCACGATAAACGAATTTAAGGCGGACGTAGCCGCGGGCAGAAGTTAGTGTATAATAAAACAAATTAGATAATATTATTTTAAATATTTAATTAGGAAACAACGCAACGTATTGTTAATTTCACAAAATAAATTAATTTTACATTGAAGATTATTCAATAAACTATAGTGACCGCGTGCTCAACATCCAAAGCGTTTCGAAAAAATCAAAAATGCGTGTATGTGCTGACTTGCTCGCCGAAATAACTTGAGTTTTGGCAAGCTTACACTCCGAAATTCGATAAAGGAAGCTCAAATCATGCCGATCCCATCAATTAATTGATTTCATTTATGTAACAGATGAAAGAAAGGGACGGCGTGCAAACTTCGAATTTCGAATTTGGAGGAGCATTCTGGTGCCACTCTAGAGCTTGTAGGCCTGACGCATCATGAGGTCGAAGTAGCAGTCGTTGTCGATGGACACGCTGATGCCACTGTAGTAGTTCATGAACTCTTCGAGCGTCACCTGAGAAAAGATAAAATAAATGAATAAAATCATTTTCGACTAAGGTCAGACACCGGGTAAGAAAGTATCGCTTAAATTTACGCTTCTTATGTTATTTTCCGTAAATGTTAAGCCATACAAACCTACTTACGTTATTACTCTCTCTCTCTCTCTCTCTCTTAAGTACCACAAACATAAGTTACAGCGATGTACCTGCGCAGAAAGCATTTTTAACACGCTTTTATTAGGTCGACCTGTATGTAACTATGTAATGGAATCTAAGGTAACTAATTTAACCATCTTCCAAGGATCGTAGTGTCATGAAAATTAGCAGCTGTATGTAGTTCTGATGACAATACAATAATATGGTAATGTCGAACTGATCTGATGATGGAGCCGGAAGATATGAACTGGAACTTCATGATGGAACATCGTATCATAGCTATGTTTGGGTTTGTTACAAGTCTTGTAAAGCGTGTTTTTTAAACTATTAATTTATTTGAAATCAGATTAATCAGCATAAGGCAGTGCGTTTGCGCGGGTACAACCATCAACGCCCATTGGCCAAAATTTTGCGGCAGCTCCGGCGCCCGCCATTTTGCCTAGCGTCGCGTAAGTCGCCATGAGCGTACGAATAGTGCAACAAGGTCTTTATTGAAATGGTCACATGTTCGGTTTCATTCGGTACTTGTTAGCACTCATCGGCGTGACCGAAGATTGCCGATCTAACTTATATTCGTGGTACTACTTACTGTACGCCCGTTTCTCAAAAGCTTCTAACTTGTATAACAAGCGGAAGTCGCTTTTTAATACATATTGTTGGAAAGAGTTTTTCGCTTGTATTGTAATATATTTTGTGAATCGGGCCCCAGGTGTCAGATCTTAGTCGAGCTCACCTTACTAGATTTTCCACAAACCGAACTAATCAAAACACTCCAGCGTCTATCCATCTATATCTACATCCATACCTAAATAATTTTATATCAATTATAGGTATGGGCAACAGAGGGGTTACTCCGAAACTCTAAAATCGAAGTTCGTAACGTGCTGTCCCTCTCGCACTAATGTTAGGCTGTATTTGAGTGAGCAGGCTGGCGCCATCGAACTTCGTTTTTCGGTCTTCGGAGTAGCCCATCAAAAGTTGTGGTCGTGAACTTCATGTCATGTATTGACACTACTCTGTAGAAGATTTTAGTGATGAAATGTATTCTGACATATGATTGATAAGTTTAGCAGACATCAATTGCATTCTTTTTATGACATTTAAAAATTACTTGAGTACTTTTAGCTTTAGTTGTGATGAAATGATTTTATGTAACTTCTTTTATTACATTAAATTTTAGATTTGACATGTTTAAATATTTAGATTATGATTATTTATTTAACATTATATACAATTTTTGGTTTGACATGTTTAAATATTTAGATTATTATTATTTATTTAACATTACATACAATTTTAGGTTTGACATGTTTTAAATATTTAGCGACATATGTTAAAATCATGTATTTATTATTACTTTTATTTTTGTGTCTAATTTTCAAACACAATGTATATTGTTCTTGAATAAACGGAACTGACAGCGAAATTAAAAGTGTTATTTTTCGCACCGATAGCAAATTCAACAGCAAACTGCACAATCAACTGACAGTTTCCTCAAATGTATTTTCAAAGATTTTCTTAATCCAAATTTTCAATTTCAATGTTGTAAACGAACAATTTATTATATTTTTAGTTAGTTAATTTCAATGAGTAGGTGAAAACCACGGAGAATAATATATTTATTTATATTATTGCTAATCTCTCGAATAGACTGAGTTCTGCAGCTTTTGCAGTAAGTAAGATTCGTCAATTAACAGACGTGATAACGGCTCGATTAGTGTATTTCAGTTATTTCCACAGTATTATGTCGTATGGCATCCTACTATGGGGCAGTGCTTCCGACATTTATACTATATTTTTTCTGCAGAAGCGGGCTGTTCGTGCGATATATAAAATGAACTATAGAGACTCGCTTAGATATAAGTTTAAGGACATTAATATAATGACAGTGCATTGTCAATACATTTATGAGAATATTATGTATGTACATAAAAATATTACCCACTTTAAGAAAAACTGTGATATACATAATATTAATACTAGAAATAATCATAAGCTCGCAGTGCCTGCTACTAGGCTCCATAAAATAAAGAGATCATTCATGGGTAACTGTGTGAGATTTTATAATAAACTTCCTAGCAGCATAACTGAGTTGTCTATTGGTAAATTCAAAAATATTGTGAAACGAAAATTATTTTCTAAAGCTTATTATAGTACACAAGACTACATGAATTATGAAGCCGCGTGGGATTAATGTAAATTATAGCGTCATGTAGGTATATATGAATAATTATTTTAACGAATACCTAAGGTATTATTATTATTTTAATCTTGATTGTTTTATATACTCTGACATTTAGAATTTTATTCTAGACACATTCTAGATTGTTTATTTTTTATTGACAATCCTTTTGGGATTTATCTTATAGATTTTAATTTTTTAAATGATGATTTTATCAATAATATTACACTTAAGTTAAATGAGCTGATTAGGTTTTTCTGGGTTTCCCTAGTCCTTGCAGCAAATGTTGGATCATATTGTATTTCTCCCAGCCAACATTCACTCTCATGTAACTGACATTTCGAAAGTGCTTGTAACTAGGCCTACTTGAATAAAGAATATTTTGATTTGATTTGATTAGATTTATTACCTACTTATACTTTTCGAAAATATACGCAATCAGTTCAGTCGCATACATCAATCTCATTCATTAATTAATTCCTACATTTTTGCTATAATCTATGCAGCTGTGTGTGTTCTACATTGGTTTTAAAAAATGGAAACAACCCTATTGTTACTGTACTATGTTTCTATGTTTAATTATAACATCTTTCCATATGTAGTTTAAAAGCTATATCGGATATCCCCTTGCGGTTGGGACTCCATCCAAAATATAGCAATTGGTAGTCCTCTCGTTTTAATAGTCCTTGGCTATACCAACCTTTCCATCAACAGTGCCCTCGCTCTCAAAGTTAGCTAGGAATTTGTTCAAAATCACATCTTCTGTTTCTTCACCGCTCTTGTACCTATAATTGAAAAGAATCCTCATTAACAAAATAAAAAATAGTATAAAATATAGTCGACAACTATGTATGTAGGTGTAGTAGGTACATCATACTGTATCCTATCCTATTGTGTATTTGAACTTGTCACAGCATGTTTTTTTGTAAGGAGATAAGGTCTTTCCTTCTAAGTTTATCTGTATAGTTTTTATCTCGAAGAAACAAGCAAGGACTAGAATCCAGTGATGCATAACACTCATTCGTTTTAATTTTCGACAATTTGCGTCATTTAAGTACTTTAATGTAAAATGACTGAGTCTTATTAATGAGAGCTCTAATTTTGAGTCGTGATTTAGAGTAAAGTTATTTTAATAGGAGTTAAACGACGGATTCTCTTTCACCACTACAAGAATTAGAGTTCCATTAAATGAATTCTAATGGCCCCTCTACACGATCGCCGATCATCAGCGAGCAGGCGGGACGCAGTAATACGTTAGAATGAGATGGAAATATATGGTACTCTTTCTAACGAATAACCGCGTCCTACTTGCTCGCGGATGATCGGCGATCGTGTAGAGGGGCCGTAAAATATTATAGCCTACTTAGAGGTGGGCAATAGACTATTATGCAATTTCGTTGTTTTTTACTTCAGCGTAGGTGGGATAAAATATCCTTTCTCAGCCCAGAATTGGTTGAGAAATGCACCCTGTAGAGGAGAACAGACATCCGCCACACAGACAGACATACGAAAGCATTTTTGCCCCAGCTGAAATGGAGACGCTTCGCTCGCTACCATATCGCTCGGTTAGTAAGTATACCTCGGGTTTGCGTTGACCGAGTAGACTCCGCGAAGATCCGCGGTGGCGATGATGCCATCTCCAGTCTTGTCCAGCTTCCTAAACGCTTGCTCCACTATAGCACGCCGGCCGTCAGACATCGGAGGCTGGAGAAAGCAAAATTATAATACAGGATGGCACTTATAAATGGGTTAGCAAGGGCAGCTATTATTGGAGAGCTTACACCAGTTGAAAGATAATGAGATATAGGTTCAAGCGGGTAACTGAGATCACTTAACCGCTGGTGTATCAGCGGCCCTTAAATACGCTTGAAATCGGAGCACATGAAAGCAGCTCGAACACAGAGGCATGGAGAGCTTTCATTGACACAACCATCAACAATCATGAATATTCAGCTTCAGCTACTCTCGTTTTGCGCTGGATACCTGTGTTCGAAATACATAATTCTCACATGGCTCGCTCCATCACTCTCTTTATGTAGGTGAACCATCACGTTGCTGAACCACAAGTTACGACAGACAAGACCCATTGGTTAAACACCTTGGTCTTCTGATTTTGTAATACTAGAAGATTGAAATTTTAAATACTTACGCGAAGCTGTTTAATAAATTCATCGACACTGATAGACCCGCTGTTGTCTGTGTCAAACTGGGCGAACAGTTTTTCTATATCCTGGAAAATAATGAAATCACAATTAATTCAAGAATTGTTTAAATCTGAGAACATTACCTAATACTAATAGTTTAATTTACACAAACTAAACCTTTTGTTTTCATACCATATTTATTTTAATATTCAGAAGATGATACCTCATCGCTGATATCCAGTCCAGTATCCTTGACGCCTGTGAAAAACTCTTCCTTGTTAAGTTGCTTGCTTCCGTCATCATCCATTCTTCGGAAAATCCTGTGACAATACATATTATTGTTTTTTTGTTTTTATTGTCCCTCATTCTCTTATTGGTCATGAGCTAACCATTTCTGAGGTGGTGAATTTGCGGAGATATTATTGACTACTTTCAAATAGGCACGACCTGTTCGAGTTTGTGGGCCGCTACTATTGTCATCGAGATTGCGTGTGCAATCTTTTGTATACCTGCCTATCTAAACCTTAATGTATGCCAGTTAGAACTTGGCTGCCCAAGATCCTGATGACAAACGTGGCATTATTTTGTTAATGAGATCCGGTGCCTACCTTCCAGCTCCACCATCAAATCAGTTTGATGTGGTACCATCAGTGGTACTTATCAGGAACATTTAAGTTTGTAATGTTATCTACTGTTTCCGCGATTATCGCTCATCTAAATAAAACAATTTAAACGGATTATATCGCGTTTATTATGTCATTACAGTGATTCCGGTATTATTATAATATAGGCGATACAATCCGTTTAAATTGATTTATTTAAGTTTGTGACTACGGGATTGCTTAACTAACTTATTTGAGATATCTTATCGCCGATGACTAGTTCTGATGGCATTCTGTAGTATTCTTCACCATTGATTTGTTTCTTAAAATACCGAATCGCTATATTTGAGGAGTTCCTTCGATACCTCATGGATCCCATCATGAGATTTTCTCCAAAATTATATGAGGAGACTAACTACTAGGACGATAGACGACTAGGAGATAACAACCTTTCAAACAAAAAATAATAAATCGGCCTATTAGTCTGCGAGTAATTGGTGAACATACATTTAAAAAATCGGACTACTCGCTTGCATAGGCTTAGGGGTCGATGGTAGAAGCAAGCGCATGTCAAATCATCTATATAACTCCTATCGTTAGCTAGTTGAGAATCGCCTGCCCAAGGCCACGGTTCCAGATGGCGTGCAACAGGCACAAGCGCAGCTTCTCATGGGGGTTGGTGATCGTAGCACACGCACGTGTAGTCTTCAGTCTTCCCTAATGGTAAAAAATTGGTACTCACCTGGCCAGGCCCATGATACCAGACGCTCCGCGCGACAGGCATAGTAGGCGCAACTTCTCAAGAGGGTCGGTTGTAGACGAGAGCGCGCGTGCACTCTTCTGCATCAGTTCCTCCTCCACGCGAGATGATGTTGATTGCGGACGGTGCCATGCTACTGCAGAACCCAGAAAGTTACCGATTTAAAAATAAAAACGACTTAAAAATGCACTGTAACATAAAAAATAACTGTATTTTTTCGTTTTTTCAGTTAGCTTGTAGTAACCTTTTTTTGAACGCAATATATAATACTCCAAAATAACATGATTGTATAGATTGAGTTGAAATAAGGATACTTGTATTGTAAGTAATTGAAGAAACAAATTGTGCAGTTATTTACTGCTTAGTGATGGTTGTTTTTGGGAGTAGGTTTTTTTTTGTTTGATACTAATTTTATTTCAGGCTTTTAATTCAATGTTACGTAAGGGTCAATTTCAGAGTGTTTCAACCGCACTCATTAGTGTCACCGCATTAATGGTGCCGAGCCTTCTATTACAAATTCAAATGAGATACTATACCTCCTGTGTAGAGGTACTGTATACCTCTACACAATATCTTAAAATGCCATTCGAATCCGTAATAGAAGGCACCTTTAATGCGGTGACACTAATGAGTGCGGTTCCTGACGACACAAACAAGCCCAAACAAAGGACAGATACGTTAATTTTATTATGGAGACCCGGTTGCTTATTTCAGGCACAATCGTCTTTACTACACGCTACACCCATAAAAAGCTAGAAAACTGTACCAATGAAAAAAACTAATGGCAATATTATTATAGTTGACATTCAGCCGGGAACCATGTTTTCTCAAAAATGCTATGTAATGTTCGAAAATCTTCAGTATGTATATTTTTTATAAGTAATAAAGACTATTCTTATTCTTATCAATTCAGTGATTCAGTATTTGTGGAGTAATTAAGCAATGCTAGTAGTGTTTCTAGGCTTTATTTGTTCACTGCACTTGGCATAGCTTGGAAATACATTTCCATGTAAAAATTTTTCCTACCAAGAACAATTTGGTATGTGTTTGGTGATGTTCTAGACCCTGGTGACATTATAAATATAGTTAAAGCTGCATAATTTACTAAGGCTTATCAAATCTTGAGGTTTTCACATAAAGGGCATAACTACTTACTTATTATTGCTAATTAATGGTGGCATCTGACTAACAGAAAAATGATTTAATATAATAGTTTTAAACATATTATTGTCTGACACCCATAACACAAGCCTTATGGCACTTATCATGGGACTAGTTCGATTAGTGCAAAATGGTCCTGTAATATTTATTTATTTATGCAAGAACCAATGGACTCTTATTATTTATAGGACTGTAAATATAACGGCAAATAGGAATGAGGACTCTTGTAAGGCTTATAATATATAAGGCTTGCTTTTGAGACAAGCCCCGGCACCAACTAGTAATGAAATAAAAACATATGCAGCCATCTGAACCTGCAAAACCTTATATAATTGAGAGAAATAAAATGTATCACTAAGTAAGTTGTGAGCAAAAACCTAGAATAATACTCCATGAAAATGTAACATAATACAATACAGTTCCTACCTAAAACTATTGTTAGGAGCAGAGTTAACCTCGATACGTGAACAAATCAATAGCGGCCCGGACGACGTAGAAAAGTAAGTTCGAATCCAGTCCATTAAAATAACAATGAAACTAATTAACAGCAGTGCCGTAGCGGAAATTAAGGGACATTCTCTACACGCAAGTATCTAACTAAACATAGAATTGTTTTGAAACCGATGCTTACTAACACAAAAAGAAACGAATACTAAGCGTTTTTAAGGTATAAATCCTATAAAGAACTTACTGTTTGAATTGGTTTTGAGTTTACCGGCATACCCAGCGTACGTGAAACACTGCTCAACACTCATTTGTAAGATACCACACTAACCTAATATCTCAGCGTACACTTCCTAGGAACTTTCTGACAGTAAATCTAAATACGTCTCGTGGGCGTCGAAGCCTTTGGCCAACTGACTGAAAAATTAACCCCAAGTTGTATCCACAAACACGCTAAGATCATCTGACTACAGGAGCTGCTAAAATATCCTGACTACTGACTACCTTTCTTTAGGCAACTAAAGGCGCTCACGCTTCTCATTAAAGGCGTTACATACCAATGAACGAAAATATCCCAAAAAAAGTATCACTAGCAAAATTCAATTCAACTGTCAAAAGTGATTGAACATTTCTTTATCGACTTTTCCGACTATCGATACTTTATGATCGACTTTAAAAATGCGACTTCAAACTGACAGTATCGATTCTCTCCAGCGTGAAATTACACCAGTAACAGAACTTACAGAAGCTGACTTCCCCAATTTTCGTTTGAACGGAATAAATAAGGCGACTATAAAAGCGATTTAAATAAGCCAGAATCGAAAATTTTAAACAACACTATTAGAATGTTGTATCTAATGATTATTTAATTTCAGCCAAGTAACGAAGTAAAATGAATAAACTTACATAATATTTACACATTTAAATAGAACATTTATTATTTGAATATCGATATCGATATAAATTATCGAGGGTAGTAGGTAGTTTACGTCAAAATTAGTTCTATGGGACACTCGCTGCCTGCTGGGGGGCTTCAAATTCGTACTCAAAATTTGCTGTCAAATGAATTGGAAAGCCTACGCAACCCAGCAACAAATTTAACGTGTTGCGAAAAACCTGTCAAAAGTGTATTTCGTCCAAAGAGAAAAGCAATCGAGAAATAGATAAGAATGTACTTATCCACATCCTTCGATTATGTAGCAATATGCATGCAGCTTAAAAATGTTTTGATAAAATTATAAAATACCTAAATAGAAAATAGATTTTTTTTTACTTTTTGCTACCCAATAATAAATAAGTTTCATACACCACTTCTACCTTCGCAGGATGTTTATCTATCTCTTCCCCTCCAGTTTATTCTTGGACAATATACATGGCTGAAAAGTCTGCGATAATAATACTCTTGATATACAACCTAGTTGACCACGTCGGGTGCATTCGTACAATATGAATTTACCTACATCTGGAACTGTACGGAGGTACCTACCCCAAGACCCTAACCCGAATAATCTATAACATAAATAAAAATAACAAAAACATAAAAATTTGAAGATCGGCTTGTAAGTGATAACAAAAGTACCTAGGTATTTTTACCAATTAAGATTACTATATAGAGTCTAGACGCAAACGATAATCGATAAACATATGCTACTCGGCTTTGCGAAAACACATAATAGTTATTTGTGCTACAATACCTACAACTTTACACCTCAGCAAACTTCGTCCGCGGAGGAAAAATCATAACCTTTTTTTTTCTTCAGCGTATCCGGGTAAAAAGTATCCTATAACCATCTGGAGATACCTAAAATAGTTGAAATCCGTTTAGCCGATTTCGCGTGATGAAGCCGCAAAAAAAGACACATACAAACGTACAAATAATAAATATATTTCCATTCAGTGACCTCCAAATAGTCCGTTACCGTTACAATCATTTTTTTAAATATCTTTATAATAGTATAGATAATGTAATAATTGTTCTTTCAACCATTCACATGCATGCTTTTTAGGGTTCCGTACCCAAAGTCCGTGTGTCTGTCTGTCTGTCCGCCTGTCACCAGGCTGTATCTCATGAACCGTGATAGCTAGGCAGTTGAAATTTTCACAGATGATGTATTTCTGTTGCCGCTTTAACAACAAATACTAAAAACAGAATATAATAAATATTTAAGGGGGACTCCCATACAACAAACGTGATTTTTTGCCGCTTTTGGTGGCCACTAGGCTGTATCTCATGGACCGTGATAGCTAGGCAGTTGAAATTTTTATAGATGATATATTTCTGATGCCGCTATAACAAAAAATACTAAAAACAGAATAGTTTTATATCTGTCTGTCTATGTCAGTAAAACCAATATAAAATGATCGAACACCGCGTACATTTGCTTAGGAGTAGGGCTCTGCTAACAATATGGATTTTCATAGATACGGCCGTCTGTAGCGTATATTTTGTACGGAAACCTCGGTGCGCGAGTCCGACTCGCATTTGGCCGGTTTTATCATTATGACAGAAATCAATATTAATAGTGTGACAGATGCAGTAAATAATAACAATTTGATTTCCTCTATTTTTTAAAAGAGCATCCACTATCCCATCTACTAAAAGTTGGCAAAAATTAGAAATTATTGTTTACAAGATAAATCACGTTTTAATTTGTTGATTTTTCCTAAGATTTCGATAATTTCTAATGGTTTTTAATGAAATAACAGACCATTTGTAGAGTATAACAGAAGATAAAAATAATAAAAAATTGATTGCCAATATCCGTTTTCAATAAGTGCGCTTAGAAACTGCACCCATGGTGAAAAAAGTCAGCTAGCTAGAAATTAACGATTGAAAGATGAAAGCCGTGGTTTTATTTCTACGAGTAATATTTTAAATGTTATGTGAATGTTTTTATGTTAATAAATAAATGAAATTGTATTTCGATCAATACAAAAATAGCAATTAAATCTTTAAGAGATATTTTTTTTTTATCTATGACGCGTATCCTAACGTGTTACGGTTTATTTCTTTTTTCGGGGTCTAAGGGGTATTCCGAAGTTCGAGATTCAAAATTTGTATTATGCCATCCCCCTCGCACTGTATTAAACTGTATTTGAATTAGTGGAACGGGTCGCTACGAACTTCGAATGTCGAAATTCGAATTAGCCTGTTCTTGTCACCCGCTTTCTTTATAAGGATATGAAAAATTATGTACTAGACAGCACAGGAAAAAGACAACTGACGACATGTTAAATTCAAAAATTAAAGTTGTTTTGTGTCACGCTCTCAGCAAAATCGCATTTTGCACGCACTGTTAGCTAGCAGCAAAACCTGCATGTTTGAGTTGCTGATGTGAAAACACTATTTCCATGGCAACTTGCAGCCGTAAGTACACCCCGTACCATGGGTAGCGGATATAGCCTTGCGTATGAGCGAGAGTGTCCAATACAAAGTAGGTACCATTGCGGTAGAATTATATATTGGAGAAATGGCCATTGTACGAATGTTCCTTTATACGAATCCACTACATTTTCCCTTAGCAGGGGTTTTTTTTATGTGGCTTTTTAAAATCTTTGAAATTATGTAAATCGACTCAAAAAAAGCGGCCAAATGCGAGTCGGACTCGCCCATGAAGGGTTCCGCAGCCGTTTATACAAAAAATGCACTACAGATGAAAAAAATATGATATGAAAAAAAAACACTAACAAAAGAGCGTATCTCCCCGGTACTTAAGTCCTTTTGCTAAGAAGCGCAGTTTTTTGGCAATAACTTCAAAACGGTATGTCCCATCATGTTGAAAACAATTTTCGTTAGAAGTATTTATTAAGCTTTATATTTGTAAATTTTTTCATATTTTTTGAACACACCGTTTAGAAAATAGACGCGGGGACACAATTTTTGTTACTTTCGTAGCGAATATTTCGGAAAATATTCACTAAATCAAAATTTTATGTTAAAAACCTCAAAGTGTTTTTAGAAGTACTGTCGAAATATGTGCCACACTTTGATATTTGCTGTTTTTTTTTTCCGTTTCGGTTACATGTATGGAGTGCCCCCCCTAGGATTTTTTTATTTATTTACCTATCAAACTAAGTAGCGGTTTAGACACTACATCTATGATCCAAAATTCATCAATGTACATCTTATAGTTTTTGAGTAAAATGCCTGTGACATACGGACGGACAGACAGACAGACAGACAGACAGACATGACGAATCTATAAGGATTCCGTTTTTGCCATTTTGGCTACGGAACCCTAAGTAGGTTGCCAACCCCTGCCCTAGTGTATATTTTTATATAAGGTAAATGGCCGATAACTGGCCAGTTTATTTAATTACTGGCCACAACTTTTGTCGTCGTTTACTTTACCACGCGAATTATAAAAGTGTGCTCGGTGCTCGTCAAAGAAGACAGGTTGCATTCAAATTCAAAATCATCATACATAACAGTTTCCTTCAGATAAAATATTAACGCCAACATACATTACTTGCTGTAGAAATCATATCATTGTCTTGTCTTGGATGAAATAGACCGTGAAACAATCATTTGGAACAAATAGGTACCTATGCTGCGAGCTGCGAGACAATAACAAATGCGTATTTGATTGTGTTTATCCGTTTCGTTTGTTCCAGTAATGATATGAATACCTACAATAAGATATAATATAATGTTATCAGTATTCAGTGTATACATAGAGCTGTTTTAAGGGCGTGGGCATGGGCATAGCCATAACAGTAACTTATCTAACCTAACTACCTCAGTAAACTTCTATTTGGTATTGACTGGTAGAGAATGCCTTTAGGCATTAAGTTTAAATAAACGAAGAACAAATTCTTCAAATTAGTGCGTTTTTTTCTGTGTGTACGAGGATTTTTAGGTTTTTCCTACGGTCCAGTTAAAAAAAGGCTCCTTGGATTTTTATAATAGTGTGTAACCGCTGTTTTTTTTTAATTTTAAGTCCCTCCTTGGATTTTAGACCATATTTTTTTATAACTTCTTATATATATTTTTTCTATATTGACTCCTTAGGATTGTTCACCCTCCTGTATCCAAACAACGGTAATAATAACGGTGGATAAATTGCTAAAATGGACACGAGTATGGTTTTCGTGATATACAGGGTGTCCCAAGAAGTAGTGATATACTGAAGCTGGGAGGTAGAGGACCTAGAGGGCTATCTGAATCACCCCCATGTATGTTCCGCGATTTTTCCTATTTTCGGAGTTATGACTTTTTTTTAATTTTTCACCTATCGCCGAGTACGATGAGATTTTTATTTATGGTGACGTGAATTATTGCGGTAGATGCTTGATTTTTTTTGTGTGCTAAGCTGATAGATAGGCCAATTCAATATGGTAACATTTACTATCCTTAGATCTTTAAATGGAATAAAAAAAAAATTAAATGCCAAGAATGATAAAATTACCCAATATGTTCACAACTTCAAGGGGCTTTAAAAAGATAAAATCACAAAAAAAAATACCGTTTGGCTTTTAAAAACTTGCTCTATCTATCAGGTAGCTACCGTGAAAATTTCATTTTATTATTCATAAGGCTTCAATCAAAAAATTGAAATCTAAATGTGGTAAGTGCAAAATTTTAATTTACATGATGTAGTTTTAGGATACTAGCGGTGGTGGAATTAGTGAAACAAACACGCACTTTTACCGTCTGTATTATCGTAAGTAAGTATTTAGGTGTACAAACACGATATGAACACTAGAATCTTGCAAAAAACATATGATTACACGCACAGGTTATATTTTGTTGCCGGCACGGTGGAGAGCGGCGAGCGGACTGCCTACGTGACGCGAGTGAGCGAGAAGCGCACTGTTAAAAGAGATAAACGATGGCCGGTGCGAGCGCGCGTTTACCGAGCGCGAGCGCAAAGGTTTACGTTTGATATAATCAATTGAATGAAGCGAAAATGTATAGGTAGATTTGAATGTGTCGTCCTATATACTCCCCCTTTTGACTAGGACAGTGTCCTCGCAACTAGTCAAACTAGAACGGAAACTATGACTTACGAGGTCGTCCTCTACGACGAGCTGGGGCGACCGGGGTCTCAAGACATTCACCCTCTCTACCGTGGTAACGCCTCAAATCTGAGATATGGTATTTTCCTACAATCTCATCAGGCTTTTGAGGAAATGCGACGCAGTAAGTAGTAGGACTCGCTTTCTTACAAACTACGTACGGGCCGTCACGTTTTGGTGCAAACTTTGACGTGACACCTTTGGATGCATTGCTTAGGACATGGGATTTCATCAGCACCAGATCGCCAATTTCCAACTCATCAGGTTTACGACGGAGATCCTTAGCAGCCTTTTGAATATCCTGCTGTTTCTCTATGGTTTCCTTACTTGCGCTGAGAGTATCTGCAAGTTTGAGCAAGTAGGGAGTGATCTGTGGCACATAGTTTTCTGCCATAATCACTGCACGAAGATCACCCTGTACTTCCAGGGGCGACCTTAGCTCACGAGCATAAGTCAGATAAGCAGGAGTTTGCTGTGTAGACTTGGTTTGCGAAGAGTTCATTGCAAAGCGAATGAACGGAATAGCTTCTGGCCATTCCTTGTGCTGATCCTGTACAAGGATTGCCAGCTGCGTTTTCAAATCGCGATTTTTTCTCTCAACTGGGTTTGCTTCTGGATGGTACAGTGGGATGAGGTTTTGCTTCACGTTCAGAGTGAACATCGCTTTCTGCATCACTTCCGCAATAAACTGTACTCCGTTGTCGGAAATGATACGCCGTGGGAATCCGAAACGTAAGAAGACTTCCTCAATCAATGTTTTGGCACACACTTCAGCAGTTGCTTCAACGAGGGAGAATAGTTCAACCCATTTGCTTGCGGTATCTTCGACAATAAGTACCCATCTTTCTCCATTGGCACCTTTCGGAAGCGGTCCAAAAAGGTCGACAGCCAGCACTTCAAATCGTTGGGCTGGAACAGGAGTTTGCAGCAATCCTGTAGGTTTCTCATTTGACGGTTTGTACCTCTGGCAATCGATACAGGTTTTCAGGTACTCCGCGACGTAACGACGCATGCCAGGAAAGTAGAACCGTTGCGAAATACGATGCAGAGTTCTGTCTAAGCCTCCGTGACCTGAAGTTGCAGCATCGTGACACTCAAGCATAACCTGCTTTCTTCTGTTTTCAGGTATGATAAGCTGTGGTTCTTCGGTGTCAACCTCAGTATAGCGGTACAAGACTCCTTTGCACATATGATAACCTCTCTCTGACCATCTATTATGTTCTAATTCATCTTTTCCTTCTAGGCCCTTGATGATCTTCGCTACTTCTGGATCAGCTAGCTGGTCTTCACGAAGTGCGGCGGCTTCCCATCGCGGCGTTTCGATAATCACAGTACACACTCCACAGAAATCACGAGATTCGTTTTCGCAGGGAGGGCGACTGAGTGAATCAGCTATAACATTGGCCTTTCCAGGTGTATAATCGACTTGAAGATCAAAGGATTGAAGTTTCATCGCCCAGCGCACCAGTCTTCCCGTCGGCGATTTGAGGGTCAGTAACCACTTCAAAGGTTGATGATCACTGGCCACGCGCACAGAGTGACCGTCAATGAAGCCGCGGAACTTTTCGACTGCCCACACGACTCCCAGGGCTTCTCTCTCTGTCGTAGAGTAGTTTCGCTCGGCAGCTGTAAGGAGGCGACTTGCATACGCTATTGGACGTTCTTCACGTTGTGACTCCCCCTGCAATAAAGCCGCACCCAGAGCATAATTGCTGGCGTCGGTTCTGAGAACAAATGGGCGGGAGTAGTCTGGCTGAATCAGTATCGGTGATGAGGTAAGTAGCCTTTTAAGTTCGTTGAATGCGTTGGTCTGAGCTTCTTCCCACAACCACAACTGATCTTTTTTCGTCAGCATAGTCAGCGGCTGGGCAACTTCAGAGAAGCCTGGAACGAACTTCCTGAACCACGAACACGTCTGTAAGAAGCTCTTCAGATGCTTCACAGAGGCAGGTTCCTTCATGTCTGATATGGCTTTGATCTTGTCTGGATCAGGAGATATTCCTTGAGACGTGATGACGTGTCCCAGATATTTGACACTTTCCCGTGCAAATACGCACTTAGCGCGGTTGGCACATAAATTGAAGACACGTAAGCGGTCGAAAACAGCACGTAAGTCCTCTAAGTGTTGCGAGAAGCTGTCGGATATAAGGATCAAATCGTCAATATATCCTAGTATAGTCAGGCCTTGAAGCGATGCGCCGGAGCGAAATCTGTCGATTAATCGCTGGAACGTAGC
Organism: Hedya salicella; assembly: GCA_905404275.2. NCBI lineage: Eukaryota > Metazoa > Arthropoda > Insecta > Lepidoptera > Tortricidae > Hedya > Hedya salicella. Next base: position 14,444,567 of record FR990100.1, on the reverse strand, counting down.
CGGAGCATTACGTAAGCCAAACGGCATCCGATTGAATCTGTGGACTCCGAAAGGTGAAACGAACGCCGTTTTATCCCTGTCCTCCTCCTTGACAGACACTTGCCAGTAACCTGAGCGAAGGTCAATGGTGCTCATGTAACAGCTTTTACCAGTGTACTGCAACAAGTCTTCGATCACGGGCAGCGGATAAGAGTCACTCTTTGTGACGGAGTTGAGTTTCCTGTAGTCCACACAAAATCGGTAAGTTCCATCTTTCTTTGGCACCAAGAGAGCCGGAGCGGCCCATGGTGACTCGCATTCCTCGATGATGCCCTCCTTCAGCATTTTATCAATCTCAGCTTCCATAATGGCTTTCCTAGCAGGAGTGAGTCTGTATGGCGGCGTGGCGATTGGCTTATGGTCACCCGTATCGATGCAGTGTTCTGCGAACGGTGTTGGACCTCCCCCTTCTCGAAAGGTGTCTTGATATTCCCGCAATGTTTCAGCCAGAATCGTCTTTTCACTCGGTGTCAGCATGGTACCTTCGTCGCACCGAAGAAAATCCGCGGTCGCATAGCCTACATAAGATCTTGACGTCTCACACTGTAGAGGGTGAATGACCTGAGGTCGATCAGCTGTAAACCATAAACTATCAGGAATATTAACAACAAGACGCGCCTTTCGTAAAAAATCGATTCCCAACAAAGTGTCATTATTAACCGCATCAGGGAAAATAACCAAAGTAATAGGAATCACAGAACCCTCGAGCTTCACTTCAACATCCGCAAGTTTGACCTTAACATCGCGCACTACCCCGTCGGCCAGCTTCACCGTCATGCAACTATCGCGAAAAGGGTGCTGCAGTTTACATAACAACGCGTAAAGGCTAGAACCCGCGATACTACGTTTAGCCGCCGTATCCATTAAACCAGTACCACGATAACCGCTAACTTCGAATCGTAAAATGGGACGATCGCCGATACAGTTATAAGGTAAGGTAGGAAAATCACGCGAACGATCCGCTTGCAACTCATCACCATGATGAACATTCTGTGATAAACTACTCTTTGACACAACATCAGTTTTACAAATACATACACTCTGTTTTGAATTAATCTTTGACTCATCACAATTACCAACATCTTCAGTCTGACCTAAACTACTCTTTGACGAATGAGCACTGTATTCCGTCTGCTCACTATTATTAATCTTTGGCAAAATATCTACATATTCGGTCTGGAGCAAATTAAATTTTGACGGTTCAACACAGTGGTCAATCTGTTCATTATTAATCTGTGACACAGAGATAACATTTTCAGTCTGACCTGAATTAATCTTTGACGATGTAATGGACGGCATAATATTAACACATTGATCCGTCTGTACATTGTTAATCTTTGAGACAATATCTGACTGTTCAGTTTGACATGAATTAGTATTGGACGGCGTAATATTACAACATTGATCCGTCTGTACATTATTAATCTGTGACACAACATTTACGTGATTACTCCGACGTAAATTACTATATGACGGCTTAACACAGAGATCCGTCTGCGCATTAATATTCTTTGACACATTACCGGGGTGTAGTACATTCCGACTAGAATTACTCTGTGAAGACTTAGCAATACAGCCTACATTCTCAGTATGAAAAGAACAGAATGAGTCCTTATGGTTGCAGTTATCGCAATTAGCTCGGATTACGCCTTTGGCGTTGCAGCCATAACAACGGACATCCTGATACTCGGTTTTGTTTTTAGCCTTAACACAATCACTACGATCGTGATCACTTTTTCTACAATAGACACAATAAAGTTTTTTACCTTGGATTGTCGCACTTGTCACCTTAGTACGGCCTTTCGTTATCGGCGGCGCCGGCATCGTGGCGGACGGCGCTACGGCTCTCGGCGGCGCAGCGTTCAACGGCGCGGCGGTCGGCGGCGCGCTATCCCCAGCGCGCGGCGCGCGTGAATCACGCGGGAGCGCGCGCGAATCGCGCGGATAAACACGAGTGTTGTTAACTAAACTATTGTTTACGCGGAGCGATGAGTCAGCGGCGCCCGCGCTGTAACGCGAAGCTGTCACTTCGTCGAGGGCATCTTCGACACTTAATGTCTTTTGGAGCAGCGCGTCCAGGTTACTCACATCTTCCCTCGGAACTCTTTCCCGGATTCTTTTGTCGAGCAGTCCATAGACGATGTCGACCTGCATCCTATCTTCTATTGGATATGGCAGACTAGCTAATGCAGCACGTAGTCGTCCGATGAACGCTTCCCCGCGCTCGTGACCTTGGTCGGTCGCGAATATTTCTCTGAATATCTTATGTGGCGGACGGGCTACACCATATCTTGCTCGAAGTCTGCGAAGTGCTTCGTCCCAAGTAGTGATCAATGCTTTTACTCCTCGCCACCATACTGCAGCGTCTCCCTCGAGTAGCATGCGGAGTCCGCGTAGGGCATGCTCGTTTGTTATACCCGTACACTCTTTAAACATTTCGATGTTGTCCAGAAATGCCTCCAGCACCTCGGGGTCACGAGTGGAGCCATTAAATCGTGCCGTACACTTTGCGAAGTTCGTATTTGCATTATGCGAAGGCGCGGGAGTGGCACAAGATGGCGCCGGAGAGGGCGCGGTGTTAACTTCGTGAGAGTTCGTGGTCGCTGCGGCTTGGACAAGGCTCTCGACAAGCCGACGATTCGATTCAGCTTGAGCCTCCGCAAACGCCGACAAGAACGACGACAGTTGAGCACCTAACATCGTGTCTTCTTCCGCTGTTTCTCGTGAGGACTGTGAATTTTTCCGACGAGGCATAATGACGAACAGTGTATAGGTATCACTAAGTAGGTAACATCAGGCACTACGGCACATCACTATAACAATAGTTATTACGACGAATCCAACACAACCACTAGTACCTATTTACTATATTTTAAAATCGTAGGTTAAGACACTTCGATTCCGAGAATCACTTTGTAGGTGTTCCGAAACGTTCGCGTGCCGCAAGTTGAGCGCCAGTGTAGTTTTAGGATACTAGCGGTGGTGGAATTAGTGAAACAAACACGCACTTTTACCGTCTGTATTATCGTAAGTAAGTATTTAGGTGTACAAACACGATATGAACACTAGAATCTTGCAAAAAACATATGATTACACGCACAGGTTATATTTTGTTGCCGGCACGGTGGAGAGCGGCGAGCGGACTGCCTACGTGACGCGAGTGAGCGAGAAGCGCACTGTTAAAAGAGATAAACGATGGCCGGTGCGAGCGCGCGTTTACCGAGCGCGAGCGCAAAGGTTTACGTTTGATATAATCAATTGAATGAAGCGAAAATGTATAGGTAGATTTGAATGTGTCGTCCTATAATGATGATTAATACAAACAAAGTAAAACCAATTACAAGAAATTTTCAAAATGGCCCCCCTGTTGCTCAATGCAAGTGCGACATCGCCGAAAAAAGTTGTCTTTTAAACGTCTGAATGCACTTCTATTATTTTTAATGGTTTCTTCTGCTACTCTCAATTTCCGGGTTTACTCGTCCTAATTGCGGCATTCTCTTGAGTAGACGAGGTCTTTGTAGTACCCCTATACAAAAAAATCAATGGGGTTTAGGTCGGGGGACCGTGGAGGCCAGGCTATAAGGCAGGCGTCACCCCGGCCGCAACGACAAATCCATCTTTCAGGGTATCTTTGATTGAAATAGTTTCTTACGTCCAAGGCAAAATGGCATGGTGCACCATCACACTGCAGTACTATGCTTCTGCGTGACTCCAAGTCCACATCTTCTAACAGCAGGGGCAGGTCGACGCGTAGAAAATTTAAACAGTGATTGCCGCCCAAGCGGTCTGGCAGCTGAAAGGGCCCGATTAGCTGACCGTTAAGTATGCCAGACCAAAGGTTAACACTAAAGTGTTCTTGGAATGTCGATTCCCTTTTTAAATTTGGATTTTCAATTGCCCATGAGTGAGAATTGTGCATATTAAAAATCCCATTGCGTCTAAAGTGGGATTCATCCGTCCACAAGATTTGGTTAAAAAAGTTTTCGTTTTCAGCTTGTCTCCTCAGCATTTCCTGACAGAAGTCAATTCGCCGATTATAATCTTCCGGTTTCAACTGTTGCACTTTTCTAATGTGAAACAGATGATATCCTACGCTCTGTAGTGTACGGTGTAGAATGTGATTTAGAAAGGTGTGATTTAGAAAGTCCGGTACGACGTTCCCTAACACTCACACTGGTCGACGGGTCTCTTTCTACTTCTTCAACCACTGCATCTACTACATCAGGATCCGGCATAGTGGCCATACGGCCTGATCTGGTACCCGGTATGTAACCTTCCAAATACACATTATGTACTCTTAAGATCATGCGATAGTCAGGAAACGTTTCAGGTTGAGGCCCGCCTCTTCGTTCCACATGTTCCCGGTACAGCCTTGAAGCTTCCGCCGCATTCCCTCTAGCATAACCGTAATAGTAATGCATTTTTGCGTAGTCCCGTGCAGTAAACATGATCACTTACACGCAAACTCAAGTCCAGTTAAATAATGCCAAGTCGTCGATTCCAGGTAATAACACTAATCCAAATCGTAATGCAAGTCAAAGTCCATATGAATAGCCAAAATGATTAGAGAAGCGAACAATTTGTAGTATTAAAACACAATTTTTAAATTATTGAAAAGTACCAACGATGACCAAACAACGTGAAAATTTTCTCATGCGCCAACCGTCTTTTGTTTTTTGTTCTTTTTCTATTGATGGCCAGTGCGTGATTTAGAACGAAATTTATTTAGAAAGTTAATTAATTTTGCACTTGCCACATTTAGATTTAAATTTTTTGATTGAAGTTTTATGAATAATAAAATGAAATTTTCACGGTAGCTACCTGATAGATAGAGCAAGTTTTTAAAAGCCAAACGGTATTTTTTTTTGCGATTTTATCTTTTTAAAGCCCCTTGAAGTTGTGAACATATTGGGTAATTTTATCATTCGTGGCATTTTTTTTTATTCCATTCAAAGATCTCACGATAGTAAATGTTACCATACTGAATTGGCCTATCTATCAGCTTAGCACACAAAAAAAATCAAGCATCTACCGCAATAATTCATGTCACCATAAATAAAAATCTCATCGTACTCGGCGATAGGTGAAGAATTAAAAAAAAAGTCATAACTCCGAAAATACGAAAAATCGCGGAACATACATGGGGGTGATTTAGATAGCCCTCTAGGTCCTCTACGTCCCAGCTTCAGTATATCACTACTTCTTGGGACACCCTGTATATGCATTTACGGCGATAAAAAGCACCGTTAGAATGTAACAATATGCGGGCGGGTATATTTAACGTGGACGACTTGCACTACATTTTGAAGAATAATTATGCCAAGTAGACTTTTACTACTGTTATTTACTGTTGTTATTTACAATAAGAATCGCTGGAGTCGTACCTAATAAGTATGTAAAGGTAAATGTTCAGGTCATGATGCTGGATTCTCGGTAGGAGAGTATCTAAACCAATTTACCTATTTTGATTTATGATTCCAAAATATAATCTCCCAATTGAGGTAAATGTATCTATAGATAGGTGCGTTTTATTATAATTATACCTCACTTTGAACCAATTCTAGAATTATATATTGTATAGATGGAGTTCAAAAAGGTTCGTTGAAAAAACATTTTTTGACGTGATGATTTCAAGATTTTCTGCAAGCCAAAACGCGGCTAGGATACATTGTTTCATTATGGACATCCGCTGTGCCCACCTTCCAGCTAGTTCCATCATCAGTATAATGGCACCATTTTCAACAGGACTAATTAAATTTGCGAGTATAAAGACGCTTAGCTTATGTTAATCAAGATAAATCTATCGCCACCCGTAATTCACTCATTCAGGAGTTCACTCATTGAGTAGGGGAAGTAGTTTGTGTGTTTTGTGTGTGTTTTGATTTTTGGTCATATATCTTTGTTGGACCAAATTATAATCAGTCTCATTTATCCAAAAAAATCTCAGGTCATTGACTACCAATAACTTAATCTTTAAATTTAATGGGAATCCTATTAAAATTTATATTTATATAAACTGTAACCTATTGCAAAAACCATTTTGTCCATATAGCATGGACAAAATGACATACAACATTTTAATATTGTATTATGTATATCATTTTGTCCATAATCTGTGGTCCCAGCTTTAGGATCAAAGTGGTTTTCATGATACGTTAAATCATATATTTTGATACAGTTCCTATTCGTAACGAGAAAAAAGACGACCAAACGAGCGAGATTAGTTTTTAAGTTTAAGAATACAAGTTCTTTTCACTATGTCGTTTTGTCCAGAGTAGGCGATTGTACAAATGTGATTGGATTTTGTACAAATGTGAACAGAATAATTAAAAGATCATTTTCTATTAAACCAGTTGACGATTGCAATAAAATTAGTTTCATTCAATTAGGTCATGTCATAGTTCTTTGGATTAAATAAAAGTCATCACAAATAATACCACATAACTCATCAAAAGACAAAATAGAATCATGTAGAAAATAAACTTTTGTGGGCGCCATCCATGTTCACACTCGTTGTGTCGACGCGACCATGCCAACGGCGCTCGGCACTTCACAGTTTTGTAAACATGGTCATCATCAGGTTTTGCAATGACAAACGGCTCGCTACAACTAACCAAATTCGAAATAAACCCATTATGTCATTTTGTCCATATATGCCATTTTGTCCGTATTTCCCCTACTTCCGGTGATCTTTTGTGGTCTTCTTCATTAGTTCCACTCCATAGTCTTTGAATGTTTATTCTTGATTTGTTGTATAACATATACTAAAATTATATGAGAGACTATTGAGATATCTATATACTATTATAAAGTTGTAAAAACGAAATGTCTGTAAAATGAAGATACTAAAATATAATATATGAGAGACTATTGAGATATCTATATACTATTATAAAGTTGTAAAAACGAAATGTCTGTAAAATAATTGTAACGGACTATTTCGAGGTTATTAAAACGATGTTTTTTGTATAGTATATAATTTTTTCTTCTGTTTCCGTGATTGTTACTCATTTAAATAAAACAATTTAACAGATTATATCGCATATATTATCTTATCTCATTTGAGTTCCCGACGTTTCGGAAGCTTTTCAGCTTTCCATGGTCACGGGTGGACTCATTCATACGCGATATAATCCGTTAAATTGTTTTATTTAAAGGTAGGTAGGTATAGTATACTTATTTCCCCGTATTTTATTAAATTATTAACACATGATAAGTATCATTAGATAAGACTTGATTATAATGAAGTTCGTGAGGAAAGTTCGCGTGTGCAAGGACGCTTAAAGCAGTAAACATTAAAAATGCCACCAATTAATGTCCCTGCGGCGAAACAACTGTAACCGTGAAAGCACTATGACCTATGTATAATAAGTTACCAATTGACATAAAAAAAATTGACTAGTGTAGATTTTAAAAGAAAACTTTTTTATTGGTTAGTCAACAAATGTATTTATAGCATAAGTGATTACCTAGATATGTAAGTATGATATTAATATAAATGTAAAATATAATATTAATTACTTATTTAGAAAAAAGATACGAGAATTAACTTATCATTATTATATTATCATTATCGTTTTATATAAAAATACTGAACTTTTGATGTAACGAAACATTGTATATTTAATTTATCATAGATTATATCATAGAGTCAAATTGGAAATATTGTACGCCTCTCGGCAGGACATGATGTATGTACTGGATTTACTAATCAATTACTAACACCTATGATGTAAACTCATGACCATGCAATAAATAAATTGATTGATTGATTGACCTCAACCAACGGTTAAATTAATAAATTACTGCTTTTAGTAAATAGGTGTATTCTCGGTATACCTACTCTTTTATGTCACGTATAGGTACGACGTACGTACTCGTATAATCAAATTTCTTGCTCACCTGATGGAATTAAGTAACCACAACTACACAGGGTAAATGCAGAAGCATGAGCAGATAAAACATAACCCTTCCTTTTACCTTTACCGTAGTCGGGCAATGGCAAAACGTGATGAACAATCAAAGAGGCATTTAGAGTAGGGTTGCCATACACGTCAGGATTTGTCCTGACATGTTAGGTTTTTTGACTCTTTGCCAGGATTGCGGCCGGATTTGGCAAGTGTCAGGGGTTTTAAAATTACCTCATTCATAAAATGGCTTTGGGTCGGTCGAAGGGAAAGGGGAAGAAAGATCCACGATACAGTACACCACACCGCGCCGGCGCGTCATTAAAGTTACTCCAAATGTCTGTTACAAGAGATGACAGGACTTTTAGGGTGATGTCAGGATTTCTTTCAGACATTTAGTTTTTCCATATGGCAACGGTAATTTAGAGGGACTACTGTCAAAGATACTGCTGATATCGATAACTATTTTCCGATTGTATACCTACTTAAAGAAAATAAATATTGTCTCATAATCATAAAGTTTAGTTTCCCTCCTCCATAAGTTGACACACTCAATAAGGTGACTAGGATTGTATGGCTTTTTACTAAAATAAAATAAAAAAACTTGTTTCGTTTGTGAAAAAATATTTGTGATCACTTCCCGATTTCACCCTGTGTGATATAACAGATGCAAACTAAGTATACAAAATATTTGCATTACTTTGCAGCTGCAATACAGACCGTTAAAATTAAACAACCCAGCCTTAAGAGTCCGCAGTAAGCTCGGCATACAAACGGAGTTTCGTTCTTATTTTAAAACTACGTGTTGAAATTTAACAAAAATTTGCATATACAATGACATGAGGTATAAATAGGCCTGAAACTAGTTTATATGCCTGCAGTTTATAAAACAAACGAAATACAGCAAGAAAAAGTTTTGAATGAAAAACTTAAATTCGCTGTATTTTTTTTACTATGGTATCTGAAGCTATATAAACTAACTAGCCGTTTGAAAATGAGAGCGTAACTACGTTTGTATGCGGAGAACCGAGCTTACTGGGGACTCTTAATCTAGACTTCTCGATCCAATTAAATTTGCACCCCGTAACCGTGTGAGTTCACAGGTACCAGTATCAACTTGGCTCAAACAGGGAAACTACTCGACCACTAGTACTACATAATTATTGGGTACGGACTTGCTAATATATTTATGCGGGACGATCAGTCAGTCGATCAATAAAGATAACACTTACGTCCTCCGTCCATTATGTCTTTCTTCTCGACCTTCACCTTGCTGGTGTCGTAGTTGAAGCAGGCTGCAACAAAAATACACATTTCAGAATATACCATCACAAGTCACCGTTAAAACGATAAAAAACACACATCAAAAATAGTCTAAAAACGGTTAAACCGATTTTCTCGTATCATTGAACTCGCCTATAAAAAAACCGGCCAAGTGCGAGTCGGACTCGCGCACCGAGGGTTCCGTACAAAATATACGCTACAAAATCGCCGTATCTATGAAAATCCAGTGTTAGCAGAGCCCTACTCCTAAGCAAAATGAACCCGGTGCTCGATCATTTTATATTGGTTACTGCATAGACAGACAGACATAAAATTATACTGTTTTAAGTCATAAGTCATTTATTCATTGAACAAGTAGGCCAATCATATTAGAAATATAGAAATATCAAAGAATTAATTTCAAGCAAGCTGGAAATCGTTTTAATACCTTCGTTTGGTCCTAAATGAGTGTAAGTAATCCGAGTTTGCTCAATTCCAGGAGGTGAGCATAACTTTTGGGAGCCCAATAACGGCGAAATATTTTCTCTTTTTTTCAGTTTTTTGCATGTAGCACAAAAACAATACGTCAGACGGACAATTTTTTTTTTAAATTTATTTATTTAATTCATGAAATTCCACAGTATTACAGTTAGACCAAGGCACTGTGAAACTAAGATACAATTGTATACAACATACACAAGGAATACTTATGAAACAAATAAACATTAATAAAAGTTACACAGAACACGGCCGTACATCCATCCTCTCGCAGTACCTCAAACACTCAGTCCTCAACCAACCACCACTCAGTCCTCAAACACTCAGTCCTCAAACCTCACACTAGTCTAACCAGCTACTAGCAAACACATCACAGCTTGGGGCCGATTCGAGGAGCGAGTTTATCAGGTTCAAAGCTCGAACAAGAGGAGATTTTCGGCGGGACACAGTGCGCGCTGCCGGTTCCGCCAATAAATGGCGACAACGGGGTCGGAAGAGAATTCTAGTCGGCGAGGGAACATACAAACATACCAACTGAGCTACCAATTCGGGACAGTCTGAATTGCCACGTAAAATGCTACTAGCTACAGTAATCAGTTTGTGATTCCGCCTTACTTCTAGTGAGTTAAAACCTCAACCGCCTAGCAAGAATTTAGTTGGGTATAGAAATGGGTAATACCCATACATTTTTTTGTATAAAAAGCGCAGGAACGCTTTTTGTACTCTTTCCAGGAGCAAAATATAAGTTGTTTCATGCGGGTTCCAAACAACGCAGGCTGCTTCGAGCTTGCTTCTTACAAGAGCGGTATAAAGGATCTTTATTGTCCTGATATCAACAAAGTCCCTAGCGTTCCGAATAACGAAACCCAGCTTTCTATAGCAATTCAGGGCTAGAGCCTGGATATGCTCATGAAAATTAAGATGAGTATCCAGGATCACTCCCAAATCCCTAACAGTGTCAACACGAGTTATCGACTCAGAATCCAACTGATAATTGTTGAGTATCGGATGACGAGCCCTGCAAAACGTTATTAGTGCACACTTCGCAGCATTGAACATAAGTCTATTTTCAATGCTCCATTGGTACACTCGATTAATGTCATTTTGCAGAGACGCACAATCCGAAATGTCCTGTACACCATATATAAGCTTCAGGTCATCGGCATAAAGCAAGGACCTGGCGCACTTAGGAACCGAGGCCAGATCGTTAACCATAACTCCAAAGAACAACGGGCCCAATATCGAGCCCTGGCTGACTCCAGAACGAGTGTGGTACGGTTTAGAAACAAAGCATCCATGCTGCACGTATTGCTGTCTGTTACGTAGATAGCTAGCAAAGAACTTGAGTAGTTTTGGTGAGAGACCAATGCTACACAACTTCTTAAGAAGAACATCGTTATCTACGCGATCAAACGCTTTCTTGAAGTCGAAGTACAGTTATCCAAATGATCTGAAATGGAATCAACCAAGGTTAGAAGGTTAGTTTAGACTGAGCGATGAGGCCTAAACCCATGCTGAGCATCGCAGAGGAACGGCTTTAGTTGAGGAGCTACGATACCATCTATGATGGACTGAAACAATTTGGGCAACGAGGATAGGATAGCTATGGACCGATAATCTTCAACTTTTCCCGTATTACCGGATTTTGGAATAGGCCTGACCCGGGTAACCTTCCATTGGTAAGGGTATTCGCCAGTATCCAGAGCAAGGTTGAAAATATGGAGAATTGGTGGTATTACCCATCCTTTTAAAACATATGCCGGTAGGTTATCAGGACCTGGGGAACTCCGGGGTTTCAATCGGCTTATACCTTTATCTATATCATGAAATGTTTGTATAATTAGGCCTCGTCTTTCTGGGTACACATTGGTCGAAAATATTATAAGCTACCTTGTAAAACATTTCTACGGACAAGTTGATATCACGGGACTCCATGACTTCTTCCGTCCATGATGCTTCGGAAAAGTTTGTACAGAAGCTCATAGTTGCCCTTAGAAAAGTTCCAGTCACGGTTATGGTCAACGTTACTGTGTTCCAGCAAAACAGGATAATTCTTAGTGTCAGTCAGAGGTACAGAAATTACGAGTGGAGGATGATATGGATCCCGATGAGGTACTAACCCATCGTCTCCCATGCCACTGAAATGCTCACAATGTATTCTATATAATTAATATTAAAGATGGTCAAATTCGACAGGACTGGTGTGGTGACAGACAGACAGATGGACAGTGAAGTCTTAGTAATAGGGTCCTGTTTTACCCTTTGGGTACGGAACCCTAAAAAAGTGAATTGAAATCGGTGCACCCGTTTATTAGATAGTAGGCGCGTCAAATTAACCAAACCTGGACCTAATTCGATAACTGTAATTTTCTTTTTCTATGATATAAAGTATTGTTAGTTACAGTCAAAATAAAAAGAATTAAACATTTTAAGGCTCCGCTTCAATATAAAAAACGAAAAAACTAAATTTTAAACACATTTTGATTTCATAAGTACAGCACAATAAATAACTTTGTAAAAGTACATTATGATATGACGCTTAGATGTCATTTAAAGAAATCAAAATTAAACTAATTAACCAATCGGGACTATAATTAATAAATAAAATTCAGTAAGTTACACATTTTCTGGCTTATCTCACCAAAAAGATTAGATAACTGTAATTCAACAATTTATTTTGAATAGTATATTATGTGTGTTGATAAATTATTAAAAATTAAACAGATTCTCTTTGCAGATTTCTAAAATCACAAATATTGGTAATTTTTGGAAAACCAAAATACATAACTATTTCAAGTGTTTAATTTATTCCGTCAAGATTACATTGGTACTATAAGAAACAAATGAAACAAAAAATATCCACGATTATTAATTAAATTATATTTGTTTTACTTCAAATTTAATATGAACGTTATTTCTTGGTATATAAGGTCGTTATTTCTTTGTGACTTAACTCCTGACCGTGCTGTTGCGGGTGGCCGCTCGCGAGCGATTCTCGTGTAGTAGTCGTTTCATGCATTCATCTATTATAGGCTTATAGCCAATGATTGACAAACTTTTATAAACACGTGGGGTGCACCACGGTTCAGCTTCATTGAAATATTCTGTTCATTATATCGATAATAACTAAATTGTTCAGGATGATATATATATAATTATGATTGTTCACGAGCTCTCAGTTTTCTGTTCAGAATTATTAAATAAAAAAAACCGGCCAAAGTACGGGTTGGACTCCGTGCAAAATATACGTTACAAACGGCCGGATCACTGAAAATCTTGAGTTAGCAGATCCCTACTCCTAAACAAAGTGTACGCGGTGTTCGGTCATTTTATATTGGTTACTGACATAAATAGACAGACATAAAAAAATATTTTGTTTTACTTTTTTTTATAACAAGAAGCGGCCACAGAAATACATCATCTGTGAAAATTTTAACAGTCTAACTATCACGGTTCATGAGATACAGCCTGATGACACACGGACAGACAGACGGATGGACAGTAGAGTCTTAGTTCTTAATATGGTCCTGTTTTATCCTTTGGGTACGGACGGAACCCTAAAAAATATGTTAGGTGGGTGACAACAAGCATATTATGATTAGCGCATGGACTTACGCCTGATTTTACTGTTTTCAGATTTATTGTAAATTCCTATCGATGTATACTAGAGCTCTCGGTCTACGACGTGTTTCGTGTAGACGGTTCGTGTATTCGCGTACGTGTAGTACGGACACGGGTTTCTGACCCGTTCGGAACGGATAATTAAGGTCAGTGTATTTAAGATTAAATAAACGGATCACGACCCGTCCGTAGGTAAAGCTATTATTAGAGCGCCGTAGCCAAAATGGCAAAAACGGAATCCTTATAGTTTCGTCATATCGGTCCGTACGTCCGTCCGTCCGTCCGCACGTATGTCATGATGTTTAGTGATGAAATTTGGAGTATAGGTGTTTTGTATAAGCCGCTACTTAGTTTAATAGTTAAATAACAAAAAAAAATGAAGGATCTAGGAAAGATAGGTACTTGTTTAGGTATTGAGTTTCAACGAGATAATCAAAATAGGGTATATTTAAGTCAAAAATCATACTTGAATAAGATATTAGATCGTTTTGGCATGAGTGAATGTAAGCCTGTGATGACTCCCATAGATGGTCTTGTGAAGTTACAGAAGCCTGAGAGTGTGAATAACAATGTTATGAGGCAATTCCCTTATCAAAATCTAATTGGTGCGCTGATGTATTTATCTGTTTCGACAAGATCAGATATTGCCCATGCTGTCAACTACTTAAGCCAATTTAATACTAATTATGATACACAGCACTGGAAAGCAGCGAAGCGAGTTTTAAGGTACCTAAAAGGTACATCTGATTATGGTTTGATGTACGATAGGACAAATTTACTGTTATTTGGCGTGGTCGATGCTGACTGGGGCACGAATGCAATAGATCGTAGATCTTACTCCGGGTTTGCATTTATTTTAGCCGGTGCTCCAGTAAGCTGGGAGGCACGAAAACAAAAAACAATCGCTCTCTCCAGTACCGAAGCCGAGAACATGGCACTTTCCGAAGCTACTAAAGAGGTCGTGTACTTACAGGACGTGTTGAGAAATGTGGGGATGGAATGCGAGGTTGTTACATTATTGGTCAATGATAACCAAGGTGCCTTAAAGCTTGCCCATACAAGAAATTATCATTCCCGAACCAAACACATAGACGTTAGGCACCACTTTATTCGAGATATGTGCGAAAAAGGTGTTATATGTTTGTAGTATTTGTGTACTCAGAGAATGCCAGCAGATGTCTTAACAAAAGGTTTGAGTGCAATAAAACATCATGAATGCTTGCGTAATCTCGGAATGATAAGTATATGAATCAATCAGATCCGCTCACATCTTCGAGGGGAGGTATTAAAATATACAAAGAATCGTGAGCTTGTGTCTATACGTATATGTAGGTATGCATGTATAATGTATGTGCGCTCTGTCGCGAGATGTCACCGGTGTTGTTAAGCCGTATTAAAATTGCTCTGTTTAGTTAATAATAAATTATGTTAAACTATGGTTTAAACTAGTGTTTTTTCTATATGCCCTAACACAATATTTAGAGGAAGAGAGAGAGAAATAAGTTGGAACTTGAAAAAAATAAAAACAAATAATAAGTTTCTGTCTGTTTGTGACAAGGTTTTATTTATTGCCGACTATAAATTTTTTGGGCGTCCATGAACTCCACATTCAGTGTTGTAGTCAAAGAACACATCCTTTGCTAGTAATTAGTAACAACCCAAGTAGCAAACAATAATAGTGATTAAATCTTACATATCTAAACTTTATCTAAAATAAAAATTAGCTAAATTTAAAAAGATTCCGTTACTTAAGTAATTTTAATCTTAATAACTAAATAGTTTTAAGCTACCGCTACTTTAGCAAGTTAAGAATACCTAAAACCTAGTTAAGTATTTCAAAAACTATTTAGTATTAAGTATGTCTACAATTAAGTCTAAAAATGCGTTTTTACTCAACTCAGATTATTTGAAGGCTCACTTAAGACTCAATGGTATAATTCAAGTATCAGTTTAGAATCGCAAAGTAAAAACTGAATTTGTAGATAAACTTTTTTTTTTTTTTAGTTTATTTTTGTAAAACGGTGTACATAACTTCAGATGATAGTAACACCAAGCTCTTTGAATAGCCTCACAGAAGACCATTGTACTCTTTTTTGACTAAATTTAATCAAGTTTAAGTAAAAATAAGTTTAACCGGACGTTTTTCGACAAACTATAACCAATTTATGGAATGGATGAAATAATAAAAATAAAAAGATCTGATGGTTTTTGTCGGCGTGTTCTGAAATATAATAAATATCGTCAAATTGTGTGCGATCAAGTGCTTCAAACGTTAGCAGTGAGACTTCGTATTAAACACAAGATATACTGAATGAATATTACATATTATAAACGTTATGGTTTTTCTTGCATAAACATTACCATAAATTGGACGGCAATTTGCATTCACTAAATCAAACTAAAGATTCTATAAAATCCCATTAAGTATTAAGTAGAACTACACTAATTCGGCTTTTAGTATAAGTTAAGTATAATATCTCTTAACCGGTACTGTAGTAACCTTACAAAATCAGTATCGTCTTAAGTCATACTTCGTTAAGAATAATAAGACTTAATGCCATTTTACACTTTGAATAAATAAATAAAAAATAAAAAATTCCGACGCTAATTCATAAAAAATTAAGTATATTGAAGTTAGATTTTTGCTATAGCAATAATAATGGCATCTATATCTCAAACATTTACAGAAAAGTAGTATTTTGCGCTGTATGTAAGCAAATTTTTCATTTAGCAACATAATATTCCAAATTTTTATTGCTCTTTTTCTAGTATTTTGTAAGCCCGTCTGTTTTATAGCACTCGATCAATTTTACACGATAAACAATCATGCGTTGTACTTTTTAAATATCTATAGGCACATAAAACGGTCTTTTCTAAACGTAAAAACTAGTTAAGTAATCGCCATTTTTATAAACCTTCAATGAATTATCTTGTTAGTAAAAGAGATTGCCATGTTTTCTAAAATACCATTCCATGAGTAAAAAAGTTTTAAAATTTTCTTTATTAAGAGATGATCGAATTTGAGGAACTCAGTGATGATAGTTTAAAGTAAGTATTGTAGATATCTTTAAGTTTATTTCTTGGTCTTAAGTCAACCTTCAAGTTATCTTGAAATCGAAGTTTAGAGATCTGTTAAACCCTCATTCTTAAGTAGGGTTTAAGTTTGTCTAAACAGTAGTATTAACTCTTTCTTGATTTTTTCTTAAATACTGTGCCCACTTTGTCTTAACTGTGTCTTGGGGCATATCTTCAAGATATCTTCAGGGACATAATGGTTTTAGCCAAGACAACAGCAAGAATTTGTCTAATTGTCTTCAAGATATCTTCAATCCCTTTTTAAGACATTTGATTGCTACTTGGGAATGAAAATCTGCAACATGGCGAGGGTGGTAAAGCAACTTGTCGGTCTATAAGATTCTCCATATTTGTGTGAGGCACAAAAAGTTAGATCGTTAGCTGTGGTTATAACCAAACAAACCCGATGCAAGTGAAATGTTCTACTGTGCGACGAAAATATTCAATACAGTTGTATGGTTAATTGTTCGTAGCGGAAACTTTCATAGAAAATCTAACTAAGTAAGTTAACGTGTCCAACTTTTTCAACTTAATTATGCACCCATTTAGCAAAAACCCAAACACGAAAAGGCGACTATGGAAAATCAAACCGTGTGATTACCTACTCAAAATAATAAACCATAAAAAATTGGCACGTTTTTAAACACTCCAGTGTATGATTAATTGATTATTCTTCAAATAATATAGGATACTGAGGAAAGAAATGAATTTCACGACTATCCGTAACACGGTTATACGGAGAAATACCCATAATTGCAACTAAAAATGTGAATATCTTGGAAACTACTCTAATACTAATCGTAAAATATAGATGAGGCTTTTGAGCTGTTCTATCGACCCTCTTAGGATTATCGTCGGTCTTTAGGACACCCATACTATTCGCGGACTAAAAATTCAAGTTTGTACGTACGAAACAATACTAAATGTTAGGAATATTAGTCGTTTATTTATCAAAATTACATTTATAAAATATATATCAACGTTTTTACTGTGCAAGAATTATCGGCCTATGTGTCCATTGTGAATTTCTTCCCCATATCTTGCACTAGTTAGACATGACCGCCTTTTATCATTTTCTATCAGCACTCTAACTCCGTGCGACTCCAAAGTATCCAATCCAAACTATTAACAGATCCATCGCCGAATAGGACTTTTCCTCAAAATAAGCTGGAATAAAACGTTCCCTAGCAACCCTGGCCGTCGGTAGACTTTTAGATTCGTCAGAAAACATTACTCTGGACTGGCTCATACTCGTTTACCCATTGTAGGTACGTGTTCGCGGACCTTACGTAATCTTGCTACCCGTCCTACCCGTCCTACCCGATGCACCCTTTCGGAGTGTTGGAGCCGTAGCCTTTCAGTCCGCACGCTTAAGTCCTTTCTACGGGTGTCCCGAAGTTGATTTGTTACTTCAACTGCTGTGAGGTACCGCTTTCGTAGCATGGTCGTAACAAATCGATCCTAACGAGCCGTAGGACATCTCGGTTTGCCGGTTCCTGGCCTTCTTATATTCTGCCCAGTTGGACGTTGGACGATTATTATCGCTGCACTGCAGAAAATTATAATCAGGGTTCGGACAAGTCATCGCAGAAACTGATATGGACATGGGACAAGACTATTATAGAGTCGCGACTTAAGATTATTATTATCTAAAGCTGATATATTATTATCGTAATTTATAATTTAACATTTGACCTTTTTAGTCGCATGTCTGTCATGGATTTGTCAAAGTGGCATGCTTGAAACAGTTTTGTGGTGACAATTTAAACTAATACAATTATTTGCTTTTTTATGGTTATTACTAAATATTATAAATATGGTGCAAATAAATACAATTAACAAGTGGATTAAGGACTACCCCGAGCTCTGTTATCAAGAAAATGTCAAGGAAATATTGTGTACAGCATGTGACATTCGTATTAAACAGTTAAAAAAAGATAATATTGATAAACATATTAGGTCAAAAAATCACAAATTGAAGACAGCTCCGCCAGAAATTTCTTATGAAACTTTTTGCATCGATTTGTTGATGTTCCTAATTTCTGCTAATATTCCATGGCATCAACTTAATAATTCACGCTTCAGGGCATTTTTCAAAAAGTATCTGTGGTGCCCGTGGGAAATACCTGATGAATCCTATATTAGGAAAAAAATCTTGGGTGAATATTACGGACAGAAAATGCAAGAATTAAAAAACATAATGCGGGACGAATTTTTGTGGATTTCTATCGATGAAACAAAGAATAGACATGATAAAAATGCAGTCAATATTATCTTGAGGAATTTGACATTAAATGGTACTTCGTGTTGTTACTTACTTGCTTCCAAGATACTAGATGTAGTGAATGGAGAGACCATCGCTAATTTTATACGTGAGCACTTAAAATTACTTTGGGATAATAATTTTGAAAGTAACACCGAAAAATTGCTGATGTTGTCCACAGATAGTGCAGCATATATGCTCAAGGCTGGAAAGTTGTTAAAAGAAATATTCCCCAATATGTTACATGTTACTTGCATTGCACACGGTCTTCATCGTGTTTGTGAGCAAATAAGATGCGAATTCCCTAATGTGGATCTACTTATAAGTAATGTAAAAAAAATCTTTCGAAAAGCCCCGAATCGTGTTAAGTTCTTAAAAAGTATGTATCCAAACATACCACTTCCGCCTAGACCTGTAATAACAAGGTGGGGTACGTGGCTCGAAGCCGCCTTATACTACCACAAATATTTCACAGAGATCTCAAATGTTTTAACCCAATTAAACAAAAAAGAAGCCAAGTCAATTAGTAAAGCCCAGAGTGCATTACAAAACCAAAATATAAGACAGAACCTAGATTTTATAAGCACTAATTATGAAATTATAAAAATTGCTTTACAACAGGTACAAAGTACGCAGCTTTCTGTTACGGATTCGTTATTGATTTTGGATCAAGTTCGAATTGTCTTGCATTGGGTAGCATCTGAAACCGTAAAAAACAAAATGGAATATGTATTAGACCGTAATCCCGACTATGAAAATATTAGAGATATTTGTGAAAAAACGTCCCAGGCACACACGGTTAGACCTCTTGATATGTTTTTCAATGGAGCATTACTTACTTCGGTGGACACAGAGCGGTCGTTTTCAATTTATAAATGGATATACTCCGATAACAGAAATCGCTTGAAACCAGAAAATTTGGAAAAGATTCTTTTTCTTTATGTCAACAATACTTTGTAGATCATAAATGTTCCATGAGTATATTGATGCAACCAATGTAATGTCTTAATTATAAGAAAAATATTTTCATTTAACAAAATAACAAGTAACAAACAAATTATGTTTTATTTTTATCTTTTCACTGTACGCATGGGACCCAATACGTGAAAAATACGTGAATTAACAATACCAATGTTTAGATATTAGGTATTCCATACTAATTTTACAATAGTAGGTTCTAAATTTAAAGGTCTTAAGGGTAAAAAGTGAAATTGAAAAAACAATTAAAGTAAAATTTAGGTACGTGTGTAGTAAAGTAAGTAAGGTAAATAGGAGTAGGTCTGCGGAATCATATTTATACTGTTATATGTGCGTGTGTGTTTTACATTATTTACTCTTCATATGTACTGCTAACTTATTTGGCCTAAATTTTAAAAAAAGTTTACAGATAAAAAACTCTTTACTCACCACAACAGGTTGTCAAATGTTGATGTCATATATAACATTAATATTTGGATTGACATAAAATTAGTTCATTATTTCGCGAATTTAGTTGGTTGCTAACCAAAACTATGGCTTTGTTTGATGAAGAAGATTATCGACAATTTACGAGACAATTCAGGGCGAAACTGGAAGTAATTACTCTTCGAAAGGGAAAACCTAATTATGGTAAATAACAAAAAATCATACCTACCTCCATCATTACATACATAGGTAGTTTTTTAAAGATAAGTTGAATTAATATGCTTTCGTTATTATTTATACAGTGCCAACTTTCTGTTCCTGTATAAACAATTTTCGGGAAAGATGTTTGCGATTTATGTTGAAACATATCAACAACTTGATTTTTGACGATTGCTGGGAAGATGTCATAGAAGTGTTTCGGCAGTTTCGAGTAAAAGGTTCGAAAGTACAACAACTGTTATAACAACTGTTTACTTTTTTTTATATCTAACACAAATTATTAAATAAAACATCGGTTTGTTCCAGACAATGTAGAAGTTAATGGCTGCGTATGTGCAATGCAACCATCAGCATTTAAAAAGATGTTAATGGAAATACCTTTACACACGTATGGTGAATTCTGGGTTGCAGTAGTAAATGTCATTGAAAAATATAATTAAATAATATTGTACATAATGCGATTCTATTGATCTTGTTCTATTGCCGTCTTGCGATTGTTTTGCGATGACTTGTCCGAACCCTGATTATAATACACCTATTGCTCCTTGTTGCACTTCGCCGACTTCTGCTTACTTCTAACATAGTGACAATACGTGTAGGTACATTGTTCTGTTGATAGTGATGTTGTGACAAACTTTTGTCGATCGAACTCAGTCTAGGATTCCTAAGCCATTACTACAAAATAATGCACTACAGAAAAAAGTCCACCCGCAAAAGCGTATCTTCATGGCACTTTCGTTCTTTTGTTGTGAAGCGCAGTTTTTCGGCAATAACTCAGAAATATTTGATTAAGTATGTTAAAAAATATATATTTGAAAGTATTTATTAAGCGTTACCCTTGTACTTATTAAAAATTTTTTAGATTCACGGGTTAGAAGATAGAGGACGAGGGGGAAGTCATGCAACTTTCGGACTGATTACATTAGATTATTTCCGAAAATATGCATTTTTACAAAAAAAATCTGGAAAACTTAAAGTGTTTTTCGAAGAACTGTCGAAATATGTGCCACACGTCAATAATTGCTGAAAAAAAAATCTGCTTCTGTTACATGATGTACCCATTGAGAGCCCCCCATATAAACCTTATTTATTTTTGTTATTTAACCACCGAACTAAGTAGCGGCTTATACAAGACTTATAACTACTCCAAATTTCATCAATATACGTCTTCTAGTTTTTGTATAAATTGCCTGCGACATGCGGACGAAATACAAGGGTTCCGTTTTTGCCATTTTGGCTTTCGGAACCCTAAAAACTGATTTTCAAAAACTGACCTAAACGACCATTGACAACTGACAACATAGATAAAAATTTGAAAAAAAAAATCAACATGTCCGTTAGTCATATTTAGGGTTCTGTACCGCAGAGGAACCCTATGGTGCGACTCTCTCTGTCTGGCTGTCTGTCCGACTATTAAAAATAAGAGGGATATTTTTTTATTGTGATCAGTTTTTGATTTATTACGGAAAATGTAAAAAAAAACACCCCCTCCCCCCCCCCTATCTCCGAAGTCTACCAATCCAAAATTTTGAAATTTTCACAATCTGTATTAATAAACATAAATATTACTCGAAATTACAGCCATGTCTCTAACCAGCTATTTTTGTTTAATTCGCAAAAAACCTATTTCAGGAACCCGGTTGCGTTAAGTTTGCACCTGATTTGTATGCAATGCTAGGTATAGATATCAGGTGCAAACTTAACTCAACCGGTACCGGGTAATAAAGTTAGCTAAGTAAATATTTGTACAGAACCCTCGGTGCACGAGTCAGACTCGATTTTTTGGGGTTTTTTTTTTTTAATGCGGGAGATAAAGGTAAATGTAAGGAATAATCTTTTTCTGACCTTCACACTACTGTGACGACGTTTAGTGTGAGTGTAAAAGTGAAGAATATATAGGAATGAAGCGCTTGTGTAACTTCTCTGGTGTTGCAGATGGGTAACGGTGTGATCCGTCCGCATAATGCGGTCCGTCTACGCGTTTGCCTATAACATGAAAAACTAAAAGTTGCCTATCCTTCACATTGATGGAATGATGTGACAGAATAATGTTAAGGTGAGTCTGGCGGGTGTGCAGTTGGTCAAGAAATTGGATTAACACTTTTCGACTCTATTTAATGTCAATTAAGGTTCAAAAGTGGTAGACCAATTTTTGGCCCACCGTACCATTATTTATTTGCAAGTTACAGGGATTTTCGACCTGTATTATTTAACCGCGTGTGTAATACGTACGAGGAACATTTAAACTACACGTAAGAACCTATATCTATATTCCTATGAAGTAGGTATTAAGTAGCTAACAAAGCATTATGAGTAAGTACTTACAGTAAATAAAACTCTTACAGACGACTAGAGGGCATCACAACAGACACTACAGTGTCGGCACAGACAATAACTGTCACACGCCTGTAGAAAATCGATCAACTATAACACACTCCGTTAATAATATATGCCTATAGCTCGGCCCTAAACTGGCTACGTTTTTATGTCATATCATACTAAAAGGTGCCCGCAACTTCGTTGGCGGAGGAGGGAAAAACTATGGGTATTTGTTGCGTCATCGTAATTGTGCCCAACCAGATGAAAAAAGAAATGTGAATATGTATTGTGGGGATAACCAGCTACCCGGGTATAAATTTAGTTGTAATTGTTTATTTTCGAAGTTATTTAATGGTTGTATTTAACAATTTTAATGTAATTTCATGTGTATATTATTATATTTCATTTTTTTTAATGCTGGTTAACTATAGGTACATAAGTTGTATGGATATCCTAAGGTTGACCAGGTTGGTCAACTATTGAACAACTACAACTTTATTTTATTTCAATTTTTAAATTATTTTTTTGATAGCTATGGTTTCTTTAGATACCCCACTCACTAGTTTATGGTAAATATTGCCTAGTTTTCAGTAGTTGACCAGTGGTTTGACATTGGTACTGCATACAAAAAAGATTTTCCTAAGATTGACCAAACCCGGTAAAAATAATTTATGTTGCACTTGTTGTAGATTAACTATGCCGCGAAAGAAAGTATTTTTTAAATATATAGAAGAAGATGTATATAAAGCACTTGATGCAATAGTCGGGATGCATAATTAGAGAAGCATGTCGTAAATACGACATCCCACATGCTAGAATATCCAATACAACGAAAAATGGGACCGCCAACAATTTTAATAACTGAGGAGGAACAATTGCTATGCAGATGGATACAGACAATAACAACAATAATGTTGTATTTATTTTTCAGACAATCGGCCAATACCGTTCAAAGAAGGTATACAAGCACCTTTAGCACAACTGTGATACCTACGCGACTCTTTGTCGCTCGACAAAGACTGTCTATCTCTTTGCTTTCAATACAATGCGAGAACGACGGGTGATGCTATGTCGCGCGACAAGCGTAGTCGCGGAGAGTTGTGCTAGACCGGCAGAAAGAAAACTCCGAATTTACACAGCGACATGCAGAAGCTATAAACTCAGCAATAAGTAGAGTAACAGAGGAAGGAATAAGAATATAAAAATGGCATTCAGAATTAAATAAATAAATAAATATCAGGGACAATCTTACAGAGATCGACCTAGTCCCAAACTAAGCAAAGCTTGTACTATGGGTACTAGGCGACGATATATATAATATAGGTACATTATAAATTATAATACATAGAAAACATCCAAGACCCAGGAAGAATCATTCGTGCTCATCACACCAACACTTGTCCTGGCCGGGATTCGAACCCGAGACGGCCAGTTTCGTAAATGAGTTTTTAAAGAATGAAACGCAGAGGATATACTAGACGATTCTGATAGGATTTTATTGGGACCTAGAGGAATGGAAAACCTTTATGAAATTAAAGACAAAGAAAACGAAAGAGTACCAGCCGAAATTGCTAGACGTGTCCCTGAAGAGTCTAGAAGCTTTCTTACGTTTTAATAAAGATTATTAAATAAAAAAAACCCTTTTCTTTGCTTATTTCTTATTTTTATCCGTCGTTTTGAAAATTGGTCAACTTTTGGTACAAACCCTTACAACAACTGGGGCCGGCTGGTCAATCTAGGGTACATTCCAGAATTTAAACTTAAAAAAAAATTAAACTGTTAAGAATTAAGTGATTTCCTTTTGAATCATTACTTTTAATTACATAATGTAACAGATAAATTATAAACTGGTAATATAGGTCGATACTATTTTGCGTAACAACACTTTAAAGTCAAAATTTCTCCTTAACTGGTTTGGGACCGGAGCACTCATCCTAGTTATATTGTTTTACTATTGTCGCCCATAAACTCAGACCAAGCACAAAATACTTTTTTCTTGGTCTGAGCCCATATATGCCAAAAGCATTGGGGAGATTTGTAGAATCTGCTTTTACGAGAAATTTTGAATCCAAAATAGCGAGAGAAATAAATCGTGTAAGGCAGGAAATATCAGCGTCCAAGGGCAAGGATGAAAAGATTAAACAAACGGGTACCGATTAGTTTTTT
The DNA here is from genome assembly GCA_905404275.2 of Hedya salicella. Classification (NCBI taxonomy): domain Eukaryota; kingdom Metazoa; phylum Arthropoda; class Insecta; order Lepidoptera; family Tortricidae; genus Hedya; species Hedya salicella. Next base: position 14,419,793 of record FR990100.1, on the reverse strand, counting down.
TTTTTCAAAATAACCGAAAACGCGAGGAAGCAGAATGAGAGACAATATACGTCAAATATACAAAAGTCGAGCTGTCAGACGAAAATTTAATGAGGCCGAAAGGAATTTTAACATAAATAGGCTTTAATTTTTATTACAGGTTCAAATTTGATTAGCATGTTTAAATCATAATACATTACGAAAACAAAATACAAAACTTTATTCTGCAAGTAGGTATCAAGGGGCACCGTGTTGTATACTTATATTAGTCAATTGTTTCTTGTCAATCTAGATTTAAATAATTTTAGTTTAATTATTTCTTTAAGCTTTCTTCATGTAATGGTGTTATCTTTGCGTTGCAATAAATGTGTTTTCTTTCTTTCTTTCTTATTAAGATAAGATAAGGTATCAAGGGCACTTTTACATGTCATCATTTTTGTATTAAAGTGTTAACTACTTTTCGCTAATATTAAAACTGAAAACCAACATTAGAATATCTAATTGTATCGCTGAAGTACAATTTGGACCTATATTAATTATATTAAGGTGCGTCCACATTTGTATCATTGGCCCGTATCAGATCATCGTCGCGTAGCATGATCGCGTGTCACAATCACGCGTTTGGACGTTGCGCCGATCCGATCACTCGAAATCCATTTGCTACGCGTATCACACACTTGTATCGGAAGAGTGCGGTATTATCGGTGCGCCGACAGTAAGCGTCCAAGCAGCGCGATACGCAGTCATGCTACGGCACGGTGATCGGATACGATCAAATGATACAAGTGTGGACGCACTTTTATACAATTCTATGGTTAACCACAGATTACATATGAAATCTTGAAAATCTAGTGTGACGTAGGTAGTTCATTTGAGATCAAATGAATGTCAAATGAAAAATTAAGTTTAAATAATTACTATTTTTGAAAATTTTATCTTATGATGCAGAATTATTAAGGAAGTAGATTTTCTCAAAATGTTTTCCTATCTTCACATGTTACTGTAAAGTGGGATATCCCAATTAGGGTGCAATTACTTAATCAACGTTCCATTTGGCTTCCAAGATGACGAAAACAAGTAAAAAAATCGTCATGGGTGTAGTTTTCTAGGTTTTTAAAGTCAATCTAGATTATAACAATGGCATCCCTTTTTTCGGAAAAATCATCATAGAGCATCACAAAGCGACATCTAGGCTTTGTAGGTTTAGGGGGTAGAAATTCCAAAAAAAGTGATACCCAATTTCATTAAATCCAAAATAAATTCCACTTTTGAAACCCGCGGCCCCACAAACCTAGAAAACGACATATGACATGTTTTTCCTAATCGTAAATCGTAATATCTGCCATGCCTCACACTTTATCTATTTGCTTAAAATAGAATAGAATAGAATCATTTACGGCATGGCATATCACAAATGACACAAATTAGGTACAAACAGGTATTTTCCAGCCGCTACAATAACAATGATTCATCACTCATGTCTGTGCGCTTATACGGGTACCTATTTTTACGTTCACCATGCATGCATATCAGGGTCAGGGGCTACTCCGAAACCCGCAAAACGAAGTTCGTATGGCGCCATCGCGCTTACTCAAATAGAGGGCAACATAAGAGCGAGAGGACTGCACGTTACGAACTTCGAAGTTCGAGTTTCTGCGTAACCCCCACGTAACCCCTCAGGGGACAGCCGTAGGATAACGGCGTAGTGCGAAGGGGACGTGGGACGCGACGCATGCGTATTAAGCACATTAAGGAGCCTCGAGGTGAGCGACTAACGCGAAGCGAAGCGAACCGATGCGATGCCATACCACAGAATAAGTAATAGTACAAGCCATACGGAAGAGAAGTAAATTTTCCATGGTTTTGTACTCATGCCATGTATGATGCTGATTTAGCCGTGAAATGGGACCTACTTAAATAAGTAATAGTACTTACATCAAATTGGGAACATTTAGTTTCTCAGAAGCGAACTCAGATTCTACAAATAGTTTATTTTTAGATGTAACTCTTATTTAGATATATTTTTATAAACAGTCGTCGTTACATTTATTTGTACATCTCCCTTGTATGAATCCGGAACATTCCGGGAACATTCTGGAATTTTGTAGGCCGGCCGGCAGTTTGCTGAGCTTGTCCTTTTGTAATTTTTCTCATTTTGAAATATGTTTATCAAATGTATTTATTTAGGTAATGACAAAAATACTTTCTTTCTTTCTTTCTAGATTTTTTAAAAATAAAACAAAAAAAATAATTCTAATTTTAAATTAAGAAATATAGTTTGATTTATCATAAGTTGAAATAGACGATTAATTCAAATCAGATTTTTTATAATTTTATTAGCCATCTACAAAATTCCAGAATGTTCCTTCTAATCTTCAGGAATAGTCAAAGTTCCAAAAAGTTTTGAACAGTCCAGAACATAGTCGACTATTCAAGATATATCCATGCTAATATTATAAATGCGAAAGTGTGTCTGTCTGTCTGTCTGTTACCTCGCTGAACCGATTTGGATGAAGTTTGGTATGGAGATAGTTTGAGTCCCGGGGAAGGGCATAGGCTACTTTTTATCCTGGAAAAACATCCTTATCCGCGATAAACGAATTTAAAGCGGACAAAGTCGCGGGCAGAAGCTAGTATGTTATATGTATACATACACGTGAAGAAATACAAGTCAAAAACGTTAAAACTTATAAGTCAGTCAAGCAACACCTAAAAATCAGCATACTGCCGCTCCTGGTGGAAATGTGTCCATAATGCTGGCGGCATTTCCTCGCTGGATAGCTATCGCTATGCGACCTTTAGACTCGACATACTAAGATTTGTGCCCACTACTACGTAGTTACCCAGCCCAGAGGGGCTACTCTGAAGTTCGAAATTCGATGCTCGTATTGCGCTGTCCCACTCACGCAAATACAATTTAAGCCGAGAGCGAGTGGGGAAGCGCGATACAAACTTCGATTTATTATACTATAATGATACACGAAACGTGTTTGCGGAGACAGAACGTAGTTGTGGGAATTGTGGGCGTTTACAATGATATTTTTTTGAATGTGTCGAATGTGTCGATACGAATACGGTCATGTTATGATACGATGATGTTACGATGCGTTGTAGTGATGGTAGTGGTCACAAACCTTTAAGGTAATGGCAGCGTTTAGAGCACATACCTATTCCAGAAACTATATTATTCGGACGTTTAACAAAGGTTACATAGAGATTTATTAACTCAAAAATATACCTACCGCCTACGTACCTATCTAGATAGGTAGGCATAAAGTAAAAAACAGGACTTTACTAATTCTGAGATTCATCTCCGTATAATAAGGCTGAAAAAATGAGTTCTGAACTCTTAATAAGTATACTTAGGTAATACAGTTTTATATATTTATAAACCTTTTTAAAGCTTTATTTTAGAAAGCTTAATAAAGTCTTCAGTTTTTTCTTTACATCAGATTTCATCTCTTTAAAAGCGGATGAAACTATATATAGAGATTTTTCTTTTTAAGTTCGTAAGTTGAAACCTTGGTAATATGCTTAATATTTAAATTAGTAAAATATTATAGATGCGAAAATGTGTCTATCTGTCTGCATGTTACGTTCTTTACGCTTGAACTGCTCAATGCTCAACTGATTTAAATGAAATTTGGTATAGAGATAGTTTGAGAAAGGACATAGGCTACTTTTTATCCCGGAATAATACCTCTATCCGTGATTAACGAATCTAAGGCGGACGGAGTCGCGGGCAGAAGCTAAATATCATAAATGCGAAAGTGTCTGTCTCTTCACGCTTAACCCCCTGAACCGATTTAGATGAGTTTAGAGATAGCTTGAGTCCCAGAGATGGAATTAATTTTCGTACGTGTAAATACAGTGTGAGCTTACTGACGGACCGATTAAGCCCGTGATCTGAGCAGTAAATTAGTGGTTAAACGGGCGCGCGGGCTCAGCTAACAGATTAAGTGGGTCAAGTCACCCATAGAAAAATGAGTACAGTCAACTCAGCCCACGGGCTAAGTAGTCTGTGGGGTCATTTGACCACAAAGGGGTTCGAAGGCCCCGTCTTTACTTCCAAACTACGACAAGGTTAGCTCAAGTCAGGGTTAAGCTAGATATGGTACGCATACAATACAATTTCTTCACTAAAATCAATACCTAGATAATTGCTTGTCAGTCAGTCGGTTAATACCCAATAGACATAGTATGATATTAATTATGAACACCAGACTGTCTGTCAACGCTACTGTTCATCAAAAACATTTTCCATCGTACAATTGCCGTTACCATATCGGGTTAATAACATATTTAATCGCGCATCACATGACCACATATAAGTGACTTTCCCCAGTACAAACACAGTCCAGTTTACAACTGCAAACGTGATACGAGCTTGCAGTAGTATTCCTTACTCTCGGCTATCTATATAGCCGATGGCAATTGGACAAACGATATTATACATTTTTAATTCAACTTATTGTTCGTTTTAATGTGTTTTGTAGTTTACCTATTCCAAATCATATCACTACATTTGTATTTTAAGTGACTGAAAAGTATAATGACGTGACGATATTGATCTATCGATTACACTTTTATACCCTGTTCTGACCAAACAACGTTAGCGGCTGGAAATTGCAAAGACCCGATGTCAAACACGTATGTGTGTTACCTGGCTACCCGAACCTGCACATTACGGAAACTGAACGTATTGTTAATAGAACGGCATTATATGACCATTGTCATACCGTTCTTGGTTTCCCTGTCACTAGTGGCTGCGGAAGTCAGATGGCAGTAAATCCATGTATATTCATAGATTCCTGCATTTTTGAAAATTTAATATCAGTCAAAATTATACCTCGACAAATACTTCTTATTTCGTAGGCAACACTACAAGAGTGGGTGAAATGTGCAATAACCATATTGCTACTTACCAAATGCTACCGCGTAAATAGACATGATTGGATGATTTGTCTAGCTACTCCGCATAGCTTGTTATTTCATTTAGTTCAGTTTTCTGTAATGGTAGTTCATAGCTTGCTGTCGGTGGCCAAAAAGTCCAAGTAAGTACTGAAAAGTAGGGTGTACAATTTAAAATTCTATATCTTACCCGCCATGGAGGCGCTGCTCATTCTTCCTCGTGTGAAATCAATTTTGGATGATTATAATTAACTTAGCAATAAAAAATCAACCACCACTGTAAATATAATATCTAAATATCCTAAAGATTTATGACACAGTGACAGTAAAACTTTGTTTTTCTTATATAATTTTTTTGGGTAACTTAGGCAACGTGCCTGCATAGAAAACAAAGCGGACTCAATTTTCATTCTTAACCTTGAAATATAAAATCAATGAAAGTAACATTTTAAATAGATAAAATCATTTCCCTACTATACTTATTATACAATACGCAAAGCACGCACGATACATCCGATAAAATAATGTACATCATTATTATTTATTGCGAACGCAGCCATTTTCCATCTTCACTATATGACAGATGTCATTGTCAGATGAAGATTGTGGTTCATCGCAGGTGAGCTATGGAGGTTATGTTTTGTTTTGAATTGTTGCTTAGTGTCCGACCGAGTCGCTGTTTAGAACTTTAATTTTTAATTAACATTAGCAGCAGTTACAATTTATTTTATCTCTAACGTGTAATTGGCAGGTAGGTACTATTAAGTTTAACACATAACAAAGTGTTGTTACATATGGACAAACTATTTTTGTAGAATGTGTGTGATACTAGAGAACGAGAAAGACAGTCTTCTTTAGAAATTCTCTTAATATGAACTTTTTGTTGACACCATACTTAAGTACCTGTCTTCAAAAAGGTACATCTAAGGCATTAACAATAGTGTGAAATAATTGTGAACAACTTGTTCGCGGAACGAAAATGTACACAGTATGTACATAGTAATCGTAGTATATTGTTACAGAGTTATGGCTCCTGGCAAAAAGTTCAATAATCGCAGTAAACGCTCGAACCAGCACACTGAGAGGGACTTTGCAGAGAGACTAAATGATCTTACGGTTGAATCTTCAGAAGACAGCGATGGCAGTAGCTCTGAAGGAGAAGGAACTGAAGCATCCTTTACAGTAGCCATGTGGGATTTGAATCATTGCGATCCTAAGAAATGTTCAGGAAGAAAACTTCTTCGACATAATATAATTAAAAACTTCAAACTTGGTCATCGGTTTCCAGGACTAGTGCTATCTCCAGTTGGCACTCAATGTGTCAGTCCAAATGATAAGGACATTATAGAAAAATCCGGGCTAGCAGTTATAGATTGTTCATGGGCTAAAATTGATGAAACACCTTTTGGTAGAATGAAATCACATTACCCGAGGCTGTTGCCATTTTTAGTTGCCGCCAACCCTATTAACTACGGAAAACCATACCAGCTGAGTTGCGTAGAGGCTCTAGCAGCTGCTATGTATATTACAGGACATAAAAAAGAGGCACAGTTTTACCTATCAAAGTTTTCTTGGGGCCATTCATTTTTGGAATTAAATATGGAAGCATTGGATCTCTATGCAGCATGTACAGACAGCAAGAGTGTTCTGGAAGCTCAGACTAAGTTTCTAGAATCCGCTCAGAAAGAAAAAGACACAAGGCCCATGTGGCCACCTAGTGATAGTGAATCTGAATCAGAAGAAGATGGCTAACTGCTTCCTTAATTTAGTATAATTATTTTTGTCTATTAATTTTATACATTATATTTATTGTATAATTCAACAGTTGTTTTGTTTTTTTTTATTAAGTCTTAACCCCTAGATGCATGAAGAATCAGTAACAATCATAGAATTAATAATGATGACATGACAGTAAACTAATAATTTGAAGTGAAGTCTATTGGCACTTGTTTCTCTTTAGTATCAATCATTATTGATACTTGCTCATGCATCTTGAATTTACAAAATTAAAATTTATGCAATATAAAAATCCATTATACGCCAGGTGCACAAATATTAGAACATGTACGAGATCTATGCACCGATAACAAAGTGTAGCAATAGCCATATAGTATTTAATTTTATTGGAAAGTAACAACCTTATCCTGCACACATTTGACAATAACTTTAACTCAATTACATAGCCTCCTTGAATTTTATGAGAGTTCAAAATCGAATTTATTTTGTCCTTTTAAAAGGATATATAGGGATAAGGACATATTTTATTATATCGATATAAATAAATATTATAATTATCACCGCCATCTGACCAGTAAAACTCGAACATAAACGATGAAATCTTGCACAGTAACGATGATCGTAACGCCATCTACCGTAACGGAAATAGTCTACTTGCTATTGCTAACGTACACTACATCGTTCGCTTCGTTGAGAACAGTCAACAGCTACCTGTCATGGATGGCGCTGTGCGCAACTAAGTTGTGAATCATGTTTATGTGGTTCGTAGACCGGTAAAGCTGAAGCTACTGTTTTGTTCTGTTCGTTCTTAGTTTGCTTTTGAGTTTGAATGCGTGAGCCGGTTTGTTGCGCTCGAATTTAACGTTGGAAACTCGCGGAGAAACTTGTTTCGGACTTTCTTTGAGTGGTGAAAATAAGTGTGAGTGAATATTGTGTGTTTTATTTGTAGTGACGAATTATTCGCAACTTTGGAGTTGGTGATTAGTTGGAATACTTTAAAGGTAAGTTGGGTTGATAGCAACCTGTCGCGCAGGTGTCTCAAGTCACTAACCTCTTTGATGAATAAGTTCTACTTACAACTTTTCACATAGTGAATGAGTTTTAATTCACAAATTTCTGTTTTTATGGTACGTATTCGAGTATAATTCGGGGTATCTTTATAAGATTATTATAGTAAATTTTATAGAGCACTAGCTTTTGCCCGCGACTTCGTCCGCCTTAAATTCGTTTATCGCGGATAAGGGTATTTTTCCGGGATAAAAAGTAGCCTATGTCCTTCTTCTGGACTCAAACTATCTCCATACCAAAATTTCATCTAAATCGGTTCAGCGGTTTAAGCGTGAAGAGGTAACAGACAGAGAGACAGACAGACAGACACACTTTCGCATTTATAATATTAGTATGGATTAGTATGGATTGACAGAATAGAGTTAGTAGTTTTGAAGGAAAATTTTACCGAACGGGACACTGAAATAAATATTCGAGGGTGAAATCACCAACGTAGGCAGGTACCTATAGCATTAAAACCCATACACTTTTAATAAGATTACAAATATTGCATTTAGGCATCTTTCATAGTTTCTCAGAAAAAGCTGGTAATGGATACAAACATTGGTAATCAACAATCAACAACTTACTGCCTTTGGTTAGCCGTAAATTCCTCCAATGAAAGAATGTACCTAATGTATGGTAAGGTTTTACTAAACTAGATGCCTACTTTTTAACCCAACCGAAACGGAATAGGTATAACGGGGTGTTATATTATAAATGTAACTTGTGGAAGTATCTGGTATGTCCGTGGCACCGCAGCTCCAAAATGGATGAACTGATTTTGATTTAGTTGTTTTTTTGTGTGAATGGTGACTAACGAGAGTGTTCTTATGTTCATGATCAATCTTAATTCTATAAAATCTGTTAAGCCGGTTGATCTTCAGCTTTATTCAGATGTGCCGGGGGTTTTCGATGATGGTAAGTGACCTACCTCTACCTATATAGGTACATCTAAGCTCTTACCTACGGGAGGGAAAAACGTTGCGAGGAATCCTGCACATTGGAGTAACTGAATGTAGTTATATTTGCAACCGCGGCGACCGACTGACGAAATAGTTTCTCTCACAGTACTTACGTAGGTACCTAACTACCTTAGGGTATATATAAACGTGTTATTGTTATATACATAAGTTACCTATGAGTTACCGAGGTAAAGTTTTTAAGCTCTTATCGCCTCAGGTGCTGCGCTAGCGCACGAGCAAAAGGTTATGCTAATCTGGGGCTGGACTGTAAGTACCTACTGGACCTATAGTATAGGTCCAGTAGGTACTTACAGATGCCAACTTGTGTGTATAGGTCCTATACACACAAGTTGGCATCGTGCCGTCCCATTTACTCACATGTCTTAGGTATATCTACCTAGGAGAGCGAGAGGAACGGTCGGCATTATTTCCATGTTGAACTTGGGCCTAGCCTCCTGATTTCCGTTTTGTAGAAATAATTGTTTTTTTTTAAAGTATAAACATTCTTAAAACATATAATACATATAGGTAGGTATACGAATAGGTATGAGAATATGGAAAAACTCTTTAACTCTGTATTTACTGATCTTAACTTATTTATTTATTTTCTAACACTTTTACATGACATTACAGTACAGTAGAACCAATGCGTCACGAAACTTAGCCTAACAGTTGAAAATTATATTTTACAATAACAGGTACCAAACAAATTATATTGAAACAGTTGAACACCTAGCATCCATGGCGTCACAAAATCTCAAGCATTCACTACACACTGCCGCCCAACGCCACGCAAACAAGTCGCACTCAGGTGTGGATTCTCTAACTTATCTAACTTAGATTTTAGATTTCTCCAGGAAGTACCCATACAATAAACATACTGAATCAGCGAGCTACATGTTAGATACCGTTGAGGCGTAGACTCTTCCTGACAAATGCTACTGTTACAAACTGTTACTGACTCGTCTGGCGCACAGGCAGTTTTCCTGTGCCTATATGGAGCCATGGTCGTTCAGGGCTTCAGGGTAGTAAATTTCTTTGGGCCTGTATGGGGGAAAGGAGGAGCCTAGTAAAAGCGATAAAAAGTAGGGGAGGGAAAATGTATAGTCACCTTACGACACAACGCTTTATTAATAAAATTGTAGAAAGTAAGATTGAAGGCAATTGAGGAAGGGACAGATAGGATAAGCAACAAAGGGAACACTCCAATAATCCGAAATATTTTATTCCGAATATGCTTTTTCCGATTGTTGAAATTCCGAATTTTATATTTCCTTTGTATTAAAATATCGATTATTGAAAAACACCAAATTTAGTTTACCGTTTTTATTTTTTATATTGCGATGTTTATAACCCCGAATTTTAATTATCCGAAATGTCATTACTAATTCGGAATTTTTACGATCCTCTAAATGATTTCAATAGATAAATTTTGATGGTCACAGCGCACAAGACAAACAGCAGTTAAATTTCTTATGGAAAACTCGTATGAGTAACAGTAACAGTGCTCTGTATGATTTTCTACGCTGTGACTGTCTCCTACGCTCTATTTGTCGTCTACGATCTTTTAAAATGAGGAACTTTTGAAATTGATTTATTTATATGAAATCGAAATATATTCGATATTTAAAATCGCGGTTATGCAGAAGTACATATTTCTTTTGACATCCTGTACTCGATTTCCTCGGAAAGAAGCCTGGTTAAAAAAAGTAATGTCAACTGCACTCCACCGGCAGGTACCTTCTTCCTATAAAAGTTGAAGTTGCAATGAGGTCCATCTATTAAAACCCATTAAGTATTTATATGTAATAGTCTTTTGCCCCGCACTTTTTTAGGGTTCCTTATCCAAAAGGTGTCTGCACGGTCAATTAGACATTTAAAACGCTCACAGAACTCGTATGAGAATTACCTATTATGGCAGCTATAACAACAATTAATAGGTCTACTGTATTACAAACTTGTTTTCACGCCGTTTTTTTTATGTACGGTTGTACGGAACCCACCGCCAACAAGTCCTCCTGACACTTGCTTGGTTTTTTTTACCGATCTCAAGCACAGGGTCAAACTTGAATGGTCCGAATAACCCAAATCGATAGAGCAACGCAGAATGCACGCGGCGAGTACCGAGGGTTCAGTAATATACCTACGAGCAAGGGTCCTCCCCTCTGACTCATAAAGAGGGTGGCATTGGCTCTCCCCCTCACTTTTGAGGGTTTGGTCGATATTGCTCTCTTTTGTTTTCGCACTTTCAACGCACTCGCTGCTAAGTCGATTTAGTGCAATGCTAGACTAGGTTTAGGTTTCCGGGAAGATATTTTGACGTTTACGACAATAAATCTTCGTAACTTTATTGTTACTACCGTGATCTAGATTGTTTTGCTGTCGGCAGGGTAGCATTGTAATAATTTTGCATGGGTACTTAAACTTAAAGTCAAGGTGCAAGTTGGTTTGACCTGCCCTCGCCTCGGGTGAATTAGTTCTAATATATTATTATTTAGAAAATGCTTTTGATCTCTATTAAAAGCCTGGGCGACCGAGCTTCGCTAGGTAGGTGCACGATTTTTGTTTTGTCCAGGATAAAACATATTTCCTAGAGTATCTATATAAACTTGGAATATAAAAATCAATCCATATCGTTAGAGCCGTTTATGAGAAAGTATATAACTAAGTGTAATCAGAATTACTCGCTTAAAGTAAAAGGATTTCATCCATTAAATTCAATATAAATTAAGAAGTAAAGATAAGAAGAGTAGCAGAAGTAGTACTTCGGGCTTCGTTTTGTGAATGTTGAAAATGAACTTTTAGGTATACAGTCAGCAGCAAATAGTCTATCTACAGAATTCTACAGAATATTTGACATCCATATGGAAAAATATATCGTCAGTTTGACACACATCTGTATGTTTATAGGAATAAAGATAAATTTATAGATGGACACATTTGTTGCTGTGGATATTACAGTAGTAGTACTGAATTCCCGTGACTCCTTAAGAGAACTTTTTAAAGACATCAACATAACAAAATAATATATTAACAATTCATTTCTGTTTAGACAATGAAAATAACAACTAGATTTGAATAGAAAATGTTGATTTTATAATTAAACAGCTTATTGTCAAATTACTAATGCAAAATATAGAGATTTTTTTTATATATATAGCATTAACCTATTTTTATACTCTAATTTTCAAAAAAAGATTGATATTTTGAAAGCGCGTGAAAATTTTCGTCTATATTCATATAGTATTTGACAATAAATTCTCTTTCCCATTCGAATTTTACGTACATGGAGATTAAATGAAGGTTTTACTTAGCGAAAAAAGCATTTACTTATTTCACCACAAACACTGCTGTCACAATATGGTACACGCAAACTTATTTGTGAAATTAAGAAATAAGTAGATATTAAGCTTATTCACAATTTTGCCACTTGTGAATTTTCAACTCCATAGGAACGTTAAAAAGTTCCTGGTGTTTACTTTGTGCTGAAAAATAGGCCACACAGACTCTATTAACCAGCCATTGTGCTGAATAATAGGTAACACATACTCTAATAATCAGTCAAGGTTCAGCTCTTGAGGTGATTGTTACCTTTAATAATGCTCAAATAATGCTGATGTAACGCTAATAGCTGCAGTTATTCAGCTAATAGCTGTTTAATTTGTGCCCAAATCAGAGTTATATCAGCTGAAGAGGCGCCTTATTCAGCAGGCTTGTATAGCTTAGGATTCTTTTGTGGACAGTGATTCAACTACTATACAGCACTTCTGTGCTACTTGGGATATTAACCGTAGCGTCCCAATATATTTATGAGAATATTATTTATGTTATTAAGAATCTAGAGTCTTTTACTAAGAATTCAGATATCCACAATTTTAATACTAGAAACAAAAACAAAATCACCATTAGAAAGTTCCGCGTTCGTAAAGTAGCCAAATCATTCCTAGGACAATGTACACATTTTTATAACAAGCTACCAGATGATGGTTTAAAATTACCGTTTCCAGCTCTCAAAAAGTACTTAAAAGAGTCTCTAATGGCAAAGGCATATTATAGGGTAGAGGACTATTTAACAGACAAAAATGCATGGCCCAAAACAGAAACCAAATAATTTACTTTTACCGGGACACGGTTCTTATAAGGTGGCATATCATATCAAACGTATGTAAGTTGTTTTATGGACGATTAGCTCAGATGATTAGAGCGTGCTGCCCCGGTCTGGCTCAAGGCACTGGTTCAAGTCCAGTATCGTCGAATTTTTTTTTCATTTGTTTCTGATCTTTGTTTATAATAATAACGCTAGTGGAGTAATCCACTAAGTTGCAAATATTGTGATTATTATCATGATATTTGTAGAAACAAAAAAGTAAGTTGTTTTAAATAAAAATCATTATTTTGCTTTTTTATATTCTATATATATATATATTTTTACTTTTACAAGTTTTGATATGTTTTCTTGAAGAACTACGCATTGAGTTTATACTCAAAACAAAAGTATTTAGGATAGGCTAAGTACAAATATAGTAATAGATATTAGACTTATTTTGAAAAAAATACTGACTGTTGAGTTTGTTCCGGCTTTCTTCTCCTCAGTGGTTTTTTTCATTAGTAGGTTTTTTTCCCACAGCTTTTCAAGCGTGGAAAACGTAACTTCTAAAAGTACATTAAGTACTTAAAGGTAGTATGTTTAAATTTAAAGGTGATAAATTATTTGATGTAATTATCAGCAGGTAATTGAATTAAAAGTAGAGTTCGCCCTCAAAACTTTAGGGGTTTCGCGGTCGTTGACCTCAGGGGTACAAAATGCAAGGGTCGTTGCATTATCATTCGATCGATCAGATAGCTGTCAGTCAAATAATCCCATTTTGGTTTATTATTGCAATTATCATGATTCTCCTTGTAGCGTTTTATTACTGTGGCTCATCGCATAGAAGATATGGGAAAATATGTTTCGGACGGTACTACGACTTTGACATTCTTACCCAAAAATATACTAAATCGTGACTGCAGTGGCGCGACAGGCATAACAAATATGATTACGCGCGGAGGAACGAACGACCTACGAAATTTTGTAACGGTGTTCCTTCGTGGCAAGTCACAGTGAAACCTTTAGACGGTCGATCTTTGTGATTTTTTTCATCGTGACGTTATTTAAACCCTGCTCTATCGCATGGCAAGATTAGTTTATTACCTGGAGATCTTACATTCAGGTATAAAGCTGACCCGAATATACCTACGTTATTACGTTTAAATACGGTTGTGCGTTGTGTGTTATGTCAAACTGCAAATATGACGAACTCCGATTTGGACCAACTGCTATCAAGTGAATTTGCAGTTCGTCCAGATTTTAGGACTAACTGCGTATTGGACCAAACGCTTACTGGACAAACCGCGACTTGGACTAACTGCATGTAGGACGAACGGCTAACAAATCTTTGTGACGACGCATATTAAAGTCACCTAAGTCACGTAAATTATTAACGGAACTTGGCTTTTTATATCAAGAAATATACTTCAATTGACATACCGAATTGTTAGTTGATTTTAATTATTGACACATCTGTGTATATATCCGTGGCTTCATAGCTTTCAATTTCAAATGCAATTTTTTTTTTGGGCCCTTGGTATCTTTGCGATGGGTATCTGAGTTATGTTGATAACAGTTTTTTTATTTGTAATTTAGTTTGCTGTACTTATGATACCTATAATATATTGAAGTGACAACTTGACGAGGTATCGCATATTTTCGTAATGCAGCCAACAAAACTCGGCATCTTTCCTCTATGGATGGGTGTCCTAATTTTGTACTCATTAGACAAGTGGTGTGAATCGGGTCCTATGGCCTCGACCGTGTACCTAAAACCGTGTATTAGTATTCCTGTTCACGAATTTGAATTGTATGTAATTCTTGGGTTTTTATCGTAACAACTGGAAAAGGCGGCATAAATGTAGGTTCCCTCGCATAGTGTGGGATATTTCTTGACTAACTAATAGTGACCTGTAATTACGAACACTTGTTTATTTAGCTTTTTACTTATCGTTTTAAGATATCTACATTCTCCCAGGGTTTCTGAGTTCTAGTCAAATCTGGGATCCGAGCTTTACCGCTTTTCCTATGCTCGCCTCAAACAAAGAGTCAATTGGATTGTGTACGCACGACAAGAAGAGAACTAGCCCTTACGGAATTATTTTCAACTGGCCTTTGAACTTTTAGGGAAGAGACCCGAAATCACTTCCCCGGTAAACCTTTTGTATGCCCATCTTGCTCCAGCTCCCACGGCCTTTTTAATTTAAATCAAATCGGAGGTATCGGCACTGGAGAAAATCGCAAAACGTGAATAATTTATGCAAACAAAAAAGCGAAAATAACGGAAATTGTTTCAAAGTCGTCCAAAGTATCATTAAGGTTTTCAAGGAAATAAAAGCATTTCATTGTCGAGATGTTATCGCTTGCCGATGGCTTGGGTAAATTTGAACCAAAATCAATAAAAATGCTCAAGACTGTAATCCCAGGCCATCTGTTCAATTTTGTGCTCTGTTCGGTTTTCATTCGTGTTTTTTAAAGTTAAAGAGTTTTTTTAGGAATGTATCAAGCATAATAATTGTTCTGATGACAAAATCATCTATATTTACCCTTGCCAAACGCAAGATTGACTTTCTTAAATAGTCAATTGAAGGTATCAGTTTATCCAAAAACAACCTGTCACATTCACATAACCTCGTCTGCTCTTGCCTTCGGGCTACGATTTGGGGACATGCTTCCTTCGTACTCTAATTTCCCATAAGCTGCACTAAACTGGGAGAGTAAAAACATGAGGGTAAATACGAATGTGTAAAGTAAATAACATCTCTTCTTTCGAATTTAATGCAATATTGTGGTAATATTTTATTAATTGTGTATGAAGTATTGCTCGTCTCTGGGCCGGAGCACTCTAATATTAAATTCTCCCCTTGGACTCCATGCAACGCCGGGCAGTTCGTATTGCCGACGATCCCGAACTGACAGGCGGCGTGGAAACTGGAACCACTTAGCTTCCGGAGAGATGTCGGCAATCTGTATTCGTTCTACCGTTTGTACAATGGGGAATGTTCTGAAGAACTTTTTGAGTTGGTGCCACCGTCACGTTTCTATCATCGCACCTCAGGAACAAAGTACATTCCCATCACTATATGTATGCTTTTCATCAGAGTTAACAGGACACTCAAAAGTTGGTAACCGGTAAGTGGGTGACTCCGCCGATTTTGCACAAATCTATGGGCGACGTTGACCAGTTTCTATCAGGTGGCTTGTCTGCCCGTTTACCACTTATTACATTAAAAAAGTGTATACGGCGTATTAGGTAAAGAGTGTACTATTCACGTATCTCTATCGTCACTTAGTCTACTTCATTTGTGTATATCTTAGGCCTCCTGAGACTGGGCGTACAGTGTGTGCATGTCTAACCCGTTCTCAACATGCGTGTACAGCTATGGTGAGATTGCATGGAATTACAGTGTAATGTTTATGGAGTCTCGAATAGGCATTATCCCGAGCCTGAGAATTAGACAATGATTTACAATCGTTTGAGTCATATTTATCTTCGATTTCCACACGGAGCTCTCATTTCGCGACGCAGCCTAAAGCCGCTCAACCAGTCCCCGGCCCTGCTAGATCAACCTGATAAAATTTTATCGTTTCCGCAAACTGAGAGCTCTTACGCCTTGTTAATAAGCTTTTTATTGATTTCAAAGATATCGTTAGCTGAAACTGATAGCGTTCAAGCAGGTTTGGTTACGGCCAACTTATATAATTGAATTTAATTAGACGAGTTCACGTGTCGAGGATGACTAATTGCTTATAATAAGCAAATGCGGGTAAATTGAAACAAAGTTGTATGACAAATTATAAGTTATGAGAGTTGGGTGTATGGTAAAGATCATACACCCAGGGCCGAGCGCAGGTCGAGTGTCTTCATTAGAATTCGCCCTGAAAGCCCTTCACAGTTCACAAATTCAAAACTTAAAACAGAATAAAACAAAAATGTCCCTCCAACATATTGGTACAGTTTTTCAATGACAAAACAGTCGATATATTAAATCCGTATCCAAAATATAAATGTGCCTAGATATTACTTATTTAATAATATAACATTTTTTACCCATTTCAGCCAACATAACAACCGCAGAATCTAAGCATGTATTTCACCAACATAAAAGTTAAGTATGCCGCTACACCGCACGCTTCCGCGTTACGGCTGTTATGATTCCGAGATTCCCCTTTTGAACATCTTCAAGAAGTTCCTTTAGCATGACTATTCGAAATAACCGTGACGGTACCTTGTTAAGGCTAGGGGGTGTAAATTACTCTGCGTTTTGCTTTATTACGCTCTGGTGGCCTTTTAAGAAGTTGCTATTGCGAAGCATTACAGACGTTGGCTGAGGACGGCACTTTAATAATATGCTATTACCCAACACAATCCTTATTTCCTTTTATTGCTGATGTGGAGTTAGCCCTTAGTGAAGTTTCGTAAAGTTAGTTTTATTGTCTTAGGAACAAGGCAGTCTTTAATTTCAATTTAATTCTTAGCTCAGCGGAGTTTGAAACTTTTGTCAGAATGAGCAATTAATTAGGCTTGAAATATAACAATTCAGTATAATTTCAGGGCGTCTTACGATTATGTAGCGATTGACTCGGGCGTCTTCGGCCTACTCTGGAATTAACATTTTTGCGCTCTCTGAATGAGCGGATCGAGGGAAAGAAACTAGCGTTATTAAAGTACGTAAACGGTTTTTCTTTTGCTCTGTATTGTAACAGAGCGCCTACTTGTCCTTTATACAGGCGACCTGTCCAGGAAGATAATATATGCGTGGCGGCATATTAAAATGTCACACGCCACGGCCCCTGTCGCGATGATATGGATAAAATACCTCACCCCTCAGCATCGTTAGCGTTAACACCTCATTTGAATATTTTTTGGGAAGTCTCATGTATAATCATAAATCAAAAACTAAGCTTATGTGTAATTAAAATTGGGATTATTGGTTAATCACTGTTCGGACAGGCGTAAAAAACCCAGAGTTGATTTATTGCTGGGTGTATTTCAGAAGGCTTTGACAGCGTTTTTATCTCTGAACGATGGAAGCACGCGTGTGCATCTAGCGCGCTTCACGGGTTAAAAAGAAGTGCATAATAACCTATTAGCAAAGAGTCTGAAGACAAATAATTTCACGTTAAATCGTTTAATCGATCGTTCGAACACGGACACTAAAAACATTTTTATTATTTTGCTCTTTATTGGGACGACTGTAAAACGATTATACTCTCGAGTGAGTATTGCGACTTGATTGCGACTTCTGTGTCAGATTTTCATTCAAATTCTTCTATAGCTTCTAGAACTAAGAAGGCCGTAAAGGCAGCTTTAACTACCGAACTTTTTATATTTACATCCCTTTGTTTCACTCCACAAGTTGATTCCAAACCGTTAAGCACAGACATTGTAATACCGGCACTACACAATGGCGCGCGTGAAGACGAACGCGAGATACATTGCCGTTTTTAATTACAAGGAAGACTGCAACACTTTCAGAATAACGTCAATGTATCTCGCGATTGCCTCGACTCCCGCACATTTGTAGTGCTAGCATAATTGTAATTCCAATGTTGCCAGCTACAACAATTAGATAGGAAAGTTTCCCTATCGGCGTTTGTGTAGCTCGCTTTGGGATAAGGCGCAGCAAACGTATAATAATTACTAACAGTATTTTAAATCGCTTTGTAAAAGCGTTGAACTATTGTATAAATGAAATTTGTCGCTGAACAAAATAACGAAGCATCTAAAACGCTAATATGTATAACTAACTGTCAATGTGTATTACTGATAGTAATATAAACTCAAATTAAAACATTCCGTAAATATAATATTTTGTAATACTGGATTCGGTTTATTTACCGATTTTGTATACAGATCCAAACAGATTGAGTATTCATAAAATAACATTTTATTCAGTGTTAATAAACTTACATTTTTAACCAAATAGGTATTTTAACATTGATCTCAGAGTAAACCAATGAAAATGTTCCTTAAATCTAGCTTAGGCCCAATTACTGAATGCTCTGTTAATTGCTAACGGCTAATTACGTCCGCGATATTTACTATTTGAGACGAATAATCCCAATAAATGGCAGTGAAATAAACTATATTGGGCGTTAAAAAAACTTGATGGTTATGGTACTGAGTAGAATAGTTATATTGTGGTAGAACCCAGCACAGTTAATAAGCAACAACAATATAGTTTTAGAACGGCTCATACGCAATTTATAACGGTTATAATGTTTGCATGGTTTACTTAAGTGGATTTTCTCAGGTGTTATGTTTTATGTGTTTGTTATCCTAATTATATCTTTTATGAGGATAATAAACGTAATTTGGAGTCACAGAGAAATCAGGCGCGAGGAGCAATGTTTATTAAGGTTAACTGTACCTTTTCTGCGAAAGCTCCTCATCATAATAAGAGGAATATGGATGAATTTTTATTTTTGCTTTATTACAAAGTTATTCATGTAACAAACAGTAGTCAAAAATGATTTTTGAATAACTATAAAAATAACAAAGATATAAGCCATCAAACATTTCATTCTATCTCTTTCTTGCAAAACAGAATTTAATATGGAGTTTATATAGCCGGAGTGCACTGTGACGTAACAGTGCATATCGGACCTCTCTGTCTAATTAGTAGTTTAAAATGCCTATAATATGCGTATTTCTTGGCCGATTTTAATCTTAATTTCACATTTTGAAATAGGTTCTACGGTACTTTGATATTTCGTTAAGAAAAGCGATAAAAAATGCATGCATGTACCCCATTAGACTTCATTTCTAGTCATATAGTTGAAACAAAGTGCACAAACTAATAAAATGGGCTAACGGGCTTACGAAAGATGTTCAGTAAGATTGATTGATTGGGCTAATTGTCGGCTAGCAAATATGCTGTTACCGTAAAACAATATGTTGTGGTGGTGAAGCTGCCGCAACAACTTCCGGCACCACGTGTCGGTGACTGCCGAGCTCGAGTGCACGACAGTCGGAGTGTACCTAGCTATATTCTAGCCGGTCGGAGTCATGTTGGTAGTCAGTGTCCCTAGCTAAGGACTTTTGGGTTTTGTTTGGGGCTTTTGGGGAATAGGATGGGTATGGGATACGTGGGGGACCCGTGTATTAAGATCGCGGTGGACGACCCCGCCTGCGGGGCCGCCGGTGTCCGTGTCCGTGTACGTGTCCGTGTCCGTATCCGTAACCGTCATGTGGGTTTCGGAATATGTCTATGTTCCGGTCAAAGTAGTAGTCAGCAACATGGTTGATGGGTCCGTCATCTGTGTCCGAGTCGGAGGAGTCTTCCGGGTACCATCTTTTGATGGTAGCCGTGATGACATCATCCGGGTCGGACAGTATGTGTCGCGGTCTTCTGATTAGCCTTCTGACGGCTAATCTGAAGGCGCTTTGGTCAGTGACGGTCTGTAATAATTGAGCCTGATCATTTACAAGATTTTGTATATGATCGTCTAAGTTTTGTGGGATAATTTGAAAGTCAGCTTCCTCCGGAATGTGGGCTGGGACATAGTCCGCCGCGTTCCTAATTAAAGGGGTCGGGTGAGAGCTGGATTTCTCAAAGTATGTGGTAGATAAATCTTTAAGATAGGTATGGATGGTGGGAATCACTGCATCGTGATGTAGGGATAAGTTTGAGACGAACCACGGTGCATCCGTGGCACGCCTCAAAAATCGGTTTTGGATGACCTGAAGGGGCTTGAGCTGTATTTCGCCCACATGAGCGAAAGCAGGGTTACAATAGGTCAGTATTGGCCTTACACAGGTAATATACAGGAGGAGCTTATTTTTAGAACTCATCCTGCTCCGACTACCCACCATCGGACTTAACCTGCCTAAGACGAATGCCGCCCTATTTCTAGCCTCCTTGAGGTGAACTTTGAAGTTAAGTTTCCTATCTAGGGTGACTCCTACATATTTAACTTGATATTTCCAAGGTATGGGCTTATCATGCATTACTATAGGAGCTAATGTTCAGTAAGGCCATTGTAATCTTATTTCGCATACTCCCATCCCTTTACTCTCCGTGGAAACAAAATATGAGTGAGAGTGAGAAGGGGCTTTTTTTTCGAACTTGGGATATAGTCAGGGTTTGGGTAACTGTTCATTTATTTGCACTTGATCATCCGCCAGAAGTCAACCATTATATTATGGATAAAAATATTAGAATGGACTCATAAGAATTATTCCTGTATTACATGTTGGATAGGTGGCTACTGAATCAACAACCTCAATTGCAATTAAAAAATAATTTTCACAAATGAAATCTAGCATTCTACGTGAAAAGGGATCTCGTTGTCGGTCGTATTTGTATGACTTTCTGTGTACAATTTTTTTAAAGGCGAAAAAGTGTTGAAAAGACGTAACAGTTTTATAATTGGGGACTGGGGGAGGAATGACGTTGACAACAGGAAGTGAGGAAGTGAGGATGAGGTCTAGGTTTCCGAGAATGCAGATTTCATCGAAATAGAAGTCGTTTTTAAAATATGCGAATAGAGTAGTTTAAATTTTTGTTTCAAGATTTCGAGATGGCGGATACCATTTTTCTTAATAAGTCTTCATGGGTTAGGTTCGGGTTTTCTGGTTTTGAAAAGATACAGAATTGCAGATAAAAAAATGGCGTCCATTTTGGATTTTTTGTGAAAGTCTTCATGGGACTGGTTTCCCGGGTTTTCAGGCACCAAGGTTTTAAAAATTGCGTTTATTTTGAATTACAAGACGGTGGTTCTGTTTTTTTTTTAAAGCCTTCGTTGGACTAACTTTCTAGATTTCAAGGATGCAAACAAGGATACAAAATTCATTTCACAAATGGGGTCCATTTTGGATTGCAAGTTTGCAGACGTCACTTTCATAAACATTTTCGTCAAGATTTGTATGGTCGGAGGCTCCGAAATCTAGAAATAAAAATCTTAAGTTCTTTATACATACTACTGAATCATAACCTACAACCAAGGATTCCATATAGAATGCCACAAATTTGATTGTTAACTATCTCATGCCTATAGAACTTGAAAGTAACTATAAAATCAAGATATGAGCTGTCCTAAATGTAATTAAATATAAACTGTAATATAAACATGCGAGCACAAACTCAGTGCACCCTGTTGTTACAAAGGAAAGCAAACATCGGGGTTTTCCGCCAAAACACGCGCCGTGCCTCCATTCCAAAATGGCGCCGACTCTTTACGACTCCCGTGAAAATTATGGCCCTGTTCGTATGTTCAACTTTTATATCCGGCGTGTTTACTACGCCGCCGTAATAATAATATTACTGCCAAAATGCACGAACTTGAAACTTATGGATTATTTTCCCGTAAAAGCTGTAGAGGTTCCTGAACATTAAGAGTCAAAGGCAGTTAGTTGTAGGTGAACGTAAATCCATCCATCCATACTAATATTATTAACTAGAAGGCGCCCATAACTTCGTTCGCGGAGGAGAAAAAGTCATAACCCCTCTATTTTTAGGCAGTGTAGTCGGGTAAAAAGTATGCTATAAACATCTGTGTATACTAAGCTACCCGAGTACCAAAAATAGTTGGAATCAGTTAAGCCGATTTGGCGTGATGAAGTAACAACGACAAATACAGACATACAAAAAAAATCGATGAAGGGACCTCCGAATGTCCGTTACAATATATATTCTTTAATATCTTCAATGTGCAGACATTTAATTTTTACAACCTTATAATAGCATAGATAATGCGAAAGTCTGTATGTTACCTTTTGACACTTTAACTGTTGAATGGATTTCGATAAAATTTGGTACGGTACGGAGATAGTCTGAGACGGTGGCAAGAACATTGGATAAATCTTATCGCTTAAATCATCCCTCAATAACGGGGTGAAAATGAATTTGTACAGGGAATCAATCATTTAACCCTAGGCTCATCAGTTCTCGGTAACGCCGGCGAAGCCGCGGGTAAATGCTAGTGTAAATATAAACAATATGTTAACGTCGTCAACATGTTAATTAATGTTAATGTCGACCATTTGACAGATATAGTCAGCCGTTAACTCTAATAGGCTTTAGATTCTAGAACAATGCAATTACGTGAAACAAGCCTTGCTACAAACAGTCAGAGTCAATGGCGGATAACTTATATCGCTACAAGTGTTGTAAAACAATAGGCTTGTGTCCTATAAAAATATAATTAATTCGTCAGTTAAATTATCAGAAAATATTGGACACTTACTATTTCTTTTGTCAATTAACACATTCACTGCCAGGAACCCGCTTAGCGGGCGCTCTGCTGCTCTTAGACGCGTAGCCGATACCATGCGTTTCCTCGTATGTAGAGGAAAGTGCGTAGCGCTACGAAAAGCTTGGCAGCGAAGGTGTTAACCATAAAAGGAAGAAGATATAGTCCGTTAGTAGTTAGTAGATAGCTGCTTCTGCGGCACCTTGGGACACCCCCCGCGGAGCGGAGATTTTTTATGTATTTTTGACTCCGCCCTTCAAAAAAAAAAACGGTTGGTCGGCATATAGGTTGCTAGTTTTTTTGTATCTGTTTTCTATTATGAGAATTTTTATGTATTTTTGACTCCACCCTTCAAAGTTGGCCTCGCTCAGATAGATATGTGATTTTTTCAATACCCATTAATCATTCACAATTTTGATGAAATAAATCGAACAACCTTTTGGTTAGGCAAAGACACGTAAATTTCTTTTGTGACAGGTGTTGCTTTGTTATTTTTTGAGTCGGCTGCGTTAATTTATCAGGGTAGATAGTAATAAACTGGGCTTAAAAGCGTTTAATTTTATATTAAACTCCCGAGTTTTTGTCGTTTTCTCACGCAAAAGAATTCTGTGGGAATGTTTTTTTTTTTAATTATCATAAGTCACACGAGTTGTAAGGATAGAAAAGGTTATAAATAATCTTATTTATTACTAATGGCGGTGTTTTTATATTCCTGGAAGGTTAAAATTACGATGATAGAACCACAGGGCGCAAGTTTAAACGTTTTGCAGCTGCATACTGATTTTAATTGGACTGGTGAGAAAATCAGGTTACGACAAGTCATATTTATGTAGACCTGATACATGACGCTAGTGTTTATGTGTGTGTGTGTATGTATATGTGGCTAATAAAAGCAGAACTCCAAAAGAGGGGGCCATCATTCGTTCAGATTGCTTCGTTTAAAGACAGTGTCGAGGTTCTTCGAAGTAATTAAAATTGTTGAAGTACGGTCTGTGCATTATTACCAGTTGTAAGTTTGAAACTCAGTGTCTACATTGTTGCTTACTGTGGTTACGAGTCAAAAATGGAGGTAAGCTTTTAACTTTACATATATATTCATATTTTGATGATACGGATAACCTAGTTGGTAGTGACCCTGTCTCCAAAGCCGAAGGTCCCGGGTTCGATTCCTGGGGAGGGCAGACGTTCGTCGCACTGAGCACGAACATTTGTTCCTCAGTCTTGGATGTTTTTGATTTATTAATGTATTTAATTTTATAGTACCTATATATATACATGTATATAGTGTCCCTTACTACTCATAACACAAGCCTATCTAGTGCTTAATTTAGGACTAGGTCGATTTGTGTAAGATATCCCCTGATATATATATTATTCACTTCTATTTGTATAAAACCTCTCAAATATTTTTTGTTTTTGTTTTAGGCATTGAGTGAGGACGCTATTGAGTACTCTATGAAAAATTATTATTTTAGTAATTTGGCTGATGAGGAAGAACCAAAACCGCTTAAAATTCAAGCCCAAAAACGAGCCAACAACATTGATATATTTTTCGATAAGCCCAAAAAGAGACAGGCTACAGAATATTCGTGTACTGTGGCTCAATCTGCAAATGGAGGTACCAATTATATATCTTCCCGCGTTGAAGACTCTACTAAGAGCACTCACCTTGTTAAAATCGATGTTTATGACATGAAAAAGTTGCGTGGTGTCCCAAATGATCAACAGTGGAAATTCGCGGACACGAGGATCAAATACTACGCGAAAAGTGACGATGACGATTATTATTGTAACACAAAAGAATTAATTTACAAGATTACGAAACATATTGCTTCTAAAAACGACTGCAAGAAATATTTTATTGACGCTAAGAAATAAAAAAAGCCGCAATTTATGTCCACCCCGCCCACAACCCCACTCCAACCCATCAACAAAGAACTATATAAGCAACATAAAACGACCCACACTCATCTTAATCTGCACCCGTGAAACTCAATCGACAATATGGATCTTGAGAACTCGGCCTACGATATGGACTTATACGAACGTTGCCAAGACCTGTCCGATCTGCAAAAATCAAATTACGATGACTCCTTGTGCAAACTCTGCGATGAAATTGAGGCGCTTTACATGCAATCAAATGGATATTCACCAGCTTCCCCACCTCCGTGTTTGGCGTACTCGGGAAACCCTCTTTTGATAGAGTGGAAAGATGAAGAAGACATAGAAATGGACAACATCGAATCGGTTACTCTTTCTGATGATGCATACGAACCATTCCAATCAGTTTTTACGCTAGTACCGCAAAACCATGAATGGTTGATGGAGTTGGAAAATAAAGAAATGTCGCAGTAACGGTGGTCTATGTATTCATGCGGTTTATTTTTTTTATTTGCATTTAATTATAATGAATGCATGTATTCTTAATTAAGAAGTACTTGTATGTTTTTTTTTTGTCCCCTGTAATGCTTAATAAATCGTTCTAATCTTTATTGCATTTTTAATTCATGTTAAAACATAAGTTAAGTAAAAAAAAGTACAATAAGGAAAATGTAGATATTAAACACATAATTTATTAAAATAATAATTTATTTCATGAAAATTGATTGGAACATTTTGTTTACAAGGAAATCATTACATGAGGTATTTTCGAAAAAAATACTTAAAAAATCAAACATTGTTTTACCTATAAACTTAAAATAAATATACACTAAACAGTATTCTCCGCAAACCGAAGTAAAATAGTTCTGGAGTGATTTATGGTTATAAAACCATTTCTTTGCATTTCTTTTTAAAAATAACTTGTGATAACCAGAAGGTTTTCTACCAAAGGAATCAAAGAATTCACCGTTTCCATTTACATCAATATGAATTGCTACCCAGTGCGAGCCAGGTTTTGAGTCCGGATCTAAATTGCTTATTATATAAACCGGAAGATTCATAAAAACGGGGATTCTGTTCGCTGGAAAAACATTTGGTTCGATTGTAGGGCAAATTTTCTTCATGCATAATTGCAATTTCTTGGTATCCATTACAAATTCTTACATTTATTGATGAGTTCGTTACTGAGGTTTGTGAAACAGTGGTGCAATGGGAAACTTAGATCTATATTTATATACCACTTAATTAACTGTTATAATCTACAGCTACATCACGATGTTTGTTGATTTCAATGATATTATCAAACTCTGCATAAACAACACAGTTAACAGTAGTAGTAAGAGCGCTTTCAAATCGAACTTCTAACCTCACACTGCCATGTCTAACAAGATTCCAATGAGAAGTAGAACTCGCTGATAAATCAGGTGTTAAATCAAAACACATTAAACAATAACCATTTCCATAATCCTCTCTATTTATTGAGTTTCCTTCGTTATGAAAATGAATACCAGTTCCAGAAAACAAGGTATGGTATGTTGATACTGTTAAGCCGGTACTGAAAGATGGTTGCAATGTTTTTGAAGGAATTTGATGACCGTCTACATATAAACTAAATAAATTCATAGTATGGTGGTTGAAGTTAAAGGGATTATGTTTTAAATTGCCATTAAATGCCGTGTTATCAACAAACCCTATAATACATCTTTTTGGAACCTGACCGAGAAATATATTATCAAGTGTTTTTCCTTGTACTCCTGACGGTATCGTAAGTACTTTGACTTCAGCTCTTGTGATTGGATATTTTGCAGTCGTTGAGTCTAAAACCTTTTGATGAGCAAGTAAAACACTTGGATTGATTTTTGTTCTTCTAATTATTAAACTGGCATCCGTTATTCGCACTTTGAGTTTTTTCTCTTGACTGCACATTAGATTAAATGACTCTTTTGAGCGTACTAGTTTGACACGCACTTCGACACCATTAATTAAAAACTTTTCTTGATTAAATATATCACCGTGCAAGTGGCCTATCATTTCAACTTCCTTACTATCTTTTATAAATCCTTCTCTTTTAACCCACCCTTTGTTAGTTGCATCGGTTGCATCCATATGACTTGCAGTGTCTCCATACCAAAGCCCACATGTAAGGTGAGACTCTTTTGCTGCTGGTCCATAATTAAGTAGTGTCTCCATATATGCACGATAGGCATATGTATTGTTAGGGGGCGATACTAATTTTTGATTTAAATATATATCCAACTGGTTAAATAGCGAATGCAACCAGTTATTTACTGGTGCAACATGAGTGTCTGCTGATTTGATGTTACTACCGTCTTGATTCAATATTTTGGCTTTGACATGAAGTAAAGTGTGAGACAGGTCAATATAGTCATCGCCTGATCCAGGAACTTGAAACTCAATGGGGCCGTCGTCAGTTAAAGATGAAATAGGTTTATAATGTATCCACTGCCCACTTTCTATACTTGTTTGCGTTGATGGAAGAGCAAACAAATCTAATTCCGACTTGGCGCATTCACACGAATGGTTATGTAAAAATGACATGTCTAGTTAGAAAAAATATCGATAGAATTTATTTTATTTTTAATTCGTTTGGTACCTCTCCCTCGCAATGCTCTGAATGCAATGGTGCGGTCTTGTCTTTTTCGTGTCATTTTATACCCAGACCCTGACATTAAAGCCTCAATTTTTTCATCAGCTTTTCTTTTTAAATTAGTACTTGCATCCTTAAAACGAGACTTAATGGAATCGTCGATAGGGTGAGAATTCATCATGTCAGACAGTAGACCAACACCAGCATTTAATGCTTCTTTCCCGACCGTTCTAAAACCACTAGACAATAAGGGAAATACAGATCTAAACAGTCCTCCTAAAAAACTTCCTATGCCATGTCCTCGCTGGTGAGGAACACCTTTGTAAATAATTCCAACTCCAGAACCAGCTTGATGAGAATAATAATGTTCATATGGACAAAGATTATTTCCACGCCTTTGATTCATTTTATTCGCTGAAAATGTAGTTTCACGCAAGAAGTTCCAAACTGGAATGGAACTTTTCCACCCGTATGTGTTCTTATATCAATTTCAACAGTATCAAACTCTCTACGTAAAACTGGTATGTAATGTGCAGGAGCAAAACCATGCATTTTATATGCTCCATAAATGTATTTTGTTGGATCAAGTGGTATTATTCTTAGTAACGATGTCATAACATCTCCTACCACTTGAGGTTGAACAATATCTGAATATATAAACAGTTGCGATGGTAGTCCTAGATATAAATTAACAGGATATTTTCCAATTTGACATTGAATAAGGTTAGTATTTGGTTTAAAACCAAGCTGAAGGTTAAGTATTGGCGTAGCACGTACAGAAATTATTTCTTTATGTGAAGAAGTGACCTTAACCATTTTCGATATTTCGTCGTATCGGAATTTCACTTTGTTTTTCAATAATGTGTTTTCGTTAAAAGCAGTTAAAAAGTGATCAATATCATCATAAGTGGTTGCAGGAATATGTGACTTATATTCAACATCAATAGGCTTGTTTTCGTTTGGTAATGAGACTTTCTTTTTTATGTAGACTACGTTTTCATGTTCTTGAACATTGTACATTGAACATGGGTAATGAAACTCCACTAATCCTACGACCCATTCTCCTTCTAATTTTATTGTCTTCGGTAGTTTTGTAAGAAAGTTGGCTGTTGTATTTTCGGGGGTAGTATGAAATTGAGCTATTGCTCAGCAAAGTTAAATAAAAACTATCATCACTCATATTTCTTCTAAGCTCGATGCAGAGATCCAGCTATTAAATTTATTCGGATAACCTTTCCACTTCACAAGCACCTCCTTTCTGTTGCCAACTCGTCTTGAACTTATTATTTTATCTATTTTATAGGTGATGGTGGGGTTATAAGTAACTTTCTGTAACTCTTTAGAATAAAAAGTACCAGTAATTGTTTCACCCTGTAAATCTTTTAATGTGTAAACAAGATGAGGTGATCTGTTAATGACCGATTCGATAACAAAGATTTCGTCACTCCAATTGGTTTCATAACCTTTTTGAAATATGTGTTTGTATTTGGTTATCCTTACATGATCACCAACATTCAAGTTAGTAGTAATAAATGTTTTAAGTCTATTTCTTGGTCTATCGTATAAATTACTCCAAACAGTCATAATATTATTAAAATTAACATCTATCGGACGCATTTTAATACTTGAATGGTAACTGTGATTATATGAGTAAAGGAGGTCTTGTAAAATGTCAATGTATTTATAAGTATTTTTGTGTGTAAAATAACGCCACATTTTCATTTTTAATGTCCTTTGAAATCGTTCTACAATACTCGCCTTTATATCGGGATTATTTGTGGTATAGTAGTTAATATTTTTACCTTTAAAATACTTCCTGACCTCTTTGGAAACAAATTCTGTACCTTTGTCAGATTGAATATGACGTGGAGTTACTCTAGCTTCCGTGAATATATCTTCAAAACATTTTTTTACCGTGTCCGAGTCCTTCTTTATCATAGGTCTAGCAAAAGCATACTTACTAAAGACATCAATAACGCACAATATATACTTGAAACCACCATTGTATTGACTGTATGTACGCATATCACTTAAATCTACTTGCCAAAGTTCATTGTAATTTGATAAAATATATTTGTTTCTAGTGAAACGTCTCTGAACTGGTTTGTGTAATGTATATGTTTCCTGAGAACGTAACCAGTTAGCAACCTCATCTTTATTCATTCGACCATGCATTGCTTTAAGTAACTTATTAATACTACTGTAACCAGCTGGATTTGATACATCATAGTATATTCTATTTATCTCTAATAGGGGGTCCATTTTTCCCAATCTAATTTTTTTTTAGATTGTTTGAGTGGCTTAGTAGAAAGAGGTGTCGATGCGTTTTTCTCCCTAACTGATGAGTTGCCGTTGCTTGAAGAAGCGGGTGAAGTGTTGGAGTCAATTGATTGAATTCTTTTAATAAATTCCAAGTTCGACGGGTTACCTATACAGGATGTAGGAACTTTAATATCATTTAAAAGAGTGGCAAAATCTTCCCAACCTATTGGTTTTGAACGTTTAAGAGGTCTTAACACATCGCCTACCAAGTCAAGAATATTACTGTTTGGAATAGTACGATTATTTATTACTACTTCACCGTTCTCCTTCCACCAAACTTTTGTTTGACTTTTAATCATGTGCGCAAGCAATGTTTGAGTTTTTGCTCTATAAGATTTGGGTATTACGTCCATGATATAAGAGGGGGAATATTGCTTAGATAACTCAGGTTTCGCTGCATCAGGTGGTGTTCCATAAACGTCACTTTCTGGTTCCTGCAATTGTTCCTTCTTAGCTGGATCCTTAATAGCATTGTCCTCCTTTTTAATATTTTTTTGACCAAAAAAATCGTTCTCGTTAGTAGTATGTTCCATTCCACCCAAAACTATGGGTATTTTTAACGGCTTTCGATTTGATTCAGCAAAATGTAAGAAACGTTGTAGCGCTTGCGAATATAATTTCCACTTTTCACGATCATCAATTTTACTCTTCAGGATTTTTGCCATGTCTCCATCTAAACGGGACGATGAATTTTCTGTTGAACTCTCACTCCGTTTGAGTCTTTCGATAAAGTCAGGTTCCACTAACAACATTTTCTTCGTGTTATCCATTATGTCTTTGCTATAGTATTAAATAAAGCACTTAAAACTGCACCTAATACAATAGGTAGAAATGCTCCACCTTTCTGAATAATAACGTTTTTTCTTATTTTGTGTTTAGTTTTTGAAACTAACTTTCGTAAAATGTCTTTATACTTTCTTAACTGAGATTTCTGTTTTTTTTCTAAAGGAACTTTACCCTTTAAAACGTTGTAAATACACTCACAAATGATATTAATCTCTTCATCATCGCAAGACTTGAGCAAAGCCGTTCGATATTTTGGTTTAAGTAGGTGCAATGCTTCAAGTAAATGTTTATGTGTGTTAACCCTCGCATGCATCATTTATAACTGACTAAAACTTGTGGATTCTCACTGTATTTAAATCCTTTTTTAGGAACATACACTGTACAATGACCATCAAGCGGGAATATTTTAGTTTTGAAACGACATGCATCAGGAGTATTTTGTTTTAGATCAATCATGAGGTAACCATGAGCGTTATCAGTAGCATCCTTGTAGGCTTCATCAACAAACTTTGGATTTTCTGGATAAACTTGCCGTGATAAATATCGTATTTGAGTTTTATCTCTGGGATTTTTAAAATAAACAATGTAGGAGGTGTTCAAGGATATATCACGTTGACCTCTTCCTTGATGAAATAAATTTTGAGTTATATAAAAAACACTTAAATTCCTGTGATGGCTACCTTTAGTAAAAATATCAACAATACGTCCGTCGGATTCTCTCATTAAATCATCGATTATAAGGAGTTTAGTTTGTTTCCCATCGAACATATTTAAATCAGGAATACCTTGAACATAATCAATACCATTCAAATTATACAGTGGCTGCATTTCGTCATAGCACCACAGCACTTGACTAAATTCAATATTACACATTTGCCCCACATTTTTCAAAAAATTTGTGACAAAGTTCGATTTTCCACAACCACTTGGACCAGCAACAATAGCCGTAAATGGATGGATGAAATGGTTCATTGTTTAAACAAAAAAAAACTGTCTTTCTTCGTTGAAGTTTATCATGAAATTAAAACGCAAATGTGAAAACGTGTGTTTATATATGTATACTGTGCTTGTACAAAAGCTTTCCAATGTGTAACAATAAAAAAAAAATGTATATATATTTTTTCAGAAAATTTATTTTATAAATTATAACTAAGAAAAGAAACCAATAAAAAACCATGAGCACACAGACAACAAAAAAAACGTTAAAAATACACTATTAAAACGAAGTTTCTTAATCTAGCAACATAAAATCATATTGATGGAAATATATAAGAAACATATAAATGTATTATTCTTATTCTTAAAACACAGAATTATACAAAAAACAAAGGAAAAAAAAAGTTAAATATCATCTACATTTATTACACATCATATTTTTCTACACAAAATTGCTACATTTTAAACACTACTTATAATTTATTGGATGTTATTCATCTATACACTTTAATTTATGATGACCCCAAGCTATAGTATCGAATGAATCTTTACAAATATATCGCTTTGTATCCGAGTGAGATAGAGATACTTTATTAATTTTTTGTGTAAAAATTACATGTTTGATTGAGCGAAATCGAACCATTTCCGACATAATATTATGTTTTTCATCAAGACAACGTTTGTAATCATTAATATGGAATTTCTTAGTAACACATTTATTCACGCCTTTAGCTTTAGCCACTATATTACCACCAACATTTAAGGCATACATTTTTGATCTCAAGCCAACAAATTCCTTCAAAATTTCACCCTTATTTTCATCTTTAAAGTATCCCAATTTTTTTTTGTTTACACATGGAAAGCCGTAAATATTATTAGATACATAGTCGGATGTGTCAAAATATTGTTTAATATCATTCTTAATGTCATTATAAAAATTCTCCGTATAAATTTGGTAAATAAAGCTGTCTGTATCTGTATATAACAATTTAACACTATTATCAAATTTTTGCTTCATGTATTGGTAATGAAAGTTGTACATTAATGTTTTTGATATGTCTAATATACAGAAACCTAAATAAATAGGCTTGTTATAAATAAATTTAGTTTTTTTCAATTGTACCGCTGCCAAACATTCGGAAAAAATTGAAATACTATGAAATTCGGGACGAGCTATATAACTTTCAATTCCTTTGACATGACCATGATTTGCCCAATGCGTTAATAATTTTACTTGCACACGTTTTTCTATATTTTCCATAGTTTTGCCGAAAACTGCATTATTCATTAGTTTGTAGAAGTCTTTTTCGAAATCAGTTTTTGCACTTGTTCTTAGTGTAGTGTTTAAATCAATATATTTTTGAAGCCAGTTAGTTTGTTTAAATTTCAAAATCCTATGGACTTTTATTAGATGTAATCCATTTTCTAAACATTGAATAAGATTTCTATAGTGTATAATGTATTTTTCTTTGTTGTTTAAATTGGGGACTAATTTTGGCTGTCTACTTTTATCTATTATTATGTGCTCGGGGCAAAACGGGAGGTCTGAATGGGAATCGTGCAATATGTCGGGATATTGTAGATCGACTTCTAAAATATAACCATGGTCAGCATCTTCAGAAATTCTGAAATCTGTAGCAGGATCAACCCATTCAAATTCTCCAATAGGTAGATGTTGCGACATCGCCCAACCATACAAGTTATTGGCATCGAGGTAAATGAGATACGATGTCGATTGATCAGAATCAAACTCTGACATATAGCAATTATTTGCTTTAGCATAACGATTGCTACATTGCGATATACCTCCTCGAAGTCCTTTTTTAATAAACGAAACTTTATTAAAGTCTGTTAAAAGTTCAAGTTCAACTCCAGTTATTTTTAACATAGCATCCCAACTGAGACCAGGTGCGGTAAAATAGTTTGCGGCATCGAGTTTATAGGTTTCTAGACACACAGAACGGAAATTTTCAAAGATGTCTGTTAATAGGAGTACATCTGTTTTTAAATACAAGTTTGAATAATCTAGCATTGTTTTACAATTAAAATGATTCCAAACGTTTTGTGCGTGTTCATAATCTGCATTTGTTATACAGCTATCTGTTAATGAACTATAAAAATCATTTATTTTGGGTAACGACGACACTTTAAGAGATTCATACGATTTCATAAACTCATACGGAAATATGCCTTTTTTCTTTAAAAGTTTAAAATCGTCATCTTTGGGGTATTGGTTCCTTAGCTCACGAAATTGATGTTCTTGAAGGTTTTTAGCTAAACTATCTAAACTACTCGACATGAACCTAAAGGAATCCACAAATCTCAGTGTCAACCGTCTCTTATCAAATTTCAGTTGTTTGCTGAATGAAATATATTTTTCTTTATTTTGAGGTATTATATCTATAGCTCCTTCCTGGAAATTCAAAGCTTTTACGATAAAATGTGCATCATAATTGCTCAGATTGTGAAAAAATACAGGAATATGTGATGGGGGTGTGAATTTATGGTCACATGACTTATGTGTTACTCCTTGAAATTTTCCAGTAGTCCAATCATAACTGAAAACGCTTTGAGATTTTAATTCCTTTTCACATACGAAACAATTTTTATCTGTTGAAATTTTATTTAAATCATTCTGATCTAATGGAATTGGTTTTTTCCGAAAACAAATAAATTTATGTACATTTGCCAAGTCACTATAAAGGGTATCCATAAATACTTTAGCACAATCTGGACCGACATATGACCTATACCGTGAAAGACTGCTATCAAATGAACACTTAATAAAATAACCAAAACTGTACATTTCATGTTGTTGTATGTTTTTCGTATAAGATTTTGATGCATCGGGATCGCAAGACGCTATTGGATTCAAAAATGCCTCAAAATCTGCATACACAACAAACGGTAATTTAAGCTTCCGTTGATATTTATCGAAAACAATCTTGTCACTTGAAATTTCTTCGCCAAACCAATTTGGTTTCGTCTTTTCAGGGTTCGGGAGTTCAACAACGACATGACTGCAATCATTTTTTTGATGATTCGTTAATTGTTCATCTGAACGAAACGCTAATAAACAACCATCGCAAATGTGATAGCTGCGATTAGTTGTCGATATTTGACGGCTTACTAATCGAGATAAGTTCTTTA
The DNA here is from genome assembly GCA_905404275.2 of Hedya salicella. Lineage (NCBI taxonomy): Eukaryota > Metazoa > Arthropoda > Insecta > Lepidoptera > Tortricidae > Hedya > Hedya salicella. The sequence goes on along the minus strand of FR990100.1, from coordinate 14,385,187 downwards.
TATAACAATAATGCCCTTGACTACCTCTCGATATGTAAAGTAAATTTATATGCGTTGATTTGCGGCATTTGGTGAAATATAGTGGACCGTTTACTTCATGGGATTTTAAGTTTTCATTATAACACAGTCCAAAAACATTGATGCTTATGTCATTTAATTTTTCAACTTTATGTATATCGGTTATTTTAACTGGGAATGGTATATCCGCAAAATTTAATTTATTTCGATGTATACTATAGGACGATACTCTCTGTGAACTATCCTTTACTGGATACAATGCTGATAATAGAGCCCATTTCAAACACTCGTGGTCGTAGTTTTGCACGTTAATGATTGCTTTTTTGGTTTTAATGTCGTGGGGTAAGTCAATATATGAAGAACCGCGCAATGGATTAAACTGATTAATGTTCATATCTATGTATTTAATATGTTTAAGACTCCAACCACTGTCTTTTTTTTCAAAATTAGAAATTTTACTAACCAACGAGCTTTTTAAATTTTGAAAAAAAGTTTCCCTGTCATCTCCTTTGCAAATAGTCCAACTCAAAACGTTAAAATCGAAATAATTTATAATTTGTTTAGTTTCTTGTATAAATTCAGCATGCAATATAAAACTTACCTTGAAAATGGTTAGCTGATTTATTGTATCGTCTATTAGTTTGTTTAGAGAGCTTTTGATAGCTTCAAGAAAAAGTTCTGGGATCTCAAATTCAAGGTCAGTTTTTCTCTGGTCTGACATAATTCTATACGTTAATAGCCTATTTCCAAATGCAGCTTCAATTAATTCAACATTTGGATAAGAATGATCAAATTTTACACAGTTGTTTTTATGGATGTTACTTCTTAAATGCTGGGCATAATACCTTCTTGAAACGCTCTTTTGGCAGGTTTTACACTCCACGGTGTCATCGACGATAGCAGGAGCCGATGGTTCAGTTGTGGACCGAGAAGTTGACGGTTTTTCACTGTCTCTTCGGTGTTCTATTTTCACTGCTGGAGTAGACGAATCACGAGGTTGCAAAAAATCTTTTGAAACGCGTTTTCTTTTCACTCCACGTGTTCTAAAAAAAAAATAACAAAAATATATATTCAATGCGTAAGTAATGAGTAAATATAACAATATGATTAATAAATGCTTCACTTTTATTAGTCACTTGGAACACCTTATTACCTCGTTTTTTTGATACACAAATAAAACAATATGCCTCCATGGGGTAATATGCCATCTATGGCATCGTAATCTGATGTTAATAATGGAACACCGGTGAAGTGTCCACTACAAGGGGTAATATATGGTTTAATGTCAGGATCACTAGCTATTATGTCATCAAGTTTTCCACTGATAAACCATAATCGTAAATATTTATGAAAACTGCTTAATAGCAACGATTTACTGAACATTTTAATATCTTCGCTAGTCAACGACATCATGATAACGAATACGATACATTTGGTTAAGGATGATGTTTATATTGGGACCGCCTCCCTACCCTACTTATACTTAATAGTGGGGAGACGAACCCGAAGAAGGACTGGTTTCAACATGATTTAAATATTTATACTCACAATTTAGGTGATTGGTTCTCGAATTCCTCACAATGTTGATATAGCTCCTTATCGTAATTTGATTTTTGCAGATCGGACAGGTCTTGGCAACGTTCGTATAAGTCCATATCGTAGGCCGAGTTCTCAAGATCCATATTGTCGATTGAGTTTCACGGGTGCAGATTAAGATGAGTGTGGGTCGTTTTATGTTGCTTATATAGTTCTTTGTTGATGGGTTGGAGTGGGGTTGTGGGCGGGGTGGACATAAATTGCGGCTTTT